>FR989898.1:8750000-10000000 GCA_905404115.1 Pheosia gnoma
CTGTGTCAGTTATGCTAACCGGTTATACAGATAATTCAGAAAGGTTATACTATACTCTGGTGACTGATGAAAAATTACAATATTCATTGTTGGAAACAAATTTAAAAGATATCGAAATTCTTACTCGACATAATGATTATAAATGCAGTAAATAAGCGCATGTTCAAAGGTTAGTAGACCCTTTCAGAATCTGTATTATCAATTGACACTCAATCGGATATACGCACGAGTTCCCGCGGGATCGTTATCCGGGGGCAACTGGTACAGTCCTGACCACTCCTGGATACAAATCCAGGTTAAATGACCCTTTGAGCTGTAACGCAATAGGTATTCATGCAGTAGTTATTCTATTGATGCCAGTTGATAGAGTTATTGATGCTAAAGTTTAATGTGCTTTAAATAAGGAATGTTATTCAATCCTCCTTAAGACGACAGATATTACAAACAGTTCAATATAACTGGAAGCCATAGGGTCCTGGGGTCCTGGGCTCCCGATGCGCTTGGTTTTTTTTGATAGACCATTAACTGTCCCCCTCCTAGGCAAAGGCCTCCCATTAGCGTCTCCAAACGTCACTGCCTTGGGCCATCTCCTGCCATGTTGTTCCCGCAAAGGTGTTTGAATCATCTTCCTAACTTTTCCTTGGTCAGCCTCTACCTCGGCGATCTCTATTGGGACACCAATTGGTTGGTTACTTTATTCGCTCTCCTTTTCGAGCCCATGCTGATATGAAGTGCTTGGTTTAGAGAAAGATATTTCACTAAAACTCATTGAGGCTTAAGGAGACCCATGGGCTGGCAGCTTTTTCAGCCAGCTCATCATGCTGGCTGCGCAAAGGTGTAATGTTACCAGCATTCTGGTACCCTACCTTGCGGCGGTGCCAGCGGCTACCCGGTGGAGTTATTTTTTATTTAGTTTAGTTTAATGTTTTCATTTTCGTCCCTTCTGATTAAATTTCAACAAATATTGACATATATTGATAAATGGTGAAAGAAACTCGCATGTTTTAGAGAACCCCGCGTAGGACTTGCGGAGTGCACCAACCCGCACTGGGCTAGCTTGGTGGACTATGGCCCAATCCCCTTCGCAATGAGGGGATGCCCGTGCTCAATAGTGAGTCATTAAAAAGGGCTATTATTATATTATTATTATGTGTCCTTTGTGATAATTTGCTGTGTAACTTTCGACCATATTACGTTGTCACATCCTCATAGACATTTATATTGTGTAATTGAAATAATGCGGTACTTGAAAGAGATATACTGTACCGTAGTCAAACCGCTCCCATACGCGTATTATCTATGCGATCGATACGGTACGATAACGAAACTCGTTGATAAGCACGTTAAATTGATTATGGCCGCCTTAATTCAATTGCGTGTCGTTATGTTGGCATCACAGTGTAATCTTTTCACTGCGTCGGCGTTGGGCTTGGAGCATCCAGAACGGAACAACCAACTCTAGGTTACGCGTTAACTTACAAAAATTCAAAAAATGCCGGATACCTACTACTACAAGATTATACTATACTATCAGCCGAAAGACGTCCACTGCTGGACATAGGCCTCTCCAATGATTTCCACACATCACGGTCCTCCGCCACTCGCATCCACCGGCTTCCTGCGACGCGTGTGATATCATCAGTCCACCTTGTGGGGCGTCGTCCTAGACTACGTCTTCCGGTTCGTGGTCGCCATTCTAGAACCTTTCTGCCCCAACGGACATCGGTTCTGCGAGCTATGTGCCCTGCCCACTGCCACTTCAACTTTGAAATTCTTTGAGCTATGTCGGTTACTTTAGTTCGTCTACGGATCTCCTCATTTCTGATTCTATCGCGTAGTGAAACCCCGAGCATAGCTCTGTCCATTGCGCGTTGAGTGAACTTAAGCCTTCTTACGAGGCCCATAGTAAGCGACCACGTCTCGGTACCATATATCATCACTGGAGATTCTTATTACATTACCGCCTCCAAGCATTTCTTGGAAATAGGTACACTCAGATAACCCCAATATGGGTCACGTCAGTAAATAGATCCATTGTGATGAAACTTGACACTTCCACGATGAATCACGACGCATGAATAACCTCTTTCATTATAAAGTACCAGTCCCACAGTCTACGTATTGGTGGGTATAGTATAATATTATGTGAAAGTTTGGATGGATTGATGTTTGTTACTCCATCACGCCAGAACGGCTGAACGGATCTGTATGAAATTTGGCACAGAGATAGATTATAGTCTGGAATAGCACATAGGCTACTTTTTATCCCGGTAAAAAGGGCATACTTTAATCGCGGGTAACACCGCGGGGCGCAGCTAGTAGTATAATATACATATTCCTTCGAACGGAATCATGGCAAATGCAAATGACAATATTTTGTTTATTGTTATGTTAATGAAATATGGAACAGCTAATTTCATGCGACTGTTAACTTTTGTAATAAATCTACGAAACTAGAGACGCTTGCGCAGCCCCGTCTCAACAGGTACGCGTGAACTCTCAAAATCGAAGAGTATCGCTTTCTCCCCGCTACTTCCACTCTATAATAGCTTCTTACGCTGTGTACTTTAAGTTCATTATTGTTGTTGCGAACGCTCTACAGTTGGCCATGCAATTGTTATTGTTCATGTTCCGTTATCCGTCATTGGTTTGTTTTGCAAATGTCTGCTTGCTGTGCTAAAATGCTATTTTCTTTTTTGCTGAGCGTCATAAATTGGATGTTTGTAGGTTTGAGTATTTAAACAATGGAGCCGGCTACAGCCAACATCTGAACTGCAATTTTTCTGTCAATTATTTAGGGACGGGTGAGTCCTATTTTATGCGATTCAAAATAATAGCGATCTCTTATATGTATGGGCCTTTCGATGCCATGTGCAAGCTATTTGGTCTTACGTTAGTAGTAATACAGTGCTCATTTGGTAAAAAAAATACTCTTATAGCTAGCTGGCCTATTTTTTTTTCAATTCTGCCTGGCGAATTTGATCTATGTGAGAAATTAGCGAAATGGCTGCTGTTTACACTATGGTAATGATTTATTTACCGGCAATACTTGTGACCAAATGTTGAGATGGGTCCGTTTGGTTACCGAACTAACGCACGCAATTCGAAATGAAACTAATTTTGCGTATTTTATCGCGTTTATTTTATGTTTTTTACGTTCCCAACATAATAAACATGATAAAATTAGTTTTATTTCAATGTGTAGTATTCTCGTAAATATAAGAATCAGCGCGCGCTTACACTAAGCAATAATATAGACGAAGTGTCGCGAACAATGTAATAAAGCCCAAAAACCAAGCCGATCTGTGTACTACACGCGAATTACGTCCTTATGTACACGCGAATTCGCGTTGATTCCGGTTTTTGTGCTTCAATATGTAACTTTATGACTTAGTAATATATTCGTGATTACAAAACCATTATCGAGGTCATGTCCAACCATTGGATCTATTTTAATTAAAACACTGTCTATCAGTAACACCTGGTACCGGGTCAATATTGAATAAATCGTGGGCAAACCTGCACTCTCTCCGAAAGACTTATGAAGTTCCCCAATTCACATTGGGCCAGAGTGGTAGAGTTATTGACTGTGGTCTGAATCACCGCGGCTTTGAGGTGATTGTCCTGGTATTATGGCAATAGGGTGGCCCCCTATTATGTTGGAACTGAATAGGTAACATCGATTAAATATGGGTGCAGTATTATACCCACTATATGTATTTAGGTTAGGCTGTCGATGTACCCCCGAATTTATAGTCGTTCTATAACTTTATCAAACGTCATATAGTTTTGCTTTGGGCAGTACTATATGACGTTTGATAAAGTTATAGAACGTCCAGCTCAAGAGTATAGCACAGAGCTTTTGTAGGGACGCCATTTTCATATCATCATGTCACATCCATTATTTTATTTATAATGTATATTTATTGAATGTGTTATTGCTATTAATTACTTGGCACTGGCAAAATACCCGCCAAGTTGTGGGTGAGGCCATATTCATATTCATATCCATTTTATTTCATCGCATCTCATTTCGTAAAGAAAGAAGAAGAGTATAGCACACACCAATCCTTTCATTTACTCTTAAGCTACTTTCAACCGGTATGACTGACTATGTCCACACTTGTAATGACGAGTGATTCCGTGAAACTGCAACCTTAGAAGTCAACGTCATATCGTTTATTTCGATTAGGCCTACGGAAGTACTGCGGGGCACTTACAAAATGTCATTCAACAATTATTTTTCGTAACTATTTAAACGTATCGGAACGCGGTCTCATCTAATATGATATGGCAAGAGACTCAGCGGGCTTGTCTTCTTTTGTTTTATCATCATGTTTCTTAATTATTTTTTTGAAATATCCATTGTTTCTGTGCATGGCCCACACACGTCACACTTTGACATCTTAAAATCATAATTGACGCTAATATTCGCAGTAACATCAATCTGTATCCTAGGAGGGGGTGACAGGCGAGTGGCGCGGCGCGTGGGTGATGCTGATCCGACGAGTCATGGTGTACTACACCACCAAGGACCCTACTGTCTGCACAGTCGATCTCAGGAAGGCGAGATGTGTGGGTTAGTATTTCTCAACCTCCAATCCCTATGCGAACGGCACAACTTACCACGGAGTTTGTTGGACCGATGTATGTTCCCTACTAATTGGCATGTAACCGATTAGCCAGCTTGCCTCTTGGCGTGCCAATTAGGGACCGTACAATTCGGCTCTAAAGATTGGGTGCGAAGATGGACCACTTCGGCTTTACACCAACAGAAAGAGAAACTTTTATTGGGACAAATATGAGGCACTAGTTTAGTAGACTAATGTAAAAGCAGCAGCATTCACAGTATTTAATGACCTTGTCACAAATTATCTGACGGAAGCAAAAATATCACACACACACACAACCCTGCTTGTATATCTCTGTGTGTGTGTGTGTACACGTATAATGATGGCAATTAAAACAACCGCGGTTTCCGTCCAGAGTCCAGATCGCTATGTATTTATTGGCTAATACATTTGCTCAACAAAATGTGAAACGATGACCCACACATAAAATTAACTCGACGACGTGTAAAATTGCCCTTACCAAGGATTTGAACCCGGCACGCTTGGTGCAGTGAGCACGCACTACCAACTGTACCAATGTAGTCGCAATATCTGTTATTCTGCCGAGGCTTCTTTTTATTATTCAAGTTAGTTGGGTCGGTTGCCTCACAATGTTTTCGACATTGTGAGGCAACCTGCATGTCTGAAAAAACTTCTCGAAAGACGTGTGAAGTCCGCCAACCCGCACTGGGTCAGCGTAGTGGACTATAGCCCAATCCCCCTCGCATTGAGGATGGGCCCGTGCCAAACAGCAGGGCATAAAAAAGGCCTAGTTAAGGGATAGTAGTAGGACGAGCAGATTAGCGCAGTTGGTAGCGATCCTGCTTTCTGGTCCCGGGTTCGAATTCTGCTAGGGACAAGCTTTGTGTGATGAGCATGAATGTCTGTACCCGAGTCATGGATGTTTAATATCTATATAAATATTATATACTGAGTTCGCCCTCAGTCCATTGTACGGTATCCATAATACAAGCGTTGCTTTGTGTGGGACTGTATAGTTTGTGTGTTCGTCTGGCGATATTATTATTATAGTTATGCAAAGTCTACCTGATATGGTTAATACTGCCATCAGCCTTTCAAGACTTACTAACCCTAATAAGGTCTTTATAGGATCCCCCGCTTACCTGGTGGTTCTATGCTAGGGTAACAGCCGGAACCACCAGCTAAACGTGTCTCTGAAGCACGGTGGAGGTTAGATGTTACATTCGGCCGCCCATCCAAGATCCAAACGAGATTCGCGCCGCCATTTAAGGCGACCTTCTCAGATTCCCGCAATTCAGGTTACTCTGGCTTACACCAGAGGGAAATACGAAAGCAACCTCAGCGACTTGCCGTTGTCAATATGAGTGATGTTCGTCTCCAGTGACGCAAGAGGCTGACGAGGACACGAAAGCGGTTTGCCCCACGGACGGCAGCGCCAACCTCCTCCTCGACTGTCCCCACGTCACCCTGTACCTCCGGTTCCCTCACGAGAAGGAGCTCAAAGTAAGTAACCTTAAAGTCTCTGACCCCCATGTCAGAGGTGTTCGCGGGCCGGGCCTGATAGAGCCCGGACAAAAAAAAAGTAAGTACACTCACGCAAGACGAAGACATCGTTGTATTAAATTATCTTCAAAAGCCAGTAGATTGATTATGTATCTTGAAATAGACTAGCGTCAATAAAACCCCCGGGATATTTGCTATCAAATCGCTAATTTGTATTATGTCGCAGTGTCGTCAAAACGAATTTGCGATTTCAAAGCGAAATGATGGGGCCACTCCAAATCTTTATGACGAACTTTACCAGCCATAGTACGAGCGATTATATATCTATACAGGGTGATTTAGAAAGGGTATACTAAGCTTTGAACCAGCGCTTTTTAGCGTATTTGTGAACATTATGCGAAGTTAGAATTTGGATAGGCCAAATAAAAAAAAAATATATTAAATGATGTTTGATAGTAAGCGCATTCCTTGAGAACGGCTAAACCGATTGGACTAGTCACTTTTTACTAAAAATGTTCGTGACAGTCCGAATCAGGTTTGAAGATATACAAAAAAAACATGAAAAATTAGTCCGAATAATTGGAAAAAACAGGAAAAACAAAGTCCTTTTTTGACAGGACGACGCGACGTCCGCTGGGACAGCTAGTTAGAGAATATGAAAGGCGAAAGAAATTGACCTTTCTCCTATAGTGCAGTACTCCTAAAAAATGTCGCGTCGTGTCCCCAGGGCTGGCGCTACATGATCAAGCTGGCCGCGCACAACAACGGCATGCTCATCCACCACCAGCAGCTCACCAGGGAGGACGTGCCCGTCATCGTGGACAAATGCCTCAGTTTCATATATGCACACGGTACGATGACTTTCGACGCTAAGTTACGATTCCCTCTAGGGCAGCCTTTCCCAAAGTGGGCGATAACACCCCCTTGTGGGCGCTGCAGGCCTAAAGGGGGGCGGTAAGAGACTAGAGAGAGGTAAGAGACAGAATAAAATAGGGACGTTGTGTAGAGGCTTACAACAATTAATTTAATTTGAAAATAGTGATTTTTAAGTAGGTGAAAAAATGGGGGCGCTAAAAAATAATTCATTCTCAAAGTGGGCAGTAGACAAAATAAGCTCGTGCGAGTGACGAGCGCGCTCGAGCGTATCGAGTTTTAATTTACATTGCAGTTTTATGTCGTAAGTTAGTAATTATTGTTTTTTGTTTACTTAAAACCACTTACAGAATATAAAATGTCGTTATAATAGTTGGTGAATCCGAATTCCAGGCAGCCTTACGGAAGGTATCTACCGTCGCGCCGGCAGCAGCTCGGGGCTGTCCGAGCTGCTCGGCAGGTTCCGCCGCGACGCGTGGTCGGTGCAGCTCAGTCCCACAGAGCACTCAGAACACGACGTCGCCGGCGTCCTCAAGCGGTAAGCCACTTAAGCTCATGTTTTATGAACGACTAGCTGTCCCGGCGAACTTCGTACCGCCTCAGAATCAAATGTATGAGAAAATGAATTTATTGGTGCTCTATGAAAAATTTAAACAAATCTATCCCACGGGAACCATACATTTTACCGGGATAAAATGTAGTCTATGTGCTATTCCAGACTATAGTCTATCTGTGCGTGTCGTCCAGATCCGTCCAGCCGTTCTGGCGTGATTGAGTAACAAACATCCATCCATCCAAACTTTCACATTTATAATATTAGTGGGATTGATTATTTACTAGCCATTAGCCCCATCACCTTTAAATAATGTTTCTTCATACAAACTTTTACGCCCCATTTGACCCCCTTTTAGGGGTCGAGTTTCCAGAAATCCCTTTTTAGTGCACCTCTAATGTACTCCATGAATATGACCTCCAAATTTCAGATCCCAAGATTCATCGGTTTAAGCTGTGCTTTGTCTGTCGTCTGTCAGCCAGTGTTAGAATTTTATAATTATTTATTTAGGTTTATCAATGACTACGACTTTATATATCCTTCATTATGTATGCTTAGAAATGGTATTTTTTGTCTTTCAATGGCATTGCACATTACATTGCAGTTTTAGGCCGAAATTTGTAATTGTTATATTTTTAAATTTAAAATCAAGTTGAGATAAGACTTCTCTTATGATGTCATGCCATAATCGATTTAAAAATACTGAAAAAAAATGCGTATACTTTATGAAAAGATCGATGGATAATTCCAACTCTGGGGAGCCAGAATCATGAGTTAAATCCATGGTATCGGTTTTCGTTACGAATCCACTTACACCCTGTATAATCGGACCCTCTCCAATCCATTGTGCGGTCCCTCCAATACATGTGTTGCCTAGTTTAGCCATACAGTCTGTCGATATGTATTTAGTAACCTCCTCGATGTGAGATCGAGATCAAATACTTGCCTATAATGTAATATAGAAAATAGAAAATTCTGATGTTCCAGATTCTTCCGCGACCTGCCCGTGTCGCTGGTACCTCAAGAGAAGCATGAAGATCTTATAGAGGCGTTGAGTAAGTTGTCATTGTTATTATTTAAAATTACCTTTAACCGCGCTATTATCCATCTTTCATTACAACTTTACCCCCTATGGTCATAGCGTGATGGTGTTCTATCTTTCGAGCGTTACCATAGACTAGCTGTCTATGTGCCAGTTGTTTTGTCCGTGAAAAGTATTCTAAAACCGGAACTTACCGGTTAATTTGAATTTCATCGCTTCGATATCTACCTCGTATGTCTCTATCTTACTATCTCGTAACATTCTCTAATAGTCTTACCTAAATATAGCATAGCTTTATTGAGCGATAGCAATACAAGATTTAAGTTTTACCGGTAAAAGTTGTTTCCATTTATCGATTTTTTATTGTTCAAATGTACTTGTCTAGTATTAAGATTGAACAAAAAAATACGGGTTAATATCAAATTAACATATTAGGTGTGCAACCGGTTATTACCGATAATCATAACCTAAATAATTTCGACTTAATATTAATAGCCGAAAACTGTTTGGAAGTCTAACCACTAAATACAATCTTAATTCTAATATGTCAAGGTTGTTTTTTCATCCTTCACGTTTTCAGGATTGGATGAGGAGTCCGCCCGGCACGCCGCCTATCGCCGCGTGATGTCGTCCCTGCCAGCCGTCGCCAGGAACACGGCGCGCAAGCTATTTGCACACTTGAATTTCTTGCATACAATGGCGCATGCTAACAAGATGGGCGCAGAGAATCTGGCGTCAGTGTGGGCACCCACTATCATGCCAGCGGCTGTGGTATGGGCTTTAATTAAACTTTAAAGCGACCCGATTGGCACCGACCGGCGTGTCCCGGGTTCGAATTTTGGTAGGGCAAAATTTTATCGTTGTAACCTCGGGATGAGTACGAGTGTTTTATCAGTACAAGTGGATAATACTGAGATAGCTCAGAGTCCATTGTTTTGTTCTCATAATGTAGGTCTCGCTTAGTTTGGGACTGCTCCTCTAAGGCACCATATTGTACCGTTGCTGTTTTCAAAAGGATCTTATACATTTTTGTGTAGTATATTGTTATGGGT
Organism: Pheosia gnoma; assembly: GCA_905404115.1. Taxonomy (NCBI): domain Eukaryota; kingdom Metazoa; phylum Arthropoda; class Insecta; order Lepidoptera; family Notodontidae; genus Pheosia; species Pheosia gnoma. Next base: position 8,759,616 of record FR989898.1, read on the forward strand.
ATGTGAGAATCTAGGAACCGCTAGGCAGGTTGGAATAGCTGATTAAGAAAGTACTACATACGGTACACGGTAGTTGGACAAAGAAAGTTACAGAATTACCTAGAGATGGGAAAAGAAGGAAAGGTAGACCAAGAAAATGTTGGAAAGACATATTTATGCAAAGATGTGGACCGGACTGGATGAGACAAGCTAGAGATAGGGAAAAATGGAAAATTATGGGGGAGGCGTACGCCGAAGAGGCGACTTCTACAAATATTAATTAAACTTTCATTCATTTTAATTATAAGTTCATGATATGTAAGTGAAGTAGGAGGATTAAAGGCTTTTTTATTTATTTTAATATTAGATACGGTACAAGGAAAAATGGGTACAAATTACTTTTGTAAATGAAGTTTCATTAACCTTGCCATAATATTTTAAGATGCTATTAGTAAGTTTTTTTTTGCGTCATTGTATATCTTTTTCTAAATAAATAATAATAATATTTCCAGACCACCAGCACGCTTCAAGTCGCGTGGTCATCAAAGGAGGTGTTCGTGGTTCGGGACTTGATAGCCAATTACGAGGCAGTGTGGGAGCCGAATGAGGCAGAGAAGCGAAGGGAGGCGGCCGTGAGGCGAGTCATCATGAGAGTGCTGAGTAACTCCGCGCCCACCTCGCCCAAGGCGGCCGGAGACCTGAAGGCCTGGGTCTACGTGCGTGATAGATCTTCGTGCTATCAAGTCACGGTAAAAATATAACCCCCGAATTTATACACGTTTTATAACTATGCCACAGTGGCGTAGCATAGGTCATTAGCACCCGGTGCGGATTTCGACTTTGCCGCCTTCTTGTTATTGCTATTCATTATAAAAAAAATTGGGGCGTGGTAACGAAAAAAAAAATTGACGAAAAAAACACTGAAAACCTTTTTTTTGACTATTTTTTTTTGTCTAACCGCCACCTATGAAATGCCGCCCGCGGCAAAGTGCTGACCGCGCCCTCCCCCCCCCCCCCCCCCATGCTACGCCACTGCTATGCCATACGTCATATAGTACTGCGCAAAGCAGAACTCTTGGCCGCAGTACTTTATGTCGTTTGATAAAATTATGAAACGTCTTTAAATTTGGTTGTATATATATAAAACAAAGTCGTGTTAGTTACACCATTCATAACACAAGAACGGATGACCCGATTTTTTTGATCTTTGATTTTTTTGTCTTTTTTTTTATTTTTTTTATTGCAGTATAGGCAAGTATTTGATCTCGATCTCACCTGATGTTAAGTGACGATGAGATCTACGATGTAGCATACTTGCCTAGAAGGTACCTGTTCACTCTCGACTTGAAAACACCCAGATTGTAGTCAACGGGGAACAAAGACGCCGGTAGCGTGTTCCATTCCTTGGCAGTTCGCACGATGAAAGTAGAAGCAAAACGCTTAGTGCGTACCGCAGGAATGCCCACAGTGTACGGATGACACTTGTCCGTGCGTCTTGTCGACCGACGATAGAATGGAGATGGGGGAATTAACTCGTGTAATTCCGTCGCACACTCTCCGAAATGTATTCTGTAGAAGACTGATAGGCTGGCAACCCTACGTCGGTGTTCCAGGCTCTGTAGCCCGAAGTCTCCGCCCCGAATAGAATAACATCCATTGTACGGTACCCATAACACAAGCGTTGCTTAGTCATACACCTATAGGTGTATTGTCTGGCGATATTATTATTATTAACCGTTGACATCTCTCTAACAGCTGACGCCAAACAAAACGAGCTCGGACATTTGCACGGAGCTGTGCGAGAAAGCGAAGCTAGACTCTCATCTGCTGATGCTGGAGGAGGTGGTCTGCAACGAAGCCATGCGGCGGGTGGTTCACATCGACGAGGTGGCGCTCGACGTGGTGCTGCGCTGGGGGTACTGGGATGAGGAGGACCGGTGGGTTACAGCCTTATATAATAAAGTTTGGATGGATGGATGTTTGTTACTCAATCACGCCAGAACGGCTGAACGGATCTGGATGAAATTTGGCACGGAGATAGATTATAGTCTGGAATAGCACATAGGCTACTTTTTATCCCGGTAAAATGTACGGTTCCCGTGGGATAGATTTGTTGAAATTTTTCATTGACTGCCAATAAATTCATTTTCTCGTACATTTGATTCTGAGGCGGTACGAAGTTCGCCGGGACAGCTAGTATACAATTTTTCTAGGAAATATTTTATAGTTAAATATTTGCGGTTATAAATTGAGATATAAACTATCTTATCTTTCCAGTTGTATAAAACTGCACACCGTGTGCAAAATTTTATTTAAAACGGTTTAGTAGTACCCACAACACAAGCGTTGCTTATTGTGGGACCGTATTGTTGGTGTGTTCGTATGGCAAAAAAAAATGTATAAATAATAATTATGTACAGGAAAGATAAGCAGTGATAGCCAAGTTGGTAGAACGCTTGCCTCGGTAACGAGGATTGCAGGTTCAAACCCCGGCTCGCACCTCTAGGATTTTTCAAGTGCGAATCTCATTTTCAACCATGATTATCACTTGCTAAAACGGTGAAGGAAAACATCGTGAGGAAACCTGCATGTCTGAGAGAACCCCTCGAAAGATGTGTGAAGTCCGCCAATCCGCACTGAGCCAGCGTGGTGGACTATGGCCTAATCCCCCCTCGCATTGAGGGGAGGCCCGTGCCCAGCAGTGGGACATTAAAAAAAGGGCTGGAATTATTATTACAGGAAAGATAACTATCTACTGGTGAAGGAGAACAAGATACTTCATGATGTAGAAGCGATGAGGAGTACGGCGTCGGTGTGTGGCGAGCTGCGGCTGGCGACCGACGCGAGCAAGTCCTTCAAGCCGCACATGTTCGAGCTGCAGCACGGGACGCTCTCCTACTTCAAAGATAAACAGGTAACCGCGTTGGTGCAGTGGTCGCTACGAGTGCCTGCCCACCGTGAGACCCTGGCTTCGAATGCAGTTTCGATTTAGATGTCGTTTGTAACAGATTTGACACTAACAAATACCGATCGAGTAGTTAACTTTTTTATAATTTCGTAACAGCGAACATTCGATTGCTATTTTGATAGTTACGTTCAAAACTTATACTATGGACCATGGTTAGTCTGGAAGCGACTTCAATTATAATAGCTATAATAATATTATATACTAGCTGTGCCCCGCGATGTTACCCGCGATTAAGATTAAGAAAAGCATGAAAAATTAAAACAAGTGTCCCACGCGAACCATACATTTTACCGGGATATAGCCTATGTGCTATTCCAGACTATAATCTATCTCTGTGCCAAATTGCATCCAGACCCGTTTCACATTTATAATATTAGTGGGATGGAACGTGAACTCTATTACTTAAACTTTGGTGCATCTAGCTGTGTCTTCTTCTTTGAGGAGTAATTATATCTGAACGATGTGAAAAGCTAGATCATGACGGTGTGTTTAAAATACCTTATTTTATTTTTTATTTTTTTTATTAAACCTGGGCGGCGTGTGTTAAATACGACCGGTGTGTTTTGTCCAGGGCTCTCACAAGATCGAGGAGTGGAAGGTCAAGGACATCCTGTGGTACCTCGGCCACGAGCCCAAGCGGAACCCACAGATGAGATGGGCCATCACCTTTATACCTAGAAATAAACAGAAACGGTATGTTCACAAATTATTACATTAAACTCTGTTGTAGTAGGATTTTTTAACAATGCAAACTAATCTTGGGTGTCACAGTATCTGTGCGTGTGAGTGAGGGGGCCTGTTGCATTGCGTCGACCTAGAACAAAGTGTAGGTTCGGTTCCCGGTAGGGGCAAACTTTTCTGTGATGGACACGAATGTTTGTACCCGAATCATGGACGATTAATATCTATATAAGTTATCTATATGTATGCTGGGTTATTTTTAAGTTTTTTTTTTGTTTTTCAGTACCAAAGACCGGCCGTGGTTCGGTACCACTATCGCGGGGACTGTCACCGAGGACCAGCTCAAGTGGACGGCCGCCTTTATATTCGCCGAACACGCCAGCGTGCTGCCAACACCGCGACTCGTTATCACATAGCTAATGTATACTTGCCTTACCTATTTCCGCATTCGCTTCTATATTGAAGGGTGTTGGGGGAATAAGTTAAACGACGAATTGACTTAAATATGTTGTAATAAAGTTAAAAATATAATGGAGTAGTCGCGACAATAAGAAACGTGTGCTTTCTAAAAGATTGTCGTAATGGCTGTTGGAATCGTCGTTGTCGGTATTTTGACCATAACATTAGGGTATGATCTAATGAACAAAGGGGCTCCAGGATCTCCTGCCGGAACGCACCGGTGCCCCTCTTGTGCCTCGTGCCGTCTCGGGGGAGCAGATGTTTGCTCCCCCTGCGCCCTCGCTGCGCACGGCGGCGGGGAGCCACGCCCGCCGCCGTCCTCCTCAGGAGTCGTCATCGTCACCGGACGTCCGGGGCCCACACCCCAGTCGTCCGAGCACCCCGAGGGTAGCCCGTTGTTTAAGGCCCTGGGCATCAGGGCCGGGGGCCTCGCCGAAGCCAACTCAAGCGGGATCCAGTTTCCCTCAACATGTTTACGTACGTTTTCAGTAAAATATCCACAAATTTACTGATAGAGGTTTAGTGGAAAAATAAAGGTCTTCCAACCAGGCGACTGCTATACCCCGACGATTATTTTCGGGACCTTGTATATATGTTACATGATCCGAAAACTCTCATAGCGCGTTTCAGGATTGTATGAAATATTGTCAATTGTTCTGAATGCGTCTGCAACGCCATCTGTGTAGCTTGTGGCGAGGTTAAAGAGATCGCTACAAAGGTAAAGAATTAATTTTATTATCATTAGCATTAATAACAAAGAAACATTTTACTAGCATAAACTATACAATGTTATTCAGAAAGAATATACCAAACCTTAAACCTATACTTTTTTCACGCATCCACATCAATCATATAATCTCAAAATGTCCAAGCCAACTTATAATACAACAAATAATTGAATGTAACATTTTGTTAAAAATAAAAATTTATTTTTTAAATGCTGCTGACACCAAAATTCTAAATTGACATAATAATTAGAGACTTACTTAAACAAACACAAGTTCAAGGCATAGACTTTATAAAAAAAGCTCTAAATATATCTTAAAAAATTAAAGTAATGTTACTTATTAAAATAAAAAAATACTTAACTATTATTTATTTATCAATAAACACCACTGAACGTTAACACTACATTGGTATACTGTTACAGCATATCTACAAAACTGATGTAAAATATTTCAAAATCGCCAATTATCAGTAAATAACAGATAAACTAGCCAGCCAAGAAATTTATTTTTCATATGATAACAAGGTATATTTTCCACACATTTTTATTAATATGAACATTTCAAATCTTAACCTTAGTGACATTTTCATTATCTAGAATATGTTTACAAAATTGAAATCATGGCCAACTTTACAACCAATGTATAGATTTGCCCCCAAATTTATAGACGTTATATAACTTTATCCAACGTCATATAGTACTGCGCAATGCAAAAGTCTTGTGCGTAGTACTATATAACGTTTGATAAAGTTATAAAACGTCTATACATTTGGGAGTTAATGTAATGTATAAGTTTAATGTTATTTTAACCACACGGTTAACTATCTACCAAAAAAAAGTAGATTTTGTACAAAACTAAGATGTTCGGCAAAGCCAACTCTCAGTAGATTTCATGTATGTACATATCTGTTGTTCATTTAAAAAAAAACATATATTTTTTACTTAAATATTTTTTATATACTTCATATTTTTAATATTCACACATGTTACCGTATTATGTAATGATTTTTGTCAACACACTTGCTTGTAAAATGGCTCTTATTGACTCGATTTTAGGTTCATAATGCAGCTTTTTATACACGCGTGCTGTGCACATTATATTGGCGTACTAGTGTTTTAAACCTCACAATTTTTTTTTTTAATGTTGGCTGGTTTTAAATGTGGTTTAGACCACTGTGGTCTCATTTCTAAAATGTTGTTTACTATTTTGTAGTCGTAGTTGTAAACATACAAAAGCATTGTACCCCACTGTTCGTAGGTTCCGAACACAGATATATTAGAGGAGATATGTTATGAAAGCGGTGGGCTTGCGCTCACCTTTAGCCAAAATTACGCTAACATAGAGTTTTCGCCGTCAGTCGACTGCAACTGCACGTCGGTATCGGAGCTCTAACTTTTTTTTTAAATGCCGTGTTATTCCGTGGTTGTGTGCAAAAATACTAGCAGCAAAATGAACTACGCGAAAGATGGAATCTCATTTCACCAGCCAGTATTAAGTATTTTATTTATTCGTCTTTAAAATCATTAAAAACAACAAATAAAAAAATATTTAATGCCTTTATTATGTTATTTTAGTTTTCATGTAGCACAACGACTTTTTTATTTTTGTACAAAATACATGGCTCTTTAAGTACCACCTATGTTCGCTACTGAGTGAATGTACGAGGCAATGGATAGATCGTCTAACGATACTTTGAATAAACTGGTGCGTCGCGTGGTACGGCCGCTGTATGCGGCGACGACGCAGCACGCACCGAATTATTGGCACGCGTGTTGTGTGAGACTTCGTATTGGTTGGTTTTATGTAATTGCATGTGTTTTGTGGCGAGTGGTGGGGACCAAGCGGAGACAGCGAGTTCCCATACATTTTGAACCGCACGGCATATCTCTCGTGATCTGTGGTTCCGAATGTCCGGCTTACACGGTTAAGTTGTCAAGTTGAGGGTAAGCACGCAAATTAAATAATAACCATATACTACTACGGCATCTTGCCAACGTGCTATCTTGCCAAGCTTTTGGAGGTGAGTCAAGTTTACTTGCCACTTGTCGAATCGTCAACCGGCTTGTATCGTGTAAACCGGCTACTTATCTGTTGCTATGTCTCCGTCAATATCGAAAAAAAAAAATTGATTTTTATTCATACCATAGATGTGTATTTCTATAATTGAAATAGGACCAAATTTTTTATATTACAGATGAATTTATAAAATTATATTATAATAAATTGTAGGTACAATCGATAAGAATCTTTTATCTTTAGGTTTAAGTAGTATTATATGAAACAAAAAATGTTTACCTGCGGACTAGGTACGTAGGTTTCGTGGAATTTGGACAGCCTCGCTCCTTGTCGAATTGGGACCAATATTCTGAAGCAAACTTGTGAATCGTAGGTATACGATACGGGAGGATATAATTAATATAATACCTATGTATTATAAAAGTATTATACCCACTATTGTGGTATTATAAATTCCATTAAATTCAAAAATGTTTTGAACTTTACTGGTACTAGTTGTACTTTAACAGGAGAGCGCTCAAATAAATACCTATTTAAAGAAAAAAAAATGTGTTTTTCTTTCTTCTGAACTGTACTATGAGTACTGTACCATTAACTAATATAAATATCGGACTGACGTACTTAATTAAATGTATAGAAAAATAAGTTTATGAATGTTTGAATTGATGCATCGGTGCAGGTGCCAGCCTTTGGATACCAAAGTTAGATTTAGAAAAATCAAAAAATTTAAATAATAATAAATAAATATCGCCAGACGAACACCAACTATACGGTCCCACACTAAGCATCGCTTGTATTGTGGGTACCGTACAATGGACTGGGGGTGAACCCAGTATATATTACTTATACAGGTACAAACATACGTGCTCATCACACAGTGTGTCCCTACCAGTATTCGAACCTTGGACCCTCAGCAGGGTCACTACCAAACCAACTACGCCAATCAGGCCGTCGATTACAAGATCAATACATAGTATTTTCACGATTCGTATGACCTCGAGGTCATACTTAAGTAATCCGTCAGTCTATGGGGAATTTAAAAGTACCTAAGTACCTATCAAAGCAATGCGGTGACATCGGTACCGCGCGTGACCCGGCGCACGCGACATCGATGCGACGATCCGCAACCGAGCCAAATTACTTTGAACATTAATAAACCATAGTGCTCTAATTTACTTTACTTTCTCCTTCTTTTAATAAACCCTCGGAAAAACTCCCCGGTAATGTGTACCAGTTGTTTTTTACACCGCCTTCACGGCGGGCGGACTTTTTTGTGCATTTTTTGTTTAAAATACCTAGTGCATCCAAAATGTCGGCCGATGATAGGAGCAAGGCGATGGAGCTGGCCGAGGAGGAGATAAGCAGGGTGAGTGAGGGCACGTGTGCTGGGCACGCAACACGCACCTGCGTGACGTGACCGACTTTATGGCCGTCTACACATACTTTACAAAGTGTGCTAAGTTTTGAATGCCGCAATAAAAACGTTTAATTTGTTTTGTCGATCTCTGTATAGGTATTATTAGTTGGCATACCATAGAGGCAACATTGTATGTTATTTAACCATTTTGTTTGGACGATCAATTGGCTCGGTGTAAACGGAAATCGACATATTTTAGAAGTTTGATATCCGTGCGGGTTGATTCGCATTATACAAGATTATATACTAATAAGTAAGTAGGTACAATGGAACTATCGCATATTGCAAGATGCGATCTCTTCTGAGCTGGATGGAGATGATTCTTAATTATCGTATCACAGTCAGTCAGATTGCTTTGCAGTTTGCCTCCACCGTTAACAAGTGATAATACTATTTTATCTATTTTATCTTAGTTAGCTATTTAATGTCCTGCTATTGGAGTCAAACCTCCCGTTAATGTAGGGGAGCGTTTGTATTGCTCAAAAATGTAAAAGATCTTTTAATAAAAGAGCAACCATGGAGTTTCTTGCCCGTTCTTCTCCATTCCGAACGGGTGGTAAAGTAGTAGCCTAATATTTTGTTACTTTTGACGATTCATAAGTACTGTACTTAATGGTCTACATGAATAAAAGATATTCTGATTCTATTGTTAATGCCTAGATGTCATCGTTATGGGTATTCCAAACAACATTTTACTCTAGTTTAGAAATACCTATAAAGCTGAGGATTTTATCGGTTAGATACAATATAACTAAAGCAGTGATAGCCAAGTGGGTTGAACGCTTGCCTCGGTAACGAGGATCGCAGGTTCAAACCCCGGCTCGCACCTCTGGTATTTCTGGAGTTCATGAGCGAATCTCATTTTCAACCACGATTATCACTTGCTAAACGGTTATGGAAAACATCGCGAGGAAACCTGCATGTCTGAGAGAACCCCTCGAAAGATGTGTGAAGTCCGCCAATCCGCACTAGGCCAGCAAGGTGGACTATGGCCTAGTCCCACTCGCATTGAGGGGAGGCCCGTGCCCAGCAGTGAGACATTAAAAAGGGCTGGTGCTATTATTATTATATCAATATAATTGTAGTTAAATCGGTGACAGCTTGATGTGCTCAGTTTCTTTATCGACAACAGCTTTAAGGCCAACAACTTTCATTGATGTCATAGGGTTTATATACCTATCGCATACACAGCGACCTCCTATTTATTCAACTAGATTATAAGCACACACCAACACGCCTGTAATCACCGAAGGCGTAGGCAGAGGTGTACTGCAGAACACCCACATTTTGCCTGTAATGCAGGGAACGAGACTATTGTCATAAGTTATAAGTAGGTATAGTGCCTAAGTTATCTAGATATTTTCCAAAGGAGACATTGAGAACTAGGAATGTGAATCGGACCATTATATATTATTTAAGCAATTAGATAGTATGGTTTGTTTTTGTCTATTTAATAAAAATCTAACACTGAGTTACAGACAACGCACAGCCCAAACCGTCCGCCGGTTTTCTTATATTTACGTGAATACTACACATGGAAATAAAAACTATTTTTTTCGGAATTTATCGCGTTTATAAAAAAAATTATTAAAAATAAAACATAAAAGAAACGGGATAACATCCGAAAAAATTAGCTTTAATTCAAAATAATAATACCGGTCAGTTTGTATCCTTGGGGGCGCTTAAGCAAAATAGGTCTTAGAAACAATTCACCAAAAACTATGCCCAATCAAACATTCCCGTCCTAGGAGGACGTGGGAGTAGGAGGGTGGTGAAAAGGACGCGGGACTCTTTGGGACTAGTCCCACCACTGCCACTCCTGTAAGCCAGGATCTACAGTGGTGTCCAATGATAACACCGAGGTTTGACCCTCGGCGAGTCCCGGGATAAAGTTAATTGTCTTGGAACCCGCACGAATCTAATCGAAAGATAAAAATACGAGGAAAGAGAGAGAAAATAGAGGACGCGGGACTCGTTTATTTTTGAGTATTATATACGAAGCAATGTAAAAATAATTATAAAAGAAAAATGCTAAGTCTAAGCACGCTGGAAACGGAATGCTGAAGCTTGCTAATAAATCGCATAAGTCCCAAACATTTTTCGCTTTCCATTTTCAGCTGAACAGTTCAGCGGAGAGGAAAGGTGCCTTGAATAAAAACCTTCTGTTTTGTCTGTATTATACAGAGGTTTAATAAAAATAAATAAATTGAATAAAAAAAACCTTTCCAAATTTTGTTGGAAGTCCTGGAAACCTTAAACCCGCAATTCCTGCTAAACCATCGTTCGATCGGAGACCAAGAGTACCTTGAATCAAATCTACTTTCAACCGACTTTATTTATATGATAGATTATAAAAAAAAACACAAATTGTCGAAAAAAAAATTTTATTGAAAAAAAATTCAATAGTCCTAACTCCATAGAGTCCCTATTACAGGATACACCCCAACCAAAATACATATTCTGAATCTTGGATTCCTTTCATAAAACCGAAGCGCATGCATGTCTATATACGATTCTATTAGATATATAGCAGGTACTAATGGCCCCTCACTCCACCCATGCCCCTGATCAACTCGACTGTTTGGTCAATACTTTAACACCTTCGCCAGTTTTACCACCCATAACAACACGTAACACACAAATTCGCAGTAAACAATATTTATAACGTTTCATGGCCTATAAAATGGGGTGGTCATATAATGTTAAATGAATTTCATTGCACCCATCTAAGGTACAATGAACAAATTAAGTGCATTAGAGCGAGCAGAGGCGAGGCAGCAGTTTGAGAATCAATTAAAATACGCGTTTGTTAAGTACGACCACGTTGACGACGATGAAGAACAAACTGAGGTACACTTAACATTTTCTGTATCATTGCTTGTGCACTCCGCTGTTCGCTGCGGCACGCCACTTCATGTTAGAATCACTTAAACCAGTAGATAATCATTATGACAAGTCAGAATTTCGATGTGTCGATTTAAAAAACGAAATGAGATTTTTTTTTTTTAAATTGGTGTACTTTTCGGAACTTTGGCTACACATAATGATTATCTACAAATGAATATACAAACTAGCAGTAATAGCCAAGTATTAGCAGTGATAGCCAAGTTGGTAGAACGCTCGCCTCGGTAACAAGGATCGCTGGTTCAAACCCCGGCTCGCACCTCTGGGATTTCTGGATTTCATGTGCGAATCTCATTTTCAACCATGATTATCACTTGCTAAATAGTGAAGGTAAACATCGCGAGGAAACCTGCATATCTGAGAGAACCCCTCGAAAGATGTGTGAAGTCCGCCAACCCGCACTGGGCCAGCGTGGTGGACTATGACCTAATCCCCCTCGCATTGAGGGGAGGCCTGTGCCCAGCAGTGGAACATTAAAAAAAGGGCTGGAATTATATTTATATTATAATTATATGAATATAAAAATCCATATATGATAGATATTATCGACCCCGTTCACTTAACTAGCTAACGTGTGGATGTTACGAGTATTTCAATCGGAAAAGGTGGACCCTAGCTGTAGCCCGAGGTTCACGCGGATCGAACTATGCCAATACGTACTCCAAACTACATCTGGCTATAAAAATAATGGTTTATCACAAGACACGCGACCGTTCCAATGCAAATACTTACGTACGAGTCGCGCAATGGGACATATGACATAAACCCACAAGTCAGTCAAAAAACTCTTTTGTCACCCAACCGACATGCTCGACGCGGAAATCGGACTTTCCTTATTTTCGTGTTTGTTTTCCATCGCACGACGTGTTGGAAGAGTTCGGTAGACCCAACCGGTGTTGACATTAAACAAAGAGTGCGACTTCATGGAGTTGGAGGGAGATGTTGAAGATGCTGTACAGGTACCTGACGTTGGTTCAAAATAAGCATAGCTACCTGTCTATTACTATGTCTGGAATAACTTATACAGCGTGACTCAGAACGGGTGTACTACAATTAGAACTCGCGCAATTTTGACTTCACAATGTAATGATTATGAAATCGCTAAAGAAACGCGGGTTCAAATAGTAATATGCCATTTTTGGGTAACGTCGTTTACCTAGAAGATCGACTGTTGCCCTTAAATGTTTGTTACCTTGAGCTATTCTTTCTTCGTTCATGTAATGGTGTTGGAGGGCACACACAGGGCAATCTCACCGTGTAAATATCGGTAGTCAGAGTAGAACGTAAAGTGACCGAAAAAATGTAAAAAATAATGTTGGTAGAAAAAAGAGTTGCAAAGTTATTGAATTAATCACATACAATACTCACATCACAAAACGTTTGAAATTATTTTTTTATTGAATGTATAGCATTGTTCTTAATTTAAACCTTCTAACCCCCAAATGTATAGACAATTTATATCTTTATCAAACGTCATTTAGTACTGCGCACAAGAGTTTGCTTTGTGCGTTACTATTATGACGTTTGATAAAGTTATAAAACGTCTATAAATTCGGGGGTATATATATAAAATCAAAACCAACAGACTGACTGACCGACTCACTCATCACGCAATCTCCAAAACCGTGGACCAGGGACATCTATCTCAACGTGATTATAAATAAAAATACCATATTACTAATTCAGACCTAAAACTGCAATGCAAATTAAAACTCAAAACGCTTGAGCGCGCTCGTCATTCGCACGCGTCGGGTATCGGACTGAGCCAGGTGTTGTGATTGCATTGTTTACATGTTTACATTGCGTGCTCAAAAATTGCCCATGACTTTCGACATCTGATTTCTATAATTTTAATACGGGTATTAAGTGTAACCTTTCCCAAAGTTTTCGTTACCATGGCACTTACGCTCTGTATAAGGTGTACCAAAAATGGTGTAAAATATTTGAAGCGGTTATTAGGGGTTACAAGTACGAAATAGCGATCACGTATTTGCTTACAATTCATGTGTAAACAGTATTAGATTATTCTTTGTAAAAGCAAGTCAGTGGCGTTTTACCCTGAACACAGTATGTAGAATTATTTTTAAAATTTCAAATGTTTTGAATATTATTTTTCGCGAATGTCACCTTTATAGCTTACAGATGGACCTCTTAAAATATTTTACACCTTATACATACCTACGTAAAGGTATTATTTCACCTGCTTCGATACGTGGCAACCCCCGCCCTCCAGCTGTAGGTACCCGCCGTCAAACTTTTTGAATTACGACTTTCGTGAGTCCATACACTATATGAGAAACACGACCCCTCGTAGCGATCGACATGTAGATATAAAAAAATGAATATATTATATATCCAACCATGTTGTGTTAGTCATAGGTCTGTGTTTAGTCTGCAGGTTTCGTTTGCACGCATATAGCGGTTATTTCGACTAGCTTTTGCGAATAAAGTAGTGATAATATACATTCGCATGATGTCCTGGTTGGGCGCCTCATTAGCATAACCTAAACATCGCGGATTATAAATTAATATTCACTCAATTTTGTGTGGTTACAATATGGATCTGTCTATACTCGGAAAAGCTATTAGTAATTTTGTAAGTATATGGTCACGTTGTGTTGTATTGGATTGTTTAATTGTTTATGTGGAAACCAGTTTTTTTTCGAATTCGATTTGAATCGATTTAAAAAAAACTAAATTTACTTTTTTATGTATGGTTATTTTTTTATATATGGTTATTATTTATTAGCATTGATTCGCGGCCGCGCCCGCGTAGACTTTGAGGATATAAAGATAGTTTATGCGTATACAGATTAATAGATAACTAATACTTACAAATAAATTAGTTGTGAATCGGATCTATTAAATATAGCGAAAATATGTGTTTCATGTCATATTTCTGATGACGAAGGATAAGCAATAAAAATAATACTATAGGATACGTTTAAAATACTTAGCACTGGCTGAATATAAAAATAGTATTTGTTAAATATAAAAAAAACATATGACAATTAATAAAATATGCCAATTAAAAAATACCTCTACAAGTATTTTTTTATCTGATTAACGTATGGAGGAGCACTGGCCGAATATAAAATTCTACTTTTAAAATGATCGCATTTACTTTTAAACAAAATTGGCGGGAACTTACATTTTGATAAACTTATTTCTTTTAACTTTTTCTTTGCATAATAAATTGTTGTAAAAGTAGCTACTGAGTTACCCATATATAAAAAACATATTACTCTGGATCCAGAGATAGGTTAAAATCATACCTGATTTTAGCCAACTTCAACAAAAGAAGGCGGTCATTAAAAACCACGTATGCAGTTAAACTACGGCTTTGAAACGTTAATCTATCTACGAAGGCCAAGTCAATTAGGTAAGAGAACCATCCGAGTTAACGTCTATAAAATTAACAAGATACAAACCGATAAGATCAAAACCACGGTATACCGTAATTGGTTGAATTCCAACATTAATTTTGTGTTGTTAAATAATCCGAAGGTATTTAAACAATTTGCGTGTTTCGAACAGTAATAGAAGCAAATAGGGCCGTGCCACCCCTACTGCCCCCCCATCCTACCTTAATGACACTGATACTATCCGTTCATTAATTTGCATTCCACAATTCAACTCATTGTACCCTAGTTCGGAATAGACCGCTCACAGAAACTGACATCAGGGTGACAAATTAATAAGTTAAAAAAACTACTAATTATAGATTGTACTGAAACACGCAAATGTCTCCAAGTTTTCAGTATTAACCTTGCTCTAACCGGCTAGACAGAAATTAAAAATTCTGTCGCGAAAAGTTCGGAAACTTTTATTCCTTGGTCATATTTTAATTTTATATTTAAAAAAAAAATGTTTGTGTGCGGCATTAAACCGGGGTCTAGTGAGGAAGAAGAGGAGGAGGACGTAATGGATATCCTCCAGGTCTGCATTATTGATAGGATCCACCAGAAGTCTGATCATGGAGACCAATATCGTTAGGTGAATTTGACAGTAGGAGCCAGATTCCATCTGCAATTGCTTCATCATCATCTGCCTCCTGCAAAGACTACCACACCTTGTGGCGACAGGGAATAAATTAACCAGAAGCCCATCACACCTAGACCTCATTCCAGAACTCTTCTGCCATAACTACGTGTCCATTTGAAGGCATTTCTCAAAAAGCTTGTGGTGTTTCTAGAAACGGCGTGAAGAATGCGAGCGCAAAGCGAGAAGGGGGGAGATGGACCCGCGGCTGGAGTTCACCTTCCAGCTCCTCATCGACGGGACCGGCCTGCCACGACACGCCATCATGGACCATGTCTTCGAGGGAAATATGGTAGGTGACATGATATGATCTCTTCATAAACGCAGCGAAAATAACCTATATGCTGTCGCTAAGCAAAGAGTTTTATTGTGATGAAGCAGTTCCATCCACAGCTTGTAAGCTGCTGTATGATTCAAGAATTTAAAAAAATATCATTGTTATGGTGGAAACTATCCAGAATCTATCTCATTTTGCGAGATGGAAGACATGTGAATAATTAAGAGACATAATACATCAACTGACCTCCCCCCTCGCATTGGGAGGAGACTCGTGCCCAGCAGTGCTAATTATGATAATGAGCTGATATCATCATATCTTGTAGTTGGACGATATCAACCAGCTGTTCCTTCCGCACATGAGGAACAAGCTCCTCTGGTATTACCAGGATGTGGAGGAAATCGAACAACGGCCGATACCTGAGGGCACCAAGCCCCGGCAGCAAGGCCAGGGTAAGCAGCCGCCCCCTCAAGTCACGTGGAAGAAGAAACTGTTCCTGTCTGACGGGTGGGATGTCAGGTTCACTGGCGTTTGCATCTACATGTTCAGGATAAATGTTAGCAAGCAATTACCAGAGGAAGGATTTCATAAGGATCTGTGAGTTGTTTCTTTAATAATAGTGAATATCGCTAGACAAACACACTTTATAGCTAGCAAATTATATAGCTATTATAACGCACTTTTTTCCTATGAAAAGTTCGTTATAATGCCATTATAACTGTGTAAAAGTTTGGGGGTAAAACAATGATTTCAAAAGCTAACCTTATGTGACCTTCTTTGCTAAAGAACTTTTGAAATATATCGGAAAGCTTGTAACTGGCCTGATTAACTCAGATTTTTTTTTATAATATTAGCCTTAAGCTCTCCAAAGAAAATAAAATAAATTATTACTTGTATTTAGTCACTTTACGATAGCTAACCTCTTTTTGTTACTGTACTGGTATGCTCGGCTAGCTGCCTATCTCTGTTATCTTTGATGTGATTGCTCCAGCTTCTGCGGGATCCTCAACGCTGAGCAAGTTGGCCTGGTGACCGCCATAGAGCGCGTCATGGAACACGTCTACATGAACGCCCTGGCCCATCCAAGCAGCGATGGAGACGAAGACGAGACTAGGTTTCCTATCGTGAAGAACCAGCTGCTCCCGGGATTGAGATCTTTTTGCAGTGCTCTGAAAGGTATATTTATAAAGATTGCCATTACCTTTTCCATGTCCTTAGAAAAGACTGTTCGTCCGTCCCAAGTCAAGCTTATTGAACTACAAATGTATTATGATGATCACAGTGTGCGAAGATGTCTGCAACCAAGTCAACCTGTTCGATGATGGCCAAGCGCACATGGCAGCCCTCGATGACCACACTCAGCTAAAAGAAATGGCCAAAACTCCAACCACCATCACCATGCTTGAAGAAAGAGTCAACGAGTGGATTAAAAAAGTCATGGAGGTGATGATATTCTTGGAAACAACTTTGTATTTTAGAAGCCGGACGCTAATATACCTAGTGGTATTATTGGAACTTCTTTTCAGATCCTAAGCGAAAGTGAGCAGCTGCGTCGTGAAGTGGACACAAGTGGTCCTCAAGATGAACTGGAATATTGGAAGAAACGAGGAGCACAATTTTCCCAGCTCGTCTCATATCTTCAGGTATGATACAAGATGTATTTCATAGTCTTCTGCATGCTACTGAAATTTCCATCCCTTAATATATTACGTCATACCCGTAGGACAATGAAGTTCAACTGACGCTTACGTGTCTCCAATTGGCGAATTCAAAAGTGATCAAAATATGGCGGGATACAGACCATAAAATCACGTTCTGTTACAACGAGGCAAAAGATAACGCAAAATTTATCCAAGCGATGGAGAAATGCTGTCATTCATTATACCTAGATGATCCTGTAAAGATTAAAGACTCAATATTGAGTTTATTGCAAACGGTGAGGCTGATACATAGCGTGTCGCAATTTTATAACACGTCCGAGAGAATATCTTCTTTGATGGTGAAGGTAAGCATTCTTGTAATAGTAAAGAATAATTAATAGGCTTATGTGACTCTTGGCGGGAAGTTTTACTGGGAACTTGTCAATTTTGTTTTATTTACCAAAAAATGTATTTTTTTGATAGATAATTTGTTATGTTGGATAACCATTGTGAGTTCATAAACGTGCACGAGTGAAGGAAATTAAAATGAAATTGTGTAACTTGACTTTTAATAAATTTATAATAAGTATCCACAGATTTTACTAACAGGGGTTAAGGATTTATTTTATAGTCATAAACTTCATCATTATCATCAGGGGTACATTTTACAACGATGAAAAATTTAATTCGCTACTATACTATTTTGTAGCTGATTGCCAACTTTAAAAAGAAGAAGAACAAGCTATTTTTAGGATTCCGTAACTAAGTTATGAGAAATCTCTGTATTGAGACTTGAATTACTATCTGTCTGAAAATATAACATGACTGGCTAACGTTTTTATGGTTAAATAGAGATTCAGGAATTAAACGATAGGATAGTTCTGAAACCATTTGAAATTTCGTTAATTTTCTTACAGATAACGAATCAGATGATAGAGACATGCAAGCAGTACATAACATGCCGGTTCAAAGAGACAATATGGTCCCAGGAGCGGCCCCTCGTGAGGGACAAACTGATACATTGCATAAACTTGAACAAGACCTACAGAGAAACTTATCTTTTCGTGAAAAACCAGCCTTTCTTGCCAAACACCGAGCAGTTTAGTTTCTCAGAGAATTACGTCTTTGGAAAATTCGATACCTTCTGTAAACGATTGAATAAGATCATATCGATGTTCGATTTGATGGATGATTATAATAATTTGTTCGAGAAGAGGATGGAAGGACTTTTGTTGGGTGAAGGTATGAGTTGCAACACGAAATGTGATTCTTTGAATCACCTGTATTGTTTTTATATCGATGAAGTGTAGCAAATAGTTGAGGGGGATCTCATTTAATCCTCATCGTCATCAATATCATCAGTGGCCCTGATATACTACTAAATAACGAATAAGAAATATTACCCCATTCTAAAAAAATAATAGAGAATAAAAATCGAGTTTTATGTGTTGCTTCTTACAGACTTGGAAGACGCAGTCCACACATTTGAGGAAGCGAAAAAAGCGGTGACCACATGCCAATATGATTACTTGGACTACAGGAATAACGAGTTCGACAAGGACTATCGCATATTCGAAGACAAAACAAACGCCTTGCGGGAGTCCATAGGCAACACCATTGAAGGGAACTTTTCTAGTGTATGGGAAACACCACAGGGCATTAAATTTTTGACGAGGTTCGAGAAGGTACGTAAAGGTATCGACGGTGCATGCGCCAGAAGACGTATCTTATGTAGGAAGCTGTATTGTTCTTATTATAAATATACACATAACGATTAATCGTTAAAATGGTCAACCCTTGTGGCCCAATTCCAAATAAAGTCGACTGAATAAAAATTCATGACAACATAAATCCTTAATCATGTCTACGACTATTTATATAGATGTATGAACTTGATCAGTGTCATATTAGCATTGTTTTAGGTCAGTCAAAAGATCCAAATAACGAAATTGAGCGAGAAATACGACAGAGTGTTAAGGTACTGCGAGAAAGAAGTGGACAAGATAACTAAAATGTTCAAAAGACAGAGGGACGACCCTCCGCTGCCCAGGAACTACTCGCCAGTAGCAGGTACTGAGTTAAACAATACTACTATAATATAATGTGAGTAAAAATCGGTCCCTGATATTAATATTAACAGTTCCGTTGGAATTAGTTTATCTGTTAAAAGATCAGCGATACCACCAGGACGTCTTCAGACTTATGACGAAGAAGAAATAATATTTATATTATGACCATTACATTTAATAACGTTTTAACGTTACCTTACTAAGCAGTTCCGATAAAAATGTTTGCGAAAATTGGCCTCCACTCAACATGGCCTGCATGGTCCTCCTTTGAAGAAATTTTGTCGTTTGTTGAAACGAATATAGGTAGTGCAATGCAAAGTGTTGGCCACACATCAAAATTGCCATTCAACGTAGAAAATGCTGTATGAACGAACTTGCATAGGAGAGACAGCAAGGAACCTGCATACTACTATCAATAAACATAATAGATATATGCTTAGCGATATCCTTGCTATCAGGTCGTATAAAATGGTCCCGATGCCTGATGCACAATATGACGGAGACGGTTGAAAGCGTGTGCGCACACCCCGTGCTGAAGGCTCTGCCGGCGTCCGCGGACATGATGCGCAAGTACACCAACACCAGGTCGCTAATATACAACTATGAGGAGACCATGAAAGCAGTCTGGATGAACCAGAATGTGAGTTGAACCTGAAGACAAGTTCTGTAAATGATAACAACAATTTCGAGGATGACACAAGCACTCATGACTTATCAACACAAGAGTGTTTTTATCTTGACACTAATTGTAGTCTATTTCAGCTGTGGGATGTCGACGACAGTTTGAACAATACACTGCTCCGGATTGACGAGTCCGGATGTGTAGTGGTCAATTTGGACCACGACGTCCGGCTGTTGATCCGAGAGTCGGACTGCCTGGTCAAGATGGGCGTCGAACTACCAATAGTGTGTCATTCCTTGTACGCCAAGAAGAACTATTTTACGCTGGTTAATGACTCTCTTCAGGTGAACAGTTTATTGCCTGAACGTCATGCATGTCTTGCATTCACATTTTTCCGATGATATTATACTGATAAGATACTTTTCAATTCCATGTTGGTAGTAATGGTGAAGAATTCTGATGCAGGGGTGTCATTGGCAGATGTGTTTATAGCAATAAAACAATGTTACAATAAATCCAGCTTATTATTGCCATGAAAATGTTCGCTCGCTTGCAGTTTCTCCTCGAAGACTACCTCAGCACTGTCCGCCGCGTGAAGCTGGAAGTTCGGCCTCTCTTTCTCCCACAAGTTGTGAGGCTATCTTCCCTTCTCCTCCCTGGCCTCCGCTCAGTGTGCTGGACCAGCGAGGACTGGCGGGAGTTCATTGACCGCGCCAACGCCGCTATCAAGAGCTTTGATGTGCTGGTCACTAGAGTTCATGATATTTACACAAATAGAATCATTTATATGTTGTCTGGGATGCAAGAGGTCACGCTCATCAGTTTGCCGGGTGTGTTATAAAATTACTTTTACCAGATCAATAAAAGAAGAGTCAATGTTGCTATAAGCTGATGATATACTAATTTGATTCTTAATCTCATTAAGAAGTTACATTATCACCATATTCTTTTTACAGAAGATATTCCATGGACTGTTGAGGAATTTATTGAAAATGTAGAAACCGGGTGCCGGTAAGTATTTTTTTTTGTTATTAAGGCAATGGATTATTTTTAGGATACCGTAATCGTATTTCATTAATTTACATTGGTAGCAATGCCTGCGTGGAACTAAACCGCAAGAGTCTGATGGTGGAGGAAGCTGTCGAAGAGGTACTGGATCTAGTGAGGAAGGCCGCCCAGCAGATCAAGCCAACGGAGATCAATCCCGACTTCGAGTTCCTCATAGCTGAAGGTAATTTTCGGGAGCGAGGGGATTCATGATGGGATATTTTTTACGTAATTTTGAAAGACTTATCAAGATATTAAAGTAACAGCTGGTCCAGGATAGGCATTCATTTGTTGGAGTAGAGAAGGTAGTGAGGGCATTTGCGAAAGATGACACATCTGAGAAAAATTACTTAAGTCCATGAGTCTTAAGCGTGAAGATTATTATCACCAGACGATCATCAGAGCGCAAGCGGCGCAGCATCCACAGGCAACGAGTCCAACTCAAGCGGCCAGCAGGACTGGTCTGCAGTATGGGAATGCTTTGAGAGCCCCCACCGGCTGCTTTCTATGCCCGCTGGTGGGCTATCTAAAAGCATGCAGGTACCTTGAAATCTATCAACTATAGTCACTCCATAATGAAGTAACTATCTCTAATTGTACTATATATATATATATATATATATACTATCTCTTACGGGTGCCGGCAGATGATAAAGCTTCGTCCACTAGTCTCTGATCAAAACAGCCTCCATTACGTCCTGGTCTGACAAGACTAATCATCTTTTTTATTCTGCTCATTGTACGAATTCTTATCATTTCAGATTTAAACTTATCCTTTCAAGATGCTTTTTTCTGAATTTAAATCAGACACCAGAAATCTTGTACAAATGGTTGTGGAATTCTAGGAGATGGTGAAGAATGCCGTGAGCGAGATGAGGCGGTACTACAGCAGGAAGGTGGTGGACGTGCTCATCAGGGTCACCAGGCGGACCCTAGACCTCATCATTAAGCAATTCACTACAGATGTTAACGCGCAAGAGGGTAAGCATAATTGACAGAGCAATTTTGCGCGCCATGTGCCTGGTACATCTACGTGAATGGAGTCTGCAACTATCCTTCTCACATTTTCGTGTAAAGTATCCATATCTTTACTGATAGGGGTAGCGAATTCATTTCATCATTGTTACCGTCAGCGACAGAATAATTAATATCGGAGGGTACTTATTATTTTATAACAATTATCAAGAGATACTCGTCACTGCCAAAAATGGCTTCATTTTGTAGCCGATTAATTGTCAACCTCAAAAAAAATATTTAAAGATCTATCCTGCTAGCTATCTGACAGCATTGGTGCATTGGTGATATGACTTATGTATGATCAGTAAAGTATTGGTCACTTCACTGAAAGATTATCTCGAGTTTTTGAGAGAATTTTATCATGAAGCTTATATTATGCGATCTTGTTTTAAATTCCTATAGCTACTCATTTATATAACTTATGTTATGGAAAATAATGTTGACCAGTCCATCGTTTTTTACCTACTACTGTCAAAGCATTGCAACTCCAAGCAGAACTTCACTCCTCACGCGGTATTTTCGACCTCTTCATCAACATAGGTGCCTAGTACTTTGACATCACCTTCCTTTGAGTATGTATTTTATACGGTCTACGATTTTGTACGCTTCACTGTTCAATTGTCCTAGTTGTACGCATGCGCAGGGGCTGTGAGAATGTGTGTGGAGAAATGTTTTCAACGTATATCAACTATTTCTTTATGTATGTTACCCTAGTACTAGTGATGTGTTAAATCCATGGGCTTCGGCTTTTCCGATAGGTGATAACGGCATACCTTAACTTGCGGAAAGACCTGATAACAAAACTGGCACATATCTGGCACCTACTGGCTATGCCTGGCACCTTATTGCCGCGCCCGGCAGGACAGCGTACATTGAAATGTTTTTCCAACTACATCTCTTGCGCCAAAAGCAAACGTCGTCGGATTCGTGGAGGTAACACATGCCTACCCGCCTAACTATTGCGCTAGGTTTTCTTAGCTAAAAATCCTCGTTTCATTCGTCCACTTTAACGTACGCACGTAACACGTTGGAGTAGAGCTCCTTGATCTTTACGCAACAAATAATTAGGCAACATTTAACGCCAATAGGATGTTGAATGCATTTTCTCGAAACATTTTTTGTTGAATTTTTGTTTCAATCAATTCAATCAATTGTTTTCATCAAAGAACGCGCCTACGGCAAGCCTCCGTCTCAAAATTCCAAGAATTGCATGAATTTATTAGACTAACATTTCTTATTTCTGAAATCCTAGTACATTGCATCGTTTACTTCCTTAAAACAAACGCATGCGTACTGCAGGCGTATCACACGTGAAATTCGGTCATGCGCAAACGGACTTTTCTATCCAGAATACGTTGTACCGTGGCTCATATAAAATAACTACTGTATTGTGTTATTAATAAAGTTTAAATTTGCAGAGTGGGAAATTAGGTGGTGCTAGCTCTCTAGAAATTATGAGAACCTAGTATCTATGCGGGTAAAATTTGACGCGATACGTCAACGTCAAATTCAATAACAGAAAATATTGAAATCAATTGAACTACCAACTTATATTAATATCTTTGGATACAATAATTACAAAGAAAACAACTTAAATATTTACAAACTAATATAGAGAAAATTACATTATTATATAAAACTAATATAAATTAAAAATATTATAGAAAAGCTACTTAATATTTAGCGCGCCCAAGATGCTAGCCGCATTTCCTCGCCGAATAGCCAAAGCTACTCGCTGAGCGAGGAAATGCCCAGCCCTTAGGATTGTACAAAAAATGTTCATTGGGGCAAAGTGAGCTTGGAGGCTTGCTGTTACAACTTTAAGGATGATTCATGACGAAGTATATCATGAAGGTTTTCTTAATTACCAGATTTTCCGAAGAAGCCGATATTTTTACTGCAAGCTGCCTTGATGATACCGAACGTGTCGGTCACGCCCACACTGGACGAGATCCAAGAGGTTCTGGTGGTCAGTGGCAAGCACATTTCCGGCCTTTCAAAGGGTGTCACGCAATGGACTGGAGGGAAGACGTCTCGGGTATGCCTTAAGTTAAATTAGGACACAAAAATAATAGATGTATGAAAAGAAGCAGTATTGGTTCTACAAAATTAAATGGTGGTACTTTCTTTAGAGTTTCGAACCTTAAAAGCAAAAACACGGTGTCCTTTTAGGATCAGTTTGTTGTGTGTTAACAACTTTTGATTTTGTTTGTTTTTTCAATATTTATAAGTGTCATATAAAACATTATCACGCATGTATAGCGCATACAATTTGCATTACCTACAATAATGTCAATTGTATTCCTAAATGGTAAAAGAGACGTAACTACACCTACATTTTCGTTAACATCATTTTAAATTTCAATGAACACTGCACTAATTACATTCGTTTTTTTTATCTCTCTCCTGTGATGTTAATTGTTTTGTGTCGTTTGATACCCGCACTGGACACTGGTGTGATGTTGACTGTGCATTCGTCTGGCCCTGTTCGCTTTGCGTCTCCCGTTATAATCAATTCACTGATCTCTATTTCACTTCGATAACCGATGATAAATACTTCACCAAAACTGTCATCTTTCCAAAATGATGTATCCCTAAACATCCGACCTAAATCCTTATTCCTTACCGTCAATTCTATCCCAAAATACTATGTGACTGCTGACACTCAATGTGGCTTCCCGTATCCCCCTGCTTTGCTCGTGTCGGCTTGCATGCAACCAGGTCACCTGGAAGAAAATAGCTGGTCCGCAATCGAATCAGCTGCTAGACGTAGTCACAAAGCTTGACGAACAGGTTCAATCAGTCTCGCCGCCAATGAACCCCGCCCAGAAGACGATGAAGGTAATGGAGGCGGCCAAGGTCAAGAGGAAGAAACACTATAGACTGGAGTCGGAGGAGAAGCCCCAGTTTCCGTTTCAGCAGAAGAACTTCTACAGCCACGTGATGGAGAACAAGGAGATAATAAAGACGCTTTCTCAACTGTCAATGTGTACGCAGAATGTGAAGACGGTTTGTATTTATGTTCTACATTTTTTCATGTGAATATTTAAATATTTAACATTTCGTGAGAAAGCAGATGTAGTTTTAGTTTTCGGAATAAAATTTATAAGACCGTTGCTAGGAACTTATAAGACCGTTGAAGCAGAAAAGTTCTAGAATATTAACGTAGGACAGCTCCTCATAATGGTGGACCAATGATATACAATGTGTCTCAAGAAGCCAATGGTTGCTCACGACCTTATATATAGAAGACATTGGGGAGGCCTATTCTAGGAGCTGACTTCTTTTGGCTGATAACATATATGGCAGAGAGGTTTTAAGATTAAATTTACGTATACTGTGATACTTTTATAATAGTTGCCTATTTTAAAAGTATACTCAACTTTTAAGAGATTTCAAATTCGTTAGGAACTTAATACACTGGTGAAACGCTGGCGACCGTACCACTACCTGTGGAAGTGCGAGAAGACTCTCCGCCAGTTGCTGCTGTGGAATCTCAACGACTTTGAGCTGGCGCTGAAGAGGCACAGTGAGCTGGAGGCCAAGTTGTCCACAGAGCCTGACGTCCTCATCATTGGCAACTGTCTAGCTGTGTCGACAGAAAAACTGAAGCTGGGACTCATTACTGAATTGAAAAGTGAGATTTCCTCATCAAATAAGCCTAGTAATCCAACGTCTTTAGTAGTCTGTTCAAATCACATGCCATGCCCATCAATGTTACTATTATGCCAAAAATATGATGCTTTAAAATATTTATGGTATAATAATTTTCCCAGACGGCACACATAGAATAAGTCAAGCAATGCGTAAGAAGTATAAACGCGAGATGGACTACGTGTACGCCATAATGAATGACCTAGAGCGCAAGCTAGAGAGACCTATAAGGGACCTAGATGACGTCAGAACGGTGATGGAGACCCTCAAGAAGATAAGAGAGCAGGAAGTCGACATGGAGTTGAAGATTGATCCTGTTGAGGTACATTACTTAACATTAACACTTCCTTCGTACTTTATATTACAAACTACTTTATAACTTTTCTAACACGTACTTTTTATATCTCAGGAAGCTTTTAATGTCATAACTCGATATGAGCTACCTGTAAGCAAGGAAGATTTAGAACAAGTAGACAACCTTCGTTACACATGGCAACAACTCCAAGCCACCGCGCTGGCTTCCCACGTCCAGCTCCTGAGGATGCAGCCGCAGTTTGAAGATGACCTTCAGAATAATCTCGATAGGTTCCGGGAGGACAACTCTGAATATTGTCATGAGTACAGGCACGCTGGCCCTATGCAGGCGGGGTTGAGTCCGAGGGAGGCTTCTGATCGGCTGATACTTTTCCAGGTAAAATTTGCTTAAAATTTATTTTTATTGGAATTTGTCAATTTCTGATGCAACAGAAATGAAACAACTAGCTTATGAGTACTTTTATCCCTTAAGATACCAAAATTATTTTCAGAATCGCTTCGATGGTATGTGGCGTAAACTGCAAACGTACCAAAACGGCGAGGAGCTGTTCGGCTTACCACACACCGAGTACCCGGAACTGGCGCAGATCAGGAAAGAGTTGAATCTGCTGCAGAAACTTTACAAGCTGTACAATGACGTCATTGACAGGGTCAGCAGCTACTACGACATACCATGGGGGGAGGTGAATATCGAAGAGATTAACAACGAGCTCATGGAGTTCCAGAATAGATGCAGAAAGTTACCTAAAGGGTAAGTCAACACTAACTTATCACCATCTAGAATAATAAAGTTGTAAGGGATGGGTTTCACCATATAGCTACATCAATATCGTGCCTTGGAAAGTTTGTAAAGCCATCGATCCTGCGCCTGATGTCTCTCCGATCGTATTAAATTGGTGTCCTATTGGACTATGAGAGTGAGGAAAGAGAATGCATCCGTGCTTGCTCACATGTGTATGCACTATAAAATCTCTTGTGTTGTTGGCTGGTCTACGTTGAGATTGGCTGCTGTGTCCGCAATTCAGTCAAGAGGATTAAGTATATACATGATTATCTTACCATGCCAATCGATTAGTTCTTCATGTCTACAAACACGATGATCTCATCCTGACTTCATCACCAGCCTCAAGGAATGGCCAGCATTCTTCGCTCTCAAGAAGACGATAGATGATTTCAACGACATGTGCCCGCTTCTTGAGCTGATGGCGAACAAGGCGATGAAGCCCCGCCACTGGCAGCGAATCATGGAAGTCACCAAGTACATCTTCGAGCTTGACAATGAGGACTTCTGCCTGAAGAACATTCTCGAAGCGCCTCTGTTGCAAAACAAGGAAGATATTGAGGTCAGTAGTTTGTTGAAATGTTACTTTTGAATGTTTGGTAGTTACCTCGGATGTTATTGATTGACCATCAAAAATAACATAAGCTGGTGTTATTATACATGTTCCTGGTACATTCAGTGTTTTTTCTTTCAATATTTCATTGTTTTCTTTAAAATCATAAAATATAATAAAGATTTCTTTTTTACTTCGGTCACGTGATCAAAAACGCTCTGGATTCCAATTCCATTTAGAAATGAGGGCTCCATCGTTTACCGATGATTCTGCTAACGACAAGTGTAGAGGAGATATTGTTGGTTGATGTGTTCTGACGTCACACCGTCGTAATCAGTGTCAGGTTGTCAATACGAGTTTGGTGATATTTGGGATTTTAGTGTTTTCAGCCATTTTGTTTCACAGGCGGCATAAATAAATTTAAGATAGTTTTTCCAACTACTCCTATTTAACTATAGATTAATTTCGTAGCGGGTTCCAAGTCAATCTTCTCCCCGGGACTTCCCGGGACTCCCCAAGGGTCAAACCTCGGTGCATCTTTATTGGTCACCGCTATGGATCCTGTGTTACGGGAGTCACCACTGTGCGAGTGTGATGCGGCCCTAGACCCATAACAAAATACTTAATTAGAAAGAGATCCGTCATTTTAAACGTACTAAGCTAAATCGTAGTACCAAGTATGACGTAGGAATATATTTTTATTCAACCTGTTTCAAATGAATACCAGGAGATCATATTTTAAAGGAGGTTTTCCATTCGTTCTTGCCAGTGGCGGTGGT
Organism: Pheosia gnoma; assembly: GCA_905404115.1. NCBI lineage: Eukaryota > Metazoa > Arthropoda > Insecta > Lepidoptera > Notodontidae > Pheosia > Pheosia gnoma. The sequence continues at coordinate 8,787,563 of FR989898.1, forward strand.
ACGCAGTATTGATACCGTATGGGCGGCAAATTAACAGCCGAGCTGATGTTGAAGGTATAGCTATCGCCTTGTGTATTATAAGATCCTGGTGGCATAACTAAAAACTTCGTATTTTGGTTCACGTGGCCTAACATTTGGCGTATTTTTAACCGACTTCAAAAAGGAGGAGGTTCTCAATTCGGCTGTATTTAGATTTATCTTTTTATTTTTTTTATTTACGATGGAAAAGAAATCCATACAAACTGGAGTCAAATTGATATACAGCTAGGAAATGCAGCCAGCATTCCACGCGGACAAGGTCTTTTTGATACATAATTTGTTGTCATACTATTTTTATGGTTTTTTTTATTTGTATGTATTGGTAAATTAATCTGTTAATAAAGTTCCTAAAAATAAGGTGAAAAAATAATGATAATGTTTGTATAGCTTTTTACTCGAACCGCGGCAATTAGCCTAGTAATATTTATTTCATTCGCGTTTAAGAGCTTTTTAGTGAGCAGCAAATAAACCTATACCACCGAAGGCTACCAAATTAAATACATACTTTCATTCGGTAAGTCGATCCTCGACTATTTCACCTTAAGGCAATATTTCGTTCAATCCGCCCCATTTTACTAGAAGCGCAGACTTTTATAGGAGATACATTGCAAATGTCACTTAGGGGCAGTTCATTCAGTCATTCCGCCCCTTTCTACTAGAGACGCAGAGTTGCATAGACAGTGGATTTAACATTAAGTTGAATATATAGTATGTTAACACATGTGTGCATCGATTTGTAATTGCTCGTTGAATACAGACTTGTTGTTCAGTTACTAAGGTTCAATGTGGCTCGATACTAGGGAACCGTCAACGAAGAGAGGTGTTGCTTTGATGATGCATTTATTGCAACGGATTGAGAAAGACATTGCATGCATCGGGAAGACTGGAACGCACACATAAACAAATTGCATTACACTGCCTAGCAATCTAAATTAACTTAACACTTGTTACTATCTTAGAATCCAATATTTATCTCAGTCTTTGTGTTGAATCCACTTGATTATAACATAGAAGTTTTTTGAATCTTGTAAGTAGCGGGCAATAACAGTGGGTGAGTATTTCGCGTATGACTAAAATATAAAAAAAAAACACAACCGAATGGATAACCTCCTCCTTTTTGAAGTCGGTTAAAAATAAGAATAAGGGCGAATTAACTTACGAGTATTTTTTTAAACATCCCGTGGATTTATTTGAGTTGTGGATGGGGCAGTTCATACTTGGATGGGGCAGTTCGTTTCATCGTTCCACCCCCTTTCACTGGAATCGCAGAACTGCATAGGAAGTCCAATTGCACTTGATTGGCCGATCCAGCTCGACCGACCGCACATGCCATTCGTGCCTTTAACTCAAGCCCAATCCTATTTACGAATCGTTTCGGTAACGTAACGTCCATCCCTCTCACACCACAGATTTCATAAACAAGTATGACAGTGACAGCATGTTTTCTCGATGACGTTACGATTAAGAAGTTCCCGCTTACCCTAGTGATAACGGTGTAAGTGGACCTTTTTTGCACAGCTAGAAAGAATGACGAATGGTAGTTTTTTTACTTTTTTCAGCATAATTCAAAAATTATGCGGCAATAATATAATCATGTTTCAGAAAGTGCTAATGAATTCGTTTCATAGGACACCCCATATGACCTAGTTTACTTTGAAATTTCTACCCCCCCCCCCCCCCCTTTCTAACCATTCACAATAAAAAACACACAATTTTTTTTTAATTCTCTTTATAGTAGGCAGCTTTGGCTGAGCATGATTTAAAACTATGTATTACGACTACAAGTTTCAAGTCGATGAGATTAGTATTTGCTGAGATAATCAGTACGTCTAGTGCGAGATTACTCGCAAACTAACCGTACGCTTTATATATCGGGAATTCAACAGCGCCTCTAGCGGACGGCGTCTAGAACTTTCAATTCTCCATACATAATGTCTAAATACGTATACTATACAGTACACGGTTAGCTCACGACTAATTTTTCACTTGACGTGCTGGTGTGTCATTCGGCAAAGGTTTTTACCATTTTGGTACGGAACCCTAAAAGGGCCATTAAAAAAAGAAAATACCATGGTGATGAATGCCTATAGAGGGCGGGATTGTCTGTATTTTAGATACATAGATCAATACTCTTCGACACTATTACTAGGATCGCATACAATATTTCATACAAGAATAGATGAATAATTTGTTCAAGCTTTCTCTTTCTTCCATATCTCCGTCTCGGACAAAACATGCGATTCTTCATCAATTTGTACAACCACCCTCCAACAGGAAACTATGGTATAACGGAATACAATGGTTAATAGCAACAAAATATCTACAAATATTAATATACTATTCAACTTAAAGATCTAACTAATTTTTAGTTTGTAAAGTTCTCCTAATAGTTTGTGGCAAAGTCAAAAAGTAAAGTAGGTTTCACGTTCGTTTTATTTTTAAAAAGGTTATTATGGCTTTAAAATTATACTTATCTAAATATTATAGTTTATTAGTGGGTAATTTAATTAAATGCCACTCATTTGTTACACTTCGACTTGATTGATTGAATATTTAAATGAGACTTATGGTGATGGAAAATGCTTTGAAACACGGCGATGCTCTTCAGAAAATGGTTTGCGGGAATGAATTTTATCCGCATCGGTACCAAGATTACAGAATAACAAACGTCACATTGATATTGGAACGTCAGTTGCAGCTACCGCGAATGAATTTTATCCGCAGGAGTACTAGGGTATTAGAAAAGCAAAAGGTATATCGGTGCCGGGACGTCACATAAAGCTAGCTGGCTATAACTACCCATGATCGGTGTGAAGTGTGCTGCTTGGTATCCTACCGAACATTTATTAAAGTTGTCTCCATTGCGCATGTGCTTGGAAAACGGGGAATTGGGAGGCAACAGGTTATAGCAGCACATAACGTACTAGGCTGTCAGATCCGCGAGAGAGTACGGATAAAGTGCTGGATCTTGAAATCGCCTTAGTACGTAGAGTTATTAGTGAGCGAGCTTGTTTGCAAACTATTTTATTTTTTGCAAAGCGAATGGAAACTAAAATAAATGGGAATGAATGAAATATACTATACTAATAAGTATGATTTCTTGATGAAGTTACGGTTAGATTTAGGTATGAGCTAGCTTTCCCTGCAGGTCATTTAATGGTCTTATAAAATTTCTGCCATAGCACGCTTGGGTTACAAATGTATAAAAAAAAAATCTGATTATATTGTTCGTCTCTCATCAGGATATATGCATATCAGCGATGAAAGAGAAGGACATCGAAGCGAAGCTCAGACAGGTCACCAACGAGTGGTCGGTGCACGAGCTCACCTTCCAGACGTTCAACAACCGCGGCGAGCTGCTCCTGCGCGGTGACACCACCGCGGAGACCATCGGCCAGCTGGAAGACAGCCTCATGATATTAGGCTCACTCCTATCTAATCGGTAACAGATAGTACAGAACTCTTCGAATGACAAACGAAACGTGCAGCACTAAGTACTTAAATCTGCACAAAATACACAAAGGTACACGATGTCCACAAATGTCCAAAAACACTCAAAGCACAGAAGAGTACCCAGAGGTACAAAAATGTATACAAAGGTACACAAAGTCCACAAATGTCCCAAAAAACACTCACAGCACAGAAGATTACACAAAGGTACAAAAAGTACACAAAGGGTGCAAGGTTTAACAACGGCTCGGATCTCTGAAATTTCAGATTTCATGAGAACAATCGATGCATCTGTTATTGTCAATGCGATTCACTCTCTCTTACTGCGAAGTTTCAATAGCCCAGTGGTTCGGGGCCTAGTGACAATGATACTGCGTTCGATCGCCATCCCCGCCAAAGTGTTCACTCCGAGCACAAGCTTTGGTTTACTAAGAAGTAGGATTTCCAAATTGAAGTACGCATTTGGACATTTTGCTAGTAGTTACGCATGTTGATGTCCCAAATGAATTCACATTTTTAATGCCTCGCGTTTTATTTTCGTCCTTGACGTAAATTCAAGAAATTGAAGTGAAAATTATAATTTTGTATGGCTTTGAGCTTCGAATAATATGATCATTAGAAACTTTGAACATTTTTTATGTCGCGATTCGGTAGCTGCTTATGTAAACGGCCTGATTAGCGCAGTTGGTAGTGACCCTGCTTTCTGTGCCGAGGGTCCCTGGTTCAAATCCTGGTAGTGGCATCACACAAACTTTGTGTGTTGAGCACGAATGTTTGTACCCAAGTCATGGATGTTTAATATCTTTATAAGTATTATATACTGCGATCGTCCCCAGTCTATTGTATGGTTCCCCCTAATACAAGCGTTGCTTAGTGTGAGACCGTATAGTTGGTGTGTTCGTCTGGCGATTTCTATTTATTTATTTAAAAATACGTCACTGAATTGACATTTTATAAGCCATGGTAGTTATTCATCGTTGACATATTTTTACGAAGGAATTGCAGCTAAAAAGATAATGTTTGAGACTTTGCGATTGATTGAAATATTAACAATTCATGAAAAATTGAAAAGAAACAAAACACGAACATATGACAACTAAAAAATACCTAAACTTGTTTTCCTACTTATTGATACCGTGGTCCGTCCGTCTTATCATCAAAACAAAGTAATAGTAAAAAAGCGTTTTAACCAAAGGAGAGGATTTTCCAAATCGGTTGATAAATGACGGAGTTCTGAGGAAACAAACACGAAAAAAAATACAATCGAATTGAGAACCTCCTCCTTTTTTTGAAATCGGTTAATAACAAAAACAGTTACTTGTTCCATCTCCATTCCTGATATATTTGTTTTTATTAGTCCCTTTTAATATCCCACTGCTGGGCACGGGCCTCCCCTCATTGAGCGGGCGATGTAGGCTATAGTCCTCCCCGCTGGCCTAGTGGGGCTTGTCAGACTTGCCAAGTATTTCGAGTACTAGGTTCTCGAAGGCATGCAGGTTTCCTAACGATGATTTCCTTCACCGCTAACCAAGTGATAATCATGGTTGAAATTGAAATTCGCAGATGAAGCCTGGTAATTCCAGAGATGCGAGCCGGGCTTGTTTCCAACTTGGCTACCACTGCTGATAATGTGATCGCATAAATGACTGAGAATGTAATGTTTTAGCGCCCATGGAACTTCTTAGTTTATTACATAAATAGCCGGCAGATAAAATGGCTCTTTCAACTTTAGTAGGTAGCCGCTTTCGACTGTAACATAATATTTTCCTATCCTCCATATTTCCCAATTTTCAACTTCACTTAACGATATAAAACTATTTCATGAATGAGAATTCATGAAATAGTTTTTGTCTGTCCGTCGAATGTTATAAATAAAATAAGCCCTTGGGATACCCAATTATACAGTAGAATTTCTTTTCATACATTTATAATATCCTATATCAAAGTAATTGCGAAGTTAAGGACTTCAGTTATATGAATACCGGTATTTGTGAGAGTTCCTAATCTGTCTGTAACTACTCAATTGCGTAATTACTTGAAAGAAGCCCTACTGGGAGGGGCTACCGGGATTGCTAATAATGTATTAATAAAAGTAGCCAAAAAGAATATTTAATAAATTTTTCATCACCCCTACAGCTACAATGCACCATTTCGCAAACAAATTCAGCAGTGGTTGTACGACTTGCAAAGCACAAACGAGATCTTGGAACGATGGCTCCTTGTTCAGAACATGTGGGTATACCTTGAAGCCGTGTTCGTTGGCGGCGATATTGCTAAACAGTTGCCGAAAGAGGCGAAACGTTTCTCGAAGATAGACAAATCCTGGCAGAAGATAATGCAAAGAGCGCACGAGACCCCTGGAGTCGTATCCTGCTGCGTGGGAGACGATCTCCTCAGACAGCTACTGCCACACCTTCAAGAACAATTGGAGTTGTGCCAGAAAAGTCTGAGTGGGTATTTAGAAAGGAAAAGGACGATGTTTCCGAGATTCTTCTTCGTGTCAGACCCAGCGCTGTTGGAGATCTTAGGTCAGGCGTCAGATTCGCACACGATCCAGAATCATTTGCTGTCGATATTTGACAATATTAGATACGTTAAGTTTCATGATATTGGTGGGTACCTACATATTTTGTTAGCAACCAGCTGGTTTCTACAATAAAAAGTACGACTTACTACAGAAGGTAATATTATTTTGAATTGGGCATCGTAAAATTTCTACCTTAGCTTTTCTCTTTTCTTTGTTAAGTAAGTACTTAAATAGTCAACAAGTGAAGTGTTTACGTTTCGAACGCGATATTAAATTAATAGCATATATTTTCATCTCACGAGATTTTTTGTGATGTTGTTTATCATACATTTCTCTTAGTTGTTTGGGTGAGCCTTGACTCAAAGTATCGATCTGCAATAACTCGTACTGTTTACTGGACACCTACGTATACGTTTTTAATCTACCAGCCACATGTTACTATCATATCCTCAACCACAATTGCAGAGTATAACAAAATGATAGCAATAGTCTCATCTGAGGGTGAGGAGATCAAATTAGAGCGGCCAGTCCGAGCTGAGGGTTCCGTGGAGACGTGGCTAACGTCACTGCTGCAGTCAGCACAAGGTAGTCTGCATGCCATCATCAGGAATGCCGTGTTGGTGATCAACGACCCCACTTTCAACATGTTGCTGTTCTTGGACAAAATGCCTGCACAGGTAAGATTAGGGCCTAATCTGATGTAAACGATACTCGCTACCGTTGTAAGTGCCCTTACTGTTACCTTGCATATCCTTAACTAGTTAGCTCCGGTTACATCGACAGCTAAAGGGGTCATTGTCTAAGGGGCATATTATCATAAGCAAAATGTTTGAAACTATTCGAAGCTATGTTCCTAAATAGAAGATCTCTCAGATATAGCAATGTTCACCATCACGCTGCAGTAAATATAGAATAAAACATCAGAAGCTTAATTTTAAAATCCACAGATAGGTCTCCTGGGTATCCAAATAATCTGGACCCGAGACTCAGAACTGGCGCTGATGCAGGCTCGTCAAGACAAGAAGATAATGATGGAGACCAACAACAAGTTCCTAGAACTTCTGAACACACTCATCGACCAGACGACCAGGGACCTGCTGAAGATCGAGCGGATCAAGTTCGAGACCCTGATTACGATACACGTGCACCAGAGGGATATCTTTGATATGCTGGTGAGTATATATATATATATATATATATATATAAAATCAGAGTACTAATTGAGTGAATAGACAGAAATGTGACTAATCACAGCAGCAGTCTGAAGACTTTTGTATTCAGGTTCCTACGTCCCTGGCACTCCAGCGGTTACATTATAACCACATTTATTGGCGTTTAAGCATTTGACGGTACCAGTGTTCTTTTTGATGATCCAGTGTCGTCTGAACGTTCGGTCAGCGACTGACTTCGAATGGCTGAAGCAGTGCCGGTTCTACTTTAAGGAAGACGCTGACAAAACATGGATCTCCGTCACCGACGTCACGTTCACCTACCAGAACGAGTACTTGGGGTGCACTGAGAGGCTTGTCATCACACCACTGACTGACAGGCGAGTTTAGAAATTGCATGAGGATAAAGCGTTCATCCTTATCCTCGTTTAATACGGACGCTTTCAATTAACATTGGTATAGTCTACTTACAGTCAGCTTAAGCCGATAAAGTCAATGGTCATATCGAAGCCTTGTGAGGTACCTAAACAAGGGTGGACACAGGGAGGCAAAGGATGCTATTGCGCCTTCTTGACTTTTTCGACGATGTATTAACAGTTCCGTACATTGAGCTGGCACTGATTGGGAGCCATCACTCTAAAACACAAATTAGATCGATTACTGAGAGAAAATATAACGATTACGTGTAGCTTAGTCTAGAGCAGTGATTCCCAAAGTGGTCTATATCGACCCCTAGGGGTCTATGACAACCTGCAAGGGGTCTACGTCAGCGAAAAAAAATTTGGGGGTCCATGAAATGAAAATGGGGGTTCACGATAGTGGATCTCAACACATACACTGATAGTACCTATTTACTTACATCATACTATCTTATAATATCAAAACATATACATTATTTATAAAAGTACCCAGCCGAGGAGATTTAAGATTAACCCTTACAAAATTGACGCCAAATGTTGATAATTTATTATTAAAGCATCAGGTTCATCCTTCTCACAAAAAATATTGACTTATTGCTTATGTTATTTTATTTATAGTTTATTTTATGTTTATTTAATGCTACGTATATTTTACATAACAGATACAACATTTTATTTTGAGTAGTTTTAATTTAAATTCAATTAATAAATGTATAAATTAACATGTGTTTTTACTTTAAGTTTTTAACACTAAACTTCACTACAGTTAGAAATTTACAGGAAATCAATATCAGGTAAGTAGGGGGTCTACCCAACACGGAAAAACATGGCAAGGGGTCTACGACACAAAAAAGTTTGGGGAACTCTGGTCTAGAGAGTCAGTATCCCCATATTTAACCGAAATTTGCACCATACGAAAATCTAAACCCAAGGTCGAACCGCAGACCTAGAGATCGTCGTCAATTAATGAATGCTTGATATGAATTCCGCGCACATAAAATAAAATGCCTTGTATATCCCAGGTGCTATATAACCCTTGCCCAAGCACTGGCTATGAGCATGGGCGGCGCGCCGTGCGGCCCCGCCGGCACCGGTAAGACAGAGACAGTGAAGGATATGGGCAAAACACTAGCCAAATACGTCGTGGTCTTCAACTGTTCAGATCAGATGGATTACAGGTAAGTTCGGCAGGTCAGCTTTCAAAAGTATGTACTCAGCAGAGCTCCTTTTGTTTGTCTCGTTATTCTCGTGGTGTCAATCTTTCAGAGGTTTAGGTCGCATCTACAAAGGGCTTGCCCAGTCTGGCTCATGGGGCTGCTTTGACGAGTTCAACCGTATTGAGTTGCCGGTGCTGTCGGTGGCGGCCCAGCAGGTGGCCGTCGTGCTGGCCGCTAAGAAAGAGAAGAAGAAGAACTTCCTCTTTACTGATGGGGACATGTCTGATATGTGCCCGGAGTTTGGGATATTTATTACAATGGTATGTGATCTGTGTTCAGGTCTTCTAAGACAATTGATTCATAATCAAATGCTAATCAATGGCATAGAAAATAGGTGTCACATTGGTCTGCCAATCCAACTAAGAAATATACGTACAGGCTCAACACAGTAAGGTTGTTTATTTTTAACGCTTCATATGGAAAATGACAAAGATGTGATAGGATAGGATCCCTGAAACCCCATTTACTTAATACATAATAATTTATCTACGACTGCTGACCTAATTGCGATGCCAGTTTAAGGCCATCTACGCTGTTCATTGCAAATTTTGCCTTAGTTGAAGCTCTTCCTTTGAGGAAATTTATTGAGTGTGAACACTCTTTTCTTGGCATAATAATACGCCTTGAGGCAGCCGGGACTTTGCTTATAAGCTGTGTGATACGTTGACACACTTACAGCCTGAGGCAGATCGTAGTACCAACTTTTCGTTACAATGAATAATTTTGTTATCTAGTATAATTTGTTTTTGTCTTTATAGAACCCAGGGTATGCAGGTCGCAAGGAGTTACCGGAAAACTTAAAGATCCAGTTCCGGACCGTCGCGATGATGGTTCCGGACAGGCAGATCATCATCAGGGTGAAGCTAGCGTCGTGCGGCTTCCTGGAGAACATCACGCTCGCTAGGAAGTTTTACACATTGTACAAGCTGTGTGAGGAACAGCTCACTAAGCAGGTGTGTATATGTGTGACTATATCCTGGGATGTTTTATTACAGTACTTTGCTAGGATATTAAAAGAAGCAGTATACAATGGAAGCACGCCCCGTTATTGGCAAATGAATTGACAATCATAGATTTATTTATATGATTAAAGAAGAAAAAAAATTATTCTTCCTACTTCCTTATTTAGATCCTATTCCTTCTCCTATCCCTTCTCCTTCAACTGATACAAGTGTGGTAGCATTTTCAGGTGATGGCGTACATCAAGAACCTATTAAATATTTCAGGTCCACTACGACTTCGGTCTTCGCAATATTCTCTCCGTACTCCGCACTCTTGGCGCAGTCAAGCGTGTTAACTCCAAAGACAACGAGAGCACCATAGTCATGAGAGTCTTGAGAGACATGAACCTCTCGAAACTGATCGACGAGGACGAACCATTGTTCATATCGCTGGTGGCCGATCTATTCCCCAACCAAGCCTTGGAGAAGACCACGTATAACGAGCTGGAAGAAGCTATAAAGAAACAGGTGGACCAGTCCGGGTTAATTAACCATCCACCATGGCTCCTTAAGATTATACAGGTATTTTGCAAGTACTAGGAGTTCAAAGAATGTTACGTCTACTCCACGGCTTAGGCAACTGCACACTCAGGGCTATAATTATCATATCAGTGTATAATTATTTTGGTGAAAAGTGTGAGTGTGTGTGTGTGTTGTGAATACGTACGACGGTAGATTTTGAGTAAATATAATGTTATACATATTATTATGTATTTCTGTATAATATTGTTAAATTCTAAGTTTTTTTTTAGTTGTACGAGACCCAACGTGTCCGGCACGGTATCATGACGCTGGGTCCGCCGGGGGCCGGCAAGACCACATGTATCCACACCCTTATGAACGCACTTTCCGATATAGAAGAACCGCACCGGTACTTACACAATAATAAGTCCTAGCAAATAAATTAAATACATTTATTCAGATGAGACAAATTTGGACTATGCCAAAATATTTACCATAAAAATCCTAAAGGTTCCTAATACAGTTTTCCCGTATACCCCTGAATTCGGATTTCTCCATACTTTCCCAGTTAAAATACCAAAATTTTCAGAGAAATGCGTATGAATCCAAAAGCGATTACCGCCGCACAAATGTTCGGGCGGCTCGATGTGGCCACCAATGACTGGACCGACGGGATCTTCTCGGCGCTGTGGCGTAAGACCCTGAAACTGAAGACCGGGGAGCACATCTGGCTGGTGCTCGATGGCCCGGTCGACAGCATATGGATCGAAAACTTAAATTCAGTACTCGACGACAATAAAACCTTGACGCTGGCCAACGGTGATCGTCTCACGATGGCTCCAACGTCTAAGATCATATTCGAACCGGAGAATATTGATAATGCTTCCCCAGCTACTGTATCCAGGAATGGGATGGTGTATATGAGCTCATCAGGGCTGACTTGGGATCCAGGTGAATTCATTCAGGTTTTTCAGTTTCAGTGTGCAGCTAGAATACATTGATTGGATTGAAAACTTTTTTTTTCCTGCGTCTCCGCCCGCTCAACCATAGATATTTTATATACCGTCTTACTTTCAGTTTTTCGCGCTTGGCTCAAAACTCGTTCAGCCCGAGAAGTTGAAGTGTTCACATCACTCTTCGAACAAACCTTCCCAACTGTTTACACATGGTGCACACAGAACCTAATTTTCAGCATGAAAGTACTGCAGAGCAACATCATACTGCAAATGTTAAACCTTCTAGAAGGCTTAGTACCTCCCCAAGTAGTAGAGACAGAGGACCAATCCGCCAGCAAATCCGTCAACGGTGACATAGACGATGAGGAAGAGAAAGAGAAGGCAGAGGAAATCGTTCTCTTCACACATGAACACCTACAAAAAGTTTACGTTTTCGCTCTAGTTTGGGGATTTGGATCCTTGCTTGAGACCGAGGACAGAATGCGATTCGATAATTATTTAAAGAAGACTTTCCAAGAAATTCTAGATTTTCCGAAACATCCTAATAACAAACCATCGATAGTATTCGATTTCTATGTGAAACAGCCTGGCAAGTGGGAGCTCTGGGATGACCTGATGATGAACTATCAATACCCTGACACCGCCAGCCCTGATTATGCGACTATTCTCGTCCCCATTGTAGATAACGTGAGAATCAACTACCTCATTCACTGCATCGCTAAGCAGGGGCGGGCGGTTTTGTTACTAGGGGAGCAGGGTTCTGCGAAGACAGTCATGATGAAGGCGTACATGAAGAATGCTAACCCGGAACAGTTCATGGGTAGGTCGTTCAATTTCTCTTCGGCCACGAGTCCATACCAATTCCAGAAGACTATAGAGAGCTATGTAGAAAAGCGAAGTGGAATGACATTTGGACCTCCTGGTGGTAAAAAAATGCTGGTTTTTATAGACGACATTAATCTGCCCCAAATTAATGAGTGGGGCGACCAGATAACTAATGAGGTTGTTAGGCAAACCATGAGTATGGGAGGATTCTACAGTTTGGAAAAACCGGGGGATTTCACGACGATCGTGGATATACAGGTTTTAGCTGCTATGGGACAGCCTGGTATGTACAACTGAATTACCTATTTGTAAACCTTACAGCACAAAGTATGAAATAAATATTTTTTATATTTCTCATTTTCTTTTTATTCAATCGATTTATATAGGTACTTTTTTGCAGGCGGTGGCAGAAACGACATCCCAGCCCGACTCAAACGACAATTCGCAATATTCAACTGTCCCCTGCCTAACAATGACTCCATTGACAAAATCTTCAAGGTGATAGGTGAAGGTCACTATAATGCGAAACGAGGCTTCACCTCAGAAGTCAGATCTCTCATAAAGAAGATCATACCGTTGACTAGACAACTTTGGGCGCGTACCAGAGCTAATTTGCTGCCGACTCCAGCTAAATTCCACTATGTTTTTTCCCTGAGAGACCTTTCAAGAGTCTGGCAAGGAATGGTGGGGACATTACCCACTGTGATTGAGTCGGAAAAGTGTTTGATGCTGTTGTGGAAACATGAGTGTTCGAGGGTATTCTCTGATAGATTTACGCATCAGGCGGATAAAGATTGGTTCAATAAAGCCTTGTATGACATCACTCAAGAAGTATTAGGGGTGGAGTATAAGAAGATGATGGAGAAAGAGCCGGTGTTTGTAGATTTTATGAGGTACATTCGTTTTACATAGGAATAATTTAATACGAGAATTTCCTCTAACCATAATAATTCGGATCTTTATCCCTGACAAACACGTATATTTTTACAGAGATGCTCCGGAACCGACTGGCGAGGAAGGCGAGGATGCTGACATGGAGTTGCCCAAAGTTTATGAACCCGTATTTGACTACGCAGAACTACGAGAACGCTTAGACATGTTCCTATCGCAATTCAATGAAATGGTCCGAGGGTCCGGCATGGACTTGGTATTCTTTCCAGACGCCATGCTGCATCTGGTCAAGATATCAAGGGTTATCAGACATCCTAGGGGCAATGTTATGCTCGTAGGAGTCGGAGGTTCTGGAAAACAGTCTCTGACAAAGTTATCTACCTTCATAGCAGGCTACAGATCCTTCCAAATAGCTTTAACTAGATCCTATAATGTTGGAAACTTTCTGGAGGACCTGAAGTTGCTTTACAGATCATGTGGCGTTCAGGGAAAAGGCACCACGTTTATATTCACAGACCTGGATATCAAAGAGGAGGGCTTCTTAGAATACTTGAACAATATTCTGTCATCCGGTGTGATATCAAATCTGTTTACCAAAGATGAACAGCAGGAAATCATTTCTGAGCTGACTCCGATAATGAAACGCGAGAATCAGAAGCGAACGTTAACCAATGAGCTGGTGATGGAGTACTTTCTGAACAGGACTTGTCAGAATCTTCATGTTGTTTTGTGTTTTTCACCGGTAAGCTGATGGACAACATGTTATTTTTATTGCCCCCACTTGTAACTGTTGAAGTAATTATTTCATTTCCTGTATGTCCCAAGAAGCTATACAGATAAAAAAAATGTTTGATACATATGTCTCTTTACTGACATAATGGCACATCATGCCTTGTTACTAAATAAGAAGAAATGTAAATGTAGCATTATCTTCATTATTTGCAGGTCAGCGAAGCTTTCAGATATAGAGCTCTAAGGTTCCCTGCTCTCATATCAGGTTGCACCATCGACTGGTTTCAACCGTGGCCCAAAGACGCTCTCGTATCAGTAGCCGATCATTTCCTAGCTGAGTTCGAGATAGAATGCACTAAAGAAGTAAAAAAGGAACTAGTAACTGTATTAGGAACAATTCAAGACGTGGTGTCTCAGGTATCTGGAGAATATTTTCAGAGGTTCAGAAGATCCTCACACGTAACACCAAAGTCATATTTGAGTTTTATCGGTGGCTACAAAACGATATATCAAATGAAACAGAAGGAACTAGGAGATGGTGCTCTTCGAATGGATACCGGTTTAGAAAAGCTTCGTGAGGCATCTATATCTGTAGAAGTACTGAAGAAGGATTTAGCAGTTATGGAGCAAGATCTAGCACTAGCTTCTGAGAAAGCCGGCCGTGTATTAACCGAGGTGACTGAAAGGGCTATGCAAGCAGAGATAGTTAAGAACCAAGTCCAAATTGTTAAAGAAAAAGCTGAAGCGTTGGTGGCTTTCATTGCAGAAGAAAAAGAAAAGGCTGAAATTAAATTAGAAGCTGCTAAGCCTGCATTAGAAGAAGCAGAGGCTGCACTAAATACCATCAAACCAGCTCACATAGCTACAGTAAGGAAGTTGGGCAGACCGCCACATCTGATCATGAGGATTATGGATTGCGTGCTAATCCTATTTCAAAGGAGACTGCATCCACTTATACCTGATACTGCAGCTCCATGCCCTAAACCTTCATGGGCTGAGTCATTGAAGGTATTCTAATAATACTGTTTTTAAATTAATTCTATATATGAATTATATTTTGTATTCAAAAACAAATTTATAATTCCAGATGATGGCTAGTACCACTTTTCTTCTGCAACTCCAAAACTATCCGAAAGATATAATCAACAATGAGATGGTAGAACATCTGTTACCATACTTTGAAATGGAAGATTACAACATGGACACGGCTAAACGTGTCTGCGGTGACGTTGCAGGGCTGCTGTCCTGGACCAAAGCCATGGCGTTCTTCCACAGCGTCAATAAAGAAGTTCTACCTTTGAAAGCTAGTTTGATGCTTCAGGAAGCACGATTGAAGGTATAAAGAAAAACGTTTTCAATAATGAAAGCCACGGGTTTAAACCTCTTAAAGAACTATTCATTAAATATAATATAATATTTCCTATACAAAATGATTTTAGGTGGCCATGGATGATCTAGCATCAGCAGAACGACAACTTGAAGAGCGAGAAATGTCCCTAAGGAAAGTAAAAGAACAATACGAGTCGGCTGTTTCCGAGAAACAGCAACTGACAGACGCTGCTAATGTGTGCTTGAGAAAGATGACAGCCGCTACGGCACTTATCAACGGACTGGGAGGCGAGAAAATTAGATGGACACAGCAGAGCAAAGACTTCAAGGAACAGCTCGGCAGATTGGTAGGGGACGTAGTGTTAGCTACAGGTTTCTTGTCATACTGTGGCCCTTACAATCAGGAATTTAGAAACAGTCTACTCGATACCTGGATGGGGATACTGAAAAACAAACAGATACCTGTAACTGATGACCTGAATATTACTAATATGCTTGTTGAAAATGCTACAATATCTGAGTGGACCTTGCAAGGGCTCCCAAACGATGACTTGTCTGTACAAAACGCGTTAATTGTCACTAAATCGAGGTCTTACCCATTGTTAGTAGACCCACAGAGTCAGGGAAAGAATTGGATTAAGAACAAAGAGAGTACCAACGAATTGCAGATCACTTCATTGAATCACAAATATTTCAGAACTCATTTAGAGGACAGTCTCTCTCTGGGAAGACCGTTGCTAATAGAAGATGTCGGAGTAGAATTGGATCCAGTGATAGATAATGTCTTAGAAAAGAATTTCATTAAATCTGGTTCCATAGAGAAGGTTATTGTGGGTGATAAAGAATGTGATGTAATGCCGGGTTTTATGCTGTATATTACAACTAAACTACCCAACCCAGCGTACTCGCCGGAGATCAGCGCTAAGACATCCATAATCGACTTTACTGTAACAATGCAAGGTCTTGAAGACCAGTTGCTGGGCAGAGTGATACTCATGGAGAAATCTGATTTGGAAGAAGAGAGAGTAGCGTTATTTGAGTCTGTGATGAAAAACCAAAGGAGTATGAAAGAATTGGAAAGCAATTTATTATGTCGCTTGACTTCTTCGGAAGGATCGTTAGTGGATGACGAAGCTTTAATTCAGGTGCTACAAATAACTAAAACGACTGCTGAGGAGGTTAATGAAAAGCTGAAAGTCGCTGAGGTTACTGAGAAAAAGATTGTGAAAGCCAGGGAAGAGTTCAGGGCTGTAGCCGCGAGAGGCTCCATTCTATACTTTTTGATAGTAGAAATGAGTAACGTGAATATAATGTACCAGAATTCCTTAAAACAGTTTCTAAATATATTCGATAGTTCTATAACAAAATCTACGAAAAGCAATGTAACAGAGGAACGTATAAATATTATATTGAAGTATTTGACGCATGAAGTATGGGCCTTTACATTGCGCAGTTTGTACGAACGGCACAAGGCCCTCTTCACTCTTATGCTGGCAATGAAGATTGATTATCAAAGAGGATTGATATCGCACGATGAATTCATGGCGTTTATAAAGGGTGGCGCTTCACTGGATCTGAATGCTGTCACTCCGAAACCTTTTAGGTGGATCTTGGATATAACATGGTTGAATTTGGTGGAAATTAGTAAATTAAAAACATTTAGCGATGCTCTTAGTCGGGTATGTATGGGCTTCGTTATATATATTTGCAATGTTGTAGATGCAGATACATCTAATGACTTTGAGATTGACGGAACAAAATTTTCTGTATGCATGTTTTATTCCAGATATCCACAAACGAGAAAGAATGGCGAGTTTGGTACGAGAAAGCAAAACCTGAAGAAGAAACGTTCCCAAGCGGCTACCACGAGAGCCTCGACGTGTTCCGGAAGCTGCTTCTCATCAGATCCTGGAGCCCGGACCGCACTTTGTCGCAAGCGAGGAAATATATTGTTGGTAAGGGACTTCACTGTTGCTTTGATGATGATGATGTTGTTTCTTCTTTCGGAAGCTTCGCGCTTTCCAATTTATATTTTTTGCTTTATTGCATAATTCTAAAGTCACTAATGTTTTACGATTACTACCACTGAAAAGTACTTGATTAAACTCAGAAGATTTATGTTTCCAAAAATCTAAAACAGAAGAGAATTATAAATGTCATGGCGTGTGAGACAGAGTAAGAGCGTGACCCTGTTATCTTCCCACTGCTTGCTTTTACAAAAAATATCAATTTTATTGTTATTATTTTGTGGCTGGGCTCTGAACCCAAAAAACACTGTCACTTCTCTAGGTTATTTGAAAACGAGTAGCTGAATTAAGAAACCACGTGCACAAATCGTTCCTCCAGATTCCCTTGGCGCTGAATACGGTGAGGGTCGCATCCTCAACCTGGAGACAACTTGGGAGGAGTCAGAGCCGCGGACTCCTCTAATCTGCATCCTATCTATTGGGTCCGATCCTTCGGCACAGATCGCTTCACTTGCCAAGAGCAAAGAGATAGGTAAGTAAGATCATTTTTTCACTACTTTCCATACTCCTGGAAAATTTAATGGTTCCCTTGGGATCAAAACTAGAATCTCACAGGAACGCAGTCGCCTAACATCATATCATAGTTTATCATAGTTCTTTTGCGTTTTGTATCCTTATTAAGCAATGATAGTATTAGTTTCAATGGTTTCCTATTTATCATTTACAGTACTTAAGGCCGTATCTATGGGACAAGGACAAGAAATAGTGGCTCGCAAAATGATATCAGACTCAATGAACGTCGGCGGATGGGTTTTGCTTCAAAACATACATCTCTCTTTACCGTTCTGTATAGAAGGAATGGACGCGCTTATAGAAACCGAACACATACACGAGTCTTTCCGACTTTGGCTGACCACTGAAGTACACAACGACTTTCCCATAGGCTTACTCCAAATGGCCATAAAGTTCACAAACGAGCCTCCCCAAGGCATTAGAGCTAGTATGAAAAGAACCTACCAGAATATAACTCAGGACACGTTAGATTATTCTTCTTTGTCCCAATGGCCCCCACTTTTATATGCCGTTGCATTCTTACACACAATCGTCCAAGAGAGACGAAAGTTTGGTCCTTTGGGATGGAATATACCTTATGAGTTCAATCAAGCTGATTACGCTGCAAGTGTCCAATTTATTCAGAACCATTTGGATGAAATAGATCCCAAGAAAGGCATATCGTGGCCGACGATCTGTTACATGCTTGGAGAGGTCCAGTATGGTGGACGAGTCACAGATGATTTCGACAAACGACTCTTGACCACATTTACAAACGTGTGGTTTTGCGACGTGTTGCTTCGTCCCGGATTCGAGTTCTATAAAGGGTACAAGGTCCCTCAAACGAGAAACCTTCAAGGCTACGTAGATTACATCAACCAGCTACCCCTGACGGACACACCTGAAGTTTTCGGTCTTCATGGCAATGCTGACATAACTTATCAGATTAACAGCGCTAAGGACATTCTGGACACTATTTTGAACGTACAGCCTAAAGAAGGGGGCAGCCAGGGTGGAGAGACTAGGGAGAGTATAGTTTATCGATTGGCAGAAGACATGCTTGAAAAGTTGCCAAAGCAATACGTTAGCTTTGAAGTCAGAGAAGCTTTGGTGAAGATGGGCGCTTTTCTGCCTATGAACATATTTTTGAGGTAAAATATTACTCCATTTTTTTTTGGATTCTAAGATACCTCCAACTTAGTCTTCGTTGGTCACCGCTGTAGATCCTGGCTTACAGGAGTAACCTTGGTAGAAGTGTGTGCTAGGCCAAGTCCCATTTAAAAATACCACAACCTAAAGAGATGATATGATTTTGTTGTATTATTACAGACAGGAGATTGATAGAATACAAAGAGTGATAAAGACGGTTCAATCGACTCTGTGCGACTTGAAGTTGGCGATAGACGGCACCATCATCATGAGTCAGGGTCTCCGGGAGTCGCTGGACGCCATGTACGACGCGCGAATACCACAGGAGTGGTTGAAGGTAAGCAATACCAAAGTTTCGGGATTTTATTATCTATTTCCCAAAATGTTCCCATAGAATGTCGACAGGCTGGCTTTCCGTCACATTGAAAGTATATTCTGGAGTTTGTATCCTACCTTAATAGCCGGTAAGTCGGAGGAGTGCTCGTTGAAAACTAAGGTATGTAGATTCAAACCCAAATCGTACCGCTGCGGGAAATTCGTTTTTTTTCTTCGAAAAACATAATAGACCCAGCATAATAGACTCTGACCCAAATCTACTCGCATTGAGAAGATGTGTACCATGAATAGTGGTGATAAGACATTTCCTATTTTGGTCCATTGTGGTTTAACACCATCGGATTGTACAACGATCTCTATGAAAAAGAGTTTCCTAATGGCAGGTGTCATGGGAGTCAGCGACCCTGGGGTTCTGGTACACAGAGCTGCTGGAGCGCGAGCAGCAGTACAAGGTCTGGCTCCGCAACGGAAGACCACTCACCTTCTGGATGACGGGCTTCTTCAACCCTCAGGGTTTCCTCACAGCTATGAGACAGGTTTGCATAAACGTATTATTATGCTTCTGTGGAAATTTGTCTACTAGATCTTTTTTGTCTCCGCTTTGTAATGGAGGGAAGTGGATAATTTTCTTCCAACTCCTCCTATTTTTATCTTTCGAATAAATTCTTGCGGGTTTCAAGACAAAAAACTTTATCAGGACACGCCGAGGGTCAAACCTCGGCGTCATCATGGGGCACCACGGTAGATCCTGGCTTACAGGAGAAGCAGTGGTGGGAGTGTGTGCCGGGCCTAGTCCCAAACAATTAAACGTATTATTATTTTGTTAGAGTACTATCAGAAATCTTAATTTAGGCGAGGAGGAGACAAAGACTAGTAGTAATAGTAGTTATTATTTGACGTAACTTACTAAATATATCCAGGAGGTGACGCGAAGCCACAAGGGCTGGGCTCTGGACTCCGTGGTCCTTCAGAACCACATCACCAAGATGAACAGGGAGGAGGTGCACGAGGGGCCAGCAGAGGGCGTCTATGTGTTCGGCCTGTTTCTAGAAGGTGGAAGCTACTTAATTTCCATACCATGCCAACAGAATCCATCTATGGGATTCTGTTGGCATGGTATGGATCAGTCCACCTCTCAGTTTTAACACGTTTGACAGCCATTAATTATTGATCTTACAGTCAATCGATAATTATTATTATATGCACGATTATTTTATCGATTGACAGCTTATAAGTTACGAAGCACTGTGTTAATTACATACTTTTGGCGTTGGTCAGATATGGTCAGCAGACAAAGCATTCAGAATTTATTTGATTAAGCACTTTGTTTTCAGGGGCATCTCTCGACAGGAAATCGGGCAAACTGATTGAGTCTAAGCCGAAAGTGTTGTACGAACAAATGCCAGTGATTTACATCTTCGCCATCAACACCACCGCCGGGAAGGATCCCAGGCTGTACGAGTGCCCTGTATACAGGAAGCCTCAGCGGACCGACGCCAAATACGTCGGATCCATAGACTTCGAGACAGATAGCAACCCCAGACACTGGACGCTGAGGGGCGTAGCCCTACTGTGTGATATTAAATAAACATTCATCTAGAATGTTTTGCATTTCGAAAAATGCCTAAACATAATCTTAATTTATTTTGAATTTATGTGGGGTATGTAATTAATATCCAGACATATCTGATTTTATGTTGTGTTAAAATAAATAAAATATTCATCCAGATTTGTTTTTTTTTATTATATACTAGCTGCGCCCCGCGGTGATATCCGCGATTAAAAAGTATATCCTTTTCCTCTATATCCTTTTACAAATGCACTACCCCATAGGAACTGTGCATTTTTCCGGGATAAAAATATTTTTATTTTTATAGCATGCCTTCAATATACTTTATCAAACAACTAAACTCCACGCACGCGTACGAATTTGCGGGTACTGTAAAATGTGTTGAGATTTGCACAAGAAGTAGGATTTGGGACTTAACAATGAGTTTTCGTTGTCATAGATCATATTAAAAATGTCCTCCTATCTATGCTCCCCTGGTACCTTCGTAGTCAATATGACTTGTTGAATGTGCCTGTTGCTTCCAGGCGTAGCTTCGATGTCACTGGACATGCGCACTTAGATCTTTGAGAGGCTGTAGTATTTTTGCCGTAGGTTTGACTGAGATAAACTTGATAAACTATAGTCCAAAATTCCTGTAACCTACCTATGTAATAGGAACTGAGTAGTTATACCTAAGATCAAATATCATAATAGGTTCACTTATCACATCAATTGAATATTACAATATGCTTTACTTTCGTTTGACTATGGGGGATCTGTGATCTTTTATGTTATGACTTATCACATCACAAAATAATTACTAAATACTAAGAAACAATTAATCAAATCCTTATAAATGGACGGAGAAGGAGTGAGGAAACGGTGGGTGACGTAAAAACATATAAACGCAATGAAATCCTTGTAATTATTTTTATTTCAAAGGCGGAAAGTTAACTTACTACCTATTAGGCCGTCGCCGACCGACTTTAGTTAACGGTATTGTAGCCAGTGGCCGAGACGAGGCGGCTTTACCGCGTGAAAACTATGAAAATGATTCTCAAGACGACTTCTGGCCGTTCATGTGCCCCTAGTACATGAACGTATTTAACGTTAACTTGGACCGATTAATTTGGCTGGGTCTTTCCTAGCTCAAAAAATTAGCTTGACAATACAGCAAGGAAATGCAGCCAGCAATCTTGCCACCATTCCACGCGGACAAGATCTTTTTGATACATTTTTTTTATTTTCCTATTTACTTTAACTTAAATTGTAAATATACTTAATCTATATTTATATAAAACAAAGTCGGGTTTGTTCCAACACTTATAACTCGAGAACGGCTGGGCCGATTTTCATGGTTTTTGATTTGTTGTATTTGTAAATTTAGCTTTCCAGGCAGTATGTAGATATGTATTCCAAGGTATATGTTATTCAATGTGTACCTATCTATCTTTTCTAAGCTGATTTTTTTTTGGAAACTGACTCAGTGTGTGTATAATTAAAATAGTTGAAGAAGAAAAACATATATTTTTTATTTTTATTCTCTTTATTAAATACACAACAAAAACTATTTTGATGTATAGATGCAAAAAGGACTTGGACTTTACACTTGCACTTGGACTTTACATAATTTCAATGTTCTTCTTAGGTTGGCAATCGGCTACAAAATAGTGGCATTTTTGCTAGTGTCGAGTATTTCTTGATAATTGTTATACAATTCTATATCAAAGAAACACATTTTTGCTAGTGTCGAGTGTTTCTTGATAATTGTTATACAATTCTATATCAAAGAAACACATTTTTTTGGAAAATAAAACAAAATTGTCACCACGGTTATCTTCCCGCCAAATCATCTAACTACATTCTCTTCGCATTTCTCACAGTAGCAGTGAACTATTATGTTATCTACGTAACTATGAACTACAGACCGTCTTGCGGTGAACGGTTTGTACCTACTTTTCCCCCAAGTCGGTCCCTGAATCTTTATTTAGCTAAGCAACATCAAAAACATGTATCTTATAATAAAACTTTCACAGACAATAACATGTTTACAGACACAAATATTCATAGATATTAATAGAATTGTTAATCCTAGGCCCGCGCCCCGGCCAGCTAGCATTTTGTTTGTTGAAATTTGTACTTACTTGTACACTTCCTTCAAATTCCCAATTTCAATTGAATTTTATAGTGCGATCGTTTACCGATGATTTTGCCAACAACACGTTGATGAATGACAAGAAATTAAAAGAAAATAATCATACATTTGAATGTGATATCGCTATTAATTACTTGACACTGGCAAAATACCCACTAAATTATTGTCCATTTTATTATTTCGTAAAGAAAGAAGAAGTCTAATTCATTTGCTTCTAACACAACATCAATGCCTTCGCGAAAATAGAAATATTAGCGAAGTGGTCAAACGTTCTTCTTAACCGAGATTAGTGGAGTGTTCCGAACGCTCTAGGATTTTGGGGGCTGCGGGAGCAGCTCCCGGGACGAAATTTCGCCTTGAAGATCAGCCTACGGTTTGGCATCTTCCATTTTAGGCCCGGGATGTGATCAGTCAAGATTACTGGCATGAAGTAAGCGGCATTCAAGAATTCGTTTCTTTTGTTAGGTCCTGAGAATTGAATCACGATCGCTAAAGGATCTCCGGCGACCGAGGAACCGATGTTCGATATGTCCTCCACGTCGACGTCTTGTAAGTCGGCTTTGATGTACCGCAATATAGCCATTGCCGTCTCCTTGAAGTCTCCGTCGGTGGGTTCGCTTCTAACTGGCATCGTCTTTTAATCTGCGTTCAAGATGCTGACAATATAAAATATACCTAATTAATGTTTAATAATATTTCAACATTGACAACTCTTTGACTATATAATTATATATATATATCAGCCAGTGCGGCAGCTGGGGTAATTTACCTGTGTTCCTGTACGTGTAGAAAAGAGACAGTGATGTTTTCAATATTGCTGATTTTAATATTGCACACTAATAATGTACGGCAATATAGTTGCCGTAACGCACAGTAAGGAACATATTTTTATCCAGTGCGGCACGGCAACTATCTTGCCGTACCCCCCCCCCCCCCCCGAGAATTATGTTCATTCATACATTGTTAAATTTTAATGTTGTGTATATCTTTAAAAATATCGATTGTAATTTTACAGGTAAACCCCATCCCTAGCATTTTATCACTTCTATGCTATACGGCAAATATATTGCCGTAAATGGCTGATTTTGAAAACATCACCGTATCTTTCGAAATATCTTACAGAACCCGGGTCTACCTCTGCTTAGTATACACGAGGATGTAGCCTATCGATTAGTTAAAAAAAGGTTGATATAGTGAGTTTCCACGTCTGTATGGACCTTGCAAGTCAGGTCCCGGTACGGCAAAATATAGGTCGTAACGCATAGCTGGAAATATAGATACGGGCAGTATTTGTCTCGTACCGCACTGGCAGAAAGTTTAGTTGCAGCGCTGCCGCAGCGAACGGGTTAACTTAATTTTAACTAATTTGCAATTGTTTTTGTCGAACCAACACTGATGGACCCTCACGATACCGGCCAGGGCCCCAAGTCTGCTATCACAATCGATTCATAATCGAACAGCGACCGCATAGTAACTGTCACTTTGGACAGGTATCCCATACAATATCTGTCAAAAGTGACAGTTACTATGCGATTGCTGTTCGATTATGAATCGATTGTGTTAGTAGACTTGGGGCCCTGGCTTAGATCAGGGGTCACAATTAATAATTTTTATTGTATGCGATAAATACTTTTTAAGTTTTTTTTAATCTAACACTATTTCCTATTACTTTAATCACAGCGAAATGGTCATTTCTTACTCACCGAATAGGATTATAGAACTTATTTACAAGGCACTACCTTATTTGTAAACTGTCTAACCGTCTTTCCTTGGCAGGTGGCGGGCTCTTTATGATGGCTTAGTACAACATAGCCGAGCTAGATGCTGTAGGCTTTCCCTTGTCGAACATGCGCATTGAAATTGAAACAAAATGGTTGAGATTTTTAAATATACTTTGTTCAATTTGTGTATTGGATAGTCAGATGTGATCCGATAGAAAGGCAACAGGTTTTTTTGCATCTTTCGACTGTGTATGTTGAACTCATTTTGCGAGTGTCATGAACAGGTTGGCAACAGGTTGGCAACAGGTTGTTGGGGCATGTAATGTACTAGGTTGTCAGACTGTAGTCATGTGTGGTGAAGAATAACATTGAGCATATAGCCTAGTGATGAATGACTCCGTTTGATAGAAGGGACAATACGAACAAGATATTACTAATACTACTTATTACTTTGATAGAAGGGACAATACGAACAAGATATTACTAATAATAGTATCCCATTGGACTGCCCGGCCTGAACCCAGACCGTTAGAAGGCTGGCCATGGGTCCCACCACAACACTTAAAGAAACTTAACAACAATCATTAGAAACATAACAACGCCGTCATATAAGAAAGCTACACTAGTGTTAACGGCGCATAGGGGTAGAGAGGTGTGCCGCGCTTTTTCAATGGTTAATCACGGCGTTACGTCCTTTTATATATATAGGTATATATATAATAACCCTAACCACCCTTTCTGGAGATCCAACGAAGACAAGCCTGAGCTGAGAGTCCTGCGGGCCCTCGTCGGGCTCCAATCGGCAGACGAAAACACGCCGATGTGGGGGGCCCCTGACCGACTCCATGGGGGCACTCGGGTCCGTGGTGTCGCCACTCAGCAACAGCTCGCCACAAGCTGCCCTATTATTGGAACGAAGTTCCTTATCGCGCGTTGCGAAAGGGGGCTAGACGGAAAAAAATCAGACGAAAAGTTGTAACGACACTTTTTGCTATCTTTGTCGTTTGCATTTACATAATGGTCCGTATTTTCGAGACATTGCACAAGTGCATCCGTGGCGCAATTGGCTAGCGTGTTCGGCTGTTAACCGAAAGGTTGGTGGTTCGAGCCCACCCGGGGGCGATATATTTTTGATTCCCAAAAATATTGATTTTTAGTACATAATAAATAATAAAGGAACGTCGTTCCATCCGGGTGTCCCTTGACACCTCTCAAGTTTTTTATTGTTATAAATGATCTCGCGCGCTGCAAGCGCTGAATTGCACTAAATGTAACGACACAAATTCGGTGCTTCCAGCGCAGCTCAATACGTGTGCGAACTTGCATAGCATTTCTACTATACTGAGTAAGAATATCAAATATTGATTTATTATATTTACGCGAACACTGCACATTGAAATAAAATTTAATTAAAGGATTTTATCGCGTTGATTTTACGTTCCCGACGTTTCGGCTGCTTTACAGCAACCATGGTCACGGGAGGACTGAGGTGTTTGACGTCCTACAAAAAATAAGATATACAATCCTTAAAATAAGTTTTATTTCCATGTCAAGAATTTCAAATTTACAGCGTGGTGCGTAGTTGTATGTGTACTCACCATAACACGCCAGGATCGTATGAAGAATCGTTATGTTAGTTCTGAATGTCGTCTGCAGCGCCTGTGTAACTTGTGGCGCGGTTGAAGAGATCGCTACACACCATAACACACCGTGGTGTGTATTGACTGACTTCCCAGTCCATCGATGCAGAAGTTCACGAGTATTTCCGGAGTTCCGGAGACTTGTTACAGCGCGTTTAGGAGGTTTCATGACGCACAACGGCTCCTCGCCCTCGCTGTTACAACAGAAGGGAGCCATGCTACCGAAATAGGTTTCCCCCACAGATAAAAATAAAATGGGAGTGTCTGTTTGTTATATTAAAATTACCGCTTTTTACTAAGTGCATTTGGATGTATACACGGTACATATACCAAAACAACATTTTTTACAATTTTTGTCTGTCTGTCTGTTCCGGCTAATCTCTGAAATGGCTGGACCGATTTTGACGGGACTTTCACTGGCAGATAGCTGATGTAACAAGGAGTAACTTAGGCTACTTTTATTTTTTATTTTCGCATATATTAGGTTACATTCATACCTTCGCATAGTTTATACGGTCCTAGTTCTTGAGGAGACAAAGCAACACAGCAGGGGACAGCAGGGGACTCGTACAGGTGCCAAGAACATCCGGAACGACGCGACGAAGATACACTTATCTTTAAGTTCTCCTCTTCTTTTGTAAAAAAAGAAAGAATATCGCCTTTCCTTCTTCACCATCATTGATCTATATATACTATACTAGCCGTCCATGATTTTACAAGCATGAATATCACATCCATTATTACATTTATAATGTGTATTTATTGAGTGTTATTGCTATTAATTACTTGACATTGGCAAAATACCCGCTAAGTTGTGGGTGAGGCCATATTCATATCCATTCTCTTTCATCGCATCACATTTCGTAAAGAAAGAAGAAGAAAGAAGCATGAATATGGCGGTTGCTACCTCACCTCATTTTTGAACTCCTGGTACCTCTGACAACGCAAATACTTTATGTCTACCTATTGCAAACTTCATGCCAGTAGTTGACTTCGAGTCAAATGACCTCCACATAATTATAGTACCCTAGTACTAGCAAATTTGAAAATAGTCGGTTGCCAATGGCGTCATCTTGAGGGATATTGCGCCATTGAATTTCTACATACATCTTTAGCATTAAGAAGCTTAAATTTAAATACCCAGATGAGTAACGAAAAAGGCTGAACATTGTCATTTCATTTCTGAACATTTCATTGTCATTTCTAGAATATCAGCTACACTGAACAGCGAGCCTTGGTCTGTGATCAGCTTTAAACCGAAAGCGTTAAAAAACATAACGTTGAAAAAGAAAATATAATTTGATAAGTACTTTTATATATTAAGACAAAAACATCTAAACACACTTGACCCAAATTTCAGGCTTGAAAATAATCAAGCAAATTCATAATAAGCAAAAACAAACGGTCCCAGGAGGTTTTATCGATGTTCAATACATATTTTTACCCATTATATCGACATCCATGATCCCGTAAAGTGTTTTTATTGAAAAAAATGTTGTTGCTATTAAATACTTCATATAGGCAAAATACTTGGCGTTGGGTTAGTGAGCCTATTTCAAGAAAGAAAGACGACTTTATTTTTATTTATATAAATAAAAATATGTCAATTTTCATTGATTCATGTTACAATCCATTTTTATTTATAATTTATTTATTGAATTTGTTATTGCTATTATATACGTGACATTGGCAATGTAGGTACACACTATTTTCTAGGTGAGGAGGTGAGGCCATATTTCAACTTATTGTCATTTCGTAAAGACGAAATTAAAATGTAGAGAGTGTTGATTTTTGCTACAATAACACTTGACGTTGGCAGTATACGTCCATTTTCAGAAAAAAGCAGACGTTCTTTCTTTCTGTGCCAAAAAAGAAGAAGAAGAATACTTACATTACTTCATTATAAAAAGTTTCATACTGATTGCCATTCTTGGTCGGTTATGTTTGCCTAGTACATGAACGAACGGCGTTAACCTCCATTATCGCACATGCGCCTTTAGAGGTGAACAATCGAACCCCTCTGAATACTGATAAGGCAGATAAAGTAGGTAAGCACCTACTCTATCCTATGCTTTCCTACTACAATAGGAAAGCGGTGTTGATGCGTCACAACTTGGTTACTTCTTTGTTTGTTCTGGCTCGTGCTCTTTGCATTTAGCCAGTAAATAATAAACGATAAAATATTGGATGGACTACAAATCTAACTTCTTGGTATGAAGTTTATCAGTAAAGTGACGGATAATTAATTACAAATTATTATGATGGACTTCTCGTAACAAAGTAATACCCCCGAAGATTTTTTTTTCATATCATCATGTCACATGCATTGTTTTATTTATAATGTGTATTTATTGAATGTGCCATTGCTATTAATTACTTGACATTGGCAAAATACCCGCTAAGTTGTGGGTGAGGCCATGTTCATATCCATTACATGTTAAAAAGATCTGCGACGGCGTAAAAAGTTTTTGCTATCTTATGTAGAGCTAAGTCTTATATTCTTATTACCCTCGTCTTCCTTCTCTTTAAATTTCGGATTGAGAGACTTCGGAAGGAGTTTCACTTGCACGGTGAAACTCCTTCCCCTTATCTTGATCTTAGGCGCTCTCTCATCTCTGTCACCTTGTTATATGACATTACACCGACCTAAGAAGATTTAAACCTCGTCTAAAATTCAAGCACTGGTCGACCTTTTCTCTATTGGACTCATACCCTTTATCTTTCTCTACAATAAAGTGTTTTCTTCTAAAAACGCTTTGTAATACCGTTGTAAACCCATTGGAATGTTTATGAATTCGAGTGTGAAAGGCTGCCCCACCCCGCCAAACAGACCTATAAATCTAGTTCTGCGCAACCACTAGATACATACCTGGATATATAAGGGAGGAGGAATCATTGGCTATTGATTTTAAATGTATAAGTTATTAATACCTGAAGTATTGTGACCTCTATTCCCAGGCACGCTGGGCTCATCTGGGTAGACGCGGCGCGGTGCGGGGTCAAACATAAAATGGCATATACAGGGAGAAACAGAAAGGCTATCAAAGGAACCTGTGCTTATTTAACACATCTGTAATCATTATGTGACTTCAGAATCTCGATATGTTTGATTACAAATGCGTTAAAAAGGCGCAGATGCAAAGTTTAGTATATCCTTTTAAATAACTCCGTATATATTTGATTATACACAAATTCAAGATGGCAATAACGGTTAATGCAGAAGCATTCATTTCATATTCAACGATAAATCCTCGCGGCAGAGTTTAGACGAACGTCAGCTACAATATAGAGGCATTTTTGTCAACTTTCCTCCGAAAAGCCAGGGTTCAGGGGTAAACAACAAGGAACGCATGTTTTTTTTTATTCTTTATTTTTTAATTCCATTAAAAACATTGATGGTACATTTAATAAAAATACACTTAATATATCCTACTTTCTACTTCTTCCATGATGTGCCAGCAACGTTTAATTGTATCTAGATTAAATCCAGTCTTTCTTCCAGTCAATGTTCCATTCAGTACCTATATAAAGGACCCTTAAGACGACCTTAGGTCTTAAACCACAACCATACAACAGCTGGAGAAATTCTTCTATCGCCAGACAAAATATATAAATATTGTATACATTTATTCTTAGCTCATTATACATTATATATTATTATTTCAGTACAATCAGAGGCATAGTTATTTTGAAACTAGAAAGTTTTGAAATAAATATTTCAGTAGTAATATTATTTATTGTTGCCTTCAGTAAACCGTATCGACGAGCCAAAAACTGGAATGAACACCAAAATGCTAAACATACAAGATACATCACACAATTATAATCCTTATTATTAATATATTATTATGATACTTGAGTACCCATGTTAGTATGTATAGGAATAACATTATATTAAAATTGCCGAAAATCACAAAAAAAAGTAAATTTCGGATTACCAATTAGTATGAGATATTACTTATATTAAAGATCTGTGTGAAAACACCTAATAAATAGACAATACAACAAACAACCATATTTCTTTAAAATACCCTCATCTTCCTTTATCACCGTTACCCTGATCTGCCCTACGCTTGTTCACCGCATCATCATCAGCCATTGATATAACATTCTACATTTTACAAGACAACAATAACACATTTAACAAATATTACACAAATATTCCCAAATTACAGAAGACAAAGATGATACTACACGCCTGCACTCCCCGAAATGTAGACAGAATTACATAACAAAGGAGTACAAAGAACAGTAATTTATCCCGAATAATCAGAGCCTTCGTCGCTGCATTCCCTGTTGACGTGCCTCTCCGACACTAATATCCTCTTGTTCATCAGCCTACCCTTAAATTCAGGCAAATCATCGACGTAGATTGAATGCTTGTAGGCGGCGGCATACCAGTACGCATTTCTGGAAGACTCTTGAGTGAATCCCACCAGTATGGCGCGAATCCCGGCCTGCGGCTCGCCAATACGAGCCACGAAGTCCAAGTCCCTCTCCTTGGTGCCGCAGTGTATGAAGCGAGCTATCGCTAGTACTATGCGAACGAGATCTTCATCGTCATCTTCGGGGAACTGAAATATTTCCAGTTCAGTATTGACAGTAACCAGAGGCTCGGTACGCTCCCGCAGCCCCGCCACCGCGCGATGCAGCGCCATGATCTGTGCGTTGCGCTCCTCCGTGAAAACATCCTCAATGTTACTCTTCAATTTAGCCTCGATCGCATCCAATCGGTTGATATTTATCATCACCATTGATTTCAGTTCTTTCACCACGAGCTTCGTACGAGAGCTTTCACAGCGTTTTACAGCCAGCTCGTTCAGCAGGGATTTGAGAGCTGCTATCGTGGCAGGAGAAAATTTACTGTATTCTGTGGGCGGTCCGGAGGTGCCGGCCCCAAACAAAGGATCCTGGGCGACACATTGTGGGCACCTGCCCATGGCAGGATCTGATGAATTCTCATTAGCGACACCGGCCGCTTGGAAGCTGCGGTTACAAATAGGACACCTCATTCTTATTGACACTCGGTTCTTCGTCACTTCGCTTCAACACAGGACTGCCTTTCACGCAGTGACCAGAACAATAATAGCAGCTTCACACGGGGCGCTACTTGCTCGTTATGTCGACTCGATACCTAGGGGCTAACACGCAGGTCAAGATAAAACCTATGTCACGGATTACGTCGCACCGCCTTGCTCTCTCCCTAGCGTGATTCATACGGGGGAAAGAGACAAAATCGATTTATCTCACATTTTGTCTTGTCAATGCGGGCTGTGCTTTTAGGGCTAGGTTGAGCTGGGCTCGAACATGCGCAATGGAGGGGTGGTATTGAAGTATTGAGCGATCGTCTCTCTATAAAGTTATGTCACCCTGCTTCCCGCCTGTAGGACCTGAGTCTATTGTGACGTAAATTACTGTTAGTTTCTGAAAATATAGACACAAACAAACAAGCCGCTATGGAACGTGAGGAAAACTGAAAATGACAACTAATAATATTAAAATTGGTATTACAATTGCGTGTAACAGCGTATTTGTTTGAAATGTCAGCACAATGATGAAACCATGGGCATCGACCTGTACCGCCCACGGCCGCCGCCCACCACCCGCCCTCCATCCAACTGCCATCAAGAAGGGCACCCTGCCTAAGTTCTTATCACGTTATCACTATCTTCTTTGTTTAGGTTAGCGATCGGCTAAAAAATAAAACCATTTTTGCTAGTGTCGAGTATTGCTTGATAATTGTTATAAAAGTAAAAAAAAACACATTTAGGGAGTGATTGGCTTTTTGGCGGGAAGTTGAACCGTGAACTTGTCAATTTTGTTTTTTTTTCCAAAAAATGTGTTTCTTTGATAAATAATGTGTAATATTAGAAGGATATTAACCATTGTGTGTTCATAAACGTGCACGAGTGAAGGAAATTGAAATAAAATAGTATAACTTGACTTTTCAAGTTCTCCCAAGATGTCCGGTAAATTTTCAGTAATTTAACCACAGCTTCACTGATAGGGGTAGGGGATTCATTTCATCATCAGCATCAACATTATCATTATCATCAGGGGTACATATCATTCAATAACAATTATCAAGAATTACTCGACACTGGCACTATGTAGCTGATTGCCAACCTAAAAAAAAGAATTAGGAACAATGTACCTGTCCAAACAATGTACTCATTTATTTTGAATTATGAGTAAGCGGGTGAGTGATGAAATTTTTAAATGGTCCCTTCATTTTCTATCACTGAAGTCATATGCATTCGGTGCTTGTCCGGTGTGGAGCCTTCTGTTCGTTCATAACAGCCTGGTAATATAGCCTATATATTCTTTTTAAACTCTTGCTCGCAAAGTGGCTCTTATTACACCGCTTGTAGGTTACTAATGCAGCTAATTATTCACGCATGCTTTCCACTTTATATTAAAGTATGAACTTTTTTTTAATTTAGGTAAAGAGGTTTTATGTATAGTAACAACATCAACCTTCAGCTTATGTTATCACTGTTTAATACATAAAACCTCTTTGCCTACATTAAAAAAAGTTTAAACTTTAAAGTGGAAAGCATGCGTGAATAATAAGCTGCATTAGTATCCTAAAGGCGGTGAAATAAGAGCCACTTTGCGAGCAAGTGTTTAAAAAGATTATATAGGTGGTAGTAGTGTCGGAAGGGAGCGACGAACCTTCCACGATAAGTAGTATAATGACGCCATTTTCATTTCATCATGTCACATCCATTATTTTATTTATAATGTGTATTTATTGAAAGTTTTATTGCTATTAATTACTTGACATTGTGCAAAATACCCGCTAAGTTGCGGGTGAGGCCATATTCATATCCATTTTATTTCATCGCATTTCATTTCGTAAAGAAAGAAGAAGAAGAAGAAGTAGTATAATCCAGAAAGGGCTAGTCCTTAGCACTCTGGCAGCAAAATCGGTACGCCAGTATCGTAGAATATGGCAATCAGCGGTCTCTGCCCACCCCCATAGGAAACGGGTATATACGTATGCAAGCCACAAACATTTTTTGTAATGAGTAAATAAACGGTTCAGCATGTCGTACGCATGCGCAAGCCGTACCGTTCGCTAACTTCCAGCCGCAGGTTGCGGACCCCGGACAGCAACAGGTTGCGAGGACGCCAGTGTACCAGGCTCACATAACGAACGGAAACAAACAGTTTTTTTGCAAAAGATCGATGTTGTTTCGTCTCCATGTTTAGATTGCCGAGGTGACCACCGATAGGTGACTATAGGCTACAAAACAGTGCCATTATTGCCAGTGTCGAGTAGTTTTATCATAGTTTCGTGATGATAATGATGGTCACGAACCATAATTACATTGAAACTGGTAAAGCCTAAAACGTTAAAAATAACACCTACAGCGTCATGAAGAGAGTCATAGCGACTGGGATGTCATAGCATAGAACAGTCGACGATTCCAAAAATAATTAACATCTGTCCGTAATGACTAAAATGGCTTATAATAATAATAATACCAGCCCTTTTTATGTCCCACTGTTGGGCACGGGCCTCTCCTCAATGCGAGGGGGATTAGGCCATAGTCCACCACGCTGGCCCAGTGCGGGTTGGCGGACTTCACACGTCTTTCGAGGGGTTCTCTCAGACATGCAGGTTTCCTAGCGATGTTTTCCTTCACCGTTTGGCAAGTGATAATCATGATTGAAAATGAGATTCGCACATGAAATCCAGAAATCCCAGAGGTGCAAGCCGGGGTTTGAACCTGCGATCCTCGTTACCGAGGCAAGCGTTCTACCCACTTGGCTATCACTGCTTCTTAAAAATGGCTTGACATGTTTAATTTATCGTAAAGTGCACCACAATACTTTCAGAGCCGGACCTCGGCTCGCGCCTAGCGTGACAAATGCGTCGATATTTATATCATTTAAACTTCGGTGGAAGTTTTTTTTTATTCCACCATCAAGGATTTGAGTGTATTTTCATGCACCCATAACGTCTGTATTACGTTTTCCCATTATCTAGAGGGGGGGGGGGGGGGGGGGGGAGAAATGAATGAAATGAAAATCAATTTTCATTTCATTCGGCCAGCTCATACGTTCATTGAAATATTAAGCCCAAAATTTAAAGAAATTCACAATTACATTACAAAGGATTTCAATAAAGGTCTCCCTTTATAATCTATCGTTAGAAGCTGCATCACGGTTGACCCACGGTGGTCAGGTTTTTTCGGAAATAAAAAAATACCCGTGCCCATCAAATTATGTATTATATATTTACGAAATATAAGGCTGAACATACCTACGTCCTTATAAATAAATTATAAATCAAGAATATAGAAAATATCCATGAAAAAATACTATACCACACGACGTGCCGCTGTTGGTAGGTACTGGTACAACGACAGGGCACATACACACACGGTGACACGTATAACTGTTACGATTTAACGTTAAGCACTTGAGACACAACGAAATAGTTTGGTAAATATACGACCGTCCAATTGCGGCGCTAGCATAATGTACGGGAACGAGGGAAAATCGGCACAGAAGCTACAAATGCGTATGGCAGGGTTAATTATCGACTTTAATTTTACCAATTCCTTTGCGCCCGCGCACACTCCAAGCCACCAATCAGACGGTCGCATTAAACTACCGACATCGGGCGTCCAAGCAGTGTCACTCCGTGCGTGTTACAGGAGGTTCTTGATCTCGTCGTACAGTACCAGGACGAAAGCGGCTCCCGTGCCTCTCAGTACATTGGAGAAAGCACCCTTGAAGAAGGCCGAGGGACCTTCGGTGCTGAGGATTTTCGCCCAGCAGTGGGCAGTACTCTTGTACACGCGCTCGTTGACCGGCAGCCCTGACTGCATCATCATACGTCGACGGACCGTGTCGAGCGGATAGGATGTTATTCCCGCTATTGTGGTCACCGTCTGAATGGGTGATAAAACGGGACAAATTGATGATGTATACTGAGATCTTTTTTCAAATCAGTTAAGGGGGAAGCTCAGGGTCAGGGCGCGAAATTCAAAATGTCAATGGTTTTGATTTTTTTACGAAAAATTTGTACATCTTTACGATGTAATTTAGTGTTTTGCGATATTAGCATTCTGCATTGGATGTCTCGATGTATTAAGTTTGCTTAAAAAAGGACCTAATCCGATACAATACCATAAGGTTTGTAAAAACCGCTACTTTTACTAACTTTATGGTGTTGTATCGGTTCCACCTTAAGTGAAAAGTTTGCATCGAGAAGCCTGTCTACTGCATCTACTGCTTAACGGATAGGCTGTTTTTTTGTCAAATTTTATTTGTCTCTTTTGGGCGGGAGTTTCAAATCGTACAAATATGAAACGTTGTTCATATGTTTGATAGTTTGAGGCCTGG
This sequence comes from Pheosia gnoma, assembly GCA_905404115.1. Lineage (NCBI taxonomy): Eukaryota > Metazoa > Arthropoda > Insecta > Lepidoptera > Notodontidae > Pheosia > Pheosia gnoma. The sequence goes on from FR989898.1 coordinate 8,823,009, forward strand.
GTTGACATGACCCTATTTGAAACGGTATAAGGTTAGCCAAAAGTGTCGCAGCTGTGTGGGAGTTTTGCCCCACTTAATTTGGAATTTTGGAATTTTGCGACTAAAATCCCACAATGGCCCTTTTCCAGCCTTATGGGGGGCTGGAAAAGGGCCATTATGGGATTTTAGTCGCCCTACTGTATACGGCTTATGATGGCAAACACCAGGGACTGAGGCTTGCAATCTTGGCGTACTCCTAGAGCAACTACTGGCCGTGTTAGGTATAATGTGAACATTAGCTCTGCCTCGCCTGCGCTCGCGCTTTTATTGTGGGGAGCACCTCCCGCCTTCGAATCCCCTACCCACGTTACCCTCAAACAAATTAGCCTGGACTAAGCTTCCCAAGGCATACCCCTCTTCCCAAGCCTTATGGGCATTGGCCATAAGTTTTCTATAAACCTTATGATTGTGTGGGTGTATACTATTGACATGATTTTATTTCCACGACCAGCACGCATACGTCCCCAAGAATTGGCGGAAAAAAACCGTACGGAAACTAGGTCTTAACAACTCCACGGATGGATACTCAGTCATTACCTGTGCGATCAGCCAGGAGAAGAACAAGGGCGTATTCTTGGGATCTGGCAGCATGCCCCTCGCTGTGTCATAGAACCCGAAGTACGTGGCTCTGTAGATGATGATGCCCTGCACGGACACCACGAATCCTCGGTACCACCCGATGGGCCCATCAGTCTTTATTATCTTCGAGAGGCAGTCCACCAGCCCGTTATACTGTTTGTCCGCGCCCTTGCCAACGTCCGCAGCTAACCTAGAATTGGGGTACATTACGATAAAGCGATTAGAACATCTTCCTACCAATGTTATACTTTCCTTCGTCGGTAAATAATATAATATCGCCAGACAAACACACCAACTATACGGTCCCACACTAAGCCACGCTTTTATTATGGGTACCGTACAATGGACTGGGGGCGAACCCAGTATATATTCCGTATATAGATATTAAGCATCCATGAATTGGGTACAAACATTCGTGCTCGTCACACAAAGTTTATCCCTACCAGGATTCGATCCCAGGAACTTCGGCACAGAAAGCAGGGTCTGCGCTAATCAGGCCGTCAATCTACTAGACTTCTTTGGGACCAAATTCGTAATGTGATCACTGATATTCATCTACCATTTCCTACTCTACACCCAGACATAGTGGACAGATAAGTTGAGGATAGGCTTTATCATAAAAAGGGACAATCAATATCCATCCAACATAGCTAGGACCATTCATACAAGGCCATACAAAACCCGGGTTTGAAAAGCCTTGAAAGCAGCTGCCATTGAGGGAGAAAACTTTAAGTAGCTAATCGCAGGGGCGAAATAAGAACCCTTGATTCCAGGCAGGACAGAACGGTCTGGCAATATTAGATTTTAACTTTTAGCGGAAAAGGGTAGATCTTCCAGCCAGGCGGGTGGTATGCCTGGCGGGACGGCCGCTATGCCCCGACGGTTATTATCGGGATCTTATATATAAGTTACGTGCTCCGAAAACTCTCATAGCGCGTTTCAGGCTTGTATGGGGAAGTGTCGATTGTTCTGAATGCGTCTGCAGCGCCATCTGTGTAGCTTGTGGCGAGGTTGAGGTCGCTACAAACTGAATAATACATACCAACTCATCCTAATACAAAACTATCTATCGTTTCTTAGCGTTGTCGGTGACAATTAAAAATATACACTGAGACAGTGGCAGCGACTGATCAAGAGTTCTGACCGCCCTAGGCTAATTACGAAAAGGCCGCCAGGTGTGTTACGGTCGGCCTAAAAAGTGGTATATTATGTTAAAATCAGGGACTCCCAAGCTTTTTCAGTTCACAGCGCATTTAGTTTTAGTGTTTTGTCTCAGTCTAGTTGAAATATGTAGGGTAGATGCAATGACGTTAGATTAATAGTGCATGCGAAGACACGATTACAGCGCGCCCCCCGATCCTCAAGCCCTAGGCTGCAGCCTAATTAGCCTAAGGGCCTAATTAGCTATCTAGCGGGATTTTTGGAGATGAGACAGGTGATAAGTTTTAGGCAACATAACAAAAACAAACCTCGTTCGTGCAAAATCCAATGGATACACAAAGCACATGGAGGTCGCGCCGGCGGCGCCGCCCGACGCCAGGTTGCCGGCGAAGTACCGCCAGAACTGTTTGTTTTTGTCCACGCCCTTAAGGAACATTCCTTTGTACACGTCCTTAAAGGAAAAGTTTAGGGCCTGAGTGGGGAAGTAACGGATCACGTTCGCCAAGTTACCTCGCCACAACGACGATATGCCTTGCTCAGCTGGTATGCGGATGAACGCATCAACGATTCCTGTGAATTTAAGTAAAAAAGGGTTAACTCTGATGGACATAGCCATCATCAATAGTTCGTAGAACTGATATAAGTACTAGATATACATAACTAATATTACGACAGTAAGCAACAACTAAATATGAGGGTACCCCAGTTCAAACTGTGACCCTCAAGACTGAATCATTATTTTTGCAGGAAAGAAAGATCATGCATGAGTTTAAAACAAACTGTTTTAAAAAGTAAACATTATAGGTACCCAAATACTTAATATAAATATAATTTTTAAAGTTTCCGTTATCTACCCAACTAATATTGAAAAGTAGGCTTGTAGTTAGGTATCGTCCATGGCGGGAGACGCGATACAAATGACGCATATTTGTTTGAGACCTTATTTCCAATACGTGAATGTTGATTATTGATGTAGTCAGTGCATTTTTGAATAACAAAAAAATAAGGTTTAGGGTAGGTATTGACCATGTCTCATTGTAGCCAAACTAAGCTATTGAATACCTACCTTTATAGCGCTGGTTTTCAGGTATCTGTTTCGACACGTGCTGGACCTGTAAGATCAGCTTCACCCGCTCGATGGGCGCCACCGCGGTCTTCGCCACAGCAGCTGATATCCCACCCGCGAGGAAATCTTTCATAAACCCAGCCGCTTCCGTCCCCTTCTCCTTTTTGGCATCCTTCTTCTTGTCTTTATCCGACATTATGGCAATAGAATCCACTCACTCAGAAAGACCTAAAATAACAGTTGCATCCTCATCGCGTCACGAGATAAAGATAACTGACAGAAGATGTAAAATAATGCGAATACGTACGTAGATACTAAAATTTTCAACCTCTTCGAGTGTGAATACCGGGTCCGGGTGAGAACCATGCCTCCATGACCGTTCGAACGTCCACAAGCAGTTGTAATTTCACACAAAATTGCACAATAATTTTTATAATAAATTTATGTATCGCTTTTCAAGTTTTAGTAATTTTTTGGCATTACAAAAGACAGGCGCTTCGATTTTGAATTTAGAAGTTGGGAGCATAGACATTCGACTGATTTGATAGAGGGCCAGAGTCGTAGACTGAGAATGGAACCGTCAGTGCGGTAGAATACTGCATGAGAAAAACTTTTTGGCGGGAAACTGAAAAGTCATGGAGTCAGTTATGATTTAATTTCTAAAACTAGTGTTCCTGCGAGTTATAGTGAGTGATATAAGTGGAATATTAACCATTATGGGTTCGGAAAAGTGCACGAGTGTAGGTAATTGAAAAAAAGTGACTAAACTTGGCTTTTCAGTTTCTCACAAAAAATCCATATTAAATCATTCAGTAAAGTATCCATCATTTTACTGATTGAGGGATGGGGGGGGGGGGGGGGTATTTTACTCGGGCCTAGCCTTTGGGCCTGTGCATATGCTCGAAAACTGAAATAATTTATATTACTTGTCACTGTCAAAATACCTATGGCGATGCCAAATTAAAAAAAAATACTACATGAATCCACCACGCTATGGGGTGAGGACTCATTCTGTTTTACGTGGACCACAGCAAATATATAGGAGCAGACCTTATAGCGCTATATATCACTTATTCAAATTATTGTTAACACCGTATGTCGATATAATATAAATTCTCTTCTTCTTTTAATGTTGGCAATCAGCTACAAAATAGTGCCATTTTGCCAGTGTCGAGTAATTCTTGATAATTGTTATTGAATTATATGTACCCCTGACGATAATGATGATGATAAAATTAATCTCCTACCCCTATCAGTTAAGCTGTGGATACTTTACTGAAAATTCACCGGGCATCTTGGGAGAACTTGAAATGTCAAGTTATACCAATTTTATATTAATTTCCTTCGGTTATTCCTCCTGCGTGTCTTGGCTTACGACGATGACATTGGTGGATTCGTATTGGGCCTAGTCTCAATCTTCTTCTTCTTTCTTTACGAAATGAAATGCGATGAAATAAAATCGATATGAATGTGGCCTCACCCGCAACTTAGCGGGTATTTTGCCAGTATCAAGTAATTAATAGCAATATTAAATTCAATAAATACACATTATAAATAAAATAATGGATGTGACATGATGAAATGAAAATGGCGTCCTTCCTAATCGACCTAGTCTCAATAGAAAAAGGCCAAAAAGGAAAAAAAAACACTGGTCTCTAGACTACGGACGTACAAGGTAATTAACAGAAGATGTATTGCACTGCTGTCATCGAAAGCCCAATGCGGGAAGCTGAGGCTGGAAATTCAAATAATATGGCGTTCATTCATAGATATTGAAATGGAAGAGATGCATGTGTAAGATAAACGGCGGTTAACAGTCACTGCGTAAGACAAGTATGAAACCGACAAGCAGTTTCTGAATTAGATTTGTCTTATGTGACATGGCTATAACATCATTTTCGATACACAAGGTCGAATCCGCCATTTTTGTATGTCTGTTCGTGTATCACGGCAAAATTACAAGACAGATTATGAAGACGCTCGACGCGACGTGGTGTCAGCTTATATGGTATTGCCGACACGGCGGCACTTCCTAGGCGTATTATGGGTGAGTGTAAAATAAAAATAAAGCAGTACACATACATGGTGTTCAATTATTTTATTGATTTATATTTCGCCTCAGATCAAGCTTATCATAGTTTTGGAAATTAGGTGTACACCCCATAAAGTTAATACTATTACGCGAGATAGATGTAATCACAAGCCATAATTACACTATCTACAAAAAAAGTTATTATTTTCTATTGCGAACATTTTCATAGATAGAGTAGATAAATTATCCGCCCGCGGCCTTAACTATCACACGTCACAGCGCTAATGTCAGGTCTACAAGAGGACGGTTCGCAAGTAAAGAGCAACATTTTCTTTTTTTTTTTTTCATTCTATGAAATGAAATAAATTGAATAAGGGCGAACTTAAACATCCGGAATTTAATAATAACAAAAATGGACACTCGCTTCATGAATAGATGAAAATAGCTTCTGATCAACAAGTATCTTCATGCAAGCAGCTAGGCAAGTACGCAATGACCGGTGTCCGGAATAGATATCCATACATTTCCAGGTTGTCTACTTGCCACTTCGCTATTTGTATGTTACTTGCGTACTGTCATCGTGTAAACCGAGCATTAACGTCTGACGTGAACCCAGTAATTAAATGACATACGTACATAAATAAAAAAAATACATAATATTACTTTATAACCACTGGTAAAACAAGAATACAAACTAAATCACAATTACATAATTATGGAATTAATACGAATCTGTGTTTTAACGTAGGGTTACGTTAACGCAAGCGCGTTTTGTTTCGCTCTCACCACAGATTTTATAAATAAGTATACCTGTGTCGACATGCTTTCACGGTGATGTTACATTCGACATTCCAATACGAGCAAGCGAGAGATATGTTCAAAATATAATTGAATTCAGTTAATAAATATAATACATTACAATTTAGAAAAAAAAAAACTATTCAGAAGGCATCCGTAGTCATAGTTACAACAACACATTTCAGATTTATTGAGCTTAAATAATCAATACCGTCGTTTATCCTCCTCAAGTTGACTACGTACTAGCTTGCCAGAGATATTCCAGTATATAATCGAATTTATAGACATTGATTAAAACACGATTTAAGCGATCTGTAGTTAGTACGTCCACGTATATAGACTCATAATTATTGTTATAAACAATTCATCCAAATTCTCTATATTATCTATGCTGCGAACGAAAGAGAGGGAGATGCCGAATTTAGCAATCATGACGTCAAGTTAAAAAAAAACAAAAAAACATATTTTAGCTTATAATGACATCATCGGATTCAACGTTCTATAAATACGATCATTAGATACCCTAATCTAGCAATACTTCGCCATGTGTTGACCAGTACATAGGACAGAAATTAAAAAAAAAAGTTTTTTATTGATGGGCACAGGCGTCAAACTGTCTATGATTTGCGTTGAGTTTAAAAAGTAACGAGGATAGCTTTAACTAACGGATGGACTGATTGCCCGACAGAACTACGTCACCCAACACATACTTATAAATTATACTACTACAACTAATGTCCAACGTACACGATTCAAGTTGACAAGCAGCGAGACAACTTGGGAACCGTTACGAATACAGATAAGTTTTATTAAAGTGTGCATGTTCTTTAGCAGATCTATCAACTGAAATGGAGGCGACAAGAGCAATGGGGGCTATACATAGGGGACACAGAAGAATGCGCTGGTGGCAGTAGGGTGCGCAAAATTAATTAATCCAATCTCCTTGTCAACTACTCTATAGCGACTTGCCTATTTGACAACTCACCAAGCTGTTACACGGGGCTAGTTAAGTTGATTCGCCACTTGTCAAGTCAATTTGCAAGCTACTGGCACAATGTGCGTACAAACCAATACGTTTCATAATGCCTGTCAAGTTGACACACGACTTGTCGACATGAGTCGTGTAAGCCGGGTACGGGCTTCAATAGGCAGCTTATGCAATTACAATCCTATAATAAATTGTCGATAACAAATTGTTCTAAGGGACAATACAACACCCGCGACCAGTCGCCACACATCGCGACAAGCCGCTAACTATAACAATTCATGGGTAACTGTTGCGCAACATCGATAATGCTGAATAAGTAAAACTTGAAACATAAATGTTGTACCACAAAAGGGATTAAAACGCGGTTTGAACTAGTGCTTAACTAAACAGTGTCTAACAAGCTAAACCTTGTTTAACCATTACTAAGTTTACTTTTCAACTAACAACTAACCATGGTTTTGTGTTAATATTTTTATATAAACGCAGTTCTACTCGTAGTAATTTTTTTACTACTGCAAAAGTAAAAATAAAGCAGTTTTTTAAAGATTTCCGTTATTGTGCGAGTAGTTCCGTTAGCCCCTGGAACTAAACGTAAGCTTGGACTCACCTGAATAGTTTAGCTGTTATCTCAATTTAATTATAATGTACTACGATTATTTATTCTCAAAATATTTACCCCCACATTTTATACCTTAAGTCAACTCAGAATGGCATTTCATAGCATTGTATAGAAGTGTTTTGTAATACCATTGTAAATGGACGAAAGCGTACTACAAATATGGAGGTTTAATGTATAAACACAACACCAATACATTCTTATTAAAATTGGAATTATTGAACTATAATAGCACTTTTTGGTTAACACATATTATGCAATTGGACAAACCATACTCGTGATTAGAATGCTGCACTTGTTTATAACATATTTGTTTGTGATGCCCGGTTTACAAGATTCTAGATGAAAAGTTGACAAGTCGCGAGGCATCTCAAAATTGAATTTGCGACAAGTTGCCTACTTGTCAATTTCTGAAAGCATTCTAAGCTGCTTATGTGGGTTCGCTAGCAACGTATCAAATGGAGTCGTGTATAATAGATCGAGGATTAATTAATTTACAACCAGGGCCCCAAGTCTGCTAACACAATCGATTCATAATCGAACAGCAACCGCATACTGTCACTTTTGACAGATATCCCATACAATCTGTAAAAAGTGACAGTTACTATGAGGTTGCTGTTCCATTATGAATCGATTGTGTTAGCAGACTTGGCGCCCTGTTAATTTGACTAATAATGTTATATAGGCTTAAATGAATAAACGTTGAAAATGAATTCAGAATATTCTGGTTTTGAAGTTGGTCCTTTATAATTTTCAATACGTAAACTTGTCAATTATTAAATTTACACACGCATAAATCAGTTTTATGTAATAATGATTAAACACACATTTTAACTGTGATCGCTATGTACAGCATTGTATATAAAATCATCGTCAAAAAACAAGTTACCTATCAAAATTATTGCGAGCTTATTGCGATGTTTTCACACAAAATGTTAAGCTAATATCTATCCATAGACACCCAACCGGCTTTTAATAACGCCAATATAAACAATGAAATTACAAACCAATTTGTACGCTTTGTGAAGCCATTGTAGATGGACGAAATTATGTATTTTATCACCCATATTTATCGTTCTACTAACGGCTTAGGCCAGACAGAGAATCAACTTTATGCAGAGGTGATAAGAGCTTCGTTCCGCGTCTCACATTACCTCCAACGTGGCGTTTAAGCTGATATTTCCTTGGCATAAAGGCTTTCCTGTCCAACTTGCCCATCGTATTCGCCTCGAATTGGGGTGGCCTACCAAATGTTTCAAGTCTAAATTACTAACTCACTAGTTGATGTGGTTGCGGCCAGCCATGTCTTATTGATAGGATATTACAATGCAAACTTTAAATTCAATGTGTTATTGTCCAATTTAAGTTAACAATGGGTGGGCTATAGACATTATGCAATACTGTCTAACCCATATTAAATTAGATATTTGAATACAAACTTTAAATCCAAAGTATTATTGTTCAATTTACATAAGCACGTTCAATGGTTAGTTATTGGCGTTCAAGTTACAAACAATTTACGTAGCGTTACGTTAACGTAAGCGGGTCTCGTCCCGCACAAATCACAGATAATAAAATATGAATTACAGTGGCAGTACGATTTCTCGATGACGATACGATTACGTTACTATTTTGTGGTACGGGCAATATATTATTTGTGTATGTATCTTGTGTCTAAGGGCCAAGCCACACTTAGCGTAAAGGCTCGACAACATCTTTTAGTATCTCTATGCGATACAAATTCTTTGTGTAGCTAGAGTTTACTCGGCGCAAGATTAGCAATAATTTTATGCTTTTTATACTGATTTTATGTAGCGCAATGGAAGACGCGTAACGCGACGCACGACACCGCGTAAGATACACCACGCAAGATTTGCCGCGTAAGACACCGCGTAAGGTATGCCACATAAGATACACCGCGTAAGATACGTCACGTACGATACGCCGCGTAAGATACACCGCGTAAAGTATGCCGCGTAAGATACACCGCGTAAGATACACCGCGTAAGGTATGCCGCGTAAGATACACCGCGTAAGATACGTCACGTAGGGAACGCCGCGTAAGATACACCACGCAAGTTATGTAGCATAAGATACACCGCGTAAGATACGTCACGTAGGGAACGCCGCGTAAGATACACCACGCAAGTTATGTAGCATAAGATACACCGCGTAAGATACGTCACGTAGGGAACGCCGCGTAAGATACACCACGCAAGTTATGTAGCATAAGATACACCGCGTAAGATACGCCGCGTAGGATATGCCGCGAGAGATACGCTCAAGTGTAGCTTGGCCCAGGTCGGCGGTGGCCGCGGCGCGGAGGTTGGCCCGCGCACACAGCACTAGGGGTCACAGCTAGGCATTCCACTATTTCCGCATCTTCGCCGCGTTGTCCGCGTTCTCCTTGAGGATGTTCGACTTGAGGTGATCCTTGTACTTGAGGATGCCGCCCTCCCACTTTGTGACTGCGCCATTCTCGCATATCCAGATCTCCTCGGCCACCTGCGCATGAGACCGATTATATATATATATATATATATACACACATACACACACACACACACACACACACACACACACGCGCGAATTTATAGACGTTCTATAACTTTATCAAACGTCATATAGTACCGCGCATTTTTTTTTACTTAGAAGACTATATGACGTTTGATAAAATTATAGAACGTCTATAAATTCGGGGGGTACAACACTTGTACTTATAATATGTTAGACTATCTATCACGAGTGACGGGACCCCAAACAAAATGCAAGTCTCCGCGAAACGAAGCAAATCTAAAAAAGTATTCGACATGTGTTTCGCCTCTAAACGAGGCATCCTCAGGACGACTGGGCTACAAATGAGCGACGAAGCACCGCACGCACACTCGCATTACAAATACAACCGACCGCCATCCCCACTACCCAATCAATTGAGCGACTCCTACTAAGCGTTTTGATTCTACTTTCAGCTTGCGAACTGCCAAGGAATGGAACACGCTACCGGCGTCTTTGTTCCCCGTTGACTATAATCTGGGTGTTTTCAAGTCGAGAGTGAACAGGTACCTTCTAGGCAAGTATGCTACATCGTAGATCTCATCGTCACTTACCATCAGGTGAAATCAAGATCAAATACTTGCCTATATAGTAATAAAAAATAAATAAAAATAAAGACTCGGTTGATGACACGAAAATAAATAAAACATTTTTGAATATAGACCTGATTGATAAGTCTGAAGTCGTGGCTAACGAGCACCATGCCGCCGTCGAAGTCATTGATGGCGTCGGCGAGCGCGTCGATCGTCTCCATGTCCAAGTGGTTGGTGGGCTCGTCGAGGAGCAGCAGGTGCGGGGTCTGCCACGCGAGCCACGCGAACACCACGCGGCAGCGCTGCCCGTCGGACAGCTGACGCATCGGACACACCTGCGACAACGATCAAACATATAAATAAAAAAAAATCCAAATCGGTTCATAAATGACGGAGATCTGAGGTAACAAACATAAAACAAAATAAAAATACAACCGAATTGAGAATAAATAAAAAAAACTCCAAATCGGTTCCTAAATGACGGAGATCTGAGGTAACAAACATAAAAAAAGTAAAAAAAATAAAAATACAGCCGAATTGAGAACCTCCTCCTTTTTTTTGAAGTCGGTTAATAAATGAATACATATCGCCATACGAACACACCAACTATACGGTCCCACTTTAAGCTTAACGCTTGTGTTATGGGTACCGTACAATGGACTGAGGGCGAACTCAGTATATAATACTTATATACATATTAAACATCCATGTCTCGGGTACAAACATTCGTGCTCATCACACAAAGCTTGTGTCCCTACCAGGATTCGAACCCGGGCCCCTCGGCGCAGAAAGCCAGAGTCACTACCACTGCGCTAATCAGGCCGTCAGATATACGGTATACTTTGCCTTACTGACATAAGTGGTAAACAAAGATGGTGTTTTTTTTCTATTACCAGACACACACAACATCTCTACACTAAGCAACGATTGTATTATGGGTACCGTACAATTGACTGGGGCAAATCCATAACACTTATATAGATATTAAACACCCATGACTTGGGTACGAACATTCTTGCTCGTCACACAAAGTTTGTCCCTACCAGGATTCGAACCCGGGACCCTCGGTATAGAAAGCAGGGTCACTACCATCTGTGCTAATCAGTTATCGCAGCGTTTCCAATAGCTCCATCCCTAGTTCACCCAAACTTCAATCCATACTACCAATTATCTGACCTCAGTATACTTATATACTGAGGTCGATTTGCTGTGTATATCCATAATTTTCAGCAGTCAACCCCAGCAGGTGGCTAACATAACAATAAGTTCTCAAATGGGTTCTTTACGTGTTGAACCCATGTCCACACCAGCCTTCTAACGGTCTGGATTTAGGCAGGGCAGATTGTCTTATATTTGTTTACCTGCTGTCTGCCGGTGAGGCCGTACCGGCCGATGATCTTCCTCATCTCCTCGCGCTCGCGGACGTCGGGGAACTCCTTCATCATGTAGTCGAGAGGCGACAGGTCCAGGTCCAGCAGCTCATGCAGATGCTGGTGGTAGCGCCCGATGCGCAGATGCGAGTTCTTGCGGATCATGCCGGTCGACGGAACCAACTAGACAACAATGGATTTTAAGTTAAATTTTCTATATAATAAGGACCTGTTTGCTGTGCTGATATACTTTATCCATAACTTACATACATACAAATAACAGTGGCCCATACAAATATTTTTTTATAATCGTCATACGATCGGTCTGGCGACCATTAGCGTCATGGTCGCCAGACCGATCGTATGGCGTAGGCGTACCGTACAATGGACTGAGGGTGACTCAGACTCAGGACTCAGTATATAATACTTATATAGATTCTAAAGGTCGACCAAGGTATCATCGGTCAAAAATGCTTTGAATAGAGTTTATTAACTGAGCTTAATCTATACAAATAAATAAAATTGGAGTGTCTGTTTGTAATATTTAAATAACCACTTTTCACTAAGTGCATTTGAATGTATACATGTTACCTATACCGAAACAACATTTTTTATAATTTTTGTCTGTCTGTCTGTTTGTTCCGGCTAATCTCTGAAATGGCTGGACCGATTTTGACGGGACTTTCTCTGGCAGATTGCTGATGTAACAAGGAGTAACTTAGGCTACTATTATTTTAGAAAAAAAAAATTGTTTAATACCACGCGGACAAAGTCGCGGGTAATAGCTAGTATGAAAGAATGTTGGCGAGTTAACTCACGTCTCCGTAGAGCAGTTTGAGTAGCGTGGACTTGCCAGCGCCGTTGGGCCCCACGAGAGCCAGCCGCGTGTCCAGGTCGATACCGAACTCCAGGTTCTTGTAGATCCACGGCCCGCTGTCGGTATACCTGAATGCTACGTTCTACAACAATCCATAGAAAGAAACACTCAATAACAGTTAATAATAATATCGCCAGACGAAAATACCTAGGTACGATCTCAAATTAAAAAAGAAAGCAATTTTAGTCAAAATAAAACATAAATTGACTCGACAACTATACATCAGTACACTGATAAGCGTATATACAGGGTGTAAGGGATATGGTAACCATAACATCGGGTAAAGATTCCACTTATATTCTTAATGCCCAAAGAGATGATAGAGGTAATTCAAGTTTGTTTTTTTTTTATTTAAAATCACATTGAGATAAGACTTCGAGATTTCATGCTAAAAACAATAAAAAAATGCGTATGATTCATGAAAAGATCAGTCTTCTTTACGTAGCCACTTTTACACTGTGTATATTTTATTTCGTCAGAATCACAATCAGAATATTTTTTATTCACGTGGACCATTAAGTACAGTACTTATGAATCGTCAAAAGTTACAAAATACTATGCTACTACTTTACCACCCGTTCGGAATGCCGTTCCCTATGGAGAAGAACGGACAAGAAACTCCATGGTTGCTCTTGTTTTAAAAAGATCTTTTACATTTTTATAGGTATGTGAGAACAATGTAGTCCACATTATAACTCGTCTTACCTGCACCATGATAACAGGCGGGGGCACCTTCCCGCACGATGGGAAGTAGAAGTTGAGGATCTTGTCATCGGTCACCTTCTCCGTGAGCCCTTGCGCCACCATCTTGGCGAGGGTCTTCTCCTTGGACTGCGCTTGGCGGGCCAACTTGGCTGAGCCGTGACCAAACCGCGCTATGTAATTCTGTTGATGGTTAATTTGATTCAGTAATACTTCGGCAATATCAAAATGTATACAATAATAGTGTAAAATATTTTAGCAGGGCAAACAGTAGGATAGAGAACGATAAATTATTACACATTTAAAAAATTACACCTATACTGATCGCATGGCCAAACGGTAATGGTTCGCATTTAAAAAAAAAAAAACATAATTTACACACCAATGTGAACTATTAAACTTACTGATTAATATGTTAACATATGTATTTTGCAAAAGTTATGTAGGTTTGTTAAACAACATATTCCCCCGAATTTATAGACGTTCTATAACTTTATCAAACGGCATATAGTACTGCGCAAAGCAAAACTCTTGTGCGCAGTACTATATGGTTTATAAATTTTGGGGGCTAGTAACTACTAGATATAATAGACGGTTTTTTTAATTAGCTATGTAATGGAGCGATGATATCACACGCGTCGCAGGAAGCCGGTGGATGCGAGTGGCGGAGGACCGTGATGTGTGGAAGTCATTGGGGGAGGCCTATGACCAGCAGTGGACGTCTTTCGGCTGATTGATTTTTATACTTTTTTTTTATTACATTATAGGCAAGTATTTGATCTCGGTCTCACCTGATGATAAGTGACGATGAGATCTACGATGTAGCATACTTGCCTAGAAGGTACCTGTTCACTCTCGACTTGAAAACACCCAGATTATAGTCAACGGGGAACAAAGACGCCGGCAGCGTGTTCCATTCCTTGGCAGTTCACACGATGAAAGTAGAAGCAAAACGCTTAGTACGTACTGAAGGAATGTCCACAGTAATGTAATGTAGTTAACCTTCATATGCGCTATCTGGTCCTGCTCCCAGTTGTACTGCTTCATCTGGTTCTCGAGGAGCTCCATGCGCGTGCGCACGAACGCCTCGTAGTTGCCCGTGAAGTATTTAAGCCGCCGCTTGCTCATGTGCACGATGTTCGTGCACACGCCGTTCAGGAAGTCTTGCGAGTGGGATATCAGCACCAGGATACGTTTGTAGCTGAGATAAAGGAGACATATATATCGTTAAAAGAATTCATTCGAAATCCATATCGGAATCGGAACCGAAAACTAGCAAACTGTATTGCCCGAATCGCTATTAATATTTCTGAATTTGATGATTTTTGGCTTCTCTTGATGGAAATAGCAATTTATTAGCAATTGTTAACACAATGGATTCATAATCGAACAGCAACCGCATAGTAACTGTCACTTTTGATATATATTGTAAGTATATGATATCTGTCAAATGTGACAGTTTCTATGTGGTTGCTGTTCGATTATGAATCGATTGTGTTAGCAGACTTGGGGCCCTGGATACCCAGACCGAGAGATTTGGAATATATATTCCTCGAGTAGAGGACGATATCCTTTGGTGGATATATCCCTAGAGGTGCACTCAAGGATTTTCGGAAATTCTAACCTCAAATGGGAGGTTAAAGTTTTGTATGAAGAATTGTTTTTTTTTCAGTTTAAGATGGTGCACACGGCGCATACATAATTGTAAACAAAGCTGGCGTATCGACATTTCACTACACAGGCCCCATATCAGGGCGCATAAAAAAAACAAAACAGAAATCTGTGCGCGAATTCCCGCTAGATTGATTCCTAGTGTGCTATATGTAGTACGTACTGTTTAAGTTCCTCCTCGAGCCACACGCACGCGTCGAGGTCGAGATGGTTGGTGGGCTCGTCGAGCAGCAGCAAGTGCGGCTTCACGTACAGCGCGCGCGCGAGGGCGATTCGCATCCGCCAACCTGACATTATACGAAACAATCAGCACCGAAAATATCCACGAATTTATGTCCAGTTTTTGTGCGACACACTGCAGTGTGTTGAGTGTATGTGTTGAGTGTATGTGTTGAGTGTATGTGTTGAGTGTATGTGGTGAGTGTATGTGGTGAGTGTATGTGTTGAGTGTATGTGGTGAGTGTATGTGGTGAGTGTATGTGTTGAGTGTATGTATTGAGTGTATGTCTTGAATGTATGTGGTGCGTATGTG
The DNA here is from genome assembly GCA_905404115.1 of Pheosia gnoma. NCBI lineage: Eukaryota > Metazoa > Arthropoda > Insecta > Lepidoptera > Notodontidae > Pheosia > Pheosia gnoma. The sequence continues at coordinate 8,838,526 of FR989898.1, forward strand.
TTGAGTGTATGTGTTGAGTGTTATGTGTTGAGTGTTATGTGTTGAGTGTATGTGTTGAGTGTATGTGTTGAGTGTGTGAGTTGAGTGTGTGAGTTGAGTGTATGTGTTGAGTGTATGTGTTGAGTGTGTATTGAGTGTGTGTTGAGTGTGTGCGGTGAGTGTATGTGTCGAGTGTATGTAGCGGGTGTATGTGGTGAGTGTATAATATATATATGTGAGTCACCTCCAGAAAAGTCCTTGGTGGGCTTCTGTTGCATCTCCCGCGTGAAGCCGAGACCGTGCAGGATGTTGGCGGCGCGCGCCTCCGCCGTGTCCGCGTTCAGGTCGTCCAGGCGATCGTACACGTCCATCAGCTGCTCCTGGGACTCTGCACGACAACAACCATTACTTATACCAAAAATGTAACAATATTAAAAGGGACGAATTAACTTATAAAACCTAACAAGTTTCCCTTAAGGAACACACGTCGCAATATTTGTAAGAAAAGGTTCAACATCATTTCAGTTGCAAGGTTTCGCCAATCCAACGGCTTCAACTGTATTGTATGAACCCCACCTCCACGCCGATCTGGCCTTCATTAGTCAATCAATGACTTTTTTACAGCCTGTGTAGAGAACCCACCCATTGGGTAAACGAAATGTCACTACAACATTTTGTGCAAATCTATATACAACATACCGTCGTCCTCGCACTGCGCTAGTTCCTCGGCCAGCTTCTCCAGCTTGATCCTCTCCTCGTCGACCTCCATGACGCACTTGAGCGCGGTCTTATCAGAGGCGGGCATCTCACGCGTGAGATGGAAGATGTCAATGTGCTCCGGAATAGGGACCTCGCGACGACCCAGTGCCGCCAGGAGGGACGACTTACCTGGATAAGCATGAAATCGTTGCTACAATTGGCTCTAGTTACTGCTACAATTGGCTAAGTTCACTGCTACACATGGCTAAATTTACTGCTACACATGGCTAAGTTTACTGCTACAAATGGCGTTCCTTTGTAAGTTGCCCTATAGGCGCATACAATTTTTTTTTACTTTGTACACCTTAAATGCCCTGTCATTTGTCTTAGTGATAGTCAACTGTTTATGTGAACTTCGCTTAAATCTATACGCATGTGCACGAGGCAGCACAGGGCTTATTGTAGAGGAGCACCTCTGCTTTAAGATATTTATTTTATTATACAAAAACAAATTTTGTTTGAGCAATAATCCTCGTAAAGTAATGCTGATACCCTATGTGGACGTCAAGTCCAAGACTATACGTAAGCTAACCGTCTACTTCATAGTATACGTATTTAGACACATTGCGTGGAGAATATAAAGTTAAATATTGACCACTTGAGGCGCTGTTCAATTTTCCATACAATATGTCTAAATACGTAAACTATACAGTTAGCTTACAAATAATCTAGCACTTGAGGTACAGGTCACGCTTCGGCTCGTACGCATTATAAAGTATATAAATTATTAAGAAAGTTTAAATTCGCACTTTGAGTACACATCCTAGCATCTAGGACTATGATCATGTTAATGCCACATAAATAACCATTTTGCTAACAAATTAAATACAATTACATTATCATATATCTATGACATAGATCTAGGCTAATATTATGTCATCATAGATAGAATAATTCGTTTAAATGACATTCTCATATAAATAGAGTGCCGGACTTTTTGGGGGTATTCGAAGAGAAAGGTTACAAAATTTGTTTTATTTTAAAATTTTAATTTAAAAAAAAAGGGTGCCATAGATATAATGCATAAACATGTAATATTCCCTTATATTCAATGAATGAATCCAATTCGCGTTTTAGCCACTAACGCATGTGCCGACGCCATGGTATAGAGCAATTACAATAGTATCGCAACAGATAAAACAATAGCAAGTTGCAAAGCATAATAATCAATAACCATTGTGAATTTGGAAAAAGAAACACGCAACCCTCCTTCGTAAGTATCATGACTTGTTTTTTTTAATTGTGTGTTTATTATTATTATCATTATATGAATATTCGTACAATATGTGAGTTGACGCAAAACGTTAATTGGTGCAAAGTACCACTATTTTTAAATAGGGGTCATAGAACTTTTCCCCCTGAATTTATAGACGTTATATAACTTTATTAAACGTCATATAGTACTGCGCACGAGAGCTTGGCTTTGCGCAGTACTATATGACGTTTGATAAAGTTATAAATCGTCGATAAAGTCGGGGTTAGTATTTAGAATAGGCAAATTATATAATAATGTACTGGTTCTAATTAGATTGTTCGCTCAGTCGGTTCGTGGGCATGCGCAACGCGAATGTACAGTGGGATTGAGACAATTAAGATATTATAATGCGTTTCGGGAAACGCCTTCATGCGGTAATCGAAAAAAACACAACGTTCAGAGAATTGATGCATTCACGCTCAACCTTTAAGGATAATGGATTGTCCATCACAAGTTGTTTCAATGAAAAACAAATTTTATTGACAAACATTTAAGCCATATAATCACACTCGCAAAGCAGAATACACTGAAAGGTAGAGAGGATGCTGCGCGCAAGAGATATTATCAAATAAAACATTATTTATATCTTGATAGTATTAATAATACTGACGGAGTGTCGCGAACAAGTTATTGAAGCAAAAAAAAAACAAACCGATTTGTCTAGTACACGCGAATTACGCCCTTATGAACACCCGGATTCGCGTGTACTTTAATCGGATTGGTTTTTTGCGCTTCAATACGTTTTTCGCCACACTCTGTCTATATTATTTCTTCCTCTGAGGCTTATAATGACAAGACTAACGCTGTTGGTATACCTTCTATGAGAAATCCTCAAAATTCTAATATACACTTGATAGCAATGAATCCGGGTCCCCAATTTAACATTAATATCGCGACAAACATGACCGAACACATTTACGAAATATTTAATAGTACTCAAATAACACTTCTTGGTTACTGTAAAGCCATTGAAAAGGCTTAAAACAAAATTATTTATCAAATCATTCCTGGCATTAAATATACATTATTTGACACTTATACCTGAAGAATGGACGAGAATTCTCACAGAGAGATATTAAGAATTATTTTGGTGACCCAGATCATTGCTCCCAGAGTATATTTAATAGGGGCCATAAAAGAGCGTTCAGGGCCTCAAGTCTGCTAACACAATTGGTTCATAATCGAACAGCAACCGCATAGTAACTGTTACTTTTGACAGATATTGTATGGGATATCTGTCAAAAGTGACAGTTACTATGCGGTTGCTGTTGGATTATGAATCGATTGTGTTAGCAGACTTGGGGCCTAGAAGACATGCAAGTATAGGATGCCGCGCTAACTATCCAAGGCCTTCCGCATGCCTAAATCTGGTCGAATTCAAAACGATTCTCGATTTTTATAGCAATAACTAAGTATCTAAGAACTTCATTTAGTTCATTTCTATTACATTTAACATATCCTTAATAATGTTGTATGTATTCTAACCAAATTCGAATCAAATCAGCCTATTGTTATTTCTAAAACATCTATAATGTATTGAGTGTTTGTTTGAGTCATTAAGTACTCTCAACAAGGTCAAGCTGGTGATACGTCACGCAATTCCACTCCATATGGAGCATAAGCCCAAGGTGTTGCGTATTATGATAAATTTGAAATAAAACCTGTTTCATACAATTTTGTATGAAATTTCAAACAACCCTCTAATTTATACACCCCTTTTAAATGTAAATAATTTAACACCCTGTAGACTTTTGCTCAATGGTGTTAGATATGGCTTCAACGCTTTATTACCATACATATTGGTAAGGAAAATTCCACTCACAATCGCTTATCTGTGAGTTTAATTTAATATAACACCCAAATTTGTAGAAGTTTTATATGATTAACAATGGCATTCTTTCTATAAATTTAGGGGCTCAAGACGAACTTATTCTCAGAATTATTACACACTGTCACTATGGTAATAAATTAAGTTGCTGCTGCAAGCCCTATTAGTTTCTGATGAAGACCAGAAACAAGTCATCAATATTTATAAATCATTCAGAATGAATAGGGCCATTTGTATTTATGTTGTGCAAAAGTTTAAATTATACATACCACATCCATTGAGGCCAACCAGACCGTATCTTCTTCCGCAATTCAACTCGAGCAGTGTGTCCTGGAGAAGTTCACTGCCATAGAATGTGATGGAGAAGTTGGCTATCTTAATGTCCCTAGAACGGGGGTGGACAGCAAGTGAGCCAGTGCAGGACCGAGCTTCAGAGTTCATCTTGGCTTCGGCCTCCAATTTAAGGCATAGGGCTTCTGCAAAGATTAAACAGGGTTGTACACACATTTTTGGAAATATTTTTAATATTTATATATTCTGAGGCGGAACAAAGTTCGCGGGACAGCTAGTTTAATATAAATATGAATTATGGGTGTTTTTATACACTATACTATGGAAAAAACTATTGAGTTCATTTTTATTATTTGCAACATTCAATTTTGTGGGGCAATTGCACCCATTCATGTGATAAATACCAAATCAAGCTTGTAGATAGCGTGATGTTATTAGAAAGTAAAACATTGAGCAGTTAGACATTTCAACAAAAAATCATTTCAACCATGACCAAAGTTCCAACATTTTTCTTTCTTTTGGACATCTCACAATGCCTGAGTCATGGTCTGTGAGCAACTGTTGTGCAACTGATCCATAAAATTTACTAACTCTTCTTTGAATACAATAATGATGTTATTTCTGATTAAGCAAACACAAATATGATGAACCCAGCTGTTAGCGAGATCCAGGACCAATGGAACACCACTGGATTCCCAAAAGAGGTGGCTGATGTAGCCCAATCAAGGAAATTATAGGGTGATAATGTGAACCTTGCCCAAGACAGCAGCATGTGCAAAAGTTGAGGCGGCTTTTGCCCGGGAGGGGGATGTTCATATGGTTACTTTAAAAAATTGAACTTATAAATGAAAAAATAAAATAATAAAGTTATTTATTGTGTTAAGAGTTACTTTCTCAGTTTCTATGTTAGCTCAAAGTTATAATATTTAGAACCATGAAACTTGAACTCATAATCTTAAACTGATATGTGTGTAAAAAGCAATTAGGTAAAAATAATTAATGAATGAAATCTCAGCAGGTGTTTTTGTTCTGAATACACCTGGTTTCTCCCATGTTTACAGTCACATCTTGGAAAACCAAAGATATTTTAAGATGATTCTTGCTTTCTTGATGTTGATAGATTGCTTTTTTATGGATATGATAATTTACTAATACCATAATAATTGTTTTTTATTTGGTGCTTAAATATTAGATGTCATATGTGCTTCATATTTCTAAATAGGTAGCCAATTTATTTACATGTTAGTAAACACACACTGCAACTCCACCTGCGTGAATTTTCGTGAGCAAAAAGTGGTACATCATTGCAGAGTACAACCTAACTCTCTACTAAATTGCATTGTTAAATTTATTCAGCCATTTTAGCACAACGCTCAGTCAAACTTATAAACACACTTGCAATTATAACATTAGTACGATTGAATTCCATTGATGTTTTATTTCCGGGTATATATTCGTTGATATCTAATCATCTGATCATTGTACATATGCATTGTTGAAGGTGATTTGCTGGCAACGTTTTATGTTCCGATTCTAAACACATCATATGACCGGGTAAATTACCTTCCGCAGTCAGCTCGCGCACCTCCTTGCCGGAGCCATTTGTGTCAGACGTGCCATTCTCGTCGTTAGTCACTCTCGCCACTGGCTTTTTGTTCCTGCTACCCGCCTGATCCTTCTTCTTCTGCTGTGCCCTCTTCTTTGCATCCGACGGCATCTTTGCTACCTAACCAACACAAAATTTGCAATTTTTAAACAAAAAATCAAAGCACCTAGCGACAAAATATGATTTTTTGTTCATGCACGAGAAACCTATGTACGACACTAATTCCGAATGTATGAAAGGTATTATCCATAAGGTGATCACTGCAACCCTTGCACGGGGTATTTACGGAAATAATTATTACCTAAGTTACTTTTATGGGGTGATAAGCAAGTCGTCCGCGTCTACACGTGCAGAATGGCAGACATAAAAAGAAAGACACTTGAGAATTCACAGATGACACACGTATTTCTGTCATAGACAATAGTTCAGCATAGAATTTATTTCTTTACGAAATGAAATGCGATGAAATAAAATGGATATGAAAATGGCCTCACCCAATTTGTAAAGCCGGTTATGGCTATTCCGGACATGCCATTTTCATACCTTCATGTCACATTCATTATTTTATTTATAATGTGTATTTATTGAATGTGTTATTGCTATTTATTACTTGGCATTGGCAAAATACCCGCCAAGTTGTGGGTGAGGCCATATTCACATCCATTTTATTTCGTTACATTTCACTTCGTTAAGAAAGAAGAAGAAGAAGATGGCTATTCCATCTATAAGGTTTCCTACTTAATCAGTGTGAGATTGACATAATAGTGGAAAATCATATACAATTTTTATTTATAACACAAAATATCCCTTCCTCCCTAATTGTATGACTTTTTAGTTTTAATCTACCCTGAGCGAGGAATAATTTTGGGCATATTCCAGGTAGAAGATTTCTTCGTGTATAGAGAAAAGCAAACCGGCCGCGGCATACCGGGATCACTGGCTCCAATAATGTTGTTCCAATATTTTTGAGCTGATCTGACGTATGGGTAACAGTATATGCCCAGCTAGCACAGACCACAGACAGCTGTGAAAAATATCATAGACTTACGCGCATGGCGCGTAAACTTGAAATTTAGTGTGTGTACTTTTCAGCGGGAAATTTAAGTTATGTAAGTTGCCAATTTGTTTGTTAACTTTATTTTCCAATATATGTTGGTATATTATTAAAATGTAATGAGTGGTTTATTTACCATATCATTTATTTTATTCAATACTGACAAGGAAAGGGATTGGGTTAATTAAATGTAGGACTAGCCTGCAGTATACTTTCTTAATCAATTAGGTACTTGAGGTATTTGATTGAATAACTTTGCAATAAAAACAACACAATTTATTTCTGAGTTTATTTAAGTAAATTTCAACGGCCAGTAATATTTTATTGAAATACTTCAACAAATTATTTTTCATGCAGATAATTATGTTCATTTAGATTGTAGGCATGAAGTATATAACAAGTAGGTATATCATTAATTGCTCATTCATTGTGTAGCGGTATAAGTAATAATAATTAAATTTTAGTAGGTATGTGTATTAAAAAAACAAATTCAATGGTTGTTGTGATGTAACTGGCAACGAAAAATCTAATAATACGGCATTTTATTAGGGTAGCACTTACAAACTGACAAGCGACTACCATGTTATTGTATGTACCTCCATAATATTAAGTTTATTTAACAAAAATTGATTATTTTTGAACAGTAACTATTATTTAACAGTGAAGTTAAGAGATTTGCGGGAAATTTAACAACGAAGTTAAGATTTTGTACCAACGAGATTGTATTTCGTTGATACAAAATGTGTAATATTATTAGGATATTAACCATTGTGTGTTCATAAAAGTGCACGAGTAAAGGAAATTAAAATAACTCACTATAGTTTGACTTTTTGAGTTCTTCCAAGATGTCTGGTAAATTATACATTCAGTAAATTATAAACAGCTTCATTGATAGGGGTAGTTAATCCATTTCATCATCATCATTATCATCAGGGGTACCTATATTTAAAATAACGAAGAAACATTTTACTTGACTCTGGCAAAATGGCACTATTTTGTAGCCAATTGCTAACATAAAAAAGACGTAGAAGTATTATGTTCTGAGATGAATTACGGACACATTATCAAGCTATAATACTTGTAAGCACGAAATTTGTTAAGAACTATCTATGTTGATACACAATACAATTTATGGACTTAGTAGTTTCCCCCAAGATATCCGGTAAATTGTCCGTAAAGTATCCACAGTTATACATCTACATTATCATTATCATCAAAGATACTTATAATTTAAAAACAATTTTCAAGAATAACTCGACACTGGCAAAAATGGCTCTATTTTGTAGCCGACAGCCAACCCTTATATAAAGAAGAAGAAGATTAAATAGAAATTGTAAATGCGTAAATTTTTACACTTCACTTTAATATCAAGCCCGGGGCACATCGACTTCTTGTACTTGTAAGTTCCATGAGTTTGAACAAGCGATAAAAGTTTATACCATGTTTACACACATTACTCAATTTGATAGGTAGTACCAACCTACCCTAATGGCACCCTTCACACAGTCAATCCGGATCGCGATACTGGAATCACGATCTGAATAATAGAATCACAGTCCAATAGAAGGGGAAAGACATGCGATTTTTATTATGACCATAATATTAGTTACATTTATAAGCAAAGTCAGTAAGTAGGTAGGTACCTACTTAAAGTGAGTCAACTCAAATATTAAATTGTGATTTAACGTATTATATTTAAGAGGGAAGCGCAAGGTCAGGGCGCGAAATTCAAAATGTCAATGGTTTTTATTTTTTTACGAAAAATTTGGACATCTTTACGATGTAATTTAGTTTTTTGCGATATAAGCATTCTGCATTGGATGTCTCGATGTATTAAGCTTGCTTAAAAAAATACCTAAAGCGATACAACACCATAAAGTTAGTAAAAGTAGCGGTTTTTACATCGTAAAGATGTCCAAATTTTTCGTAAAAAAATAAAAACCATTGACATTTTAAATTTCGCGCCCTGACCTTGCGCTTCCACCTTAAGAGATTATTTGACACGACAGACAACAGGCGCAAAATACCATGCGCGATTGTAACATGAAATAGCATGCCGCATGTCGGAGCGATGCGCACGCGCAGCATGCGCGTTTAACTGACAATCGTGTGAAAGAAACGCGTATACGGCTTCAGCACGCGACACCATAGTTGAGTAGGTACCACTGACCTCTATATATACATCGCGTACTTGTAATATAGACGTCAGTGGTAGGTACCGACAATTGAAAGCGTCAATCAATAGCCTAGTGGTTAGGTCCGCCCGCTTAACTGAGAGATTCCGGGTTTAATTCCCACCCCGGCCATTAAACTATTGACTCGAGCCCACTCCTAGCACAAGCTTTAGCTTAGTTGGAGGGGCTAACGGAATCTAAACCTAAACTTATATACAACTTATATATACTTATACAACACAGTACGCAGGTAATATAAGTTTTTTAAATAAGTAAGTACTTATTGATTGTATTTTATTAGGTACATATATAATTCAATACAAGCTACCTAACTACATAACATACATTCACGATGAGAGAAAATCTTTTTTACTTTTTATTCTAAAGCTATGACAAACACTTGTAAAGGCAAAACGATTGAGTAACCTACCTAAATAATTATTATAATAATATGAAACACTTTATATTGGAAAGGCGAGAGTTCGTTTGATGCAGCTGATGCCTACATAAGCTGGGCAAGTTGCTTTAGCACGAGATAGGTGACTAGTAAACAATGGCCGCTGTGCCCTTAATCTGAGTTTTACATGTAGGTATTAATTACTAATCGACAGTCCGAATGTTTCGATATATTCGCCAGTTATCGCGATGCCGATGCGCTATCAGGCCTGGCCCGCGAACTCCTTGGTAAAGCTGTATCCTAAGGGTAAAAACAATTTGGTTTAACTGACGGTAGGTACTCAGTATAAAGTCCGGCGGTATCAACCTTACGTGCCCTCCAAAGCACGTAGTGGCTGAGACGATACTTAGTTAGGGTCACCTATCTAAGCTCCGACCGAACGGTTCGTGGATCTATCGTGTGTTCATACGCCTAGAGATAGGTATGCGATGCGATAATAAAGGTGTCTAAGCACTAAATGTACCCGGTAATACGGATAGTAAGAACCGTTCGGATAAAGATTGTGATTATTAGTTGCGGCTGATCGAGTATATATACTGTATACTGCGGTATAGACTGCCTGTAGTGTGCCATGTCTATACTGTCAGTATACTGCAGTATGCTAACATTACAGCCCTACAGGTTCTGAACTAAGAAGAATTTCAAAGTTGAAGTGGCGGTGGGCAGGGCACATAGCTCGCAGAACCGATGGCCGTTGGGGCAGAAAGGTTCTAGAATGGCGACCACGAACCGCAAGACGCAGTGTAGGACGGCCCCCCAAAAGGTGAAGCGATGATATCACACGCGTCGCAGGAAGCCGGTGGGTGCGAGTGGCGGAGGACCGTTATGTGTGGAAATCATTGGGGGAGGCCTATTTCCAGCAGTGGACGTCTTTCGGCAGATTTAATAGGTTCTATACTCTGCTCGATCGCTCGACAGTATATGCTGTAGTCAGCTGACAGTGTAGGATCGATGAGACGCAATACATAATCCCATTCTTTACCCGGCGGGTAGTGTAGTAAAGTTAAAAGATTAATATTAGACGATTAGAAATAGAGATGAGATTATACGGTGTACATTAACGATGTGATGTTATGCCATATGTGTGCTTACCTTGTTTGGATCATTAGAAACCTTTTTCTCGAGCAATAAGTTAATTAATTGTTTATATTTGTTATGTAAAATCCTAATTACCTTGAGAAAGATTTTGGTAACATATTTTATAATATCAAAAGTTATTTTTAACTATTACCGGCAACTAGCGGTGAGTGGCTCGTGCTGGCTCTGTCACACACATGCTCAAATGTGTCGATGATATCACATTGCAATTTACTTTTTTTATTTGACATTGCCATCGATGCAAAGATGCAAGTTATGGTTTCGTAGTTTTTTTTAACACACGCTTTTAACCTTAATATCTTATTAAAAGGTTTCACCTTGTTCTTATCCGACTTTAACATTATCCTAATCACAGCCCACGTTAGTTAGCGTACGGCAGGCTCTTGATAATCTGATATTGTACCAAGGGCTTGAGTTGAAGGGGAATTAACGGGTGTGTAGATACCTTGAAGCACAACGCAATGTACGGGCGCAGAGGGAAATGCTAATGTAATAGCTTGATTTCACGTAACTTTTTAAATGGCAGTGCTCTCGGCCGAGTAAGCGAGGTTTATACGTACCGAGCACTCGGCCGAGAGCACTATCTTGCCATTTTACTCGTTCCATGTAATCAAAGCATTACGAGTGTAAGTTAAACGTGTTTCAAATGCGCCGAGAAATACTTAATAATCTTGATAGGATGTGAATTCAGACAGCACGTAGTTTGCCTCCTATACAGCGTGGTTCAGAAAGGGTATAAATTACCTTTGAGCGCACTCCTAATGCGCCGAAGAAGCGCAGGGTATCAGCCTGTATAGTGAAATGACTTGGCATACATTGCGATCATTGATTTTCCCCCGCCCCTCCAATTTATAGACGTTCTATAACTCTAACAAACGTCATATAGTACTGCGCAAAGCAAAACTCTTGTGCGCAGTACAGTTATAGGATAAGCGTAGAATCGCTGGTTGAAGGTTTCTAATTTAATTAAAATTCAGCCTGTACTTATATTTCGATGCACCTATCACGTTGCGCGCGCACGTTGCGTGATCAATGCGCTTGCGCAGCGCAGAAAAAAAACACAATTGTCACATAGTTGGGAGAAAATTCTTAAAAAAACATCGGCTTAATGACATTCTGATTTCACGTAACGATTACAAATGCACTAATAAAGATAAGGTTTAAGGTTCAGTATACTCTTTTTAAATCACTTTGTTCGTTGCTTGAACAGGTTATAGAACACTATAGCCTGTTGAGCAGCAGTTCACAATATAGTCTGACAAGGACAAATTTAACAGCGTTTTATTAGCTCTCTAGTTAATAAGACTGAAATTTTGCCGACAGATTGGGAATACATATGTATAGGCTATAGACCGGTAAGCGAGCAGTGAAATGATCTTCCAGACATTTTCTATCCATGCTATAATCCATATAGAAAAGCCGAGGGTTTTTTATATTAGGACCAGCGCTCTCCCATGTTAAATAGTATTCGAACGCCGAGAAATGAGATACTCTGAGGCGCATACAAGGTCAATAATAAATATTGCCAGACGAACACTGTACCGTCCTAAACTAAGCGAAGCCTGTAATGGGTGCCGTACAATGGAGTGGAGGCGGTCCCAGTATATAGTAACATATATAGATATTAGATATAGACTAGGGCACAAAAAACCGTACTCGTCACACAAAGTTTGCCCGCAACGGGGACATTTGGACGGTCGTAAGTAACAAACATAAAATAAAAAAGAAATAAAAAAGATACATAATTTATTTTAATCACAGATGTGTAGCCGACGCAAGTCGGCGTGCCATATTACTCGTCAACTTATAAAAAAACCAGCTCAAATATTTCCAACAAAATGCAACCAACGGATCTATAAAACAATTACAAGCTTAACAGATTAAAGAGTCCATTCGAAACGTTAATATTTAACTGGAATAATAATTGTGTCACATACATAGAAATAAATAGGACATGACATGCACAAGAGGCTATTTACAATGAAATGCAATTCGCTAATGCTTAAATTATTCTGCGTGTTGTGTGTCCGGCGGGTGGCGGTCGCATCGCAGGTGTCGGGGCCAGGCGGCGCGGCGGCGCCGGCCGCGGGTGGCGGCGGCGATCACGTCATGTTGACCCCGAGCGACCGGCTCGCGTACTCGTACACCACGTACGAGATGGACACGGCCGGTATCACCTTGATGAAGTTGGGCGTGATGCCGCGGTACAGCCCCCGGAGCCCCTCGCGCTGGACGATGTCGCGGAACACGCCGCGCATGGTGCCCTCCGCGCCCTTCGCTGCTTGCTCTGCAAACATAGAGATCGCTGTTTATCCATCATCGTACTACATGTCTGTGCATGATCTGGGCTTCTATAGCGCATTTGTAAACACCATGTAAAGTCACAATTTGAAATAAAACTATTTTTAAGGATTTTATCGCGTTTATTTTTCGTTTTTACGTTCCCGACGTTTCGGCTGCTTTACAGCAACCATGGTCACGGGAGGACTGAGGTGGTTGACGTCCTAGTGTCATAGTTTGACGGGGGTACCCTCATATTTAGTTGTTACTTACTTTGGTTCCCAAAAAAATAACAATAGTAATTTTTGCAAACAAAATTAAGTTTATCCAAATTGTTCACATGATGATCCCAAATGCGCAAACCACTAAATAAGTGCAGGTTCAGGTCTTAGTATGCGCTTTCTGAACCATTCTGTATTACCTAAGTAATAAACTGAAATGGTTTGCCAACACATATTTCAAGTACTAGGCCGAAATCTATGTTTACCACATGTGCGCGCTAATCTATAGATATTTTTTAAGCCGAATCATATTATACGGAAAAAACCCTCCAGTAATAGCTATACTAAATACTTGTACAGTTCAGTGACACACAAATCATGTCATAATAATGAACATCCATTGACTAATAAAATTCCGCAAAATACCCACTGAGAATTCACAAAATTGTGTTATCATAGCGATAAAAAAAGTGGAAAACTTTATTTATAATCTGTGGACACGGAAACGGCGTCTCGGTGTTATCTGTGTCACCAGACAGACAATCTAAATCTAATCAATAACGTTATAGCGAGACCGCGTCGTAAGATGCCCTTAGCCCTAATACTAAAACCCGACACTATAATGCGGTAATAGTAGCAACTCAAAACTATATTGATATTATTGGGATCTTTATTAATGAATATGTCAAGAGCAAAAAAAAAAACTTCCATAGTGACTACACGTACGGAAAAAAACTTTATTGTTTATTACCGACCCATATAGAAGGTGTAACAATACCAGTGTACAATCATTGAAACGGTACATGGGTAGGCTAAAATAAAATAAAATACACCTAATACCAAGATCACGATGAAAGGCCAACCTATACCACCACATACCCAGATACCCAGTTCACGAAGAAAGTCTATTAGTTCGCCTTCTTTAATAAAATCAATGAATAGTATGACCGAGGCGAAGATAGTGGGACGATTTGGACACCTTTGTGGGCGAAACGTGGCCGACAACAAGCCCAAGACAGGGTCTAATGGAGAATGAAACGGGAGGCCTTTGCCCAGCAGTGGGACACCAAAGAGGATATAAAAAAAGTATGACCTCGTTTCTAAAAATGCACCAACAACGCCACGCAACGCAACTTGCGCAAAATGCAACGCGTACAAAATCGCACGCTTATAGGATTAGTAGACGATCGAACTTGGTACGGGCCAGACCATGGAGCGGACCAAATACCTGGTCCGGCCCGTACCAAGTTCGATCGATTAATACTTTTAGCTAGCTCACCTTGCGCTTGCAATCGCGTTCGCACCAAAGCGAGCGGATACGAGCAGACTTGTCCCAGGGTGCAGGACGCGCTGCCGCAGGCCAACAGCAACAGAATGCCCGGTTGCCCATTATGCGCCTGATACTTGCTGATGTACTTCTTCTTCAGGGTCTCGTAGACCGCCAAGTCGATACCAGCGTAGGGCACGATACCCAATATATTTGGAATGTAGCCCTTGTAAAAACATCTCAGTCCCTCCCTTGCGTATATCTTCTTGGCGGCGTCCACTATGCTCGTGTACTGGCCGGTCTTCCGGAGCGCCAATCTGGTCTTTAAGACTTCTAGCGGATAGATTATGGTCTGGCTTATACCCCCCGCCGACGCTCCGGCCATGAAGCGCTCGTGAATCTCTAGCGGCTGATTATTTTTCTCCCCCTTTATAAGCCTTTTGACTTGTTCGTAGGCGGCGAATTTGATGGCTGATTCTGGCGCGATTTTTATTACGTTAATGCCGTTCCCCCGCCAGAGGCCGCATATTCCTCCCTCGCTGACCATTTTAGCTAAACATTTACTCATGTGTTCTCTTGTAGGATTCACCTGGAAGTGGGAGTAATATTGTGTTAATGATAAATGCGGGGATAAGTTCAAACTACCTAACGTAAAGCGAGAGGGCTTGTGACCTCTTTGTAGCATTTCAGTCTATCCTGATTCAGATGAGTTTACAGGTGTTACATCGAGATGGATCAGTATGTGCATCTCCGAAACTAAGAGAGATGGAAAAAATAAGTAAAACTGCATTCATAGATTAAAAAAAAGCTCGTAAATGAATCTGGAAACGCCCTGTATACAGAGCAATTGCCATCTGCCTGCGAAACCCAACTAGTGGGACTATAAATATACCTGAGGGCCATTTGTCAGAATTTTGACAACAAGTATTTTAGAATGACACCGGGATCGCCAGTTTAACGTGCTCTCCGCAGCACGGCGCAGGTCAGATTATAGTTCGATCACTGATCCAGGTCCAAGCGAGGTACGCACCGATTTATCGGCCATTTTAAGCAATTATGCTACGTCTCGCAGTTCAGTAGGGTACGCTGAACTCCTAATTTAGTCGTACCGTCATCAAGAAAGCATGCTATCACTCTCATTCGTTTTTATAAAGTCCGGTTTGAGCGAGACGGGAGAAGCGTACGTTACCGAAACGCTACGTAAAAAGATCAAGATCATCGCACAATAAGAGTACGTAATACGCCCTGTAGGGTAAGCAGAAACTTCAAATGTAATCGTAACGCGAGTTAACATGCTGTCACCGTCATACTTATTTATAAAATATGTGGTGCGAGAGGAATGGAAGACGCTAACATTACCGAGATTGGATGGACAAAAGGGATTGCGATCGAGATACTGGGCTCTCAACGTACCTGTAGGAATACTTTAAGCCTATCTAAGGGCGCTGTGCACGTCCGACTGAAGGCGCCCGCGATGCCGCCGGCCAACAGATGCCGCCACCACTTGCCCGTCTGCAGTTCACTTTGTGTGAAGTCGTCGGGCACGTTCATATCCTCGCCGATGTCCAGGTACTGTAAACACATTATCATCAGTATGTTAATTTTTATTCTAATCAGCTGGTAACTGGTACGAATTGATCGCCAATGATATACTGTTGTTTTTACGGTAGTATTTCTTACTAGATACTCTTCGAGCATATTGGATAGATAGCAGAACGTTGTATACGGGGTGAGGGGTGAGGGGTACGGGGTAAGGGGTGATGTCATAAAAAAAAATGACTACGTAAACAGCTCATATGAATGAATTGTTAATTGGGTTGTATACTATTATTGCATTTACAATTCGTACTGCGAAATAATTTTCGAAATATAATTATACACTAGGTGACCTGGCAGTCGTTATCCCGAACAATTTTTTTTAACAATCCATTTTTTTTAAATTTTTAAATTTCATAAGCCTTATACGGACGTTAAAAAAAATCTGTGTAATCGTCGATCATAACACATCGATCCGCGCGATAACTGACTCGTCCGAGTGACGAGCGCACTCGAGCGTATCGAGTTTTAATATACATTGCAGATTTAGCCCTAAATTTGTAATTAACTTTGTTTTTATTTAAAATCATTTTGAAACATATTTCTGGTACGATTTCACGCTAAAAATCTATATCTTTGATAATATTGAAAACAAATCGTAAAATTTATAAAAATATCAACTAAATAACTTAACTAACTTAACTTTATAATATATATCGTTGGGGTGCAGAATCGTGAGTTGAATCCATGGTATCAGTTTTTGTTACGAAACCACTTTCACCTGTATATAAATTTTAAAAGATATTTGCTATTATAGTTTAGTAAAAGTAAATATGTAGTGGCAAAAATACCATCGTTTTGTCCTTGTCGCACGCGCGCTGTATTTTAGCTACAACGTCACGGCCCTGCTGCTTTCGTGCGTCGCTTCTAAGCGCAAACTTTTATGCGAGTAATTTTAGGTTAATTTCAAAAATTATTTCACATAATAAACATACAATTGCCATTAAAAAAAATGACAACCCACCCAATTGGTTCATTGGTCTACAACAGGGGTTCCCAAACTTATTTTGTCTACTGCCCATATTGAGAGTGAATTATTTTTTAACGCCCCATTTTTTCACCTACTTAAAAGCCACTATAACTTCAAATTAAATTAATTATTGAAAGCCTCTACACAACGCCCCCATTTTTTTCTGGGTCTCTTACCGCCGCGCCGCCCTTTAGGCCTGCAGCGCCCATAAAGGGGCGGTATCGCCCACTTTGGGAAAGGCTGGTCTACAATGATGCAAGCAATGATTACACGACAGTAGCAACACAAAGGATCGGTAACGTTATTACACGGGACCATCCTGGCCCATCCTCGCCTCATCCTCATCGTCCTCATCCTGGCATTCCGTTGGATCTCGGGTATTTTTCGGTTTCTCCACGCCGTTACATAGTTTGATGTATTTTTTTATTTTAGATGCCTGTTGTGATAAATTTAGTTATATATAAATAGTCCGACGTACACGCCTACGGTATGGTATAATAATAATACCGCCAGACGAACACACCAACTATACGGTCCCAAACTACAATGCTTCTATTATGGGTGCCATATAATGAAATGGTGGACGATCCCAATATAAAATACGTATATAGATATTAAACATCTATGACTCGGGTACAAACATACGTGCTCATCACACAGTTTGCTCCTACCAGGATTCGAACTTGGGGCCCTCGGCACAGCGAACAGTGTCTCTACCAACTGTGCTAATCAGGTCGTCGTACTATGGCCTCAAACTGAGGTTAATCTTTATAGAGAACTAGCTGTTACCCGCGACTTCGTCCGCGTGGTATTTAACAAAGACAACCGTTAGCAATAGCCACCTCGCACGTTCTGAACCCGCGCGACCGGCGTGATATTAAGCAGTTGGCGGGGCTTGGATGGGGTTTTTTCTAAAATAAAAGTAGGCTAAGTTACTCCTTGTTACAACTGCTATCTACCAGTGAAAGTCCCGTCAAAATCGGTCCAGCCATTTCAGAGAGTAGCCGGAACAAACAGACAGACAGGCAAAAATTTAAAAAAAAAATGTTTTGGTATATGTACCGTGTATACATCCAAATGCACTTAGTAAAAAGCGGTTATTTCAATATTACAAACAGACACTCATCACAATTTTATTTATTTGTATAGATGTATAGATTACCGTGGTATCTTTGAAATGGGACAGGGTCCCGGTATCCAGGTCGAGTGATAATGTTATACACGCAATGTACAGTTTCCAACATATGGTATTCTGGAACAGGCCAGCGTACATGATGATTTTCAGGACAAACTGAGCAGTTCTGTCCATGTTCCATAATAAAATACAAAACAAATATTGTAACAGCGCGAAAATACCGAATTCTATGGCATTGTGTGGTAATTTAACAAATCCGTATAAAGCTAAATGTCATAGCCGCGTTGATGATGCATTCAACACAAAGAGAATCGCGTTATTTTCTCTATGACATTGTGGCGTTCACGAACGCACCGTCGTATCGCGCCGTCAGGTTGGCAACACCTTCGGATAAATATACTACGGTTGCACTTGACAGATGGCAGGTCGAAACTAGCCCGCCATCTGACCGGGAGTTTCATACTGATATAATCTTCATATCCATTTTATTTCATCGCGATTCCGTAAAAAAGAAGAATAATTTATGGAGCCATTTTCATATCTTCATGTCACAATTATTTTATTTATGATTTTAAATTATTAATGTGTTATTGCTATTAATTAATTGACATTGGCAAAATACCCGCTTTGTTGTGGGTGAGGCCATATTCATATCCATTTTATTTCGTCGCATTTAATTTCGTAAAGAAAGAAGAAGAACTTTACACGCTATTTTCATACCAGTATACTTAGATTTTTTTTTTAATTGTCGCGCTTTAGTTTAATATTTTATACTTGCACTAAAAAGGACAGTGCTTTTCGTTTAGTCAGACAGTCAAGTGTCGCAAGTGTCACACGCGGCTCCTACCAACCTACTGACACTAATATAGTCACCTACTGAACTACTTAGTAATATGGAGAGAGGATCGACCATAATTTAAAACTGTCAATACGTAAGTTAATCTATAAACCTTAAAATAAACAATTTTTTTTTTCTGTTTTTGTTCGCTAATGATTTCAAAAGGTTGTAAACGGAACCAAGATTTGTGTCACCGACGCGGCCAAAATTGGAACTAACGCTAACACTAGAAAAATATCTTCTTCTTCTTTTACGAAATGAGATGCGATGAAATAAAATGGATATGCAAATGGCTTCACCCGCAACTTAGCGGGTATTTTGCCAATGTCAAGTAATTAATAGCAATAAAACATTCAATAAATACACATTATAAATAAAATAATGGATGTGACATGAAGAAATGAAAATGGCTCCAAAAAATGTCCTAGAAAAATATCAAAGCCTTTGACAGTTTTCCAAGGACAGTAGCGCCGTTGTCACCTAAACAGTTAAGTCGTTTGCACTGTCCTGGGGCCGTACTACTAACTTTTATTTACAAGAAATTCACTTCCCGGGCTAAAACTTGTTATCATGTTAACGAAATAAGTTTTCAGTAGATAGTACTTTATCTCTGTTTGTATTTGTAACTCGGACCGGTATATGGAATCGTGATTTTATATTAGGGTAAGTAAGTATTGAGTTCAAATATAAATTTACCAGGCAGTTCAGTATACTGTCTATAAATAAGACGTCGTAGTACGCCCCCTAAAAGGGTTCTTCAGCTGATATTTTATTATAATCGATTTTGAAAAATACTGTCATCAAATCGATGTAAATCGATACGAGCGTACGATCGGGTAGACGCATTGGTGTCAAGGGTGCCGAACCGTGGGCTAGCATTTGGCTATCGAGTGGTTTATTGCCTAACAATGCAATGCAAGGTCAATGATAAAATACCTTTTAAAATATTGCATTAAACATTTCAATGCAATGGAAATGTCATCCGAGTCGTAGCAATCAAGAATATATTTCATCATATACAATTATTGATATGAATGAAGTGCGATAAACACGTTACTAGTAGTGACGTGGCCCATCTATCTAAACCACTGCTCGTAGTGGGCTCACGTCTTTAGTTTAATGGCCAGGCGTGGGGATCGAACCCGGAATCACTTAGTTGCGAGGGCGTCCTCTCTAACCCCTAGGCTATTGATACTTGCTTGATAGATTGAGTGTATCCACGCTTGTGTATGTTTGTGGTTAAGTAATATTCGTGCAATCATTACAAAACGTATTTTATAATAAAATATACGTCTGTAGTATGCCTCCTTTGTATAAGGGTTAATAAGTAATGCAACCATTAGTAAGCAAAATTATTCGTTATTTTTTATAGAAACCTGACATGTCAATATGCTTTGTTCATGTATTTATTATCCATAACCATTTTATTATTTGATTAACCTTAGTAATGGCAGTTTTGATTGTGGCTAAAATAAATAAGGTATCTTACCTTAGGTAAAAATAGTGTTTACGATTGATTTCGCGGTGAGGAGGTCAATGTCATGTGATTGTACGTTTAGGTAGTTCGTGTAGATATGTCTGGGTTATTTTGGATGAGTCTGAGCTAATGTAAATGAGTCTGGGTTATTGTAGATGAGTCTGAGCTAATGTAAATGAGTCTGGGTTATTGTAGATGAGTCTGAGCTAATGTAGATGAGTCTGAGCTAATGTAGATGAGTCTGGGTTATTGTAGATGAGTCTGGGTTATTGTAGATGAGTCTGGGCTATTGTAGATGAGTCTGGGTTATTGTAGATGAGTCTGGGTTATTGTAGATGAGTCTGGGTTATTGTAGATGAGTCTGAGTTATTTTAGACGAGTCTGGGTTATTGTAGATGAGTCTGGGTTATTGTAAATTCATGCCTTACTATTAAATTCTAGTAATTTCGCCTTTAATCTGAAACTCAAGTCAATACGAGGAGACTATAAAATCGATGGTTTATTTTTTAGCTATTGTATAATAGCTTTTGTTTATTAGCTATTGTATAATAAATCAAGGCGATATAGTTTTTTTACTTGTATTAAATAATAAAATCAAATTATATTGAGGAATAAAATTACGAAACCGCCATTCTGATGCTGCTCTTTATTAAATAAAAGGAAAATACTATGAATAATTATGCATTTGACGGCGGGAAAACCACTTTATATAGATGTTCTGTACGAGCTAAAGAAAAATATTTGAATGAATATTTAATGCTTATTTGAAATTAATTTGTAGCAGGGTTTTTTCCATAATGATGATGAGTTATCATCATGGACTCCTTGTTTCTACCTCAAACTTTGCCCAGGGCCTTTCAGAACAAGTCACAGAGTTCAACGTTTCTTTCTTCTCTACCGAGAGCCTCGGGTTCAGGCACCTAGTTTGTCGCTGCATTTTATTTCCAAATAATTTTCAGACATCCGACGAAGAATAATTAAAGTATACTTAGCAAACAGTTGCGCGGACCAATATGTAGGTATAGTCTTTGGCGAGGACCGGCAATACTCGACTTAGTTGTTTGGCACCAAGTGCACATTCGTTACATATTTGATTTAGGTAGACAAGGTAGATTTCAAGATTTGATCATTTTTTGCTTTTTAGTTTTTTGAAGACGATTTTTTTTTGTTAATTTTTTTATGATTTTATCTACGTAGATATACACTACAATATACCTTTACGTCTTAAATGTATAATTGTCACGCTTCAGTGCAGTCAGGGTCAAGGACCCCGGTAGGTACGTTATCGTGCGATATGAATCAAGAACAATCTTTTAAACGTAGCGTTAAGTTAACGTAAGCATGCTCCGCCTCGCTTACGCTAGATATTTCATGAATAAACAAAACAGTGACACCGTGATGACGTCTTGATGACGTTATGATTGCATAAGGAGTTGGTGCTAGGTACCGAAACAATAATCAATAAAAAAAAATGTATTAGTAGCAGGGGCGGATAAGTGGGGGGGGGGGGGGGGGGTGTCACAATGGGTACTTTATTGCGAGGTAGGTGATGACGTATATAGTAGGCTAGAACTTGATTTATGATGGCTATGATCCTCATAGTATGCTAGACCTTGATTGATGACGACTTTATGATCTTTATAGTAGGATTGAACTTGATTGATGATGACTTTATGATCCGTATAGTAAGCTAGAGCTTGATTGATGATGATTATGATCCTCATAGTAGGCCAGACCTTGATTGATGATGACTTTATGATCTTCATTGATTCTCATAGTAGGCAAGACCTTGATTGATGATGATTTTATGATATTTCTAGTGGACTAGAGCTTGATTAATGATGACTATGATCCTCATAGTATGCTAGACCTTGATTGATGATGACTTTATGATCCTTATAGTAGGCTAGACCTTGATTTATGATTACTTTATGATCCTTGTAGTAGGCTAAATCATTATTAGTTCCGTAAAATAGTATAGACATATTTAAATTAGTACAAGCAGACATTCTTGACTTATTCCCTAACCCTTAACCTATTCCTTAGTCCTCTAGTCTAGGCCTTGGGGCTCCTATGAATTTGACCTTTGACCAGCTGCTAAAGTCTGCCTAGCCGTTGCTTTGTTCTCACATACCCATAACAATGTACCGCTCCTTTTAAAAAAGAGCAACCATGGAGTTTCTTGCCCGTTCCTCTCCATAGGAACGGCATTCCGAACCGATTCATAAGTACTGTACTTAATGTTTTACATGAATAGAAAATAATCTGATTCTGATTCTATCGTATAGCATTATAGATTTATTCGAGCTAAATACATGTTTCAAAGGCCAATTAATTTATTATAGAAAGATAACAAAAACCGTCTTACTATCTATGTAATGTTGTAGGTCTACATTTTAGGTACCCATTACATAGTAATACCAATCAAAATACCAGTTTTAATCAATGTACAATGACAAAGCACTATTCAAAAGAAAAGTTATTTGTAATGTCATTGTAAATGGACAAAAAACTATCTATAAATATGGGGGTACGTCTATACTAATTGATATATCTTTCTAATATGGAAAATTGTGGGATGATTCACTCTTATCCAATAACGATGTCCTAATGTATAGGATTTCCCCCCGAACGTATTCTCATTGAACTTTGCACATCCTACGGCGCATGCGCATGACGCAATCGGCGCCGGCGCCGCGTCATCAGGCCACGCGGCTTCGGCGCGCGAGTTTATTTTATAACCCGTAGGTAGGTACGCACCGAGAGAATTAGTGAAATTATAAATAGTTTATGCTTTTCGCATTTCGCGACATAGTTTTTTGCGTCATTGTGGTTCTGTGTCAAGAATTAAATACGGAAATGCTATTACGCCGAAAATCATCAGGTCGAATCTCTGTCTACACTATCCTAGGCAGACCAACAGGATGGAACCATAAAATAGCTATTTTTTGACTCAATCATCTAAACTGTTTTTAACCTTCAAATACTAAGTTAAATTAAATTAGCTTTTGTAGAGAGAGTCAATCAGCGATAATGTTATTAAACCGCAGGCACAGTCATAAAAGGCTTGCGTGAAAGATGCAACTAGCTGCTCGTGCCTATGAGTTGTTGAATTGACTCATTCATAAACAATCAGGTAGATATGTGATGCTAGTGCTAAGGCGTTGAAAAACTAATATTATCGTGTTTGTTTTATGTTATTTACGTTCCCGAAGTTATCTGCTGCTTTACAGCAACCATCGCGTGAGGACTGCGGTGTTAGACGTCCTAGTGTCATAGTTAGAACTGGAGTATCCTTATATTAAGACGTTGCTCGCGGTTCAATCTACGCGGAAAATGCTGTGTCAGTATGCACTGCTCAGATGTAGCTAGAATAATTAGACTGGCGCAGACCAGTTTTGTGGTATACTTTCAAACGCATAACACCTATCTACGTCTCTCTTAATACACATCTTTGCCTTCACTTTGCCGCTTTCGCCTTCACAACGACATGACGTAGTAACTCTGTATTTTGAACCGGCGTTTACTGAGATTATTTTTGTGAAAAATATAAGTTTCTTTCTTTTCTCGTGGTTAACGTTTAACCACTAATCGATGCCTTTCATTCTGAGGCGTGTGAGATAATGATGTCATAACATTGTATTTATTCGCAATTTCTATACTGGATGATCGTTTTATTGAGTAAAACTATTGTGCTGTTATATCATTTATTTATGCAAATATGGCGATAATAAAAATATAAACATACTTAGTTGTTGGTTCGTTGCATTATCTTTGACATAATATATACGTATATATATGTATATATGTTATATATCATTGGTCGATTGATAAAATCTCGTGATATCAGGAATTAGCATGTCATAGAATGATGAATGTACGATTTACATCGAAGATGGTATCTTGGAACTCATGCATTCATCTGTTATTTCATTCGTCCAGAAAAAAAACATTAAAAACCAAATTGTTTAGAGACTTTTTGAACAGTTTCGGTTATATCTTTTTTGTTGTTTAACAATTAAAAACCGCCTCAGCTACTGATAACTTATATATGTTGTGCAAATTGTGTATTTTTTCCTAAATGTAAAGTTAATTTGATCTGTCCGATTTATACATCTTGCCCAACAAATCGACTAAAGGCCGAGAAAATAATACAAAATGCCTAAATCGATTTATGATTCGAGAAACATACAACACAGTACTACTTAGATAAGTTGATTAAATCAACACTAAAGGTATCAATTAACACAGTACTTCTTTAAATAAATTAATAAACATTTTATTGATAACATAAATTCAATATGATTCATAAAATATCCGGACTCGTTTATTTTAGATACTACAGCCCGGTGACGTCATCGATACGTTTTCTAGTACTCGCGTGACACGCATAACCAATCGATGCCTCGACTAAATAGAATCGATGTCACATCGCGTGCCCCTCCCTATTTCCTTAATACAAGAATAGTGTGGTAGCTGTGCGGCAGTGGCGTAGCATAGGTCATTAGTACCCGGTGCGGATTTCAAATTTGCCGCCCTCTTTGTTTGTTATTGTTTATAAAAAAATTGGGGCATGGTAACGACAAAAAAAATGACGAACAAAACACTGAAAGATATTTTTTTTACTTATTTTTTTCTTTCCAACCTTATTTTTTCTTTCTCTAACCGCTACTTGTGAAATGCCGCCCCCGGCAAAGTGCTGTCCGGTGCGGACCGCACCCTCCACCCCCCCATGCTACGCCACTGCTGTGCGGCCGTGTAGAGTCAGTTTGATTAACCTCAATTATTATTATCAGTACCTGTCGCGATTTAGCGGGCATGTGATTCGCGAGTAGGTATACAGAAGGCGTTAAAAACGTTGACAAGACATACATTCGCTGTAGCAGCCAGCAATATTAAAAAAAAATATAAGTAGGTGAGTACTATGACGATCATTACGACAACAGCTGATGATTACAAGCCAGGTTTCATTCTTCCTTCAGATTTCTCCCATTACCATGTAGAAAGTAACCGAATGTATAGAAAGTGTTCGTCCATTTATATACAACGGCAATACAAGGCACTTGACATTGATTAAAAACTATATATTTGGGCGAAACA
The DNA here is from genome assembly GCA_905404115.1 of Pheosia gnoma. Taxonomy (NCBI): domain Eukaryota; kingdom Metazoa; phylum Arthropoda; class Insecta; order Lepidoptera; family Notodontidae; genus Pheosia; species Pheosia gnoma. The sequence continues at coordinate 8,863,911 of FR989898.1, forward strand.
GAATTTCATTTACAAAAGTAATATGTAAATGTGGGAACCATGTAGCCATGAACTTGTAATAATATACTTAAGAGTTAGTGCTTTTTTTTGACCAGCTGCTAAAGTCTGCTTAGCCGTTCCTACATTGTTCTCACATACCTATAACAATGTACTGCTCGAAAATTTAAAATATCTTTTTAAAATGATCAACCATGGATTTTCTTGCCCGTTCTTCTCCATAGAGACGGCATTCCGAACGGGTGGTAAAGTTGTAGCTAAGCATTTTGTAACTTTTTTGACGATTCATAAGTACTGTACTTAATGGTTTACATGAATACAAAAATATTATGATTGTAAGGCGAATAAATAAAAAAGTGTGCTTTAGTAAATTACTTTTCGGACCCTCGACAGTATAAAAATAAAAGAAGTACTATGTAGGTATGACGTTCTAATTGACACCTACATACCTGTATAGTATTTTTTTAAATAAACTTTTAAGATTATAAGGAAAATAAACATGTTTAACTTTATGCGATACTTGAAGTAGAAATTCAGTTTCCAAGAATTAAGGTATCGATGTTTTGGTAAATATAAGATACGCTGCTATGACTAAGAGCAGTCTTAGATTAGCCAGATCCAGACCACACGCGACTATCTTGTGAGGCGTGCATCGAGGCAATTGTCTGGACTTAACCATTGATTTACTTTATAACTTCACCAACATCCTAATATATAACAGATCGAGTACATATGCCTTTCGCGAACACCTAAAGGCAATGAGGCATGCGCACACGCCAATAATAAGTCTGTAGGTCTCAGACCTTCTGAGATTTCAAGTCTGAGTTAAATAAATAAGTATCGCTAAAAGAACATAACAACAGGACCCCAAGTCTGCTAACACAATCGATTCATAATCGAACAGCAACCGCATAGTAACTGTCACTTTTGACAGATATCGCATACAATATCTGTCAAAAGTGACAGTTACTATGCGGTTGCTGTTCGATTATGTATCGATTGTGTTAGCAGACTTGGGGCCCAGTATGGTCGCAAACTAAGCAACGCATATATGATAGCTACCGTACCGTAATATAGACTTGAGCGATCACAGTAAACCCCAGAACTGCCCAGACCCATACCCGAAATCGGGACCACAATTGGACCACATTATGTCCCCTTAATCAAGTCCGTTGATATAATTTGCAATGTAGACCAATTGAGGTCCTGATTTGAGTGGCATTAAAAGATCACGATAAGGCCCCAGATACAATAGCATTTCGGAAATGTACCTTAACAAGAATCAAACCTGCAACCAACCGGTGCAACGAGCAGTGCGTCAAGTGCGAGATTGTTCGTTAACTAACCGTGTACTAGTCTACCGTATTTAGACATTTTGTATGGAGAATTGAAAGTTTTAAATACCGTCCGCTAGAGGCGCTTTTCAATTCTCCATACAAAATGCCTAAATACGGTTTTTTTTTTTTTTTTTATTACATTATAGGCAAGTATTTGATCTCGATCTCACCTGATGGTAAGTGACGATGAGATCTACGATGGAGCATACTTGCCTAGGTAGGAAGGCGGCAGTAGATCGAGACGCTACATTCACTAGGCACATGCAGCGCAACTGATCTGACCCGCCATCCATGAATGGCAACACCGAACATCATGCCGGAACACGGCTAGGCCGCTTGGCGACATGGCTTTGTTCAGTGGGTGGTGACTAACCACGGCCGAAGCCTACCACCAGTAGAGTCGTCACCTGGTTGGCACCACCCAGGGTCACGTGTAGGGTATCTCGAGGGTATTTAATTCTCCTACGGACGAAGGTGACTCGACCCCAACGGTAGACTATAAAGAATACCGTTAGCTCGCACTTGACGTGCTGAGCGGTTGGACCAAGCCGTCGTCTGCTTCTGTGTGTAATGTATTGTATGTATGACGCGTTAGCTTATAGGATTAATGATTATCATTACAAAGAGAAAGTACACTGAGCAAGAAATAAGAAAGTTGATCAAAATTCGCATATTCGCCTTGCCAAACACCACGCGCAGCTTAGAATGTATATATTTATTTTTAATTATTTTTTTATTACATTATAGGCAAGTATTTGATCTCGATCTCACCTGATGGTAAGTGACGATGAGATCTACGATGGAGCATACTTGCCTAGGTAGGAAGGCGGCAGTAGATCGAGACGCTACATTCACTAGGCACATGCAGCGCAACTGATCTGAACCGCCATCCATGAATGGCAGCACCGAACATCATGCCGGAACACGGCTAGGCCGCTTGGCGACATGGCTTTGTTCAGTGGGTGGTGACTAGCCACGGCCGAAGCCTACCACCAGTAATATACATTTGATGAAACATGATATGTAATATTAGCAACCGCGTGTATGAAACATTGTATGAGTAGTCACCGCGATAAAGTAGCGATAGTAAATTTTATATTGTCGAAATTTCCAGACCGCCGAAGAGAATTTGCAAGTACGCGGCCACGCTCGCTGTCGTCTAGGCAACGCGAATACCACGTTGGTCAAGGTTAACGGTATAATTAACATAAAATTGAGAGGCAGCTCTAATAATAGGTTCCTCATTGTGGGATACACCCGTGACTCGTTCTTATCAAACGCTGTAAAGTCCGAAACGTTAAAACCCCTACATTTTAACACGTGCTTCCCCTTTTATTCCGTTCGTCAAATTCCTTATTATATATTACGAAGGAAAATGATGTATGTAAAACTTTATTTATGAATTTTTGGAAACGTTGCAAGTGTCTAAATGAAAGCAAAAGGATACAGTACCTTTAATGCCCATTGTAAAATATCACCATAAGATTCAAAATCCATTGTATGGTGCACAGTCTGTAGACGATAGCGGATCAGAACCGCTCTACGGGACTGGCTCAGATTTGCACCAGCTGTCTAGCTAGCCCGAATTTAGAATGCATTTACCTTTGCCAAGCATCGACGAAAGACGATCAGGAAGTCTTCGAACACATCGCCTGTAGCTACCGTCAACTCTTCCATTTCAAGAGACATTGTATCTAGTTTACTATAATGTAAATAAGATAAATATTGTATAAACTATTCTAAAATCACAGACAAATTTCTTTGGAACTATCAGATCGTGTAATGTTAAATCGAGTGTGCGTACGGCTGGGCACGGAACGAACGCGCGTCTATCACGGCCAACAGGCAGCTCCACACTAGTTGGGTTCGTATCGTTCGTGAGCTGTTTCGTCATTAATCGGGTGGAGAACCGCGTATCACCGGTTATGTGTGGCGAGCGAATACGGAGACCCCGTACCAAGATCCGTTTCACGAGCCAAATACACTGATCGTAGAGTTCAGAATGCCACGACACCGGCGATACGGAACGTGTAGTGGTAATGGTTGGAAAACAGCTGATAACAAATGTACGAACGGGTCGAAATACAAGTTCACTGGGGGCTCGCCCCATACGTGTTGCGTTTTGCGATAGGGCGGCGTGTTAGCGCTACCTAGCAACTGTGCGTTACACTGGTGTTTAAACAAAGCAAAGGTGAAAGTTATCGCGGTGCTGGAGTTCAATTAACAAACTGGAACAGATTGCCAAGGACCTCGACTGATTCAGGACACGCCTACGGTCTAGTTTTTTTTTTTCGTTTTTTTTTGTCCGGCCACAAATAAAGACCGCGTATCCCTCTGACATGGCGGGTCAGCCTTTATTTACTTTAAGGGGGAAGCTCAGGGTCAGGGCGCGAAATTCAAAATGTCAATGGTTTTTATTTTTTTACGAAAAATTTGGACATCTTTACGATGTAATTTAGTGTTTTGCGATATAAGCATTCTGCATTGGATGTCTCGATGTATTAAGTTTGCTTAAAAAATAATCGTGACTATGGGCGAAGTAGGAAACGGGAAGTGAATTCTTTGGCAGAACTACAGCGGCTCGCCAAATCCAAGGCCGTGTGGTCACAAACGTAACTTTTTCTACTTTTTCTCATGTACCGACTCACTTAATCGATTATTTTGTGTTCTGTTATCCATAAAAGTCTCGAATTGTCGGACATTGCATGCTAGGAAGCTGAAATCAGGTAACCAATAAGGAAAATCGTTTTATGTTTTGGGGTTCCGTCTCGGGATACTTATACTTATTGGAGATATGCAAAATGGTACAATTGCTATAAAAGCATTAATTTCGTATAGGCCTACGTGGGCACTTACATTGTTTTTCTTAACTCTACATAGGATTGCAACGCGACCTCAACTGAGAAGATCCGGCACGAAACTCAGCGGATTTGTTTTTTTTAACAAAATCCTTGTTTTAACTCTTATTTATCGCCATGTTAATTACAAAAACGAAGCTCCAGTTACACTTTGACATCTTAAAATATTAATTGACGAGATATTCGAGAGATCGATTAGGCACCAAATCGCTTCATAGATAACAACCAACATGTTGAAACGGCATACCGAGAAGGCTTCTGAGTGGCATTGTTATCAAGACCCAATCTCTTTCCAGAAATGTTATATAAACGGAAACAGTATTATATCGCTTTAAGTCATTGTTCGCACTTGAGTCGATATTCTTTCAACTTTTTAATTGATCTATGCTTTATGCTCCGTGCATTTCGTAGGCAAGTTTTCGTGATAGCACAGAATACACAACACTTGTGTACACTAAATGGTGCTTGGTGATTGGAGGAGACACGTGCTCACACATGTGTTTATTTCGTAACTAAACATCGTGACCGTCGGAGGTTCACAATTGAGCGTCGTTTACTTGCTCGGTTAAAGACACAGACAATACGAATATTTTTATAAAACGGTAGTATCTGTGGGCTCCGAAGTACGGAGTCGTGTCTGGAGTAACTGACCCGATTCTGGATATTCTTTTACTATTAGGAAGCTACGTTATCCATGAATGTTTGAATGGGGTAATTATAGACCAATTCGGTTATTAATTGCAACTTGTATAATTAACTGTATAAACATAGGGAGGAGACACATAGCGTAGTCGTAGCGAACTTTCGATTCGTAATAATGAATCTGAACTTTAACATTATTATCTGAGACACGAGAAAACTTTCAATCAATTTGGTTACATTTAAACAAATCGAATCAATAAGTTTTTCTATAAAATGTATATGGAAAAGCTCTACATCAACCCGCAGACACATTTTACAAAGATATGCACATTGCCGGGAAACAACAACATGTAATAATATTTTAAATACCTGAACCTTGAACGAATCTTTCTCCTTTCGAGGCTCGATCTGAATCTATCCCAGCAACCTATGACGTAAATGGTCTTTGATACAAACAAATTACATGTGAGCAATGACGTCTGTGTAACAGGAAAAAGTATTACTTAACTCATTGTCATATTAAATTAAGTGTCAATTATTCCTCTTATCGTAAATAATATTTCATTAATGGAGTGTTATTACTGAAGGTTGTTCAACTGCTTAATTTTAACTGTACTTTTGTTATTTTGTGATGGGTAGACTTGAAAAAGATTTAACAACTCATATCTAAAATGCAGGATTTGATTCTCTTATGACGACAGCAAGAATACCAGAAGTAATCACAATAGCAAGTTGTTCGAGAATCCTTTAAATATAATTCGCTATCTTATGCAAAATTACCAACTCCTACGCAGAACAGCTATTCGGTTGCAACGCAAGCTTATACCGAAGCGAACCAGACTCGTCTGAACTCATTTAAAAGACCTTTTTGCACTCACGTACCGATGCTAATTGGAGAATCTCCTCTCATTGGTTTGGAGATATCGTGTCCGACCGATGCGTGGGAGTGTCATATGTAATGAGTTCTCGTTGTTATCACAAGTTAACATAGTCTAGAGTATTTGTCTAGCTTAAGGTGGAAGCTCAGGTCAGGGCGCGAAATTCAAAATGTCAATGGTTTTTTTTTAAAGTAGCGGTTTTACTAACTTTATGGTGTTGTATCGCTTTAAGTATTTTTTAAGCAAACTAAATACATCGAGACATTCAATGCAGAATGCTAATGTCGCAAAAAACTAAATTACATCGTAAAGATGTCCAAATTTTTCGTAAAAAAATTAAAACCATTGACATTTTGAATTTCGCGCCCTGACCCTGAGCTTCCCCCTTAAGGGGGAAACGCAATCAGCAAACCACCAGCTAATTATTCTGAGATCTGCAATAACACCAACTTCATCATATACCCAAAAAAATGTATGGGTATTTTATTAAGTAAGTTTAGTTAGGACTGTGGGTAATTAAATGCCAGTGACGGAAATTCAGTTAAAACTAGCTACAGGCTTTAGCGGTATATTCCTTTTAGTTCGCTTCATTTTGATGTCTTAACTGTGGTAACCGAACAGAAACTCATTCGTTCATTCGTAGCCCAGCCGTCCTGAGGATGTGTCGTTTGGAGGCGCAACACGTGTCGAATACTTTTTTAGATTCGCTTCGTTTCGTGAAGAATTGCATTTTATTTTAGGTCGCGTCATTCGTGATAAATAGTGTCTCGGCTAACATCTTAGAGGAGGTCGGGGTTGCTGGCTTCTTTAATTGTCGACCAAACTTGTTTGGTTTATAATTGGAAAAGTAACAAGCCGAGGGTCACTGGTGAGTTCCTCTTCCCCCATTTGTTCGAAAAGAAACTGTCTCGTCGCCGGTCGTGGACACCTTATATAGCGCGTCAAATGAAGTGAATCTTATCCTAATCCTAAATTAGGTACGCGAGCCTTCAAATTAGTGTTCTAGATTATCTAGACGGCGATAGTTAGGTCAGTGACACCCATCCACTGTGTTTACCCATTGTTTAGTGCGACCCCGCGAGATAAACAGAATGTTCGGGAGGTTGCCTCAATCCGTGCTCATATTTCCAGACTTTTCTCCATATAGCGACAGAGTACCTTGAGACGACCAATGTGTTTTTTATTTCGGTACACGATCCAATAATAACTTGACGAATTTTCAACGTTGGTTTTTCAGTTAAATGCCATAATGATTAACAGTCGGCAGAAAATTAATGAACCGGATTCTGGACCGAGGCTGCTTTATTTAGTAAAGGTCCTTCCGGCTATGTTTATACGTACCGATAAGGTGCTTTAACAATAATTGCGGAGAAACGAATTAATATTTATTTATATTTGATTCGTATTTTATTTCTGTGACTCTTAATAATACACCATCACGTCTGTAAACCTCGAAGGGGAAGGCAGAGGTGCATTGTAGTGCACACACATTTTGCCGATGTTATTTGGTCCCAATGGGGGCGAGCCTGTTGCCATTTTACCGGGTCCTTCTAAATATGAGGTGGATTTAGGGCATAGTCCACGACGCTGGCTCAGTGCCGTTTGGTAAACTTAACATAAATTTCGACAGATGTCCATGTTTCCTCACGATGTTTGCCTTCACCGTATAGCAAGTGATGATCGTTATTGAAAATGAGATTCGCGTATCCGGGGTCTAAAACTGCACACCTTGCTGAACCTACTAATCAACGAAATTAGCTCTTGACAAAGTAAAATAAACGATGTTCCCATTAATGGTCACGGTTTGTTCGGCTATTGATTGCGGGGGCCATTACATCACAGCAGTCAGAGATCAGACAAGTTATAAAATTTATCGGCGGGCGTCTACCAAATCAATTTATGCCGCGCAAGTTTTTTTTTAATTGGAGCTCGCTTTTGTGTCATTTATGATTATTTTATGCTCAATAATCCTGACTTAGTTCATTTATTTTTCACTAGCTGCGCCCCACAGTGTTACCCGCGATTAAAAAGTATGAAAAATTTAAACAGATCTATCCCACGAGAACCATACATTTTACCGGGATAAAAAGTAGCCTATGTGCTCTTCTAGAATATAATCTATATCTGTGCCAAATTTCATCCAGATCTGTTCAGCCGTTCTGGCGTGATTGTGTAACAAACATCCATCCATCCATCCAAACTTTCACATTTATAATATTAGTGGGATTCGAATGCCTCGCTACTTAGGTTTTGATAACAAAAAAACAGTTTTAGTAGAAATTTCTGAAGTCCTTTCTTACGTCACGTAATCAGGTGGATAAAGATAGAACATAATTTTTTCCCGTAATACATGTTACGCTAAAACATTTAGGGCAAGTCGTCGACGTAGTGTCGGCCGAAGACGACCTAAATAGTATTTTAAACGTACTAATGGCTCGTTACAATACCGAGGCGACGATAATTGACAAAAACTTTGTTATAGCCGCGACACGCGTGAACGCCGCCATTACGTGACGTCACCGGGCGGCGCGCCAAAGATACCGGCTGCAACCGGATAGGCCAGGGGTTCCCAAACTTATTTTGTCTACCGCCCACTTTGAGAATGAATTATTTTTAGCGCCCCCATTTTTTCACCTACATAAAAACCAATATAACTTCAAATTAAATTAATTATTGTAAGCCTCTACACAACGCCCCCATTTCTTTTCTGGGTCTCTTACCCCCCCCCCCCCCCCCCCCTTTAGGCCTGCAGTGCCCACAAGGGGGCGTTATCGCCCACTTTGGGAAAGGCTGGGATAGGCTGACAATCGCGATTACATTAGCGGCTCATGAATGAGTTTTGAATAAATCGTTAATTAACTCCATAAAGGCTTATCGGATATAGGTACACCAAAATATATGTTATGACCTCTAAAACAACATGAATGGTTTATTTTTGGTCATGTATTACCTTATTTTATAAAATCATCTATAAAAAAATAACAAGCTTATAAACTTGGGTTCAATTTAAGGATATTTTTTTTTATTTAACACAGTACAGTAACGAACGAATAGATCACAGAAGAGAGTGTGAATTCTTATAAACAGGAGCTATATATTTCAATTTGACACCCAAAATGTATTGAAATAGAAGTGCAAGTGGCAATGTACAGAAAATTTCGCCCAAAATCCACATGATGGATTCCAATTAAACTTGGCATGACGGCAGCTCATAATAAGGTCAATGTCTAGGTCCTAGACTGTAGGACAAAAATCGCCCTGAGTAATTTAGGGGTTACCGCCGGTATATTTAAAAGACTAAAGTCTTATTTCGCTTAGCAACGGCATTTTTTTATAGCCTCACCACGGCCGTAATATTCTTTGTGTTCACACCTGAGCAAATTTTACGTGTCGTCATTTGACGCGGTGACCAGTTGGCCATTTTACATTTAACCGGCCCCCTGAGCAGCAGGCAACCAAATATAGAGTTTTGAGAGGTATTGGTAAATTGGTTGGTATTGTTCTATAGACTATGTCAATTATCTTGTATGGAAGCTGTTTCGACGCTTACGTGTCCTTTTTCTTCTTTTTTTAGGTTGCCTATCGGCTATAAAATAGTTCCATTTTGCCAGTGTTGTGTATGTGTGGGTCATCTTCAGCGCTGTTTTAAAATTATAAGTACCTCTGTTGATGTTGTTGATAATGATACAATGAATTCCCTACCCCTATCAGTAAAGCTGTGGATACTTTACTGAAAATATATCTTAGGAGAATTTGACAAGTCAAGTTATACTATTTTATTTCTTAATCCTTCACTCTTGTTCGTTTACGAACATAGTGGTTAATATCCCACATTATAATAACCTTATCTGTGAGTGCACAAAACACTTAAAATACCCGTCATATCAAGTTTATTGGAGTTTTTAAATATGTTTTTTTTATTTTGCAGAAAACAACCAAGATTCTAGTTTGTTTATGCAAACCAAACACTTTTTTTTTTAATTCGTTACCCAGATATTCCTCAAGGGACATCAACAGATTTCGTGTTATATGCTATATCCCCTAGCTTCTGAGGTAAAATATGTAAACTAAATGACAATGATACCTACATAAGTAGGAACTTTATTATGGGGTATTCCAGTTGGAGCCCCGATTTGAATCTCACCGATCATAATGCATATAGAGAGGGGTATATCTGATTATAAATCCCTATATGTATTATGACCGCAGGTCCGCTAAGTGAAATAGAATAAAAATATTATAAATTATTATTGTTAGCGCACCCGTCGGTTGCTCCAAGTGCAATAATATTGGTGACATTCAATTCGGTGCTCTAACTGGAATTCCACTTTATTATTGCTTCGGAGAAGTGACAAATTAATTTCATAAACTTAGTTTATTTATTGTAAAACATATATAAATGAAATAAGATGGCTGCATGATAAAGTATTCAAGTGCAGAGTTGATTATTATGTTTCTAATTTATTGATTGGGGGAAAAACATTATAGATAAATAGTCGTGTGGTATAGATACTTGATTAGAATAACATTTGTACCTACCACAGATCACGAGAGATATGCCGCGCGGTTCAAAATGTATGGGAACTCGCTGTCTCCGTTTTGTTCCCCGTTTTTTGTACAAAAATATAAAAGTCGTTGTGCTACATGAAAACTAAAATAACATAATAAAGGCATTAAATATTTTTTGATTTGTTGTTTTTAATGATTTTAAAGACGAATAAATAAAATACTTAATACTGGCTGGTGAAATGAGATTCCAGCTTTCGCGTAGTTCACTTTGCTGCTAGTATTTTTGCACACAACCACGGAATAATACGGCATTTAAAAAAAAAGTTACGAGCTCCGATACCGACGTGCAGTTGCAGTCGACTGACGGCGAAAACTCTATGTTAGCCTAATTTTGGCTAAAGGTGAGCGCAAGCCCACCGCTTTCATAACATATCTCCTCTAATATATCTGTGGTACCTACCTACCTACTAAAGCTAAGACAAAGTACAAACCCATGTCGAAGTATCAGTTTTGATTCAAATTCCAAACGCAGTATGAACCATTTCATAATTTGTAAAAACATATATACTTAGTTAGGACTTTTTTTTGACCAGCTGCTAAAGTCTGCCTAGCCGTTCCTACATTGCTCTCACATACCCATAACAATGTACTGCTCAAAAATATAAAAGATCTTTAAATAGAGCAACCATGGAGTTTCTTGCCCGTTCTTCTCCATAGGAACGGCATTCCGAACGGGTGGTAAAGTTGTAGCTTAGCAATTTGCAACTTTTTTGACGATTCATAAGTACCGTCCTTAATGGTTTACATGGATAAAACATATTCTGATCCTGATGCATAGATAGAATTGAGGATAACGTGACAACAGTACATATAATTATTTATTATTTATCACGGGTTAACATGTTACACTGGTTAATGAAATAAAAATGTCAGACATAACAAAGCAAGCCTCAGACAAATGTCACACACCAAATATCAACAAAATCAATTAATATTGACTTTATAGTGAATATAAAACATGACCTGATTAGCGCAGTTGGTTGTGACTCTGCTTTCTGTGCCAAGGGTCCCGGTTTCGAATCCTCGTAGAGACAAACTTTGTGTGATGAATACGAATGTTTGTACCCGAGTCATCGATGTTTTATGTCTATATAAGTATTATATACTGAGTTCGCCCCCAGTCCATTGCACGGTACCCATAACACAAGCGTTGCTTAGTGTGGGACGGTATAGTTGGTGTGTTCGTCTGGCGATATTAATATATATTTTTTTTAATTGTTATCTGTAGTGATTGGAGTATAGCCAACACGACATTTAAAAAATGACACCCTGTACTGAGCGCATGACTGTGCCGAGTCACGGCTACAATAGTCCTAGAAAGCCACAGGCCGGGGTTGTAGCCATTTAAAGTAAAGCGACAGGCCCGGGCTGTAGCCATTAGGTCAGTAGCGACACGCCCTCGCTAACGAAGTGCGAAGTTCAGCAGACAGTGATCGACTCACGCGCCGACGTATCGCACACGTGATTACTTAGGGTTGTCCCTTTATTATGGCAATGTGCAAACATTTTACGATTGTTTTGAGACCTTTAAAATGTTGTGGTCAAAATCAAATCGAGCGCATGGCGAGCGATGTTGGAATTAGCCGTGCAGACTCGCAGTGCGTAGCAGCCTTAGTTGAAATCAGCCTAATTTAAATTTTTCATTTTAGTAAATAAGTTAGTATATTGTATAATATATTATATCGTTGGTGTTATATTATTATTTTAACAAAAACATTGTTCCCTTTTTAATTTATGTTTTCGTTGTACATAATATGTTAATAAAATATTTAAATGTTGTTTAAAAAGAAATTATTAAAACCACGTGTTTGTTTTAAATCATTTAATTAAATCAAAGGAGATTTTTTTTCATAAGACTGGCCTATATTTATTCCAATATGTATTTAATTAGAAAAAATATATATATTTAAAAGTGTATTCGCGAAGTGATGAACCTTGCGTGCGCTTGCGCACGTGAGCCGACGTCACACGGCATCATACACGCCATCAACACACGAGACTGTCGGGAGTAATATATCATTTGGTACCTATGTTATCGTATATGTACCGCGTACTGATTCTATCGGGAATCGCATGCGTAAATAAATGGATACCTTCTGCCCGCGGCTCCACCAGCGATACCTGGATGAAACATAGCCTATAGCACTCAGGGATAATGTAGCTGTCTCACACTGAAAGAATATTTGGGATCGGACGAGTAGTTCCGAAGATAACCTCCTACATCCAAACTCATAGACTAACAAACTGTAACTCTTTATAATCCTCGAAATTGTAGACGTTATATAACTTTATCAAACGTCATAATATAGTACTGCGCAAAGCAAAACTCTTGTGCGCAGTACTATATGACGTTTGACAATGTTGTACAACGTCTTTAAATTCGGAGGAAGGTCTTGCTCGAAGTTTCGCACGCATAACCATAGTTCTTACCCTGCAGATCAATACCTAATCATTATAGAGTTCATAAAAAACTCCCTATCTCTTAAGTATAACCACATGCTAACCTAACTCTTTACTCTACTATAGAGTTTGGTTTTAGCTTAGGTTAGTGGGGCTTGTAAGCCCCGAGGAAATCGGTCCAGCAACCTTTAAGTTTAGGCTGACAACAAACAGACAAATTAACCAAAAATCCCTTCAAAAATGAAAGAAGAAGCTGGGTAAAGATAGTATTTGAAACCAAGCATTGCATGTATTTTTTCAACCCATGTACTTACTATACAATTGATTATTTATAACTTTTTTTTTATAAAAATGTATCCGGTACCTGTTTTTTTAGCTTAAATACACAGATAAATACGGATACGTTCGAAACAACGCGATGGCCATTCGCATTAAATCTCAGCATGGGTTCAGGAGACGTTCGAGGAGGCGACTTCAAATTGGCATAAAACTTTTCTTTTTTCTTCATGTATTTGGCTACAACTCAAGCAATAAAAAATCTATTTGCAATGATCTCACAAGACTCTTGTCGAGCGCACGTGTCGTATACACAATACAAACTTCTGTCACATTCATAATGTTTATAAAACTACGAAACAATACCAATAACATGACGATTGCTAATTGTTATAGTTAATATAAACCACATCAGCGCATCAACTGCGAGCTAACCGTATCCCTTATAGTCTACCGTATTCAGACGTTTTGTATGGAGAATTGAAAAACGCCTCTAGCGGACGGTATTTAAAACTTTTTAACTGCCCATACAAAATGTCTAAATACGTCAGACTATAAAGTATACAGTTAGCTTACGAATAATCTCGCACTTGACGTACTGAACGTCGTCTGTTTGAAATCACCATTTCATTTAAGGTACCTTAAGAAACAAGAAATATTTGTTCCTCAACAGTTTCAGCTAATAAGTACGTACAGGCCGTCGGGTGGAAAAATAAATACTATACTACTTATAGGGTTACGTTTAACCTACGTTAAAAAAATGTAAATGAAGTTAATTAATTGTAACTATATGAACTCTAAATCCCTAGGATTAGTGATTAAAACGTCCTAGGACGTATCCCTAGGACTAGCGGTTAAAACATCCTCGGACGTATACCTAGGACTAGTGGTTAAAACGTCCTAGGACGTATCAACCAAATCATGAACCTACCTTTACACGGTCCGAGTACGCACATGCCAGGCCCGACCCCGCCTACCTAGTTTGATGTATGATCCAATTATTGTATTACAACTGACGTGTTTATTGCTAAAGATAAACTGTTGCTGTAAATCAATCATTCCAATTGCTCTAAGAACAAGGCTAGGGCACCCCCTAACATTTGCTACATAATCTTTTACGGCTTTTACATTTTATTTTTACTTTACAAAAATATACGAAATATTTAATACGAGTATAATATCGATAATCTGTTTAATAAAACTCTTAACGACAACACTAGCTGGTGGACCTAGGCCCACCGCACCGGTTAGAGTTAGGTCAAAATTTCGAGTCTCTAGAGAATTGAAATTTTGAGAAATTTTTCCTTGAGTGTCCCAGAGGTACACTACGGAGGGATTTTCTTGGAAATTTGACCCCTAAGGGGGTCAAATGGGGGAACCTTTGAAAAAGGAACGATCGGGTATATGGCTAGTTAACTATATAAAACATAAAGTATGACAGTGATATATACAGATACGATTACATTATGAGTTGTTATACGTAGTGTAATATTAACGAAAGCATATTTTATCCCGCTCACACAACCTGGACCCCAAGCCTGCTAACACAATCGATTCATAATCGAGCAGCAACCGCATAGTAACTGTCACTTTTGACAGATATTGTATGGGATATCTGTCAAAAGTGACTGTTAGCAGACTTGGGCCCCAGCGTTCATAAATGTCACACGTCTCAAGGCACGCAGCGTACAATCATCTCTTCTATCGATATAACATTTTGTGTACGTGTGTTTGTTGAATGTTTCAGCTTAACAGGCGCACGCAAGGTGCTGTATGGTTTCATACCTATACGACAAATAAATACGGTTCCCTTCGAATGTATTTAGCGTTGCTGGCTATGGCCGTGGGCGTGGCTCATGACTCAGAGTACCGACGAGCGTTGGAGCGAACAGGTTCTTGAATGAAGGTAATATGACGCACCGGAAGACTGGCGTCACTGGTGGAAAATTCACGCCTTGCATTGTATCGTCTACTTAATTAAATTCCGAACACTGACTTAACTGGGGGACCTGGTAGCATGACGTTTTGCATAGGAGTTCCTTATGTAACGTAGGTGAGCTAAGGAGGAATCTTTGGAGATTCGACCTCCAAGGGGTCAAATGGAGAGTCAACATGTGTATGAAAAAAAAACAATATTTAAAATTTACGATCAGACATGACCGGTTGACAATGAAAAAAGAAGTTATATTTTTAATTATTCCTAGGGTTGGCAACTTCAACTTTTGGCTACCTTCATCTGGCCATAGTGTGCGGTATATTTTCGAATTTGCAACTGACAGTTGATGTCAGAATACACTTTTTTTTTTTCAATTTTCCCTCCGTCACAAAAACCTGTTGGCGGTGACAGCCCTACCGTGTGTAGTACACACAACGGCGTCATACTGTAATTTTCACTACTAGACTTACCTACCCCACCGACACACCCATGTCCAGGGACGGACTTAGGTCGTGAAGGAACTATCTGTATAATGTCCACGAACTAGATACTTTTTTATAGCGTCGTCTTTTTGTAGCATTGTATATTTTTGATCCGTTTTAATTTCATCAGGCTTGGCTCAGTGGTTTTGGTTTTATCTAGATTTCCTTGAACATATTTTATAGCCTTCACGTTGTTTGAAGTCGGTTTTTGTTCTGTTAAAAAGTGAATTATTATCTAAAACTAAGTTTGTTTGTTTAAATTAAAAAACGATATGATAACGATAAATATATGAATCAAGATTCCAGAAACACCTAAACAGGGCTGAATTAACCATAGATACATACATTATTGGCATAACAATGAATACAAACTTCATTCTGAAACATCGTAAGCTTGCGTCAGCGGATGCCTCCTTATCGCGCAATCCGACCCTGCGCACAAAAACCGCGTCGCAAACGAGACATAATACAAAGGCAATTGTAACTTGCAAGCAATTGAGACGAACGCGTATTTCCGCTAAAGGCCGATGAACGATTCGCCGAGAGATCACGCGCACAACCAGGTAATTGCGTAAGGCTATTTAATCAATGTGCCCGACACGGCACTTAGCATTGCGTGCTTAAAAAATCTGCATATAGAAGAAAAGGTGTCCTATTAAAAGTAGCGATAGTAAATCGCGCGCTAAATGTGTAATAGCTTAATGTTAATACGCAGATTGATAATATAAAATAGAAAGTATATAACATCGATAATCCCACTAATATTATAAATGTGAAAGT
The DNA here is from genome assembly GCA_905404115.1 of Pheosia gnoma. Classification (NCBI taxonomy): domain Eukaryota; kingdom Metazoa; phylum Arthropoda; class Insecta; order Lepidoptera; family Notodontidae; genus Pheosia; species Pheosia gnoma. Next base: position 8,880,066 of record FR989898.1, read on the forward strand.
TTGGATGGATGGATGTTTGTTACTCAATCACGCCAGAACGGCTCAACGGATCTGGATGCAATTTGGCACAGAGATAGATTATAGTCCATCCATCCATCCAATCCAATTATATATATATATATCTCGTCATCCACATAAAAACATCCATGACTCGGGTACAAACATTCATAGTTTGTCCCTACCAGGATTCGAACCCGAGACCCTCAGCACAGAAAACAGGGTGACTAGCAACCGAGCTTATCAAGTCGTCAATTATTATATGTATTAGTTATTTGTAGCTAGCACTGACCCCTCTGTGCAATGCGTTTATGTTTCCAAACACAATGAAATTACATATGTCCCATACAATACAAGGGCTACACATCATGTGTAAAGATTTCTAAACGGAATATTACCATAATGTTATCCTGGGGGCGTACTATGAACTTTTATTTTCAGGCAATTCACTTCCCGGCCTTAAACTGTTGTCATCTCTATCATGTTAACGACACAAGTTCCCGCTAAATGATACTTTGTCTCAGTCTGTGCTGCAATTTTGAATGACGATTGAAAAAGAAATAATAACATATTAGGGTGTGTATGTACAGTTGCGGACTAAAGGTTCGTCACCTTAAATTCAACTTTTGCTTACAAGAATGCAAGATCTGTAGTGCCAACATTACAATGCAAGAAACAGTACTGGCAACTTTTTAATAAATGCTACTCGTTTACTATAGAATTTATGGAATGAAGGTTTCGCCTCGTTTTGCCCTTTTGCGAACTCTATCCATCTTCTTCTTTCGTTATGAAATGAAATAAAATGGAGACAATATAAAAACGCATTGATGACATTGACACATACATCGACACACTGGTATTATAAGGTTTTCTCAAAGAGAAACAACTCAATACTTTTATATTAGAAATATGAATGGCCGGTGAAACCATTAGACAAGATAAAAAAATCAAACAACTTTAGATTTGAGTGAATGTGAACTTTGTTGTCAAACGGTTAAACATAATTTTCTATGCAACAGTCTGTTCTGTGACATAGTTTGAAAAGGTAAAATATGCGCGCGAACGTTAAATGAATCAAATTGAAAGCTGACGAACCTTTTCATTCCGTTACTGTAATATTGAGTTCAAATTTAAATTGCCAGTCGGTTCAATATGCTGCTTCGAAATAAACGTAATACACCCCCTGAACTCGCGTGAACTTCAACTGTATCTAAAATGGGATACAATCGGATCTGTGACGTCATTACTTATGATAACATCAAGTACAGTTACGCTTTTATGTATAGGCCCTACACAATTCTCGAATATAAAATATTAGGTGATCGCTTCTAAAACGGTTTTACCTGTTCAATGTTATAATATTACGGAACCCAACACAATTTTCTTTCAGTACGATGAAAAAGAAATTGCGATTGTCGTGTTTACAATTTTTTTTTATAAGCTCGTTATTTAAAAGTTTCACTCACAACTAGCTGTCCCAGCGAATTTCGTACCGCCTCAGAATCAAATGTACGAAAAAATGACTACGTCTCATGTTTTAACAGTTAAAAAGGAATACTTTATTAATTAATATTAATGTGCTATTTAATCTATAAGTTGGCGTATAGCGCAGTAATAAAATAGAACCTCCATCCACGATTCCATGAACATCCTGAGTGTGATCATAAAACTAACCGCTCGTATTAATTGTAACACACCTAACGCCATCTATTGGGTAGTACTGAAACTACTACTAAAAATCAATACAATAAATTAGAAAAAAGTTATAGTACCCAGTATATAACACTTATATAGATATTAAACATCATGACACTGGTACAAACATTCGTGCTCATCACACAAAGTTTGTCCCTGCTAGGATTCGAACCCGGGGCCTCAGCACAGAAAGTAAGGTCACTTCAAACTGCGTTACTCAGGTCGTCAGTACGTCAAGTGCAAGACTATTCGTAAGCTAACCGCATACTTTATAGTCTACCGTATTTAAACATTTTGTATGGAGAATTGAAAGTTTTAAATACCGTCCGCTAGTGGCGCTTTTCAATTCTGCATACAAAATGTCTAAATACGGTAGACTATAAAGTATACGGTTAGCTCGCACTTGACGTGCTGATATTATAAACAACTGAAAGGTATACTCACAGTGGAGTGTCTCCAGAAGTGTATGAGAGAGTGGATATCAGTGGCGGGAGCCAGGAGCAGGTAGTCCCGCCATTCGTCATAGCTGATGTTGAGGCTGCCATCCTGGTCCATCCTGCAGACAAACTGCGATGTGAGCTGGTGCCAGACCACGGCGCCAGACTCTACAGGGCCTTTGACCTACCCTTATGATAATGATAATGATTGCCTTATAGGGTCTTTGACCTGCCCTTATGGTAATGATAATGATTGCCTTATAGGGTCTTTGACCTGCCCTTATGGTAATGATAATGCTAATGATTGCCCTATAGGGTATTTGATGAATTCCATGAGGCTATTCGGCTCGGGGAATAATTTATGATGGTATATAATTAAGGCAACTACATACTTATTTTGCGACACGTAGGAATAACTTTTAAATGTGAGATTCTATGAAGGCCTAATCCATTGACTAAGCCTTATAATATACCCTATCACGAACATTCGTGCACGTTTATGAACTCATCATGCTTCATACTTTACCAAATAGGGCATTATAATTAAAAAAAAAGTTTAAAAAAATAGGGTAACATATTTAAATAGATGAATCTGTAAGTTATATTAAACACGTTGATGTCTAAAAGTCAGTATTATTTCTTCGCCTAAGATTGTAGGAAATAATAAAAAAATTGTCAACCACTCCGAATACCTCCAAAAAGCGCGCCTACTTTTTTATTTGCAAAGAGAGAAAGAGCGTCGTCTTTCTCCGTTATTTGACAGCGAACAGATTATAAAAGTCAATATATGTTATGTATAAAAATGTAAAATCATATTCCAATTCGCTCATAAAATCAACTAATGTATCGCGGGATAATTAATGAATGTGTAAAACAAATATAATGAAAATGATTATGTTTAATGAAAGACGTAGAAGGATTAACAAAAAAAAACATGATTGTCAACGCCAACAAACAAATACTTGAGACAACACACTTTGACGTAAGAAGCCTTAGTGGAAATTATTACGGCTAGGTACAAAGGTCATTGTATGATAATCATATTATATTGTATGCAAATAGCTTGTATTTTTTAAGATAATACTCGAAAGTACCTAAATTATATACTGGTTACTGGAAATAGCAAGCTGCTGCAACTGCAGCCAAAATTATTATTCATCCAAGCGTGACAAGCTCGAAAATAAGTACGAAACATGACTTTTAAATTTGAAATTCGAACACGAATGACGTTACGTCACCCAAAAGTCAGTAATTACAAACCTTTTTTTAAATGAGAATGTATTTTTAATTATTAGCGTAATGATATTGCGATATGAAGCTTGTGGTTCGTCGACTTACCACCAGAATATTGGCCAAACAGCTTTTCTGAAACATTTGATTTTGTTTCTGTTTATTGTACGATAATTATTCTTGGCCCTTTACTTTTAAGAATTGTTAAAGAATGTGTATACTGTGAGTAGGTAAGGTCAAGTTTACACGGTTATTGTTTAAGACATTCGCATTCGCAAGTAATTATGTAACAGTAAAAAATAAATATATATATAAAATAAAAAATATAACAATCGCCCGGCTTAGAAAACGTAATTGGTAACTAGAGTTACTGAATTTCAATACAATATCAGCACTATACCTTTTCAATAGGTTGGTGGCTTCATTTCTCCCAATCGCAATCCCCAGATCAGCAAATGCCGATATAAGTTCTTCCAGATCCACTTTTCCTGGAAAATAGTATATAAATAATTTGATTAACTGAAGCAAAGGTTCAATGTAGGATACTGACCTAAATCTCCCTCGCATTCAGAGGAGGCCAGAGTCCAATGCAAGGACATATAATGGTTTGATATTTCATTCCATTATTGGCACAATGACAAGTAAATGCGAAAGACATCCAGCATCAGATAATGTTTCATAAATTTCTTCATTTCTTTCCTTAACTTTAATATATATACTAATTACTACTACTACACAATTTTATTATATACGATATAATTTAACCACTAATGGGTTAATTAATGAAAATATTTAGAATAGTAACACGCAAACAAAAATGAATTGTGGAAACCGGTTCAAGAATGCGAGGGATCCGGTGACAAACATAGAGTTAAATTGTAAGCTACTACTTTTTTTTCAGGTCAGTTACAAATAGAAGACAATCCTATTTACCATCTTGATTCTTGTCAAGGTGAGTGAATTGCAGCCTAAGGTTCTTCTCATGTTCACGGACATAATGGATGAATTCGGATAGAGTGACATCGCCACCGTCCTTCCACCCGGATTTTGCTAGAAATTTCTGGAATAAAAACAAGAGTATGTATCCATTACGATAAAACTTCATGTATATTATGATAACCATTATTTCTCAAGTTTATACATTCACGTGTTGTGATAAATTGTAGCCTAATTTTTAATACCACATTTGGAAATACCCTAATGCAATAATTGGTGATAAAATAAGGAAAACATTTCCTTACATACACAACCTTTATTTATTACTTTTAATGGAGTTCTATATGTGTACAGAAGGTGGGCATGACAGACATATAGCCAAATAACTTATTTTCATTTTGATGTCTATATATCATCACCGTCCCCAAAAACCTAGAAAACGTAACCCATAACGATGTTTGCACTTCCGCCATCATCTCGTTATAAACAACACTTGAAAAACCTAGGTCAATATATATATAAATATCAAATAGAGAAAATCCCATTAAAATTGGTCTCATAGTTGTTTATTGATACTTGAACAAACTGATTAACAGACACACACTGTTAAGAAGACTCGGAGACATCCAAATAGACTATATCACCAGTGCCATTTTATCGATAACTGTACATATACATTCTAGTTACAGTTTTATAATAGTACTAGCCATGTGCCCAATGGAAAGATAAAAAAATAATCATACAAGGTTTGACCCTATTTGAACACCTTAGGGGTCGAATTTCCAAAAATCCTTGCTCAATGCACCTCTAGGGCACTCAAGGAATATATCCTCCAAACTTCAAATCATTAGTAAAGTATATGATCCGGGATCCGAACCCACGCGTGCTGTGCACGCGTGGGTTCGGATCCCATCCTCGTCGCCATTAAAGTATATCCAATTAAACAGCCTAAATTAATTAATTAGCATTTATTTGGGTACAGAAACATGTTCACAGTTACAACCGATGACAGAAAGAGAAAGAGATATCTAGCGCCTTTGCGCACATAGGCTCGGGGATACCACAATTAGGTCTAGTCCAGTGTAGGCTGCGCATTCTGTCAGTAAGTCAGTGTTAAGAATAGTATTAAATAGATGCTTTACAATGAAGTATAATCACTTGCAGTATGTCAATGAGAAAAATGGTGGATACTGACTATTGTTATATCAGTATATTTAGATAAATCATACTTATATAAGCAGATATACACCCACAGGATATTTTAATTGTGCCAGCTCATTAATTACAATAACATTGAATGAATAATGAATGGAACTAGCAACTATAGAACCCATTTGATTAAAAAATTACAATATTACAATATACATGCATGTTGCATGAGGCCATTAAAGTTGTAACTCAGCTCATATTGTGAGCTTGTGGGATAATACTCCAGCACTTATATACAATAATCATTTTGCGCGCATGGGGGCTTGCGGGAATCCTCAATAATGTGCATAACTATATGCAGAGTGTTGAACTATTAAAAAGTCATAAGTCATTATTATTAATAGTTATTACCGATAAATTCATTCGTACTAAGTACATCCATCATCATCAACTCAGTAGATTTATTTTGTCACATTTCACATGAATAAATCCAGTACAATGATTGTTATTTACATGCCTATGATTAATCAGATAAGCTTTATGCAATCCAGTTTTACATAATATAGGTAGTTTACACATATCACATAGCAGACAGAAAATCTTGACATTACAGATATTGTATCAGTGATTTATCTGTTTCATTTAACTATATTTTCACCACATTTTGGAAGACTATTTTATCTTAGACCTGTATGATTAAAAAGCAACCAAAACCTTACAATGTACCTATGCATATTTGAATTGGCCTAATTATGTCACACGGCTAGAAAATGTTTGTAATACATGCAAAATTCTAATCAATCAAACTTTCTAAATCAAGATGTGAGAAAGACCCAAAGAGGTGCTAAATGCCAATGCCAATTAAAAAGTGAAATAAGCTCCGCCAGTCTCGACATTCTAAACGTTCCAAATTTGAATTAATTGCGAATAGAATGATTCACGCCACTCGTGGCACACCATCGGGCGGGGATACCGTTAGCTAAAGCATAGTACTAGAAAATGTGTATGTTCCTAACCTCTGCGTAACTTCGGTTGATGTGCGGAGCCAACTCCTTGAGGGCCACGGACAGGTCGTGGATGTCGATCTTCCCGTTGCCATCAGTATCTAATTTAGAAAATAGTTTTTCTAGCCTTTCTTCGTCTTCTTTTGGCAATTCCTCTAGTTCCAACGGCTGATGATACTGAACCATAGTGACTGTAGTTACAATATGTACTGTTTCTTGAACAATTTAATTGAACTTCACAATGATACCTATTGGCATACATAACGTCAGTCTAACTTAAAGTAATGGAAATCATTTTTTATAAGAAAAATTGCACTAGATTCTCCCTCATTCGAGGTTTTTTGACAGGTTGCTACTGCCGCACTGGCGCACACAGTCACACTACCGACAGCAGAGATTACTCACTCACTCACAGCCCAGCTGTCGGTTCTAGCGGTGTGTATGTATGTACGATGGCCTACTTATCCTCAATCTGCTTACGATTCCACGCCATTCATAGAATATAGACTTTATTTCATATGACACAAAAGCTACATGAGTTGTAGAAAAAATGAATTAAGGTTAATATGCATGTGGGTGTATGCTGCGTGTGGATACTATTGCCCTCATGTATCGCCATCTGTGTTGAAATTGTGAAGCTCTCGGAAAAGTGATTATTGATTTTTAGACAATTAAACGTCTAAATTGATGTATTACAATAATAATAAATTAACATTGATTGATATGAGCCAAACTAAACATACAACAGGCTATATAATCTATAGGAAGAAGATGTTTTTTGTAAAATAATTCAGTTTATTTTTTTAAGCTGGCAACACTGATTTACTCTGTGATTTCAAAACCGAATGAAAGCTCTGCACAAAAAGGGTTTTCGGGTTTTCATCATACTTATTTGTTTTTTTATACATTTTTGTGTAATAAATTATTCAATGTCATTTACTTATCCAATCTCACCAAGTCACCACGGTGAAATACTTTTTGAATTGTGTCACTAGATGTCATTAATAACAATTCCATAAACCAAAGATATCCTAGTTTTATTTTTATATAGCATTACAAACTTTTGTCACTAGAGTGCACTCATAAGTACAATAAGCATTTAGTGCAGTGGTATTATTTAGGGTACTTGCTCTGCCTCCGGTCGGTTGATCGCTTTGAAACAGGGTAAACAGGTTCAAAGCCCGGCTGGCACCTCTGGAATTGGCAGAAAAAATGAGTAGGTAGGTACTGAAATTTGCTCATAATGACATTGTTGATACTTACTCAGTTACGTGTTCGGTCACCTTTATATAAGGTGTAACTTTAATAGTGTACTATATTTTAAGAGGTGAATCTATTGATTTATCAGCCGAAAGACGTCCACTGCTGGATATAGGCCTCCCCCAATGATTTCCACACATCACGGTCCTCCGCCACTCGCATCCACCGGCTTCCTGCTACGCGTGTGATATCATCGCTCCACCTTGTGGGGGGCCGTCCTACACTACGTCTTTTGGTTCGCGGTCGCCATTCTACAACATTTCTGCCCCATCGGCCATCGGTTCTGCGAGCTATGTGCCGCCCACTGCCACTTCAACTTTGAAATTCTTTGAGCTATGTCGGTTACTTTAGTTCGTCTACGGATCTCCTAATTCTATTGCGTAGCGATACCCCGAGCATAGCTCTCTCCATTGCGCGTTTCGATCAGTGAGTAATAAAGACAACATTTCCAACGGAATCAATGAAATGTTTAGTAGACCACGTTGACAAGCTCTGCTGGTTCGCTTTCATAAAAAAAATATAAGTGCCAAAATTATTTTATACCCTAACGTGATGCGTATAACATGTATATTTCCCTGTTAAAATATTTTACTCTTTTTTTGTTATACTTTATATAAAGTCCGTAACGCATGATCAAGTTCGTCATGACGTCATGCATTGCAGTGAATCATTTAACGGTGCAAATGTAGCCTCGGCTTATTATTATGACTAAACACAGCCCCCATGATGTCGCCGTCGTCAGTCAGTCAGTACGTCAGCCGCGGCATGTGTATTTATTATTGTGTCCAAATCCCTGATTAATCTCCAGCTTTTATGATCTTTTGTTCACTCCCTTTTAAGATTTTTTTTCTGACAACCCTATTCGGGAACAACACTGAACCCCGCTTCGGCAAATCCAGCCTTAAATTTGTCATTGTAAGTGCCATATTCAAATAGCAATGGTTTATCCCGATGCTGTGGGATTCTCAATCATATTATTGGGGGTTTAAGTGCAATATTGCAGTGGTATGTATATAGCTGAGGACCGTATTAACTTCTAAAGTTTATAGACTTTCGGTCGCGTCAATTTGTGTATTGTCATTTTTGACATAATAGCTATGCCATCCCTACGGATTTATTGGTTGAAACCCGATGACAGTTGCTACGGTTTTTTTTTGACAAATGATTGGTGCCATCCTTTTCGCACTTGGGCGCTTTGGCGGGATGAAACGAGAAAGGGAACGGATAATGGTGGATTAAAAGACCTACTTAGCGAAATATGGCTGTTATAGAGTGAATTTAATGAAGTATAATAGGGTGACAGCTTTTGTATCTCTGTAATGGTGAGTTACGTGACAATATTTCCAAATGTGACTGTGTCGCAGGGTAGGTAGACCCATCGTAGGTACTGAAGTTTTAACTTCGTACGGCCGCACCACGGACTTGGCCGGCTCCGTACCAAATCTGTTCGTCTAGTAGTAGTCTGCAGGCAATACGGTACGGTACGGACGATTGGTACGGAGCGGAACAAATCCGTGGTCCGGCCCGTACCAAGTTCGATCATCTGTTGATACCATTGTTATAAAACTAACAATCCTCGTCTTTGAAATAAAGGTTAGTGGGTATATAGTGAGAGAGAGGTATTGAGGATAAATAAAGGTAGGTAGGTAGTAGGTAGGTAGGTACCTACTAGGTATTGTCGGTGGCGCGATTCCATATACGATCGGAATGTCGTTCTCTTTGCTCTTCCGCGGAAACCCTTCCATTTTCTGTGATAAACATTGTCCTAGACGTTCATCTTGTTGATAAGCTATCACCATGCCAAGTTTGATAAATTATGCCGCATTTGAGATAGTAAGTACAGCTTTTAGGCTATTCAGTTGGAAACCATACATTTCCCGGGATAAAAACTATCCTATGCTATGTCCCGGGTAAGAAGCTATCATCATTCCATGTCTCATCCTCCGACGGAGAAATAATATTTCCCCAATCGGCTTGGTGTTTTGTTCTTCGGTGATACTCCGTATATATGTTCTTTCGGTGATACTCCGTATATATCGACTCCGTTTATTTCCTCGTCCAAAGTATCACGCGAACAGAGAGACAGAAAGAGACTGAGAATGGTCAATATTTTACAAGGTTTCGTATAACCACGTACGATATGAAACAACTAGGTAGGTACCTACTTACCTAGTTAGTAGACCTTTAGGTAGGTAGGTACTGACTGACTGAGACGACATTTAAAACGACGCATATACCTACCTACTTAACGGTTGTAATTTCAATAAAAAATATGTTAATTAAGAGAATTAAATTACTCAAATAGGTGAGTACTTGGTACTTATTTTTAATTAATTCCTAAATATTTTAAAAGAAAATACCATGACATTGTCAAGTAAATATTTCTTTAATACAATGTAACTATTTACATACGGCAGTAATTTACATTATTATAATTAATTTAGTATTTACAACAATATATTTATGATTGATATCGTAGGTACTACATACTTATAGATAGTTTTCTAAGCCTCTTTTAAACTTACTGTATCTAGTGTAAATTATTGTCAAAATTGACTTACGTGAGTCTTTTTAATTATTTAAGTAAGTATCTACTTATTAATAATAACATTTATTACCTTTAAATAAAACTAATTTTACGGTTTTTTTCACGTTCATGTTAACGTTTTTACGTTGCAAGACCTCAAGACACTGTGAGCGCGTTTTGCGTAGATCGGACCACAGGCAACAATTAAATATGAGGGTACCCCGTTTCAAACTATGACACCAGGACGTCAACCACCTCAGTCCTCCCGTGACCATGGTTGCTGTAAAGCAGCCGAAACGTCGGGAACGTAAAAACGTTGAAATAGCCGCGAAAATAATCCGTAATCTTAGTTTTATTTCAATGTGTAGTATTCGCGTAAATATAAGAAATCAGTAACATTTATTACCGCTAATAAATTATTACACTCCTATATCTATATTAATGGACATTTTTTATTAACATCAATACCTAAGTAATAGTCGGGAAATTTCGATTGACTAGAATTTATTTAATACGAAAACTTGGGCTAGGTAAATTTTATCAAGCAATCCATTCGCTGTTAAAGTTATGTAGGATTTTGTACCTAAATATGTATCACATAGTAACTATTTTATATATTAGGTAAATCCGTTTTTAAGGCATAAGTAAGATTATCAGCTCAGACGTATTAATTCGTCTGTCTGAGGATATCACATGAGATGTATGTGGGTAACAAAAATATTGTAAAATATTGAAATGATAATACCGATTATATTTATAAAAAAAAACATTATCCATTATGTCTCTCTCCACACGGGCTATACCCGGATCTTTGGAAGGCTTGCGCGGGGACATGGGTCCAACACGGAGAGCCGCTTTTTGAGAACTTTTTATGTTAGCCACCTGCTGGGGTCAATCGCTGAAAATGATAGCATAAACAGCGAATTGACCTCAGCAGGCGAAGGAACTATTGCAGGTTTATAAACATTATCCATTATTATTATTTTATTCGTTAAGTGTTAGTTTTCAAAGTTAAGTAAATGTACATACGTGCGAACTATGCGCAGGGTTGACACGTGACTGAATCCCGTAATCTACATTTAAAAAAACAAAAAATATGTTTGTGTAACAAACACCTACATAATTCGTTCTATTTATAACCGTCGGAAGGCGCTCTTAAAATAATTTACACTGTTATTGCTACACTTTATACATTATAATATGTAAAAGATTTATAATTTTATTAAACAAGACGCAAATTTTTGAATCGATTTTACTTTTGTAACCTAAGTTTTTCTTGTAAGTAAGTACTATAGCCTAATTTTCAGTCATATTTATATACTCTAGGTACAAACAGGTTACAAGATTAGAGGTTTAAATGTTACTATACCCTTTCAGAATCATTCTGTATAAATACTAACGTCCATTATTATCATACAGTGTCTTTCCCAGTCCTGTACATATCACAGATGATCCTTTCGATGGGTATGTCCCCTATGGTAGGTCGGAAGAACAGCTCCACGATGGTGGCGCTGGGCACGCGCCTGATGATGGGCAGGAGATGGAGGAGCTGGCTGCACCTAGACACCTCCAGGGGGTACGCGCGGACTGTGTACTGAACAAAATGAGATAATTAGTTTTAAATCTGTAGAAAAGTATATCAGTGCACTTGTAAACATTATGTAAAGTCAGAATTGCAATAAGAAGATAAAAAAAAATACAACCGAATTGGGAACCTCCTCCCTTTTGAAGTCGGTTAAAAAAGAAACAATACGATAAAAGTGATTTATGCGAACAAAATGCGCTCAATAAGCGCAAGATCAAGGTGTACACTTTCTGAATCACATTGTATAAATACTTTAAGACATTCGTGCTCATCACACAGTTGCGCCACCGGAATTCGAACCCGGGACATTCGTAACAGAAGTAGGTTCGGGTCCCTACCAGTTGTGCTAATCACATGAGCTCCAAAGACACTTCCAAAAGGTATCCAAAGACATTTCTAGAGACTCACCTCATTTAAAACAATCTGCGAATGATTCTGTAGAGTCGCTACTGCCAGCAGGTCTTGCAGCCTCCTTGCCTCCGTACCAATCTGTGTGGAGCTCCCGCCCTCGGTCCTAGCCGCAAAACTTGTTCGGAACAGCACGATAGCCCGAAGACACGCGTATTCATTGCTGTCCGGACGTACTTTTGCGAATTCCGTCAACGCCGCTTCGAATACATCAACGTCCTTCCCGTCGATCCTGGTATTATTCTCGTCGTACAACAACTTCAGGTTCAACGGGTGAAGGAACTGAGCTGATCCGATCACGAATAGGTCTCTCCAAGATTCTTCTAGAAGGAGCAGTCTATCGGGGAGTGAGAGAGACGCGAATACTGGCACGTTTTTCGCCCATTTTACATTCATGAAGAGTAGTCTGGCGGCTGCTTCGCACATTGCTTCGGGTTCGGCGGGACTTAAGAGTGTGGTGATGGAGGGCGAGGAGGGGACTTCGAGGGGGTAAGGCATTGTAGGAGGATTGATGAGGTCCAATCTGTGCGAGTAAGGGCTATGGAATAAAGATACTGGTGGTGGTAAAGAGTTGTGTTTTGGTACTGCTAAGTCTATGGTGGGTGGTACGGGCAGACCCATTTCTGTGGTGGGTAGTACCGGGTCTTTGAGGAATAGTGCCATTTGTCGCCGGATCGTGGAGTTGCGAGGACCTCTCTCGTGTTGTACGGCTGCAACAAAGGATGGATTATTTAAATTAATAATGTCTGAAGAGATACCTCGGCCATTTTTGGAACGAAGTTCGGCGTTACGAAAGGGGGCTAGACGGAAAAAATTCAGACGAAAAATTAAGATGAAAAGTTGTAACGAGCTATTGTAAGCTTTTTTATAAATGAAAGTATAGTTTACTATATAAAACCCAAAAACATAACGATACCTAGTTCAAAAACATGCCAGCGACATCTATCGCTGACTTACAAACTAAACATAAATAATATTTATGTTTATTATATTGTAAACTATACTATAATTTATTACTATAATTTATATATTTTTTTTATATTGTAAACTATACTATAAAATTACTTCTAGAGCCGGTGCACTTCGACTCAGTGGATTCAAATTCGACGAATAAAATGGACTCATGGATGATAATGAAACAATTCTCGTACGACCCTTTTTTCTCAACCCAACTCCAGTTCCTATGTAAAGGCCGATTATAAACATGATTATTTGTAAGCCGTGCGGCGTGCGCATGTTTCTCTGTCGGTCTCTCTCTCTCTCTTATAGAAAGCAAGCCAGATATTTTCGTTTCGTCTTTCTATTTCGCATTGAACAGTGTGGTGTCGCGAAGATTATTTTTGTTGAGTGTATACAGGTTTTTTTGTACATAATAAATAATAAAGGAACTTCGTTCCATCCGGGTGTCCCTTGACAACTCTCAAGTTTTTGATTAAATATATATATATATGATTATTTATTTCATAACAAAAAGAGTGTTAAATATTTTAACAGGGCTACCAGCAGGTTATAAAGATAATATTCCAAAAGAAATAAATCATATTATTAGACATTTAAAAAATTGACACCCTGTACTGAGCGCACGGCCAAATAATTTAGCTCAAAAGATTCTATAAATATAGGAATGTTAGCCATGTTGGTGCAACGCTCGCCTTGAAAACAAAAAGCTCTCATCTCTAACTCTAGTAGTCCCGTCAACCCCCAAACTAGAATACATCAAAATATACTTCAATTGCCAGGTATCGAATCCGTATCCTCTCCGTTACGGGTGCCTACCACTAGGCTATTGATGCTTCGAAGCGAGCTTCAAAATAAGCACAACTGTCCAGATCCACCTACCGTCCTTATTCATCCCGGCATCCAGACACTTCGCCAACCGGCACGCCCTGCACTGATTCCTATGCACCTTATCCACCAAGCAAGCCCCAGGGCTCCTCGCCTTGCAGGTATACCGGCGGTCTCTCCTCACGGACCTCTTAAAGAAGCCGGCACAGCCATCGCAAGCGAAGACTCCGTAGTGCTTCCCCGAGGAGTGGTCGCAGCATACAGCGCATGGAACGTCGTACAGGATACGGCCTGTTGAAGAATGACGGGAGAGCTCAGACAAATCAGCTGGGTTATCACCTCTTAGGCCTCAGCCTCGAATTTAGCGGGCAGCGGGGCGGCGGCGGCGCGGGAGCGGCAGGATCTTATGCGTATAATCAAATGGACCGGTTCTCGAAAACAGCGGCGCGGCAGCGGCGCGGGGCGAACAACGAGCGCCGCCGCCGCTGCCACCCCGCTGCCCGCTAAATTCAACGCTGAGGCCTTAAGCCGTACCTAGCTCTTAGACTTGGCTTTTACAAGGTGTACCCCTCTGCCGGACCTCATGTGTAATACTTAATGTAGCTACCGGTTGCGTGTAGGGTTTCCCTTATTATACAGGTTGATTCATAAAGGGTACACTAATTAACCATTGAACCTGCGCTCCTTAAGAGCATTTGTAATCATAATGTGAATTCAAAACTTGGCATGTCAATAAAAAAAAATGCTCCCAAAAAATCTCAATCGTCGTTACGTAATGTGCTCGCGAAACGATAAATGCATCATTTTGAAAACTGACAAACCAGTTAATTCTGCGACTGTACATATTTTTGATTAATTTCAGATTAAATAGTAGAATCTTATCGCAATCTTAGGGGCACATACATCTATACATCTATACATATAAATAAAATTGGAGTGTCTGTTTGTAATATTAAAATAACCGCTTTTTACTAAGTGCATTTGGATGTATACACGTTACCTATACCGAAACAACATTTTTTACAATTTTTGTCTGTCTGTCTGTCTGTCTGTCTGTCTGTCTGCCTGTCTGTCTGTCTGTCTGTCTGTCTGTCTGTTTGTTCCGGCTAATCTCTGAAATGGCTGGACCGATTTTGACGGGACTTTCACTGGCAGATAGCTGATGTAACAAGGAGTAACTTAGGCTACTTTTATTTTAGAAAAAAAAATAGGATCTCACGAAAAAAAATTAAAACCAATGTTGCAGCGCAGCGCCTGAATTAATTTTGATAGCAACAACCTGCAATGCGTGCCGCGGGCCCAGAATGGGCGAGCAGGCTGTTGTCAACGGTTGTCTTTGTTAAATACCACGCGGACGAAGTCGCGGGCAACAGCTAGTAAATAATATAAATAAACACGTATAAAGTAAGGGTATAGTTTAAATTTAGCATTGTATGGATAAAACTTACGTAGATATCCCTTGCTACCTACGTATAACCAATGGTCCCTATTATGGGAACGTACAAGTTTACAAATCCATGCCTACCAATTCGCCGGTCTCATAACACAAGTACACTCCCTATCATAAATCACTTCGCTAAAGTGTCACTCGCGATCTGAGTACATTCGGTGTATAAAACTAACGACTTGGGCCGGCAAAAGGCGGGCCCCGCCCTGCTAGGGGCGGCTTTATTGCCCGTTGCCCTTTTAACCGCCAAAATAATTTATAGTTATTAATGTAGGTACTAATAATTGATTGTTGATTTTGATATAGGAATAGTATTCTAATATTCCGCGGTTGGAAAGTACCTATACTTATAGATATTGTTGGTGAGCGTAGACTTTTATGTTGTTTAAGTATATACCTACCATTATCTATCTATACATATAAATAAAATTGGAGTGTCTGTTTGTAATAATAAAATAACCGCTTTTTACTAAGTGCATTTGGATGTATACACGGTACCTATACCAAAACAACATTTTTTACAATTTTTGTCTGTCTGTCTGTCTGTCTGTTTGTTCCGGATAATCTCTGAAATGGCTGGACCGATTTCGACGGGACTTTCACTGGCAGATAGCTGATGTAACAAGGAGTAACTTAGGCTACTTTTATTTTAGAAAAAAAATAGGATCTCACGAAAAAAAAAAAGCAATGTTGCAGCGCAGCGCCTGATTAAGTTTGATAGCAACAACCTGCAATGCGTCCCGCGGGCTCAGAACGCGCGAGCAACGGTTGTGTCTTTGTTAAATACCACGCGGACGGAGTCGCGGGTAACAGCTAGTTTTTAATAAATTGTATACTAAGTTACATTATTTGATAAGGTAAGTTGTTTCCTAACTGTACCTATACAGAGTTATATTTAGAAGTAGTAATCTACATTCAAAAAAATCTCATCACCATTCAAATCGTTAAATCAAATTTTGAAATCCAAATCCGAAATGATCTTTAAAAGCATCTTTTTTCGACGCACACCCGATCCCACGGCATTGAGATACCAAACACCACCAGTCGAGAAGGCATAAAGGCAGAGTACGGCAATTCAAAGCGATGCCTTTTGAATCGAACACAAGTGTAGACAGGAAACGCGGTGTCGAGTGTACTTATCCGTACGCTAGACAATTGAATGGAATAAAAGACAAGGAATTATGGGAATACATCCGAGAGAGATAATTGCAGGTTGGAATCCGACTTTATGGTATTTTTTTTTCTCTTGCAGCCCGAGATTTTAATTTTGGCCTTATCAACTGTTTGCGGTCTAGACCTATAATTTATCAGCTTCCAAAGCTTGACTAAGCGTCCTCCAATTGCGTTCAACTATATTGATAGCATCAAATTAAACCAATGAACAATTTGAGATAGTTTTTTAAACTCAGTCAAATAGCCTATTATGAACATAAACAAGCAAATTATTAGTAACCCTCTTCCTGCGTATCGCTTCCTAATCAGCCCTATCGATAGCTATCGGTGATCTAACCGTGCGAACGCCCACCTGTATCCAAATGACCCGTCATCGTCGCGTGACTAGCGGTAGGGGTCAGATATACCATTATTAATACCGGGATGCTATTTAAAGTACTATTAATTTGGTCTGAGCCGAGATGAGTTCCCACATTAATTTAAATGTAACTTTAAAAAGTAACGAATGCAATGACGATGGTTTAACAACTAAACTACCTAAGTGTACCGCTGTTACCTCTCGAGCACTAATGTGTGCAAGATAGCAGTATTGTTAGATGGAATCCGTTCAGTTAAGTCGAGATTAGTAGACACCAACACTGATATTCATTATCTCGCGTTTAACACAGTAATCAATTGAAATAAAACTATTTTTTATAGATTTTATCGCGTGGATATTATGTTTTACGGACAGCGTACTGACTGAAAATCGCAAATAAAAAAACATAATATACACGCGATAAAATCTGTAAAAATAGTTTTATTTCAATGGGTAGTATTTGCGTAAATATAAGAAGTTTTATTTCAATGGGTAGTATTTGCGTAAATATAAGAAGTTTTATTTCAATGGGTAGTATTTGCGTAAATATAAGAAGTTTTATTTCAATGGGTAGTATTTGCGTAAATATAAGAAGTGAACAGTAAAAAATTGCCAACATATAAGGCTTAACCATAATACATATGTTAAGGGTTAACAATAATCACAAATCGTCAATGATATGTCACGATTTATTCAGTCGCCGGATCAGTAAAAAACTAAGTCAAATTTAGTGAGTTGATCTTTTAAATATCTATCAAATAATTAGACAGTTTTATTCACTATCTATCAAAACATAAACAAATGGCCGGTATTGATATTAGCCCTAATTAGCGATGCGACGGGGGTGTGCGCACTGAGAGCCGGCAGATGCGCGAGCGCACCTCGTGGGAACACCACAGCAACACTAAATTGGCTCGGGCACGTCATCTCGTTGTCGCACCGACAATTAACAACGTTTGTAATCATCATTAAATGTTACTTTCGGCAGGACCCCCTTTCCCATTGGCCCGCCATCAAAGCCCCCCCCCCCCCCCCAGTTAAAAAAGAAACATTCTAATTTATTCAACAATTTTTTTTTATGTTTATCTCTACACCGTATTTTGCCGTCGCTACGTCGACAAATTTTTAAATTTATTTAACGTAAATATGCATAAAATAACTTACTCGACGAAGTTGGCATTGATTGCATTTCCATTATACATAAATTTTCATAGTACCTGAAACAAAATATAAACAAACGGTTTCCATCAAAAACGTTCAATGTAACAAGAAAAATATTCTCACAGGAATCAGTCGCCATTCGCTTCGAGTGCCGCAAGTTTCAAGTCGCGGTTTTCAATGGTCCTCCAAACGCAATATATTGAAAAGACTCAATCAAGAAACGCTACAAATGTAAGAAAATAATTCGGCATTGTTCGGAAGCTTGGTGGCTGACATCTTGCGGCCACGGCGCGGAGTGCCCTCGTGTGTTTGTTCATTATTCGCATTGTTCTATTGCTAACAGTTAATTGTTGAATTAAACGACCAATAGCACGAGTGGCGTGGAGTGGTTACCGTTTAATTCATCGAAAACACTTTCGAGTCTCCCAACTGATGCAATGCAATCGTGAGAAAATCGATAACATTGTAGGCATTGTTAATTTATTATAGCCACATAATTGTTGCAAAGAGACATTTTATTCTGGAAATTGGCAAGTCTCTGTATGTAGATTTGGTTTAACAATGTTTGTATACCTAGACGGCAATATCTAATATTAGTGCTGAATCCGGGATTGAATACGTAAATGAATAAAAATACTTAATACAAATATATTTTACGTTCATATATCAGGGTTAGGTATATTAAAGACAGATTTCTTTCACGTAGGACGACCTGATTAGCGCAGTTGGTAGTGAACCTGCTTTCTGTGCTGCGGGTCCCAGGTTCGAATCCAGGTAGGGACAATCTTTGTGTGATGATCATGAATGCTTGTACCCGAGTCATCGATATTTCATATTTATACAACTATAATAAAGTGGGTTCGCCCCCAGTACATTGTACGGTACCCATAATGCAAGCGTTGCTTAGTGTGGACTGTGGGACTATATAGTTGGTGTGTTCGTCTGGCAAGATTATGATATTATTATATTACGTTATCTAATACCTACACGACAAGAAGTAGGTAAGTAATTATGTAGAGATGGTGAAAAGAAAATCACTAAACCTCCCAATAAGTTGACCAACGTAAGATAATCACATCGATTCGAAGAAAGCGAACAATGACAAAAAGATATTATTATGTTTGCGTCAACACGAACAATACAGTTTTTCTCCCAAAGTCCACGGTAGCTGCGTTTCTCGCTGCTTTGTTGATCCGGTCGGTCACTCAGATGTGGGCTCGTACAGTTTGTTGCAAATAATTATAGTTTCAAACAACAGGTAATTATGTAAGGATAATCCCGGTAAGTATCGGACAAAGGGCGGGTTCGGGCTGGATCGAGAGAGCCCGGTGCACATCGGAGGGCTGGCAACAATGCGACCTCAATAATAACATCGGAAAGTCGGTAGCTTCTTGCTTTTCAAATTGAGAACGCGAACAAAAAATCACAACTTAATACGCTTTTTTTTCGAATGTTTGGGCTTTTAAATAGCGAACTTTGGAATTTGCGGCGCACTTTTTTTTTTAATATGAATTGACTTAAGCAGCTGTTGTAATAACAAACATTTTAATGTGATGGGTTTATTGATATGTTATAGGTATTTAAATTATTGATGAGTAGTCTTTGGGTGCCGTTGCTAGGTTTGGGTTGAAGTTAGTCACAGAAGTAGTAATTAACAGATTCATTGCGAAGCAAATGTCGAGAGTTATAACAATGTATACAACGATATTTCGTTGTATCAAGAAAATAGAGGTCGTTTATATTTTTTTTAAATGTTTTAAATACATCATTTAGTACTGAATTAATAAGATCTTTCTAGATTAGTTACTGCGGTGTTCACCATAAATTAAAAAGATTCAATATTTTCATTGGTGTTTTAAGTGTTATTTATCTATCAACACATATGTTAAGCTATTTTAAGGTGCATGCAGTGGCGTAGCTACCGAAGGGCTAAGCGGGGCCCCCAAGCTCAAGGGGCCCCTTGGCCTGCATGATCGACGTTCGAGAAAGTTTTATAACATCCTAGTTGAATAAAGAATGTTCGATTTTTAACATTTAGGTATTATTAGGATGTTAGTTAGTTAGAGAACTGGTACACATAATACTTAGTAGTAACTAGCTTTGCTTTTTAACCAGCAGTGGGAGATAAGGAGCTCAGGATAAAGTAGTTTTTCACCTTCTAAGTATTTAGTATAGTTAAAATAGGGCCCCAATTTCATTTTTGCTCCGGGGCCCTTGGTTACACAGCTACGCCCCTGGGTGCATGCAACTTGTTTTATTACATAATATTATTTAACAGATAGATAAAGATGCAAGTAATAGAGAATATAAAAAATATGCTCAATCAGAGTTTTTGATACATATGTAGTTTGTTTTCATATTGTTTTTAAGTTTTTTTTTCTGTTTGTAAATATTTAGTGAGATGTAATACTAATAAAAATTAAATTATTAAAAAAAAACAGAGTTTACATATAGAACCTGACTTAGTTGACTTACATTCGTCCGGAATTCGTAGAACGCAATGTTTAAAATAAACGATAACGTGTTGACGCGCGAAATCAAATTAAAATTAGAGTCAATGAGCGTGTCCATAGACTATTAATGGCGCGGACTTTAACGACTTGACAAATAGGTGAAAATTAATTTCACCCACTTTACTGGGCGCGGCCGGGGGAGGGGGCGGTGCGCCGGGGGTTTTATTAAAAACATAATTTAACGCAAGCAACCTATTGGCAATATAATTGTTTAATGTTTTATTAGCGAGTTTACACTTTTTTTTATTGTGCCATAAAGCCTGGGTACTGGTAACTTGATCCTGTCGGCGTTGTTGACGCGGTGGTCGAGTTGACTGACTGCGACTAGGACTACAAAGTCAAAGTCCAAATCATTTATTTCGTATAGCCCTACGGGGGCACACACAAATTGTCATAAACATTATTTTTCGGTTATCTCTACATTTGGATCGGAACGCGACCTCAACTGAGAAGATCCGGCGAGAAACTCACAGAGCTTATTTTTTTCTTGCCTACCTACTTCACAGTCGGTAGGTAATAGTCATAGTCAATCAGTCAATTTGACTACTGCCTGACTATGACTACCCAATATCCCTACTGGTTGAATCAAAAGTGTATAATATTCTCACATATGAATCAGTAAGTTATATGCAACATGTTGATGTAAAAAATAATTGTGTATAACATTATTGTTTTTTTTAAAACAAGGCGATCCAGTAGCTTGGCTGTGCGCTAAGTACACGGAGTATTTTTTTTAATGTCAAATAATTTGATTTATTTCATTGGGAATGATATATTTAAACATACTGTTGGCGCTGTCAAAATATGTGACACTATTTTTGTTACACCGTATAAAATTGGTCAGTACCTACATAGAGTCATAGTCAGTCATTTAGACCGCTAATTGAATATAGCTACCTACTAGACTGTCAGTCAGTCAGTCATATTCAGTCAGCAATTTGACTGACTGACTACCTATTCTATAAGCACTGTTCTTATTGCCACCTGTGCAATTGTCTAAGATTATCTTAACAAGTTAACCCCTCAGCGCCACCCGCATGCACTTGACATAATGACTATTATGAGGGTACAATCGACCCCCCACAGCCTGACTCTGATAGGTGGTCTTCCACTCACTAACAAGACCACCAGGGACCTAAACAACATACAATGGTACAACCATACGGAGACAAAATACCAATGAAATACAGCGTGCCCTAAAAAGGGTAGACTATTATGGAACCTTCGCTTCTTTTTAGGGCATTTGCGAAGTGCGAAGTCACAATTTCGATATGTCAATAAAAAATACTAAAAAAGTCTTGTGTTGTCTCTTGTCTTGTCTCCGCCGGCTGCGCGATTAATGCTGGCGGTCAAATTATTAATTGACTAGCTGCGCCCTGTGGTGTTACCCGCGCAAAAAAATATGTCGATCCTTTGCGCTATGAAAAATTAAAACAGATCTATCCCGTGGGAACCATACATTTTACTGGGGGGGGGGGGGGAAGTAGCCTATGTGCTATTCCAGACTATAATCTACCTCTGTGCCAAATTTCATTCAGATCCGTTCAGCCGTTCTGGCGTGATTGAGTAACAAACATCCATCCATCCATCCAAACTTTCACATTTATAATATTAGTATAGATATAGATTATGCATTTTGCGATTAAAATATCAGCTTTCATATAATTTTATATGTGATAGAACCTTACATAAAGCTTCGTAGTAAAGACCGTACTTGTGTAACAACAATAATATATATACCCATGACAACAGTAATTAAAAACAAAGCAATTCATTAAGAGCAAAGATAGAAACGAGTGTGCGGTGATTGCATTTTCAAAATGTTTATTTTATTTGATGTTAGTATTTTTATCGAGTATTTACTCTAAACTAAATTACGAAAAAAACAAATTTTCTTAATTGCTTCTCCACGTGATACCCAGAATAGGTATCCTAGAAACTAATCCAATGAGGCCAAACACCGCGCAAACCTCCGTCTGTTTAAAAATAAACATGAAAAATAAAGATGAAAATAACTTGAAGGTATTGACGAAAGGTTTTTAATAAATTCATGGTTGATAGCCGGATTATCGCAGTTGGTAGAGACCCTGCCCTCTGTGCTGAGGGTCCCGGCTTCGAATCCTGGTAGGGACAAACTTTGTGTGATGAGCATGCATGTTTGTACCCGAGTCATGGATGTTTAATATCTATTTAACTCCCAGATATAGAACCCAGTATGGTTCACCCCAAGTACTTTGTACGTTACCAGTAAGCCTTAGGCTGTGTCCCCAGTAGGCAAACTGTTAGCGGCCGACTGAGTGAGCCGCAAATTTGTGGCGAACTGAAATTCGAGTTAGCTGCAAACTCAGATCAATTTGCGTGCGTCGCAAGCAAACTGTTATGTGTTAGCCTCTTATTTAGGTCGATCGACCGACTGAATTTTCACTGTCAACTGTCCACATGACAGTTTGCGGCAAACGGACTCACTACGCCCGGCGAACAAGCATATCGCCGCCGCCGACTGGAACCGGTTTTGCTGTGAGTCGGCCGCTCACTGAATCAATCGGCGCGCGCAACACAGCAATCTGCGTAGAGTGAGCGCAAACTAGCAAACTGTGAACATCCATTTTAAATATATGGAAGGGCGTACTAAACCGATACGCCGCTAACTCAGTCGGCCGCTGACAGTTTGCCGACTGGGGACACAGCCTTACTTAGTCTGGGACCGTATAGATGGAGTGTTCGTCTGGCGATATTATTATTATTATAAATAGTGCAGTAATACATACCTACTTACAATACATGAGTAGTTACGAGCGCATAGCATATAAACACATACAATAATAGACATTTAAAACATTAGCCCACAAATTTTTAGACGTTTTATAACTTTATCAAACGTCATATATTAAAAAGCAAAACTCTTGTGCGCAGTACTATATAAAGTTTGATAAAGTTATAAAACGTCTATTAATTTGGGGGTTGGTATGTAAACAGTTCGCTGAATAAAAAAGTTCGCAATGGGTAATACATAAGAGATACTGCGTCGATTTCATAAGAATTTGCAAAGTGGCGACATAAAAATAAAGTATATATCTACGTGTCAAAATGCTAACATCGTCCTTTTTTTGTCAGCGATCGCATAAAAAAATTGCATTGAAATCGGTCCATCCGTTTAGGCGCTTTGATGTCATAGATAGACAGACACACAGACAGACAAAAGCTTCAAACGTATAACTCCCCACGTTTTCCGTCGGGGGCTAAAAATTCGCGGGGGACTGTAAATTCTATATATTGCACAACATTAAATGCGAAATTAAAAAATACTATATCGACGGTATTCCACGAAGGGGTACGGCTGTTCTACATCCATTGCACACAGATTTCAGATATCATTAGGAAAAGTCGAAAGCCTTTTTCCCTTTGCCAATCGGTCAAAGTTACAGGCTATTATTTATAATAACACAAAATCTATTTTAAAATTTGGATGTAGGGGGTAATCTCCAGAACTTCGGTTCCGATTCAACGAGTATTTCACTAATAGACAGCTGCATAATCACTGAGTGCTATATGCTATGTTTCACAGATGCACCGCAGGCGCAGCCGCGCGCACAAGCTAGTAGAAAAAAAATGCTGTTTGTTATTGCTTATCACTTTTCAACAGCGGGACCTATTTGGTTATTGTTTTTAATCGTAGCTGTCCGAATAAGGTATATCGGGAAATATTTTTTTTAAAGTTGACCGAAAAATTCGGGACCGGACAACGCGTATAAGGCCAGCGGGTATCATACAAAAATTAAATAAATAAATACTCACTTTTCAAAAATGAAAATCACCAAATGTCTCCAAAAATGAAAATCACGAAAACTCACAAAAATAAACAGTTCCCGGCAATGTTTACTTCAATGTTTACATCACGTCACGGGGTTGGTGGTTGATGACTGAGTGACTCTCGCGCATGCCCGTTGGGGTTGAATGGGGCGGCGGTAGGGCGGGGGGCCCGCCCCGGACCTAGCCCATCGTACATCCATTCAGATTTATGATTAGGCGTGATGGGAGATCCTATTTTTAATGTACCGTAGTCAAGTTTGATTACATAATGCTTATAGTATCGCCATGTATGTCTGTTAGTCTGTCTGTCTGTCTGACGTCACATTCATATTATTCGGAGACTATTAGGGCTAGAAGACTGAAATCTGCCACATTTACAGATTTCACGTACCGCTAAAAAAATGCGTTTAAAATATTGACAGAATATATTTCAGGGTACTTCCTGTACATAGGACAAACAATATTTACCCCCTCGAGTGAGATGTTGATGGATAGGTATTTTTAAAATTATTATAAGGTTTCTTTGCCAGTATTTATCCTTTTTACGTGATTTGTACATTCATCCTCTAACTCCAGAAATACATTACAAAAAAATCTGAAAATTTCTAAGATACTAGCACATAGTACAACATTATAATAAAAATGATCTTGATAGTCAAGGATCATATGGATCATGAGTAATAGGCGACCAAGTTAATGCAAAGTTAAACCCGCATTATTGCTTAACAAATACAATATATAAAGAAAGAAACCAACCGCGAATATAACTTTGTTTCTTGTAATTCATGAATTTACCAAAATAAATGTTTGTTGTCAACATGGCTACGGAATCCTACATTGTGTGTGATCTGACACGCACCGGGCTGATTCTTATTTGTTACTATGGTAGGTACTAGATATTAGATTTGTTGCTATGTTATAAGAATATTGTTGTATCTATATGTAGAATGATTGATTCTACTATTTTTTCTTTCTAACACTATGATTTTTTTTTCTTGCTGGGATATAGTTCTTATGTTTTGGCGGGAATTGTTATTCTGTGAGGATGGATTGCTAGGAGGGAAAAGGGATAGAAATAAAAATGTTTGTATTTATTTCGATAAACCGATTTTAATTTATATAAACATCCTGAAATCCTATATAGGTACTGATACGTACCAATCGATACGATTTTCGATCAAATGTGTAGATACTTATTTAATAAATGTCATAGTGATTAAGACGATATAGTCGAACTGGGTAGGACGGTTAGCAGTGTTTTTGTGCAAATGAATACGTCATCCGCCCATCATAAACTATCATTCAAAACTCATCGTTACGGAGGGGACAGACGATAATAATACCACACAATAAAACGTAACTGACAATGGAGTCTCTCATCCATAGATTTATAGAGTAGGGTTCCATCTTTAAAATCTATGTCATTTCGCTCAACGTCAACTGTAAAACGCGTGACGTTGTACGAACGGAGCGCAGCGATTGGCTGATCGTAGGCATGCGCCCTACGGCGAAGGGAGGCGCTTTTATTTTTAATTTGGGGCCACTTTGCACAGATTACCCTTTGTATGCCTGACTCTGGGGTTGCCTTTGTGACTGGCTAGTCATTTTTTAATCGCAGCTCATTATTTCTTTGTTTGTCAATTCAATTATGCTTTTATAGGGAGAATAGTACAGATAGTGGATGAAAAAGGCTGGTTTTTTATGAGATAATCGTTTGAATGATTGAATATTCAGTATAAGAAATAAATCTATCAAGTTCATGACAAACAATACTCAACATGAGTAGGTACTCAGAAAAAATAAGTCATAGGGTACTTTTAACAGACTTTTTTGGATACTCTTAACCAAATATTGAAATGAAACGAGTATATTTTACAACAACGTTTATTGTTTACAAATAAAATTATTCATTGAATAACATTTTTACACTAGCTATCCCGGCGAACTTCGTACGACCTCAGAATAAAATGTACGAGTAAATGAATTATCAATGTTTCCCATGTTTTAATAGTTATTCTACTATACGGGGCGGGAGAAACTGAAAAAATCAAAGATTATAAAAAATGGCCCACCCGTTTTTGAGTTATAAATGGTGTAACTAACACGCCTTTGAGTGTATATATATATAAATATATATCGATATAGATCACTTATGTCGTGATCTAACAATACAACATTCACGACAACGCGAGCAAGCAACAACGAAATACGAGTTGCATCATATGTATTTCTATATCAATACATAATTATGATGCAACCTAATATTGCGCAATATAAAATTCATCCTCGTCTCAACAAATCAACAAACAATCATAGTTGCTGCATTTCCATCTGTATAAGAAAACGTTATCCAAGAAATATCCAACTGCACGTCAAGTGCGAGCTAACTGTATACATTATAGTGTACCGTATTTAGACATTTTGTATGCAGAATTGAAAAGCGCCTCTAGCGGACGGTATTTAAAACTTTCAATCCTCCATACAAAATATCTAAATACGGTAGACTATAAGTTATACGGTTAGCTTACGAATAATCTCGCACTTGACGTACAGTAGCTGGCCACATCGTCGAACATACTAACGGAAATTTCTCGAAAAACTTATCGTTGCTACGTTCGTACGTACCTACGTTCAAGTCTCTCGCTGAGGTCTAAAGGCACGTCTACTCCTAAACATTCAACGAAAACAAATAAACAAATCATTTTAATTCCGTACCAATGAAAATTTGTGCTGTAATTACATTACTCTGAAAATGTAGCATATCATTGAAGTAAATTATATGACACGTCTGTCCCGATCCTATTTCAGGGTGATTCTTCATTATCATATGTTTATTAGCACTGATTTTGGACCACACGTAGAATATGTGATTGGAGACAAAAAGTATGACACTATCGGAAACTAAAATATGATTATATGTATTATACGTCTATTTTATTGAAATGAAACTATTTTATAGCGTTTATTTTATGTTTTTACGTTCCCGACGTTTTGGCTACTTTACAGCAACCATGGTCACGGGAGGAAAACATTAAATAATCGCTATAAAATCCGAAAAAATGTTTATTTCAATGTGAAGTACACGCGTAAATATAAGAAACCATCTAGTTTATATTTTAACATTAAAATACTGCCACTAAAGAACATAATTGGACGATTAAAATCTGTCACAGACAGGAGCAGCATAATAACAGCTAGTACAAAAGACACAGGTCTTCTTCTTCTTCTTTTTTGAAGGTTGACAATCGGCTACAAAATAGAGTTTGTATGGAAGATAATGTTGTGGAATTTGTTGTCTCTGTTCATGTCTCTTAGACTGTCTGTAAAAAAAATCTAATATTCATATTTTTTCTTAAATGCAACCCGCTATTAATCTTTCGGCAAAGCGCTGTCGCTCTTCCCTCTCGAGTAGACCCTGTACGCAGTCTTTGAGCCCAGCATCCGGTCCAGCAGACTGTGCTTGGTCCTCCGCCGGTGCGTGAGGACCTCCCTGCAGAGCTCGTGGAAGACCTCGCCGATCTGGTTCACGTGTTCCGCGGCCGCCACTTCCGCAAAGCTGCATTCGAAGTCTTTCGCCAGTATATCGCCTTCTTCTCGACTAACCTGAATTAAAGAATATAAATGAATGTGGCCAGACTGTGCTATCCTATAGGAACCATGCATTTTTCTGGGATAAAATTAGCCTATGTTATTTTCTGACCCATAAACTACCACTACCTATATGCAAAAAATCATGTCGATCCTTTGCTCTATGAAAAATTAAAACAAATCCATCCCACGGGAACCATACATTTTACCGGGATAAAAAGTAGTCTATGTGCTATTCCAGACTATAATCTATCTCTGTGCCAAATTTCATCCAGATCCGTTAAGCCGTTCTGGCGTGATTGAGTAACAAACATCCATCCAAACTTTCACATTTATAATACTAGTGGGACTAGTGGGATAAACTCTATGGTTATCTTACCTGTCTCAAATGCATCAGATCCGCCTTGTTCCCCACGAGGGTGAGAGGCACGTCCGCCTGGAGGCTCTGCTTGGCCCTGCGCACGTAGTTGAAGGACTCCCGGTCCGTGATGGAGTACACCAGGAACAGGCCGTCCGCCCATTGCGCTATCTCGTTGCCGGGCAACTCATCTATACTCTGTAACCGATACATCGGCCATTGAGTTATATGCATTTCCTACGCATAGCAAATCCGGTGAACGCGAGGGTTGAGCGGCAGGTGCGGAAAAAAATTAGGGGGGGGGGGGGGGGGGTTATGAGCGCAAATTTGTCAAAATTTCTTTTTATCTCCAATCTTGCATTTTTATAGAAAAACAGAGCGTTTATTGATCGATATAAAACTAATTTTACGAATTCTATCGCTGAACGCGATACAATCCGTAAAATGTTATGGTTTTTTTTAGTGGCCCCAAATATGTCATTATTGTAAGCATGACACTAGGACGTCTAACATCTCAGTCCTCCCGGGACCATGGTTGCTGTAAAGCAGACGAAACGTCGGGAACGTAAAACACATACAACAAAAAACGCGATAAAATCCGGAAATTTAGTTTTATTCAATAAACAGAGCATTATTGAAATGTAAGAACGAAAAAACTGAATTATAATCCTATATCCGCGGTTTAATGGCAGAGGGCCTTGATGTGTGGGAGCTGTATGGCGTATGTCCAGCAGTGGACATCTTTTGCTCACCTTTGGACAACTTTTACTCACCTTTGGACATGTATCCAGTATTTCAAACAGTATCGGCTCCCCATCTAGGAGTGCTTCGTGCTTGTATTTGCTATCTGTAAACATCATGTTGCTGTTACGAGATATTCAACCAAATAACCACACAATTGGATGCGAGTGGCGGAGGACCGTGATGAGTGGAAATCATTGGGGGAGGCCTATGTCCAGCAGTGGACGTCTTTCGGCTGATAGATCGATAGATAGATAGAACGATAAAAAAATATAAGTGCATCCTTTTTATTAACTTAAAACTTAAAAACTCATCTTAACTTAATAAACTCGGTAAGTTGTCAACAAAAGAAAAAAAGATAACTTGGCCGATTAGCTTGAGCGCAGGCCGCTCAGCTCACTGTACAGGTGGTTGCGGGTTCTATTTCGGCCTGGACAAAATTCAGTGATGATCTTTTCTTTTTTGATCGAGTCTGGGTGCTACTAGGATCGCTCCTAAGATTTACTCTTTCATTTTACCGAAGCAAATATTCGGTAATAATTTTCGAATTTTAATGTTTTACCTGTTCTCAAATTTTACACGTATATAAACAATTATAATAGTGGTATAGTGAAATAATAACCTTGCTGATGGTCGTATTCTCCGATGTACCGCTTTGTCAGAAACCGAACTGTCAACGCTGGAACACAAAAATTGAATCCATTAATTAACAATCTTTACACCAGCACTCACACGAAGAAGTGACAAAGACCGAGGGTCGCGAACACAAAATACCAAGCCGATTTGTGTAGGTGTACCTACACAAATTGTGGCCATCCTAAAACATTATAGCTTTTTATAACTATTACTCTTAACTCTTCTGCAAAACAATGGATTATTTTCTTTAAAATAAAATATAAATAATAAAATAAATACACCAGGATGGCATCCAATAGGGAGAGATGGCGAGACTTCGTGAGGCAAGCAACACCAGTCCCAAAACCAAAACATGACGACCACGACCGCTCTGACAAGAGCGTCACGACTTAGAAGAATAAAATAAAATAATGTTTTTTATTCGGTCACGTAATCAAAAACGCTCTGGATTGTCGGTTAATACGTTGTGACGTGTCGTAATCAACACTGATTACGACGGTATGAGAGGTTGTCAATACGAGTTTGGTAATATCTGGAACTTTAATGTTAAATTATATTACATTATCTGGAAAATGGGAAACAAACTAAGAAGAGTGGCATAGTTGGTAACCACCATTATTTTTGTCCGAGGGTCCCGTGTTTGCATCCTGTTACGTTTTGTTTGCTAAGTACGAATGTTTGTAACCGTGCCATAGTCCGGGTCATGTTTAAAGTAATTATATACTAGGATCAACCCAAGTCCATTGTATGGTACCCATAATACCATTGACATTTATTTGTTTGCGACCGTACAATTTGTGTGTTCGTCTGGCGATATTATTATTATGATATAGATTTCGATATTGGTGTCGAAAAATGCGATCGGTAATTGGTGTAAAATGAATAAAAACATACAGATTCTGTCCCTTTCAGTGACAAAATCCATGACACATTTACCAAGGCTGTTCGCTCAAGTGCTGGAGATGTCAGGAATTTTGACAATAGGTGACGACATCAGGTATGTGAACACTCATGCGCAAGTATGTAGGTCAGAGGAGGCGAGAGCGAGGATGCTGTCAAGCGCCAACGAAAATATCAAAGTGGACGGTCACACCCAGCGGCCGGGCATTATTCCTTTCTCAATGAGTGGCTGAGGCTACCCAGAGACGAAACACGACCAATATATTAGGTAGTGAGTATTTCAGTATGGACCAAATTTTAAAAATAATGTGTACATATAAATTTGTCTATACCGAATGTTTTTTTAAAGTGGGCGCGTAGATCCTAATCTGAAACTTTAGGGAATAGCGAAAAATGGGGTCGAAAATTGGGTTATTATAATATATTATAGTCAACGACAACAACATTATCATCAGGGTACTTATAATTTTATAAAAAATATCAAGAAATACTCGACACTGGCAAATATGGCTCTATTTTGTAGCTGATTGCCAACCTAAAAAAAAAGGAGAAGAAGAAGAAGTAATTGCAAGCGGTAAACTACCTAAGAGCGCTGTTATTTATAAAATATATATGTAATATATACCTATTTGTATATGTTAATGTGTAAAACCCCAAATAAAATATTCTATTATTTAAATACTTTCCATTGACGGGGTTAGGTTAATGCACCGTTTAGACTGGCATTATGTGACAGCAGTGATTCGTCAACATATAAACTGCGTCACACGGCCGCCAGAGGGCCCGGCTGTGCCAAATTCCACGCCGTGTTTACACTCAAAGTGTCGTATTATTCCACCTACACTTTCGTAGTACTCCTGTAGAACGTTTTATTTTAAAACGACTTGGATCAGAACCATAGACTTAGTTAAAAAAAATACAAATTATATGATACAAGTTTGCCAACACAACCGACTGGAATAAAATAAATAATGTTTAAAAATTGATTTAAAAGAGCGTATTCCATCCTGCTCACACGCATTTCACGAAAAGAAACACAGTGACAACTTGTTTTCTTTATGATGTTTCGATTACATTAGGAATGTCTGCTTACGCTACTGTATAGAACTCCAAGCATGTGATGTCATCGCCATAAATCATTGCGCGTGCGACAGAGAAAGAGCTTCCACCCCCTCTCATTCTGACACACGAATAAATTACTTTATTGCGACCAATTTAATTGTTTTTTTTTTCCTGAAACATATTTTTCCATTTTCATGAAAATAAATCCTCGAACCTCACCAGACTTACTTCCTCACCATCGACTATTACTTTTAGCCGCTAAAAAATAATTATGCAAAGTATGTAGGTACCTATATAATATATAATAATATCAGCCCTTCTTAATGTCCCACTGTTGGGCACGGGCCTCCCCTCAATGCGAGGGGAATAGGTACCTAGGATTATATATAAATAAAAGATTTAATATAAAAATCAATAGCAGTCTGTCAGCCGAACCAAATAAACATTAAAATGGCGAGAAGTACGAAAAAGATGCTCAGAGCTATTTTATTTAGCATCTTTAGTGAGGTATCACAGCTGATTTGTCGGCATTTTGACGTGACGGCGCCGACGCGGTATGAAAATAACTTCATTTATTTATATCACAAGTACAGTGCTTCGACATTGCTTGGTATTGCGCCTTCGGCTGACTGCGTTATGGGCTCATTACTTTTATAAATAAGTACACATATCTGAACTATACTTGCATCGACAATTACAATTTAAATTGTAAGAATTCATAAAGCTACCTGTCTAGTATACTTGCTTGGATAATGGTTGCTGTAGCAACCGAAACGTCGTCGGGAACGTAAAAACATAATATAAACGCGATAAAATCCTTACTTTTATTTCAATGTAGTATTTGATAAATCTATACTATCTATACTAATATTATAAATGTGAAAGTTTGGATTGATGGATCGATGGATGTTTCTTACTCAATCACGCCAGAACGGCGGAACGGATCTGGATGAAATTTTGCACAGAGATAGATTATAGTCTGGAATAGCACATAGGCTAATTTTTATCCCGGTAAAATGCATGGTTCCCGTCGGATACATTTGTTTCAAATTTTCATAGCGCAAAGGATCGACATGATTTTTGCGCGGGTAACACCGCAGGGCGCAGCTAGTAGTTACATAATTTTGACAACGATTTCGGAAAATGACATTCGGATAATGTTGTTTCGGAAAGGTTGCCGTATCGAACAAATACAGACGAAAGTTCATGCCATCGTCATGTTTGTATGTAGTCTTGGGCACAGTCCTATAACCGATTTATAATAGCATTCAGGCAACATGTAAACAATCGAAGTCGATGATTGAATTATAGGAATACGTGTGGCAATCCCGACCATGCATATAGAGCCAATGTAATCACAGTGATTGATACATTCGTAGATTGCATGCGGTGGTTGTTCCACAAACATAAAAGTAATTTAATATAAAGTTTTGAAAAGCAGTGATAGCCAAGTTGGTAGAACGCTTGCCTCGGTAACGAGGATCGCATAATCAAACCCCGGCTCGCACCTCTGGGATTTCTGGATTTCATGTGCGAATCTCATTTTCCACCACGATTATCACTTGCTAAACGGTGACGGAAAACATCGCGAGGAAACCTGCATGTCTGACAGAGCCCCTCGAAAGACGTGTGAAGTCCGTATGGCCTAATCTCCCTCGTATTGATGGGAGGTCCGTGCCCAACAGAGAGACATTAAAAGGGCTAGTATTATTATTATAAATATGTTTACTAGATCTTATTGGAACAACAAAGCAAGGAACGGCTGCCTATGTTAGACAGTAAAAATAACACCCATATGAGCAAGTCAGATGGCTTCGAAAGATCATAGACTGGCATGAAGACTGTGGAACACCTGTTTACGCTGGCTCCAGACAAAAAATATTGTAAGGTGCTGACTGCCAACCTTATTGGACTAGCATCTATACGGAATTAACTTAACTTTACCTACCTCATTGTGACTCATAAGCCGAGTTGGTTCGAGATCCAACCGACCGTGAATTCCTTAATTTATACTTAGTTTTAAATGTACCTACCCACTTAATTCATTATTTGAAACCTATTTTTGGATCAATTAGGAATATTTTCATTAATTACTCAGTTGCCTATGCTCCGCGAATAGTTGCCTTATGATGCATCGGTTATATTTTGAAAACATCGCCACATAATGATGGGGAAACATGCGCAGTTCCTCGTAAAATGCCATTGTAACTTTATTTCGAGCGCGTTCGATGACCAGCGCCGGATGAAGCCAGCGCGGGGCCTATAGCACATGTGCGCAGGCGCAGGTACAGGACTTTGTTAATGGGGGGTAGCGGGGGGGTCAAATACGGTACGGCAAGTTTGGTGTGATTTTGCCTGGGGGGGTTAAATACGGTACGGCAAGTTTGGTGTGATTTTACCTGGGGGGGTTAAATACGGTACGGCAAGTTTGGTGTGATTTTACCTGGGGGGGTTAAATACGGTACGGCAAGTTTGGTGTGATTTTACCTGGGGGGGTTAAATACGGTACGGCAAGTTTGGTGTGATTTTACCTGGGGGAGGGGGGGGGGTCAAATACGGTACGGCAAGTTTGGTGTGATTTTACCTGGGGAAGGGTCAAATATGGTACGGCAAGTTTGGTGTGATTTTACCTGGGGAAGGGTCAAATACGGTACGGCAAGTTTGGTGTGATTTTACCTGGGGAAGGGTCAAATATGGTTCGGCAAGTTTGGTGTGATTTTACCTGGGGAAGGGTCAAATACGGTACGGCAAGTTTGGTGTGATTTTACCTGGGGGAAGGGTCAAATATGGTACGGCAAGTTTGGTGTGATTTTACCTATCTTCCAGAAAACATTAAGTACCCAATAAAGTACCTACATATTTCATTGGTGAGTCACACAGATATATTAATGACAGGTGACTCAGAGTCAGATGGGCAATACCACCCATTACCCCTGACGCGAATGTGTGCGGACTGTAAACTAACGAAACACTTTGATGTTCATGAAATAATATTATATTAGTATTTTGGGAAAATCACAACCTACCTCGCGTTCACTGAAAACAATCTGACACTCTAACAATATTTTTAAATACTAAATATTAAATACTATATATTCGCGCCTAAATGCGCGGGGCCCGTAAAAACGAATACGTCTTTCCATTGGACGGTATGTTAACCGGACTTATGTGTACTTATACTATAGCTATGTTACTTCATACATTAGTTTGCGCGTGGGGCCTGTAGGCGTGGGGCCTGTAGCATTTGCCAACTGTCGCCACGTGGCTAGTCCGGCCCTGGCCCTGGATGACAATTTTAGGCATCCACAAATACGCTTTTGCTTAACAGCGGACATTAAATACTAGCTTTTAATGTGGTGCTGATTATGTTCTTCTTTCCTTACGAAATGAAATGCGATGAAATAAAATGGTTATGAATATGGCCTCACCCACAACTTAGCGGGTATTTTGCCAGTGTCAAGTAATTAATAGCAATAACGCATTCAATAAATACACATTATAAATAAAATAATGGGTGTGACATGATGATATGAAAATGGCGTGACCTGATTATGTTGGCTTGTTCAATATAAATTATCATAGATCACCTAACTTGTCACAACACTCACACCGCAATCTTTCCTCGAGTTATGAGATTACCGTTTTTGTCATTTTGTAAGTCGACAACACGCAAAATGAATGAAAAAAGTTTTATTTCTTCATTTGTGGTAACTATTCTACGCAGGCTATCTCACTCGCTCACTCGGGTCAAAGTCAAAGTCAAATCATTTATTTCGTACTAGCTGTTGCCCGCGACTTCGTCCGCGTGGTATTTAACAAAGACTCAACCGTTGGCAACAGCCTGCTCGCACGTTCTGATCCCGCGGGAGGCATTGCAGATTGTTGCTATCAAACTTAATCAGGCGCAGCGCTGCAACATTGGTTTCAATTTTTTTTAGAGAGATCCTATTATTTTTTCTAAAATAAAAGTAGCCTAAGTTACTCCTTGTTACATCAGCTATCTGCCAGTGAAATTCCCGTCAAAATCGGTCCAGCCATTTCAGAGATTACCCGGAACAAACAGACAGACAGACAGACGGACAGACAGACAGACAAAAATTTTAAAAAAGGTTGTTTTGGTATAGGTACCGTGTATACATCCAAATGCATTTAGTAAAAAGCGGTTATTTTAATATTACAAACAGACACTCCAATTTTATTTATATGTATAGATAGGCCCCCGTAGGGCATTTACAAATTGTCATTTACATTTTTTTTCTTAACTCTGCAACCGCATCGGAACGCGACTTCCACTGAGAAGATCCGGCGAAAATCTCAGTGGGCTTGTCATTTTAACGACTTTTTTTTTACAACCATGTTTATTGCAAAAAATAGGCTAGGGTAGGCTAGTCATTATATTAGTATACTAGTTGCGGCCCGCGGTGTTACCCGCGATTAAAAAGTATGTCCTTTTTACCAGGATAAAAAGTAGCCTATGTGCTATTCCAGACTATAATCTATCTCTGTACCAAATTTCATCCAGATCCGTTCAACCGTTCTGGCGTGATTGAGTAACAAACGTCCGTAATATTAGTTTGATAGTACAGCCTACACTGTATACTACTGGATAGTATAGAGTACAGACTCAATGGGCCGCAATTCATAATTCCATTCTTCACCCAGAGTAGTGGTACGGTACACGTTTATGAGCGAAGCTATAAATTTTCTGTTTCCACCAATACCAGGTCCGAATCCATGTTTCGTATTGACGCACATCCAACACGGATAGTCGTAAATATCAAAATGATATTAGCCACGAAATTGTGAGCGCCCGCGCAACAGAAGCTGTGACCTACATTGCCGGCGCCCCGGCCGCGACAGTACCTTACTTAGTACATACTAAACCAACAATGTATGCTGCCAGAATTAGAAAAGCTATTCAACAACATGCTGTATTTAATGTAAGGTGTTTCTGAATGGTCAAGATTTTGAATGGATGTATGTTATAAACAACAATTAATTCTTATTTTTTTTTAGGTGTGCAATCAGCTACAAAATAGTGCCAATTTTGCCAGTGTCAAGTAATTCTTGATAATTGTTTTTGAATTATATGTACCCTTGATGACAATGATAATGTTGATGACGATGACGATGAAATGAATCCCCCAACCCTATCAGTAAAGCTGTGGACATCTTGGGAGAACTTGAAAAGTCGAGTTATACTATATTGTTTCAATTGCCTTCACTTGCACGTTTATGATAACACCATGGTTAATATCCCAAATTATTTATCAATGAAACACATTTTTTGGAAAATACAACATAATTGACCACTTCACGGCTCAACTTACCGCCAAAAAGTCAAGAGTCAACAAGTATTTATTTATCGCTTAGCAAGATGCAAGAAGCAGTGATAGCCAAGTTGGTAGAACGCTTGCCTCGATAACGAGGATTGCAGGTTCAAACCCCGGCTCGCACCTCTGGGATTTTTCACGTGCGAATCTCATTTTCAACCAAGATTATCACTTGCTAAACGGTGAAGGAAAACATCGTGAGGAAACCTGCATGTCTGAGAGAACCCCTCGAAAGATGTGTGAAGTCTGCCAACCCGCACTGGGCCAGCGTGGTGGACTATGGCGTAATCCCCCCTCGCATTGAGGGGAGGCTCGTGCCCAGCAGTGGGACATAAAAAAAAGGGCTGGAATCATTAAGCAAGATGTCCAGTAAATTTTCAGTGAAGTATCCACGGCTACATTGATAGGGGTAGGGGATTCATTTCATCATCATCAACACCATCATTATTATCAGGATACATATAATTTTATAACAATTATCAAGCAAGACTCGACACTGGCAGATATCGCATTATTTTGTAGCCGATTGCCAACCTAACAAAAAGAACTTCTTCTTTTTGTTAGGTTGGCAACAATCTTGTTAATTCTCATTAAAACATAATTTAAGTACTCATGTTAATGTTCCCCCGCGACTTTTAACACAATTTCGCTTTTACCACACGCTTAAAGATTTCGGCAATGATGTTTGAAGTGGAATAACTTTCAGTGGAATTGGGTTTATCGCTTGATACAAAGTTAATTCACGGCCGCGCGTTATTTTACAAATAAATACGTACGCACCGAATACAAATATAGACGGACAAACGGTTTGAAGTGTAATGAGAGTAAGAATGGCATGTGTCGCTAAACGAAACCTCTATCGGGGAGTATTTATAATTTGTATTTCATTATGTGTTATCGCTATTAATTACTTGACATTGGCAAACTACCCGCTAAGTTGTGGGTGAGGCCATATTCATATCCATTTTATTTCATCACATTTCACATCGTAAAGAAAGACGAGTACGTATGCTAATATTAAAAAAATACAACCGAATTGAGAACCTCCTCCTTATAAAAGTCGGTTAATAAAGAATAATTTTTTTTTATTTATGACTTTGGATGTAGGGGTTTTTCTTCGGATCTACTGACCCGTTTCTAAAAAATATTTCAGCATTAGAAAGCTACATTATCCCCGAATGGTATAAGCTATGTGTCACCCAGGCACCGCGGGTGGGGCCGCGGGCAGAAGCTAGTGTAAAATAAAACAGCTAAATAGGTACTTAAACTATCTGGACGACAGCCAAAGCGGTAAATAGTGAACGTACAGTCTCAATTGTCACTTCAGACGCCAGAGAATATCTAAATAAACACTTTATTAATAAAACAACAAACGTATAGCACATTCACACTTCCGTGTTCAATTTGTGTGCGAATTAAAAAATATAATACCCATACTTTTTCTTCTTTATGTTAGGTTGGCAATCGTCTACAAAATAGTGCCAATTATGCCAGTGTCCAGAACTTCTTGATATTTTTTTTTAATTATATGTACCCCTGATGATGTTGATAGCATGAATCTCTTAACCCTATCAGTAAAGCTGTAGAGACTTTACTGAAAATTTACCGGACATTTCGGGAGAAAATGAAGTGTTGGTAACGATATCCTCTGACAACCGGACCCAAGGCTACCAACGCAATCGAGTGGTCCGACCAACCTTTACGAAATGCACAAATGGTATAGGTTAGGTATACCTAGATACCTAGTAAGTTTGCATCATATACTATATCAGCATTGCTCGCGATGTCGTGCATTTATTGGTATACTTGGTGTGTTTTTTTTATATCTCGGGAGAATTGCAGTCTTTTCCCGGGATGAAAAATGTATCGTAAGCATTAACCCGGTATGTAAGCTTTCACTGTGCCATCATTTTTTTGTCTAGGTACCGCCTTGCAATCGGAAGTGGATAATGCTCTTTCCAACTCCATCTATTTTTCTTTCGATTAATTTCGTTGTGGGTTCCAAGACCAGTAGCGTCTCCC
The DNA here is from genome assembly GCA_905404115.1 of Pheosia gnoma. Taxonomy (NCBI): domain Eukaryota; kingdom Metazoa; phylum Arthropoda; class Insecta; order Lepidoptera; family Notodontidae; genus Pheosia; species Pheosia gnoma. The sequence continues at coordinate 8,919,181 of FR989898.1, forward strand.
CGGGACTCTTCTTCGTTGGTCACCGTTGCAACTCCTGGCTTACAGGAGTAGCATTCGTGGGAGTGGGTGGTGGGCCTAGTCCCCAAGCAAATTTCTTTTAAAACGACCCATTTGATTTTGAGGTAAAATTTTATGGCCCATTACCGCGGAAATGCATCCATTCCCCAGGATAAAAAGTATCATAAGTATATTATGTCCCGGGTTTTAAGCAACAACCGCGTCAAGTTTATTAATATTCGTCAGATAGACAAGACAAAAATCCAAATAACTATTTTTGGGTCAGCCTCTATATCGATAATATTATGTCTCCTACCGATGTTTTTTTTATCCATATACATTAAATGCACAGACAAATCCTAGCTAGTCTTATTATATCTTGGCCGAAAGGGCGAGCTCTCGACGAACTCAATCTAGTTTATTGGGGCATGGTCGGGGGTAGCAATGTAACTAGCTCAAGGGTGTACGGAAGGAAGCTCCCGCGCAGCTATCGATTTCGCCGTCCCACTCGACCCCAAAGGTCACAGCGTGAGGATACGGGTTGTATCATCATGCTGTCACCTTTGGGGAAGGGGGGGGGGGGGGTATTATAATACCAGCCCTTTCAATGTCTCACTATTGGGCTCGGGCCTCCCGTCAATGCGAGGGGGATTAGGCCATAGTCCACCACGCTGGCCCAGTGCGGGTTGGCGGACTCCACAGGTCTTTCGAGGTGTCTAAGATATACTTTTTGGCAAATCGCATCACGGAAACCATCATGTACAGCATAATGTTCATCCATGCGTGTGATAGAAAAAAAATCTCCATAAATTCGCAGAGCCGTTCTAAACTTCGCTTAGCTTACTATGAATGTTTGCACCGCTGCTTATTCCTGACATATAAACTTACTTGATCGGTTGTAAATATGTATACATACTTAGTTACAAAAAAGAAGAATGTTACGTCCTTAATCTTACTAAAGAGTCGTTATATTGTCTTTTTCTGATGAAGGAATTCCACAAGAAAACTTGGCATGGTATGAAATCAGGTAGGCACCTATACGAGCATATCTAAAACTATATATTCAATAGATGTTTCGATCTAGAATTAGATACACGCAATATCTACAATAATACGTTCGATTTGTGTATATGTAGGTATATAACTCGGGTGCATATGACCCAAAATTACGTTCATATGTGCATAGGTTTATATGGCGCCGGCGCCATTCGCATTATCGGCACAATATAGAACAGAGACGATCTGGAAATATTTAAAACCTTGAGACAAACGCTTTGCACCTGTACGAACATTTTATTTTAGCGATGGTGTTAACAAGTTATGTCGTTAACCTACGCAAATACCATGATATTTTTTTATGATATAACCAAAATAACGACCAGGTGCCTCTGAAGCGTGATTCACAATGTACATTACACCATGAATGCTTTATAACTCGTGCGAATTCCATAAACAAAATCGAAGTATACCGATGACATTTTAAAACTCAATTAAGTAGAGTACCTTATTAATTTCGACTCTCGTTTTCAACGGTAACACGAGCACAGTTTAACTGGTGACGAACGTAACAAAACCATGCACAAAAAAAACAAAAAAAAAATATTTTGAAATACCGAAAAGATATACCGACCGTTCTTTTTTTAAACGCGTAGAAAAAAAAACACATTGCATACACTTGCGCACGTACCGCTCTTGCCCACAGAGGGCGCTCCGATCACGGCCACTTTCACTTCAGACAACGACGACTTCTTTCGCCTGATGCCTCGTGTCGTCATCTTCCATGGTACGGCTCTCGCGTCCGTATGCTGTCCCAGCGGCGGCCGCGCGTACACTCGGAACAAAAAGATATTGCGCGCGCGACTCTAAAAATACACAGAGCGACATCGGCGACTTATGTTAATAGGTCAAGATCTGGCCAAGATCAGAGTTGCAAATAGCGATGTTTACGCGCCGCGTCGCAGGCGGCTTCCTGGCTGCGGCAGCGCGGCGACCGTCCAACATCATCAGCGCGACATACGGCATCAATCATACCAGGGACTTCCTTCGTAGGCACTAAATACTGATGATTATTTTGGTATATTAAGGTCCCACTCTGACATTATATCAGAGATACTTGTCGCTCTTTAAGTTTAGCAAAAGCATCGGAAGAGCGTGTGAGATCGTGCTTTTTCTCTTTCGCACACGCCCTGACTTAGGCTGTGTCCTAGTAGGCAAAATGTTAGCGGCCGACTGAGTGAGCCGCAAATTTTTGGCGAACTGAAATTTGAGTTAGCTGCAAACTCAGATCAATTTGCGTGCGTCGCAAGCAAACTGTTATGTGTTAGCCGCTTATTTAGGTCGACCGACCGACTGAATTTTCACTGTCAACTGTCCACATGACAGTTTGCGGCAAACGGACTCACTACGCCCGGCGAACAAGCATATCGCCGCCGCCGACTGGAACCGGTTTTGCTGTGAGTCAGCCGCTCACTGAATCAATCGGCGCGCGCAACATAGCAAACTGCGTAGAGTGAGCGCAAACTAGCAAACTGTGAACACTCCATTTCAAATATATGGAAGGGCGTACTAAACCGATACGCCGCTAACTCAGTCGGCCGCTGACAGTTTGCCGACTGGGGACACAGCCTTATAGTGGTGACGTCACAGCACAGCACCATTGTACAAATGTACTGTATCCGATGATGCTAAATTATTTCAGAAAAGATATATCTGTTAGTAGTTACGTGAAAGTAGATACGATAGGGTAAAACATTAACTACATAATTAATTATGCAATACAAAGAAAACGCGTCGAACGAAAGCGCTACCCTGTGGGGTAAGCGGGAACTTCTAATGTTATCGTAACATAATCGAGAACACACGCTGTCAATGTCATACTTATTCATGTAATCTGTGGCGTGAGAGGGATGGAAGACGTTACGTTTCCCGAACGGTACGTAAAAATTGTGCTGGCAAAGTGACTTCCGACTTTTACACGAGTAATCAAGCTATCTACGCCGTTCTACGCCGCGGTGAAGATGGCCACAGACCGGAGCCGATGGAGACAGTTCGTCCGATCCAAAGAACTGCCGTGATGATCACGATCCTCAGTCATGAGGGAACGACCGAAGAGAGAGAATCAAGCTATAACAGTGGGCGCGGACACATGACCACAATGAAAAACGCTGATCCATCACCTTTATGGGTACTGCCTGATTGTTGGCTTATAGCATTATTGAATTGTTCTGGCCAGTACGTCAAGTGCGAGATTACTCGTAAGCTAACTGAATAGTTTATAGTCTATCGTATTTAGACATTTTGTATGGAGAAATGAACAGCGCCTCTAGCGTAATGTATTTAAAACATTAAACTCTCCATACAAAATGTCTAAATGCGGTAGACTATAAAGTATACGATCATTTTACGAATAATCTCTCAATTGACGTACCGGTAAATTTTCAGTTAATTATCCACAGCTTTACTGATAGGGGTGGGGGATTCATTTCATCATCATCGTCATCAACATTACTAGTATAATCAGGGGTACATATAATTAAATAACAATTATCAAGAATTACTCGACACTGGCAAAAATGGCACTATTCTGTAGCTGATTGCCAACCTAAAAAAAAGAAGAAAGAATCTTGAGTATGCACACCCATTCGGTATTTTGGCGCGCCGCCAATCACTTAACTCGACGCCATACGTACAATTACCTAAACCTTTCTTGTATAATATCATTGTCGGATATATAGGTATTGCGCACACGCAACTGTAGTACCATTTCTGCGTCTAATTAGCGAAACACCTACTTCTCAACATTGACAAGAGGAAATTCCGAGCAGTTTTCTTTTAGTGAAGTGACGAGGGCTTAAGTGGGTATCTCTATATAATAAAAATCAATTGCTGTTCGTTTGTCTCGCTAAAACTCGAGAACGGCTAGGCCGATTTAGCTGATTTTGGTTTTGAAATGTTTGTCGTAGCGTAGTGGTTTTGAAAGTTGCAAGGACGAAAAATAAGTCTTTATTGTGCTTTATTTTTTCTGACTGTCAGTTGGTCTGTCGAACGTCAGGTGAAAGGTTATCTGTCATTCTGTCACCATTATACGTTAGGTACGAAGTTCGCCGGGACAGCTAGTATATAATAAACTTGTATGACTAATTTTCTAGCCTCTACTCATTTACTTAGAATTTTCTACCCCCCCCCCCCCCCCCCCCACAAGATGGGCCGATAATATCACACGCGTACAGGGAAGCCGGTGGATGCTAGTGGCGGAGGACCGTGATGTGTGGAAGTAATTGGGGGAGGCCTATGTCCAGCAGTGGACGTCTTTCGGCTGATAGCATAGCACTCATTTACTGGTAGACAGGATATGATAGAGTTAAAACCAGAATATTATCTATTAATTCATGGATTGACAGTACTGATAAATTGTCTGTTAAGATTAGCTATGGCATTTCTTACGCGTGAACTTTAGTTTTTTGAGGTAACACGTATGCTGAATGTTGATTTCATTGTATGCTATCACTATACGAAGACTCATCAAAGTCCGTTCAGTACGTTTCCCGTGATGCACGAACCAATAGATACACATAATCGCCGGTAAGACTTATGTATCGAAACATGTCTCCTACGATTACTTGTGTCGTGCTATTGTAATATGTATAGGCGCATGCGCATGGGATTGGGATTGGGATTGGGGATTGGCCATTGGGATCGAAAAACCAAAAGCATATGCCGTGATTATTATTTATTTTTGTACAAAGTATTTAATACGTACATACCTACATAGAAGAAAACAAAAAGAAATTGGTAAATATATATAAAATTATTCGCATTAGCTATTTCCTTGGAACTGATCAGTTAGCCCCACTCCGCCCCACCCCACATTCTGGATACACCTTGGATTTCATACAATAAATATAGATCTACGCACTTCATACTAACATACGTTTTTCAAAACCTTCAAATACAACCATGTCTCATAGTCTAGGTAGCAGACCGACAAGTCCGGGTCACACAGTTAGTTAAAAACAAATGGAATTAAATTTATTTTGGTCCTTTATTAGAATATAAGCATAATAAAATAACCAATCGATAGTTGCTAACTTAAAAATGTATAGTTGACCATAATTAACACGTGGATCAGAATGATCACGAGGCCACGGAGCGGCCGCCGCGCAGCACGCGAGGCTGGCTCGGGCTCATGGTGCTCGCGAACTGACAAATGGCAGTGCTCAGGCGAGGCAAACTTGCGATGCCTTGACCGAGCACCCCTTAAAAGCAAAAGCCCTTAAATTAAATCTAACATCGATTTTTAACAGACTTCAAAAAAAGAAGGATCTCAATACGATCGTATTTTATTTTTCAACAATCTGCTTAAATAATTATGTAATATAATTTTGTTATTATTGCTATTAATTACTTGACATTGGCGAAATACGTACCGTTGGGTGGGCGAGGCCATTTTTGAATGAAGAAAGACAACGTTTTTTTTTCTTTCTTTGTAATGAAATAAAAAAAATACACGTTCTAAATTTAATAAAATTAGTCACAACATGGCGGCCTATTTCTGATTACTATTAAGGTAGGAACAAATAAAATAAAATCTGCATCCATGGACTTTACCCAAGGGAGCGTTCAAGTATTACGTAACGAATTTGGGGGAGGGGGGGGGGGGGTCTTCTGAAACGTTACGATACGTTACAGGGGCGGGAGGGGGGTTCGAACTATGCGTTACGTAACATTGTTTTATAACCCTTCAGAACGGTCGCGTAGAGATTTTACGATTTACGAGGGGGGGAGGAAGAAAAACGTTACGGCGCGTTACATGGGGGGTGGGGGGGGGGGGGGGTCAAAAATCTCCAAAAATTGCGTCACGTAATACTTGAACGTTCCCCAAGACACTACCTACTAATAGTTACAATATCGCCAGATCAACACACTTGTTGTATGGTCCCAAACTGTGGACTGGGACCATCCCCAGTCCGCAGTTGCACACAGTCACATTTGCACGCAGACCAGGAATTAGAAAGAGACTATTTTAGAAACACACCTCGACGGGAATGGAACCTGCAACCACACGGGACAGTGAGCCGAGCGGCCTACGCTTAAACCACAAAACTACCGTCACGTATGCAGTATATACAGTAAGTATGACAATTAAAATTCTAGCTCGTTCACTCAAATCCGATAGCTTTTATTATGGATATCATTGTCTATGGTGTCACACCATTTTGTTGTTTCACACGTGACAATGCGCAAGTAACGCTCACTCGCGTACCGTGCTCGTGTAACCCGAGCATCACTCTCTGGTGCGTCTCTCATAAATTTGACCAACACATGTTTACAATGAAAATTTTCGACAATATTAATTATCATGACATAATATTGCCCAATAACAACTTTATAAAAAACAATATGCGAAATATATTTAATTTCATAATGCTATAATACTTTATGTGTTACGATTACACAATGTGAAAAAAAAAATAAAAAAAAACTACAAACGAAACCATACCCCGTAGTGTCAAGTGACGTCACCGCCATAAGCGAGCGCCGGTGCGACAGAGAAAGAACACGGCCAACCAATTGCGGCCAACCAAAAAATATGACATGATGTATCGCATTGCAAAAAAATCTTTCACATTGATTTACTTATAAAAGGAATATATTATAAAAAAATGCATATTTCCAATTAGTACGTAGTAGTAGTAAAATTAATAAAAAAAAAGGAAATCAAGAAATAGCTCGTCACAACCTAGGTATAAATAAATAGATTCACATGATAACGATGAAGGAAAACATCGTGAGGAAACCTGCATATCTGAGAGAACCCCTCGAAAGATGTCTGAAGTCCGCCAACCCGCACTGAGCCAGCGTGGTGGACTATGGCCTAATCCCCCTCGCATTGAGGGAAGGCCCGTGCCCAACAGTGGGACATTAAAAAAAAGGGCTGGTATTATTATTATACATGATAACTTAGAGATATATATACTCGTATATTACTATTGTCTTTAACTGATAACAGATATGGGCCCTTAGTGCAACTGTGTCGGGTGTAAGAATAGCTAGGCCCAGGCCTAGAGCGCAGTATTGTTTTAAAATTAATATATAATCAAGGAATAATGAATTACTGGAAAGGCCATTTAAGTGGGCCCCGCCAAATAAAAACCGAAAAGCTGTGATGCGTCACAGCTTTTCGGACAGATCCAACGGAAAAAAATGAAATAAAACACAGACACAAAGAGAATATACGAGGCTGGGACCGTACACATCATGATAATATCAAGGGCCTTTACTACCTCAACACTCTCTATCCCGCTTGCGCACATGGTGCTTGCGGTATTTATATATATTTTATTAGTATTTAACGGACTTCAAAATGGAGGTAGTAATCAAAGAGGCGAGCAGTGTTCTTTTAAAAAAATACAATATGCAGTTAACACGATATGGTAAATCATCAGTCAATCGATGAGACAAAAGCCCGTCCCTTTCGACGTACAGTCGGCCACAGAAGCGCGTGAGCAGTATGCACTTGAGGTACCATAAATTCAAAAAAAAACAACGAGAACAAAAATGGCAGAATCTACATATTTTTATCCCATTAAATATGTAATACATTATATATATTATACATATATTCCATATGTTCTGAATAAATATTCTAGCCATCGTCGTCAAGATATTGTCTTTACATTTCAACCGAATTCAAAAAGGAGGAGGTTCTCAATTCGGATGTATTTTTTCTTATATTTTAGCCAGTATTTTTTTATTTAAAAAGTTATTTCGAGACAGACATGAGTAAGTATTAAAAATGTTAAAAATATGTTCTTTTATTTTCCGGTGCCGACCATACGTCTATTAATGTACACAAATGCCATTCTAATGGGACTAGCATTAAAACTAGGCATGTGATTGAACCATTCATGGTACTATCGAGGAGACATCAGTCATTCACGGGAAGTATGTGTGTGTAATGCAAAAAATCGGTGGGAAATAGGCTGCCATGCCCACATATAGGAGGATGGGGGAGGACACAAGGGGAGAAGAGAGAGGAGAGGATACAGAGAGGCGGGAGCATTCAGGGGGGAAGGGCATGAGGTGGCAATTGCTCTACGATGACTATCAATTTGAAAAAAAAAATATTCGCCTCTATTTTTTAAGACGGACACACAGAGCATAATTCAAATGTAAGTATTACCAGGCATCCGTCACTCTTTGATCCTACCGCGAAGCGCGCTGTACCCCGGGGGGTCGGGGCCACGACGCGCTTGCAAAAAATAGAGTTAATAAATTAAAAGAGAATAGCATAGCTACACCAGTCGCATAAAACGCAGAGGTGTGCGAGCTACAGTGCACTTTATTGCGTTGCGACAAAAGTCCCTATGTATTTAAACGACTTTGGGGAGTGAAGTATCTGTTCATGTGAACTATTATTTCAACTGTGATATTAAATGGACAGAATTTTCTTTTTTTTATAAAACAAAATTATTTCCATCGAGTTTTCTGAAAGGGAGGTAAATAAAATGACACCAAAAAAATACCTTTGCACACTATAATGCTCGTCTCGACGTACCCTCGATCCAGATCTGTTACATTACACACAAACGCTTCTAGTAAGTTCCGGGCTCTGAGAACGCGGAACGTAGAACGATGAACGCTCTTACCTGCGCGAAAGCTAAACTGGATTGTGAGGAACCATGAATGAATCAACCGGCACGCCGGTAGTCTGTGACTACAATATAAAACTATATAATATTTGTATTACTTAATCGGAACTATAGTTGGTGTCCTGCATCAGGGGCTGTTGGTCCTCGCGGTGCTTGTCACCACGGTTCGATATCCTGGTGACGCCCTCGAGAACGCCGATTTCTGATAATCTGCATGTGAAATGATAGCACCATTTACTTAAAAGTACAGGGTCAGAACTGAAAAATACTAATAGCCACTTAACTCGGCTTGACTCAACTTGACTCGGCGAGTCTGAACTTTACTCGGCATGACTTGCCGAGTCTGAACTTGACTCGGCTTGACTCAGCGAGTCTTAACTTGACTCGGCATGACTTGCCGAGTCTGAACTTGACTCGGCTTGACTCAGCGAGTCTGAACTTGACTCGGCTTGACTCAGCGAGTCTGAACTTGACTCGGCGTGTCTGAACTTAACTCGGCTTGACTAACTTGACTCGACTTGACTAATTTAACTCGTTTTGACTCGATGCGACTCAATTTTACTCCTTCCATCCATCCATTAGGCAAAAGACGTCCACTGATGTCCATAGGGTTCCCTTAATGACTTCCACATCGCGTCCTACGCTACTCGCATCCACCATCTTTCTGCGACTCGACTCGTCTTAACTCTACTCGACTCGCCTCGACTCTGCAGATTTTAGACCCTTTCCTCCTGCAAGCTAGGCACAAAACGACATATTATCTATGGTCTCGCCATAGATAATATAGTCTACAGGTTAATATTGGTACTCACACTTGCGAGTCGTCGTCGTCGACTTGGTCCGGCGTGAAGTACGGATTGGCGGCTGCCGGCCGGAACTTGTAGCCAGTCATCACGAAGAACACCAGCGTCGCCACCTCGCGCAGCATCTCGTCGATCCACGCGTATTGGAACGGGACCGTGATCTGTGTGCCATTTTGAACCTTGCAACTATATACTTTTAGGGTTATATAACGTTATCACAGATATATATACCGACTAACATCTTAGAGGAGTTCGGTGTTGCTGGCTTCTTTAATTATCGATCAACTTGTATGGTTTATAATTGGAAAAGTTGACGAGCCGAGGGTCAGTGGTGGGTTCCTCCTCCCCTATTTGTGTAACAATGGATTTCCGCCGAGCATCGCCTAGTTCTATCAAGTATATGAAATACCCAAGTCGACAGTGCCACGGGGATCCCGTCTCGGGATATAAGGTTATCAGTAAGGTAGCGTTCAAGTATTACGTAACGAATTTGGGGGGGAGGAGGGGGTCTTCTGAAACGTTACGATGCGTTGAACTACGCGTTACGGGGGGGGGGGGGGGGAGTAAAGAAAAACGTTACGGCGCGTTCCATGGGGGGGGGGGGGGGGGTTCAAAAATCTTCAAAAATTGCGTTACGTGTTACTTGAACGCTCCCTAAGTAGTATGTAGGTGCTCACGTTCAGGACGGATATGACGATCCTAGTGAAGTATATGTAGGACACAACCATTATGTTGAAGTGGCGGAACAACTTGAGCTTGCGCAGGTTGATGGCCGCCTTGCCGTCCGTCGTCGACGCATCTTGCAAGTGCCGTATTGACCTGATGACGAAAGTTCATTGAACCGACCACATAATAAGATGTATTTTTTTTAAATTTGGCATCATCATAGGTATTTTGCCAGTCTCAAGTAATATAAGTAATATAAATTATTTCAGTTTGCGAGCATATGCACAGGCCCAAAGGCTAGGCTTAAGTAAAATAAACGGCATAGTAACTGTCACTTTTGACAGATATTGTGTGGGATATCTGTCAAAAGTGACAGCTACTATGCCGTTGCTGTTCGATTAGGAATCAATTGTGTCAGCAGACTTGGGGCCCTGGCGTGATTGAGTAACAAACATCCGTCCGTCCAAACTTTCACTTATATAATATTAGTGGGATGAGATGAAGGAGATGAGATAGAGAGAGATAGAAAGAGTGTGTACCACAGATATATTAGAGGAGATATGTTATGAAAGCGGTGGGCTTGCGCTCACCTTTAGCCAAAATTACGCTAACATAGAGTTTTCGCCGTCAGTCGACTGCAACTGCACGTCGGTATCGGAGCTCTAACTTTTTTTTTAAATGCCGTGTTATTCCGTGGTTGTGTGCAAAAATACTAGCAGCAAAATGAACTACGCGAAAGATGGAATCTCATTTCACCAGCCAGTATTAAGTATTTTATTTATTCGTCTTTAAAATCATTAAAAACAACAAATCAAAAAATATTTAATGCCTTTATTATGTTATTTTAGTTTTCATGTAGCACAACGACTTTTTTATTTTTGTACAAAATACATGGCTCTTTAAGTACCACCTATGTTCGCTACTGAGTGAATGTACGAGGCAATGGATAGATCGTCTAACGATACTTTGAATAAACTGGTGCGTCGCGTGGTACGGCCGCTGTGTGCGGCGACGACGCAGCACGCACCGAATTATTGGCACGCGTGTTGTGTGAGACTTCGTATTGGTTGGTTTTATGTAATTGCATGTGTTTTGCGGCGAGTGGTGGGGAACAAAACGGAGACAGCGAGTTCCCATACATTTTGAACCGCACGGCATATCTCGTGATCTGTGGTGTGTACGTACCACACGACGGGGAAGAGTATTGCGGCGCAGCACAGCAACTCGACGAGCACGAAGATGCCGCGCCACGCGTTGTGCTCGGCCGCCCCCTCCTCCCCCTCGGCCAAGATGATCTCAGCCACGTTCGCTAGCACCTGACACAGACATCACAACCACATTTTGTTTAAATACCCCAACTTTTATAAATAAGTACACATATCTGAACTATACTTACATTGACAACTACGATTGATATTGTAAGAATTCATCTAGTCATTATATTGATGCTTATTTCTATGCATTAGGTATCGTAAATATATATTTTTGGACTAATTTATATAACTATTATTTGAGATGATAGTACGTAATACTTTTGGTAATAATAATAATAATATCGCCAGACGAACACACCAACTATACGGTGCCACACTAAGGCTTGTATCATGGGTGCCGTACAATGGACTGACGGCGTACTCAGTATATAATACTTATATAGATATTAAACATCGATGACTCTGGTACAAACATTCATGGTCATCACACAAAGTTTGTTTCTACCAGGATTCGAACCCGGGACCCTCAGCACAGAGAGTAGGATCACTACCCGCTGAGCTAATCAGGTCGTTAATTATTAATTATTCCTTCTGAGTAACATAGTATCATGAATTAAAGGAATACCGAGAAATCTTACATTTAAGTTTCGGAAAATGAATTATTTTATTTTCTGGCGTCCGGCGATGTTTATTCATAAAAACGTCGACCTGATTAGCGCAGTTGGTAGTGACCCTGCTTTCTGTGCCGAGGGTCGCGGGTTCGAGTCTTGGTAGAGACAAACTTTGTGTGATGAGCATGAATGTTTGTACCCGAGTCATGGATGTTTAATATCTTATATACTGAGTTCGCCCACAGTCCATTGCACGGTACCCATAATACAAGCGTTGCTTAGTGTGGGACCGTACAGTTGGTGTGTTCGTCTTTTTTTTTTTTTTTTTTTTTATTACAATCTGGCGATATTATATATTATTATTAAATTATTATTAAAAAACAGAGTGATATGACGTCATGTGCTGACCTGCAGCGGTATGACGATCATGAACAGCTTCTTGTCTCTGTCGGAGAGGATGTGCTTGATGAAGTTCCAGCCGGTGCCCACCAGCACTATCGTCACGAACAGCACGGCGCCTTTAAGCCTGTAGACAAGCAGCATTAGTGACACCAACTCTTTGTGATATCTATGCATATAATAAGGCTTTGGCCAAAGACGAATTTCAGAGGTACTTAATTTTTTACAACCGAGAAAACCAATATACAGAATGTTTCAGAAAGGGTATACTATACCTTGAACCTGCGGTTCTTAAGCACATTTGTAGTAATCATTATGTGATATCACATTGAGGACATGTCAAATTAAAAAAAAAACACCAAAAATCACATTTGTCTATGTTTGTTGGTGACAAAATGTATTATTCAAAATCGAAATTTGCAAATTGTGACTACAGATAGTGTTGACAAAAGCGCTAAAGAAGCCCAGGCATTGTATACTCTTCCTGCATCACCTTGTAAATACTCACAAATGCATAATATAGTAGAGTATGGCCCACGCGGTGACGTGCTCCCCCCTCATCTGTATAAAATGGTAGTTGATCCCGTGGAAGGCGAGCGACAGCGCCTTGAGGTAGACCAGCACGCACATGATGATGTGGATCCGGTACACGGGCTGGCGGCTGGTCTTCAGGATCCACGTCCACAGCACCGCGCTCAGGAAGAAGATGAACGACATGATGGAGTACATGCGGGGGAGCGGCATCTCGCCCGCCGACAGAAAGCTGTTCGCGTTGCTCTCGTATAACTGTATCTGCAAGAGAGAGAGTGAGAGGCTGGGAGAGAGTGGCATTCACACTCTAAGTCAAAGTGTGTAAACCACCAAAGACAACATACTGGAGCGAATGAACAAACTTTTGTAGCTTGCATGATATTTAAAAAAAAACTATTAAAAGGGCAAGCCCGCTGAGTTCTGGATCTACTCAGTTGAGATAGCGATCCCGAAAAAATGTAAAATGACCATTTGTATGTGTTTTTAAAAACATACTTTATTGGCCGGGTCTTCTCAGTGGATCCAACATTCCGAACCGATGATAACTTCTGGCTATAAGTGTTTTAGCCAACATGAGTAAAAAAAAAAACAAATTTTGAATTTGAATAAGGAATTCGAAACGTGTTTCGCCTAAACGAGTAAACCTCAGAACTATTGTGAAACGAAAAAGCGTCTTATGCTGAACAGCATAGTACTCACGATCATGTTGACGGGCGACGCGGACCCCGCGCTCGTTTTAGGGCAGTTATTGAAGTAGAGATTGTAAAGCCCCTCCTCCTGCTCGGTGGCCACGTACAACGCGAACTGTCAACAACCAATCCGCTGTTAGTGACAACACTCATTGTTGTGGCCCCACCATACATATATATATCTATTTAAAGTTTCACACTGACGACTGGTGGAAGACGCACAGCCAGGCGTTGATACAGGGGGCAATGCGGCAATGGGCGCAATTGCCCTCCCTAAAAAATATATCACGTCTGTGGTAAACTCAAACAAAATTCATTTATTATTTATATATACTTACACTAGTATTGTAATAATCGAAGCCAAATTTCGTTTCTCTCGTGATTGGCAGTTCACCGTAAGAACACGCTGCCTCTTCTTTAGGTAAAGCTGCAAAGGAAATCTTATTTACAAAGTAGAAAATCACTACGATGATGATGACTGAACATTGGACTGTATACAGGCCCTACAGTCCAATATACTGTAAATATATTTCTACAAGTTATAAACTCAAGATGACTCAAGGTCATGGTCAGGAACGTACAAAACGAATAATAAACGCGATAAATTCCGTAAGAATAGTTTTATTTCAATATTGTATTACTACTATTATACTTACATGGCGGTATCATGGATTTGTTTTGATACAAATGCAACATTTTGCCTTTACATGTTACATCCAGTCTGAAACAAAAATGAACTTTTAAATTCTCAGCAGACGTCTATACGATTTTAAAGATTATTTTTATGTAACATATCTCTGTGACAGTCTTACATAGAAATTAATAATGACAAGCTTGGCGGACAAGTGATCTGATAGTTGATTGCACTGACACATTGCTATAAGCGAATTTATACCTTATTTCTATAACATACACCATCCATCATAAATATTATTTTGTTTTATAAATAACTTATTATTTTTAAATCATGCATGCATGCACCATCTGGTTGAACACACACATATACACAATACACACTAAGATGACAAAGAAGAGAAACATGCAATACAGGTCCAGCAAGTGTCCGCTAACTTTAATATATGTTTCCTCCCACTGTTTACAAACCTCAATTTAGTGAAGTCCATTCTCAAAAACACCATAGCTGGATGCTGGGGAGAGATGACACTGTTCTCGCTCAGCTTGAGCAAGCATGTCTCCGAGTTGGACTGGGCCAGGTACGGGCCAATGGCGTCGTTGATCGTGCGGTCCAGTGCAAAACCATACTGTCAAAAACATTATAATGTTGAGCTCTTCAAGTTTAACACCTATTACAGAAAATCAAGTCTCAATTTTTTTATTATATTTTCACCTCCTTATATGACTTGACACTGACCCATTATTTTATCTTTTGTAGACTATATTTGACAAATAATTGGAAACATTCACTTTATTGAATCATTATCACGCTAGATGTACGAGTATACAGAAGTTGCAAACATCCAGTTTCAATCTAATCTTGTCTTGTCTCAAAAATTGTTAGCTAACTTTATTCAACATTGGGATAGGAGGATCAATTCTGGTTTCTAACTAACCTCTCCTTGTATAGGTCCGCTGGGCAACATAAAATTGACCATCTGCACATCGAGGATACCACCTTTGAAGAACCCAAAGGTTGTGAGGTCGACGTACCGACGCTCATCATCCTGAGAAAATAGTGTTGAGTTGAGGGAGAGAGCAAGACAGATGAACACATCTACTGCATGCTCCTCGCCCATATTATGAGTACCATACAATGGACTGGATGGAACTGGAGATAGAACTAGGGGTTCTGTGATCCGAGATACCGGATCCGGGATCTCTGATACCACCATGTAACTAGGATGGAACTAGGGGCGATCTCGCGTCCAAAAATGATGATAGACAAAATGCATAAAGGAGCCTAAAGGAGTGAAGGTGTTTATCATTTTTTATATAAGATAATGTTTGGACAGCAAGGACATCAGTATCTTGTATCTTTTTAGCTATTCCTTATAGAGATTACTTTGGTATGTCGGGTTGAGTTAAAGTAAGGGGGTTGTCTGAAGACCTTAATGTAATTTTTGCATTGAATTAACTAAACTACAGTGCCTAAATGTCTTTGTATTTGTGGCATTCAAAAAAATTTTTTTTTTTGTACTGAACCAATCATATCACTACCATAATTTGTACAGGGGGATTTTCCTGTAGCATTTCGTTCAACATTTTTATTTTTTTCATATCAACACAAGCAAGTACATTAATTATTTACATGCTAAGTATTACAATGTTCTGTACAGGCACGTATTCATTTCTCACTTTGCCAGTTAAAGATTGGAAAAATGTTGTTTCATTAAAACATATGGTAATTAGAGGATTGTGCGGGACCTTCGTCCCATTAGTAAATATTGCGTGGTGATATTTTTTTTTCTCACCGTGAGATGCAATTTGTGGATCCTGCACGAAACAGTCACTGCAGCGAGCAGAACGTACAATATAGCCTTTTTCACAACGCGAAACATGGTTCATGACTAATACATAAGATTTTTATAAGGTATCTATCGAAATTTTATTGTAGTAATAATTTAATTTCTCACAATAACATTTGTACAAAGCATAGATATTTATTTTTCTCTTTGGCATAGACGAAGATTTTTTTTTCTAATATTTAATTATTTTTTTGTGCATACTCTGTGGATTCAAAGATATATACCATAGAGAACATTAACATAAGAATTTATCAACATTGAGGTGTATCTATTCAGAGCAGCTTTTAAATGCGACTGGGTGGCACCATTTCTTTCCTGAAACCATGATGAAATCACGATGAAACAAACTCTTGAGGGTTAAAGCGTTAAATGATATCTATCTAAATCTAATATGTAAAAAATGTTGAATCGCATACACCATACAACCAAGGAAAAATTATAAAAGTATACTGCTTGCCTCCCCCGGGGCATGCGGGTATCAAAAAACGGATATAGAATATAGAACAAACAAAACGGATATAGAATTACTAGGTAGATTTTTAGATTAGATTATTTTTTGAAGGCGGTTTTTAATTGTTATTTTTTATTTATTTTTCTGTAGCTTACTACTTATTTTTTTTCTCTTAGCTCCTTGGCGCCTTCCTCCCACACTCGAATTTAGCTAAGTATGCATAGTAGACTATAACAAAATATATATAATGACTACGTTTTAGACTCTAACCAAAGAATATTTTAATGTGACATCTCTAGTTTGTCTGTGAATATGACTCTAGCTAGCTCTTGATTAATTTTGTTCTGTGCTAACTAGCCTGTGATAGTAGAGCACACTAACCAACCTCTATATATACTTGTATATATAGACGTCAGTGTAGTAGAGTTAAAAAAAGTAAAAAATAAAATTTTCTTTGGTCTATTCAATTTCACAGTTCAAGTATTATTTAAATTTATGCGGTCTACATAAAATTTGTGAATTTAAAAAAATATTGAATAAGCATATTTTGTGTTCACAATGAAATTACTGTGGCAGTGTATGTTTTCACCTCGATTGTTTAAAGTGTACAAGGATGGCCCAAGGGATGTAAGTGAATTGGTATTTTTGCAAGTAATCTACATACATATCAATTTAATAAGAAAAGCAAGCTGTAATATATGAAGCCCTCATAACCATTTTGATATGTAATCCTATGTGTTTTGTGTTTATGTTTTGGGGCGTTTAAGACGAATACAAATATCTCCACCTGACTTACCAACTTGTCTCCGATTTGACTACACGTTTTCATTGAAGTGTCTTGCATGCAAGTAAAGGGAATGTATGCAACTAGAGTCGTCCTAATGAGACTTGCATGCCAGTTGCTGGTTGCATACATGTAGATTACATTATACAAGAGCTTGCAGCTCTCATGCAAGAACTTGCATGATGGGAACACAAATACTCGAAGGAAAATTTTAGAGGAATACTTTGCAAAATAGTTTTCGTCACAATCCCACTAATATTATAAATGTGAAAATTTGGATGGATGATACACAATCATGCCTAAACAACTGAACGGATCTATATGAAATTTGGCACAGAGATAGATTATAGTCTGAAATAGCACATAGGCTACTTTTTATCCCGGTAAAATATATGCTTCCCATGGGATAGATTTGTTTTAATTACTTTAATACTTTTTAATCGTGGGTAACACCGCAGGGCGCAGCTAGTACCTAATATGATCGTTATGTTTGTTATAGAATTTATACCAACCCCAAGGTTTGGAGAAATGGGGAGACAAGGTTATTTCTACGGTGAGAGCTTTTTAAAATATACAATGTAATGATAATAATATAAAATATTTTAACTGGGTCTACAGTAGGTTATACAGATAACATCTCCAAGAAGTAAATCAAATTAATAGATATTTAAAAAATGACACTTACAGAGCGCATTGCCAAAAGATACTAGTTAGCATTGTTTAAAAAAAATTATACATCAACATGTTTGTACTCTTTTTAAATTGTTTAAAAAAAAATGTAAATCGCTCATAGTGTGTGATATAACAATATAAAGGGTCAACAACCTCATGTTTAATGGAGCCACCATTATAGTCGAGCAATCCCAGCTCACCACCCTTGCTATTAAACCCTTGCTATGTTCTCTACTCTTAAGAGAAGCATTTCAAGCCTAATAATAATAATAATACCACCCCTTCTTAATGTCCCACTGTTGGCCACAGGCTACTCCTCAATGCGATGGGGATTTCAAGCCTATTTGGAGGAATTAACAAACCACCAGTAAATAAATAACCTAACTGTTACTAATAATATATTAACGTTAAACATATTTGCAGTGTGTTCGACTGGGTTTATATTTAAAAAAATATATCTATGATGTTTTATGCCAACTTAAATGAGTGATACATTCATATTCAAATCCCAACAACCAATCCGCTCATAGTTTTAGGACTGGTTGTGGATGATTAAAAAAATAAATAATAATAAAATCATTCATATTGTTTTATTACAGGCTCACACAGTACTGACTTTAGGCTTATACACATCTCCGTTCATATGCATGTACGTGTACAGACGAGGGTTCTACACGATCGACGAGATGAAGTCGTACGGACGATTCTTCGGAAGCATCGGTTGCCTTATAGCTCTATCGTTCCTCCTGCGGGCTTACGGCAGGGCCGGTAGCGCGAAGTATGTACAATTCCTGAATGCCCTCCAGAGTCCGATGACTGATACAAAGGCATATTTGGAGAATATTAGGAAGTACGACTTCGAATTCTATGCCTGGCCATTGTCTTATAGCTTGCCAGTTAAAGAAAGGTGAGCACAAACATGGGTATATAACTTTTTAACTTCCTAACGACCTAGCGAAGCGTGAAGAAAAGCGAAAGTGTCATTTTCGGTCTGCTTGGAGAGTGGGTGGCGGTGGTCCACTATGCGCAACCGATCCAAAATCCAACATCCCTGGGCCCTTAACCACTCGCTGCGTTCGTGGTTCATCTTGGAATCTAGCAAGGGAAGCAAAGGCACGAGCCTCCAATAATTTTGCCGCGGTATGAAACACACGACTTGATTCTCTACGGCATGGAAAATTCTAGATCCAAGAAAACCAATTTTTTCATTATTATTAGCATTAGGCCTACCCTGTAAACTATTTTATCTATCTGGTTACTATCCCACTAATATGGGAGCGTTCAAGTATTACGTAACGAATTGGGGGGGGGGGGGGGGGGCTTCTGAAACGTTACGATGCGTTACAGGGGCGAGATGGTAGGGGTTTGAACTACGCGTTATAGTTAGTAAGTATTAGTATCATTATAGTTAGTTTCCGATGTCGATTCCGAATGATTTAAAATAACCCTGCTGGGGTCTAATATGATATTTTTCAGATCGTGGTCCATCAGCCACCCATTCACTGTGTGTGCCAACAACCATCTGCCGTTGTACCAGCGCGCCACCATCCAGGTGCTGGCCTTCATCGCCACGCATACCTTCGGGCTGCGGCTCATCTACCCAGGCTCGCTGGGGATCATACACACACTGTTATGTGAGTCTTTTAATCTTAATATTTTTTTCATTAAATGGCTTTTTTTAAATGGCTGCACCCACCCAAAAGTATTCTGCCAGTGTGGAGTGTTTAATAGCTATAGTAATTTAGATGTTATAGTTTTATGTAATAACATTCTTAACTCAGAATCTCTTCTTCTTTCTTTTCGAAATGAGATGCAATGAAATAAAATGGATATGAATAAGCCTCACCCACAACTTAGCGGGTATGTTGCCAATGTCAAGTAATTAATAGCAATAGCACAATCAATAAATACACATTATAAATACATTAATGGATGTGACATGATGATATGAAAATGGCGTGTCAGTCTACCACAGAATCGACTTACCCAAATTCTGACTTTATATATTGATTACAAATGCGTAGGTTCAAGGCTTGCTATATGCTTTCTGAATCACTCTGTAAAGAATAAGTCGGCATGTATTTTCACGCAGCCACGCCGCTCTTATGTGCTACCGACTAAGATTCAAATTGGCCTGGAAAAGACAGGTAGTATATTTACTTGCCATACTGTACAACTTTCAATATACCTCATCTTGTGCAGTCGGACCGCTCTTGCAAGGAAGAACCCAGCTTGTAGAGACGTTTAACGGACAGCGAGCGAAGGTCGGCACCGTCGATGGGAACGCCATAGACACCATGTTCGTGGACAAACGCACCTACACGACCAAAGGCAACACCCTGGTGATATGTTGCGAGGGGAACTCGGGGTTCTACGAGATTGGGATCATGACGACCCCAATCAAGGCGGGGTACTCGGCGCTGGGATGGAATCATCCCGGCTTCGCTGGCAGCACGGTACAGTTCATATTGACCCTAACACGGTCTTTTTTTGTTTTCTATATAACTAGCTTTTGTCCGCAGCTCTGCCCGGGGGATCTCGATGAACCATAATATAGACCAGCCTTTCCCAAAGTGGGCGATAACGCCCCCTTGTGGGCGCTGCAGGCCTAAAGGGGGGTGGTAAGAGACCCAGAAAAAAATGGGGGCGTTGTGTAGAGGCTTACAATAATTAATTTAATTTGAAGTTATAATGGTTTTTAAGTAGGTGAAACAATGGGGGCGCTAAAAAATAATTCATTCTTAAAGTGGGCAGTAGACAAAATCAGTTTGGGAACCCCTGATATAGACTCAGGGATAATGTGATTTTCTATCAGTGAAAATAATTTTCAATACCAGATCAGCAGTTTCAGAGGTTACCGCAGCATCCAAACTCACGAACTTACATCTTATATAGTATAGATGTCCTTCACTTTGTCCTCCGACTCATGATCGCCAATGTAGAATATTATTTTTGTTTTTAATTTGTAGAAAAAAGAATAGACAAAAGGAAAAAAATAATCCAGCTTCAGTCCAACCTTTATGATCATCCAGAATTGATCTTGGTTTTAAAACTAGTGTTCACTCCCAGGGTCTCCCGTATCCCGCTCAAGAGCACAACGCCATGGATGCGGTGATGCAGTACGCCATCAACGAGCTGGGCTTCCGGCCCGAGGACATTGTACTCTTCGGCTGGAGCATCGGCGGGTACACGGCTACCTGGGCAGCCGTCCAGTACGCCACTAAGGCACTTGTGAGTATGCAGCCACCTCTCAATCCGATTTCTACTTTTTCTTTCAGCCTGTGTCAACCCACTGCTGGGCATAGGCAGGGCCGGGCCTACCATAGAGCAAACAGCGGCCACTTCAGTCGCCAAGTCCTAGGAGCGCTTAAGCGAGCCAAATTAGACTTTAAGATATTGTTGAGATCTTCCAAATTCTATATTCAAATAATTGTCTACCAAATAGGTAGTTACTTTAGTACTACCGTAGACGAACTAAAGTAACCGACATAGCTCAAAGAATTTCAAAGTTGAAGTCGCAGTGGGCGGCACATAGCTCGCAGAACCGATGGCCGTTGGGGCAGAAAGGTTCTAGAATGGCGACCACGAACCGGAAGACTTAGTGTAGGACGGCCCCCCACAAGGTGGACCGATGATATCACACGCGGCGCAGGAAGCCGGTGGATGCGAGTGGCGGAGGACCGTGATGTGTGGAAATCATTGGGGGAGGCCTATGTCCAGCAGTGGACGTCTTTCGGCTGATAGATAGAAATAGGTAGTTCTACGAAATACCACTGGAAACTTTATTTACACAACATTCTCCTGGTAATGATCGCCAGGTGCTAGACGCGACCTTCGATGACCTCCTACCGCTAGCGGAGAACCAGATGCCCTCGTCCTGGTCCCTCCTCGTGAAGGAGGTGATCAGATCCTACGTGGACCTCAACATCGCCGAACTGATCACACAATATAATGGACCGGTGCAGCTGGTGCGGAGGACTGAAGACGAGATCATTTGCTTGAGGTAAGTATGATAAGGTGGAACAATAATAATTGTTGTGTAGAATTTATAAGTATAGATCCTACCGAGTAAGTTATAAAGTTTATATTCTAAAAAAAAATCAAGCTATTGTTAATTTAAAAATCACACCGCATACTAAGTGTACGAAGAAATGTCACTAGATTGCTGCCTTTACAAACATCATATACTTTACACGCATTTAAATATTATATATATTGACCCTACTTTGTCTTTTAGGGGTCGAATTTCAGTGTGCACCTCTAGGGGGCTCAAGGAAAATAATCCTTAAATTTCTAAGCGCTAGGTCCATATTAAGATTTTTATAATAAACATATTTTAATGTCTAATTTAATTTTATATTGTCTTAATTTGTTGTTTACATTATTTATTTTTAATTTAAGTCACAATCAATTCATTTGTATACCTACTAAATAGTCTAGTGGTTTTTGGGGTAAGCTGTAACCTACATCTATTATATCTATTTATATATATATATTCAAGTCAAAGTCACTAACACGACAAAGTCGTGTTAGTTACGTTAATAGGTGATATTATGATCTTTGATTTTTCGAATTTGTCTCCGCCCCGAATCGCAGAACGGCTATTAAAACATGTGAAAAATCCACACAAGAAAAAATATAATCAATATAATTCATTTTCTTGTGCATTTGATTCTGAAGTGGTAGAAAGTTCGCCGGGACAACTACAGTTACTTATAAAAAAATAAAAAAAACACAATCAGTAAACATACAAAAATCGACATACATAAACAAACCTAAAGATGTTAATTACATTACATTACAAGCAGAATGAACTGTCGAGAAGTCAGTCCCCCCGTGACCATGGTTGCTGTAAAGCAGCCGAAACGTCGGGAACGTAAAATCAAAATATAAACGCGATAAAATCCGTTTTATTTCAATGTCGAAAACATGTTCAGACAAGGCCAGCTGTCCAGCAACCGCGGCAACCACCTCCTCATGAGGCTGATCCGGCACCGGCACCCGCACCTGGCGGAGGAGGCCGCGGCCTGGGACTCGCTGGTGAAGCTGCTGTCGCTGCTGGAGCCCCAGCGGGCGGCCATCGACCGCGCCGCCATTGACGACCACGAGAAGAATCTACTGCCCGTGGTCAGTCATCTGATATCGCCTTTTTATGTCTTCTTAAGAGGCTGGTATTGGTCATAGCAGTGATGTTTATCGATTTAGATCAGCCTTTCCCAAAGTGGGTGATAACGCCCCCTTGTGGGCGCTGCGGGCCTAAAGGGGGGTGACAAGAGACCCAGAAAAACAATGGGGGCGTTGTGTAGAGGCTTACAATAATTAATTTAATTTGAAGTTATAGTGTTTTTAAGTAGGTGAAAAAATGGGGGCGCTAAAATGAACTCATTCTCAAAGTGGGCAGTAGACAAAATTAGTTTGGGAACCCCTGACTTAGATCATGGTATGCAGAATATATTTTTTTTAAATGTTATTGGTACAGCAGTGGAAATCTGAATCTATGGGAAACATGGGACAATTGTCTTAGGAACGTTTAACCGACTTCAAAAAGAGAAGAAGGTTCTCAATTCGATTGTTTTCTTTTTAATGTAACAGTCGATCTGCACCAAAAAAAACATTTTTATAGGCAACTTATGCTTAACTAAATAATTGATTATAAAACTATTAATTTCACAATAAAATGCCTAAAGATGCCTAAGGCTGTATTCCTGTATAGTAAGCTAAGCTGATTCATGTAGTACACGCGAACCTCCTAGACCTGCTCAAATGACCGAAAAATCCTTTCCATAATTTGCTCACACGGGAATTAAAGCCCCAAAAAGCACCCACTCGGTGCAGTGAGCGAAGTTCAATCAGAATCTTTTTACGTAGCGTTACGGTATAGTAAGCGTCCTCCCTCCTGCTCGCACCACAGATTTTTATAAATAGGTATGACAGTGACAGAGCGCTTTCTCGATGACGTCACGATATTGCCTGCCTGCTCTACAGTCATATGTTTTGTTTACAGATATCTAAATACATGCGCGACTACAGATCCACGCATTGCACTCCGCTGCCCGAGGATCATTTCCAAACTATCATGGACACCATTGATGTGAAGAAGAAGGAATAAGTAGAGCTCTATGGCGACCATAAACTACGGGTTATGATGTATATTTGTTACGCTCCTGCTACACCTGCGTCTAATGCCGTTAATTGACTCGTTAATCGTTATAGAATTGATGGTGTTTTATGTCGGTTAACGCATTGACGGAATTAGGCGCAGGCGCCGGTGCCGACAGAGTCCGCTCACTTTTTAAAATTTTATAGTATTGTTTTTTTTTATATAAGAAGAAAGCATATTAATGATGCCAATTTGTCTCGTACGCAGCAAGATAAATCAATAAACATTATTTTTCTTAAATTTTAATATAATGGTGTAAAATATTTTAACAGGGCCAACAGTAGGCTTTAAAGATGACATTCCCAAAGAAATAAATACAATTATTGGACACTAGCTGCGCCCCGCGGTGTTACCCGTGATTAAAAAGTATGTCCTTTTTCGCTGTCCTTTTGCAAATGCACGGTTCCGGTATGCTATCCCATATGAACCATACATTTTACCGGGATAAAAAGTAGCCTATGTGCTATTCCAGACTATAATAATATAATAATCTATCTCTGTGCCAAATTTGGTCCAGATCCGTTCAGCCGTTCTGGCGTGATTGAGTAACAAACATCCATCCATCCATCCAAACTTTCACATTTATAATATCAGTGGGATTTAAAAATGACACTGTACTGAGCGCACGGCCAAACGATAAAATATTTGTTTTTATTTTCACACTTATTTTATACGTCGTACGTCGTACGTTCAGTCCGCCAATCCGCACTGGGCCAGCGTGGTGGACTATGGCCTAATCCCCCTCGCATTGAGGGGAGGCCCGTGCCCAGCAGTGGGACATTTAAAAAAGAGCTGGAATTATATATTATTATTATTATTTTATACATCAACGTGATCCACATAATATATTGATTCATCTGTTAAAATATTTTACACTGGTTATGTTATACCTTATATAATTTGCAAAAGGAATATGTGTGTCGAAATGCTATAAATGTTGATAAATCAACCCCGCTCTTTGGTTACGTCTTAAATGATATTCTTTTTTATTTTGATTTTAGTTTGCTTTCCTATAGTCAATAATAATTATTCACCGACTATTATTGTTGTTCGCAGCTCGGCTATCACTGCTATTCAACTATTATTATGCCTAGTTACAACGTGGACCGGGTCTGTAGATGTTTAGCCTAGGCATTAAGGCTCATTCCAATTATGTTGTAGCAAGCACCCAATGCCCAACGTATGTAAAACCGTGGCCTAAGTATTCTATTTCAGTAGTTACGTTCTTAGACGAAGGTATAATATGGCCGGAGTGTCGCGAACAAAATATTGAAGACGAAGAAACCAAGCCGATTTGTGTAGTATACGCGAGTTTCATACACGCAAATTCGTGTGTAACACACAAATCAGCTTATATTTTTGTGTCTGTCTGTTTCTGTATAATTTCTTCTTCTTTCTTTACGAAATGAAATGCGATGAAATGAAATGCATATGTATATGGCCTGACCCACAACTTAGCGGGCATTTAGGCAATGTCAAATAATTAATAGCAATAACACATTATAAATAAAATAATGGTTGTGATATGAATGTATGAAAATGGCGTGTGTTCCATATTATTTTTTTGGCTGAGTTGCCATATTCAATACCGTTCACTACACAGATTGCATAAATGAAAATTACAGTGACTGCGTGCTTTCTCGATGACGATACGATTACGTTAGAAGATTGTTCTAAAGGTGCAGGCCATTTTTGGATATCAAGGAAAAAAATATTCATTACTGGTGAAGTTATTTGGTATGTTGTATAAATGTTTGCAATTTATATTTACCTGTCTCTGACATGGTTATTTTTTAATGATTTTTAACTACTTAACATTCATTTTAGTTTTCAATCTAATTTATTATGGCAGACATGTTGTTTTATCGAGTGTACAATTGCCCACATGAGAGATTGCTCTATTAGATTGTTTATAAAAATTGTAAAGATTAAAAATTAATTGTGCTTAAAATATGTAAGTACCTATTATATTAATTATCTATGTACATTTGTATGTGTACTATGTATATTTGTATTTTACGAGAATAATATGCAACTATTTTGATGTATTGTGAATTCATGTTTTCTATAGTGGTTCCGTGTAATTTAATTGAATGAATGAATTAATGATTATGATTTTAATTTGATTTCGTATGATACATCAATTATTATGGCCGAGGCATTTAAAAGTATTTATTTCTTCATGGTGTACGGATATATTGTTTCTGATGTATAGTATTAAGAATAAAAAAAAATACTTTATTACTTGTTTATTTATTTTCTTTTCCGAAAACGCTATAATATTTATCTAAAAATATTAAGCAAGATGCATTAAGAAAGTTTAGCCTTGTGCCTACCTACTTACAGGGTACCTACCTTTTCACTGTTATAATTTTTAGCAAATATGTTTTTTATTAGTCAAAGCGGTGGCTGCTTTGGCCATATACCTAGACGACACGGGAATTTGTAGTTTCCGTAATAAAAAAAACTGCGTAGCATATGAAAATCCGTACAACTACGCATACTAATCCGTATATATGGCAACACCGCCGGTTACCTTCTAGTTATATCTGGTCCACACTAAGACCAAGGTCCACGCGATCAAGAAATGTGATGTGTTGTAAATTTTTAAAGACCAAATTGTGCGTAAGCATGTCGTTCAGGCATCAGCGCAGACTTCAAACGTGACGTCCACCGTCTCGCTTGCTCAGAGTTCAGTGCAGTATGGACCTAGCATAAGTCGGCTTGAGTACGTGTCGTGTGGATGAGCCTTTATAAATCATAAATAATTGGTAAAGAACTTTGAGGTTATAAAAACGAATTCTGTCATAATAATAGTGACGTTTCGTTGGTTGTCGAACTTGACATAAATTCCGTCCGCCGAATTGGATTGTATGTATTGTGGAAATTCCTAAAAAACGCAGAAATTATAACAGTAGTCATTTTTGGAAATGCATTTAATGTATTAGCATATACATAGTATAGTACTGTGACGCGATTGTGATATTTAAACGGGTAAACATACAAATTAAATTACAGTAGGGAAGTCATAAATTTTATAAGTAGGTAAGTACCCGATAAAAGTTTCGTACTAAAATATTTTGCACGTGACTATAAATATGTACATATAAATGATTATCATGTGTAATATATGAGAAAGCTATCTTATTTTAAGAAAGTGCTGACATCATGTTATGCAATAATTCCAGTCCTAACCTTGGCAGGTGGAATGTTTTTAAACACCTACACATCAAAACTTACTCACCTTTTGGTATTGATCATTCATCTTTTATGAGGTCACGAGTAATTGTGTATGGTTTATGTACAACCACTGTAAAATTAAATACAGCAAACTAATTAGTTGCAGAAGCTTTTCAAATAATAACCAGCATTTTCTGAGCTTTCGCTAAATAATCACACCTAATATTATAAATGTGAAAGTTTGGATGGATGGATGTTTGTTACTCAATCACGCCAGAACGGCTGAACGGATCTGGATGAAATTTGGCACAGAGATAGATTATAATCTGGAATAGCACATAGGCTACTTTTTATCCTGGTAAAAAGGACATACTTTTTAATCACAGGTAACACCGGGGCGTAGCTAGTTAAATAATAAAATTATGCAGGGATTTGTCATTACTGGGTCAATTAACAATTATGGACTCAGAAATATTCCCTCGAATATCACATCACTTAAAGATCAATTGTGACCTTCATTGCAGTAATACAAATAATAATTAGCTTACAATATAATAACACAGGTGCACAAAATCTGTCCTATTTTTTAATAATATTCCTACTATCCATTTTAAAGAACTATTACTACGGTACTTGATTCATGGGCATCACATGTGATTATGATTTTAAACCTTTAAACAATATATTACATAATATAAATATAATAATAAAATTTGTAGAAGTAATAATAAATTTACAATGGCAGTACAAAACATTTTATAATAGAAAATAGTTTTGAAATGCTAATGCAAAATGGATGCCAAGATTCTATAAATTTGGTGATATCCCCAAATATATAAAAACTTATCGTCCTGAGTACATAGAAATGTTACATATTGTACAAACACTACCATAATTGCATCCTTCTTTGTATGAAGTCTGTGTATAATATGTGTATAACTAACATACACTACTAAAATTTCAGGACATGTCGCACATTAACGACTTGATAGGTGTGCTGAGGGGGCTCCGGCTAGTGGTGGAAGCGGGGGCGAAGGCACAGCGGGACGCAACCTCCATCATATGGAGTAACTCTAGCTTTAAGCCTCTCATGCAGAGCTGCACCACTAACTCTCTCCCTTCGCTCAAACCAAACCCTGACCTTGCTAAAGACATAATCGAACGGGCCATGGTTGTCGCACATGGCTTTAGGCAGTACGCCATAATGCATGTTCCTAACATATCAACTGATGTAGAGAATAGACCGGAGATGGACGCCCAGACCAGAGAAGAAATTGAAGAGTTAAATAGAGAGTTTAATAAGACGTTCGAAGGTTTGAACAAAGCTCAAGCAAAGCCGGCTGTTAGTGAAGAGTTTGTGGCACCTTTGGAGCAAATTAAGACGGACCTACCTAAAGAAAATGTCCAGAAAGCTGAGGCTGTAATGGCGCCAAGTAGATCAAAGGTTGAAGTGACTCCTGGCATGCCTAAGCCCATTGCTAAGAAGAAGATTAGAGTTTCTGTAAGTATGATAATACCTAAAATGGCCCGTTATACCATTCTCTTATCTAAATGCTATTGAGATTACCTCCACCATGTGTTACCCGGTCTTTTTTATAGCTTTCGTTGGAGCCATATCCTTGGTGTATTTGTAAGTCTGGTGGTACATTTATTTAAATGAGGTTAACAGATGGTTTATTACTGAATTACCTAGGATTTATTCAACATTTAATTGTTTGTGAATTAATTTTGTATTTTAAATTTTCTTACAACTCTATGACCTGTGAATGTTATGAATTATAGTATATTCAATCTTGACTATGTAACTAAATCATCTCTAGTCTGTGAACTCGTACTGGGTCAGCGCAGTCGACGATGGCGTAATTCCCCTCGCATTGAGGGGAGGCCAGTGCCCAACTATTATTATTTTTGTTATATATCTTGAAGAATTGCTTTAAAATTCCAATACTCTTCCAGTTAAGCGAAAACTCCAAAGCCCGTGTGGTGCCGTCATCTCGGATCGGTCGCATGATATCCTTCGGCTCGCTAGCCGCCGGCCTGGGCGTGGGCACCGTGGCCCAGTATGCCAGGAACACGATCCAGTCGGTGACAGGGCATGTGGACGAGTCGGCCAATGCATTCCTGTCTCCTGCCAACGCTGAGAGGATTGTGGATACACTCTGTAAAGTAAGGGGTGAGTTAAATGTTATATACAGCTAATCATTTAAGTATAATGGATGCAAAAGAGTAATTATGTTGAGATAACCGGATTAGCGCAGCTAGTGACCTTGCTGTCTGGACCTAGTCCCGGGTTCGAATCCTGGGCCAAATTTTGTAGCCGACATATGCTGCTCCTGCTTTTTCTTATTTATATATTTCTGAATTCGACTCTTATTTGTGGAGTTTAACCGCGCATATTTTTTAGTGGATAGTGATGACTTTTTTTTGTCAGGGGCGGCCTTGAAGCTGGGCCAGCTGCTCAGCATCCAGGACGACACGATGATCTCGCCGGAGCTGCAGCGCATATTCGAGCGCGTCCGGCAGTCGGCGGACTTCATGCCGGCGTGGCAGGTGGAGAAGGTGATGAGCTCCCAGCTCGGCCCCGAGTGGAGGAGCAAAGTGCAGAGTTTCGAGGAGAAACCATTCGCCGCCGCTTCTATTGGTACGTTGAGAATACCATGTAATTATACACCAAAGCGTTCAAGTATTACGTAACGTAATTTTTGGAGATTTTTGACCCCCCCTCCCTCCTCCCATGTAACGCGCCGTAACGTTTTTCTTTACTCCCCCCCCCCCCCCCTAGTAAAACGTTACGTAACCACCACCAAGTGCCCATTTTTACCTGCAAGTCACAATTATATGGCGTAAAGTACCGGAAAGTCGCTAATATATTCGAATTTCATTTTTAATATCTGTCGCGAAATTTGAGAAAAAAAAAAAACATTTTATAAAATGCGTGATAAAAAAAATCTCTACGCGACCGTTCTGAAGGGTTAAAACAATGTTACGTAACGCGTAGTTCAAACCCCCCCCCCCCCCCTCACTCTGGCCCCTGTAACGCATCGCAACGTTTCAGAACACCGCCAAATACTATTCATATTACCATCGTTTGACTTCATTGTATGGTAACACACGCAATGCACAGTTTGGGACCGTACAATGAGTGTGTTCGTCTGGCGATAAATTATTGAAAAAATGGTAAATTAAGGAACTCTCTGTACATTGAAAGTACAAGTAGTAATGACGTATTTGAATCCAAGATAATTTCCTTATTCATTTATTGTCTATGTCAGTGAGCACGAAAAATAGTGGTGTGAATATGATCTTTGTTGTGCAGGTCAAGTGCACTTAGCCACACTGCACTCGGGGCGGGAGGTGGCGGTGAAGGTCCAGTACCCGGGCGTGGCGAAGGGCATCAACAGTGACATTGACAATCTCGTGGGAGTGATGAAGGTAACCCCGGAACGCTTATATTTAACACAAATAGTGATTTGGACTTATTGGCCTGAAGTTGATCAGTGAAGTTGTCAATTTTATTTTAATATGTGTTGGTTCCTCGATAACTAATCACACTTCACACTAATATTATAAATGTGAAAGTTTGGATGGATGTATGTTTGTTACTCAATCACGCCAGAACGGCTGAACGGAACTGGATGAATTTTGGCACAGATATAGATTATAGTCTGGAATAGCACATAGGCAACTTTTTATCTCAGTAAAAAGGATATACTTTTTAATCGCGGGTAACACCGCGGGGCGCAGCTAGTTCATAATATATTGGTTTTATATTAACTATTGTGTGTTCATACACTTTGTGAGTGGAGGAAATTACAATAAAATAGTATAACTTGACTTCTCAAGTCCTACCAAAATGTCGGGTACATTTTCAGTAATGTATCTACAGCTTTACTGATTGGTGTACGGGTTTCATTCCAACATCATCACGATGATGACGCCATCATTATCATCAGAGATACATTTTAAGCAACCATGAAACAATTTACACAACACTGGCAAAATGGCACTATTTTGTAGCCAGTTGCCAAGCTAAACTAAGAAGTTTATTTATTACTTAACCATAGTCCGAAATAAATCTTTTTAATTGAAATAAAAAAGTACCTTTGTATAGATCTTACTCGTTTAACTAGCATATACTGTGGTACAGGTATGGAACATGTTCCCTAAGGGCATGTTCGTGGACAACATAGTGGAGGTGGCCAAGAAGGAGCTGTCGTGGGAGGTGGACTACGTGCGCGAGGCGGAGTGCACGCGCAAGTTCAAGCGCCTGCTCGCGCCCTACCCCGAGTACTTCGTGCCCGACGTCATCGGTAACACAGCACCATAAACAGAAACTCAAACATTTATTGCAAACTATGTATTCATTGGTCTTAGTACTTATGACATAGCGGCCTTCTTCAAGCATTGCAATGTTGAGGGGCTAGTTCTACCTACTGAACACGATTCTTAAATACTAGGTACAGGAACATGTCAATAGAGTTGTTTTTCAATGCTTATATGTAGTCGCTAGATAAATTTTTTAATATTATATTATTATTATGTTGAAATGAAATGAAAAAAGTTTATTCGACACAGACACGAAGATACACAAATGGGTACATTTACATGAAAAAGTAGAAGTAAAGAACACACAAAGATACACAAATAGGCACATACATTAAAAAGTAAGGAACATAAAGTAGGTATTGTGGATCTCAGTGTGAGCTGTGCCGAAAGGCGTTTGGCTCAGCATGAGCTGGTGGGGAACGGATTCTCCTCCAGCGCTGATTTTCAGCCAAAGCCTCCTCAGTAGGACATTAATCATTGCGCTTGGTAACCAAACTCAGACGCAATCGCAGATACACACAATAAATGTATAAAGTATAGAATAGAAATAAAAGTAATAGAATAGAAAGATACATGTTATTATCATTATATTATTATTTGTATACTATTATATAATGATAATACATACACATAGTGAAACAAATGGGGGAAGAGGAACCCACCACTGACCCTCGGCTTGTCAACTTTTCCAATTATAAACTGTGCGAAAAAAAAATGATAGTGAGGCCTGTCTCGCTGGATAATTTATTATCTTCATCGTGGTGGCAGACGAGCTGTGCTCGGCGGAGGTGGTAACGACCGAGCTGGTGGACGGCACGCCGCTGGACCGGCTGTTCGACGCGGCGTACGAGACGCGCGCCGGCGTCGCCGCCAACATCATGCAGCTGTGCCTGCGCGAGATGTTCGTGCTGCGCTGCATGCAGACCGACCCCAACTGGGCCAACTTCTTCTACAACGCGAACACCGGACAGGTCGGTTCTTGACTTGTCTATTGTTCATAAAAAATAAACATAACATCGTATGTTGTGGCAGCACCTTTTTAATCTGTATTCTTTTTCTCTCTTCTAAAAATGTCTTGTTTGATCTGTGCGCGTCTCTCTTTAATAAACTTTATTTAAAATATTTATGCCTTTCTAATTAACATGGTTTTGGCACCGATATGTTTAATTTCTTTTATGTAAATTAGAAAGCCATAAATATTTTAAATATCTATCTATCTATCTATCAGCCGATATACACGTCCACTGCTGGACATAGGCCTCCCCCAACGACTTCCACACATCACGGTCCTCCGCCACTCGCATCCACCGGCTTCCTGCGACGCGTGTGATGTCATCAGTCCACCTTGTGGGGGGCCGTCCTACACTTTGTCTTCCGATTCGTGGTCGCCATTCTAGAACCTTTCTGCCCCAACGGCCATCGGTTCTGCGAGCTATGTGCCCTGCCCACTGCCACTTCAACTTGGCGATTCTTTGAGCTATGTCGGTTACTCCAGTTCGTCTACGGATCTCTTCATTTCTGATTCTATCGCGTAGCGAAACCCCGAGCATAGCTCTCTCCATTGCGCGTTGAGCGACCTTGAGCCTTCTTATGCGGCCCATAGTCAGCGACCACGTCTCGGCACCATATGTCATCACTGGCAGCACACATTGGTTGTAAACCTTTGTCTTCACACACTGAGGTAATTTGGACGAGAAGATATCATGCAATTTTAAATATAGTTTATTAAAAATACAGATTAAAAAAGGTGCTGCCACAACATACAATGTGGTTTATTTTTTATGAACATCTGTGTACATTTAAAACACATTGTCGTGTTAGTTACACCATTGATAATGCAAGAACGGCTTGGCCGATTTTTATGATCATTTATCTTTTTGAATTTGTCCCCGCCCCGAATAGCTGAAGAATATACTTAGCCCTATCTGAATCGCCTGTATACTTGATGTTTAATGGAAGCGCTCGCTTCGCAGGTGATTCTGTTGGACTTCGGTGCCACGAGAGAGTACTCCAAGGAGTTCATGGACCAGTACATCGAGATCATCAAGGCGGCGTCGGTGGGCGACCGCGGCGCCATCTTGCGGATGTCGCGCGAAATGAAGTTCCTCACGGGATACGAGTCCAAGGTGAGTGTATATACCGCATTATTATTATTATTTTAATTTCGTTTTTTGTTTTTCTTCTCCCTGTTTTATGGGTAAAATAACTGACACGCGGCCTTGGCCTAGTGTGCCAGCTTTTGCATGTTGGGAACTGTGGAGATGATGATGAATTTTGTAGAAACTTGCGTGTAAGACGGCAAGTGTTAAGTATAACTGCTTTTTGTATGAGTGTGAGTGTGGATTTAGGCATTTGAAGTACGTTGAGATTAATCTGGAGGGTTCTCGGAATGGCGCCTGTGGTAGAAATATCTATGGTTAAAATTCTAACGGTATTTACTTGCCATTGCTTCTTTATCTCAGTAGCCAGGTCTATGCACTTAGTCATTTTCCCCGTGTGTGTAGGGAGTAGGTTATGTGTGTTGCATTATTATTACTATCCATACACTAGCTGTTATCCGCGACTTCGTCCGCGTGGTATTTAATAAAACAAGTTTTTCTAAAATAAAAGTAGCCTAAGTTACTCCTTGTTACATCACCTATCTGCCAGTGAAAGTCCCGTCAAAATCGGTCCAGCCATTTCAGAGATTAGCTGAAACAAACAGACAGACGGACAGACAAAATGGTAAAAAATGTTGTTTTGATATATGTACCGTGTATACATCCAAATGCACTTAGTAAAATGCGGTTATTTTAATATTACAAACAGATACTCCAATTTTACTTATTTGTATGTATAGATAACTTAGACTAGTACTTTTTTCCTTTAGTTCTCTCTATATCGTTATTACTGGCTAGGTAAACTATTTTCCAGAACTATGTCCAATGACGCAATTTTGATTTTCATCCAAATCGGCCTCGTAACTCCATCTACAATTTTTCGCTATTCGCTAGTAAGCCGGCTATACCCACTTGAAAATTCACCCTGGATATAATAATTATTTATAACAACGCCCTCAGTCCATTGTACGGTACCCATAACACAGAAGTTACTTTGTTTGGCACCGCACAATTGGTGTGTTCGTCTGGCGATATTTATCAATATTTTTTCTTTTTTTTTATTACATTATAAGCAAGTATTTGATCTCGATCTCACCTGATGGTAAGTGACGATGAGATCTACGATAGAGCATACTTGCCTAGAAGGTACCTGTTCACTCTCGACTCTCGACATTTCACAGATGATGGAGGAAACTCACGTTGACACGGTGATGATAATGGGTGAAGTGTTCACGAGCGAAGGTACCGGGGAATTCGACTTCGGCACCCAGCAGACCACGCGCCGGATCCAGGCCCTGGTCCCCACGATCCTGACCCACCGGCTGTGCCCACCCCCGGAGGAGATATACTCCCTACACAGGAAATTGTCCGGGGTATTTTTGCTGTGTTCCAAGTTGAAGGTGAAAATGAACTGTCGCGATATGTTCCAAGATATATATGAGCAGTATAAAAGTAATGCTTTCAGGTAATGAATTGGATGTAGTTTCGATTTAAAGGTGATCGCACACGTGCCCGCGTCGCTCGCGCCTAATTGTGAATGCGAATGTATCATGGAAATAATTCGCAAGCGGCGCAGGGTCTAGCAGTAATATTGAAATATATTTGAAGAGGTCTACCACTAAAGCATATTGGTCACATATTGTGTTTTACCGCACCGGTTTTTTTTTATAAAAAACGGTAAAAATTCACCATGCAAAGATTATGCGGTGTTTTTTTTTTTAAAAAGGTAATGTATTTTCTTAAGAATGTCATCTTGAATAACTAATCGATGTAGACCATCTAAAATATTTTAAACTATTATTGTTGTAGTTTTTTTTATTTATTCGTCAGATGTCTGGTAGTTAATTAAAATATTGCTCGAAGGCGTTAAGAACATCACGCCATCTTCCTGAGCCTTATTTATATTGTTACTACTATTAATTATTTAAATACTAATTGAGAATCTAGTACTATTAGTTATTTAAATACTATTTAAGTATTCAATATAAGCGGTCCGAATTCGGCGCGTGCGTCGCGGTCAAATGTGCGATCACCTTTGAGAAGATGCGGTATCAACTAGCAAACATTTGATCGAACAAATAGAAATATAATGGAATTTTAAAATATATTTGTGCTTTGTTGATGAACTGACCGTTTTTTACCTTTCCGTAAATTCTGTCGGTCATGTCATAAAATATTAACGCAACGTTGTAACGTTAACGCACGTATCTTGTAAACGGCAATAATTATGCTTATCCAAAATACTTTAAAACCATCTCGACTTGTTATCGACCGGTTATCAAACGAAACATCACGTAAAATTCTATTCATCCGTTTTGTAGTTACGCTCTTACATACAGAGAAAGACGTCAAACTTATAACATGTACTCTATAACCGGTAAAAAAAAATCCAATAGCCGCACCCACCCTACGGTAGGTATTCTGCCAAAGGCAAGTTTAAACATTGTAGCTAACATCAAAATCCTCAGATGAATTCCAATGTAATTCTTCTTCTTTCTTTACGAAATGAGATGCGATGAAATAAAATGGATATGAATATGTGTTGTAATGAAAGAATTTAGTTAGGAATTTGGATAGGACTTTATTACAACAGAAGAAAAGCAAAGAATGTGATTGACAGCGAAAAAGAAAGTTACATTATATTAATAACCTGCCTGTAACAATTTACCAGTACAAAAACCTCATTTCAATACTCCTCCTTAAATTGATCACAGGCAGCTTTCACTGTCTCACTCACTCATGCATCCATTGCGTTATTTCATCTTTCTTTCTTTCTATACATAACGAGTTTGCTAGTTTTACCCGTTAATTCATGCATCAGTCTTCTCAAAAACATGGCCTCTTTTACCGCTTGTGTAAGACTGATATATTCTGCTTCAGTGCTAGATAAAGCAATCACTTGTTGCTTTTTATCCTCCCATGATATTGCTCCTCCAGCAAATCGGAAATATATCCGGAGTAGGATTTTCTGTCGTGGTCTCCACCGTGATCTGCATAAGCGAACCCTTCTATATTCCTTCCAGTTCTTCGGTAACTAAAATCATATTGTTTGGTTCCTTTTACTGATATATAACTTAAAAACCTTTTTTTTTTTTTACTGCCTGCCAGTGCTCCTCCTTAAAGCAATTGTTGAATTGACTTAGATGCGGAACCCTCCAGCAGTCCACAGACATCAGAAAGATCATTTCCATTATTCTTACATATGTATGCTGAAATACTTTGTGTATTCAACAGGTACATATTTTTATCAAGTTCTGCTGTTGCTACTTCGGTATTCTGTTTGTTGAATATGTAACAACCATGAGTATCAAATTGTACAGAGCAACCATTTTTTATCATCTGGCCAACGGAGAGAAGATTGCTTGCTAGTTCTGGTACATATAAAACATTTTGTACTTGAATGGTATGTTCTTTACCATTATTTCCAATAACGTTCAAATCGATTTTTCCACAACTCTTTACCGGAAGCATTTTGTCGTTGGCAATTCGGATGCTTGTAATCGGAGGTGGTGACTCGTCATAGAGCCAGTCATGCTTCATGGTCATGTGCATGGATGCCCCTGAGTCAACATACCAGCCACCATCATTACTTGTTGTTGCAGAAAACGCCGCTACGTATCCAGATTCTTTCGAGCTAGGGTCAGAGCTTCTCTTTGCTTTACAATTCTTACTGAAGTGCCCATACTTATTACAAGTAAAACATCGGGGGCCTTTACTCACTTTACAGACTTTTTCGATTGTTTGCTTTTCTGTGTGGTTGCCATGTCTATAATTATTTGTATACAGTGCTGTAGACCCAGAGCTTTTAATATCCTGTAAAAGCTTTGTCTTAACAGCGTCAGCTGTAATGGCCACACCGGAACTTTCTAAAGCCATTATCATTGGACTGTAAACTTCAGGTAAGCCAGCTAGGAGTAGTGTACCCAGCCACTCATCGTTCACATCGAATGAAATGTTTCGGAGTTTGTGCGCGGTAGACATTATTTTATTTACATAGTCTTCTATGTTTTGGCAACTATCTAATGTGGTTGTAATCAGGTCCCTCAATAATCCGACACGACGTGTTAATCCTCGGTCATCAAATGCTTTCTCAAGATTTTTCCAGACTTCTCTTGCCGTCTTGGCTTCTTGAATGTGAACATAGTTGATAGGATCGACAAGCAAAATAATTTTGGACTTAGCTTTCACGTCGAGCTTCGGATCAACATCCTTTGTTGTGTTTTGAATACAACTCCATAATTCTTCACATTGGAGAAATGCCTGTACTGAAAATCTCCACGTATTATAATTGTCTCGTCCCCGTAGCTTTTCTATGAAAGCTGAATTCGCATTATTTGACATTTTTTACCAAATAATTGACGAGAACAAAAAAACAAGAGAATACAGAATTTTCACAATTTTTCAAAAAAAAAATGTTTTTTAACATGTATTTAAATTTTTGATTCTGCTCTGAATATTTAATACTAAATACAATCAGGGGACTGGGCCCATAACCTGTTGTAATGAAAGAATTTAGTTAGGAATTTGGATAGGACTTTATTACAACAGAAGAAAAGCAAAGAATGTGATTGACAGCGAAAAAGAAAGTTACATTATATTAATAACCTGCCTGTAACAATTTACCAGTACAAAAACCTCATTTCAATAATATGGCCTCACCCACAACTTAGCGGGTATTTTGCCGATGTCAAGTAATTAATAGCAATAACACATTCAATAAATACACATTATAATTAAAATAATGGATGTGACATGATGATATGAAAATGGCGTGATCCTCCAATGTAGTTTTTTTTTCTCCCTAATTCCAATGTAGTTAAGACTTTCTTTCTATCAATTTTTATCTTTTAAAATAGCAACTGTCAAAGTCACAAATGTCACGTCACCGCGTGACTTTCTGTGACGTGACGTATTGCTATTCCGTCTCGTATGTTTTATAGAAATTTATTTTTTGTAATCACTTATTACAACGTGATGTTCAGAAATGCCCTCACTCTGATGATACTAATGAACCACATCCCGTTCTACAACACGGAGTGTGTCAACAATGTGGGCACAGTGCTATTCTCCACCACGGACATGAGTAAAACACACTGGACCACGGACGAAATAGGGCTTTTGAAGGCCAGACGTTACTTCCAAAATATGCTTCCACCCCCACTCAAGGTGGGGAACTTGAACGAGAACTACGTTGACATGCTGTTCAATTACTTTAGAGAAGCATTTTCCGCCATTAAAAGGGAAACTGATGACCCAAATGCTGATCGCATGATGACCACAGCTCTCTCAGACTCCATAGGGGGATACCTTAAAGCTTGGGTCTTACCGGTCACCAAATTCGCCTTCTATGGCGGAACGATCTCCGAACAAAACTTATCAACACTCTTCGAGTTTTACGACGAAATCAAGAGGTACTTACGTACAGAAGGCGACGGGTGGCACAAGCCGAAATCCAACTTATTCGATGTCTCAATAAAAACTACGGAACCGAGAGTACAAACTATAGTTGGGAGTGAGCGTACAGACCCTTGCGACCATTTCGTCTTCTTCGAAAAAACTCCAGAGGGCCTCAACGTGCCGATCCCTCACATCAGTTGGGATGGGACGTCCAGCAAACTATTTCTGCCGCTTAAGAACCATTCTATATACGCGATGAGCTCTAAGAATTCGTCGTCGGTGCTGCTGAAATATTACGACGCGGCCAAATATTGCTTGCGCCTGCGTTACCCATCCATGCTGAAAAACTTTGACGTGCGCTTTCAATCGTGGCTCACGAATGACGTTCAGCCTCATTTGAGGGACGACAACGTTTATCTTGCTTTGGGCAGCGTGCTCACCGTACTCAACAAGCCCCGAGAGGTCTATGACAGCGTATTGTACATACACGACAAGAAACCCAAACTGTGCAAAAAAATGCACGCGGCCGCGTTCTCAAAAAAAACTCTGATTGTAACACTGCTTATATTTCTTGAAGTGGTGTGGTGCTGTATCGCCCTAGGATATACGTGCTATGCGAAAAGGAAAAAGAACAAAGATAGCCAAGTTTGTTGTTTCGTGCAACCGCGTCCGCCGGACCAACATGATAAGTGCTATAATACTCAGGAGGGATCCGATCGGGTGCCTTTTGGCATTAAAGACAGCAGCGCTGCATGTAAAGGCTCAGAGGCTGTACAAACTGATATAGAAAGGTGTTTTGTGAAGCCACCGTGCTCTGACACAAAAGGCAAAACTGCCACGAAAGCTCCTAAGAAAGCGGCGCCGTGTACCGGTATTTTAGTCCAGGATAGCTTGAACTTAATTAATACCAAGGCTCGGAAAAAAAATACTTCAAAAAAAAATTCTACACACAGTGTGAAATTCTCAGGTGTGTGTCCGTGTGATGCGTCCACATCCCACACGGTAATGCCTGTTTCCAATAGTAAAACTATAGTAAATACCGAAACGGACCGTCGTTTAAAACAAAACAACGATAAGCAGATTGACAAAAAAGTTAAAGATGTAAAAATTGTTAACAGTCAATTTAATGAAAAATCCCACATCGCAAAGGAGACACGAAAGCCCAAAAACAGAGATGTCATTGCACCAATTCTGAAAAGAGAGCTGATGGTAACAGAAGCCCGACATTCATCAACGAATAAAGAATCGAGGGCCTTTAATCCAAAAATTTACTTTGACATACCAAGTGCGCAAACAGAAACTCCATCTATAGAGCAATCCAATGATACGACTGAATCACTACAATCTGAAATCATTGCCTGTGCAAAAGAACCTCAAAATACGATGTTGCCAATAATCTTGTCGAAAAATCTTAACACGGATTCGGGTATAACCAATCTCGAGAGACACCAAGAATGTCAACATTTCGAGGAGGCCAAATCGTCGGCAGATTCTGTAAACTCAAAAAATACTGTCAAATCAGTGTCATTAATGATGACGGAGAGTAAAACAAAAACAGGAACGCACCTGGACTTGATAAGCGATGTTCCCAAAGTTACCTTTGAAGTTGTTAAAACGGAAACACGCATAATAGAAAAGCCTAAATATATTGAAAAAAAAGAATCCGAACATCTGACTTCAGTTCTGTTCCGATCAGTTCCTGAAAAGCATTCTCCACACGATGTTGAACCCCAAGAAAATATAGAAACACCCCGAAACGACAATACTCGCAATCAAGAATTTATTACTTATCCAAGTCAACAAAAGATTGGCAAAGATAGCAAAGATTCAAAAAGTAAATCTTTTGTAAAGACACAACCTAGAGTATCAACACCCATACACTCTAAAAAATTGGTACCATTTCATGAAGAAAGTACACACAGTACTTCGACCACAAAGAACAAGAAACCAGTAAAGGCAGACACAGACACGCCAAGGCGACATAGTATTCAGAAGGAGGTTAAAGACACTAAGCATATTAAAAAGCCATACTGGGAGATTGTGATAGATGAGCCCCAGAAAGACATATACGTTGATATCAGAGGCACGATCGAAATAGACTCCAGAAATGTTAGAAGAAGCAGAATACCTAAGCTGTCTGTGAGGACGGTAGAACGTCCAGCCGCGTCAAACTCGCCCAGAGTAACTAGAGCTGGCAGTCAAATACCGCAGCTGAAAAAGAAAGCTGCCGATGATTTGGTATTAAAAACTAGTGCGGAGAGAAATAAGTTGAATACTTCCATATGATTATACTTATACACTTATGTCGGAAATTAGCAGCTGGTTCAACAGTTAATTCATTATTCGTGGTGATTAGTGAACAACTCCTTTATAACTATATTTTTTTATATTTTCTGTTAACATTACGCCGAGTGCGAGATTATTCAAAAGCTAACCGTTTACTGCGCGGTCTACGTTCTTGTCCACTTGCATGAAGATTTTGAAAGTTTAAGATGTTGTCCGCTAGAGATGCTGTTCAATTTATCATACCAATTGACAAATACGCAGACTGCGCAGTAAACGTTTTGTTAACGACAATAATCTTGTCTTTTACAACTTGCAGGAACCGCTAGTATTTTTCACTTAATCGCTAATTTTAGTTCGTTCCGAATTTGCAGTTTATTAGTGATTTTGATTGTTCTCAATTAGCAAAATTATTAAACACACTTGAATAATTGTGGTGAACGCACTATCATTATTGAACGACCACACGCACTTGCAGGTGTTACTTATACCTAACAGGAGTAAGTGAGCGCGCAATATTACGTACGGAGAAATCAATGTACTGCACAATAGATTGAGTGCTCAAAACAAACTATATGTTCCACTAAACTGACTGCCCGAAACCACACCTTGCTCAGAATCACACCGACATACACCAAAGTGCTAATCGGATCATAACTCAAGCAAAAAAAAAATACGTAACGGAATATTTTAGTGTATAATGTTAACAAGAAATAACAACTAATTCCTATTACATTGAAATAACGTACAATTACAACAATAAATATAGTTTTTTTCTGCACATGGGCGAGTCCAATTATAGGCTCGCCCAGCCAGCGTAAACAATACTGTGGCTATCTCGTTCTTTCTTACGGCCGGGCGCCACGCGTCCCGCACCGTGCGCACACCGCGACCGAATCATGATCGTTGTTCTTTGCTATTCTAGTGTAACCTTTATTTCAATGCGTACGTACTTACCTTTTTATACATTGTTGACTGCGCTTGTAACGGGCAATCGCATTTAAATGTATTGTACAAATCCTAATAGAGATTCTAGAATATCTAAATACTAACAGGGATATATTTCTAACTGAAATTATTTAATGTATAGTCTAAGGAACAAAGAATGGAATGCTTTTACGTAACTTACATTGTGTTTGTATATAAATAATGTTGATGTTAACTTATATTGACGTGTTGTTTGTAAAGAAATGGTTAATTATACTTTTTAATAAACGTGCTGTGGATTATAAGCTGATTTTATTTGTTGAGCTGTTGTGTCCCCAACTTGCTATCTGTTGACGAAATGGGCGTGTCGACAGACTTTTGCCAATCCGATTAGCACAGTTGGTGGTGACCCAGCTTTCTGTACCGAGGGTCCCGGGTTCGAATACCGTTTGGGACAAATTTTGTGTGATGGGCACGTTTGATTGTACCTGAGTTATGGATGTTTAATATAGGTAATTGTATGACGGGTACGCCCCGGTCCATGTGCAATATCCATAACCTAATACTTTGGTTAGGTTGTCGAACTTCTTAACTTTTTAAGAGTTTTCACTGATATAACCAATCAAAACTACTTTTGACCAATCTGTTCAGGAAAATTAAAAAAAAAGGTGACTGCAACAAGTGTAAGGATGATGAGAACAAAATGAAACATTTACAACTTTGTGATTAGGTATCAGAGTTTAATTCAGCATAATCCCAGCATGGGGGCACGATTCAGTTCCATCCTAAAGTGAAAGCAACAGTTATTTACTGCAGTAGACAGGTATAGTGTAGTGAACTGTATCAGAAACACCAAAAGTTTGTAGGTTACAGTACCTTAACATTACTCTGTGCTTCGTTTAATAATATTTTCAACTACAGAGCGCCACAATTCTCTCGACC
Source organism: Pheosia gnoma (assembly GCA_905404115.1). Classification (NCBI taxonomy): domain Eukaryota; kingdom Metazoa; phylum Arthropoda; class Insecta; order Lepidoptera; family Notodontidae; genus Pheosia; species Pheosia gnoma. The sequence goes on from FR989898.1 coordinate 8,962,446, forward strand.
AAAACAAGAAAAAACATGATTAAACATTATTTAAATCAAATAACTATTTTTTTTTATATATTATGAATTAACAATCCGTATAAACATTTTAAATTCAAGTCCGATCTTAAACTAGCAATTCAAGTCAACACTCAATTCGAGAATGCCTCGCTTTACCGAGCCAACGTTGTTTATCGTTTCCGTTCAATATTCTGAAACTGTATTGGAAATACGTACGAGGCTGCCTCAAACAGATTTAGTTATAGACTTTCCACCGCTCTTTCCTAATTAGGGCATATCCAATATTATTACTCGTAATTATTACAAGTTGGAGTAGTATTACAAGCAAGGTGAGAGTAGCTAGTAACACCCTGTATCTTCCAAAGCCTACCCTCAGTATCTAGACTGTTCCATTATCAGTTGAGATTTTGATGTAGACCACAAGGAATGTTCAGTGGGAGATTAAAACGTGACGTCACCCGCGAGCTGACCAATCGGGATATTCGAACCTCCTCGAGCCTCGAAAAAAGTTTGAAAATTATGTTCTGCCTCAGTATTAGAGTGAAGAGTTCTATTATCATAATAGAGTGAAAGTAAGTAATACCTCTCGTCATTAAGGAAGGTGTCAGCCCGGCAGTGAGGCATGGGGACTGACATATTGAAGCTGAGAAGGGAGACTGAACCTATTCAAACTTTTCTCAAGGTTTACTTTTCGATAGCAATGCCTATAGATGTTTGATTTTTATGAGTCGGTGCTATCGCGAATGTTCGCATGGCAATGCTGTGACGCGACGACTTGCTACGACCGTGTACCGGTACCGAACAAACGAACATATTATTATAAGGGCAGAAAGTAAGTCCAAGTTTTCTATTGTGTCAATTCTTTACGTGCGTTGTTTATATATGTATTTTTAATATATCTCTTTATTAACAATCTTAATTAAACTCGATATTATAAGTGAGAAATGTTTCAGGGCACATGTTCCCCGTGGTGGCACTGTGCGCTGTCGTTGTTGAATTACACGATGTAACACATGTAGAGCAACATTTTTGTTGCCCGTTGATCATACGATCTAGCAAATAATTCAACGGAGTGGTCCTCATGATAATTAATTAGATAATCAATAGATTCGTGGTCGAGATGACTCTGCAAATACGTAGCGTTTGTCTATCACACGGCTCTACCATAGGTACCGTCTTGCCGGCAGGTACTAGATCGCGATGAAACGCGTTTATACTGAAGTATCAACTAGTAATAAGTATTATTAGCTAGGTATATACAATACAATCTACATGCCCCGACCGTTCCTCTACGCCTGACTCTATATCACCCAAGAATATAATATGAGAGCTATAAATCTGTCAATTTTATTAAAAGCTTTTATAAACTTTAGTTATAAACAAGAAGTCACCTACAAAATTCGCATTAAATCTAACACCAATATGTATTTATTTCGCTAACAAACCACCTAAACGGATTCTTAATGTCTCTAGATCAATAAGTAAGTAAATGCAACTATTTATTAACATTCGACAAAGAGATTCTTATCTCACGTGAGTACATTCAGATACATAGAAATTGTAAACGATAGTTGTGTGAAAACACACGTAAAAAACATCAATTAAGTGATTAATATTATCTCATAATGTGGTACAGAGTATACTTAGTTAATATTGCCACATTATAGAACGTGATTCTGGTACAAATTGCAAAATGAACAGCAGAGAAACGGTCAAATTTAGGCGATCGAGACGCCGCCGACCTTCGATGGCATCCGAACATCCTGTGATATTGTAAAGGGGATGTCAAGTGGTGTGAACACTCAGTTTAGGCCTAAGCGTTGGACTCCTTGAGGTCAGTGAGCCTCGCGAGCTGCGCGGGCTCCAGTTCGTCAGGGATGGAGGCGCGGCCGCCGCGCGGCGCGGCCGGCGGAGACTGCGGCGCGGTGGGGGGGCCCGACGCAACAGACGCGCCGTTGGAATCACCCTCCGAAGCCGTCGAGCTCGACGCTGGATGCGGGGCAGAGTCAGCCGGACCCTCGTCCGAATCCCGGAGACAGACGGCGGTCTGCTCCGACAGGGACGACTCGTCGTCCTCATTCTCGTCGATCCGTTCCGGCTGCGGGTCCGGCACGGACTCCGTCTCCGGCTCGGGCGGGGGGAAGGGCTGGTCAGGTTCTTCGACCATAGGGGTGGCTGCTGTGATCACGATCTGCGCCACTCCCAGCCCGCAGTCGTTGGTAGTTGGCAGTTCAACTTTCGGTGGCGCCGGCTTGGTCGGCTGCGGCGGCGGGAGCTCCTCCTCGTCCTGCCGTAATAATACACCATTCAAACAACAGTTACTGTTTCCACAGTGCTCGGAAGGACGGTACGATAAGTCTACAAGTTCCAGAAGCTAGAGACAGTTCGTGACAGACATTTCGAGAGTCATGCATAAAAAAGGCGACATGCTATAAAATTAATACAATTAAAACGCAGTCTTAAATTAAATCTATGTTGAACTAATGCGTCAAAACCAGTGGACAACGACAAGCTATAAACTAAAGCGTCAACACAGAATGACAAGTAGGGTAGGTAGGTAACGAATGTGGGTAGGTAATGTTTTTATTTTGGGTCCAAACCTCGTCCTCTATGTTTGCACCAACGACCTCGTCAACTGAAGCATGGAAAAGAATTCACACATAGTTCACAAAAACCTTAATTAAATACGAAAATGTTAATCGCGGCGTCACAATACATGGTCATTGAAATAAAACTAATTATACGGATTTTATCGCGTTTATGTTTTTTTTTTACGTTCCTCAGTCCTCCCGTGACCATGGTTGCTGTAAAGCAGCCGAAACGTCGGGAACCCAAAAAAACATAAAACGATAAAATCCGTATACATAGTTAGTTTTATTTCAATGTGTGGTATTCGCGTAAATATAAGAAATCAATATAAAATACATGGTAATAAAAAGGTTTTTTAGAAATATACTTACCGACAATAGTGACAGCAGTCGGCGAGGTCGCGGAGAACTGCGTGCCGTAATGCTCCTGCTGGTTCCTACTTAGCTCTAAGTTGAAGCTGAAGTCGGGCTGGCTATCCATAGAGTCGCCCATGTCGACGGGGGGTGGCGGGGGCGGCTTGCTCGGTGGAGCCGCGCCCTCGGAGCTGTGGGTCTCTACCGCGAACACTGGCAGCGTCCGGGATGTCAACACAGTCAGCCAAACACCACGATCCAGTTGTACAGGTGGTCACAAAAATGTGAAATAATAATACGAGTATTGGCAGCAAAATTCAGACGTATTTATACTTTTTTTTATATGAACTTGAACTATGATCGTTCGACGCGAAATATTCACCTACTAGGTATTTCGTGACAGACCTTATTATAATTGAGGGTTAGGAAAACTCAACTGCACCCCATTTACTGAACCGTAAAATACTTGCTGTATTAATGGAGTATGCCTATCTATATAATAACTAGCTGTCCCGGCAAACGTTGTTTTGCCATATACATATTATTTCTAGGAAATATTTTTATAGTTAAATATTTGCGATTATAAATTGAGATATAAACTATCCTATCTTTCAAGTTGGATAAAACTGCACACAGTGTGCAAAATTTTATTGAAATCGGTTTAGTAGTTTAGGAGTCCATAGCGGACAAACACCGTGACACGTAATTTATATATATTAAAGATAATAAAATTCGATATATTCACTGACTGACTGACAACGCATAGTCTAAGCCGTGGGTATAGACGTATAAAGAACGTATAAAGTTTTGCATAAGGCATAGGTGAGCACTGAGGCGGGAATTTGGAAATTCATACCCTAACTCGAACCGAATAGGGTCAAAGTTCGTATCAATAAACTGTTTTTTTAACTTACAATCCATATTAGCTAGTTACGTAATAAGTATCTATTGTCGCTTTATAAACAAATAAAATATATTAATAATTAATAATTGCTACAATTGAACCGAGCTATTTACTTTCGTGCACAACATGCAACAAACAGGTGGTGTGTTATCTACGAGTCCTGGCTAACATCTTCTATGCGATCCACTGCATTATACCAGCATGCCAGTTGGGAGCAGTGGCGTAGCATAGGTCATTAGCACCCGGTGCGGATTTCAAATTTGCCGCCCTCTTATTTTTGCTATTCATTATAAAAAAGTTGGGGCATGGTAACGACAAAAAAAAATGACGAAAAAAACACTGAAAGAAATATTTTTTTTTACATATTTTTATTCATATATTTTTTTTTCTCTACCCTCCACCTGTGAAACGCCGCCCCCGGCAAAGTGCCGCCCGGTGCGGACCGCACACTCCCCCCCCCCCCCCCATGCTACGCCACTGATTGGGAGCCAAGGCCAGTGCCGGATTCACGACATTTTTGTAAATAAGTTAGTATATTGTATAGTATATAATAAACATTTCTGTATCACCCATTTTCAATAGCCACTGCTGGTTAGAGGCCTTCTCAACTATTTCTGTCCTGCTATTAATCGCATACAAATCATTCCCACGATCAGAGCTGGACTGGGTCCGGGCCGGTGGCCAGATATTACGGTCACCTAACTTAAGGCTAAGTTGCGCCTGCACCGACAACAATCGACTTAAATTAGCGGATATGGCGGCTGGACTTAGAGGCCTAGGGTGGCAAACGTTACTAGTCTGCCTGTGCCTGTGTTTCTTTATATCGTCGGCCAACCTTTATGTGGAGGTCAATCACCTACCCGTTCTAGTATGATAATATGATAACCTTTTACAAAACTGTATTTGCAACGTGGGGTTTTGCCAAATTAGCTAAGCGACAACGCATACCTAATACTTTTTAAATTAATAATTAATTATAACAATATTTAACCAAACCAGCTGTATTGCCAGCCTACTCGTGGCTGTCATTTGTGAGCATAACATCAGTGTTTTAGATACCTAGGTATTCGTAGTTTGTAGACAACAATCTGTCAGATTCGTTGACCAAATTGGTGGATTAATCCGGCACTGTACAGAACGCAAATAATTAAAACCCATTCAGACAAAGCGACCGAGTGCTGCGCTCGTACCTACTGGCATCGATTTATTACTCAAACGAAACTAAAAAACAAATGTGTTTTGTTTGACAAGAACATTTAACTGAAAAGGGACATGTGATTTCTACCGGATCTTGTAGTTATATCTAAATAATACTCGATAAAGTAGGTACACAGTCGACTACTCCAAGACTCGCGCGTTCCATTTGCTCCGACATTTACCAGATATTACTGTAATTTTTTTATACCATTTAACTTCTTGTAGGAAACTGTGTATCTTGCAAAAAAAAATCACTAATAACATACATAATATATCTACCTAATATTTATGAGAAGTTTGTGCTACTTAGCTTTGTAATTATTTGATCTGTCTGTACGCATGTATGAGCACATGTCCAATCATGTTACATTCATACACATAATTATAATATTTACGAGCACACATTTCACCCATGTAGTACATGTTATATGTGCTCATACATACAGCACTGCCAACTTTATTATACTTTCAGATAAATTCCTAGGAATTTACTAAAGGTACCTAAATCTAAATATTTTAAGTCACAAAGTGGTCACGTTTTATCTTATATATTGCTAAGGGCTCACGGTCATCTTCGAAGTCGGGCGGGGTGCCGGGCGGGGACGCGAACACGGGAGGGACCGACTCCAGCGCGGCCCAGTCATCCTCGACGTTCAGCGGGTCACCGTTCTGATGGACGCAATATGGGGTCAAAGGGGTTCATTATCATATTATATGTGTAAGTACATATCGTTGCATCGCGGACAAACAAACGACGAACTCGCTACATCCTTATCATATCATCTCGAATCAAAAACTCTGTAGGGTTCAAGGTCCTCTATCAATCCATGGACAAAATTCTAAAATTATTTACCAAGTTTCAACCGGGGTACAAACTGTAGGTACGACGTAGGATGTGATTACATAAATATAAATGATATACTTACTTACATTTGGTAGACAAAGCTTTTATAATTCTATTCTATCAGCCGATAGACGTCCACTGCTGGACATAGGCCTCCCCCACTACCCACTGAGCTAATCAGGTCGTCAATTATGCCTTGGTTACGTCCGTCAAAAGATTTTTAAAATGTTGTTTGTTTGGCGCGGCTGTCTGCGGCGGCGCGCCCGTACTGCTTTCAAAGGAATATTTATTTAATTTTGTCGAGTTTTCTATACGTAGTTGATCGCGCAATTATTGCAGTAAAATTATTTTTGGTATGTATTACCGTTTAGTCACATAAATACGATAACAAACAACGTTACGTATCGTTCCTAAGTTATAAATCTAAAGTAATAAAAAAAAGTTGTTTTGTGAATATTGGATAAAAAAGGTAAGGTGGGTATGGAAAAAAGAAAAAAGAAATAATAAAAAAAAGTTATTTAATGTGTATGTCATCTGCGTGGCTTGCCCACCTCGTCGCACTCCTCCACTATCAGGGAGGGGAAGTTGCCGACCGCGCCGTCTACCTCGCCGCGCCACCAGCCGTCGTCCACGCCGTGAGCGTCGCGGGACACGATGCGGATTACCTGGTGGAAAGAATACCTTTTCAATTTCCCTCTTACTTCTTGGGGAGTTCATTTTGAATTCAATCACTGTAACCGTAGAACCACTAAAACACCCTTACGATATACGTTTGCTGTACGATATTCAACCTTAAATGGATAAACGTTATACGATAAGAAATTAATCGTAAAGCACTTTCTTTTATAGTTCAAAGCCCATTTACTTAATATGCATTTTAATGTATACATAAACGCGATCAGTATGACTAACCCGTTAAACTCTTAATATATTTTACACTATTATTATTACACCGTATATGAACACAGACCACAAGAGTAGAACAAAATGTAGGTACCTGTCCTTCTTCAAGAGTCAGCTCATCATTGGACTCCCCATCGAAGTCATACAGGGCAAAGCAGTACCCGAGGGTCGGCAGAGGCTCCGCCACCGCGGGCTCGGCCACCGGCGGCTCCTCCACGTTGGGTTCCTCGGGCTTCGCAACCGGTGCCGAGATCACGGATATCTGGTCAGGGGATTGTACCACCTCAGCGTCCTCCCCTTCGATAGTGTAATCCACCGATGAAAATGATATTTGGGTCACCAGGCCCGGAGCGCTTGACGGCTGGTTGGATAAAAAAAATTGTCTTAAAATTTTACTATTCCCTCTCGGACTCACGCGCGAGAATATTGTCGTTACAGATAACGACTGCAGTTATACATTAACCCCTGAATTTATAGACGTTTTATAACTGTATCAAACGTCATATAGTATCAGTGGCGTAGCATGGAGGGGCGGAGGGTGCGGTCCGCACCGAGCGGCACTTTGCCGTGGGCGGGATTTCATAGGTGGCGGTTAGAGAAAAAATAATAATTAAGATATGAAAAAAAATAAGTAAAAATAAAAAGTCTTTCAGTGTTTTTTCGTCATTTTTTTTTGTCGTTACCACGCCCCAAATTATTTATAATGAATAGCAAAAATAAGAGGGCGGCAAATTTGAAATCCGCACCGGGTGCTAATGACCTACGCTACGCCACTGTATAGTATGGCGCAATGCAAAAATCTTATGCGCAGTACTATATGACGTTTGATAAAGTTATAAAAGGTCTATAAATTTGAGGATAACTACACAGGGCGTAGGTGCTAATGTGCTGTCAATGTCATCAGTCATGTGATTCAAGAATAACCTCAATAAACGGTGGTGTCGGCACATTGGGACGCCATTTTCATATCATCATGTCACATCCATTATTTTATTTATAATGTGTATTTATTGAATGTGTTATTGCTATTAATTACTTGATATTGGCAAAATACCCGCTAAGTTGTGGGTGAGGCCATATTCATATCCATTTTATTTCATCGCATCTCATTTCGTAAAAAAAGAAGAAACGGTGATGTCGCTCCCCAAACATTTTAACAAAACTTTTACTTTAATTACACTTAAAGTATAAATACCTTAAAATACTACAAGTACTACTGGTACCGATCGCTACCTGCTCCCTGTCCACGTCCAGGTAGTTGTGGGGCACGTAGCCCTCTTCCCCGCGGTAGTTCCTGGCGCGCAGCCACCCGTCCCCATCACCCTCGCTCACCACCTCCAACTGCTCGCTCTCGATTATCGACAGCTCATCCGGATTTTGAGCCTGCAGGAGAAGAAGTCTTACCAGTAAACAAAAGCACAGTTCTAAAATAAAAGTAGTCTAAGTTACTCCTTGTTATATCAGCTATCTGCCAGTGAAAGTCCCGTCAAAATCGGTTGAGCCATTTCAGAGATTAGCCGGAAAAAACCGACAGACACACATACAAAAATCGTAAAAAAAATGTTTTGGTATATGTACCGTGTATACATCCAAATGCACTTAGTAAAATGCGGGTATTTTAATATTACAAACAGACACTCCAATTTTATTTATTTGTATATATTAACACCAACGTTTTAGTCATATCTGTTGGAGCAGGGACGCAGTTGGAGCAGGAGCATAAAGAAATCTATACGCTATTGATTATAAAGCTCACAGTGTAAGAGTAAAGCGCGGTGCACTTGTAGAGTGGGGGGGCGGGCGGCTCGGTGGTGTCCGGGGCGGACGCGTCGGACTCCGGCTCGCCCCAGCTCACCTGCGTCGGGTCGTCCCACCCGACGGTCAACTGCTCTATGCGCATACGCTCCTCTTCCAACATCGCTGTGCAACAACAAAACAAACGCTACAGAAAACGTCAGTTGCAAACTACAAAAAAAAAATTAAAATCGCATCATCCACGAAAAAGTTATGCGTGGCTAAACATAATATATACATAGCATAGTAAGTGGCTTCGTAACGAAAACTGATACCATGGATTCAACTCATGATTCTGGACCCCCCAGAGTTGGAATTTTCCATCGATCTTTTCATGAATTATATTGTATTTGTTTTAATATTTTTAAATTGATTTTAGAATTAAACCATAATTATAATCCAGCTCAACGCCAAAGAAAAAAAAACTTAATTACTGATTTCGACCTAAATTTGCAATGTAAATTACCGTCAACGTCCTCGTCTTGGTCGTCCTCATTCTGGGAGCCGGAGGTGGTGCGCTGGTGGCCGCTGGAGCCCGCCGGGGCGGCCGCCGAGGCCGAGGCCGCCTCCCCCTCAGTGTTGTCGCTGTCGTAGAACGAGTCCGAACTCGGCTGATCCTGTATTTATAAACAGCTGGGGTTAATGCAGCTATACGGGGGGTAAGGCAATTCAAGGCCGTATTCAGGAATCAACTTCGTGGGGAGTCCGGACCAGAGACATTAGTAAGTAGTTATGTGTAAAACGATGGGTTGTCTTAGGCATTTTGGCGGCGTGTTTGAACCCAAAACCCCCCTGCCTACGGCCTTGACGTTCTTACGTATCGTTCCAACATACAAACTCAAAAGAATGAAATAAAACAGCCAGAGTGTCGCGATTCCAACAACATATTGAAACACTCAACAAATTAAGCCGACGTGTTTAGTTAACGCAAATTAAGCCGACGTGTTTAGTTAACGCAAATTAAGCCGATGTGTTTAGTTAACGCAAAATAAGGCGACGTGTTTAGTTAACGCAAATTAAGCCGACGTGTTTAGTTAACGCAAATTAAGCCGACGTGTTTAGTTAACGCAAATTACGGAAACATTTTATTTACTGCACACACTCTTCTAAGTACAGAAGTAATATTAAAAAAAAATGCAGATACATATTATGTAGTGCTTCAGACGAATGAATTAATGTTAATTTATAAATGAATCAGCTTAGTTTTTTTATGTTGTTCGCGACACTCAGTCAGTTTAATTTCATTCGTTTGAGCGCACGACGACGCATAAGTAGTATCAACATAATTTGCGCATTTTCTGAAAACGTATAACGTAATCCCAGGACATAAAACATTCAAGTAAGATTGCCCACGATAGTGGTCTATCAGTTATGACAATAAATTTCGCTAAGCCTGTTATTTTAAATGTTCCAAGTTAAAATTAATAACAATTGTCAGGAATAATTTTAATTCAGGCCGTAGTCCCCCACTCTGGCCCACTGCGGGTCTTCGTCTTCGAGAACTGGGGGCGTATTACAAACTCTTAAATCCAGATATTGAACTGCTGGCAATTTTATATTCCATCTCAATCCCACTAATATTATAAATGTGAAAGTTTGGATGGATGGATGTTTGTTACTCAATCACGCCAGAATGGCTGAACGGATCTGGATGAAATTTGGCACAGTAATAGATTATAGTCTGGAATAGCACATAGGCTACTTTTTATTCCAGTTTCATCACACGAACAATGTTGGCAAGTAATAATCGTGGTTAAAATAATTTCGAAGTTCCAAGTTGTTTAATTCATAAATATGTTCATATAATTTTGCAAGCGAGTTTCAAATGTGACGTAAATGTGATGTAAATTTGTCTCCGCCCCCAATAGCAGAATAACTATTCAAACATGAGAAAAAATCACCAAAAAAAATAATCATAAATTTGATTCTGAGGCGCCACGAAGTTCGCCTGGACAGCTAATTACAAAATAATTACGATATAGCTACATTCAAGACGCCAGCTCGCCTAGCAATTCGAGTTGAATCGATTTATTATTAAGATCGATATAAAACCTCAGGCATGTCCTGACCGTACTTGGAATGCCTCGATCTACCTGGGTACCCTGCTGGTGGCAGTATGCACACTACAAATCAATCGATCTTGCCCTCTTTTCAATTCAAAACGTTTGGTGCACAATATACCACTCCTTTCTAGGTAAACGGGCGTGTGTTTATTAAGGTACGCCCACAACGAAATATGGAACCCTAAAACAACATACAAGTCATCTTACAAATATAAATTATACAATTTTAATTATAAAAAAAATAACCAAAGAGGTACGTTACTCTAGTTTGGTTTTAAATGGCAATCAACATTAGAGATATTCTTTAATGAGGTAAAAAAATACAGTGGCAACTCAAACATTTTCGCAGCAGCTTTAAAAAAACGAGGCTCGAAATAATATTTCTAGTAATAATAATATCGTAAAAAAATCGAAATGCGTGCTGGGACACATACTCAGTAGAAGTGAAACTTCAACGGACAAGTGGAAAAACGAATCGCAACGGACAAGTGGCAAAACGAATCGCGACAAAATTTTAACTTGAAGTTTTACGGGCAGGTTTTCAAATTGGACAAGCACATTAACAATCTGCCCGTAAAACTTCACCATAATAAAAAACAACATAAAATATCAAAAGCACACAAACTAACAGTCCAAATAAATACTCTAGCGTTCAATCGCAAACAAATACTATAAATATATCACATAGCAATATCTCTATATACTCCATTATCCTTCTTTTACGAAAGCCATTTGTAATGTGGGTACCATACCACCTACGCAAGCCTGCCTAGCCAATTCTACATTGTTTTCACATTCCAATGATAAATGCATTTATTATAATGTTGGCAGCACTGTTTCTCGCATTGGAAAGTTGGCATTACAGAGCTTGAACTCTTGCAAGCAAAAGTACGTCGCAAGCAAAACGAACCGTTTCATTCCGCACCTGTTCTACACAAAAATATATATCATCCATATAAAAAGAGCAACCATGGAGTTTCATGCCTTCTTCTCCATAAGAACAGAATTTCGAAGGGCAGTAAAATCATCGCATCATAATTTGAGACATTTTTGAAGTTTAAAATAAAAAAAATATTCTGGTTCCACTCACCGCGGCTCCCGACGCATCAGTCCTGACGCTCAGGAGGCTGCTACTCCTGGGCAGGGTGTCCTGCACCGCCAGCAGGTCTATCTCCTTCACCCACTCGTCGACCGGAGCCCCGCTACTGCGCAGGCACTCCAGCCGAGCCTCGTACTTCGCCTTCGAAGTCTCCGACCGGCGGATGCAAGCTCGCAATTCGTCACATCGCACCTCCAGCTCTGGGCCGTTGGGTTCATTGGGATCAACCTGGTTGAACAGTTGGATGAAGTGTTTCAACAACGGCTAGTATTGTATTATAAATCAGGTATTATCTCATGGATATGGAAGAGCGGGGTATTCAGTCACAGGTTTTTTTATACTTAAAAGAAAACCTTATGTATCTCATGCGAATCTTGGTTACAGTAAAAAAAATCGAAATGTGTGCTGGGACACATAGTAGAAGTGAAACTTCAACGGACAAGTGGAAAAACGAATCGCAACGGACAAGTGTAGCCAACCAACAACAGTGTGTACCAAGTACTCAAATCTGTGCATCAGGGATGCTGCGTCTGCTTTTGACTGTAAGCTGCGACCCAAAAGTTACTCTATGATGCGAACCGTGCAAATATCCTTTGATTTGAATGGATAGAGAACTGAAAAACTTGTCGAAATAGATTTTTAAATAAAATAGATATGGGTAAGTCGATATACTTTTAAATTAATAATAATACATTTTATGAAAGTTAAAACAAAAGGACATAGACTGATATTAATTGAAAAGCTTACCAACAAAGGGCATGGCATGCAGTTATAAGGGGACAGTTTTGACAGAAACATCCCCATGACAATGAAAAAAACGTCTATTCTTTCTTCGAAATACGTCCGAGAATGACTTCTGAACGCGCACAATATTTTCAAATTTATTTTTATTTAGTAATAGGTACGTCTTTCGAACGCAGCGGCGACCAACTTCTGTTGCTGAAAAGGTATCAGCACTAATAGCGATTTAATAATTCAGACCATTAAAGGGCCGTTTACACCTGCGGCAGATATTATTAGCTGCACTACTTAAGTATTGATAATTATTCGAACGCCACATATGATTACACGGAATACACGTGAATACGGATCAAAGCTGATGTTGCAATTGCAAATAGGTAATTGCCGGAAAGCACAGCTGGCTGGAAGGTGTGTATGGTTACAATATAGCTCAAGGAAACCCTTGTAAGTGTTCCATTGTCAGTAATTATTGACACAGAAAAGAATGACATAAATAAAAGCGTAATGCGACTATATAGTTGTCGGTTTTCAGTCACAACTGACGACTATTGGTAGTTAGTCGTACAAAAGATAATTACTATTTTTTTTTTGTAAAATCGTCCCTGATGGCTAAACTTAAGGGGTTAAAGTGTGTTTGTATTTCTTTTGAGCTACGATTGGGCTAAAGATTTATGTGTTTTAGATAGTTTTTTGTCACACTCGTAGCTTTTATATGTCCACCACTGTATAAACAGGAATACAATCGATTTGAGAAACTCCTCCTTTTTTTTAGTCGGTTAAAAATACTCTTGCTCGTGGCTCGTGGCTCTTACAGTTAGAACCAATACAGGACGACGAGCAACTCACAATATGTATATAATATAATATAATACCAGCCCTTTTGAATGTCCCACTGCTGGGCACGGGCCTCCCCTCAATGCGAGGGGGATTAGGCCATACAATATGTAACCTAGCCTAATAATAATTCTGGCGCTTAAGAGATAATTAACACCAAAAATCCTACTAATAAAGTAATAAAAAAAAAAAAAAAATAAAAACTTCATGCGACAACAGTGGTTTAGGAGGCACCATACCGTTAAATATTCTATGAGTGCCTCAGTCAAATAATGACTCTATTGACCTAACAATTACTAACATATTTGAACAATAACCCCCAAATTTATAGACGTTTTATAACTTTATCAAACGTCTATAAATTTGGGGATAAATATTTCAATTTCCAACGCACAAACTCTATTAGCGCAAACACGTATGGCCTTGTTAGTAAAACAAATGTCAAGGAAATTGTTAATACCTCCAATGACACTTACCTTCTGGCCAGCATCTCTCATAGCTTGGTACAGATGCAGCTTCCGTGTGGCTTCCCTGGCCTGAGCCGTCTCCCGTACTACCCTGGTGGCCCAGCGGCGAGCCTCCTGCGCCAGGGTCAGGGACACAGAGTCATGCTCTATGGTAATCGCGTCCACAGGATCGTTGTCGCACGGCTCGAAATCGTACTATGGAAATGAGAGAATATTTGACGGGTCGTTGATAAGAAACGGCGTGGAAAGTGGCCCCAGGGCCCCGAGTCTGCTAGCACAATCGATTCATAATCGAACAGCAACCGCATAGTAACTGTCACTTTGGACAGATATTGTATGGGATATCTGTCAAAAGTGACAGTTATTACGCGGTTGCTGTTCAATATTGAATCGATTGTGTTAGCAGACTTGGGGCCCAGAAAACTTGTTCTTGCGTAGCGGCGTGAAGCGACAGTCTTACCAACAACTTTTTTAAAATTTAAATATTTAAAAGAATTGCTTGCCCAGTTGGTTGACTGCTCGCCCTGGAAATAAATGTTGCCAGTTCAAACCCTTTGTTCTAACCCTTGCTCCCTTTATAGTTTATCCAGTTAGATACGTAACCGGTTCCTCATATTAACCGGTAACCGTTATTGATTTCTTATATTTACGCGAATACTACACATTGAAATAACACTAATTTTGAGGATTTTATCGCGTTTATTTTATGCTTTTACGTTCTCGACGTAAAGCAGCCGAAAAAAACAGTTTTATTACAATCAGTGACCATTACCCAAATTGTTTCAGTTTTCACAATTGCCAAAACAGATGTGGATATTAAACCATAGAGCCCTGACTGAGACTTTTAAATAACCGAGTCGGCACTTGTCTATTAGTTTCATATGTGTTATGTGTAACCGGCTTTAGGTTATGGGGCGCGATGAATCAATTGAATTGATTTAATTGAAGGTTACAAAATGCCGCTTTACAATTCAAACTGTCTATCACTTATCACCATTTCTGTTGAGACCTTAAAATAAGTGTAGGTTGCATGCAATATTAAACGTGACACAGTGGCAAGGCTAACTAATGGAAGAAGCCGACACTTATTTATTAAGGCACAAGTCTTTGTGACTTTGACTTTATTGTGTTGCACCAAGAGTTGCTATTTAATGTCCTTGCTTATTATTCTGCGTCGGTTCTCCTAAGTATTCTGTGGCTGAGGTTACAGTCTTTAACTGTGGTGTATTCTATACCTCATATGTAGGTTTATATTAATCCATGTTGGCAGGATTAATTAATTCTGCTGGAAGTATCAGCATTGGCACGACAAAGTGTTCACATAAGTCCACTATCGTACTAGCAACACTGCGACCAGAACCTGGATCATTATAAGCCTGCCTTAAGACATGGAAACCATACCTGGATATGCTGCTTGAGCACCGGATAGTACAGGTACACGCACTGCAGGTTGTACTCCCTGGTGAGCTGCTGGGCCTGGTCGCGGATCTTGCCAAAAGAGTGCTGGGTGGCGGAGCAGGTGAGAAGCTCCGTGCGACCCATCAGCGTCAGGAATTCGGATACCTTCTCGTAAACCGCGGCCTCCATGCCTTGCATGCAGGATTGCAGCTCCACGAGGAAGTAGCGGTTCTATGGAGATATTCACAACTATAATTCAGTGTGTCAATTGTTTAGAACTTCGAATTTCAATATTGCAAGACATCTTAGAAATTATTTATGGTACTATAACTCAGTCGAGTGTAAACTCTACTTAATTTCCTCACATTTAGTCACCGTACTCTATCAGAAGATCATCAATATAATTTCTATTATAGCGCCCATCCAGGATATTTTTTTTCTAGACGCACCTGGTGAGCATTAGCAGCCGCGATGCTGAGCAGGTAATCGTTCCTGGCGCCAGTAGACTTCTCCTCGAGCTGGTCGCGACGGGAAGACACCTTCGCGCTATTCTTCTGAAGCGACGTGATGGATTGGAAGAACGAGCCCTTCTTCTTCTTGAGTCTGTATGCGGTAAAATCATAATCAGGTCCTAGCATAAATTGTTCACCTCGCAACAAACTAGGGCATGTCGATGTACTCGTACGAGTATGATCTTCCGCCAAATTTTGCCCGTTATTGGCTTCTCTCCAAACACAGCAGTGCATTTGGGAAGGTCACCCATAGGAATCAATATAGTTTATGTGATAGCACTAACGTCCTATTAACCCCGTTATCTCCTCGAAGTAGGATATTTTCAGGTCTCTGATTGGCCGTTACAACTTATGAATTATGTTAGAATGGCAAACGGGGCGGGTTCACGGGTTCTGCGAAGCACGGAGGAGGTCCAATGTTGTAATTCGGTCACCCATCCAAAATCTGAATGAGACATGATCCGGCCTATCTTTTGATTTAATCAATTAGACTACGACCACCCTCCAAAGTCTTCTTACTGAAATATTATTACTTTCTGTATAAAAAAAAATATGGCATACTCGAAAGGGTATTGTGGTTCTTTTTATGGAATAGTAAGCTAGGATCCACAGCGGTGACCAGCGAGGACGTTGAGGTTTGACTCTCAGGCAGGCCCGGAATAAATTGTCTCGAAACCCTCAACTTAAATTAATCTAATTAAAATAGGAGTTGAAAAGATTTCCACTTCTCATATTATGTGGCATCACGTACTTTTCCTCAATGTCCTTGGCTTTATCCCTGACGTCGTGTGCGGTGTGCTCCTCATCGAAGTACAGCTTCTTAGTCTTGTCCACATCCAGCACCGTCAGCTGCAGCTCCTTGTGCGCTTGCGCAAGGGAATCTGTGCACTGGGTCAGAAAAGATATGGCCATGTTAATATTGTTTGACTATTATTGAATTTAGTGTATACCTTCAGTTATACAAAGTTGATATACATATTTGGGCTGTCAATTGACAGCGTTTGGGTGAAGCGTCCATTACACTATCCAATTTGCAGAGCACTAGATTTAGTGTCGCAGTGCGATATAAAAAGAGCTCACTCATTACACTAGACTAGCTAGCGAAGCTAGTTAGTTTAACTTCCTTTCATTTCGGTAGTGATCGTCGGCCAAACCGCATCTTTCGAAGAGCGCTAGACAAATATGGCACCATCAAAGCATCAGAAAGTTGGCATTGCTTTAGCAATGGTGTCGAGTTCGAGTTTAATGATAATAAATAAAAAAAGACGCAGAAAATGTTGGGTCAAAAAATATTTATTGCTGAGCTGATATCTTTGTTTTTATAATCCTTATGTTTTTTATCCCAAAGGAATGGCATGTCTTTGTATAATTCTATTATATTTAAGAGAATTTCCCTTTCCTTAGTCGATGGTTGCGTCATTTTGATTTAAATCCAAAAATACGCCCTCCTCTTCGAACGCACGCCGACTGACTGACCGAGCCCAGCTAGTGTTTAGCACGTTAATCCGCTTTACACCATGCAATTTGGTGCGCTAGCTAGTGTACGGGATGAGCTAGTGCGGCAGAGTCCATACGATCGCACTAGATTGGATCACTACCTGTCTAACTGCCTTTACACAATAAAAAATTTAGCACGCTAGCTCAACTAGCGCTCTGCAAATTGGATAATGTAATGGCCGCTTGAGGCATATGCTGACTGAGTAAGTAAAAGTTAGTAAGTAAAAGTTAGTAAGTAGTAGTTAGCTCTAATCGTGTAAGCCGAGCATTATAATTCTCCAGGGCATGTGACCCAGGGATTTATGGTGATACCACAGTTAACATCCAAGGACAAGCAGATGTCTACTGCCTGGTGCTATCTACGGTAGGTATTAGCTAGCACAGCCGGTAGGGATAAGACAAAATGTGTGATAAATCGATTTTGTCTCTTTCCCTTGTATGAATTACGAAAGGGAGAAAGCGACTCGGTGCGACATAGGTTTTGTCTCAACCTACGTCCAGGCCCATCTGGTCTACTCCATCAGGTTCTAAGTAGAGTACCTTTTTAGCGACATTGAGTTTATGCTGCTTCAGGAATTTGGCCTCGTCCGCGATCTGCTGCTGGAACACTTCCACCGCCGCTAGCCTGGCGCGCGCCAGCTTCTCGTTCTCCTCCAGAACAGTCCGCCACACGTTCCACATGTTCCTGAAACGAGATTAGACTTAAAACATGCTTATAAAAATATCTAAGATCAAGTGTCTAAACTCTATCCACAATTTATCCGACAGATGACTTATACAAATCCTGTAGAAACGGAGACAGCTCCTTACTACTTAGAAAACCTATTAATTTATTGCCATTGCGAACTTCCTTATCCGCCGGATGCTCGGTACGTGAACACCTACCTACTTACCTCTATTCATAAAAACCGCGCTGTTCCCTGCGAACAGATTGCTGTTCCCATGATAGACTTAACATATCAAATATCTGCACTCAGATGTATTTTATCCCACACATTCATGAGAAACTTTCTTTTAAAGAAACCCTCTAGCCAGCCAGACAGTGGAATAACAAAAGAAGAACGCTAACCCACTCAAGATCCAAACTTAAGTGACTTTTCAAAGTATCGTCATATACTTCCTCATCAACTCGGGAGGACGTATATCCATCAATCCTTGAGCTAACACTTTAGTGCATTTAACAAAGTGTTGTGCAAATGCATTGTGTAAATTATTCATCATTTGGACGTAGATCGATAGTCCAACACTAGCAGATAATAATTGCGAGTAATTGTTTCCATTGATCCATTATTAATAGACGTGGCTGACATTTCCATATTTGCTTTTTGTTTTGTTTTTGTTTTAAATTAACAGTATGGTGAGGTCTAACCAAAGATTTAAAAAAAAGTCTGTGGGTCTAACAGCTACGAGTATTCTCTCGCCGTCTAACAGTATTGATGTATTATCACGATGAAAAATAAGGATTTGCCTTCTGTCAGTGTCGTTAATCTCTTTGATCAAGATAAACTAATTAATTGGCGGTCTGGGATGCTGTTTGGAATATGACTTCAGCACGTCGAATGCGAGATTATTCGTAAGCTAGCCGTATACTTTATAGTCAACGTATATAGACATATTCTATGGAGAATTAAAAAGGTTTCAATAATCTCCGCTAGAAGCGCTATTCAATTTGCTATACGTCTAAATACGTAAACTATAAACTCTATAAACCTAGCTCACGAATAAACTCGCACTTGGAGTACTGTAGTAGAGAAATAATACTATTACAAAATCCGACCGTAGGCGTGCAAGCGTAGGCTCTGCTACGCAAGATCTACGAGCGTTCGTAGCAAGCGTAGTACGCTATAGTGTGCTACGGTCTACGGTCGTCTAGTTCAACGTACCAAGCAATGCAAATCGAAGAATAATGATTCTATAATCTTTATTATTATTTTTAGTGAATTTTTCCCATGTTTTAATCGTTATTCTGATATTCGGAGACGAATGCACAAATGTCAAATATCATAAAAAACGGCCCATCCGTTCTTGAGTTATAAATGGTGTAACTAACAAGACGTTGGTTCATATTTCAAATATATAGTTTTTTTTTTATCGAGAATGTTGCCTTTATAGCCTACAAATTATACACTATTTTTGTTAAACCTTTAATATACACTATTACAAGCTAGTGATTATCGCAGTTGGTAGTGACCCCGCTTTCTGTGCCGACGGTCCCGGGTTCGAATCCTGGTAGGGAACAATGTTTATGTGATGAGCACCAATGTTTGTACCTGGGTCATGGATGTTTAACATCTATATAAGTATTATATACTGAATTCGCCCACAGTCCATTGTACGGTACCTATACTACAAGCGTTGCTTGGTACCTTATCACAACCATATATAGTCTGTAGAAATATACAGGGTGCGGTCGCTAGAGATAAAGAATATAAAAACATATCCTCTAACTTTTATATGTAAAGTAACGTTTTACGATCGCAGCTATACGACGAAAGAGAACTAGAGCTATACGAGGTAGAGTCTATTCGCAATAATACGAAGATTATTAAAATTTGATGGAGATCACATCAGCAGGTAGTTTTATTTTTAAAAGAGCAATGTTATATGATTTACACTTTTTTGTTACACATTATGTATTGGTTGACCTTTTCCTCTCCGGTTGCCATTTTTAATGATTTTTTTTAGATAATTGTATATGAATATAAAAATCTCGCCGGACGAACACACCATCTATACGGTCCCAAACAATGAGCAACGCTTGTATTATCAACACCGTACAATGGACTGGGGGCGAACTCAGTATTAAATACTTATATAGATATTAAACATCCATGACTTGGGTACAAACATTCGCGCTCATCACACAAAGTTTGTCCCTACCAGGATTCGAACCCGGGAACCTCGGCACAGAAATCAGGGCACTACCACGTGCGCTAGTCAGGCCGACCAGGTCTTCTTATAGGCATTTTTTATAAAAAAAAATATACATAAAATATTAAAAAATATAAAAAAAAATATACAAATATACACGTATTTTTTATTCACATTGTCCGAAATTTTGACGAATATTAGCTAGTCGCTACTGTGGCCACACGTTCGCTGCTTAAAATTTAAACTTGACTCATTGCGAGCACGCCAAAATAAAATAATACATAAGTGTAATAATATACTGACCATTTCTCCTCAGCACCGTCCACTTTTATATCGGGAATGTTCGGTATTTTTTTGTTGAGATACGCCGACGATATTTTCAACAGCGCCTGGGAACAAACAGATGGTGATGTAAAGACAGAAGGTTTACTTTGTACAGACACCGGCACATAAAATGTACCGTTGTGCAATTCGAATTAAAAATAAATTAAGATTAAAATTAGGCAGTTTCAAAATGCACTCAGCAAATCCCCACCAACATTGGCCGGCAGGGTGCCGAGTACGCTGGCAACATTGCCACGTTGAATAGCAATGCTGATGTGTTGGCCAAAATATGTGCCAGCGTTCTGGTCACCAGATGTCTCCACAAGGCATTTTGAGAGCTCAAATTGTTTTATATATGGATACATTGTTGTTAACCAAACACGAAAATCACTTATTATAATGATATAATTGACACTAACAGTTAAGCATCATCATAATAAAATCATATAATAATTGGGCACTATTTGGGCACGGCTCCACTCAATGCGAGGGGCTTAGGCCAGGCCACACCACGCTGGCCCAGTGCAGGTTAGCCGACTTCACACACCTTACGAGGGATTTTGCTCAGACTGCATGTCTGTCTGCATGTCGGTTTCCTCACGATGTGTTCTTTCACCGCTTAGCAAGTGATGAAAATGAGATTTGCACATGCAATCTAGAAATACCTAGGATGAGATTATACAAAAAAAAACGTAGAACACGTTTGTTTCTCTATTGTAACTCAATTGTAAAAATATAGAAATATAATGTTAATAATTCGATCTTCTGTAATTGTATTTATACCCAGTTGGCTTACGACTTGTGGGCGGCACAAAGGTATGTAGCTTGTCAGTATCTCGACACCTACAACTGTCTTTGACGGGTTTATGGAGTTATAAAGTCGAATTGTAGAAAATATTATATTGTTGTAAGCGGTGATAGCAAAGTTGGTAGAAGGCTAGCCTCGGTAACAACGATCATAGATTCAAACCCCAGCTCGCACCTCCTGAGATTTCTGGTATTGATATCGAATCTCATCCATGATAATCACTTCCTAAATGGTGAAGGAAAACATCGTGAGGAAAGAGGGAAACCCTCAAAAGACATGTGAAGTCCGCCAATCCGCACTGGACCAGCGTGGTGAACTATGGCCCAATCCCCCTTGCATTGAAGGGAGGCTCGTGCTCAACAGTGGGACATTAAAAGGTCTAATATTATATCCCTCTTTCTACGCGGGCTATACCCGAACCATTGGAAGGCTTTCGCGGGGACATGGGGCCAACACGTAGAGGCCCTTTTTGAGAATATTGATGTTATGTTAGCCACCTGCTGGGGTCAAATTCTGAAAATGATAGCATAAACAGCGTATTGACCTCAGCAGGCGGAGGAACTATTGCAGGAATATGGAAAGATAATTACAGTATTATTGTCATTGGAAGACTCGCAAGCAATGTTTACCATGTTAATTTCATTCGATTATGTAAGCAAACTTGGGTTATAGAGGAAAGTTGTATAATAGGAGCTGTTAGAAGGCAAAGCTTTGTACTACAATTGCAGCGGTAATGCCCTATTCAAACTGAAGGTCGCAGTCTGGAGTTTTGTAACAAAGTTCGTAACAAACATCGGAAATAAACCATAACTAAGACGAATGCAGAACTACCAGTTGAAAAGTGAAGCCTCATTAGTTTTGGCTTTGGCTTTGCATTTCAAAGGTATTTGTTTGTGTACAACTGTCGTTTATAAATTTGCCGTGCAATATTAGTGGAGAATTTCCTGTTATATAATATTAATGTTATTATATTTTCCTATAATAACAATAATAAATATCGCCAGACGAACACACTAAATACGGCCACAAACTAAGCAACGCTTGTATTATGGGTACCGCACAATCGACTGGAGGCCAACCCAGTATATAATACTGATATAGAAATTAAACATCCATGACTCGCGTACAAACATTCGTGGTCATCACACAAAGTTTGTCCCGACCAGTATTCGAACCCGGGACCCGCAGCGCAGAAGGCAGGGTTACTATGATTGTAATTTTCCCTCCATTACGAAGCAGGAGACAAAGAACTATACAAATGCCACAGAAATATACTCTACAACTAAAACATAGAGACCTGGGGTCCAATTCTGCTAATTTAAATAAAATGATACAATTGCCACTCCAGCGACACTATTGAGGTTTCATTACGACTGTGACAAATTAGCTATTCTGCTAAAACTTTAATGTCGTCTCGATGGAGTCTCATTTCATTGTCAATGGTTGTGTGTCGACTGCTAGAAACCTCAGATAACGAGTATAACACCATGACACCATTACTTAGCTACATTATATTGATACGCGACTGAAGTACAGAATACGAAATAGTTCAATGGCTGGTCAGTGGAAAGCCGCTGGTTTTAACAAACTAGTAGACTACCAAATGTCTAAAATCATTCAATTGACACCCCATCGTCACTGCACTGAAGCGTTTGTAAATTATCAGAATTGAGCCCCAGATGTAAGACATAATTGCAAACAAAAGGGGACCTTAAGGTGGCAAACCATTTTATTTACCGACTGTACCTTAGATTATTAAATTAAAGGCCAACCCGAGTCGACCAACAATGTAAATGTTTGAACAAACACAGACAATTATGTCCAACTATAGTAAACAAAGTAGGTAAACAAAAATGTTGTACGTCGTGTTAGTAAAATCACACGGACAATTCTATCTTTTAATTACTTTGGGGAAATAAACAATTTATGTTGTTAGCATAAAACGCTGTGGTAGCGAAGTTGGTGGAACACTTGCGTCAGTGACGAGAGTCGTGGGTTCAAACCGGGGCTCACACCTCTGGCATTTCTGGTTAAGGAAAACATCGTGAGGGGAACCCGCACCTCACCCCCTAAGCCCCCAAAGCAGCCGGAACGTCGGGGACGTAAAAACATAAAGTAAACGCGATAAAATCCGTTAAATTAGATTTATTTCAATGCGTAGTATTCGCTTAAATATCTATAAGAAATCAATACAATGTACTACGATTTAGTTTAATTTAAAACTGCATTAAATGACAAAACGGCAATGTTCAGTTAGCATTTAATACATTTATGTGTTGTTACTTGAAAATGGCGGTACTGAGTTACACCGGTATACGTAATGGAATATTTATAATGATGTGGTAGAGAATTATAAAATTAAAAAAGCAAGCTATACGTAGAGATGACGGAGATGTAATAAGTCTCCGAGATCCAACTAGCGAGACCACCCAAGGGCAAAACCATTTGTCTTGTCAGAATATTTCATGCTTCTGACGGCTCATAACGTTGTAAGTCTACAAGGGTAATTAAATAATAAATATCGCCAGACGAAAACACCGACGTACGGCCCCAAACAAAGCAACTAAAACCCCAGTGTATAATTACTTATATATTTAACAGAAATAGTGTAAAATATTTTAAAGGGTTAACAGGTAACACCAAATGTGTATACAGTGTTTGATATTTCTGTGAGACAGCGAGACAGTACAGTTTAATCGCGCACTTAGTAAGTAATGTTATTTTTTTTTTTTTGCGCTTGTATCCTTTATAGCCTATCAATGAACCCCTTAAAATATTGTACACTAATATATTAAACATCGCACAATGTTTGTTTCTACCGGGATGCGAACACATGACCCATGTACGGAAAGGAAGGTCACTACGTTGACGAATTCACGCCAGTTTTGAAGCTTATGATTCGAATCCCACTAATATCCCACTAATATTATAAATGTGAAAGTTTGGATGGATTGATGTTTGTTACTCAATCACGCCAGAACGGCTGAACGGATCTGGATGAAATTTGGCACAGAGATAGATTATAGTCTGGAATAGCACATAGGCTACTTTTTATGTCCAAAAAATGCACGATTCCTATGGGATAGCATACAGGAACCGTGCATTTGCAAAAGGACATAGAGGCAAAGGACATACTTTTTAATCGCGGGTAACACCGCGGGGCGCAGCTGGTATCATAAAACAAAGATCAAAAATCCTTTTTCATGACGGCCTGATTAGCGCAGTTGGTAGTGACCCTGCTTTCTGTGCCGAGGGTCCCGGGTTCGAATCCTAGTAGAGACATACTTTGTGTGATAATCACGAATGTCTGTACCCAAGTCATGGATGTTTAATATCTATATAAGTAATATATACTGGGTTCGTCCCAAGTCCATCTTACGGTACCCACAATACAAGCGTTGCTTAGTGTGGGACCGTATAATTGGTGTGTTGTATGGCGATATTATTATTGTGCTTAAGCTTAGTGACAGAATGTATGTATCGGCAACTAATAGCTTATAAAGAAAGGCCCTTGTCTGTGTGTGATGGAGCCGAGAGAGCGATGCAATATGATCCTATAGTGATTGAAGTGCCTGTGCGCCGCCGCCATTAACACAAGCGAAGTGGTTACACATAGGGGCAATGAAGCTAGGTACCTATGTACACGTCTATGTATAAACTTATAACTAGTGGTCTCCATACTTATTGGCGACTAGAATAGGTAGCCGCTTTATTTCTTTGGTAAAGAGCCGTGGAAGCAACCGTTTCGATATAATCAGAATCAGTTTTTTTTTTTAAATGTAATCCATTAAGTTCAGTACTTAAGAATCGTCAAAAGTTACAAAATGTTAAGCTACTACTTTACCGCCTGTTCGGAATGCCGTTCCTATGGAGAAGAACGGGCAAGAAACTCCATGGTTGCTCTTTTTAAAAAGATTTTTTTACATTTTTGAGCAGTACATTGTTATAGGTATGTAAGTCTGCAAAATCTCATACAATCAAAATTCATAGAAGTTTCAGTGCATTTACAATGAATAATAAGTAATAAATTAGCTTATAATAATAGTTTTGGTATATACTACCTATATTCAAGTAACAAGTCTTGTAATTGACTCTAACTTACTCGCAACAACGTGGCTCAACGAACACAACTCCCATTTTTATCCCAAACACCAAATGAAATGATCCCTAATCTGGGTCCTAATTATATGTTAATTAAAGTGTGTTATTTTAAGTTAATCAAGTTATCCTGTTTTTATGGTAGGGGTAGGGTATTAATGTTATTTTTGAACCAGGTATCAATTGTTTTTTACTCTTAATTGATAACCTTACATACTTTTGAAGTTTTCAGTTCTCTGTTCATTGAAAATCATCGCGGGCCGGGTTCGTATCGCACGTAGTAAAAAACACATTTTTTAAACCTATCGCGGGCATTGATTGATTTTCAGGAATCAACAACGCGTACTGTAGGATCATGACTACACCATTGCATTTACAAAAAAAAAAAAAAACAAAAGTAAAGTTGACAAATTGAAAAATAATACCGTGTAGGTACAGCGGTTGTCAGCGCATTTTCAATTTACAATGCAAATCCTTATCACCGGCTGAAAATACCAATACCCAGAAGATATTAAATTAGTTTCCAGCACACGCTTTCGCGTCTGACATTAGTCATTAGGCCATATTCATATCCATTTTATTTCATCGCATCTCATTTCGTAAAGAAAGAAGAAGAAGAAGAATTTGGTCTATGACGTTTCAATATTTTCATTAATAATTCCGAGGAATTACGAGTAATTTCCCGTATTTATTGGATCTTACAAATTTGCTAGAAAGCAATGGGCTCGTATCAAATCCTCTTCAATGAGTTCGCGGTCGGGTAAAGGCTGGATGGGAATGAAACGGCCTTGAAGATGATGGCATTCGTTCAAGTCTACTGACATTGGCGTGGCGCCCAGACGTGACGCGGTGACGAAATAACTGGAATAATATCGATTCCAGCTGGCCCCAACGTTTGTTCCATCCTGAGAATATTCCAAGTCCAATGTTACATGTATTAACGTCCATTTAATAGGAAACCTGGTGCCCAATTCTGCTAATTTATATAAAACGACATATAATTGCCCGTCCATCGACACACTATTGAGGTTCCATTAAGACTGAGACAGATTGGCTATTCTGCTAAAACTTTAATGTCGTCTTGATGGAGTCACATTTCAGTGCCAATGTGTCTGGTACTGTCCACGGGATTTTAACAATAATATTGACAGACGTATACTTGACTTGACTTATCGATATATTCTTAAGAGTATTTATTCAAGGCATTTTAGATATAACGTATATTAGAAGTACACAGCAATTTAGGCATTACGTACCTCGGAATAGGACTTCTCGATGGCCGAGCGCTTGATGGTGTAGGAGCGCAGGTCCTCCAGCAGATCGCACTCATGCTGGTTCTTCGCGTAGAGCTTCGCGATCTGCTCCGTGTGCAGGTTCTTCAGAAACTTCGTATAGTTACTCTGTAACAAATGAAATTGAACTTTATCTCTTGACAATTGTTTATTATATTATTCCGTGAATTATACAGTTTTTCTGGATCAAAATGGGTCGCATTTATCGACAGAAAAAAGGACAAAAAATAAAATAGCACTTCTAGTTAATATAGATTTTAATTTTTTATTTCGTAGTATTTGTGTTAAAAAGAATACCATACCTACTTAAAACTTTTTATTTTACGTTTAATTTTTATTACTAATAGGCACATCAAACCCGTTTCTGTTTGTATAGATAGTTCAACTACAATTTCATACTAACTAATTACATGAAATATTTGCCATTAAGAAGATATAATTAATATAATAATAATGTAATTTCAGTCGAAGATATTATCTTCGATATTATATATAATATCATAGAGACGTCTCTCCAGCCGCTAATAGGGTATTATACCGGTAGAATACCGCTTAGTTCTCAGCTCAGCGTTCGCTGTCGGCAATCGGTAGAGACCTGAGTACTTATAGCTAACTAGATGCGCCCGGCGGTGTTACCCGCGATAAAAAGTATGAAAAATTAAAACATCTATCCCACGGGAACCATACATTTTACCGGGATAAAAAGTAGCCTATGTGTTATTCCAAACTATAATCTATCTCTGTGCCAAATTTCATCCAGATCCGTTCAGCCGTTCGGGCGTGAAAGAGTAACAAACATCCATCCATCTATCCATCCATCCATCCATCCAAACTTTCACATTTATAATATTAGTATAGATACTTAAAGGAGATTAGATCAGATATTATTTATCGGTATTTACAGAATCAGAATCAGAATATTTTATATTCATTTAATTAAACCATTAAGTACGGTGCTAACGATTCGTCAAAATAGTTACAAAATGCTAAGCTACAACTTCACCACCCGTTCGGAATGCCGTTCCTATGGAGAAGAACGGGCAAGAAAGTCCATGGTTGCTCGTTTTAAAAAGATCCGTCACATTTTTGAACAGTACTTTGCTATGGGGATGTGAGAGCAATATAGGAACGGCTAGGCAGACATTAGCTGCTCGTCAAAAGAAGTACTAACTCTAAGTATATTATAGTATATAGTATTTACTGCGATTTCGGTCGATAAAATAATTAAATACTAACTCTTTTCCGCGTCTCCACATGCGGTACTTCGTTGAAACATAACCTATAATACTCAGGTTATGCAGCTTACTATTTGTGAAAGATTTTTAAGATTACCACAATCACAAAAAAAAAACAATTTCAAAAACTCTTCATAATAATATGTATTAATATAGAATAGTTGACCCGACAGGCGTTGTCCTGTCGTTAATTTTGCTCCAATTTTTTCGAAGTGTTCTTTCCCTAAAACCATATTTGTTAAGAACATTAAAAAAATGCCAAATCGGTCCAGCCGTGCACAAGTAAGGTGCTTACCAAGAAACAACATTTAATTCATATTTCCATAGAATAAAGGCGGTTGAACGCCGATGCCTTCTAAAACACACGACTCACAACTCACACCAAACAGTCGCTTGGGGTAACCCTATGACGTGTATAAAGTTCATAAAAAAATCATTTCAAAGGTGCACTGTCCAATGCAATGCTACTGGCCAGCAACGTTCAAAGGAACCTTTTGATTTGCTTCCTGTGCGTTGCTCGGAAAAGTTTATAAAGGGGAAACAAAACTAGATAAGTCTGGAAAATCGTGTTTTTTTTTAACAGTGGACAAAGGGATTCCAGTTAGTTGAGTCGCTGGGATTGCAAAATGCATTTATTTAATTAAATTTAAAGCTTCTTTGTGCTCAAAGAAAAAAATCTTCAGCAGTGAAAGCTTTTCAAAGAGTGGACAGTAATTATAACTTTATTACTGTAAAATATTTTAACAGGCACATCTGTAGGTTATACCGATAGTATATCCAAAGTTTTTTTTTATTTTATTTTAAGGTCTTGCAATGGTGCGCTTGCAAGACCTCCAGACACTGTGAGCACTTTCTGCGTAGATCGGACCGAAAACAACAAATAAATATGAGGGTATCCCGGTTCAAACTATGACACTGAGACGTCAAACACCTCAGTTCTCCCGTGACCATGGTTGCTGTAAAGCAGCCGAAACGTCGGGAACGTAAAACATAAAATAAACGCGATAAAATCCTTAAAATTTGTCTTAATTCAATGCAAAATATTCGCGTAAATAGAAGAAATCAATAATAGGGAACGAATTATTATTTAGTATTTACTGGGCAACCCAAGAATGAGATACCTACAACAAAACTCAAGCCTACACAACCTAGGAATCCAGCACAGAACCTCATAATTGACCACCTATGCTCACTTTTAAACTAAAGTCCTATAAATCTGTTAACAGTTTAACTAAATAACGATGTTGGTGGTTACTCTGATGGCTTAATTAACTCTATCTCGGCTCTAGGTGCCTTCAACAATATTGATAACGGATAGAGGCGGCCGGTTATTAAATTTCAACTTCAAACGATGGGAACTCCATGATGTAGAGTTCTATCGATAGATCGATATGCCATGTACTAACTAGATTGGGAAGCGTCCGGGAAATAATTTGCCAAGCTACTTGCGTCGGTACACACGTAACATTTCAATTTAATAACGTTCAAATTTGATTAAAATGCATCCTTGCTCCCATGTCAAGATAATTATATTGTTGTATGCAACCGGTGCCTAGATAATTAACGGCCTGTTTTAAATGGTGCTTATAAATGGTTGGCACAAGTTATTTGACAGAATTTGTATGGGTCATGTAATAAACAAATATCGCCAGACGAACAAACCTACTATACGTTCCCACACTAAGCAACGCTTGTATTATGGTTAGTTGGTTGCTTAGTTGCGGCCGTATGGTTGGTTTATTCGCCTGGCAATATTATTATTATAGATAAACAGTAAACAAAATACCGTCACATTTTTTCAGACATTTTTTGCCTCTGAGAAAATCCAACGAGAAATTATTTTTAAATTCCGAGTTACGGTTGAGTAATTGTATCATCAGTAGGTTCTTCTAGCACATTATATATACTAGCACTACCTACGTAGGCACCTTTAGTAACGGTAGTTCAAAGACCACCTGGTTTAATTAACTCCGGCTAAGCTGGAAACCACAGGCGCGCTTATCGGATACTGTAGCGGGGTTGCATCCACAGGTCGGTAACATTAGGCGAAGATTGGCTAAGTAATTGGTTCAGTAAAATGTTATTCAGTTGAAACCCTTTTATCTTTTTTATTAAGAAAATAAAGCCTATTTCCTTTTCCGTTTAATATAAATAATCACGTTAAAATTTCAAACTAACGATTTTATGTTTAATTCTGTAGATGATTGAGAGGATATATAAAAAAATATTGCAGTTCTCTCTGTCTGTGCCTCTGTTTGTCTAGCAATATGCACTTACTAATGAACATAATTTTATATTTATTGTATATTTAAAGGATTGTATCCTGTGGGTAAACTCTGCTATCCATCACCGCAGTAAAATAACTTTGGATGTTTTACTCTACATGTTAAATTATTCTCAACTATGCATTTAACGTCATGATTCCGAAGATTTTTTCAGCTCTGAACAGTTTCAGACATTTTCATGCCAATGGCTCATCCTATACACCCGAAAGAGACATTATATTCTCTACTCTACTCTATCAGCCGAAAGACGTCCACTGCTAGATCCAATTATTTCCACACATCACGGTCCTCCGCCATTTGCATCCACCGGCTTCCTGCTACGCGTGTGATATCATCGCATGTGATACTTTGTGGAAGAGCGATATTACATTATCATTAAAGTTTAAAAACTTAACAGTAAACATAGAACTCCCCAACAGTTAGTTAAGTTAACCACAGATTCGAGTGAAGTGAGCACGAGCTAACTCTTCGATACCAAGGTACTCAAGAACTTTTGCATTATTGACATACGAAATTAATTGGCAATGTTGAAGAGACGATATTGCGATTCCTAGTAAGGTAAGTGCAAGACGGGGAAATAACTTTATTTACACAATATTTCAAGTCGACCAGGAAACTTCTTTATCACCATAAGGTATAATTGAATATAATTTGCAAACTCTGAATCGCAAGGTCTATTGTTTTGTTGTTTCTTTGAAATTAGAACGTATTTAATATGAACCTTAGAGATTTTTTATTAACTAAGAGTTTTGGACAAAACTGATAAAGCACTTTCACAACGCAAATATAAATTAAAGAGAGAAAAGAAAGGCTTACATTTTTTATATTTACAAAATGTGTTAAAATTTGGCCAAGGCGGTAGCGTACCCGAGATGCTGGCCGCATTTCCTCGCTGTATAGCCAAAGCTGCTCGCTGAGCGAGGAAATGAAATAAAATGTGTTAGCACCTTTAAATATTATAAGGCACCTATGTGTAGCTTATAAAGATCACATTCCCAAAAGATAATAACGAAATAGGCTTATATAAGAAATTTTAAAATAACAGCATGTACTGTGAGCACGCTAAATCGGTTTGCTTTCTTTGAAAAACAATTTCGTTTAGTGGGGGGGGGGGGGATTTCATTAAAGGGGGGGGGGGGGTTGAATTTTTGTGTGATTTCGTTCATCCGTTCTACTGGTGGTAGGCTTCGGCCGTGGTTAGTCACCACCCACTGAACAAAGCCATGTCGCCAAGCGGCCTAGCCGTGTTCCGGCATGATGTTCGGTGTTGCCACGGTTCGGTGGTGTGATGGCGGGTCAGATCAGTTGCGCTGCATGTGCCTAGTGAATGTAGCGTCTCGATCTACTGCCGCCTTCCTACCTAGGCAAGTATGCTCCATCGTAGATCTCATCGTCACTTACCATCAGGTGAGATCGAGGTCAAATACTTGCCTACAATGAAATTAAAAAAAAAAACCAGAAAAATAGTTCTAAAAAAAGAATAAATATTTTTATACAATATGTTATATACTTTGAATTTCAATAATGCTCGATTAGTTGTCTGTCTTTGAAGAATAAAAATAAAAGATAATAGATAAAAATAAAAGATAAATAAATAAATAAGCTGTATTACAACATTTTGAAATTCTGCAAAATAACGTATATGTGGGTCATGAGTTTGGAGGAGGGGGGTGTCCAGGGTTCGTTTAACTGTGATCCCAGTTGTAATTCTGTAGTAGCCGTTAGTTGGGTAGTCAATAGGCCGAAAGATTCAGACATCATTGTAATCGAAAGATTATCGTTAGTTCCACTAGTTGGGTCTGCGCACTCACTGTGTACCTAAATATAAGTCATTGCCAAATCAGGGTAGACACCTGTGTCGCCGTCTAATATATAACAGCTAACAGACAACCCTATTATAAATAAAAAGGCTTGGCACATTACTAGATATATGCTTTGAAATGAATCAATCTATGCATAATAATAAGATTTCTGTCCATTGAACACTTATTTTTGTAAAAAAAATATCGTAGGGAACATTATTGTTGAGGCCGAATCCGGCATTTTGAAATTTTAGTCCGTCTCTAATCATGCATTATGGGAATACTTAATTTAATTTGACGTAACTTTGCACTTTGATAGCTTATAGCCGGGGGCGTCTAATAAGTTGCTTATTATCCCGGGAATTGGAATTAATTTGAATTGAGTTCCTCGCGTAGGAAGTCATAGACACTGCTAGTGTAAACTACGCTAAATTTAAGTTTTATGAAATTGTAGTTTTAGTTATTTATATTGTAGCAGCCTCTTCAACTTCGCCACAAACTACACAGATGGCGCTGCAGACGCATTCAGAACAATTGACAATTTCCCATACAATCGTGAAACGCGCTATGAGAGTTTTCGGAGCACGTAACATATATACGAGATCCCGACAATAACCGTCGGGGCATAGCGGCCGCCACGCCAGGCATACCACCCGCCTGGCTGGAAGATCTTCCCTTTTCCGCCAAAATATTATATAGGTACCTCCATTCCCATAGGTATTTATTTATAACAACTACAGCTAAATTGTCAAGTTTAATGAAACACGTCACCGATGTTCAGTCAATGACACATCCTGTCCGTCCATCAGCAATTATAGGATGTATCGATAAACCGCTACCGTAGAAAGTTCTTATGCCTTGTTCACACGAGCCAAGTTGACAAGTTACAAGTCAAGTTGGCTAGCGTCATGTTAACAGCTGATACATATTAACAACTTTGAAAACGGATCGATACTCATTATTTTAGCATACGCAATGTATACACATGTAACTCGTGCCTACAGAATAAATCGTATGTGGACTTCCTGTAGTTTTCCGAGATTTTCTACAATAAGTAGAAAAAATAAATAAACATTTTGTTGGGGAAAATAAATCACATGTCAAAGTTCTGACTTCACATAGTGTTTACAAATGCGCTAAAAAGCCAAGGATCTAGGCTTAGTTATACCCATTCTGAATCAGCCTGTATAGGGATGAGTTCCGATCCAGTTATTTTGTTAAGGCAAACTATGTAAAATTACAATCACATTTGTAAGTGACCCTAGAGCTTGTACAAAACACTGACAACTTGTCATCTCATTAACATACGAGTAACTGACTGACTCGCTACTTGACAACGTAGCAACATAACTGGTGGACACTGCGCCTTATTTGCAGTGACGCTAATGTCCGAGCCACTAAATTATTCCATACCTACCTGCTGCCAGTCATGAGAATCGGTCAATGTTCCTTAGCTTTGTTGAGTTGCGTTTATGGGTTGAGGAACATATTTAATTGAAATGTACATATTGGAACGAAGTTCCTTATCGCGCGTTGCGAAAGGGGGCTAGACGGAAAAAAATAAGACGAAAAGTTGTAACGACACTTTTTGTAAGCCGTGCGGCGTGCGCATGTTTCTCTGTCTGTCTCTCTCTCTCTTATAGAAAGCAAGCCAGATATTTTCGTTTCGTCTTTCTATTTCGCATTGAACAGTGTGGTGTCGCGACGATTATTTTTGTTGAGTGTATACAGGTTTTTTGTACATAATAAATAACTTGAAAAAAATATATTACAATTCCTTCACTAATTAATCGAAAGGAACTTCGTTCCATCCGGGTGTCCCTTGACACCTCTCAAGTTTTTATTTTTTTATATTATGATATACTAGCTGCGCCCCGCGGTGTTACCCGCGTTTAAAAAGTATGTCCTTTCTACCGGGATAAAAAGTAGCCTTATGTGCTATTCCAGACTATATTCTATCTCTGTGCCGAATTTCATCCAGATCCGTTCAGCCGTTCTGGCGTGATTGAGTAACAAACATCCATCCATCCAATCTTTCACATTTATAATATTAGTGTGATAGGGTGATGATCAGTGCAAGAAAATATATCTTCAACAACAATAGCCAATAAACAATAATAGACAATAGCTTCTTCTTATTTTTTTTAGGATGGCAATCGACTACAAAATAGTGCCATTTTTGTGATAATGATGATGTCTGTGACGATGATGATGATGAAATGAATCCCCAACCCATATCAGTAAAGCTGTGGTAACTTTACTGAAAAATTACCATACATCTTGGGAGAACTTGAAAAGTCAAGTTATACCATTTTACATTTATGAACACACAATGGTTAATATCCCACTAATATTACACATTGTGATATCCGTGACGAATGAGAATACCTAATAAATAAGAGCAGTATAGCCTTTACGATAAAGAAAAAAAAACAAGTACATCCCCCACCCGATAGGATTAAAATTTCCAGCCTGAAATGGTATCAGAGATAACATTTGAACTTTTAATCCAACAAAATCCTCTCAGCCGTATTAAAGTCTCGTTAATTACCGCCGTCGGGTGGTAGTACACCTTACGAAAAAGTTGCCGCTATTTTTGTTTTTTTTTTTACGATTTATCTGTCTATTTAAATGCGTTTCGACTTTTTAGAGGTAAGTTAAACAGATATCAATTAACTAACTAATTGCTCGGAGCAAGTTTCTATGATACGATAGGGTTTTAATTCGGTCAGTTATATTTTTACCTCTTTTTTTCCTCTTTTCAGAGTGACATGTCTGAATTAATTTAAAAAAATGAATATAATTCACAACAATTCATTTTACACTGAAGTCTAATTCAAACCTACCACTGGTTTGAAAAAAAAGTGTTCGAAATTCGTAAGTTTTTTTTCTTCAATGTTTGAAAATATTATGAACGGGGAAAACTGAATGAAACCCACGCAACGCGAATTGACGCGACGATAATATTTTATTATAGACAGAGCTGAGCCCCACGCTGCGGTGGCCCTAATCCGTACTCGGTTGTACGTTCGAAGCTTAAATATTTTCTAGCAATCTTTATTAACTTTAGTCAATACTTCAAGAACAAAGCCTTGAGGTAATCGTTGTTTACATTATTCGTTTAAGATCATTTACTGTAGGTAAATTAGCGAAATGAAAAGGTTCAAATTGATTAATTTAACGTTCGCGAGCACATGTTACCTTTTCAAACTATGCCGTAGAACAGACTGTTGCATAGAAAATTATGTTTAACTGTTCTATAAAAAAAGTTCAAATTTACTCAAATTAAATTTGTTTAAGTATTTTTTCTTATCTAATGGTTTGACCTGCCATTTATATTTTAATTTAAACGTAGTGATTATATCCTTTTTATATTTGATAATTAAAGTGCCTGTCACTGTCACCATTGTATTTGAATTTTTATATTTGATAATTAAAGTGCCTGTCACTGTCACCATTGTATTTGTATTTTTATATTTGATAATTAAAGTGCCTGTCACTGTCACCATTGTATTTGTATTTTTATATTTGATAATTAAAGTGCCTGTCACTGTCACCATTGTATTTGTATTTTTATATTTGATAATTAAAGTGCCTGTCACTGTCACCATTGTATTTGTATTTTTATATTTGATAATTAAAGTGCCTGTCACTGTCACCATTGTATTTGTATTTTTTCTTTCTTTTTTTTAGGTGGGCAATCGGCTACAAATAATCATTTCTGCCAGTGTCGATATTTTCAAAATTAATAAACGCCTAGCATTTATTGAAATGCTGGCAGTACTGTTTCTTGCACTGGAATGTTGACATTACAGTTCTTGAACTCTTGCAAGCAAAAGTCGACTTTAAGGTGACAAAACTTTTCACTACGCGACTGTGCATCGTGCAAGATGACAATAAGTCTGTCATTGCAACAGTTATATGCCGAAGTAAACGTTTTCTCGTTAAAATTATACACCTAAGTATACACATTCCTAATATTTTTAATTAACATCATTCTTCTTTATTTCCTTGTATTTCTCTTTATCTGTTTATTTATGTACCTTTACCTCATTGAATTACGTTATTGAACGATTGATTACCAATTTCTCGTCTTAAATTCTATACAAAAATACATGTAGAATAATTTGTATAGGACTATATTCACCACGTTACTACACAAAAAAAGAAATAGAGCGAAGCGAAATGTAAGGCTAAATAAACCATAGACAATTTTCAATGCACTGAAAATTCTCGCGGCAAAATATTTTACCATTGGCGTTTTCCAACCGTTCATTCGATTAATATTTTCGCAGCTCGTGACGGAACCAGTTTGATGCCGATATTTAATAATGTTTCAATCGTTATATACACGGCACATTTTTTGTTTGTTTTCTGTGCTCGTAAAACTAGAGCTTAATTAATTTTTGATGAAAATAAAATCATTCCGAATTTATATGTGGTATTTAAATTCGGAATTATTATTTATATTCGGAATTATTATTTATATTGATTTATTAGTATTCATCATTTTTATTGAATAACTAGATATTATTATTGAGTAGGTAATATCTTGTTGTGATGTAAAATTGTAAGAATGTAGATTCATGGCGGGAAATAGACGAATTATGTGTTTTTTTTAACTATTTAATTAAGCTTAGGGTTGCGTATTTAGTACCTAAAGTATAAAAAAGGAAATTTATTTGTGGCAACCCTGCATTCTCTCGAAACTCGATAAGTAACAAAACGAGATTTGTTGGAATAGAGTCGCATGCGCAGCTCGTAGGTATTACTTTTGGAGGGCGATAACTAGGCTGGTATATGGTAGGTAATTCTCTGCTATTGTGTGAAATTTGGGATCGAATGCCTGACTAAAGACTACGATACGAGATATTTTCAATCCGAAATCGATAATTGATCGTACAGTGGGTGGATCATAATTAGTTTTTTTAATATAAGAAACGGCACAAATCCAAAATGTTGACTCTTGTCTTCCAATTCTAATTATAATGATATATATTGATTTCTTATATTGACGCTAATAATACACATTGAAATAAAACAAATTTTACGGATTTTATCGCGTTTATTTTATGTTTTTTGCGTACCCGACGTTTCGGCTGCTTTACAGCAACCATGGTCACGGATACTTATGGTCAGTAACGTAAAAAAACATAAAATAAACGCGATAAAATCCGTGAAATTTGTTTTATTTCAATATAATTATATATTTACATCATAAAACTTCTAAAGTTCATATTGAAATTAGGTATCCTACTGAATAAAATTGTGTGTATAATACAAAAGAAAAAATAAGTAAGCAAGTATGTATCAAGTATATATATTTTTTATGTGCGTCTGTGGTCCATTTTTTTTTTTAATTTAAATTTACAATATTTTTTAGCAGTACTAACATAGTTCATACATACACTGTAACAATATAGCTTGCAGTCACGGTACTAAACACAAGCGCTTGGCAATAATTTAATTATATTATCCAAGATTATTTTAAATAAATAATAGGTGCATTATAAATAGGTTTTGGATATCAAACGTTAA
This sequence comes from Pheosia gnoma, assembly GCA_905404115.1. NCBI lineage: Eukaryota > Metazoa > Arthropoda > Insecta > Lepidoptera > Notodontidae > Pheosia > Pheosia gnoma. The sequence continues at coordinate 8,999,894 of FR989898.1, forward strand.
CAAACAAAAATTATTGTGTCGGCTACGAAGTCCGCGTAGCGCGCTACGAGCTACGCGTTGCTACACGCAACTGCTGGTAAATACAAAATAATATAAGATATCAAGTCAATACTCATCAATCATTCTACGTTATTGACGCATATCATATTATAAAATAAAAATGCTAACAATAACAAAGTTTAACACATTAACAACGAATGTTTATACAATTAACAATTATCGATTGGAATATAAGCTAACGTGCTACCGCGCCGCGGCTATCCTAATGTCATTACACTATCATACTACAATGTAGGCGTACACTTACATTCTGATTGTATGACCACGAAATAAGAATATAAACATAACGTTATATAATAAAGTCACTCGATCACTAACCCGACGGCTGTATTAAATGGGCATTGTGGATTCATTGAATGAGTTATTAGTAGTTATTTTGATATTAACCTTGTATGCACTCACCTTCCTAGGTGGTGGTTGCATGGTGGAAGCGCCGCTCGGCGAGTTCTCTGACACCGAGCGGATCGATGATACCGTAAGAACGCGACCCCGGCTCTGCCGATTCGGAACTCGGTGTGGCACGCGGCCGCACGCCCTGCTCAGCGAATGTACCTACTGGCGGGGACGACCGCGCATGCGCGCAATCCCATCCCTCCCTATTCCCTAATCGCGCCATAGACTAGATTGTTTTTTTTTATTTTACCTAAACAGGAGCGTGTTCTGAATGCTTATAATAATTAGGCAGGAACGGAGACGAATGCGCAACATTCAGGTTGTTGAATTCAATTCAATGTTTAGTTTAGATGTAAGGTTTTTGGTTGCTTAAAGTTTTGTATAAATTAACAATATAGTTGGCAGAAATTTCGAGACGTGACGTTGACGTAGACAGGAATAATTTAATATGTCATAGGAAATAGACATCCTAATTTCCCATTTATGTACCTAGTAGATATATATCGCTTTAGACGAGCGAGATCAAACTGTAACAGATCCATGTCATTCAAAAATGGATTGCTACAAAATGTAGGTAACTAGTAACCAGTCCATACAAAATGTATGGTCAACCCACCCCACCTGGCGAATCCGGAATTACTGACCGACCTTTCACATCCATTGGAGTTCACCATCAAGTCGCGTCGCCGCGTCGTCGTCGTCCGCCAAGCGAACGATTAAGACCAATTCAATCGTCTATACATATAAATAAAATTGGGTGTCTATTTGTAATATTAAAATAACCACTTAATACTAAGTGCATTTGGATGTATACACGGTACATATACCAAAACAATTTTTTTTACAATTTTTGTCTGTGTCTGTCTGCCTGTTTGTTCCGGCTAATCTCTGAAATGGCTGGACCGATTTTGACGGGACTTTCACTGGTAGATAGCTGATGTAACAAGGAGTAACTTAGGCAAATTTTATTTTAGACTAGTTATTACCCGCGACTTCGTCCGCTTTTTGTTAAATACCACGCGGACGAAGTAGCGGGTAACAGCTAGGTCAATATAAAAAAAATACATATTTTGACTTTTTCATTTCGTTTGACTGTCTGTCAAGGTCACAGCTAGGTATTGTATGCTTAATTCTTGCTACCGCCGCAAAGATTTGTATAACTTATCTAAATGTTGTTAAATATTTTTCACGATACCTCCCCTACATGAAAAGGGAGTGAACAGTATTATTCACTTGCCACCTTGTTGAATGGGTATATATGCGGCTTTTCTTGACAGTTTTCAGAACCAAGTACCGTTTATGTAAAAACTACGAGTGTTAATTGTAATAAAACCTATTTTACAGATTGTATCGCGTTTATTTTATGTTTTTACGTTCTCGACGTTTCGGCAGCTTTACAGCAACCATGGTCACGGGAGGATGGGAGGACAGTCGTCCCGTGACCTGTAGTATTCGCGTAAATATAAGAAGTCAATATACGAGTAAGCTCAAAACTAGCCGTTGTCACCTACACTGACATTTTTATTCAGACAGAACTATTACTGTGAATCACACTAATATTATAAATATGAAAGTTTGGATGGATGGATGTTTGTTACTCAATCACGCCAGAACGGCTGAACTGATCTGGATGAAATTTGACACAGAGATAGATTATAGTCTGGAATAGCACATAGGCTACTTTTTATCCCGGTAAAAAGGACATACCTTTCAATCGCGGGTAACACCGCGGAGCGCAGCTAGTATTAGGCAAATATATTTTTTCTAACGTAACGAAACTTACCTATAATACTTACAAGGGTAGCTTAGTTTAGGACTATATAGATTATACATTATTTACTATAGGTACCTACAGATGATATGTATTAAAATTAAGATGTATGCACTTACCAGCACTTTGGTACGCTTTCTCGATGTTCCGTATTTAGTCTCGTAGTAACTCATATTCGGTTCAACATTCCGACAGTCCTAGCACGATAAACAAACATCACATTTCAACTGATCAATCAAAACAATCAACACGAATTAAATTTAATTAGGTACAAATAGAAGATAACTTTGAATAATTATAGCCATTAAGGCAATTCTAGCACGAAGTAAACACCTACATTCTATGGTTATTTTAATGAAAATATGCGTTTCAATACCTATTTTAAATTATTTAATGATTGACGCGCTACGCACCACATTACCGATTGATAATTACATCAATCGAGTTGCTATTTATCTGATAAGTGATTTTCCCAGTTAGCTGTTGATAACGAGTTTGTTGTTGTGTTAAAATGTGATTTATTATTTACGTATCTACTGATAAGAAATTGCTTGCATGCCTTAGGCTTGGCCTACACTAGGACGGTAGGTACGCTAGTAAATTAGTAGCTAAGAAAAAAAAGTGTAAATGTATGGAAGTCACTACTGTGTTCGCGTGTACCCTCGAACTAGCGAATCTGTCAACACGAGGTCGCTTACGAGTTTACTTGTGTACCGTCCTCATGTTAACCGGTTATTAAAAAGAACCACTAGACAGCGTGATTCATAAAGTCCCAGTCGTCTTGCCCGTTGTCGAAGTACTCGAAGGGGAACGGTCACGTGGTCCGCTTGGAGGAGGTCACTTGTCGTTGTGGTAGCATCTTCTTCTTCTTTCTTTACGAAATGTGATGCGATGAAAGAGAATGGATATGAATATGGCCTCACCCACAACTTAGCGGGTATTTTGCCAATGTCAAGTAATTAATATCAATGACACATTCAATAAAACACATTATAAATAAAATAATGGATGTGACATGATGGTATGAAAATGGCGTGTCCGTCGAAGTAATCGAAGGGGAATGGCCGCGTGGTCCGCTTGGAGGACGTCACTTGTCGTTGTGGTAGTTTGTCGTTACAGGAATCGCAGAAAGCGTGGACATTTGAGTGTGTGATCTCTGTTAAGAGAGCAAAATGTAGGAGATTTCAGCATCGAGCACCATAGCAGCGAGATCCTATCATGGCACCTCCTTGCTTTCCCCTATTAAACAGAGTGTATGTTTTTACGTGGGCGTACTCAAAAAATGTACGGGTTGTATATTTAGCCGTTCTTAGTCAATTTACGGCTCATACCTTACAGCCTAGGCCGCTTATTATAATATGTCCAGGGCGACAATCTAGGCCTAGAGTGCCAAATCTAAGCCAGGGCGCCAATTTTAGAGCCAAAGTGCTAATCCTAAGCCCTTTACTCAAAGTTTTCGTTACCATGCCTTTTAACACCCTGTATAAATAAAATACTGTTCGTTTGTAGGCGCACGACTTGAAAACGGCTGAACGGATTTGGATATTTTTTTTTAATCTGCGAGATTGGAAAATCTGAGTGCATTCTTCTATGGGATTTGGACAAGACAACGTCTATCCTGTCAGCTAGAAGAAATATCGAGGAAATATGTAGTAAATGTGACAACCCTTCGCCCAATATTTTTTCTCACTGACGTCTAATGTCTTATTTACTAATGTTAACTTCTCTTTGATGTCGGCATCGCACGCCGTCAACTAAGTAATTATATTATTATTTTTATTTTGATAATGATTTTATATTTTTACTAAACCATACTTACAATGTTTTATTTTACTTTTCTATACATTTTATTTATACTGACATTGTCAGTGAATCAATTGCAAACGGTGATGGTGTCGAGAAACCCTTACGCTTACTACCCATACAGTGACGTGGCAATACTGCCTCAGGATTATCAAGATGAAACGGGCTTCACAGTACCTTCATATAAAAGGAGTAACATAGCCAGTGCAAAAGAAATATTTTGGGTAAACACATTATCTGAACCAAGGCACTTCGAAAGACCTGTCATCACAATGAAGCCTATCTTCACCAAGAAAATTAAACTACAGAAGAATTCATACGTTTGGAAATCTACTAGCAAGTCCAGTAGATATTTCAAGAAGTTCAGTGAAAGAAACAGTTTATCACCAACTCATTTCTTCGATAGCTGGCCGTCACCAGTAATACCGCTTCAGAGAAGTACTACGGAATTATTAACAGATTTCACAACGACTATGCCTTCTAGAATATGGTCTTGGAGGACCTATTTCCCTATTAAGACTGAATCCAAACAATTCATCTATCAAGAGACTGGAAAGCCGACAACTGAGGATATGGAATACTTCAATGATAATCTTTTGGTAAAACCCCTATCTACCATGAGTCAGGCACCTAAACTCATTTTTTTGTATCCTAAATCTGCTTCTCCCTTTGAGTATTCTAAGACATCTGAAGATGTTAGGCCCACAATTGAAATACCTAAACTATCTGACGAATCAGCCAACTTAAGTGTCATACCTCTGACTATATTAAATGACTTGCGACAAGCGAAACCAAAGAAGAAAATAATAAGAAAATTTGGAACGGACCGATGTTTTACATGTGGCTTAAATGTCAAAGACTTGGGATCTCGATTGTGTTACGTGATATTTGATCATCGTAAATTGAAGCCTAAGAGATACAAAACTAAATGTAATCTTAAATCCCGAATAGGGGGATGCTTTAAGAGGTTCGTGGATTTAGGAGATGATTACTACCAGAGAGGTTGTAGAAGTATGCCGCCGATTTCTGGCAAGAGTTTTCCATCCAAACGGCTTAAGAAACTTGAGCTGTTATTAGCCCACGAGAAAGATGGGTGCGTGACCAGTCCTTTAGCCAGTTTGACCCCATTCAGCAGAGCAGTGTCCCTGTACGTGCGGTACAACGTGTGCGTGTGTTCCGGCAGGTATTGCAACGGTTCAGTGACAATATCAGCTTGTTTTCTAACTACTTTTGTTTTAATTTTGATATGTATTTTTTAAGTGTATACCTATTAAATGTATTATTTTTACTCTGTTTAAAGTGGGTTGTTTTGTTTAAATGCTTAATCGTTTTCTACACATTGATTGAATTCCCAAATCACCTCTTGGGTCCAAGTTTTTTTTTCGTTACTACAATATTTTGACGACCTGGGACCCAATTCTGCTTAGGTATAAAATGTCATACAATTGCCATTCCAGCGACACACTATTGAGGTTCCATTACGACTGTGACAGATTCGCTATTCTGTTAAAACTTTAATGTAGTCTCGATTCAGTGTCAATGGTTGTGTTGACTGCTTGAAACGTGAGATAACGAGTAGAATACCATTATTGCGGCTATGGACATTATATTGATATACTACTGAAGTACAGAATACGAAATAGTTCAATGGCAGTTGAATGGCTGGTCAGTGGAAGCAACTGGTCTTGAACTAGTAGACTAAAAATCATTCAATCGACACTCCACTGAAGCGTTTGTAATTAGCAGAATTGAGCCCTTGATTGCCTTGCAGTTGGTAGAGACCCTGCGTTCCGTGGCGGGGGTTAAAGGGTTCGAATTCAGGTAGGGACGAACTTTGTGTGATGACCACGAATGTTTGTACCCGAGTCATGTTTAATATCTATATAAGCATAGAGGGATCGAAGATTTCGTTTAGAGGTGGTTAATTTTTATATGATTTTACCTATATATCAGAAAAAAGTATTGAAATTGTTAATCATGTACTTCAGTGTTGTCTGTTGTCGATGTTGTCTGTAAATATACATTAACCTATTTACAGACAACATACAGTTAACTCCTCTCCTAATTTATTGACGTTCTAGTATTTTATCAAACGTCGTATAGTACTGCGCCGTCGTTAAAGTTGTAGAACGTCTATAAATTTAGGATAATATTGAAACTAATTTTGCAGATTTTAGAACGTTTATTTTACGTTTCCGACGTTTTGACCGCTTTACAGCACATAAAAACAAAATAAACGCGACAAAATCTGCAAAAATAATTTTAATTCAATGTCTAGTATTCGCGTAGATATAAGTAGTCACGAAAGTTATTAAACGGCGGTAGGTAGGTTTGTGGGTTCCATGATAAAAACAAAAGAAAAGGAAAGATTAATTGATCTAAAAAATTTATTAATGAATGAGGCGACTATGTGCACATTGAAAACACTTGTTATATTACAAGACCACTCGTACACTATTTACAACAACCCGCGGCGCGCCGCCGCGCCCTCCATACAACCGCCCTTCATTCACACACTGTACATAGTAGTTTGTACAAGTTACTCTTACAATTAAACATTATACTAACATTTCTAAATTTTAAAACACAATGGAAATATTGTTGATCATAATACTTATACGGATTATGGTATAAGAATTAATTTGAATCTCTTATAGCTAATACTTAACCGATTACATAGACTACAATATAAATAATTAATATATGTACCTATTGTATTGTCTATAACCTAATGACTGGTACGCGACGCTCAGCCGTGGCCCGCCGGCGCGTGCGCACCCGGCCGCGGCCGACTCTAGGCTATCAATCGCCCGATCGTTTCGCAACGAATTTAATTCATTTTGAAGTAAAGGCCTAGGAGTGCGGACGCACTGCGCCGGCGCCGGCGCCCGCGCGCCGCGAGGCACGTCGCGCGTCACATACAAACATGTAATTAATACACCAACATACCGTCAACACACAACGTCGTCTTACAGTAAATTGTTACAATTCCATACAACACTTTATTTCAACACTCAGTAAATTAAAAAATACTCATTATAAAATCATGCGCTTAAAGCACGAAATCTAGATAACACGTCTCTCTAGAGTACCACAAAATTCGTTACACTATTTTTTACGACAAAATATTTTTAAAAATTACCTACCGCTATTTTTATTTAATTTAATTTATATATATATAGTATATATATATATATATATAAATAAAAATATTTATCAACAGAGGAAATTTATGAAACATATGTACATTAAAAAATGATTTTCTTTATTCCCCGCAGATGGAATCGCAAATACGAAACATATTCCATTATAAAGTATATAATCGTGTCATTTATATTAATTAAAAACAAATCACAGTAACAAGGTAATGATCGACGCGTTAACTATTGACATGTGATGCTGATTAACGCTCTTCGTGATCAATGTACGAGCACGCACGCACCAGTCAGGAGACATCGCGTCAGTAGTACAACCAGCCACACGTGCTTGCGTTTACCAAAATTATTTTAAACGTGACCAGCGGGTCGATTTAGAACGCATCCGAATCGATTCGATTAGACATTTTCTGGCTTCGACGTCGACCTTTCAGTCATTCTTCATGACCGAATCGCAGATTCGATAGGACTACGCAACCGAACGGTACGATTTGACCACTCGCTGTTTCTATAGTATATTTCATAATGCAAGTTTTAATTAATAACCGAATCGGTCGACACAAGACTTATAAGGTTGTGAGTTGGGGGGCTGAATGTCGAACCTACATCTGTGCTATCATTTAGCAGGAGATCTTTGCATTAGCAGACTTACGCCCCTGATGATGTGTAGGATCCAAAATGGCTACCAGTATTAAACGATGTGAAAAACAAAATACGGTGTAAAAAAATAGAAAGGGCACAGAGCAATGAATATTTGTAAAAGGCTCTTAGTAAATTTTGCTTCTCACTTGCGCGAGCGCATTGCACACGCGGACCCAACGGCGGCCAAGATTTCAATTATGCCGTCCTACACGCCGTAGCGCAAAAAAACCCTTCTAAAATAACTTGAATATTATTATTAGTAGCCGCATATTTCAATAGGAAGACATCGCGGTCGAATTTAGAAATAAAAGTATAACAAAACATAATACAAAATTTTGTAACGGTTCCGCGCTCAGAATGATACAGAATCTGCGTTAAGAGTTCACAAGATGAGTTCCCACAGTACGGTAAATGACAACAACTTACATAAAAAAAATTGCACGTCCGATCAAGCTGACTGTAGCTTATTTAATTTCAAAAAAATATGTTGCATATGGATTGTTGTTTTAAAGTAGGATTTGTATGTTGAATTGTATAGCCGCACGGTTGGTTTTGCACGCGTTCTATACGCCATCTTTATTGGAAAAAGAAAGAAACGTTAAAATTAATGTTGCTATTACAAAAATGTTGGAAGTGCCAAGAACAATAGTACCATCCATGAATAAGGGGGTTAGTGTTCTAATTATTGAAAATTGGGTACACGCACGGTTTTTTTTTATATATAATCTCGCAGGACCCCATTACGAGTAGCTAACCGGGGTTAAAAATAATATACATAGTGGAATCATTGAATGTCAACAGGCATTTTTTTTTTGTTAAGTAGTAAAATGACATAGTATGTTATTATATAAACAAAAAAAAACATAAAAAACACAATACCTTTTTCAGTTTTATGTAAAGTGTGCTACGCGTCATCAAAATCGAATCTTCATGCAGCACACTCCCAATATTAACCGACTGTTTAATCTTTTTTTGTGCGCAGATAGAATTAACTCTACGAGAATCGTTGACATTTTTTTTATTTTGGTTTGACATTGTTGGTATGTGCGGTATATTTTTTAGTAAATAACATAAAACTTTAAAACATTGATATGGCTATTATGATTTTTATAATTAACTTTGCATATCGTTTTATTCAGATATATGATATCTAGAATCACCGCAAAGTTAAGGACGTCCTAAACATAGAGACGCCTTATTCAACATATTGCGTATATAAGCCATGAAAGTGTAAAAAAAAACTTGTCAGTAGAATGATTCCACCCTGTCATACTCGGTATAGGATCTCAACGTGCCATATTTAATTCAAAACCAACCAATACTCTTTGCGTGACGTAAGTTCAGACATAGACGAAAATCAATTCGATTTTGGTACTAGCCCACTATACACAGGGTGTGAACTGAACTTAGTTTTCCTGGCTCAGTACATGATTACTCTTTTGTAACAACACCCCTACACGTGTACATACGTTTTAAAAATGATGTTTTGTCCGACAAGTACTACAAATTATATTTTTAGGTATATATCTATTGGTATGCAACAAACCATTTTATGCACCTTCAAATATTAATAAGTAAATTATATTGTTCTTGGATCACGCGTCGACAGAAAATTAAAAAGAAAAAAACTAATGGAATACTTTACTTCACTGAAGGTTCACACAACGTGTGTTCTAGTGCTTCTGAATTAAAATGTTTAGATATGTACCGAGAAACTATAAATTAATTAATTAACATTGTTTAGTTACAGCGATTTAGAATAAATATTATCCGGGTGTCGATGCATTAATAGGCTTCCGGCGAGCCGAACCAGCTTTCACATTGCCCGCGATCAAAAAAGTAAGTCAAAAAGTTTAAAAATTCATAGACAATAAGCTCTATTCAGGGGTTTAGTTCGGTTGGTTGAATGCAGACAATGTGACGGCGACGCAGCCGCGATGTTTGCACGGTAGAGACATCTCAACAAGATGACCAGAGTATAGAATCACAGTTCACTATGACCGGGCAGTGACAGCACTGTGCGGTCAGTTGATTATATCAATGTTACAAGTGCACTGCTGGCATCGCCCGGCACCGTCGTCTGGACACCATGTTACAAGTAGGTATGTACAACATTACCACTAAACCTTCTTTAAGATATCAATAAATATATTTCCAAATATTAGAATTATTATATACTATATAAATATTAATCTTAAGGGCTACGTACATTTATAGATATATATATATATATATATATGTATGTATATATTGAGACTAAAAAGTGCATTTTGTCCATTTTAAGAGCGAAATGCCTGCCCAACCCTGCCTTCCGTGCGGAGTTTCCGAGTTTTCCCGCCACAGTAATATATAATACTATATACATAATTTCATTTCGGATTTTAATTATTTATATATGATGGTAATATGACGGTATTTCCCTTTAATTTATTAATATGAACCAATTGTGATTTCACCAAAACGATTGGCTTACTACGTCTGAGAATTGTTTTTGATTAAATTTAATTAACAAAACGTCAATATGTTTCCGACGCAATTCTCGTATTTCCTTTTCGTTTTACGCATCAATTCGATAATTATTTACAAAAGATGAATATGAACAAAAGGTGACACAATCGATCGTTTACCTTTTACGAGAAAGGAAACCTTATGCTAATTTAAGGGTGAAGTTAACGGATAAAGAGAGCTTTAAATAATGCAGCGGTGTTCGTCGACCTATTGGGCGTGTCAACTGTGCATTGAAACCTGACAATACCTAACGCGGCTATGCCCTACGAGACATGGCGGTCGATGTACCGTGTTGAAGTAAATTAGTCGTTTATTACAAAGAAATTCTACTCTATTATTCAAAAATACATCGATTTTCATACATTTTCTACTGTAACCGTCTTATATTCCGAGAGCATATCAATACACTGAAGTGATAATCTATCATTATCATGACGTCAGAGCCCTTACAGGGTAAACCAGTATTTACACCGTGAATTATGCGAATAAGGTTTCATTTTAATGGTAACATATTTTTTTATTTTGTATTATATTACTTTTTTAATAGACACATTTAATAGACACAAACGTTTAGGTTCATAACTAACTACACCTATTTATAGATTTTACACTTTGAACTTTCGTCGTTTGTTAAATAAAATCGGGGAAATGATTTTTTTTTGTCAATATTTAAAAACTTATAATAATTAATTTCACATTACGAAATCATAACGAAATAGATTTAATAAATGATAAAATATTTGTCACATTTGCGATGATCAATATTAAATTAAAATAATACTTGATGCCGTACACACTAAGACGTACGAGAGTCACTGTTGTCCATTTATGAGGGGAATAGGCCAATAAAAAAAATACAATCGAATTGAGAACCTCCTCCTTTTTGAAGTCGGTTAATAAAACCTTTACAGGTATATAATGTAGGTATCATACTACCTATAGCTAATGAGAGACATTATCGGAATTTATTTTTTATTACTTTGTATATATAGACTGTTCAAAATAAATAAGCTGTAAACTAATCTAAAACGTATATGGACCGTATATTATCCGGGCGGACGATACGACACGGCGATACGATACGGTTATATGACTTTTATTCAGCTTGCGCTGCTTATCGGCCTGTATTAGAGCAAAGTAACGCGTATAGTCACGGTACTGTAGCCGCAATTTCGTAGATCTTATATGCACACTAGAGCGTCAAGGCTGTAGAAGGTAAATACGGGATTGTTGATCAGCAAGTGGACAGTACTCTCCCGCACGCGACAGTACAGTTGCATCATTAAAATTATACATTGCAGGGACCAAAACATACATAAATCACTTTCAAAAATATTGCTTTCAATTTAATTTACTTAACTATAAGATTATTTACATAGTATGCACCATTTAAGAAATTATTAACGAGTTAAATGCAGTAATAGATGTTGTTAGTAAGATCGTTTAAAATTTGTTGCATATATTTTATTTTTATTTTTTCATGGAATACAAATTATTAATAAATAAAAATAAAAAAAGAATTTAGTCTCATAAAAACATATAAAAGTATAAAAAGTTTCGATTCGTAAAATTATGTTGTGAACAATTTAAAACCCTCCGAATGCGCGTGTCTCGAGAAAGGCTGAACCGATTTCCATCAAACATCGCTAATGAAGTGCCACGGAAAAATCCCGTGTTGAAATTGGTTCATCCGTTCTGGAGCTACGATACCACAGACAGAGGTGTCAACCATAAAACACCACTCTTTGCGTTGCGACGGAGGCTAAAAGCAGTTTAAAATGAACATTTGTTTTATAGATCTTTTGGGTTAAAACGAAACTAAGCACAGCCTGCAACCACGAGGTTTAATTTTTAAATAATTTACTTTTCTATACGTCATTTTTATATTAAAAATAAATATGCATTATTTTTAAAGATATGCTTTTAAATCGCGATTTTTTAAATTAATTTCAGTTCGGTACTATACTTTATGTTAAAGGACACCGTTACATATTATATAAACATTCGCAGTCAACAAATACGTTTATATTGCGTGAGTGGTTCATACGGCGATAACGATTCATAATTTAAGAAGTATCGCGGATTGTGAACTAATGTGAGGGGAATACGTATGTACTGGGGGCGCATTACCATGTTTCCAGGCAATTCGCATCCGAGCCTAATTCTTGTCATCAGTATTCAGCACTTTAATTTTGACGGTATATGTTTGGAAACACGACAGTATATTTATTACAAAAGTATGAATCGTTGCGTTAAAATAAGAAACTTTCTAGGTAGTTCTGTTTTCTTATTAATTTCTTATATGTACGCGAATACTACACATTGAAATAAAACTAATTTTACGGATTTTATCGCGTTCATTTTATGTTTTTACGTTCCGACCAAGGATGATACGTGAGGCCATTGAAATTAAAAAAAAAACATCCTAATTTTAATAGGGAAGATGGCTGGGTGCTACCACCGACTGGGATCCAGTAATTAATGTAATTAAATCCAAAACCAAGCGCACCATTGCAATACCTCAAGGCACTGTGAGCACTCTCTGCGTAGATCGGACCGCGAACAACAACTAAACATGAGGGTACCCCGGTACAAACTATGAAACTAGGACTAGTTGCTGTAAAGCAGCCGAAACGTCGGGAACGTAAAAACATAAAACGAACACGATAAAATGTGTAAAATTAGTTTTATTTCAAAGTGCCGTTTCTTGCCCGGAAATAAGCATTCATAATACGCCCCTTAAGTTTATTAGCTTATACAGCATAAGTATTGAATTGTTTTTGAATAAGTCTTTGAAATGAAATGGCGGTTCTAAACCAGGAATCGTCACCGCCACGACGCTGCAACCATTGCGATATCATTGGATAAAAATAATAATAATAAAATTTAAATTATCTGTACTGGGAACACTGGATCATGGCTGAAATAACATGTTTCTCTACAATCGAGGTTCCAACAAATACCGACAGCCAATTGGAACATGAATAATGTATTATTTTCACTGTCAGCAGTATTGCAAAGACAACAATAAAATATTGCATTTTCTCGTTACGTTCGGCTGTCAATATACACTGATCTTGATAGACATGTAGATAATGTTACATACTTTAATGAAGTCATAATCTACACTCACATTACCATGTTGTCAGAGCGAATGTTTTTATAAATTTACAATGGCCTTACGAAGCAGTTTTCATTCTGAAAAATGGTTTGCAATGCGATTGTAAATTTGTTAAATGCTCTATGAATTCGAGTGTATACGGCGTGATAATATCACACGCATCGCACACCTATCAAATACTGCAAATGACAACCAAGTGTTGGCTAAACAAGACAATCCTTAACTGTTGTCATTGGTCATAACATCCTTAATTATCGTCAATAGTGGAAATGATGTATCTATATCATATATCTATGGCGTCATATTTATATAAATGGGTACTAGAAATTGTCCCGATCGTAACGTAAAAATAATAATTTTTCATACAAACTTTGATCCCCCATAGGGGTGAAATTTCAAAAAACCTTCCTTAGTGCTAACCTAAGTTATATAAGGAACTCCTTTACAAAATGCCATAGGTTATGGCCACAAAATGCCATAGCTCCTATGCAATAGGTTCACCAGCGTAGGATGTGTGTTGTCCGTCTGTCAGTCAGCCATTATTAAGAATCTCATTTAAATACAGATATTTAGATATAATTGTATCATGTATAATGTGTTCCGTTATTTTTATCTAGAATGGGATGCTAGATCTATACCATAGATATATGATAATGTAACATGCCCCATAGACATAAAGAAAAAAAAAATGTGTCACATCAGCTGTCAATGATGAATCTTGACAGGCATGCAAAGTGGAGCATTCACAGTGTGTGGGAATCAAGATATTTACAAGAAAACCAACATGATATCAACTATCAAAATAACAAATTTGATAATACAGACTGATTCATGAAGGGTACACTAAGCCTGGAACCTGGGCTTCTTTAAACCATTTGTAAACACTATGTGAAGTCGATTTAAAAATATAAATTTTATTGTAAACAAATTACAATCGTGATTTATTACGAACAATTTGTTTTTTAAATTGGTTATGGTTATTCCATATGCGCTAAAGCGCAGGTTCAAGTAAACCCTTTGTGAATCAGCCTGTATAAATATTGTCAGACGAACAACGAACTGTATGGCTCCGAACGAAGCAACGCTTGTATTATGGGTACCGTACAATAGACTGGGGCTATACCGCAATACCCATAGGCGTGGCACGGTAAATTCAGAAATGTTAGACCATAAAAATGGTTGACCACTCACTTTGTATCATATAAAACGATAGCTAGAGTCGATTTTAGAATGGTAAATAACACATGTTGACAGCTGATTAGATATACCAATGGTTTACACACAAATATCTTTGCAGTAATCAAATTCAGTAATATTATTTACAAAGGGAACGGACAGACATGCACTTAAAACTAACAAACCTCGTCGAAATCATTCAATTCTTTGACTACGCGATGAGTATTGCCAAATATTGCACAAAACAAATAAAAAGATATATTATGTTAAAATATATCACTAACGAACCGATACCATACTTAGTATACGTTATATTATAAAAAACAAAACAGCGAGGAAATAAACAGTTGGCAGCGCTCGAGCGAGGCGACGCGAAATTGTCTTATGGTTGATAATATTAATGCCACTATATGCCTTAAATAAAGCATTACAAATTGCTATGTTAAACGCTTGGCTACATTAATGTAGCTCTGCTCTTATAGCCTTACGACATTAGTAAAGACGTTAGTAAATTAATGCATTAAAACCATCCACTTAGTGGCATTATGAAGTCACTAATTAATGCACTGAGCCGCAGGTGTTGCCGAACCATTAGGTAGTCAACATCTACGATTGACTTGTCTGTCGGTCTGGGCATGACGACGGTTAACCGTGACACGAACTGAGTAACGAGCTTGTCTGTACATGATGCATATTGGGCGGACTGTACCGTAAGGTAACACTATAATTGTTTATAAGATTTGATAATATGAAAATAGACAGTATTTATTATTGAATTGTTATCTTCTAGATCATTGTTTTTTTGACTAGCTCTCTTTATAGACTAGTAACGTTATTTGTGTGATGTTAAGATGATTATTACAGTGTAAAATAATAATAATATTTAGTTTGAATATATTCCAGATTAACAACCAATAAGCATCCTTGGCAGATAAGTGTTGCTTTTAGTTTATCAATTCCAATGATATTTTTTTATTAAATTTTATTTGATATTGGAATAAAATAATTTAATATGAGTCCATGAAATATAATGTAACGTATACTATTTATGCTATCGGTTTTATACCAATCAGTTCGTCATACGATGTACCTTAATTATATCATCGTAAGGTTCGGCATCATAGTTATAATAAAAAATAATAATAATATACATTTAATTATTTCGGTGGACCGTATATGGTAATACGATCACATAAACATCATGTCACATACAATTTAATTGGATTATTTCAATTTATGTATAATAATAATTATTAAAAAGTTAATTGAAATGGAATTTAATAAAATTTAAAAAATCAGAATTATTTTGAATACTTAATTAATATTAACTTTAAAATTAAACTTCGCATTGGTATGATCATATATTCACAAACGGTCCGCATTAACTATGATAATATATTCGATCTTGTTTTCCACACATATGTATATATATGTATAATATATAAATGTAGACGTTCCGTAATAAAACATATACAATGATTGTATAAACAAAAACCGATTTGAGAAATAGTGTCAGTGTGATACGGCAAACGCCATTAGACACACGAACATTTAGAGTTTCAGACATCTTGATACCGAATTTTAAACTTTATTACAGTTTGTGACTGTAATGAAAGTATTCAAAATGTGGAATATCAAATAACATAATGCCCTTACATATTGTGTAACACCAGCTTTCAATAATCTTTGGTTACATGTTTACTGTATAAATGATGGCTGCCGAAATTATTTCAAATGATCCAAAATGTCAATACGGTGAATGTAAATGTTGTATACATTGAATATTATAAATGCTCGTTTACATGCAATACTTGATGTGATGTCAGTTGTGATTGCGAAGCCTTCTTAAAAAAAATACATTACTTAATTTCAATAGTCACATAATTACTTGATGAAAAAATTAATGAGATTCCATATGAGGCACAAAGTAAAACAGTAACTTCAACAAAAATATATATGCTATATTATAATATAAGATTTACTTGTGCATCGCAACATACACAATATACATTGGAGTAACTTTAAGTTAATCATTGAGCTTTCCATTTATACAAATAAATAATATAATAGACTACATCATGATAGAGATAATATTACTTTAAAAATATACAGACAATGCTTTAGTTTAACTATACAGATTTCATACTTGTTCTAAGAGTAGTGTATCGTTAATTTATAGTTCGTTCGCTTACTTTCTAGTGCGCAGTTTGTATCACCTCACTTCGCAATGTTTATTGACGGCGAGCGGCAGCGGCGAGGAGGCGGGCGGCGCGGCGGGGGCGGGGGCGGGGGCGGGGGCGAGCGGCGCGGGCGGCGGGGCGGGCGCGGCGCTGCGCTCGCCCGCCTCCTTCATCACGTACCCGGAGCCCTCGGAGCTGCGCGACAGTTTTAACCTGATCGGCGTCACTTTAGCGGTCCGAATCTTACGCATCGCGGAGGTGGATTCCGAGTAGGTGGGCGCGTCGAACGCGAGCGGGTCCGGCCGGTTCGGGTCGTACTCGAACGGGTCGTAGGGCAGATCGGACGACGCCGCGGCCGGCCCGCTCGCGCCCGCCGACGTCGGCGCCGGCGCCGGCGCTGGAGCCGACGCTGGCGCCGACGTCGAGGTCGACGCCGCCTTCTCGCCGTCACCATCCTCCTTGTTACGCTTTATTTTTATAATCAACTTGGTAGCACTGACACTCTCACCACTGTTTACCACTTGCAACTTGTTCGCTTTTTTGTCCTTTTTCTTTTTGCGTTTCTCACTCTTACTAGGCTTGGATTTCTTTGTTTTCTCGTTCTCCTCAAAGTCCGCCATCACCATTCGCCGGTACTTCATGCTCTCCCGGCGCAGGTCCTCCATGCTGGGCATGTTGTGCAGCAGCCGCTTCTTGGGCGGCCGGAACTGGAAGCTAGACGGCTCCTCGTTCACTTGTTGCACAGTATTCGAGCCGATCTTAATCTTTAGCTTTGGCGCGACCGGCGACGTCGCATTCGTCTTGTTGGGCTTGGTGGACGCCCGGCCGCGTCTCTTGTGCGCTTGGCTCGTGTTGCTGGCGATAGCGGACAACTTCACGTCGTCGGCTGGGTCCGCGTCATTGTTCATGCTCACTTCCAAATGCCTCAGTTCTCGAGATAGGCCACTGGTAGTTTTGCGTTTCTTCTTTTCAATAGGAGTGTCGGTCATCTTGTAGTCCTCTCGCGTGGGTATACTGGTCATCGAGGAGATGGCTTTAGGTATGGTGATGACAGCACGAATGAGCGGCAACGGCGCCGCCGGCGGGGGAACCGCGCCGATCGTCGCCGAAGCGCTCGTGGGATCGTCCATGTTCATATCTTGGGTCCAGTATTGGCGTAGCAGTTCCTTCTTTCGCATACGCCTCAGATTGGTGGAACCGGGCATCATGCTGGAAGTGGACGCGCTGGGCACGTTCAGCACACTGGTGCTGGACTCGTGTGTGGGCACCGGCGGCGGCGGCGCCACCGGCTGCACGCAGCTCGCCGAATAATTGGCGTCGAGGAAGGGACCTTTTATCTTAACCTTCAATTGGTTCCTCGAATCTGAGAGCGAAACCTTTGGCAATTGCGGCGTGAACGTCTCCTTGGGCGGCTGGATGGTCTCCGGGGCGTGGCCGCCGGGCGAGCCGAGCTCGGGGTTACTGGCCATGAGCTCAGAGTGCAGTTGCTTCTCGACCTCCTCGTCTATATCGGGCAGATGTTGATCCGCGGTGCCGCTGGAGAACGCGAAGAGGTACGCGTCCCCGGTCGAGGGAACGAGAGGGTCGAACTGTTGGTAGGAGTGCACCGACCGCATGTCGACGGCGCCGGGCAGCACGGGTTGTACTTGTGAGAATCCCGGCCCGCGCCCCGGCGGCGTGGCGGCCGACGGGGATGCGTCCGCTTGCACTGGCTCGGGAGTAGGATGTTTCGTCTTTTTAGTTTCGGCCGCCGGAGCTCGTTTATTAGTCTGCGGCGGACTAGCCACGCGAGGCGACTGCGACGAGTCTTTGTAAGAATGCTCTGATTTTCTATCATCTCTGACATCGACCGATTTCCGCTTTTCGCGCAGAGCCTTCAGATCGACGCCGTCGTTGGCGATCTCCTCGTCAAAGTCGTAAACGGTGCCGACCAGCTTGCTCTGAATCGAGTTGCCCGTGTAGTCGACGGGCGGGAAGCCGTGCGCGCTCTGCCCGCGGCTCTTGGACCGGCCGCGGCCGCGCTGGCTGCGGTTGCTTCTGTTGCTGGGGCGCTTGGTGCCCTTAGATCCATCGCTTTGTCTCGGCGATATGCCAGGGCTCTTGCCGGGCGATTTGCCCGAGAACTTGGTGGCCGCCTTGCTCAGTTTAGGTGGCGACTTCGATTCTTGTTGGTGTATACTCGAAATGGTTTCATTGCTGTCGTTCGACATCTTCGTCGGACCCCTATTGATGTTTGTGTCGTAGGAATCTACGCTCACGCTCGGACTGGAAACGACATGTATTGAGAATTTATCGCTGCCCGTGAGGTCGATTTCGTCCCGCGGCGACTCGGACGGTTTGGGCGTGGGCGAGGCGATCATGGCAGTGGTGAGCGCAATGTTTTGAGACGAGGATGTGAACGCCGCACAGAGCGGGAACTGTGGCTTCGGAGGCAGAAGCGAGGCGACCGAGTACGGTATGGAGCTGTAGAGGCCGGGCCCAGGCGACGGCAGCGGCAGCGGCGACGCCCCGCACGGGCCCGACGCGAACAGAGGCAGCGAGGTTAGGAACGGCGACGCGTCCGGCGGGTACGTCGAGTACTGATTGAGCGGCATCGACGGCTCCACCGCGCACGAGTACGCAGGAATAGGCGGATACGTATCTATATCGGGTATCACATTACCTGAACGTGAATCACGTGTACTCAAATGAGATTTCAGTTCCACTTTCTGAGAGCCGATCGATTCCTCCGAGTTTGTGCTCGAAGCGGAGGACCTTCTGGTGGTTATTTTGCTCTCCATCCATTTCTCCTGACTGACGTACGGCGAGGAGATAGTGGCGCAATCCGAGTGAATCAAGGAATTATTGTTGTCATAGTTTTGATTGTCTTGCGTCAACTCTTGGTCGAGGCTATGAACGGAGTGGTCGACGACAGACAGCGACTGGGAGTCGTCGCTCTGCTTCGATATTGACACCGTGTCTGCAACCTCCGACACGGACTGGACATCCGACTGCAGGTTTATAGGCTCTTTAGAATCGTCTGCGTAGGAGCCGGTCTGTTCATATTTCCTGTCGTTGGATTGGCTCTGTGTGTCGATGTGGGACACACGTTCGCTAGGCCATTTCTCACTGCTAGTCATGGAGATGGGTCGGTATTCCTTGTTGATGCCAATGTGTCTAGCCGGCAGGTCTCTTTCCATAGGGGCGGGCAGGTGCGGCACGAAGTTGACAGTGCGGTGTGTCTCTTTGGGCGGCGTTCTCTTGACCGGTATGTCGAAGGCCGCGTTCTTGTTCGGCGGCGGTGTCTCACGATCCCGGTCCAATTTCACCAAATTAGAGGCGGCGTTGCCCTCTTCAGCCTTATGATCCTTGTCGGTTGTATCGTTCATCAGCGCCGGCTCGTCCTGGGCGGGGTTCTCGGTCACTTTCTTCGAGCTGAGTTGCATCCGCAGCCTATCCACAAGGTTCAATGTCGCCTGCACGCTTTGCTCCTTCGAGTCTTCTTTAAAGAAGAATTCCGGGTAAGTGGCGAACGGTTTGATGATATCGTCATGGTTGAATCCGTCGTCAACGTCCATCAAACCGAAATCGAACCGATCGAGCTCGTTGTCTTTGGACTGGGGCGAGAACAGGGTGCGATTGGGGTTCACAGCCGAAGGTATCTTGGCGCTCTTTGAGATCTCGACACCCTGGACGTGGCTGGCGTCCTGCGTGATGTATTTCTTCTCTGGCTCTGGTGCGGATCGCTTCCTGGTGTTCCTCGTCATGGTTTCCACGTCAATGTTGTGCTCCACGGTCCTCGCGTCCATCGGAGTCTTCGGTGACTTGATCATGGTGTTTTCATTCAAGTTAGCTTGAATTTTAGCTATCATTTTGACGCTGCTCTTGTCAGCGAAATCTGGGTTATCGTCCGTTGTGGTCATGTACTTTTCATTGCCACCCGGTTTCTCTACAGCGGGAGGGTTCATGTTGGGACTCGGCGCTTTCGGCAGCCAAAGCTTATCACTGCCATGGTAGTCATCGTTAATGTGTGAAGGACTCTTCTTCTCGAGCATGCCTTCCGGCGGCTTTTCTACCGTATTCGCCTTTTTGACAGGAGACAAACTGTCACGATCTGACACTGAAACTTTAGGACTGTCATGTTTGCTGAGGCTTCTGTCTTTCTTGACGGGCTCGCGCGCTTCCTCGACTGGGGCGGGTTCCTTCATGCTTTCTTTCACGCTCATGCGCCTGTTGATCAAAGATTTCTGTCTGGACTCAACGTTCTTCTTCGGGCTCAAATTGTCCACAAGTGGCGACCCGGCTTCAGGTGCTTTGATATCTTTCTTATTTTCGGCGGACTCGCTGCGCCTCCTGGTCCTGGGCATCTTCGGTTTGACATCGTTACTAGGCGTCTCGACCGCGACCGGTTCCTCCTTCGATTCTTTCTTTATCTCCTTGTCCGCTTCCCGCTCCGCAGCTGGAAGTTCACCGGGCTGGACGCTCTCTTTGGGACTCTTATTGGGCCCAGCGACAACACCGGAGTCGTCTTTAGATGGTTTTCTAGGTCCGGCATCAAGCTTATGAGGCATATTTCCGCCTGAAGAAGTGCTTCTGGTCCGAGCACGCGTGGAAGCACGCGCGGCGTCGGGTCGGCTAGGTTCCTCTCCTTCAGGAGCCGGTGATGGTACCCCACACTCGGACCGCCGTTCGGAAGTTTTAAGCTTCTTGTCTGGGGCCTTGCGAGGGGACGCATCGGTTGAGATACTTTTTGCCTTTCGCCGCCTCCGAGGTCGTTTCGGATAGGGACTTCCGGACCTAGATCCGTCGGACTCTTGAGAGCTTTCAGAATCACTCGAGGCACTAGTCGAAGACAGCGGCTTTGACACCTTGTCGAGAAAGGGCAAGTCGACTGTCGGTCTAGAGCCAGGGGGCGAGAACATAGAGGGCTGCCTCGTGCTCGCGGCGGGTTTGATCTCCCGCGCTTTCGCCGTCGGCTTGATACTGGGTTTTTCCGATTCCTCCTCTGAACTAGACGATGAAGTATAGCTGCTGCTGCTCGTATTCGATGACGAACTCGAACTGTCCTTTTCCGGCGCTTTCGGGATTTTAACTTCGTCCTTTTTAGGCGACAGTTGCTTTGTAGTTTCAGGCTTGTCAGAATCTTTCTTTTTCTCAGTATCGCTGTCGGGAACAGGTAGTTTAGTGCCGAGCCCGCTTTTGATATGCGCCGCAGCTTTCTTGGCAGCCTGTCTCTGAGGGACGTATGCAATAGGCTCCTTCTCCACCTCCTTGGACTTCTTCCTACCGATTTTAGTTGGCGAGCCATCTTTGATTTCTTTTCCCTTTATTTTGGCTTTTAACTGAGGCTTCGTTTTAGTATCTTCAACAACAACTGGCTTATCGACCATGGGTTCGTCTTTCTTAACCACTGTGGTAGAGCGCATGTTTTCGGAGGCCTTTTTAGCAGCCTGCCGCTGAGGAACGATCAAGTCGGTCGGATTGTCCTTTTGTTTTGAAAATTTCACATTCTCCTTATTCTTCGCCTCGTCATCGGACTCTGCCGATTTGACCGGGGTCTTCTTGTCTTTGTTCGAAGGCTTCCTTCCCCTTTTCTTCGGCGCGGGCTTGTCTTCCTCAGAGACCACATGTTTCTTCTCTGGTCGAGACGGTATGAATTCCTTCATCGCTGCTTTTGTTCGTGGCAGCGATTGTTGCGAGTCATTGCCGCCGGGTGATTTCTCCGGTTTCACCTTTTCAGATTTTGTCTTTTCGGTTTTTATTTTTTCATTTTTGCCGTCTGATTTGTTGTCCTCGCTGCTGTCCGAGTAAATGTCGACGGGGAATTTGTTGTTCCTCGTTGATCTTATCGGCATCAGCTCGTCGCTTTCTGTTCCCGATTGATCATGTTTGCCCGCCGCCATTTCCTGCTCCATTTGACGCAGCGTCTTACTGCGAGACTTGTCCTTATTCATCCTCGCCGTGAGCGTTTCATCCTCACTGCTGCTCTCGACGAGCGCTTTGGATTGCGGCAATTTCTTCTTCTTCCGATCAGTCTTTTTGGGAGACCTCTTGCCTTTCGTCTTAGGCGATACCTTTTTCTTTGGTGAACTGGGTTTCTTGCTCTCGTCTTCTGTGCTGGAGCCAATTGTCTTGTTCCGGAATCGGCCGGCGCGGCTCATCTCCGGCGCGCTCTCCTCGCTCGAAAGACCGCTGTACATACTACCGCTGCGTCGCGACCCGTTCACGTAGTGCTTTTTGTAAGGGTTCGATGACTTGGACCCCTTCACTAGGCCGTTGCGGTCTTTCTTTTTCTCGTCGCCGGAGTCTTGCGGCGCGATGCGCGCCAGTAGATCATCAAAATCGTTCTTATGATCGGGCGCATTAGGATGAGAGTATAATCTATCGTAAATGGAAGGTCCATGATTAGCCTCAATGATGGCCGACAGCTCTGGTTGTGATATGCTGACGTCCGCCGATAGCACGGCGACTTGCTTGTGGAACGTCTGTTCTCTCATGCGGAAAAATGAGCGAGAGAGCTTTTCCCTTCTACTCACCATGTAGCACAAGTTCCGAACTCTTTCTAGGTCCTGCCTGAGTTGTACGAACATTTTCATCTTGTCGAGGTCGGCTTGTTCCTGCCGGTGAGTCAAGAGCTCGGTATCGTCCGACTTCGGTGGCAACAAGGGACGATTGTGCCCCGCTCGCCTCTTCAGTTTCCAGTAGTTGTAGATGTAGTTGATCGCGTCCTGGTCCACGTCGAGGAGATGTGTGCTGATGTCCTTGACGCTCACGTGCCGGTCGAACTCGCGCTCGATCTCGTGCAAGCGGGCGGTGCGCGCTTGCGTCTTCTCCTCTGACGTCATATCCTTGCGCCGCTTCCTCTTCACCTCCTCCTCCTCCGAGCCAGAACCGGGACATTTCTCCTTTTTGGAATTAACACTATGCTTCTGACAGTAGGATCGAAGCTTGACCCCGTCGTCGGCGTTTTCGTCTTCGATTATCGCACGCATTTCGAGTCCATGCTTAAAAGCACACGTAACGTGATAGGCAGTCTTACAAGTTTTTACGGAGCACTGAATGCAGGCGCCCTTGCGGTTACGACACAACACGCACACTAGGGACCAGCGCGACGCCGGAATGGAGGATATTTTCGTGATCGGTTCCATGATTTCCGCACACCCGATGGACACTTCGGGTATCCATAGCACGCAACTCACGTGAGCCCACTTGTGTCCGGAGGGCGTGCACTTCATGGCGCCGCCGTGGTTGGGGCACAGCACGCAGCTCGGCCGGACGCCGTCGCCGCACGGCCGGCACAACCATTGCCCTGGAAGCACGAGCACGGGAATGTCAGCGCCTTACACTTACTGAAATAAGGTTACTATTACAAATCACATTAATGATACAATGTGTCCACCATACAGGCGCGGTAGTAAACCCTACGCATCATCGATAATAATATTTGTGAAAGCTATCGCTAATGAAGAATATATTTAAAAAATAATATATAAAATATAATTAAAAATTAAATTATTAACTTGGCAATTCACACATTTAGTTATCATATTGAATGTGTAAAACTTTAATTATTATAATTTTTTTGGAAAATAACTGTCACTGTCAAACTCACTTATGAAACCTGTGATGTACTAATGTGTTCTGACAAAAGATACAGTAGTTCTGACAAAGTCAAAGTCAAATCATTTATTTCGTATAGGCCTACGGGGGCACTTACAAATTGTCATTACATTTTTTTTTCTTAAGTCTACAACCGGATCGAAACGCGACCTCAACTGAGAAGATCCGGCAAGAAACTCAGCGGGCTTGTCTTTTTTTTTTAAATTCATTATTTTTACAATATAAAAGTAAGCTCCAGTGTGTTGCCATGCGGGGCGCACACACGCTACACTTTAACATTATATATATTGATATTTAAGCGATCAGTCCCAGGCTGCTTTATCATCCAAATAATCCAAGATCCTGTAATAACCCTTACGACAAAGATTACTTTTTACAGTTGTTTTAAACTTATTAATGGGCAAATCTCGGATTCCTTTGGGAAGTTTATTATAGAAGCGTATACATTGCCCCATAAAAGAATTATTTATTCTGTGGAGACGAGTGACATGCACGGATAGTTTGTCCTTATTACGAGTATTTATAACATGAACATCACTCCTTTTTTCAAAATTATGAATATTTTTCTTAACATACATTAGATTTTCATAAATAAATTGAGACACAACAGTTAGAATATTTATTTCTTTGATACAGTAGATACAGTACAAAAGATACAGTAGTTCTGACCTAAGATACAGTCCACTACGCTTCCACTCACCGTCCGGTATGACAGTGATGCCGTAGCACGCCTGGTGCACGCATATGTTGCACGAGTCGCAGAACACCATCTCGTTGCCGTCCTCCGAGTCCGGCGAGCGGCACACGTCACAGATGACGTTCTCGTCGTACTCGATGCCGAGGCCCTCCTCGGACTTCACGATCGCCTGCGTTTTATCCCAAGCCCGGACCTACAAGTGAAATAGTTTCATTGTTACATACGGTATTATTTGCACAGGATCCCTTAGCATATGGCCAGTCCATCGCAATTGTAGCTGATTCTCTTTAAGTGGACTAAAAAACTGACAGAATGAATCTGGATGAAATTTGGCACAGATATAGATTATAGTCTGGAATAGCACATAGGCTACTTTTTATACCGGTAAAATGTATGGTTCCCGTGGGATAGATTTGTTTTAATCTTTCATAGAGTACCAATAAATTCATTTTCTCATACATTTGATTCTGAGGCGGTACGAAGTTCGCCGAGACAGCTAGTCATTATATAAATGGAAAACAAACTTCGGTGAAGAGCTACAAGTGCGTACAAGGTATTGTTATTGAAAACATAATCTATGGGCGAAGTTGTGCCAACTCCGTCGACATCTCGGCGTTGTAACCAAAATTGACATTTATTCTCGGATGCAAGACCTCGAAAACTTCGTTTAAAAGGTTTGTTTCTAGTTTAATAATTGTTTTTATTACGCCCGATAGAAAGTTGTTTTTAAAAACGTCTGTTTTGAAATTTATACCACATCGTTTTTATCATAGATATTTTGTTTGGCTTATGATTTACGCGTGAAGTGCTGGACCAGTTTCGATGCGAGCTACGCATAGGTGGGTATAGAAAGAACATGACCCTTTGGTGGAAAAGGGGAAGATCTTCCAGCGAGGCGGGTGGTATGCCTGGCGGGGCGGCCGCTATGCCCCGACGGTTATTGTCGGGATCTTGTATATATGTTACGTACTTCGAAAACTCTCATAGCGCGATTCAGGATTGTATTGAGCATTGTCTATTGTTCTGAATGCGTCTGCAGCACTATCTGTGTAGCTTGTGGCGCGGTTGAAGAGGTCGCTACAACCCTAGCACTTGAGTAATTAATTACGAACGAGTATTTAAGGACTAAGATTCCCGTATTCATTCCTATGTCATTAGCAGTAGAAATTAACAGTATCAAAGACACATGTAGGTAATTTTAGCAGCGATTTTAATTCACCTCGTACGATTTGTCTCAACGCAAGAACGGCCTGGAAGTCTACGAGACGGTATTCATTATATTCGATTTATTCAATCGTTGCTCAAGTTACGCACGTAATCTAAATATAACTCACTTCAGTCCCAGATTGTCGATTGTTAATAAACTGCATGGCATACACTCAAGAATCTTTTGTAGTACTTTGACAATCAATCAATAAGACCTAACAAATAAATTTTAAATGATAAAGACAAATTTCCAATGAGTCCCAGAACTGAAGATGGATTTTAAACATTATTATCGTATTATTTGTTTTAAATAAAACTAACACATGAACCTGCTTTGATAGCCAATAGCTGACTGAGGGTCAGGAGCATAAACAAGGGAATTAACACCCCTTTCATCTTGTACCGGTCAATCAACTCATAAACATAATGGAAAACGATTTCGATGTACAAATCATTTCTCCTTTGAAAATGGAATTGTTTTATAAATGGATTATTACTTACTAGATGCGCCCCGCGGTGTTAGCCGCGATTAAGAAGTATGTCGATGCCTATGTCATTTTCTGACCCCTAAACTACCACTACCTATGCCAAAAATCATGTCAATTCTTTGTTCTATGAACAATTTAAACAAATCTATCCCACCGGAACCATAGATTTTACCGGAATAAAAAGTAATCTATGTGCTATTCCAGACTATAATCTATCATTGTGTCAAATTTCATCCAGATCCTTTCAGCCGTTCTGGCGTGATTGAGTAAGAAACATCCATCCATCTAAACTTTCACATTTATACAATTAGTGGGAAATAGTTTCTTTGTTTCATTACGTTTTATATTAATAATTGTATACATAGTACAGTAATTGTATACATAGTACAGTAATGGCGATCTGTGTGTGATGAGCACGAACATCGTTACCTGAGTCGTGTACGCTTAATATCAATGTAAGTAGGTAATTATAAAACCGAGACCGCCCCCAGTGGTACAGTCAGTACGGTACTCATAATATAAGTGTTGCTTA
This sequence comes from Pheosia gnoma, assembly GCA_905404115.1. Classification (NCBI taxonomy): domain Eukaryota; kingdom Metazoa; phylum Arthropoda; class Insecta; order Lepidoptera; family Notodontidae; genus Pheosia; species Pheosia gnoma. The sequence goes on from FR989898.1 coordinate 9,027,225, forward strand.
GTTTGGGACCGTACGCTTGGTCTGTCCGTCTGGCGATATCATTATTTATTTTGCATTGTACCACAAGTTAGACTGCCTACACCATCGTGGGACGACCGGTAAATCCGCAAGTACAAATAACATTCAGTAACATACTAAGTTATATACAGCAGGGCGTGCCCCGGGTAGGCGACTCGGAGGGAAAGTACTATAAATATTGTATACAGGATAATTGTTTCATGGAGACATTGTTTTATTCATAATAGTAAGAAATACTGCATTCAACGATTTTAAAAAAGTTGCTTGCGTCTGGGCATGGTACCGAGCAAATGTAGAAAAAAAGCAACTGTAATTTTCATGGTGTCGATCGAAAGTGTGAATTATAAAGGTTATTTTCTTGCAGGTACATAGTATCGATAATTTAAGAAACACCGTGAAATTATAAATTTATGATAAGGAAACTAAATATAACGTCTTTTTTAACCGACTTCAAAAAGGAGGAGGTTCTCAATGCGGTTGTATTTTTTTTATGTTTGTTACCTCAGATCTCCGTCATCTATCGTCTGTAGATACATTTGCAGTCGATTACATTTTGATTAAGTTACTAAGATTTGATGGTGGTCCATAAATCAAAGATACACAGTCACCTTCAACGAATTAATCAATATTTTTTTATTTATTTAATATCCTAACACTTTCCATTGGCATCTTAATAATACATGATGTTTTTTTACTACATTTTGGCGGTTCAATACCCAGATTCTGTGTTTCGTCTCGCTCATACGATAGTTTTATCAAAAATATGTGTGGCAGCATACTTTCTCGATGCCGAGACGGTGGCCCTAAGTGTTTTGGCCTGTGTTGTACTTGCGAAAGCTACAATTTAATTCGATAATATTAAAAAGTCCTTGAAATACGACGCGCGGACCATCGTACCGGGGACCCGAGACGCAACATACGTATCAACAAGCCCATTAAGTATGTTCCCAGTTATAGCATTATAATATAAACGTAAACAATAACAACAACCACAATATAAACGTTTATTGATCAAATCTACGGTTAGCAAATGGTCGAGATTCGTTTAGTTTCATATCGATATGCAGCCTCGTGAAAAAAATAACGAATCTTCCGGTACACAGCGTATCGTATAGCAGTAGGGTAAACAGATAGCCCAACAAATCCCGGCACTGTTCAATTATGTAATTATATTATTCAGCATCTCGAAAGAATATTGACATATATGTGGTCTGGATATTTTGTTTTTACAATATGGCAACTTTGAGCGCACCTCTCAAATGTTCCCAGGTTAGAGTCAAACTGAGGTTGGTGCTACCTGCGTGTCACCAGATCGATTGCTAAATACATTATTTGCGTCTAAGTCAAAATTAAGATTAAATTAATTACATTTAAAACAAATTAAGCTCGACATTTTATCTACATTCAAACTTAATTTATTGAATATATATCCCGGTATGTCTCTACGAGGTTTCAAACCCGGGACCCTCAGCGTGGAAGGCAGGGTCAATACCAACTGAACTAATCTGGCCATCAAACGCACATCATTAATTTAAAACAACGTTGCATATTTTGTTCTGTCTAATTGTAAAATTGAACTTCTCTAAAGTATTACAAGGATAAAAATATATATATTGTTAGATGTTCGTGGAACTTCAGCGCCCGCCGTTATAAAGCTTCTCATGCCGTCGGCTTATTTTTTTTTAATACAAAGAAAATATTTTTGCCACAATTTTCCAACCCTCTTAACACTCATTAACAGTATAACACGATACTCATGTTACGTTCAATAGGCGTAACCGGACATAAGTGTTCTTACCGGTAATATCGCGAATATAAACGTTTTTGTAGATGTTTCGCGCAATTGACAAGTTAATACGTCATTTAATTACAATGTCAAGTTTCAGTGAAATCAGCCCAGAGGATTACGAGATACTTAGATTCTTAAGCCTGCCTAGCCATTTATAATGTGCTCTTACATACCAATTTCACCTTGCTGTGTACTGTTAAGATAGTATCATTGGCACGTTCCAATTAAAATAAATAAATAACCACCTACAAAACAAATATAACATCCTTTAAAAAGTGTGACCATGAGGAGTCTTGTTCATTCTTCTCGATAGAAACGGCATTCCGAACGGGTGACAGAGTATTATAACATTTTGTGACATTTTTACTACTACATGCCACATAAATAAAAAAAAAACCTCATTCTCTTTTGTGGCTGAATACAAACATATTCGACAGAATTTATATGGGCCATCGGCCAATTAAGTTGTGGATAGGGTTATTCAATACATTCTGAAACCGGCCCTAATTGTAAGTCTTATCGTGTGTTTACACGAGATAATATGTTCTATCCGGTAATAACGTGCTATGCTCAGTTTATGTGTATCATAGGTAACATTGACGTAATTTATCTCATTTATCCTACTAAGAATAATGTATTTGTGTGCAGCCTGATAACTAGATACGACCACTCACATAATGACTGGACTTCCATCCATCCATCTAGTCAACAATAGAACGGCGCGCGAACACAATGGTAGCACCTTAATGTATCGCCCATGTCGCGATACTCACTGATTTATATGTGTATGTGCAATTAAAACAAGACTAATTATATAAGTTGCAACAAAAAATAGTGTAAAATATATTAACAGGTAAATCAATCAGTATATTAACAGGTAAGTCAGTTATCAATATGAATCACGTTGATGTATAAAATAATTGTGTAAATCATGTTTGATATTTTTTTAAACAAGGCGCCCCAATAGCCTTTTTCGGTGGATTCAGTACGGGGTATACTTTTTTAATTTAACTTGATTTATTTCTTTGGGAATGTTTATAACGTACCTGTTAAAATATTTTATACTATTGTTGTAACACCTTATATTAATAGCCTCCTCTATGCCTACGTCCAATGGCAAATAAATTATATGGAAATCGTTGCTGAAACAGTTCTAGTGTCGGCGCTCAGTGCCTGTATCAGATGTAGGATAGAGAGCTAGCTAGCTAGCTAGCGAGCTACTTAACTAACGACTCTAAGCGCAACTCAAAATCCACGAACGGGTTGACAAATGTTTGAAAAAAAAAGTGTTATTGTCGTATCTGTGTCGTGTCTTACGAAAGTGGCTAATTAGTTGGTGATTGTTGTGGCATTGGCTGAAATTCAGCGTTGGAAGAGAACCCATTCCCTATCATCCCAAATTGAGCCAAACACACAACTCACACCGAGGTTAAAGTTATTATTTCTATTCAGACTTATTTTGTTCATTATTTTCCTTACATTTTGTCTACAACTTTATACAATGTCGAACTACATTTTCATTTCATTTCATGTATGTTTGTGAGGATTTTTGCACAAGTGATCCAACTATTGCCGTTTTTGAGAGAGAAATTGTGGACAATATTTTTGAAATAAATCAGCAGGTTGTAGACATAATATTAACTAACAAGAATAATATTAAGTAGTGTGTATTACATTTCTCAGATTATTCCATAGGCATCACCGGTATGACGAGCAGTATGACATACATTTTTTACATAACCGCTTAAAATATTTTACACTAGATGCGCCCGGCGGTGTTACCCGCGATAAAAAGTATGAAAAATTAAAACATCTATCCCACGGGAACCATACATTTTACCGGGATAAAAAGTAGCCTATGTGTTATTCCAGACTATAATCTATCTCTGTGCCAAATTTCATCCAGATCCGTTCAGCCGTTCGGGCGTGAAAGAGTAACAAGCACCCATCCATCTTACAACCATCCATCCAAACTTTCACATTTATAATATTAGTATAGATTATTACGTCCCTTTATGACTTTAATTAACGCGTTAGCCGGCGTAAAATACTAACCCTCAAATTTATAGAAAGTTATAATGGATTATAAAGCTGTTATAACGCACTTTTTCCTCTAAAAAGTTAATTATAATGCCACTATAATCTGTTATAACGTTTTATATATTTGGGGGTCAAATTGTATGTTAAGTAATGGTATTTAGCTCAAGTGTAGCAGGAGCTTTACACCTAATATGATGGTTGTTGGTAGGTACTCACCTCCAACTCCTCAATAACTTTCTCGAGCTGGTCCTCTGTGACGGGCGGCGCCCCGGCCCTGGCGCGTTCCGCGTTCAGCAGCTTCAGCCACGCGGTGTCCATCGCGTCCAGGTCGTAACTGCAGGCCGCCTCTGCGCGCGCCGGCGTGCTGCTCAGTATGTGCTTCTCCGATGTGTAGTGCGCGTCGCGAGCCAGGTGCACGTATTTGTCTTTCGGCCTGCGTGGTGTAACCATCGCATAATTCAAACAGATATTTTTTTTCCACTTTGTTGAAGGAAAATTTCCATAGGGACCTGCAGACCGATTAGGTAATCTCGTGTTGCTAACAATTTCAATCGTCTTATTGCGATTACGTAACTTAAATCTTTCCGATTTCAATCGAAAATTTTACTAATGTTATTGCAACCACTTTCTGGTATTATCATTGAAATCGACTTACATAATCGCTATTTCATACCATAAAATGTGTCAAAAACGATTTCAATCAAGATCAACATATCTCAGATATTGTAGTTATCAAAATGTGCATAAGTCATACAAAATCATGTTTCCACCATGTTTCTCGTTTCAAAAGTTATGTTGTGTTTTTCAGAAATCAGACCTTAGATGTGTGAAATTAATGGCGAAAATGGCAGAAAACACCAACAAGGCAAACAAATTTCTCACATAATATAATGTGAGTAATTTCACGCGTATCGTATATATAATATACATTAAAAAATAATTTTACAGGAAGCTTCTGCCAACACACTGACCAGATGCAGTACCAGTCAAATAAGGTGCTACCCACCGACCAGCGAGGGGCTGCAAGCTCCTGCCAACTTACTAACTAGATACAGCACCAGATCAATTACGTGCTGCACTTTAGGTGAGTACCCTGCTATAAATTCTGACCGACACTTACAATTTGAATTCCTGGAATTCGGGCGGCAGCGGATTGGGGATGGTCTCGACCTTGGGCGCCGGCAGCGAGTCAGGGTTGACAGGCACCTGCACGCCTCGCTCCCACTCCTGCTTCCACGTGTCCGTGATGATCCAATACGACGACGGCGTCAACGGCTCGTTGTCAGGCAGCTTCATAGCGCTGATTAGATCCTTTCTGAAATTGACAAGTGGCATTTCATTACTTCCATGTCTTGTTGTCTTAAAAAAGACTGTCGTGCCGTTATCCTCCCTAACTAAGGCGAAGCTGTGAATAGTTCAGGATCACATCAGAAAATTATAAATGAAAAAAAAAACTTAAAGGGCTGTCCCATTCTGATGTTTGGTCATGTTAAGTATACTGGTATCAATGCAACCAAAAATCGGACGTGGGTGTTTGCTAATTACAAAACGAACAATGTCTGAGCGACCGAAGCTGAATCTGAGAAGGTACATAATATGTGGAAGTTTCCTCAGACAATTCCCCAAAAGTATTGTTTTAAACATATAAAATGGGGAATTAAAACAAAAACTCACCGCAGCACGGCAACGGCCGGCAGCGATACGAAAATTACATAGCATTTTAATCCCATTCGACACTTAAAAAAAAAAGTGTCGCTTAGATGGCGCTCGCGGACGTCCAGGACGAGACGCGGCCGACGTTACAATGAGAGGACTCAAGCGAAAACTTTATTTCCTGCAATGAGGTTACATTTTGAAATGCCGTGTTATTATCACGGTCCTGCCAGCCACTAGCATCTCGGTGTGAATTTAACAGTAGGGTAAGCAGGAACTCCTAATGTAATCGTAACGTCTTTGAAAAAGCATGTAGTCACTGTCATTCCCATTTATACAACCTGAGGTGGGAGCAGGAGGGAAGACGTTATCGTGAAGCTGCGTAAGAAGATGCTGTTTAAGACACTGAAGCCTGTGCATGGATAAAAATTTAATAACACTATCCGGGTGTGATGCTTATGATCTCAATGGAGGACGTGTCTGCAGACAGGAAAATGAGAAAGATGATATGATATTGCATCTGCCCTACACCACCGAGATAGCGCAGGTAACATTGGGTCTCACCCATATAACGGGCAACGACCACACGGCAGGATTGGCCCCAGTTGGCTAACAGACACAGAGCAGTGGGAAACCTGACAAATAATATTCAATTGCGCTTTTAGACACTGGCAGGTGGCTTACGTAACATTAAAGCTGTCACATAGGGCCTCTCGATGATGTACCCATGTAAGCCATATAAGCATATAAAGAAAAAAAAAATCGTTGTTTATAAAAAAAAGTAATTACACAACAGTTTCTCGGTCATTTCATATCACAATTGGAGACCTGAGAAAAAATATATTTGCAACACCATCGTAAACAAATGAAAAGTTTGAAAGCAAGAACGGTGTACTCCCGCCAATTGACGATTTATGTAACAACAGTATGAAAAGGATTGGTATTTTTTTCAAGGAAGTTTCCTCGAGTCCTATCTTGTCATGTAAAGTGGTTATGATTGAGGAAAATCTTTCATAATTGCTGGGACGGTGACATAAAATACGACTATTCAAACATACAGAGAAGATTATGGCGTGTTGGAATTAGATGATAATATTTTTATAATTAATTCATATTTAGAATGTATAAACACAATGCAGATCTATTATGTTGTGATTTTAATAGTTTTTGTCGGTAGCATAATGTACCATAATGCAATGGTATCCTATTATAAAGAGATAATTAAAAAGTGCTATTCAATCTATTCTTCTGGTAATTATTATTATAACACAATCAAAATTATGTAAACCTAAATATTACTTGTTACTTGTGTAATTGACAAATTTTATATTTTTTTCTCGTAAGTCATTTACTGTGTCTTTGAGAAATAAAGAACTCTAACCATAAACAATGATTGTTGTACGAGTATGAATAATGTTAGCATATTATTATAATTCTATTGATGCTTTTAGTTTTCTTAATTCGCACCTTAAATGGGAATGCTTTTGATATGATAAATTCATGCTCTAAGACGTAATGTTCTAAGGCTAGGTGCTTGGTTCACTGCATGCATAAACGCGGGTTTGCATCCAGTGCGAGGCAATTTACTCTGTAAGTTATTTTTTTAATATAATATAGATCTGACAAATATAACAATTTCAGAATGTTACAAATTGCAGCGAATAGAAAATATTAATATAAGTCTATGAAAACAGCTGTTTTGTAACGGATGACTCTCTTTTTTAGTATGTGTGGGAATAATAACATTATCTTCCCATATACGCACAGCCATAACAATCATAAAAATACAAACACAAAACAAGGAACCGAAATATATTTGATTTCCATTACGCAACAGCTTGATCTTAGAATACTTTAAAATTAAAAATAATAATACCAATTGCTTAGCCATTTTTTTTTAAATTTTAAGATAACAAAGTACTTAATAAATAATGACAGATAATGAAAAATATCTTTTATTAGTTAAGTCACAAATATTATAGTATTACGAAACTGTGACTGACTAACCAATGTACAGAACATTAAAGAGATTTAAAAAAACCTGAATCCTATAAGCGTTTGGACAAATGTGATTTCTGTCTGTTGGATAGACTATGATTGGAGTAAAAAGGTTGGATACATATAGTTACACTGCAACCACAGGGCGCAGATCTGCACAGCAAAATTGATGGCAGCCGCAAGCAAAAGGTAGTATTTACAATTTTAATAAAGAATATGCCTATGTAGAAATGCATAGCTTGGATGTTCACTGATGAGATAGATTTTCGCTTAGCAATTATTATTAAGCACACTTAGCTTATCTGACTTGAGAGCTCTGCATCATTCTCAAATGTCAGCAACATTTCCAATGTAGGCAGTCTTGAATGACTTGCTTGTATCAGTATTGGGTAGGTTTAAAAACCTTGAAAGAAATAATCTCTTCTGGAAACACATAACATTTGATGTCTGTTGATTTATCTAGTATCAATTTTTATACTGGAGCTTCTTCTTGTTACCCATCCAATAACTTTTAACAACTCAAATGTTGTTGACTTACATGCTACAGCCAAGCTTAACAATACATTGCAATGCAGAGTTAAATATGATGCACATAGTTAAACAAATACATCAATTAGGACATATGAATTATTTTTTAGCAGGTTTAAATATTATTGCTGCCTGGAGCAAAACTATAATGTATATATGAAAGTATAAAATATTATTTTACAATACTCATGGCATATTATTTGTAAATACATCATATTGTTTAAGTACAATAGTATTTCTTATTGATATAGTCAAAGATTAACCCTTATTCACATAGCATATAGTACTGTTGTTATATTTAATCTTACACAGACAGTCGCAGTGGCATTACTTAAGAGCTTGAGCACATATTATTTAATAATTAATACAATGTAACAGCTGTTTGTCACACACTTAATCACTGTATCGGTAACACACTGGTTAAAACTAAATATATCTACTTGGAGAACAATAATAATTGCATAATTATATACAAATACACTTAATTAACTGAACCAAATAATGCACACAAACCTGAATAGTTCAGCTGGTGCCTCAGAGGCACTCCTATTATATATTGATGACATCTTGAGGTCACTGACAGGCCGGAGCTGCCAGAGTGCATCCTCGGGCTCCGTCCTGCGGCGCTTGGATGCACCGGCTTCCTCGCCGCGCATCCCAGTCGCCCTCTTTGTGCCTCGCAACGACATCTTGCTTGTTTGTCCACTACCTACATGTTCACGAACCTACTACCTCTTTACACTTGGAGCGCGGTAGCAACATTGTGTAGAAAGTCACATCATTCACTATATGGCACTTCAGTTTGCGTTCTGTAAACCTGCAAATACACAACACATGTAGAGGAATCATGACAATGTCTCTTTGTTACACAGTCAGCTATGCCCCAAAAGATCCCAGTTCCACTATACTACATGACTTTGACAGATACAAAACAAGAGGCACTTCAATCCACACAACAAAACAATGTGCCGTACGGGAAATTCGCCCTGTTCATTTCCCGTACGGCACATGCCGCCCCAAAATCGTGTTTGTACGATAATTTCGTACTAAATTTACTTTGACGTAAGGAACCAAAATGTCAATCTAGGTTTCATCAAAGTTAAACGCACAGGTGTTTTAGGTAGCGGTACTGTATTTTACCTCTATATAGCGTGTGAATTATTTAAATAGCCAAATATACACCTTTTTCGCGAGTATGGACGAAAATAAATAACAATCCTGTTTGACGTTTCAGTTTATAGCACGAGTAAAATGTATGGCGGGCCAGCCAGTAGTTTAGAGTAGGTAGCGCCGCGCGGCGATCGCCCGCCGCTTCTCTTGTATGTGCTTCGCACTGATCGACAAAATACACTCACAAGACAAACCAATAGTCCCAACAACATCATTCTTTAACTATTTCACCGTAAATATTTATCACATGAAATAGTCTCCATTGTAATAAGCTACATAACAAAGTTGACAACACAGATAGCAGCACTGTTTTGTTGCGAGATTGACGTGAGCCCTACGCATCATTTTCTCCCTCGCTTCACTAGGTATACATTATATTATGTAGGTATATAGTAGTCGATCGTACATCCATTTGCAATAATGCAATGGGTTGAGATACCTTTTATTTTACATACATTTTCTGTAACAGACATTTGGCGCCATTGATCCAAAACCACTTTGATCACGTGACTATGTACGAATCACCAACGCAAGCCAAGTAAAATGGCCAAAACGCACATCGAGTTCATCTAATGTCATTGGTTTTGAAAGTAACTTGCCGCATAACATATACATGGAGACAAAATTTTTAATTCGTCAAAACCGTAAACAAACATTACACGAACACATATTCAATAAACATTTGATTTGTCAGCAAAGTAGCACAAATTTATCAAGGAAGAATAAATTACATGAACATAGAGCAAGAGATATCAATAAGAAGTTACAGAAATTAGTCACTAGTTGGCGCTTTCGACAGAAAAAAAAAGTTAAAATGTTGCAACCGCAGAAAATGGATCCTGTGTTCGGATATTTGGATAAAATCAATATTCATCATAGAAATCAATATAATAACGCCTGATACGCACGAGTGCTGTTGCAAAGTCCAATAATACAGAGAACAAGCCGCTTATTTTATATACCGTCCGAACAAGGTTACCAGATTGAGTATTTTTTTCGCAATCCTGGGTAAAATTTTGGCTCCTGGAGACAAATATTTGGAGAATCAAAAATATCATTGAGATTTTTTTAAGCTTTGTATGTAATTGAATACGTGCTTTTTGAGAACAACTCACCCGTTAAAATAGCTCTCTCGTACGTTTCATTCATATATTTAGTTCGTAGGCATAGTATTTAGTTGTTTTATTTCCATAGATAAAAAAAAATAAAGTTCAATCTCAATACTTTGGTATGCCGTTTTAGATAAGTCTACTTACTAAGTTTAGTTTTCATCAAAATACAGTTATTTTATGCTTAATAATTGCTCCATATTACTAAATGCATAAAAACATCAATTAAGCCACAGCACAAACTATCGATGCCATTGGGCCAATTAAACTAGACACTTGCCTTTTTTTTAAGTTCAACCGTGAAGTTGTTAACTTTGTTTTTTTTTTTCAAAAAATGTGTTTCATTGTTATACTCTGTATGACATTAGTGGTATATTAACCACTGTGTTCATAAACGTGGACGAATGAAGGAAATTAAAACAAAATAGTATAACTTGACCTTTCAAGTTCCCTTAAGAAGTCCAGCAATTTTTCACTTAAGTATCTACAGTTTTACTGATAGAGGTAGGCGATTCGTTTCATCATCATCATCGTCATCAGGGATATTTAATTAGTATTTAAAATAACACAGAAGATATTTTACTTTACACAGACAAAAATGGCGTTATTTAGTAGCAGATTGCCAAACTATAAAAAAAGAAGAAACAAAAACTGGCAACATACACAGGTGACGGCAAAACAATAAAAAATCGGCGCCATGTTATATGTTTATAATTTATTTTACGGCCCTGGATACTAACCTTTTTGAGTCTTGAAATAAAACTAATCAAGGATTTTTTTTTATTCTACGTTCCCGACGTTTCGGCTGCTTTGCAGCAACCAACCAACTTTTTGAGTCTGTCATGTAGTTATATAGATTATTCTGGGTTTTCTTCATCCTCGCTTTCATTTTAGCTCCCCGTAGGCGGAGAATCAATATACGTAGCTTCCTTCTATATTGTTCTTTATGATAGTATCATGTCACATGAGATGGCCATTGTTAACACATTTTCGACAAATATGCAATTCTTTAATTGGACTTTTTGGCGGGAAGTTGAACACTGAAGTTGTCAATTTTGTTTCATTTTCTCAGCATTGTTTCTTTGTTATAAAATGTAATATTAGTGGGATATTAACCTTTGTATGTTCATTTCACCTGCACGAGTGAGCTTGACTTTTCGAGTTTTCCCAAGATATATGGTACATTTTCAGTATAATATCCACAGCTTTACTGATTGGGGGGGTTTTTTTTTATTACATTATAGGCAAGTATTTGATCTCGATCTCACCTGATGGTAAGTGACGATGAGATCTACGTTGGAGCATACTTGCCTAGGTAGGAAGGCGGCAGTAGATAGAGACGCTACATTCACTAGGCACATGCAGCGCAACTGATCTGACCCGCCATCCATGATTATTAGGGGTAGGGGATTTAAATCATCCTAACCGCCTAATTCCTAATTATTAGGAAGGAACTCAAAGCTAAACAACAAGAAGAAATAAAGAGAGGAAATATGGCGTTCATTAGGTACGACAAGCTTATTGTAAAAGAGAGGGCAAACAACGAAATCAAAGGGAATGAAAAGAGGAAACGAGCACCAACCGTTTCCCCCACACAGTTGAAGAATAACGATGAAACCGGAGTAGCAGCCCCAACAAAAATTTATAAAACTAACCCATTAGGGCTAATACGTCGTACCAAACCAAATTCAACTGCGGGAATAGCCATACAATGACAACCAGCGCACATCAGAAACCGGAAGCCAACCAATAATACCCAGCAAAACAGGAACACACACATAACAAATAACCAAACTCTTTCCCCAAGCCGGTCAGCGGTCACCGTGGGGAAAATGACCGCAACCCTCCAACGCTCAACGAACATAAGAAAAAACAGAAACCCAATAAGAACCCACTATGGCTGAGAGTGGCCAGAGACAGGGAAGCTTGGAAGGAGTTGGAGGAGGCCTATGTGTCCTCAGGATACACTGACACAGAGCAAGCAGCGGACTGATGTCCAAACTTTTATTTTATTAAATTACTTAACTTACTATAACTTTGTATGTACTTTATTTGTTATTTTGTCAGTAATAAAGGCTATTTTATTTTATTTTATTTTTAACCGCCATCAACATAATTATTATCACCAGGGGTATTTGTATATAAAATTACGAAGAACATTTTACTTGATGCAGGCAAAAATGGCACTATTTTGTAGCCGATTGCCTACATACAAACGAAGAGTTCCTTAATTTCCCGCCAAAACACTAGTTTTTTTTATTTTTTTATTCATGACCATGGATACAGAGTCCTTCAGTCGAATACCTTATATTTGTTTTACAATGTAGAACTACGTTACTACAACAATTATTGAGATTGTAAAACTAAGTAAGTACATATTATCTGTGGTATATATGAACCTGGCTGAGGCTAAGAATCAATTATTTATTTGCTGAGAGAGTAGGTATACGACCTACGATTACATTACCTCCTATATAAGTAGATAATTACCTACTACATACTATGTATGTCTTATCGTTTAAGTACATACTAAAAATAATCGTCCTGACCGAATTTCGGTCACGGCGGCTAATCTCGACGGAGACTAGCCATCTGCGCAGGAGATATTATAGTGCACAAGTGTGCGCGCAAGCACAGGTACACTTTCCTCACCTCACTCTCATAGTCCGATGGGTCGGCAATCAGGCGCAGGACCGACAGCTTTACGTGCTCTCCGAGGCACGAGCTAGTGATGATCATGGTTTGCGAATTAGATTCGCACATGAAACCTAAAATCCCAGAGGTGCGAACCGGGGCACCTGCGACCCTCGCTACCGGGGCGAGCTTTCTACGAACTTGGCTATCGCTGCTCTTACATACATACTACTACTAAGTACATACTACTTACATCTATATCTATACATATAAATAAAATTGGAGTGTCTGTTTGTAATATTAAAATAACCGCTTTTTACTAAGTGCATTTGGATGTATACACGTTACCTATACCGAAACAACATTTTTTACAATTTTTGTCTGTCTGTCTGTTTGTTCCGGCTAATCTCTGAAATGGCTGGACCGATTTTGACGGGACTTCCACTGGCAGATAGCTGATGTAACAAGGAGTAACTTAGGCTACTTTATTTTAGAAAAAAAAATAGGATCTCATGAAAAAAAATTAAAACCAATGTTGCAGCGCAGCGCCTGATTAAGTTTGATAGCAACAACCTGCAATGCGTCCCGCGGGCTCAGAATGGGCGAGCAGGCTGTTGTCAACAGTTGTCTTTGTTAAATACCACGCGGACGAAGTCGCGGGCAACAGCTAGTATTGAATAAATATTTAGATTATGTACATAGAAGAGGTCGGTCGCACCTTCAAAACTTGGGAGCCACAGCCTATATTATTTAAATTCATTTTTAAGCATTCGTTTACATTATTTGATATTTCTAGGGTTTCGTAATTACGTGTCTATATGTATATGATAATAAATGCGTTACTGACGGGTCGTGTTTTATCGTATTTCTTTCGTACGATCATGATATTGTAGTACTTTTATCGTTTACGCATATGCACCGCGGACACATAATAATTTAAAAAATATATTATTTTGTCAACTTACATGACTATTTAGGCGATCTACATTTTATTAATGTTTTGAACGCATTCTATCGCCGCCGAACTATTGTTATCATTTCGCGCGACGTTGACTACTCTATTATCTGTGAAGATTACAATTCCGTTACTTATTATTGCTTTACTCTTTGAGTAACAACTTTCATTTCACCGTATGCTAAAACCGGTTCAATGCGCGTGAGTCACCGCCGGCGCCGTTGCCGCCGTCATTACGGCTGCATACCTACCTATTTTATTTCGACGCCATCTACCGTAAGAAACAGTTATAACGCTATGTAAGTACTTTCATTTTTCTAGGCCTCACAAAAAACTATTTCATGAGGTCAATCGGCAACTTGTTAAATTTGAATAAAAAATGAATTTGAACATTTGTTTCAATAACCTTTGTGCTAAGTGGAAGCACGTTTGACGAAATAGAAAATTACAAAAAATAAAATAGAAATTAACGCAGAGATTTTATGATCTCAAGTTATATATTCGTTAATTTTCCAAAGCGGTCGATATCAAGCCTTGGGGTCAATATCGGTTGCCCAGCATAAACGAAAACTGATTTTAGGGGTCGACGAGGTCTAAAAATCCACTCATATTAATTAACACAAGTACTTATTTGAAACTTGCAAGATACTGTATAAGTTGCATTTCGTGTACCAACTTGTTATAAGAATGAGTAGGAAGTATCATTGTTGTACTTTAAAAAAAACTCAACGATAAGCGTGCACAAGTTCGTACAAGATGAAATTATTAATTTACTAGAGATAGGATTTTTAAAGTAATTTGGCTATGGGGGACTATCTGCTGAGGTAGGTATCAGTTCATTATGGAAAAGGGGTCTCTCACCCAAAATATATTGGGAATCCCTGATCTACATTAAATACATTTAGGTGGTACATGGACATATAAAATTGGTTTTCTAATGACAGATGTAGATACCTACGCCGGCACGGGCTGCCAAAGCCGTGGCGTAGAAGAATTTAGAGGAGTCAGCGTGTTGTGACGGTAAAACGATCAATAGTGTAACAGCACTATCAGGATACTAGGTGGTATATACTAACCTTCTATTAACTATACTTACCTTTTTTGTTTTAGAAATAATAAGTGCTGTTGGTCGCAGATGACTTCACCGGACGAGAGGGCGAGCGCTAAGGCTCTCCAGCCGGACATTATAAGCAGAGATCGTTGCATACGGTCCTGCTTGGGATCTCTCAGATATAATAATCGACAAGCCGTTGGTCACATCTAAACGGAACGAGTGGTATATCACATCAGTTTTTCTGGAAAATTTCCGCCCTAACTCTGATCCACTGCAGGTAGCAGCTTAATGAAGTTTGAGTGTTGACTATGACCTTATCGTTAGCCAATTAGCCAAAAGCGCCCCTTTACGTTGCACGTAGGTACCTACATATTTTTTTTTAGATAATTGAAATAGCGTCAATACTATGACATGAAAAAAAAAACGAACACCATTTAACATGTATTTTATACATAAATGTGATCAGTATATTACCTATTCGTTAACCAGTTAAAATATTTTCAACTGGTTTTGATATTACACTATCCCCCAAATTTATAGACAGTTATAATGGATTATTAAGCTATTATAACTTTTTCCTCTGAAAAGGACGTTATAATAGCATTATAAGTGTCTATAAATTTGGGGGTTTATGTATGCAAGTAGGTAGGTAGGTACACAATAAGTAACATAATGAAGATGGCTTCACGCGCAAAACGTGTTAAAACTTGACACACGCGCTAAATTATCCAGAAAACGTGAAAACTGCGAGAGAATAAATTATACAGTCGGAGTGCCGTGGGCTGAAGCGCAAATACCAAACCGATTTGTGTAGTTCACGCGAATTACGTCCTTACGTACTTGCGCCGGATGCGCATGTACTCTCTCACATCCGCTTGGATTTTTGTCCTTCAACATGTTGTTTTCGAGACTCCTCATAAATTATTTCCCCTCGAGTTTTCGCATAACAATGACAAAATGAAGAGTGTTATATTGGTTTTCATATAGGTAATTTATATAAGGCGTAACAATGATGGCGTAAAATATTTTAACAGAGCCATCAGTAGGTCATAAAGATAAGATTCCCAAAAAAAAAATCGAATTATTTGACATTAAAACGCACACCACATGCTACTGGTACGCCCTATAAAAAAAAACATCAGTTACACAATTATTTTATACATCAACATGACCCATATACGATATTGATTCATCGGTTAACATATTTTAAACTATATTTGTTATACCTTATATATTTCTATGTTATATACTTAAGGTGGAAGCTCAGGGTCAGGGCGCGAAATTCAAACCTAAAGCGATACAACACCATAAAGTTAGTAAAAGTAGCGGTTTTTACAAACCTTATGGTATTGTATCGGATTAGGTACTTTTTTACGAGACATCCAATGCAGAATGCTAATATCGCAAAACACTAAATTACATCGTAAAGATGTCCAAATTGTTCGTAAAAAAATAAAAACCATTGACATTTTGAATTTCGCGCCCTGACCCTGAGCTTCCCCCTTAAGTAAAGTTATACATTTGTTCTACATACCTATTAATCTGGTTGGCACAGTAGCATTGTGTGGCCGTTGGGAATGCCTTCTGTCTAATTACGGAATCCATAATACTACCAATAATATACTACATTTAATTTTAAACTACTAAATTAATTATAAAACACAACAATATACAGATGCCTGATACAGTATATAGGTTGGAATATTGCGTAGTACGTATAAGTTACTTGCATTAGTCGGACATGGCTATGAATACTAGCGTATACAATTACAAGAATATCATGCCATAATAATATAGTCACCAAAAACTTTCCGCGCCAATTAACGCATGCTTCTGTCTTATCTATTGCCTCTATCAACATACTGATTCAGAAAGGGTAAACTAAGCCTGCAACTTCGGCTGCTTTAGTGCATTTGCAAACAGTGAAGTAAAACTCCCTATATGTCGATTTAAAAAATAAATAGTGTTCCCAACAAAATGACAATAATTTTATTGTGATTTTATGCGAACATTCATATACTTTTTGACATATCCAAATTCTGCTACTTCACATAATGATTACGAATGCGCTGGTTCAAGGCTTAGTACTTATACCCTGAATTAATAACATATTTATTCAGTATTGTAAATCATTCGAATTCGCGGGCGTGCATGCAAAAAGATGGTGTGCATTTACTCTCTCGTCGCGGGAAGTTTTTGATTCTGTTCCATTTATCAAATCATTTAAAATAACTCCCCGATAAGTCGAGGCGCGAAATTCAAAATACTTTAATTTGAATACTTCACGAAAAAATTGGGACATCTTTACGATGTAATTTAGTTTTTTTTTCTCGGCATTCGCATTGTGCATTCGATGCCTCGATGTATTAAGTACACTTAAAAAATACCCAAAAGCGATACACTACTCCATAGTTAGGAAAAACCGTTATTTTTAATAACTTTGGGAGTGTTCTTTTAATTTTAAATTGATTTTGAAACATATATAATTGATAAATAAATGCATTACAATATGCCGTCGTCGCAACCAAAAAAATACGATGTTTAAATTTTTCGTAACAATTTCAATCCGTCGAAATTTTGAATTTCGCGCCTTCACCTAGCGCTTTCTGTATTTTCATAATACCACAGAAATAATAAGAGCCTTTTGTGTTTATTTTTCCAATTAAACTGTGATATGAGTTTCTTTCTTACTCTTTTATTTAAAATAACAAGTAACCAGTGAATTTATAGATTTTTAATTCATTTGTATGTAACAGCATTACAAATATTCCGAATTTGGGGCTTAACTATTGTGTTTCAATACATAGCTCACATACCAGTAAACCCAAGTCTGTACATATGATAAATGTTAGTAGAGGTACAGTTACAGACAGTGTTAATTCAAATAGTACCTAGGTAGCAAAATATTCAAAATATATAACAATTATTGTAAATTTATGTTTTATAACTTTTATATATTATTAGCGTCAGGTCTAACGCAGACGACCGATTAGTCTGTGAGAACGTCGACATGTTATATCTTCATCTCTGTCTAATAACAGGTGCAGAAAGAGATATTTTTTTATTTCCACCGAATTTAATTGGACGTCTATCGGGCTTCTGAGTTAGGTCTTAAGACGATTCATATCTGCATTATTCATCGAAAGACTTTAATCAGATTTGTTTATATTTATATGTATGTACATTATTTTTAATTATTCGATGTATACAAATTGAATAATTAATAATAATAAAATTGTTTAAAACCTTACATCTATGCAACCGCTACTCTTTGTTATTTTTGGTATAGGTACACTTATAAATACATCTAATTTTTAATACATTACCCCGTGAGTTAAATGTTATTCTACTACAATATTAATTAACTTATAATTAGTTACTAAAACGAGATGTTTACAGTCTGCGCAATAAAAACTGTTGTGAACCCGACAAAGTTGAAATTTAATCGTATATTTGCAAAGAGACGTTTTACATTTTGTCAATTCTCAACAAAATCAACAGTGTCACCATGATCACACAGTTCAAAAAACGCGACTTTACTACTAAATGGATTTCTATTTTATCATATAAGTATTTTAATAATGCTGGTGATATTACAAACCATGGATCTAGGTCGTCAAATTCAATAATATAATATCGCCAAACGAACACAACAACTATACGGTCGCACACTAAGCAACGCTTGTATTATGGGTACCGTACGACTGAAGGCGAACTCAGTATATAAACATCCATGACTCGGGTACACACACTTATAGCACAAAGTTTGTCACGACCGGAATTTGGGACCTTCGGCACAGAAAGAAGGGTCACTACCAACTGCGATTATTTTTAGGTTTATGATAATGTAACACATATACATAGAACATATACTTCTATCTATGAACCTAGTTTGAAATAGTTTCTTAAACTTCGTCTATGATCATATACGGGTTCAGAAAGAGTATACTAATCCTAAATCTAAAAAGAAAGATTTTGCTCACATAATCATAATTGTGATTTTGTTGTTTTTTTTAAAATCGACATATAGAAATTCTGACTTGTCAATGATAACAGATGCGCCAACGCAGCGCAGGAGCAAGGCTCAGTATACACTTTCTGCAACTCCCCGTATAATTCTAGATTTATGGCATAGTGTAAAACCCCACGTATGTATTTAAATAGCCTTATTTATTTCGTAATATATTATATACTTAATTTTATAAAAATCTGTTGTGTTTAGCACCAACATAACTTCAGTTTCGTGAACGTGACTCAGTTGGACCATATCGACGGCCAGGGCCCCAAGTCTGCTAACACAATCGATTCATAATCGAACTATATAGTAGTACTGATATAGTATATATATATATAAATAATAAATAAAATAAAAAAACACAATATCTGTCAAAAGTGACAGTTACGATGCGGTTGCTGTTAGATTATGAATCGATTGTGTTAGCAGTCTTGGGGCCCAGACCATTTGGAAATGTGTTGTAAAAACAAAAATTAATGGCGATATTTCATCTTAAACATAATGTTCTATAAACTAGTGATAACATGATCGCAGGTACAAAAAGTATTATTAAATGTGCGGGCAGTAAATGAATGAGTTATGACAATTATTGCGGTGTCTCGTAATGATACAAGAGAGCTAAGTGTTAGTCATTACAGAAAGGTAATCAATTTTGTTTTACTTTGTGAAAAATTAGTTTCCTCGAAATATAATGTGTAATTCGGTGGAATATTAATCATTATGTGTTTATACACGTGCACGAGTGTAGGAAAATAAAACTAAATAGGTAGTAAAACATGAAATTCCAGTTCTCCCAAAAAGTCCGGTAATCTGTCAGTAGGGTATCCTCAACTTTGCATAGAATCTCCCATATTCTAAAAAAATACATTGATATTGCGTATTGGAGGCGAGTCATGCTCAACGTCAAGACAAAATAAAACTAGAAACACTACGGAATCAAACTAAAATGAAAGATGTAGCATACTGCATAAGAAAACTAAAATGGAGGTGGGCGCAGTGGCGTAGCATGGGGGGAGGGGGGGGGAGCCGGCATTTCACAGGTGGCGGTTAGAGAAAAAAAAAGCAGTAAATTTGAAATCCGCACCGGGTGCTAATGACCTATGCTAAGCCACTGGGTGGGCGGGTCACATGATGAGGAATAATAAAGACAAACGGGCTAAAGATGTAACCGAATGGTGTCCAAGACAGAATAAAAGAAAGAAGGGAGGCTGCGTATTAGATGGGAAGACGATATTCGCAGAATAGCCGGAGTTATTTGGAGAAGGAGGACCCAGTATCGGAAAGTATGGCAGGCTCTAGGGGGAGGCCTTTGCGGAAACGCAAGACAATCTCAGTACCGGTGTCAAATAATTAATTTAATTTTGTAAGATTGTTCAATAAAGGCTATTATTAATTGGAGGCGAGTGTAATGAGCAAACGCTCACGCGTGTCATACGACGTTTTTCAACACACTCAACGCCTAATATTAACAATACATATACTTAATTTAATATCTTTGTAATTATAACACAAATCAATGTTAATTTAATTTCGAAAATAAATAAGATTAAGAAATAAAAAGGTTATTTATTCATATTTCAACCAACACGGTTTATTTTATCTCAAAAACTGTTTACAATTTTGGAGATAAAACGTTTGTTAAAAGTAAAAAAAAGCGAAGTTAAAAATACTAGTGCGGTGATTTAAATTGAAAAGAAAGACGTGTGTATAAGCTGCATTATGAATCTTAAATCGGTGCAATAAGAACCACTTTAAGAGCAAGTGTGTTGAAAACATGTTTTTTTGACACGTGTGAACATTGGTCATTACACTCTCGCCTCCATTATGTTTTCGCTTTAGATAAAGTTTTTAAGAATTTACCGTTATTATTTTATTATGCACTTAGAACTATGTGGTATAATTATTGATTTTTTTTTATGATTTTTTTTCGTCTGCCTTCTGTATAACTTACCAATGTGCCAAAAATAAAGCACACTATCTTTAATATACATTATATATTGAAAAAAAAACCCTACACATAATCAACTTACTCCTCAAGTCGTTATACTGTCCAATTATATATTATATATCCCTACATGATATATCTCATGTGTACTATTCATAAAATAAAACCCCCAAATTTATAGAAAATTTACGTTTATTTACAATTAGCATTACAAATCACATCTCTTTTGCAAATTGCTTTTTATTGTCACTATAAATTGATTAAATCTTCCATAAATTTGGGGATACATTTATCTTATTTATTAATTATACAAATCATAAAGAAAAAAAATAACTACAAAATATTTTAATGATAATAAAATCATGTACAAACTTCGAAGCAAGCGATTCTAAATCAGACCAACAGATAACACGTTTTGAGTGTTGTATAGATTTTGAATGCTATGTATATTACATAGCCATAAATAGTATTACTTACTTAATATACACATCATTCTGTATCAGTATCATCAGATCTATGAATTTCTATCAGTCCGTGTTTCAACCCACCATATTTCAAGTAGAAGTAGCTGATAAGAGTCATTATAGCATGGCGCAATCCATTTCGACATTAAGTATATCGCGGCGTTTCGACTCTATTGTCAATATATATGTTCATCTGAACAGAGGACTATTATTATATTGAGTGTAAGGCGTTTTTACAGATTTTTCCTCTAAGAAAAGTGCTGTTTAATTCTTTTGTAAATAGACGAAAAATTTCTATAAATTTGAGGAAGGCCAAGAGCGTAATATTATGTCTAATTAAAGCAATTTTAATGTTATGCTCGATTTCATACAACTTTGAAATTTGCGCCATATTACGACAAGAAAAATGTCCTGATGATAGTATGCCGTCTGAAAATTAACGCAACTCTTTTTGCGCGGCGTAAATAACGCTAGTTTGGTCTGGCGCTAAGAACAACTAAGTAAATAATTATAATTATGTAAGGAATGATTAATATGATTTATAGAACGATTATTTAGACCTATAAGTATATATTTTTAATCTTTCAATATACCTAATTTAATGATGCACGTAATACAAGATATTAAATCAGTAAAAGGCTATTTATGCCAAATGAATTTGTACTATATTCACGTTTTTATACAAAACTTTTAATCATTAAATCCACCTGTAAACGAAGTCCTTTTCCGTAAGATACAAACTTAAACAATAATGTATCATATACAACTAATACAATGGTGCATTCTGTTTAATGGCCCTGCTAATGATTCCCCGAATAATATTTACCGGAATACCACAACGCAGACAATGTTTGGGATATTTATTTCTTTATTTAATAAGATTGATGATTATAGCCAATAAATATTTTACTTTGACACTAACATACAGTTTCTCGCTTCGTAAGATATAGCAAGTATGAACGATACGCCAATCTTCGGGTGTCCAAAATTAATTTTCATTGTCAACGAAGTCTGGAAACTGAAATATGGCGATAAGTCTGCACAGCAATGAATCAATAAATTGATTAGTCAACATACTGGTACAGAGAGTTAATTTAGTGCCTAGTTTAATTATTATGTAGTCATAATTATTTTTATCCGCACGCAATGTTCGCGATGAATGATTTAAAATAATCCCGCAGATTATTTTATGAACGCGACACATTAATAATAAAAAAAATGACGGGCATTGACCTGCGAGTGTCCTGATAAATTCAATATTGTTTGTAGAATAATCTAAATGTTATTTAGTAGAAGTATGTTGTTTTGAAATATTTGCAAAGTTATCAAATTTCACCCTGTATAGCTATTTCTCGTTAAGTGTTCGTTCCATAGTTCGACTGTGGAATGTTACTAATCACCTTTAAGGGGACACGGTAATGGCGGTATGTGTGTATGTATATAGGTTAGTTCAAATAATAAAGATGGACTCCTGGTTGTCCAGTAGGAAGTCTGTGAACGCGTTGATGGGCGCGATGGCTTGCAGCGACATCTGTCCGTTGGGCGGCCACGCCAGGTTGGGACCAAACACGACGGCCAAGTTGCTACTCGTCATTTTGTTGAGGCAACTTCGGTCTTGCACCTAAATACACCACAAGTGCGATAAAAAAATATCATAATTATTAAAAAAAAATATTAGGGCTTTTAAAATTTACAGGGGATTCAGAAAGGGTATACTAAACCTTGAATATGAGCTTATTTTGGGCATATGTTATTATTAAATAAATAAATTAAAAATGTTTCCAACAAAATGGCACTAGCAATTTTGTTTGAGCATTTTTTTTTATCGCCAAACGCAAGTTCCCAGGTTAGTATACCTTATCTGAATGAGTCGGTATAACGAGGACCAACCTTCCACAAGAACTGTATTATGTACTTCAGCAGCTTGTAGTTGTCGAGAGGCAATCGCTCCAGGATCAGGATCTTCACCTGCCTCGGCTTCTCCCGGTGCGACCACGCTGGAATCACATATTTAATTATGTACAGAATACCGGGACAACGGATCCATATTATCCGAGCTCAAGAGTCTATAATATCTCACATTGCTTTGCATCATCCTGTTATATCAATGATACTACAGCATTTAATTTGTTATAAATGTAGGGCAGCCTGTGCTTGTCATAAATACAAAGAAAATATATTGTATTTTGAAATAAAACAATTTTTTCGAATTTTAATCGCGTTTATTTTATGATATTACGTTCCCGACGTTTCGGCTGCTTTACAGCAACCATGGTCAAAGTCGCAAGCAACAACTAAATATGAGGGTACCCCAGTTCAAACTAAAACACTAGGACGTCAATCACCTCAGTCCTCCCGTGACCATGATTGCTATAAAGCAAATAAACGCGATTCATAAAGGGTAGACTAACATTTGAACCGGTACTACATTAGCGCATTTTGAATTACTTGAGGTCAACATTTCGATACATATATATAATATATTTTTGAAACTGTATATCAAAATTTCGATACATATATATATTTTTAAAACTATATATCAAAATTCTGACTTCACATAATGATTACAAAATACAAATACGCTATAAAAATACTTGCCTATATTGCAATAAAAAAATAAAAAGCGCAGGCACGCGGGCAGTACAGCCTTTCTGAATCGGTCTGAATAAAAAACTCACATTGAAACTTCAGTATCTCATCATACAAGTCGAAGGTCATCAGCGGCTCCTCCAAGTCCCTCAGGAAGGTCTTCAGCAGCACGGCCGCGTTGTGCGGGTCGTTCCGGAACCGGACCGGCTCGCCTCGGTTGCAGGACCTCTGCAGCTCCTTTATAACGGACATGTTGGCAGACCGCCGGAATATACCTTCGGTTTCCAGTGCTGTGAAGAAAATGAAAACCTTTTACTGATCTGTCCACGAAAATAGTTTTTAAACAAAAAAACAAAAAAAAAATACAATTTAAGTTGTCTACTCACGAACTTAACTACATTTCTAAAATGTTCTGCATGTATGTTTTCAAGATAATGAACAGAATTTAAAAAATATGAAATTCGTACAAATAAACACTACGTCGGTTGTGAGTGAGTTATTCGCACGTATCCACGAACCGGAATGGGGGAGGGGGGGGGAGAATGGCTTGCAGAACCGAAAGCCGACGACGGAAGGGTACTCAAGCCGAAAGATAGTGTAGAATGACGACCTACGGTGGACCATAGCTCTTAAGTGGTCGCAGGACCGGGACTGAGCCTTTGTAAGATTTATTATATCCAATAGAACTTCCATTGGCTGGTCAATAGATTTATAGTACTAATGTCTAAGTACAATAACACATTTAATATTACCCGGCCCCTAATATTTTCACAGCTACTTTACACTGTAACTATACTAATATTACAAAGGGGTATATTTTGTGGAGAGTAATCTGCAGAGCGGCAGCTGCCATTCCAAAATTCTTTCACTGATAGAAAGCTACATTATCCATGTCGCCTTTATCAAAGTTCCGCGTGAAGAGCAAGTTTTTTTTTAAATTTCGCTAAACTTAAAGCTATTCTACAATGTCGTTGTGACATACCGTCAGGTTCGGAAAGAAACTCGACGCACTGTCTTACAACAGGTGGTATGGCGCCGACCATGCTCGCGTTGTTTTCCTTTATGAATTGTAGGGAGACTCCGAACTGCTGCGTGGGCGGCGGCGAAACGCTCTCCTTCGGCACCGCTCGCGCGTCGGGCGGCATCGGGCCCCGCTCGGCCGGCTCCGTGTTCTGTCGGGCCATTTCGGCCGCCCTCGGGTTCTTGGATAGAAGCACTTTGTCGTATCTAAAAACAATGATGCTCTATGGAGAAAGTTGGGGAGATCTCTAAAATATGAGCACTAGGAAATTCTATTGTATTATGATTAGCAGTTGAATGAAGTTCAGTAGCGGAATGAAAAGGTTCGTCAGTGTTCAAATTGATTTTAACGTTCGCGAGCACATGTTACCTTTTGAAACTAGGTCACAGAACATAATGTTGCGATGTAAATTATGTTTTAACTGTGCGACAACAATGTTCAAATTGAATCAAATCAATGATGTTTAATTATTTTTTTCTATTCTAATGGTTTGACCTGCCATTTATGTTTTAATTATATCCTCATTTTTTTCTGATCTGCTAACACAATCTATTCATAATCGTACAGCAACCGCATAGTAACAGATATACAGATACAGATATACACAGATATTGTATGGGATATCTGTCATAAGTGACAGTTACTATGCGGTTGGTGTTCGATTATGAATCGATTGTGTTAGCAGACTTGGGGCCCTGGTTACAGACAGGTTAGTAGGTTGTTTGCCTTCACCGTCAAGCAAATGATGATAATAAGATTTGCACATGAAATACCAGTTGCTAGCCGAAGTATAAGCCTTCACACTTTGTTGGCAAAGCAAGCGTTCGACCAACATAGCTATCATCTGTTATGTAAAAAAAAACAAAATATATTTAAAATACTCACTCCAACACAGCATCAGGTATGCAAAGTTTATCCAAACTCAAATACTGCTGCAGCTCATGCAGATAATTCACGTACATCATCTTCCGGCCGAACTTCACGCTGATAGCGGGCCTCAGCATCTGCCATACTATACGAATGAAGTTAGTCGGATGCACTAAGTACAGAGCCTTTAGATTCTTCTTGTATTTCCTATCGAAGGCCTTGTAGGCTTTCCATAGCCATGACAGCGGCGGTTTGTTCTTGCTCGTTAGGCCACAATGGAAGTAGACAACGCTGTAGTCCTGTTCCACGTATTTGTCCAGTGTGAACATTAGATACCTGGTAACAGAAGGTGTGTTAGCCAAAGTCAAATCATTTATTTCGTATAGGCCTACGGAGAAACCTAAAAATTGTCATCTACATTTTGACATTTTTCCTTAACTCTACAACCGGATCGGAACGCGACCTTAATTGAGAAGATCCGGCGAGAAACTCAGGGGGCTTGCCTTTTTTTATTTATATTTTTAACAGCTCTTCCACAAAAAAAAACCATCGCTCCTCTGTGTTGCCATGCACCCTAAAGTACTAGGTGTACCCAGTCTTTACGTACTTTAGTTGAAAGGGCATAAGTTGGTGACTAAAACTGGTTATTTCAGAGTTTGTTGTGACTGGTAGTATCAGTATATGTATGTAAAAGTATCAGTCTTGAAAGCTACATTTTTTTTAAATATCATTAATCAGACTTTCGATCACAGGACACGTGATACAAAATGAGAGGCTCTTTTTTATTTGTTTTATAATTAAAACTGACGATCTGATTAGCTCAGTTCAGCTCCCGGGTTCGAATCTTGGTAGCGGCACACTTTTTTTGATGAGCACGAAAGTTTGTTCCCAAGTCATGGATGTTTAATATCTATATTAGTTTTATGTACCGGAATCGCCCCCGGTCCATTATACGGTACCCATGATACAAGCATTGCTTTGTTTGGGACCTTACAGGCGGTGTGTTCGTCTGGCGATATTTATATAAAAAATAATAATGTCAGCCCCTTTTAATGACCCACTGTTGGGCACGGGCCTCCCATCAATGCGAGGGGGATTAGGCTATATTTATTTATAAACAAAATATAACCTGTTTGTGTGTATAATATAAAATATAACTTAATAATTATCGGATTAAAGCAAACTCCCCACAATCTAAAGATTGTGGAGGCATTATTTTTATTATACAATGTCATCATTTTATTTACTTTGTTTATTTTTCCTATTAATAAGTACATTTTAGTTTTTTGTTTTTCCATGTAGATATCTTTGTAAATAACTATTGTACATAATTTATTGAAATAAAAGTATCTAAAGATACCATTGAATCCTCATATTATGTTACCTGAGTAGCTTGTCCGGATGCAGCTCCTTGCTGGGCGGCAGCCGACACGCCGACACAACTATGATCCGACGCCCAATTTCGTCGTCGCCGACAACTTCGACTAGGCCAGTACCGTTCAGCTCGGCGAAGTCGTCAGTCGACGCGATCTGGCGACACACGACCTATTTATAACTGAGATACAACAATTTTTCTATTGACGTTCATCTATTTGTACTATAATGGTGTTAGGTTTAACACACTTGCATATAACGACGTGGTACATCGGCGTGTGCATCTGACAATTTGCTGATTGCGAGCGCGATTGCGTTGTAGGAAGTAGCTATTGTAATACCTATTCGCTAAAATACATGCAGCAGTGATAACCAAGTTGGTAGAACGATCGCGAACGGTCGATTGGAAGAACGCACCTGTGGATTTTTTTTGGATTACATGTGCGTTTTACATTTTCAACCACGATTGTCACTTGGTAAACTGTGATGGAAATCATCGTGAGGAAACCTGCATGCAGTAGAGAACCACTCAAAAGTCGTGTGTAGTTCGCCAACCCGCACTGGGCCAGCGTGGTGGACTATGGCCTAATCCCCCTCGCATTGAGGGAAGGCCCGTGCCCCACAATGGGTTATTCAAAGGCCTTTTATTATTATACGCTACAATGACCTCATTGACAGGATACGAAATTCCTGACTAGTATTTTGCGGTACCTGTATTACGCTTCGACGTAACAAGCACGAATAAGTGCCGAAAAAAAATACGACGCGCATTTCTTACGCTCTTGTCGATACCTTAAAACTGACCTCTGCATAAACTTCTGGGGCCCTTGCGAGCTCCTCCTCAAAGTTTTCCTCGATGGTGCCATCGCTGGCAGAGCGCACCAGAAGATCGTCAGGTATGTCCAGAAGTTCTGGTGGCAGTGGAGCTGAAAACATTTAATCACTTCTGCTGTTGTATAATGTCATGTCTACAGGAACCCCATCCAGAGACCCTTTAAGAATATAAGTGTGATCCCGACACTCGTGACAGACAGTTTCTCGACTAACATCTTAGAGGAGTTCGGTGTTTCTGGCTTCTTTAATTATCGATCAACTTGTTTGGTTTATAATTGGAAAAGTTGAGAAGCCGAGGGTCAGTGGTGGGTTCCTCTTCCCCCATTCGTTTAACATTACTATAGATTTATCTTTTAACTAGTTATCGTAGAGTGATTCCATCCCGTTCAGTTAAGGCTATAATAATATTTAAATTCGTAGAACTAACATTTTCGAGTGATTGCAGGAATTGAGGTGTATCCTAAACATTCCTGGTGGTTTATTACATTACATTATGGAACGCGGGACGCTATTTGTGGCACTTGACGTCAGTAGTAGCTCACTCGGTACAAAATTAGAAGATTCACGTACAAGTATTACTGAATAACTAAATCCTAAGTAGGAGTCCTAATTTACGGTCGGAAAAGTCGTTGTCTTATACCAGCCTGTCCCAAAGTGGGCGATAACGCCCCCTTATGGGCGCTGTAGGCCTAAAGAGGGGCGGTAAGAGACCCAGAAGAAAAATGGGGGCGTTGTGTAGAGGCTTACAATAATTAATTTAATTTGAAGTTATAGTGGTTTTTAAGTAGACGAAAAAATGGGGGCGCTAAAAAATAATTCATTCTCAAAGTGGGCAGTAGACAAAATAAGTTTGGGAACCCCAGTCTTATACTATTCCTATGATGCGATACAATGAAGAACCTCTCAAATTTTAGTTACATTTTTGGATGTTCGGCGGTGACGTAGGTAGATACATCTTCACGCTATAAGCTTTGTGGGACGAGTTGCAATACCAAATCGATGTTCACGCGAGTAGTGTAGCTAGAGGAAACTAAATGTGTATACGTATCTCTAAAAACTTGTGTCCCAGAATTCCTTGTGGTTGACTTTGATAAAATTTGCCACAGTAATATTAAATGGATTCAATACATATTGTCCCAGAAAATTTAAAAGTTCCACCGGGATGGTCAAACACTAAATAAAACAAGGGGCATGCTAGTCGGTATCAATTTTGTTCAAGCCATGTGCCCCATTTTAACTTAAAACAATAATTCATTACGCGAACTTTGACCCCATTTAACCTCCTTAGGGGTCATATTACCAACAATCCCTGCTGAGAACACTTCTATCCTAGAAATATACACTCCAAAATCCAAGTCTCTAGATCCACTGGCTTAGACCGTGCATTGCCCTTCAATCAGTTTGTGTTAAAATTTTTTATCAAATAGATTTTTATCTTGAAATAATTTTATTGATATTTTTTTTTCATTACATTATAGGCAAGTATTTGATCTCGATCTCACCTGATGGTAAGTGACGATGAGATCTACGATGGAGCATACTTGCCTAGAAGGTACCTGTTCACTCTCGACTTATAATGGCCGCCATTATGGTAAGAATGCGCGGCATGTACGGCAGGAAACGATTCGATGTTTATAACGTTTTACAGTTATGTATGAACCATCCAGCGAGTCGCACGTCATGTTATCAATGCTAACAAGGATATGAGTAAGTACTTCCGAACGGACGGATATCAATAGGAAAATACACACAACATTCGCAGACAAAGATGCGTTTATACCAATAAGGTGTGTGAAGAATTGTTCAATTTTAAATCGTAATCAATCACTAATTCTTTAATAATATTATTGCGTTTATTTTATGTTTTTACGTTACGGACGCAAGCAACAACAAAATATGAGGGTACCCCAGTTCAAACAATGACACTAGGACGTCAAACACCTCAGTCCTCCCATGACCATGGTTGCTGTAAAGCAGCCAAAACGTCGGGAACGTAAAAACATAAAATAAACGTCTGTAAAATAACTTTTATTTCAATTAAACATTACAAATTAAAAGAAAAACACTGTAATATTATTGTCACATATTATAATCATAATATTGCTTCATGGATAGTTTGGTAGAACCTCTATACTGTAGTAAGCTAAACGCAAAAGTTCAATGGAGGAATGTTATGTTATGTACACTATGAAAGGCATCCAAGAGTATCCATAGCATAGCGGGTAATAAATAATTCATTGGGTGTGTGCAATTGTCCATCCGCCTTATTGGCTGTAATGACCGTTTACACTGTATTGTTATGTATATTTATTTATACATCGTAAGATCACCCATCCATGCTTATTAGAGGGGTCTGTGAGATGCGACTGATAAGACCTGTGAATACGTGTTGAAAACTAAAAACTATTGTGTTAAAATACGGTGTAAGTTTAGAAATAAATAGAATTATCTCCGAGTACAAGGAAACTGTTACATTGTGTTATAAGTGGCACAGGAGCTAACCGAGAACAGTCTATTCAGCCTTCACACAAATTGACACTTCACACAATCTGTTGGATAGGCAAATATGACCATTGCGTCGCATAGCTGACATCAAACTTGCGCGTAAAAGGCAGTAAAATTTGTAAGTGCATATTTAGTCACACAAAATAAAGAATGAATGATCAAACTTTTAATAAAGTTCTGATTCACATTGTTTGCTGATAAGATTAAGGGCTTTACATAATGAGATGTTTATTTGCCATACCAATAATAACAGTGCACATTAAATGTACCCAGCTGGAAAAGCATGACAATTTGGACTACATCACAAGGTGCTAGAGTAACAAATTGCTTGTTTACAAGAAGACTACATACACATCTTCTTCTTACTCATAAGGTAAATAGTGCCAATGTATCACACACACCTAATCTGCATGGATTTAATGATGTTTTTTATTTGTGTTGAAGCCATAGAATGTCTATGGTTTACTCACAATCAGCTCTGTACTATGATCTGATGGGTTATAAGCCTATTGTAATGGCAAGTACACAATCCATTGAAGCAACTACTCATATTTTGGAGATGTGACAACTATCAAGCTATGCTTTTCTGTCGCTTCAGAATTTATGCCATTTAAAATGTCTTGTGTTAAATTTGACCTAGCTACAGTTATAGTAAATACTTTCTTTTCCATAATGGGCTTTTCTTTATCCAGGCTCATCACAATTATATTTTCTTACATAACTAATGGCTAGCACCTAACATTACCAAGACAATGACCACATAAGTACACAAGTCAATCACAGACTTATCCTTTAAAATACCTATTGTAACACTCATTATGGTTCCACTAATAACACAAAAGGGCCCCCACTTCAATGCACTATTGTCTGTGAGCATAATTATTTTATAGGTAGGTTGTTCTATAATAGAGTGTACCTTCTAGAAGACACACAAGAAAGCGATTATGAGGATATTTAGAGTAGATATAAGTATCTTATTCGTTCCCTGATTCATCATAATGGATTAATACATTGAAAAAATAACTAATCACGAGTAAACATTGTCAACAAGTGAAATTTTGGGTCTGTTTAGCTTGATTTGCATGAAAACAGTATGCTAAGTGTTTTTGTGTCACAAAAAACACATGCAAGTAGCATACATGGTCCAATTACTGGGTTATTTTAAAATAGGTAGTATGCATGTATGTTGGGGGATACACTCAAGCTTCCTATGCTATAGATAACAAATAATCATATAAGTAATATCTAAAAAGGTTAGCTTACCTAAACCTGGAGTCTGAATCAACTCCGAGTCGTCAAACTCGAGGCTAGGCTCGTAGTCGTGGTACTCCGAGAGGCTCGTGTACGTCTCCTCAGGCTCCGGATTACAACCATGGAGAACTAAGCAACAAAACAACAACTATTCACCTGTATATTTACATACGCAAATTCGTCGCTGAATCTAAGCTACAAACCTTGGAAAGCTCTCACGGGGCTCAATTTGGGCTGATGCTCCGACTCCATCGCGACACACAACAAAACACACACCCTCAACCTTTCGTTATCATCAACTTAGCTTGCTTGTAGTAGGTAGGTAATGTATAAATGTCACTTCCTCCAACCAAACGAAACAATATTACAACACTGCAAAACACCGTTGGTACATCAGCAACGCTTTTCCTGCATCACAGTACAAAAAAAATGAATGAAAATGCAAAACAATAATCATCTGCCCAGTCCAGTCAGTCAGAAGGATTTTTTTCTTCACCTAACACCCTTCATGACTGAGAGAAAAATGCAATTGCGAAAACTCTTTCCTTCTAATTTTTTTCAATGTGTGTGCACAGAAAGAAAAATCATTAGTACTTTTTAGTCTGTGCAACTAGCTACGTTCTTCCCATAGATTGTGAATCCGCCTACGGTTCTCCATTCCTTTTTTTTATATTTGCCAGTTTCAAGTAAATTGTTTCTTCGTTGTTTTGAAACTTATTTGGTACCTCTGATGTTAATAATAGGGGATATTAGTGGGATATTAACCATATTATGTTCATAAATGTGCATGAGTAAAGGAAATTGAAATAAAATAATATAACTTAACTTTTATGTTCACCCAAGATGTCCGGAAATTGTCAGTACAGTATCCACAGCTTTACTGATAGGGATTGGGGATTAATTCCATCATCAGCATAGTCTTTCTTATTTCTTACTTACAATTCAAAAACTATTTTCAAGAATTACTCGACACTGGCAAAAATGGCTCTATTTTGTAGCCGATTGCCAACCTTACAAAAAAGAAGAAATAAAGAAGTGGTTATTTCGTTATAGCATAGCATCGCTACTCGCTAGCACAGACGAACTAGAGGTAGAGATGTTAATCAATCTTTAGCACTCTGTGATCTTTAGTTTGTCTGTGGCTTCGGTTTAGCTTGTGTTTATTGTGTTACTGTACCTACTGTTAGAAGAATCTTCAAGGAATCATGTTAGGATACTCTAATGCTGGTATACCAGATAAATCATGGCAACCACCGGTAGCAGTGATAGAAACAACGTAAAGTTCCCTTCTTCCCACCGTAAAATCCCCACATTATTAACCAAACATTTTGAAACAATATCTTTTATATCTTTGTAATACTGTGAGTACTGTTTATCTGTAATTATTTATAATATTTTCAGAATGGGGACAATGATAATTGAAATGTATTGGAAACACGCGCCTATAACGTGTAGAAACTTCATGGAGTTGATTCGAAGAGGTTATTATAATAATACAAAATTCCATAGAGTTATAAGAGACTTCATGATCCAGGGCGGTGACCCAACAAGCACAGGGAAGGGAGGACAGTCAATTTATGGACCACATTTTGATGATGAGATCTCTTCCGATTTAAAACATACGGGGGCTGGTATTCTATCGATGGCTAACGCTGGACCGGACACTAATGGGTCCCAGTTCTTCATAACATTAGCCCCAACACAGTGGCTCGATGGTAAGCACACCATCTTCGGCAGAGTGCAGAGTGGCATGACTGTAGTGAAACGCATTGGCTTAGTGGAATGTGATAAAAATGATAGCCCCGTTGATGATATACGAATTGAAAGGGCTTATATACCTAAATAAGTAAACACTTAGGCTGGAGTGCACTATCTAAGATGCAATTTAACTACTGTCAAATCTATACTGATTCTATGAATAGTGCAATCCACCCTTACTGAGTAAAAATATATGCTTTTCTAAAAATAATTTTAAGAAATAAATGTATGTCTTGATAAAATAATTGGTTTCTTTACCATGTGTGATGGTGTTATGTGAATACAATTTATGGTCAGGTTATCATGAACAAACTAAACAAATTGGGAAATGCAGACATGTTGACCAATGAGCCAACATGCTTCTTGACATGCCAATTGTAGGGGCCCTCAGAATGTCTCTACCTTAGACTAAAGGCTCTATAGATTGGTAGCCATATTATACCGTTCGTAAATGCCTACTTTCTCTACCACGAGGCTAAATCAGCCTAGAAATGCTAAAATCAGGTTGTAAAAGGGCTAAAAATTAAAAAAACAAAAGCCCTGCTGTGAAAAAATGAAACTTGTTTAGACGAGATAAGTTTCGGCTAAGTTAAACGCAAAATCCGGTAAAACCCCTTCCAAAAGGATTCCCATATACCATTACTAATCAAATAAGTTCCTGCCTATGTCTTCTTTCATAGACATTTCAAAGAACAAGGTCGATTTAAAACAGAGTAAGCCATGAGGAATGCACTTTATAAGGGAAAGTGAGGTTATTAATCTAGTCGTATCAGGGGTATGTAAAATTTTAGGGAATCCTGATGAATGGGGTATCGGGAAAGTCGGTGAACGACTTATTTTTTCTTTCTTTATGAAATGAAATGCGATGGCGAATCGACTTGTCAGGCGCTGTTCACGTGATAATCGTTATAGTTTGAACGGTAACAATAGTGAGGACCAATCATACGTTTACATACACAGGGGTAAAAATTACACGAACGAGGGGGGGTTCGCTGAACGGTGTCTATTTACAACAATACTAACTGTCAAATTTGTCAAATAGCTGTAGTTGATGCTGTGATTTTACAAGATTTATTATGACCTATGACACACGCCATTTTCATTTCTTCATGTCACATCTTTTATTTTACGTACTGTAAAAATTTTACGTACTGTAATGCATAGTGCAGCCAAGATTGTATACTTCAATGGTGCTCACTGGACGAGGGATAGAAAGTGTTTCGCACTCGCAAAAATATATATTTATAATGTCTTATTTCTTATTATCTCTTTTATGCTGAAAGATATTCTTAACATTTAAAAACATCTCTTTTTCACTGCTTAGTAGCATTTTTTTAAATTGAGAGTTTGCAATCATTATTTTTTATTCTACCATTTTATTTACATTTGATTGATGGCAACATTAGGCGTCTGTGGAGCGTGTTATGTACATGTGATTTTGTGCCAGAATTTTTGTTAATTTACGGTGTCGTGGTACTCTAACATTACTTTTAGTTTTAAAGTTACAAGTTTCTACAGAATTGTTTATTTATTACAAAAGTGCTCTATAGTGGAATAAAATAGGACATCGTTTGGTCCTCCCTCGCAAGCGTTTCTGACACTGT
Organism: Pheosia gnoma; assembly: GCA_905404115.1. Taxonomy (NCBI): domain Eukaryota; kingdom Metazoa; phylum Arthropoda; class Insecta; order Lepidoptera; family Notodontidae; genus Pheosia; species Pheosia gnoma. The sequence continues at coordinate 9,062,400 of FR989898.1, forward strand.
CTAGGGGACGCCATGTTTGTCACGTTTTTTCCAGTTACATACATAGATAAGTTGGACAGAATTTAAATTTGCAGTAGTGTCACTGCATGTTTTAACCAGTGTTTTATATCATATTAAAGATGAATTCAGTTTTTTCGAAAAACAAGGAAAAGCGACGGCGTACTTCTTCAAGCGAAAGCAACATGGTGAGTGATTCCCGAATTCCCGCTCTCCTCTCCGCGATGTCGTTACGTTCTGCATGAAATGTATGGCCTCACGCGTTGTTGTGTATTTTTACATTCTGCGCGGCGATTGGGGTTTAGATATTATGTACATGAAAGTCATGACATTTATGAGTTGGCATGGCATCTAGAAAATAATTTGCTTTTGCGACATTATTTGGACTTTTTCTGTGTCTAAGCGAAAGATACCTATACCTACTATAGCTACAGGTACCTATGACCTTATGCAGATCATCCTAAGTAATATTATTGACTACTGGAATTTTATGCCACTTTGTAATTCTGAAGGTTCTAGTTTTGTTGGTTTTTGAAAATATCAGTGACCATGCAATATTGATAGCTGGAAAAGTGTCATGATGATTAAATAACATGACTATAACATTTAAGGGTTAGCCATAAATATTCTTTACAATTACACAGTTTTGGGGCATTAATTTTTCACCGAATGTAGTGCCAGATGGCGAGTCCATTTTTGCAATCAAGCTGGTCCCTGATATATCAGTTATACTATTTATTTGAGACAGCAAATGATTCCATATCAGTTGAAAGTCAGTCAATAATTATATATCATATAAATTAGTGTATTTACATGTAAATGAAACCGTTATAGACACTGTTTCATTCATATTAATATTTAAATTATAACCGATAAAAAATATAGAGTGTAAAATGAAATGGTTACCTTTTCATAAGGCAGACAGATGGATTCCCCTACTTGTGTATTTCATTTATAAAAGCTGGTCTAGTTCTTGATGCTACATTAATTTGTATAATTTACCCTTGAGGAACAATCATGTTTATCCTAATCCATGTATGTAAATGATAAAGGACCTTACTGCCTGAACCTTTTAGAGGTTAATTCCGCATACCAATACTTAACTTAAATGATATCCCTCATAATACATGCTCATCAACTGTGATACCTATCCTATAATACTCTGGATATTGAATTAGTAAAGAAGTAGCAAATTTAAGGGTAAACACCAATATTTAATTTTACTTGTGAAATTTTATCAGTAATGTTGCATTATCACAACTCTTTAGTAAAACCATTGAATCAATTGTTCATTAGGGCTTTGATAGTCTACATGACTTTCCAGTTCTCCCAAGATTTCCAGTGATTTGTCAGTAAAGTATCCTCAAATTTACTGATAGGGTTAGGGGGGGTTTATAAGGCCTTGTGTGTGGTTTACACCTGCATAAAATGTTTGATATTTAAACAAAAATATTCCATTTCATGTTTTCAAAATGCCTGCTTCTAAAAAAGAACATAGAATTGTATATCCCTATTAGCCATCAGTCTTGGCAATCTGCAAGGAGGATGTCGCAGATTCTGCTTACAATACATCTGTTTAATTAACTATGCGATTGCTATGTTTTCTTTTCAGCTGCTCGCAAATGTATACTTGTTTTACTTGCATAATGCAACTTAAATAATTGCCATTTATACAACAGTTGAATTTATAGACATTGGTAATAACAAGTTACTAATGCTGTATAGTCAATGTTGTTTTGTAGGCTTTATAATATGTTATAAGAAACAATTGTTTATAGATCCACTTAAATCTAGTTTTAGTTATAACATGCATACTTTCTGCCACAGATAAAAAATATATTATTCTCGTATTAACCTACCATATTACATTGACAGCTATGCGCATGCTATGGATAAAGGCAAGGAGCTTTTCTAATTTAGCCAATAAGACTGCTAAAAGTGTCAATGACAGTCTGAGTGTAGGCCACCTGGCCGACTAGCATCTGTGGTAGCCTTTTCAAAGGTTGTTTCAATTCTTTGTAGGGTATAAAGAAATCTTGTTTAATTTAAAACCAGACAATTGGTGTTTTAAAAACATAATACCACCATACAAAGCATATAAACTGTAGAGTGCCAAACTAAGAAATGCTGATATTATGGGTACCATGCAATGGACTGGCAGTGTTAACACCTACCTAGACCAAGTGACCTACACTCAAACCACTGAACTTAGTTGTTGATTTTGTCTGGATATAACTATTTTTGTTTTTCTTTTGGCCTTCACGCAAGTCTTGAAAAGGACTGGACATGTGGATCCAAAATTTTAATATTAATATCTATTGTGCTTATTAACTTATTAGTATCTATTGTGTTTCTTACAGTCTTTCGTCCAGAATGTCACATCAAGAGTGTCGGGCTTGTTGCCCTCAACATTCACCAAATGGTTCAGTAGCCCAAGCTCTTCGAACACTAATGGCTCAGCACCGACTGCTGACATAACAGACTCTTCCACCGAGGATGAAGCACTAGACAGTCCTGTGGTGACCCAGCCCCCTGGCAAGAGGATGCGTTACAGCACACCTCCAGGCTATGATCACTTCACACCTGCAGACGTATGTTCCTCTCATCATCATTATATATGTACCTTTAGACTGGAGCAATAGGCGCATGGGGAAAGGCCTTTGTCATGCTGATGAGTCAGTAATATCATTGACACAGTAATTATCAGTTATGACTAGACTTCCCACACAAAATTCTCCATGTTCAATTTGTGTTTACTAATTGATTTTGAGTGTCAAGAGTGCCCTGGAGCGCCATGTATAGGAGATACATGGCTTGAGGGCACAATATACTTAAAGGCTTAAAGTTCAAGATTCTGTTGGTTGAATTTAGTAGAATATTCATCTAATTTTACCCTCCTGGTCCAGTTGGATAAAGTTTTTTGACCATATAACATTGAATGTATATCAATGCCTTTATAATTCGCCCTTTCGAGCTACATCGACAATCCATCTATGCTGGATTTCTTTTGTTGTAACTCCAAAATGCATTAGTTTGATGTCAAATGTTCTACCATATAAACATATTTTATGACCTCCTTTTCCCATTACAGGCAAACTGCCCAGTCAGTAATACCAAACCTATAGAGTCGACATACAGCTCGTACAACGCTACACCGTTCCCGACACGGGGCACACTCAAAACACCTGCGACGTCCCCAACGGAGGATGTCAAAGAGCAAACGGACAGGGAGACAACTAAGTACAAGTCTGAACCCACCATTTCAAATGTAGGCCAGTCCGTTGCCAGCAAGAGGAAATCAATATTTGACACGTACGGCACGGAGGAGTCCAAGAGGGCATGCCGTGAGTACAATAATAATTTAATAGCAAGGGAAAGTACTTATATTGATTTTACAAAATCATTTCTTATAATTTATATAGGTAGCTTTAATTTATATATATTTTTTAAAGTCTTTTGTTTACTTATTTATGTACTATACCCTTAAATTAACAATGGAACTGTCAGAATGACATTTTCGTTTTCATTATTTACATTCCATTATAAATTAGTATGGGATGTGATTAGGTACTTGTTCATCATGTGTCAAATATTTTGTTGCAGTCAAAACGTCTCGGAACGTTATCCGCGATCCAAAAGCGCCCTGCTTCAAGCCCAGCCTGCTGGGATCGCCATTCTACCCTGGGAGGACTATGTACGGTGGGGCATCATCCTCATACGTCAACCAACCCAACATAAAACAGAAGAAGGTGGCTGTCGTCAACCAATCGCATGGCAGTGACGACAGCGCCATCAGCACCTCAGCAAGGCGTATCATGGATCTATTGGAACAGTACTCGTCGCCCCTCAATGAGGCGAAAAGGATCCCGCATTATACGAGACCCAAGCACACAAACAGTATCAATAATTCAACAGAGCAGAGTTCACCGTACTCAAACAGAATAATGTGTGAGTATATTGTATACTATTTATTTATATGTGACTTTAGGAGAACATGGCTTCTGTATATAATTATCTGAGTATATAGATTGCTGAATTATTGCCCCTTTAATTAAAATTACACTGCTATTACATCACACTAATATTATAAATGTGAAAGTTTGGATGGATGGATGTTTGTTACTCAATCACACTAGCACGGCTGAACGGATCTGGATGAAATTTGGCAAAGAGATAGATTATAGTGTGTGAATAGCACATAGGCTACTTTTTATTCCTGTAAAATGTATGGTTCGCGTGGGATAGACATACTTTTTAATCGCGGGTAACAACGCGGGGCGCAGCTAGTATGCCATAAAGCTTGTATGTATTAAGTTATATAATTAACCCAAAGCTGGAGGAAATTCAGTTTGTAATGAAGCTTTAATATTTTAGCATACAAGACGCAGGAACTTCACGTGCCCAACATCGCATCGATCCTGCGGTTGAAACAAAAGTCCCGGCTGATGGACACGACGAGCGCGGCGCGGCAAATTATCGCTTCACACAGCAGCGCATTGGACTTCCAGCCCTACCCTGTGGCAACTCTTCGGTAAAACACAAATTATTGACCTCTTGGTACATATGACGGCCTGATTAGCGCAGTTGGCAGTGACCCTGCTTTCCGTGCCGAGGGTCCCGGGTTCGAATCCTGGTAGGGACAAACTTTGTGTGATGAGCACGAATGTTTGTACCCCAGTCATGGATGTTTAGTATTTATATAAGTAATATATACTGGGTTCGCCCCCAGTCCATTGTACGGTACCCATCATACAAGCCATGCTTAGTGTGGGACCGTATAGTTGGTGTGGTCATCTGACGATATTTATTTATTTATATGTCCTAGTTGCTATCAAAAAGTGACATTGTGCCAGCTAAATATTGAGATGCACTACTTCTAATTCAAACATATTATTAATGAAACTCTACTCGTAGGCCAGAACCTGAGACGAAGCAAACCCACAAGATGACCACCAAGGTGAAAGCAAGGGTCACCAGGGCCAACCGAGGAAACCAGAATGACTTCGAAGTCGGCACGCCGATTAAAATCCAGACAGCCGCCTTGAACTTAGACCAAGACAAACTGCCCAAGTTCTCGTTCGGAACCCCCGCCGCTCAGCTCCAAGCCACTGCTACCTCCACACCAAAAAACACCTTCGATTCCACACTAAACAAAAAGAACACAGAATTATCAAATACTAAAGAAGCAGTTGTTAGTAATAATTTCAAATTTTCAAATCCACTAAGAGTATCGTGGGATGGTGCGGAAACCGATACAACGATACCTGAATATAAATTTTACAGTCCTGAACGCCGTGTAGAAGAAAAACTAGACCAGTATAAGGATAGCGTATGCCTTGACCGTACGGCGAAGGGGCCCGAAAAACCCATTGATCAATCTAACAATTGGAAATGTTCCGAATGCTGGGTCTCCAACAAGGCAGACGCCACTAAATGCGTGTGTTGCGGAGCGAAACAAGCATCGAAGAGTACCGAGAAAGGCGCCAAGTGTACCGTGTGCAAGCTAGCCGACAGCCAGCCGTTTAAAAATAAATGTAGCAACTGTGAGAAAATTCAAATCAACAATGTTGCAAGTCCGATCGTGCCGAAGGCGAGTGACGCTTCAAAGTGGAAATGTAACGACTGCTGGGTCAGTAACGATAGCAGTGCTGAGAAATGTGCTTGCTGCGGTGCAGCTAAAGCTATGAAGCCTGCCGCCGCGCCGCCGAAACGGGCAAATGCCGCACCCGCGACGGAGGGGGCCTCCGTCGATTGGAAGTGCGAAGACTGCTGGATCTCAAACAAAAGCAGCGTCGTAAAATGTGCGGCGTGCGGTGCGGCCAAGCCCGGTGCTAAGCCGCCGGCCGCCACGACGCCTGCGCCACCCGCCGCTAGTTCGCCATTCTTCAAAACATCCAGTGATTCATTCAAAAACATAGTCCAAACACAAAAGAACGAGAAGTGGGAATGCACTAGTTGCATGGTTAGAAATGAGGTCAACGTCTCAGCGTGCGTGTGCTGCGGCGCCGAGAGGGAGAGTAAAAATAAGATGCCGGGAAACAAATTCAACTTTGGCTTGAACACCTCATTCAAATTTGGCATCAATCCGAATCTTCAGGAAGCCACGCTTGCCAAAAAACCCGCACTAGAGACACCGCCGATTGAATTGAAAGAGCAGGAGAAGAATAATAATGTTTTAGCCGAAACACCGACTTTCACATTGACTTTGCCCGTCAAAAAGGTCGAGGACAAATTTGAACCTCCGAAGGCTAAGCTGGATGATGCTCCAAAACCGAGCTTTTCATTCGGCATTCCCAAGCAGAGCGCTCCTACGCCGGGGCCGACTGCCTTACATCTATCACCAGCGAAGGGGCTCCAGGAAGAAAAAGAGAAACCTCAAGAAGTACCACAAATGAAATTATCTGCACCCGATCAATCCAAGCTATCCGGTGGAATGTTCTCTTCGCCATTGACATTGCCGTCCAGCTGTAGTGCACTGGCAGTGTCGCCGGCGACCGTGCTCAGTCCATCATCGGCCGACACTAAGAAGGACGTAACCAGTATATCGATCACTTTGAAGCCGGCGGCGACGAGTACTGCAAAGCCACAGCAACAGGCCACATTCGCGTTTGGCGCGTCCTCGCTCAAGCCGACCATGTTCGGTACACCGACGACCACCGCCGCGGAGTCCACTCCAATTCACGCCCACTCCAGGAACCTTTTCACACCACCAGCGCAAACGACCGTAGCGGTGACCACCGCGCCCACTATGTCATTTAAGCCGACAGAAACCACCGCCTCCTCGCTGTTCCAGAAGCCAAACCCTGCGACCACATCTAGTGTCTCGTTTTTCCAAAGCGGTGCGACGAGTACAACGACAGCGCCGCAGTCCGTCGCGTCCACGGCGCCCTCGTTTACTTTCGGCAGCAACACGGCTGCAGCCGCGCCCGCAGCCGAGAAATCTGCGTTCTTTAGTTTCGGCAACAATGCCACCAAAACCGATGCGCCTTCAATGTTCAAAACTCCGTTCGGCGGCGCGGCCGAAACCAACGCGAACGTCAACAGTTTCGGACTTTCAAGTGGAAACCCGCTCGGCACTGGTAATGTACTGGGCGCCAGCAGCGCGCCCGCCAGCAGCAACGCTATGGCAAGCGGTACTCTGACGAGTGGAAGCGGTGTGACGCCGAGCAATCCTCTAGGGGGCTCTAATAGCCTCACCACGAATCCGTTGGGGAGTGGAACCGTGTTGCAATCTGGAAACGCGCTGTCGAGCGGCACATCCAATCTGTTCGGCTCGGCGGTTCAGAAGGAGAACGTCTGGTCATCGAACACGCCATCGACGAATTTGTTCGCGTCGAACACGACGACGAATAGCATGCAGAAGCCGGCGGGCTTCACGTTCGGATCCTCAGGGACGTTCAACGTCGGCAGCACGACGCCAGCCTTCGGTGCGAGCACGCAGCCGGCCCAAAATAATATATTCGGAATGGCGAGTCAGAACAATAATCAGCCGTCCATGTTCTCGAGCCCGGCGCAGAGCCAGCCGGCGTCGCTGTTCGGGGCGCCCCAGCCGGCGGCCGCGAACCCCGCTCCGCCTATGGGCATGTTCGGTTCTCCTTCGACGGGCGCTACGCCGACCTTCGGCGGCCAGAGCCAGTCGATACCCTCGTTCGACGTGCCCTTGATGACGTCCACTCCTGCGCCGACGCCTGCGTTCAATTTTGGCGCGCAGCAATCTACGGGCATGTTCGGATTTGGTCAGGTAAGATCCCTTCACTCACCATTATAGTATTACAGATACTTGTCTGTAGAATATAAAGCTGACAGTCCACAGCGGCATACTGTATGCTACGAACAGATACGTCACACACAATCAGGTCACACGTCACTAAGCACGAATGCGGAGATTAGTGGCTCTATGCAGATGGAAAAAAATACATGGGGGGGGGGGGGGGGGGGGGGTAATCTTGAGATAACAGTGAGCTGGTAATAATACTGTTGGTATCATTGATTCATTACTTCTAGACGAAAAAAGTAAGTGTAATCATTATGGCGATTGTTAAAGCTTTTTAATCGAGACGCTAGATTAGGGAACCCTCGGTATGCGAGTATGCCTCGTCCATTTACAATAGCATTACAAAGCATTTATTACAGAACGGTGAGCAAGAATCAATGTAATCGTAAAATCATCGCGAAAACATGCTGTCACTGTCATACTTGTTAATGAAATATGTGGTGCGAGAGGATTGGAAGATTCTAACGTTACCGAAACGCTAACGTAATAAGATTGTGCTTGAGCGGCTGTAATGGTTTACATGAATAATAAATATTTAGATTGATAGACAAGAAGGGCACTGGGCGGATTTCACTAAAACTCGCCAAGATGATAGCTTGTATGATGTAGCGCCAGATGAAATGACCCAATATTTATATATATTATTTATATGTTATAATCCTTGTTAATAAAAGGGCTTCTCATTAATCTAAAGTCTATGGGTCAGTTTTACAATATAATTGACGCTATATGGATATCGGTTCTAACTTGTATGTTCGTGTTTCAGCAACAACAGCCCCAGCAGGCGGGGGTGTACAACTTCGGCGGCGCCCCGGCCGGCAACCCGCAGGTGCAGTTCAACATGGGCAGCAGCGCCAGCACCGCGGGCAGCGTCAACACGGCCGGCCGGCGCATGCGCAAGGCCGTGCGCCGCAACCCACCCCGATGAACCACGCCCCACCACCACCGTATGGACTAGATCCACAACTTGTAAGTGTCCTATTTAATAGTTAATCTCTATGTAAACCTGTAAGGATGGCCACCCAAATGCATCCTTTATGGTGGGACTAAATTTATAAGTTAGTTAATATTTTTTTTAAATTTGTTATTACGTTGTAAAATAATTGATAGACTGGCCAAACGTCGGACGGTGAAATCGCGCACTGTTATAAAATGGTTATCAATTATTATTGTGTTGTTTTTTTATTTTATTGACGATCCTTTGTGATATGAATGATACAAATTTGGACAGCCTTATTTTGTGACGTTACTTGTAACTATTATATTTATTGTTAGGTAAACCTATTTACCACAACAGCTGATTTTATAATACTGACATTAATATTTTACATACACACTGATGCTTAATAATTGTAATTATTTGATTAATTTATCGCGCCATTTATTATTGCGCCGAATCGCTTGATGTTGTAAGCCACACTGTAAATTGTGGTTTGCAACTTCAAGCTATTTTTTAATGATTAGTTAAAATAGACGTATTTTTAACGGGCACACAAGAATTACGTAACCGGCTCGACCGCCCCGGGAGCATTGTTTCCATAATAGCGTTGCCGTTGCAGATACGCGAACCATTAGAATCATAATATCAAAGTAAAAGATACAATAGCTACTTACATATATATAAGTACACCATTTAATATAATTTTATTTTCGAAACATATAAGTAGGAATCAAAAGGTGTCGGCCGGCCGCCTAGCCGACATTCCCCTACTCTGACCCTTCTCTCTCTCTCACTTGGGAGGGAATCTGGCAACACTGTTTCCTTAATGAAATCATGGTTACGTAACTCTTGAACGCTTTCCAACATTGACTCAAGTCGATAAATGGTCATTGTATTAATTTAGTATTAAAAAAGTATTTTCATTAGCCGACAATGATAACTGTATATCGTCGCTGTTACACCGACATTATCTGTAAACTTATCCGATAAATCGGTACAACTAGCAGCAGACTAGCACGATCGGCTGCGATAAGACAAAATTAGGGATAAATCGATTTGGCCTTCTCCTATGCATTCAAATAGACAGGGATCCATATTGATTTCTTATATTTACGCTAATAATACACATTGAAATAAAACTATTTATTCGGATTTTATAGCATTTATTTTATGTTTTTACGTTCCCGACGTTTTGGCTGCTTTACAGCAACCATGGTCACAGGAGGACTGAGGTGGTTGACGTCCTAGTGTCATAGTTTGAACTGGGGTACCCTCATATTTAGTTGTTGGAACTCAACATAGCTATAGGTAGAGGATGTGGTACCGAGTTTACACCGGCCAGCGACACCTATCGGCGACGATCGTCGGTTAGCGACAAAAGTTGCTCCCTACTTCCAGTGATCCGATATTAGTGTGTGTGTAACAGCGAAGATATACAAGTATCGTGTCGGTCAATGAAAACACGCTCCTATAATAATTATATTACGACGCATGCGGGCGTCGTGCAAGTTAACCACACGAAATGTTACATAGGAACATCAATGTAGTGATGTAACATATTAACTATGATGCCTTTATACAACTCATCAGATATCATAATTATATAACAATAGACTAATTGAATGCCTTTAGATACTTGTACCTATCAATATATAAGATAATTATATTATAGCTATACATACGGGTTTGTTTGGTTTCCGAATTGAGTGTGTGAAAGTTTAAAAAGAAACAAGTTACTTTTTTTACTTAACATTATTAGAATGTCATAAATAATATCCACAATTAACATGAAAGTTATCAATATTTTCGTGACGTCTCCATTGTCATCCAGTGCGCGCATCGATGCGCCCGCGCAACGTACCACAGAGCACACGTCGCCATGGAGGACCGATTCTGACCTCGACTACTACTGGACTGTACATAGACATCTTAGTGCCCAATTGATTTTCACCATTTTGGCGCTTATATCAGTGATAGCAGTTGTGAGTGAACACGGAACTAATAGTAGAGGTAGGACAAGTGACAACTATGAGGACTAATGTTAGAAATAAGACTTGACACAACTCCGAGGACTAATGATTGGTCATGTGACAAATATGAGGACTAAAGATAGAGATAGGAAATCTGACAATTACGAGGATTAATGATAGAGATAGGACATGGGTCGACAAACATTCAATAAAATTGATTAATTTATTTCATAACAAATATATATATTTTATACATTTTTATGAAAATGTATTCTGTAATTGTGATTTCACTGAAATATTATATAGAGGCGGTCCAAAACGCGAAGGTCATTTGCATTAAATGTCAAATTTAGCTCCGGAGACGGCACAAACAATAGTTGTCATACTTTCTACAAATCAAGTCCAGATTGATTTATGTCAGTGCAATGATGATGAATGCTTGTGGCGCTTATATTATTACATGTGAGATGGCGCTATCGGTGCGTTTTTGAAAAATTCGACGGTAAACTTGTAACTTGCGAACCGCTGAACTGATATGCTTTTTTTTAATGTACGTAATAGTTCGACTAAGAATTTTAGGGAGGGAATAAAATAAAGATTTCCATATAATGTCGGAATTCGGGAAAAACTGAACCAAACACGCACTGTTAATATAATAATTGATGAATGCAATATATGCACTACAGCGTTCAGTACACAAACGCTGCGTTCGGCAATAAATAACAATTATATTTTGATGAAACTGCTTTGGAAACTATGTTCTTGTCTTCCTGCACATTTACATCCATCGCGAGGTTAGTGCTCTTGTGAATGGTGCCATAAAGAGGCTGATTTGTTTTTGAATCCAAACAATTACTATTATAATAATACCAGCCCTTTTTTATGTCCCACTGCTGGGCACGGGCCTCCCCTCAATGCGAGGGGGATTAGGCCATAGTCCACCACGCTGGCCCAGTGCGGATTGGTTAAATCTAAACAATTACTATTAACAAATTTAAATTCATCCTGCTTGTATTTATTGTGTAGCGTAAAATATAGCCATTCGTTTAGCGATTATGCTTCTATCTTTCTTTTCTTCCCCTTATTTATATTCTTCTATATATTCTTCTATCCCAGCATTTTTGTGTGCAACATTAATTTGTATTAATGGTATGATGTTTTTGGTTGTGAAAGACCTCAACATAAGTTCCATAGACCTGTAAAGTAAGCAGGAATTCCTAATGTAATCGTGACGTGATAAAAAACAGGCTGGCATTGTCACACTTATTTATAAAATCTGGGGTGTGAGCGGGATGGAAGATGCTTAAGTACCGAAACGGTGCGTAAAAAGGATTGTGTTTGAGGTACTGAATGACTTCTGTGTTCTGTTGAACTCTTAATTGTTGTCGTTCTGTTCAACGATTCAATGTTAACCGTTGTTTTTATTATCAGAATTATAAAGACGACGCAACAAATTTCAAAATTCAAAAATAAATTAAGAAAGTCCATTGTCATTACTTCCCAGAACTGTATGTAGTTTTTTTTAAATGAGGTAAAATTCCTGCATAGGGAAATATTTTTTTCAAAAATCTAATAATGCAGTTTTAGTTTTCATCAAAATCGGTATCGGGGGTCCTTTAAGCATTTTTCGCTATTCCCTATTGTTTCGGATTTGGCTATCCACGCACACTTGAAAAAAACACCTGTAGACACCTTAGTAGGTGTAGCATGGGTATAGATTCAGATACAATTTATAGAAAGTGACTTTATGGTACCCTGAATAAGAAAGGCATACAAGAATGGCATTGTTATCTACCAAGCATATATATATATATAATTATAACAAATCTCAAAAATATTTCAAAGCAAATAACATTCACTTAGCAATATTATATTTTAATAAATTGTATAAAGATTTAAGAGGGACTAGATTATATATTATGGTGTTACAGAGTCATAAAAATTGATGTTGTTGGCAGATTTATTTTTCGACAAAGTATTAGGGCACGGAGAATTTTGTCATCACTCTTGCATTCAAACCAAACAGATCTGATCAAAAAATGTGCAGCATTATGCACCTTATAGTATGCTCGCGGCAACAAGTGTTAGGATTTGTGACACTTTACAATGTTATGCAGAGTATTTTGTTCTTCATTGTACATGAAATACATGCTACACGACAGTACTAGTATGTACTAGTGTTGCCAAATTTTTGTTTGGCGTTAGTACGATCGGCGGATGCCCCTTGTTTACATGGAAATCGATCAAAAATCGGCCTTGGTAGCGATAATTTTTCAGGTCTGAAAGCCGTAAGACTGCAATTGCTGTAACACTGGCAACACTAGTACGTACAGCTTAATATGTCGCTGTCACTCGTAGCCATCCACCGAAATGATTGTCTATGCTTTAATGTATGGAATCGAAGAATTGTAAAAAATATTACAAGAGCTTTAACTAATTACCGCAAGTAAATTATATAATGTAAATGTGTTTAGATTCATACTTATAACTCTCTATCCTATAAAATCTTTGATTACGGCTTTCTATTGTATGTTTACCGTTCCGAATATTCGGCTTTGTTTAATTATACAATAAACATTAATACAAATAATTCCATTGGTATTTTTATGCAAATATCTTGCAACTTTCGGTGTTACTAGAAAATAAAGTAGATACTTATAAAATATAATTTTTACTTTTTTATATTGTTAATAAACACATTGTATTTTTTTATTATTTTGGTATTCGTATTTATCAGGAAAGCAAATGAACAGTTGTAAATGGCATGAACAACTTGTTGTATAACTTTCTGAACATGAAGTAATATTGGAAACGGACAATTGTGGAAATTATTATATACTTAGGGTTAAATGGAAAATTTTATGATATGTTAAAACCCCGGAATTTATAGAAGTTTTATAACTCAATCAAACGTCATATAGTATGGCGCACAAGGGTATGCTTTGCGCAGTACAACTTCTATAAATTCGCGGGGTTAAGACTCGTTTGAATAATGGACAGGCATCATAGTGATTATTTTATCATAGCATTGCACTCATGTTGCCTTGGGATTCCCCATACGACGTGGTCGAACTGCGCGACAATCGTGCGCATGTATTCTGTGTAATTTTTTTTGGTCCGCGATTCCTTGAAATCGGAATCGGAATCCGGAATTCCTTGGAAGCGGAAATTATATCAGCGCCGCGCGATTCCCGCTCCGTTTAGTGCGACCACGTCTTATGCGAATAAAAGCATATATAACGCGACCACGAAAGCTGGACTTTCATAAATAAATCATAAAAAGTAAAACATTATTATTGACATTAACTTTTATATCTTTGTAATGATTTAATGTAAGTATTTGTAGTTCATTATGAGCGTGTTGCACTGGGTTTTGTTGTAACTGGGGGATTGTAAACGTACTAAAAAGAAATAATGGGGTCATTGAGACATTGCGAAATTGTATATGTTATTTATGTGTCAAAACTGCCACCGTTTTGTGCCCTGAGTATAATATGTAATTGAGAATATTGGACGCGACGACTGAAAGGCTTCGATGGATGAAAAACTTTTAATAAATGTCGGGAATACTCATTTTTATTAAATGTATTGTCAATGTAGTTTTGTGGGCAATGTGGGACGATAAAGTTTGTATGTACAACGAGCAAGCTTGCTTGAATGGTACTGCAATTTTGACAATTTCATGTCCAAATGGGCTATGGCCTCAGACAGACGTAGAAATAATATAGACGCGCACAACATATTGGAGTACAATAAACCAAGCAATTCCCGACAACTACACAAATCTCCTTTGCTGTTTTGTGCTTCAATATTATTTTGTTCGCGTCTATGTTATTTCTTCGCCTGAGATTATTGCAAAGATTCAACATTCAATAAGTGATATTGCAGCAAAGAAGTTCAAGTTGTGTAGTACTTTGTGAAATTTATTTGCTCTCAATTATTTGTACACCGACATATTATGTATCAGACAGACGTCTCAAACGCCAGGATTATTTTAAATGAATTGTTTTTGTATAATGTACTAAACTTACTATTACAAGGCATAGTCATGGTGCAGGAGCACCTTCCGATGGAATGTATGTGACGAAATGTGGAAAAATAATAGTGCGTCTCATTCTACCCTGTGAATTTAGAAAGGGATAGAGCGTTGACGTTCTCGGGCTAACTCAGGCAAGGGTATTCGAGCTGCTCCGTATACGAAGATAGCTCCTCGCTAGTTCCTCAGTTTCATATAATGTTTTGTGTCGCGTTCTTAACATCTCCTTGGGCTCATAAGGTGCTTGAAGGTTGTACATGCTTGACTACTGAATACACTAGTATATTGTATAAGTTTTCATTAATCAATCATGATGTTCCTTGTCAAGCAACGAGCGTGGTTCTGGCTAGACGATTTAAATTGCCAGTGAAGCATGTGATACCTGGTATAGGTAGCCCGAAAGTTAGGGCAAAGCTACATTTGACTGGAGATGAAAATACCGTTCCTCACAATTTTTCAATAGTAGCTAAACTAAGCTAAGCTAACTTCCCTTCTACTTTGTATTTACATTTAGCTCCATATTCTCTATTCCTATTCTATTTAGTTACTTATCTATGGGTTACGTGTGACTGTAGTCAGTTTTTTTTTAAGAATGCTGCGATACAAAACGTTTCCGTAACACTAATGAAACGGCTGGGCTTTAGAATAAATTCGAATTATTTGGATTAAATGTACGTGGGATGGTCGCCGGCGTCGGTATCGTAAAGTTAGTTTTTTTTTATTATAAGTTTAGATGTATGTCTCCGATTAAACAGCACTAGAGCAAAACATTGTAACAGGCAGACAAATATTTTATATTGAAAAGGATGGGGTGAAGTTATGGGTGTGGTGTAGTGGGCGTACCTATGTGATGCAGCTGTTACGATCTTTTGCTTATGATTTTGTACATATAACTGTAGTTAAATTGAATTATGTCGAACGCGACGTGTAGTCCGCATTTGAGCCTGTTTTAAACCTTATTTATTTTAGTGGCGAAATAAAAATCAATGCGTCCAAATGCACACTACACTACCATACTTATGTAAAAAATCAAAATATGTTACCTACTGTATTTAACAGCTCAGTGGTCATTATAGTAAATGAGTAATGGATTATTGGGGAACAAAACTAATCGTGTGTGCAGCACAGTATACCCTTTGTATTATGTAATAATGTTGATAGTGATGGTGAATGAATTAACCATCGTTGCTATGGAATACCTTTAGATTTGTTCCTCAATTGAAACGGCCATTAAAAATATGATCAAGGGTTTTTTATTTACCTAAATCCCTGTGGTGGATTAGCCCCGAAGCAAGAGTCAGCAAGTGCTAGGGGGGGCTGAGGGGGGCTCGTATTTAATATAGCTCCCGCACTGGCTTATTTCGGGATTGCTAAGTCCCCTGGAGTAAGTAATCATGCGATTCACTATCGCAACTAAAACGCAGAATATTCACGATTGGAATCATTCATATCAGGGTTTGCCTAACTAATTTGAGCAAGAGACCCCTTTTCCAAAATGAACTGATTACTCAGACCCCCATAGTCCAATTACTTTGAAAATCCTATCTCTAGATATTTTTCCTATTGATGCCATAACTTTGTGGTTGGTTAAGTGAGTAAACTTGACTTCATTTCCTCATCGAAATTTAAGAAAATAAATAGACAAAATTCAGTAAATATCAGGTGTAATTAATAATTATTAATACAAATTACGTAAAATACTTAAGTAGGTAATTAATTTTGAAAAAAAAACAAATGTTGCAAAGTAAAGATAAAAAAATAGTAAGCAAATCAGCAAGGTTTTGCTCGTCAATATTTTTTTCATAGTCCGCATTAATCTCAGATCAATGTCTATGTGTGAATAAAGATTAACACATTGCTACAAATTAGATTTATATAGGTTATATTAGTTAATAAACTATAATTTCTAATATCCGAATTAGGTAGGTGCTTGTATGCTAAGTACCAACTTATTTATACATAGCAAAAATTAAAATTAAAGATACCAAAGTAAGTATTAAACCGTATGTTACGAAAACGAGGTAAATCCGTTTTAGTGTGGTTTTAGTTCAATTCATTGCTCATGGTAAGTACAAAAACGTAAATGTATCGTTAGAACGTGTACATCGGTTGAGGTATAATGGCGCCGATCGTCCGGCCCTCCTTGCTCAGAAACACGTGTTTGTGCCCTTGTCCCAGAATCCCACACGTCACAGGCTTCGCCTTGTACCTGCCCACACCGGGCCAGACCACCACACGCTTGTACCCGGGCGGCTGGTCGTACGAGCTGTTGAAGCCATACTTGTTTTTCACAAATGTTTTAGGCTTAGCTAAATTGTAATGAGCCGGGCCGGGCTCCGAAGGGCGCTGGTATCGCATAGCCAGGTCCACCAGTGCGTTCCTGCCTCGGTACGGAACACTCTTGTTTGTCTTGTTCATTCTTCCTAAATGCGACTTCTTGTACTCCTCAAGACTTCCTTTCAGGGCGAGCGGCCATGTCGCGGCCGCACACCGCAGCGATGTGTTAAAGTGGTTCTTAATCGTGGTCCCGTCTCGTTTTCCAGTGAATAAGTCGTAGGGTCCTCTTAAGGATACGATTTTCTTCGACTTTTCTTCTATAGACGCTTTGTCGATTATTCTGTAGCGGTCAGGCGCGAGCGACAGGGGGCCGGTGTCTTTGAACCGGCAGGGCTCCCCTTGGTCGAAAGACTGTAGAGTGGAATGTGGACCGTATGGAGCTTTGAAAGGTACTGGTTTATAATAGGTTCCCGGGCCTGGGTTGTTGTTTTTTATCTGTGGCTTACTCCGAGAGGTCCTCCCAAAGCCTACGTTAGGGCACGCGGCTTGGTACTGGGGCAGCCATCCGACTTCGTGCCACGCCGGTCCTAGCACGGACTGTTGCCATCGGCGGTTTTGTAATATTTTCGGGTTCCTATAGCCCAGATTTTGAGCCCACTCTTCCAGCTCGATCTTGTACCGCCAGGGGTCCTTGTCGATGCTCCTGTTCTTGTTGACCTCAAATATCTTGTGCAAGGGCTGTGGGCTGTAAAGGCAGGGGTCGCAGCCGTCACATCTCTGGGCGTAAAGACCGCTGGGATCCAAACTGGGGTGTACCGTGATCCTGCCGAACCTCTTGACGCTGGACCCGAAGGCGACACGATTCTCAGTGGCCACCATTTTAAAAACGTAAATATACTTATCTAAAAGTAACTGTTTATTGAATTCAATCTCGTGCCTAACGGCTCCATTCCGAGGATCTATCAGTTATTGTGTTGTGTAGATTCTCGATGTGTAGTTTGAAACAATATCCAAGGTTGTTAAAAATCTTTAAATAATGGCGTAAAACCTACGAATAAAGATGTAAATTTCGTTGTGTAAAACCGACTCAAAGGCTGCCTTCTAAACACACATTAGGAGAGAGTAAAGCGTATTACATATAGTCGCGACACGCGGTGGCGGCTTCAGTCACGGCCTAGGCCGCAGGCAGGGGCAATTAGCTCCACGGGTACTCAAGGCGAGGCTTGCGCAGGTGGCATGCCATCTACAGGTCGTGACATGCATGCGCATGTTTGAATTTTCTTAGTCTACAAACAAGCTAACCGTGCTAATACATCTGATTATAATCTATGATTGCCACCGCAGGCCGCGGCTGTGTGTGACACGCTTATTACCAATAAACGCGATGATAATCAAACTTTAATTTTGACACTTTGCTACTTGACGTAGGCCAGATAGTGTTATCTATTCTATGTGTTTTTAAATACTCAATCTACGGTTGAAGGTTTTAATATTTTTTGGTTTACCATAGAGATAGATTTTTTATTAACTTCGTTTTGATTTTTGATCATAGACCAATCAGTAGTTTTAATTGTTGTTTTTTAAGTTATATTATACTTAATAATTATTATAAGGAATTCCACAGACATGGAACAGGAGATATTATTAAATTCGTGAATTATGCATGTTATTGAAAGCTGCTAAGATCTAAGAAGCTTCCTTAATCTTAGATTGTAAGGCCTCAGCCTCGAATTTTGCGGGCAGCGGGGCGGCAGCGGGGCGGCGGCGCGGGAGCGGGGCGGGCAACGCAGACCCGTTCTCCAAACCAGCGGGCAGATCGCGCGGCACTATAGCGGCATAGTGTTGTGTTCGTGGTTGTGTTGTCGAATTATTTGTTTTTATTCGCGAACGAAATGTCTGAAAAACGGCGACAACATCTTTTTGATTCAAATTTATTCCTAACCCTCGATATATTTTGACACGTCGCAAAAACAAATGCAGACGCTCAGCGCGGGCGCAGGTCACCGCTTGACTGGAGTGCACCGCTCGTTGCCCGCCCCCGCGCCGCTGTTTTCGAGAACGGGTCCATTTGATTATACCACTGACGTCCATGATACAAGTACGCTAGACTAATGATATCCTTTAAAATGACAGCTATCTATTGTGCCTATTTGAAGCGCCCCCAGCGTGGGGGAAAGGAACTAAATCTGACGTAAAATGCAAATGGCCGTTGTTTTGTTTACATTGTCTCCGTGTTTATAAAGTGATTTTGAAGGTTTAACGCGATTAAACTTGTTTGTTGTGTCGTATTAATATAGTTAATACATAAATAAGTGGTGTTAGTTAATAGGTAAACCATGAAAGAGTGCGTGTTATGCAAAACTCTTTACCAGAAGGGAAGTGGGGTTACATTCCACAAGTAAGTGAATTTACGGCTAATATTCAAGAAATTAAAACTTCTATTGATATTATAGGCACTTAAAAATATGTTACTAATCTTATTTATACGTGATTACAACGCATTTGTCTTTGTATTATCGGTTTTTTATAAACAATAAAATTCAATAGTGCTGTAAAAGTTCCTTGTCGATAAAATTTATCGATATTTTTTCTATCAATATCTTAAATAGATAGAACGTTCAAGAACGTAAAAATCGCCGAAGACAGATTTGTATTATCAAATACATATTATTTTAAAACAATGTTTACTAATTCACAGGTTTCCGAATGACAATAGAAGACTAGAATTATGGCTCAAAAACATTGAAAAGCCTAGTTGGCGTCCGAAAAAATATGATTACATCTGTTCAAAACACTTCTCTGATGACTGTTTTATTAAACATAACTCATGTACTACTTTGATGATTTTTATTTTCTATTAATACCTTACCTACTCCATTGCTTCCCAAACAACATTACATTACCTCATTTCTAATTAAAAAACGATCCTTATTTAAGTAGGATCTAGCTAGTCACACACCACTCTTTAGTCCGGTTTCGGCTTATCCTAAGATTACCTACCCTACCCATGAGCGATTCGGCTAATCATTATCATTATTTGCTTCATCTTAGTATTAACCACTCGACTATTTTGGACATTAGCCATTGTTAAAGGAATGGATCATAATTATTTTAATTTTACTGCATGGGTAGGTTTAAGCATAAACATTTTTATCGATGTATCATATCACTGTCCCATCTCTATTATTAGTTCCATTCCCCCTCACTGCCGCTATCAGCGCTAAAATGGCGAAAATCAAATAGGCACACGATAACCGGGCTTATGATTAGTCCAGCGATGTATACCATAGAGGTCAGTGGATTATACGCATAAGATCCTGCCGCTCCCGCGCCGCCGCCACTGCCGCCCCGCTGCCCGCAAAATTCGAGGCTGAGGCCTAAGGCACTGGTGGAGTGTGGAGATAATATACAAAATATTACTTCCTCTCGCTTTCTCGTTCGGTGGTCAGTCAAATCTCGAAAGCGCCATCTGACCAATTATATGCCAATTATACCATTACTAACATGAAACTGTAGAACTCACAAAGGTAAGAAGGCATATTGCAAATATTTTACACATCAATTACAACAAATAGCGCTGATAAACGACTTGTGACGCAAGGATTTACTTCAAATGTATACCTATGTCACAGCCAGATCGTAGAATCCGCCGCATTAAAAAACGGCTGGTAAACGTTTAGGCAGATTGTAATACCGATTTCTTATATTTACGCGAATACTACACATTGAAATAAAACATTTTTTTAAGGATCAAACTATGACACTAGGACGTCAACCATCTCAGTCCCCCCGTGACCATGGTTGCTGTAAATCAGCCGAAACGTCGGGGACGTAAAAACTAAAATAAACGCGATAAAATCCTTAAAAAATAGTTTTATTTCAAGATTGTAATACCGTTGAACGGCCATCATATTTTTGTAATCAGCCATATTATTTTTGTAATGGCGGTTCGCGTTCTCTAATGCGACTGGTCTGGACTTGTATATGTTATGCCTGATTGTAAAACGGCTTCCTAATGAGTCACGGGTTTGGACTGCTTATTGGCACGCGTGAGCTAGCGAAGCGAGGAATACGGGGCGCGTATTCTGAAACTAATGTGGTGCCCTGAACCGGGATGACCTGCACTACACAATGCTCTATGTAATTTATCCCGAAACAAGTGCGTGCTACAGAGTTCCGGTACTGCTGTATCGCACAATGCACGTTTATTGAAAGTCGTGTGTAGTTCACTAAACCGTTCTGGACAGCGTTGTCTTGTGGACACAGCCTAAATCCTTATTCCTTGTCATATTAAGGAGGCGCATAGGCTCGCCCCCCATTTATATTGCGACCAAATACGTACAATTGGCGAAAGGTGAGTGCACTGCAGTTCACCTCTGCTTATCTCTTCGGGGGTTACAGTCGTAGGGAGTGATTTTTTTATCCAGCAAACGAGGCGCCCCTTTACAATGTCTTGTTGTAAAACTTGGTGCTAAGAATGAAGATCAACTCTCCTATCGTACTTTATTAGCGGCCAAGCTGATGGCTAATGAAGTATGTTTTTAATTTATGCGATGTTGGCTCGGTGTCGCATGCTGGTCTTGCAGTTTAGTGTTGCAGGGGACAGGACGGCGCGCGCCGCCCGCACGCGGTCGCGGCCGCGGCCGCCGCGCCGAGGGACACAGCTCCTTCAGAATTGGGGAAAAGTGTTATGAAGGGGAAACGGAGTCGGCAGTCCTCTGCATTAGTAAATACCGCGCCTTACGCAGCGTACGTACCTAGGTACATTGAAAATCGATGGGGGGCGGGAGGGAGCGGCGCGCGTGCGTCCCGCTCGCGTCGGCCGCGTGTTGCCGTCGGGCCGCCGCCGCCGCCGCACGCTCGCGACCTGTGGAACGCATCGCTCGACTTGTTGCAAACGCCACCTGTTAACTTATGGAAACACCTTGAACCTCAGGTAAGTTCGCCGGAACCGCTTCCTCTCGACGTCGGCCACTTGCGAATTCTAGAATAAGTCTATTTTTTTCGACGGTCCGAGAACGCCGTTGGCAGCGAAAGTTTGAAACACGCGCGTGTTCCGTGTCCCGCCGGGCCGTCAGATTGCTATGAATTTTTCCGAGTTTACCGGCACCCGGTGCGAGCTGTGCTTGATTTTGCGGGTTCTTTCGTAGTGGCCAAACGGATTTTTTGTGCATATTTCGGATTGGTTTAGTATTAGTTTGTTCACACGGTGCGCGGCGGTCATTCAACGGCGCGTTCAAAACTTCTGAAAATAATAAGTTTTTCACGGTCTCTACTTTTTAACGGCTAAAATTAAATGGCTTAAAGAGATTCTGTCATTTGTATAGCTTCCGACGGGGACTCCGTTTGTTGTGGTTACAGTGTTGTATACGATGGAATAAGTAAGTAACCACCCGAATATTGACTTGCGGTGTTTATGATTTGAGTTGCGGACTGTGGACTATTATTTTTCATTGAAACTGTGCGCATTTAAATTGTACATACTTACCTATTATACTGTTCTACTTACGCATTATTTTGTGAAAATATAGGTAAAAGGTAGCTACGTAATATTGTATTTATTTTGTAGAGTTATGAATAATTATAAATACCTAGAATATGTACAATCTGAAATTTAATGTATATATATGAGTACGGGTTGGTACGTTCTTCATGAAAACATGTAAATACCAACCTATTTATGTACCTACCTATGCGATATGTGCCCTATGATATATTAATACCTATAATAATACCAGCCCTTGTTAATGTCCCACTGTTGGGCACGGGCCTCCCCTCAATGCGAGGGGGTTTAGGCCATAGTCCCCCACGCTGGCCCAGTGCGGGTTGGCGGACTTCACACGTCTTTCGAGGGGTTCACTCAGACATGCAGGTTTCCTCACGATGTTTTCCTTCACCGTTTAGCAAGTGATAATCGTGGTTGAAAATGAGATTCGCACATGAAATCCAGAAATCCCAGAGGTGCGAGCCGGGTTTCAACCTGCGGTCCTCGTTACCGAGGCAAGCGTTCT
Source organism: Pheosia gnoma (assembly GCA_905404115.1). Classification (NCBI taxonomy): domain Eukaryota; kingdom Metazoa; phylum Arthropoda; class Insecta; order Lepidoptera; family Notodontidae; genus Pheosia; species Pheosia gnoma. The sequence goes on from FR989898.1 coordinate 9,085,405, forward strand.
ACCAACTTGGTTATCACTGCTATTATTCATACCTACTCTAAATAAGTTTTTTACCGACTTCAAAAATCGGTTCTCAATACGATTGTATATTTTTAATATCATGTAAACTTATAAGATATGTTTCTTATTAAGTAATTAGTGACCTAGGTACCTACCTACTGGGTGTCTTAGTTCCTTCTTTGTTCGTCGCATAGGTATGTATGCTCGTGTAACAAAACGATTAAACGAGCATTTTCCAGACAGACAATTCTGCTCTTGAAATTATTAGCAGTCGATTTATATTTAGAATTTCATATATTGATAGATGAGCCGTTATTAAATACCTATAAGCAAGCATGTACCTACTCATTTTAACGGCTGCCACGTAGAAGTTCCGGTCAGACCAATGCTACCCTGCCGGCTATCAGCAGGCTCCTTAGGTCTGTACATTACATTAGATTTGTTCAATAAGTAAACACATTCTATCAAACATTTGATATCATCCGTTATTTCGTCATTTCCCTGCGACAAACATTGGTAAATTTGAATACCGCGATTCAGACCTTTGTAAATGTTGAGCGATTGTATACAGTGCCATCTATACTCCGAATAGAGAATACGCGTTTTATTGAGGATATAGAGGGCGCTGCAGCACCTAAAGCAGCACTCTATTCATTAATTGCTTCACATTTTAACCCTCATTAGATATGGTTGGATTACAATTATAGTACGCCTGTGGGCGTAGTTTGCGTGAACATTACGTCATCATACTTATCTCCTTAAGTTTTATAAATATCTCTAGATTGTATCGGGAAACTTTCAAGTCGGTTACTTTTTATAGCGACTTGTTAAATAATCAGCAAGCTGTAGTAGAGTTGCATTTCCTTGATTTAAGATACTTATTCTTTACAATTATTATGATAGCCACAACTAAATATGAGGGTACCCCAGTACAAACTATGACACTAGGACGTAAAACACCTCAGTCCTCCCGTGACCGTGGTTACTGTAAAGCAGCCGAAACGTCGGGAACGTAGAGAACATAAAATAAACGCGATAAAATCCGTATAATTAGTTTTATTTCAAAGGTAGGTATGTACTACTGCACTGGAGAGACCTGGCAGATACAATGCCGTACTAGTCTGTGTCTGCTCATAAGCTATACAGACAGATGCTAATGTGCCCTGACATGATACCAGCGGCACGATTGGGGACCAAACATTATAACTAGAGATGTAGGTACCGGTTATACTTCACGCCCGATATAACCGATTAACGGTTATTCGGTTAAATTTTATTGCCGATCAATCGGTGAATTCATTAATTATTTTAAGATGTTACAAGTACTTAAAAGGCGCCTACTTTAGATAGTCTTTTCGTCAGCCCTCCGTGAAACGGGGAATTCATCTCAGGAGTTAATACTTTTTTATTCTTTAGTTCAAGTGTAGCCTAAGAAGTTTATATTACTGAATCTCTCGCCTAATTAAATTTTACTTCCGAAATAAGAGTAAATTGTTAGTCCACTAATCTCGTTTAATTACTTTTTAACATGACACATTTTGCACTGGAAGCTGGAAGTTTTCGAAACCGCATATAATCGGCGTCTGGCGATTATTGAAATGCCGATTGGCCTCGCCGATTGCTCCTTGGTACATCTCTAAATGTTACCATATATTCTATACGGTGTGACGTGACCGCGTCTCGCTGGATTGAATGCGTTACCGCAGTTTGGGATGCTGCCGACACTCCACGTAGGATTACTGGGCCCCGAGTCTGCTTACAAAATGTCTAGGTCTCAAAAGAAAGGAGAGCCATGGAATCTTAAAACTACATGTGTGTGCCTTTTTATTTTCAAATTTAGAACACGGTAATTCAGTTACAATACAACCTTGTCAGTTGCTTTCCTATCACAGTTTGAAAATAGAACTGGCCTAAAACATGATATTATGAAAAAAACAATGGCTACATTGAGAGTGACTGACAAAAATTACTCCCATTTTTTTCGCATTTAAAATTGGATATCCCAGTATCACTACAAATTTTTATTTATAAAAAGCTTAAGTGTACGTAAGCTTTTCTTCTTTTGAGACCTAGACATGTTGTAGGCAGAATTTATATTTTTATGCAACCATTTATTTTATAGATTTCCCGCTATATTATAAAATAGAATGTTTTATCTATTGACGATATCATTACAGACAATAAATGATTTCATATGCAATTAAAAAAGCTATGGGCCTGTTTCAACGTACTGATAAAGCCTATCCACATTTTTTTTCTTACTGCTATTAATTACTTGACATTGGCCAAATACCTACTAAGTTGTGGTTGAGGCCATATACATATTAATTTTATAGCATCGCATTTCGGTTCGTAAAGAAAGAAGGAGAAAAACAATATATATTGACAGAGATATTCGCAATAAAAAGTAACAATCAATAAAAAGTTACTTGACGATAAAAATTAACCAACCGCCTTTTTACATAATATGTATGGGCCATCAGACCGTTGCAAAATAAGCCCAAAACATACTAAGATTTTTAAAGTAAGTAAGGGAGTATAGTTTGGCAGCTCACTAAACAATAGAACATCATTACAATGTAAATTGATATTCGACTATGTGAATGCATAAATGTTGGCACACCAGTTTGGTGATTGCCAAACCCTTCCAATTAACGTCGTGCCTGCGATCGAGCCCTTTGACCACCGCGCGGGAGCTGCGCGTGGACGGCCACGCGGGCTCCCTGTTCGTCCCAAGCCACGCGCAATCTAATTTGATTGCGTACCAAATGTTTGTCGCGAACACAGCATACAGAATGTTCGGGATATAGCCAAATTCTAACACTATCTAAATTACTTACACGTTTACTTTTCTAAAATAAAAGTAGCCTAAGTTACTCCTTGTTACATCAGCTATCTGCCAGTGAAAGTCCCCTCAAAATCGGTCCAGCCATTTCAGAGAATAGCCGGGACAAACAGACAGACAGACAGACAGACAGAAAAAAATTGTAAAAAATGTTGTTTCGGTATAGGTAACGTGTATACATCCAAATGCACTTAGTAAAAAGCGGTTATTTTAATATTACAAACAGACACTCCAATTTTATTTATATGTATAGATAGATGTATATAGATGACGTGATGCACTGACACGTCACTCTCTGACTCACTAGTCAGTGAGCTTTTATATAAAGAAATAAGAAGTATATCACTCCTGCCGCCATAGACATGAGCAGGTACCGCTTTATTTGCCTTCATACAGCGGCAACTGTAACCCTTCAATAGCAGTTATGCATTTTGAAACACGTCGGGCGGTGCGTCAAAGCGGACCCTGCGGTGGGTTCAACATTTCACAGTTCCACAGACACTATATTTCCATTTTGCCAATGCACAACATTTTATTTTTCTGATTCCATTTTTAAAACAGCCAGTCAGTTTAGAAGATTGATTTAAAAAAAAATGTACAACTACTTTTTTATCTTCTATCGATTTAATTAAAACACAAATACTGTTCGTCGGTATTTTTTTTAATGTAGGATACAATCCGAATCAGATTTAAAAAGAAATTAGAATTGAAAACATTTCCCCGGAATATTGTAAATTTTGGAAAATGTTAATGTAGTTTTTCTATGGTATTTGGGCAACGTTTGTCTTGTCAGATAATAGAGAAAATTATGATTAGTTTCCTACATAAGCCATGATGGTTTTATATATTAGTTAGAAAGCTCAGAAATCCTCAGCTAAGTAGTCGAAACTAAGTTTCATTTTGAATGGGAATAACTAAATGATACTTGAGATGAATGGAAAAAGTTATATCAGAGAGAAGTCGTTAAAAGACCGCGAATCTGCGGCGCGAGTTGACTGACCTATTTAAAAGGGTTTTAAATGTCTTTTAGTCCTTACAAAAAATATCCCTCAACTTTATTTTAGATCGTATAAGATCTAGATTCGATCTATAAGGAAGTTGAACCGTGAAGTGGTCAATTCTGATTTATTTTCCAATAAATGTGTTTCTTTGATAAATGATGTTGTAATATTGTTGGGATATTAACCATTATGCGTTCATAAAAGTGCACGATTGAAGGAAATCGAAATAAAATAGTATAACTTGACTTTTTAAAGTCTCCCAAGATGTCCGGTAAAATCCAGTAAAGTATTCACAGCTTTACTGAGAGGAGGAGGGGATTCATTTCATCATCATCATCGTCATCAATAAAGTAGGCAGAGTACGCCGTAATAATAACATTAATATCGCCAGACGAACACGCCCACTATACGGTCCCATACTAAGCAACGCGTGTAATATGGGTACCGTACAATAGACTGGGGGCGAACTGAGTACATCACTTATATGGATACTAAAAATCCATGACTCGGGTACAAACATTCGTGTTCTTCACATAAAATTTGTCCCTACCAGGATTCGAACCCGGGGCCCTCGGCGCAGAAAGCAGGGTCGTCAAGAACGTCATCGTTATGGCCGTGAAGCTTGAGGCTATGACGTAACAGGTCATATCAACCGGCACCCAACCTGTTGATTAAGTTTTATTTATTCAAAGCGAGCGCGCGCAAGACGCCCTGTTTCAATTATTTATCAGATAGAACATCCTCGGGCCGTGGCAATGTTCCCGCCAAGTTGGTATTATGTTCCTGGAACACACGAGTTTATCAGATAGAACATCCTCGGGCCGTGGCAATGTTCCCGCCAAGTTGGTATTATGTTCCTGGAACACACGAGTTTGGCACGAACAATGTTCTCAACGTGTGGGCAGCACGTCAAGTGCGAGCTAACCGTATCCTTTATAGTCTACCGTATTTGGACATTTTGTATGGAGAATTGAAAAGCGCCTCTAGCGGACGGTATTTAAAACTTTCTCTCCATACAAAATGTCTAAATACGGTAGACTATATAGTATACGGTTAGCTCGCGAATAATCTCGCACTTGACGTACTACAAGTATCACAGGAGCATTATCAGTCCGACCGATATTTTTGACTTACCGGCTCTTTCTACAGACCGTTCACCGTAAGATGTCCCCTGCCGTAATGTTACCAGTACCCAAGGCAAGGGACTTCTTATCGTGAACGGTCTCTACTTCTTTCCGGCTTTACGAAATGAAATGCGATCAAATAAAATGAAAATGAATATGGCCTCACCCACAACTTTGTGGGTATTTTGCCAATATCAAGTAATTATTAGCAATAACATATTAAATAAATACACATTTATAAATAAAATAATGGATGTGACATGATGATATGAGAAAGGCGTCCCGGCTCACTTAATGCTATACCTAAACTATAAATACATTGCGGGCTTAGAAACCAATTTAAAAATAATGGCACTGTTCAATGGCCGATATATATGACAATCGGGGTTCAATTTATCTGGTCAAGCCTTTCCAATTTGCGATAGATTGCACCCCACTCCACACTACCTATAAGCTTGTTGCCGATGCCCGATTGCGTACCCAATATTGCATCCGACTTATATTTATATACTAGCTGTTGCCCGCGACTTCGTCCGCGTGGTATTTAACAAAGCCGCCGTTGACAACAGCCTGCTCGCCCATTCTGAGCCCGCGGGACGCATTGCAGGTTGTTGCTATCAAACTTAATCAGGCGCTGCGCTGCAACATTGGTTTTAATTTTTTTTCCTGAAATCCTATTTTTTTTCTAAAATAAAAGTAGCCTAAGTTACTCCTTGTTACATCAGCTATCTGCCAGTGAAAGTCCCGTCAAAATCGGTCCAGCCATTTCAGAGATTAGCCGGAACAAACAGACAGACAGACAGACAGACAGACAGACAGACGGACAGACAGGCAGACAGACAAAAATTGTAAAAAATGTTGTTTCGGTATAGGTAACGTGTATACATCTAAATGCACTTAGTAAAAAGCGGTTATTTTAATATTACAAACAGACACTCCAATTTTATTTATATGTATAGATATCGAACGTAGGGCGTAAGCTTTAACTCCAATCAATTCGTGGGTGCACTTATTGTATTGGGACCGATATCAAACGATTATTGCGCCAATACTTTATTTTTATTACTGCAGGTGTAAAGGAGGCTAACGTGTTTATCAGCCTATGTATATTTACGCAAATACTACACATTGAATAAAACAGAGTTAATTGGTAATATTTTGACATCGGCAGTGTTATCAGGAGCGAAAAATAATAAAATATATTATTTCCTCCTCTGAGTTTGGCGCTTCAATATAAGAGTGCAAGCACTCTCTCATCTCCGTTTAGATTTTTAATTCGTTGGCGCTGTGATACACAGGAGAATATTAAACATGTCACATCAAAAACAAGGCAGTCGTTCAGCCGTCTGTCTTTTTTTAGGAGGCTCATTTAGCCTCAAAAAAAAAGACAGACTGCTGAAAAACTCCGTCTATTTGCTGTCCATTAAAATGGTATTAATATTATGTGTTCAACCAAAAGAAAAACAATTTCTTGTTCGTGGTGCAAGTGGGACGAGCATAATGTTTACACGCTCCAAAATTAGCCGACCTTTTACTTTCACGAAGCTTATATAAACAGGCGTTTTGTTCGTGGGATGAGGAGCTATTACTGTTTGTTTGGGTTTTTTAAAGTTGTATAACAACACAAAGTTATACTCCATTCGCTGCAGGGGCGGATCCAGTATGGGGGGGGGGGGGGGTTGAGGGTTTTCTTCAGGCCTGTAACGGGGGGGGGGGGAATTGCACCCATTGCCCCCTCCCCCCTGTATTCGCCCCTGAGCCCCAAATCTGCAAACACAATCGATTCATAATCAAACAGCAACCGCATAGTAACTGCCCGTTTTGACAGATATTGTATGGGATATCTGTCAAAAGTGACAGCTACTATGCGGTTGCTGTTGGATTATGAATCGAGTGTGTTAGCAGACTTAGGGCCCTGATTCTGTGTATTGAAAGGTAAACAGTATACGTACAAAAATAATAGCATTACCCATCAACATTTACTTATAAACTAGTTTTTAAGTATACATACCTACCTCAATTTAACATTTCAGACCATTCAATTTTATGAACGGAGTTCGCGAATTCATTTTCTCGCTTAAAAATTGTATTTCATTTGAATCCTCTTTTAAAATGTTAGTCCACCGACACGTTTGGGGTTGCGAGAATAAAAAACGGTCGTCGCTTTAGCCCGGAATTACGGTATGTTGTGTTTAAAGTTTACACCATGTTTATTGAAAAAGTTTATTCTTTTAACCTTGCACGTTCAGCTCGAATATATAAGGTGTAGCAAGAAAGGGTCTACCGAGCCTCGAACCTGCGCTTCCTTAGTGAATTTGTAATGATTACGTGAATTCGAAATTTCATATGTGGATTTATAAAAAAAAATGCCAACTAAAAGACAATTGTGGTTTTCTGTGAATATCTTTTTTAAAAGACTTAAAAAAGGAGGAGGTTCTCTATTCGGTTGTATTTATTTTTATTTTTATGTTTGTTACCTCAGATCTCCGTTATTCAAGAAACGATTTGGAAAATATTTTTTTTGTATGAAAGGATATGCTTACAGATAGGTCTATTTTTTTTCAAAAATGTGTTCTGATTCGGTCATGAGGAATTGAGAGGACTCCTCTAATTTTATAGGCATACCCATAGCGATTTTGGTACTTTCATCAAGAAGTCAAGAATTTGCCTTGAGAAAGTATCATCTGCTGAAGTGAAAGTGATGAAGAAGACCACAAATGGCCACTGAAACTTCTCAATGACACGTATTTCACGAGTGGCGCCAAGATAATCTCGATTATGATCATTAATTAGTTTTTAGCATCAAAAAGCACCTACCTATATACAGACGAAACACCTATCTATAGACAAAACCACGTGTGTAGGTTGGCAACACACTGGCCACACGGCTGAGATTCCCGTATCGTCTTAACACAGTCTTGCCATCGTTGTGGTATTACTGTTATGTGACCTTCGTCCGACGAAATATATATACATACAATCACACATTCCATTTCTTGCTATACTAGGTATCCCTAATTGGGGTATTAGCATCTTGATAGCAAAGCACTCGAACGAACTTATTTTAAATTCGTAGCTAATCTACGTCGTAGCACGTCGTAGGTGATGATTGAGGCCCCCGTAGCCGCTACGATTCGTAGCATTTTGGAGATGAATAAAGAACATTGAATTTATTCTATGCGATAAATGACTGCATCCCCGAGGTCCATTCGACTGAGCTCAGACCACTCGGCTGCGGTTCTGGTGGTCGCAGTTTCAATTCCCGTGCGCGGTTAATCCCGCAAACGGTCTTCTTGATAGTCGATATTTTTTTGAGTCTTGCTACCACTATTCTAGAACTTGAACCAGTTAATTTGCAGCTGGTACCTGTAGAGAGAGAGACAGGTACACTAGCAGGGAAAACGCGGCTGGAGCGGCCACAATAAAAAAAATAATGGTGACATTGTCATGTCTCTCGGGATAAGTTGCGTGGGGGTGTAATCGGGGCCCGGAACCGGAAAGCCTATGAACGAGTTTTGAATGAATTTTTGTATCTTTACTGCTGCCAGATTTGACTTATGATTGCCCATTCAATTTAATTACTTTTTGAACGGCTATATTATACGCAAACCCCTATAAAACCCGTTTGAGAGTGTTACCCATATAACACATACCTGTCTTTCATAGACAACTTGCTTTTTTTTTTCATTTAAATTAAAAATCCATCGAACCCTTGGGAAATCCCGTCATAAAAGTTACGTTAGCAGGCCAGTCGTTCAATGGTTCAGTAAATTTATTAGGGAATCCCGATAAATAGGAATCCTCTTAAACGACTTAAGCTCATTGAACGACTTGTCCGGGCCATGGGTGACACGATTGTATACATGTGAACTTGAAGCAACAGCCATACCCAATATAAGATGTAACAGGTCTGCAAGCATTATGTAAATCATTTCAGGGGGCGAACGAGGCGGTCATACGGATCACGTTTATGTATTAAATAAACGTGTACAAAGGGCTTATGTTTTTTTCCTTTAAGACCTCAAGCTGGTAACATTTATCTATACATCTGGGGCCCCAAGTCTGCTAACGCAATCGATTCATAATCGAACAGCAACCGCATAGTAATTGTCACTTTTGACAGATATCCCATGCAATATCTCTCAAAAGTGACAGTTACTATGCGGGTGCTGTTGCAGGTCACTAGACGTTTTGAAAGCTCTTTGAAGATCCGCTGGGCACCCGGTCCCCGCAATAAATCATCCAAAGGGAATTATTTCGTTATTATATTTGTTCCCTCGTGGCATTCTCGGTTGCGTTAAATTGTGTTAGGCAATCCAAACCTAACGCTATAAATGCCAGGATTGCTAAGCGTTTTCTGTGTTGTATTTACACTATTAAGATATGTTTAACGAAACTCTCTAACTGAAACTGTTCGTTCGAAGTTCAATACAGTGACACGTTTACATAAGCCAGTTAAAGTACTAATTGATTGGTTACTCCGACGATAAATTACATCGGAAACTTGCTCTTGGGCGTCAGGTACCGTCAATAGGCAGCCATGTTGATGCAAAGTCCCTTTGAAATGTTTGCAAGTTTTCTGTGTTGTTTCCTTTAACATTTCCCAACTTTACTTGAACTTTATGGGATGGTTAGGTGACGGTTTAGGTAGTTTTATTTATGAACCTAATCCCACTAATATTATAAATGTGAATGTTTGGATGGATGGATGGATTTTTGTTACTCAATCACGCCAGAACGGCTGAACGGATCTGGATGAAATTTGGCACAGGGATAGATTATAGCCTGGAATAGCACATAGGCTACTTTTTATCCCGGTAAAATGTATGGTTCCCGTGGGATAAATTAATATGGTAGCATACATACTATTTAATCGCGGGTAACACCGCGGGGCGCAGCTAGTTATTGCTGAATAGCCAGCATATCGTAACAAAAAAAAATATTCTTCATTCTAGCATTGATTCCCCATTTGACCCACTCAGGGGTCGCTTTTCCAAAACAATCCTCCTCAGTGCATCTCTAGGGAACTCAAGGAATATATCACCACCAAACCCACCAACCAAATGTCAAGTCTCTACGTTGACGTCTGGGATGTGCGTTGTGTGTTAAAAAATATTAAATACTCAAGTCTAAGGCCTCAGCCTCCAATGTAGCGGGCAGCGGGGCGGCGGCGGCGCGGGAGCGGCAGGATCTTATACGTAAAATCAAATGGACCGGTTCTCGAAAACAGCGGCGTGGCAGCGGCGCGGGGCGGCCAACGAGCGCCGCTCCCGCGCCGCCGCCGCCGCCGCCCCGCTGCCCGCTAAATTCGAGGCTGAGGCCTTAGACAAACTAGCCGGAGCTTGGTTTCGTTCGTTCGTGATGCTGCCAGCGTTCTGGGCACCCTGCCGGCCGATGGTGGTGGGGATTTGCTGGTTGCATTTTGAAGCCTGCCTAATTTTAATTTTAATCTTACTTTTTTTTTTAATGTACTACCTAACCATTGAATCTGCGCTTCTTCAACGCATTAGCAATCATTATTTGAAGCCAAAATTTCTATAAGTCTATTTAAAATAAAAATTGATCCAAAATACCAACAATAATCGATTTGATGAGAGCAAAATTTATTTTTTAAAATCGACCTAACAAAGTTCGGTTTTCACATAATGCTTACAAATGTGCTAAAGCAGCGCAGATTCACAGATTAGTATAACCCTTTCTGAATCCCCCTGTATATACCGCCGTGGTGTCGTTAACGAATAATGTTGATAATTAATGGTCCAGGTAGAAGTTCCCTCGATAGAACACAATACGTAGGCCCACGCCCAATTTGAATTTCGAATTTAAGCTCATGTGGCGGTTGCTAAGCTGACAGGTCCGTTGCTATGGGACAGCTAGCACCTAATTGGATGGTGCGCCTCACACCTCACCGCGTCTATGGCCCGCTCCAACCCTCCAATTTCAATGGATATACAATCTTCAGATTTGTTAGTTACCTATCTATCTACTCGTAATAATGCACATAATTTATTTGAATGGATGTAATCCATTGCTTTCTAGATATTCATTATAACCGGAAGCTATTTCACAGAATTATGGTAATGCGTAGATATAATTATAATTGCGGGGGTTAATAATATTCGCGCTATATATGGGGTTAGTCAGGGTTATTCAGATAGGGTATACTAAGCCTGGAGCCTGGGCTTCTTGAGCGCACTTGTAAACACTATTAAAAAATAATTTTGTTCGCATGAAAACACAATTGTCGTATATAATAATAATACCAGCCCTTTTTAAATGTCTCACTGCTGGGCACGGGCCTCCCCTCAATGCGAGGGGGATTAGGCCATAGTCCACCACGCTAGCCTAGTGCGGGTTGGCGGACTTCACGCATCTTTCGAGGGGTTATCTCAGACATGCAGGTTTCCTCACGATGTTTTCCTTCACCGTTTAGCAAGTGACAATCATGGTTGAAAATGAGATTCGCACATGAAATCCAGAAAGCCCAGAGGTGCGAGCAAGCCGGGGTTTGAAACTGCGATCCTCGTTACCGAGGCTAGCGTTCTACCAACTTGGCTATCACTGTTATCATTGTCGTTTTGATGGATGAAAATAAACATTTGTTTATTTTCAAATCAACAGATCTAAATTCTGACTCCACGTGGCGTTTACAAATGCGCTATAGAAGCCCAGGATCTAGGCTTAGTTAGTTCCATACCCTTTAAAAAGTAGTCAAAAAAGTGGCAATCAGGATGTCATTGTCATTCGATTGCAAGTGAATTGTGTTAGCAGACTTGGGGATCAGAAGGTTATGTATATTAAAAAAAAGAAAGAGTTTTTGTCAGGTCGGCCTCCATGATTGTAACGAAAGCAGTTCACAGAGGCAGGAAGGCACGCTTAAAAAAAATTAACAACTTTTTAATTTACTTTGAACGAAGTTCGCTCAACTTATAATGCGAATACACTGAAAGTTTTTACCAAAAGAAAATATTGCTTTCCTTTTTCTTTTTTTAGGTTGGCAATCGGCAATCGGCTGCAAAATAGTTAAACTTTTTGCCAGTGTCGAGTATTTCTTGATCATTGTAATAAAATTATAAGTAAGTACCGCTATTGATAATGACGATGAAATGAATCCCCTTCACCTATCAGTAAAGCTGCGGATACTTTACTGAAAATTTACCGGACATCTTGGGAGAACTTGAAAAGTCAAGTTATACTATTTTATTACAATTTCCTTCACTCGTGCACGTTTATGAACACACAATGGTTAATATCCCACTAGTATTACACATTATTTATCAATGAAACACATTATTTGGAAAATAAAATGAAATTGACAACTTCACGGTTCAACTTCCCGGTCCAAAAAAAAGTCCATATATTTCTTTATTTCTTGTATTATTCACCTTGGCCTGCCCATCGTCTGCGTACTGGGTATTATGTGGTACATATTTTATGTACCAATCAAACCAGTTGCAGCTGTTTACCGTACAGCTCTTCGAGGCATTTTACCTATTTCTACAACACCTAGTAAGTTGACTCACTATACAGAACGAATCAAAAAGGATAAACAAAGATACCTAAGAATTACGAAACGTAAATTAAAAAAAAAATGCTGACATAAATTTCAATATTTTACAATGATTACAAGTGCGCTATAGAACCGCAGGCTCCAGGTTTAGTATAGCATTTCTGAATCATTCTGTACAGTGAACAGATTTAATTTTATTTTTATTTTGATTTGGAAAACCATGGTCAAAAAGATGAAGACGTGGGAAGTACGCGACTATGGCCTGAACCTGCCTCTAATTAAAGAAAGACCTTAATTAATATTTTAATATTTAGGGACTTTTGTCCTTATACATATATGTCAGTCCTAGGAAGGCCTTTGTTCAACAGTATAATATGTAAACTTCTTCTTTCTTTACGAAATTAAATGCGATGAAATAAAATGGATATGAATATGGCCTCACCCACAACTTAGCGGGTATTTTGCCAATGTCAAGTAATTAATAGCAATAACACATTCAATAAATACACATTATAAATAGATGAATGGATGTGACATGATGGTATGAAAATGGCGTCCCTCTACATGCCACTTGGTTATCCAGAGAATCTAATGTAATCGTAACGTCATCGAGAAAGCATGCTGTCACTGTCATTCGAATTTCTAAAGCCTGAGGTGTGAGCGGGAAGAAAGTCGCTAACGTTACCGTAACGTTAGCCGATGTCGCTTTAGCCGCTGATTCAGACGCGGTTACTACACTACACAAGCTAGATGGCTTCCACAAGTGGCTTGACACTAGTTGCGGATTCTATTACTCATCGTTCTGGCGTGGGCACGGCGTCGCCACACCGCTGCAGGCGGAGCGGCGCGAGCCTTTATAAATAAGTCAAAGTCTAAGTCTTCATAAACAATACGACGACGTCGAATTTGACGATCAGATTAGTGCAGTTGGTAGTGACCCTGCTTTCTGTGTCGAGGACCCCGGTTTCGAATACTGGTAGGGAACCATCTTTCAATGACCACGAATGTTTGTACCTGAGTCATACAATACAATACCTTCATTTGATACTGAAGCGTCACGAAGTTCGCCGGGACAGCTGGCTCATAATATATTCTAGATACTAACAAACTAAAATCGATACCAATCCAATTAAAGTGGAATTCAAAAACACATATCGCACACTTGTCGCGATTGAAAGCGCGAATAAAATAAACACGATTGGCCAAACATATTGCTAGGTGATTGGTCGGCGCGGGCCGGATGTGAAAATAAAAAAAAACAGCTGTATCCTCAAAAATAAACAAGCTTAATCCTTCAGCGATTACAGTGCCTTCCATATTTGCGTCGAGAATTCGCAGATAACAGCGAAAACTGTTTGCGAATTTCATTCGGCGCATAAGCTCTGATTTATTTCGCGGGTTCGGACGCTTGTTAAATGCGCGCGTTTTAATACGATGTATACGGAATATATTCGAACATATGTATTACGTGACAGAATGATGCAGCACTGCTAGATGTAACTGGAAGGCACACTTCAAAGAGTTCGTTCTACGCTACAGGTTCGTGTTGGTTGATTTTATTGAGATTTCGCAAAAGCCCGCCGTTTGATTTTCATTTTAAAGCTTTCCTCACAATGTGAGCCGATGTTTGCGCGCTCGCGTCAAAGTAAGAATGTCTTTATTGCTGCCGAATCATACGTACCTACAAATTTTACAGATTTTCACCTCTCCCTCCAACTCGAAGCTTTCATCACAGGATACCTGAAATAATTTACATTCCGTTCAACACTGATATTTGGTATTCCTTTAGCCGCCCCGTAATAGTTCTACAAGCGCTATCTATCCATTATTTAATTTGAGAACTATTAATAATAACACAAAGTCGTATTAGTTGCACCATTTATAACTCAAGAACGGTCGGGCCGATAGTTATGATATTAGATTTTTTAAATTTGTCTCCGTCCTGTATAGCAGAATAACTATTAAAAACATGGGAAACATTCACAAAAAATTATAATAAATATAATTTATTTTGATTCTGAGGCGGTACGATGGTTGCCGGGACAGCTAATTAATAATACGGTTCCAAACGGGTGGACCAAACGATGACGTTTTTATTACTCTATATATTTTTTGCTTCTAAGGCTGACACTCCATTGAGACGGAGTGGGGTGGAGCAATACAGCCCCCTTATTTTCACGTGTCTGCCTCGCTCCGCTTGAGTGGAGTTTGATAACGGAAAAAGCTGCTCCATTCCTCTCTGCTCCGCCCCACGCCATCCAGCTTTGGTTTCGGTGACGACTGATGTTAGTCTTTTGTTTCCAGCGTTGGCCGCCATGCCGCGCTGTTATATGGTGAAGAAAGGCGCGCAGAGGCACGAAGGTCCCCCGCCCCGCAGCCCCACCGAGGCGAGCGTGGCACCGCCGTGCTACAGCCCGGACGAACACTCCTCTCTCACAGGTAAATACTAACCACTAACGAGCTAACACCACATGAGTTTAAAAATCCCACAGAGGCCAAGCTATACATACCTGCTACCTGATAAGCACAGTTGGTAAATGAATATACCGGTTGAAATGAAACTAATTTTGTGTGTAGTATTCGCGTAAATATATGAAATCAATATGAATACACCGGGTTCGAATTGGTGGGTGCCAACTGTGTGATGAGCACTGTTGCCAAAGCTGTTGCCTCAGCTGAATGCACCTTTTTCTTCCCTTTTTTCAAGTTATGTGTTTTAATAAATTACTTTGTTGCGCTTGCGTCTTCAGCATGTCGTATCCATTTTTTCTTCTTTTTTGTAATGGCTGCCGCGAACTTCCGGTGTTGCCCGGTTAGTTTGTCTATGGCTAGTGATGGGCTATTTAGTCGGCGTTAACAAGCACGAATATTTGTACCTCGAATTACGGATGTTTAATATCTATTTACTTAACTGCTGCCTATCTGCTCACACCACATATTTTATAAATAAGCATGAGGGTGACGGAATGCTTTCTAGTTGACGTTACATTTACATTAGGAGTTCAAGCATCCCTATGCGCTCGCATAAAGGCTGTACAAATTGCCTCATTTATCATTTCATTGCTCCAGAAGATGGCTTGTGTGCATATGCCGAACAGAATACCTACGTACATACTTAAACGTTTTATCTTTTTCATTCCGAACAAAGTCAAAATGCATGAACGCGAGCAGTTTTATTCAAATTCCATGCCTCAAAAGCGAAAGCATTATAAGATCAGTCCCGCTCGTCTGCGCGCATCCAATCTTCCCCAGAAACTGTTTTACGTAGAATCTTGTAAAACATATCAGTACTGGATCTTGGGGCGCTTTTATATAAAGTTGTTAGCAGAGCAAGTATCTTTATACTAAAACTATCAGCATAAATAGATAAGGCACTATGGATTGGGGATGATCACAGTAGAATTACTCACATAAATATTAAACAGTCAACTCGGGTAAAAATGTTCATGGTCCTTACACGATGATTGCTCCAACCGGGATGAGAACCAGGGACGCTCGCCGGTATAGAAGACAGGGTTGGGCAACTGGGCAACTCGGTTCATCAAATCGATTAGCATTATTGAAAACAAAATCTAACTAGCTGCGCCGGCGACCCGCGGTTAAATAGGTAAGTTTCAAAAAACACGGTTCCTGTATACTATCCCATAGGAACCGTGCATTTTTCCAGGATAACAATTAGGCTATGTCATTTTCTGACCCTTAAACTACCACTACTGGTGGTAGGCTTCGGCCGTGGTTAGTCACCACCCACTGAACAAAGCCATGTCGCCAAGCGGCCTAGCCGTGTTCCGACATGATGTTCGGTGTTGCCATTCATGGATGGCGGGTCAGATCAGTTGCGCTGCATGTGCCTAGTGAATGTAGCGTCTCGATCTACTGCCGCCTTCCTACCGAGGCAAGTATGCTCCATCGTAGATCTCATCATCACTTACCATCAGGTGAGATCGAGATCAAATACTTGCCTATAATGTATAAAAAAAAAAAACTACCTATGCAAAAAATCATGTCGATCCTTTGCTCTATGAAAAATTAAAACAAATCTATCCCGCGGGAACCATACGTTAACCGGGATAAAAAGTATAAGCCTATGTGCTATTCCTGACTATAATGTATCTCTGTGCCAAATTTCATCCAGATCCGTTTGGCGGTTCTGGCGTGATTGAGTAACAAACATCCATCCGTCCATCCAAACTTTCACATTTATAATACCTACTAGCTGTCCCGGCGAACTTCGTATACCGCCTCAGAATCAAATGTATGAGAAAATGAATTTATTGGTACTCTATGAAAAATTTAAACAAATCTATCCCATGGGAACCATACATTTAACCGGGATAAAAAGCCTATGTGCTATTCCTGACTATAATCTATCTCTGTGCCAAATTTCATCCAGATCCGTTCGGCCGTTCTGGCGTGATTCAGTAACAAACATCCATCCGTCCATCCAAACTTTACATTTATAATACCTATTAGTGGGATTACGAAACGAACGAACTCTATTAAGCTCTTTTCTTGTAATGTTTACCAATAAACATTAAAAAGTATTTTCATGTATTTCTTACTTCAGGAAATGCGCTCCGAATATTATATTTTTTTTTAGAATGTAAGCCGCTTAATGGTTGTGCGCTGAAAATACTCGATATTAATTTATAAAACGCAGTGCTAATACGATTTTCCAATAACGGACTGCTTCTAGATTATTCTTGTGGCGTTACCTGCGGGATTTTATATACTTAGCAGCTGTCCAGGCGAACTTCGCACCGCCTCAGAATCAAATGTATGAGAAAAGGAATTATCTTTATTATATATTTTTAGATTAAAGTTTAGATAATCATCGCACCATCCAATAAAAAAACAAAATCTAATCCTAGCCCCGAATTTATAGACGTTTGATACATTTATGAAACGTCTATAAATTTGGGGGTTAATCTTTTACCTATCACTAGTGAAAAACCTGTGTGAATAACTAAGCAAAAAAGAAGACGGTTGCGTATTTTTTAATTTTCTATCCGCGACTCCTCTTGTATGACATCGCATCGCGATCTTTTATCTGCTTTAACTTTATTATATAAAAGCAAGCGTCGCGGGCGTGGAACAAAGGAAATATTTCCCGGCGAGCGGTGTTAAGTGCATGCCCTTTCCTTGCCTCGCGATTCAGTTACCAAAGCGGTTTGTATCACGATGGCGAAACTTTTTCATAGTTTTTTTTTTTTTTTTCCGTTGTTTTTTTTTTGGTAACGTGGAGAAATAACTTTTTTATTACTACCCCAAAATTAGGTTTAAGTTTTAGTACCTATTAGCGCAAGGATTCCCAAAGTGGTCGACTTAAACAAAAACTGATTTTGGAGGTCGACGATGTCTAAAAATCGACCCCTATTCATTAAAGTTCTTATTTGAATCTTTCGAGGTACTGTATTAGTTGAGTTACGTGCTTGTTATATGTATATATGACTAATATTTTTGTAGTAGTGTTGTACTTTTAAAAAACCCAACAAGTCGATAAGCGTGCACAAGTTCGTACAAGATGAAATTATTATTTTGTATCTATAGGAAAAAACTAGAGATAACATTTTTAAAGCCGAATTACGGCTATGGGGGACTGAGGTATCAGTTCATTTAGGAAAAGGGGTCTCGTGCTCAAAATTGTTTGGGAATCTCTGCTATAGCGGGTATAAAAAAAGTTTATTTCGGAGAGTAGTATTCGCGTAAATATAAGAAATCAATATAATACAAATATGTATTTGATTGACTGAGCGCGCATCATAGAAAAACTGTTTGAACTCTTAAGATACTGTATACCCCGGATTATGGATATGTTACCCCGGATTATGGATATGTTACCCCGGATTATGGATATGTTACCCCGGATTATGGATATGTTACCCCGGATTATGGATATGTTACCCCGGGTTATGGATATGTTACCCCGGGTTATGGATATGTTACCCCGGAGATTCAAAAAATTACGTACGAAGTCGCGGGCACAGTTGTCTACATATAAATACACGGATAGTCAACATAATTAATAGAAGGTAAAGGAGATTCTAAATCAATACCGTGTCTGTGGTGAACGTTTGCACGAGTGTAGAATCTATCTATTCATGTTACTGTGGCATCCAATCTGTTCCAGGAATTGAAAGCGCATCTCGTGAGCGACTGTACATTCCAATTATAGGTACAGTCAGGCGGTACGGCTGAATTCCCACATAACATCAACAGAATAGAGTGGACATCGTTTACAGTTGTATATAGAAAGTGTCAAAAAATTGTGTAAAATATTCTAAGGGGTGAAAAAGGAGATGATAACGATTACGTTTATGTATATAATATATGTGTATACAGTATTTGATTTATGTAAGCAAGCGAGACAGTACTGTTTCATCGTACTTAGTATTTAGTGTTATTTTTTAAATTTCAAATAAATTGGTTTTTTTTTATTCGAGAATGTGACCTTTATAGCCTACCAATGGACCCCTTAAAATATTTTACACTATTATTGTTAAGTTTTATATAAGTATTTTATATTAGTATCTACTATTTGCCCTATCTAATCCAATTTGCAAAATGTTTTATTAATTACAACCCAATCGAACGCATCAGCCGCCGTCAGCTTTCAATCCACTCTTGTCCGCAGAGCCTCAGAGCGCTGAATACACCGGGCTCACATGCGTGCCTCCGCCGGAGCGTCCACTCCTGCCGGAGCGCTCGGCCGCCGACACAGAGGCCGCCCACGACCTGCTGTCCCTGGCCCGCGGCCTGCCACCCAAGCCGCCCGCCCTCCTCACCGTCCTCCACGCACCCGAGACCGCACCCGTCGTTCCCCTCTACACCTACACCATCCAGCCCACCAACATCTACATACTAGCCGAGGAACCCCTGGAACCGGTCTACACCACCGTGCAAACAGTCACCCCCTTCCACCCAGTGGAATACGCCGTCGAGCCCATCAGCTATGTGGAGTACCAACCCCCGCCCCCCGCTGAAGCGGTCGAGTACCATCAGATGGATATCGAGCTCGAGCAGGAGGTGTACACTCAACCCGAGTCCGAGCCGGAGTACGAACCGCAGGAGGAGACTGCTCAACTGAAGCAGAAAGTCGCGAAATATGATTGCAACGAGTGCGGGAAGCGGTACGCGACGTCGTCGAACCTGTCGCGGCACAAGCAGACGCACCGCAGCCTGGACTCGGTGGCGGCGAAGCGCTGCGGCGAGTGCGGCAAGGCGTACGTGTCCATGCCGGCGCTGGCCATGCACGTGCTCACGCACCGCATGGGCCACGTGTGCGGGGTCTGCGGGAAGCAGTTCTCACGGCCGTGGCTGCTGCGCGGCCACCTGCGCTCGCACACCGGCGAGAAGCCGTACAACTGCGCGTCGTGCGGCAAGGCGTTCGCGGACCGCTCCAACCTGCGCGCGCACCTGCAGACGCACTCCTCCGACAAGAAGTATGAGTGCGTTCGGTGCGGTAAGAGCTTCGCACTCAAGAGCTATCTGAACAAGCACCAGGAGTCGTCTTGCTCGCGCTCCGATGACGAAAGCGCTCGTTAAGCACGCGGGCTCCTAATGGCACGGCGAGCTCACTGGTGCGGCCGCTCACTGGTGCGGTCGCTCACTCGAGCGGTCGCTCACTTGTGTAGCCGCTCACTTGTGCGGTCGCTTACTTGTGCAGCCGTGCCGAAACGTTGCAACGAACGATTTCCCTATGAACTTCTTTACACCTTTATATAACGAACTAATGATATTTTATATGATAGATGCTCGTGGTCTCGATGACGTCGAAGGAATAATAAGCAATAATAATGTACCTAATGTCGTTACGGCTCTTACCATGTAATACTAAAAACTAAAAAAAAAATTAAAAAAAATATTTTTTCAATTAACAGTCCGGCAATGACGGAGGTAACCGTGTCAATTTGTGGCAAGAGCCTGCAATGTTACAGCGTAGGGATAATGTTGAATATAGTTAATGTAAGTGAGCGTCGCACGTGTGGTGTGTGACGTCATTAGATGTAGTTACGGTGATACGTAGAGACTTAATGAAACCGTCGAGCTGTGGTACAAAGAGAGCAATAATGTAACGAGCGTAGAGTGACAGTGTAGCGCACGAGTAGCGTGTGACGTGTAGCGAGTAGAGCAGCGCGCGGCGTCCCGGGAGGACCAAACTGTTGCCCGGGCGCCGCCTGCGCCCGCGCGGCCGCAGGACCGCGCAGTCAGACCCTAGCCGCATCGCCGCCGGTCGATTGCCAGAGTAACATAACATAAACCCGTTCATCGTCAGTATTGGAATCCATCGTCACAAGAAGTACAGGCCGTCGGTAGACATCACGGCTTGATCATTTTTAAAACTTACGTATCGTTCAGTGCATCATAGCAAGCAATGAATACATGCATACTCACCCCCAAATTTATAGACGTGTTACAACTTTATCCAACGTCATATAGTACTGCGCACAAGAGTTTTGCTTTGCGCAGTAACTATATGACGTTTCATAAAGTTATATAACGTCTACAAATTAGGGGGTTAAAATACATACAGCAAAACACTTGTATCAGTCTGTGTGATACACATTTTGGGAATAGAATGACGGTAGATATGACCCAACTCCATTGCCTCGCGACTTCTTATAATGTGTATGTAACTTTACAACGTATAAATACCAGTTTAATGTCAACAAAAGCTTGGTTCAAGTGATTTCTCGCGATCATTTCTGCTGATAAATCCGTTGGATGCTATCAATAGCACCTTCGTACAGAATATGCGTAAACTAGTGACCATGTGATATAAGTAATCATATTGTAAGTAAGCCCTTATACGTAATTATCTATGAGGTCAATTGCACGCGTGTTTGTTTACTTTTGCCCTTCTGTAGGACATAGGATTACATTTCACTATGCACACCATTTTAAAAAGTTATATCACATTCAGATTTTTTTATAGCCATGTAAACCATTAAGTACAGTACTTATGAATCGTCAATAAGTTACAAAATGCTTAGCTACAACTTTACCACCCGTTCGGAATGCCGTTGCTACGGAGAAGAACAGGCAAGAAGCTCCATGCTTGCTCTTTTTAAAAAGATCCGTTACATTTTCGAGCACTACATTTTTATAGGTATGTGAGAACAATGTAGGAACGGCTAAGCAGACTAGCAGCTGGTTAAAAAAAGTACTAACAATAGGTATATCATTACAAGTTAATTAACGGCATATCGAGTACAATCACATGCAAAAATGTTTTTTAAGATATTAAGTCGTTATTAAATGTTGTACATGCACGCAGTATTCTCGGAGTCACGTACTTAGTTTTATTTTTTAATGCATCAAAATAGACAATTTATGTAACTTTATGGCCGTTGCGAATTATTTACAGTATCTATGGTCTACATGGCTCAGGAACACGGATGCTGCATAAGATCCGGTAACAAAAAAATACACGAAGCAGAGGTTATATAACAGTACGTCAAGTGCAATATTATTCGTAAACTTACCGTATACTTTATAGTCTATCGTATTTAGACATTTTGTATGGAGAATTGAATGTTTTAAATACCGTCTGCTAGAGGCGCTTTTCAATTCTCCATACAAAATGTCTAAATACGGTAGACTATAAAGTATACAGTTAGCTCGCACTTGACGTGTTGGATGATTCAGTAAGGTGCCTTTTGTGCATTTGTAATCATTACGTGGAGTCAGAATTTCGATACGTCAACATTGAAATAAAACTTATTTTACATATATTATCGCGATCATTTTATGTTTTTTTTCTAAAACAAAACATAAAATAAATGCAATAAAATAAGTTTTATTTCAATGCGTAGTATTCGCGTAAATGTACGAGATCCATTCGAAATTCGATACGTCAATTTAAAGAATACTAATTTTGATCACGAAAATTCACATTTGTTATGTTGAAAACTAAATTCATTTGTCAATAGCGACACATCGAAATTTGTGACTTTAAATTAAATTACTGCAAATATGCTGAACAAACACAGTCCAGTACCCACATAACATCAACAGTTCCCCCGTTCTGAATCACCTCGTAAAATTTATAATACATTACGTAAAAGTATCGAATAATATATACTACTCTTACATAAACCGGGACTTGTTTTTTTAAAGTAAGTAAGTTTAGAGGTGAACTCTTTCATGGTAAACTATGATGTTACTGCTAAGAGCCTCATGGCTAAATTAATTCGTGTAGACTCTGCACTTATATTTTTGTTGTTAAGTCGAAAATTTTAATCCATTTAAGGAGTATATTAGCGTGTTTCGGCGTAAATGCTGAGCTAGTTTTTTGGTTAACAAAACATGCCCTATTAGTAACCACTAATGGCGAAGGGCGAATAGAATAGTCGCACGGACGAAGCCCTCAAAAAGTCCTCACTTGGGGTCACACGAAAAAAACCTCATACTCAATGTGGTCTAATTGTCCCATTCAAATTATATATAAGGATTTTTTTTCTGTAAACAACTAAGATTCTCGTCGGTGATAGGTGTAAATTTTACTATCGAAATAGGAGCCGACAGACATCATTTTAAGATGGACCCTTCGCTACCTATACCACAGATACGTATATATGAATACATTAATGTCTCTCTCTCACACATAAATATAAACAATTCAATACAGTTTAAATAACTAGTATATAATACAGCCACAGAACTTTATTCTAAGCATTCCTAGTAGTAAGTGTTGTTTGTTTGTAGAAAGAGAGGCACGATAACAGAACGACAAATGTATGGACGCGAAAAGAACTGTATTTTTATAGTGTTAAATTTTTTATTGTGAATATATAATATCTCACGATGTCTTGCTGTTACAATACCGTAGTGTTTAATGATTACAACGTATTGTAAGCCTATGTTATTATGTATTTGGGAACACTAACAACTATAACAGAATAGGTACTATGCTTTGAACGTGTGCTTATTTAGCGCGCATGTAATCTTTATGTGAAGTTTGAATTTCCATGTATTGATTTAGAAAAAATAAATACAACCGAATTGAGACCCTCCTGCTTTTTGAAGTCGGTTAAAAATACATTTAGCTCCCAACAAAATGACAATTGTATTTTTTTTTAAATATCGTTTGAACATTCTGACTTCTCACAATGATTATAAATGCGATAAAAAAGGTTCGCACGTTCAAAGTTTAGTATTCCCATTCTGAATCATTCTGTATATTCGTAGATATTAATTCCGTATTGTAAAATATGATTAAGTATTAAAAGAATATTGTTTTAAGTAGTGTTTTAGGATTGTTGATCTCATTTCGTTTTATTAGTATTATTTTGATAGACTGTATGTACTCGTAGATCTCATTGATTTTGAATGCCAGTATACTTGTTAGTAACAAGCTATTAAGTAGTGTTATCTATAAGTTAAAATAAAAATTACTTATCGATGTTTATGATAAAAGCAATAAATCGTCACAAGGTACCTACTATTCAACGAAAAACTTAACAAAAACATATTCGCGTTATGCAGTTTTGATATACAATGAAAAAGAAAAGGATTAACAATAAATCATTAGAGTCTCAGATAATTTAAAAGTCCTAGAACATTATCTAAAGATATTTATTATTATGTTGCTCAATATTATTAATAAGACAGTGTAGGATTTGTCATTAAATACAATTCGTAGGCGTAAGTACTGTCGCTAACAAAACTTTATGTAAATAAATAGACAAAAAATGTTTTTGTACGTGACAGTAGCACTTAGTATATAGACACATCTTTACGGATCACGTGATCGTAGATATTGCATGTCACTACATACCTACTCGTATTATGCAACTAGCCCATCTTTGTACCTATTGTCAATTTGTATAATTTTGTCAATTGATAAATAAATTTGTAAAATAATCTTACGATTAAGTACTCGGTCTACACTCGTTCTTTCAGTAATAAACTGAACATTGACGTTTCTCTTCATTGATTACTACTGCGATGATATAATCATCTTGGAAAACACCAAACGATATTTATAGAGGCTAGTGCGTCAAGTGCGAGATTATTCGTAAACTAACCGTATACTTTATAGTCTTACCTACCCCCAAATTTATAGACGTTTTATAACTTTATCAAACGTCACATAGTACTGCGCACAGGAGTTTTGCTTTGCGCAGTACAATATGACGTTCGGTACAGTTATAAAACATCTATTAATTTCAGGGTATGTATTAGACACTGTGTATGGAGAATTAAACAGCGCCTCAAGCGGACGTCATTCAAAACTTTCAATTCTACATACAAAATGTCTACATACGTGATATAGTACTGCGCAGAGCAAAACTGATGTGCGCAGTACTATATGACGTTTGATAAAGTTATAAAACGTCTATAAATTCGGGGGATTGTCTGTGAAGTATACGCTTAGCTTACATATAACCTCGCACTTGTCGTGCAGTCTAAGACATTGATACATTGCAAACGCCATACGAAAGGGCAATCCAAGGGTAATCTTTAGGTATTTTAAGCGATACAGTGGTCTACATAATTCGAGATGATATCAGTTTCAAACAGAAACTGTTCAGGACAAGACTGATAGAGGGAGCGTGACATAGTGTTGTTATTGGTGTGCTAGTGTATCAAGCACGTCTGTAGTGAACTTATTAGGTCTGGCGATGTCTTCCAAAAGTTTCTTCTCGAGCGCTTTGCGAGCGCAGAGCTCTGTATAGCTAACCATTAGCGAACGCTTAATGGACAGCGTCTATAAAAAATCACATTTATATTTTCAAACGCGTAAAAATAGTGCTCGGATTACACGAAACAGTTTTGCTCGCGATTGTACGGTCAAATGTGGAATATGCAGAAATTTAATTCCGATTCATGTTCACAATTTCCATTTGCATTTTGTATTACATGAAAGTTAGGCGCGGTTTAATTGTAAACATATTTTACTTTGAGTGCAGTTCAAACTAAAAAAAATAGTTTTTTTTGTAATACATTAGAAATCACACAACGGACCAAACAGCAATAGATAAGTTATTGCATTCTAGTCTTTAAATTAATAGGTACCTAGTTTTAGTTTTTTGATATAATATCATAATACACCCAGATATTTATTGATTTATCGTGATCTTGAAATTTCAGGACAAAAGACAATGCAACCAAGCATTGTTTGCAATTATTAGTATATTATGAACGTATAAAATCTATTATATAGTAAGACGAACTTTGAAAAGCAATACTTAGTGTACAATTTTTAAATTATTTAAGGCGAAATCTTCTAAAACTTTTTATCCAATTAATACAACAAAAAAACACACATATTTATACAAAATTTAATATTTACATATTCTGAATTATTATACATTATAAATAACGATGCGATCTAATAAATACAAAAACTCAGTTCCTGCTATAAGGGTAGGTTTCATTTTAATATAAAACTAACTATATTTATTATTTAGACGCTCTAAATATATATATTTGCTCTAATAATAGTAATTTAATTGTGTAGGTATAAAATAGTCACTTTAACCATTGAAAGATAAATAAGTAACGTGTATTTTACACACTTGAAACGTGAAAGGATAATTAGATTACCATTATTTTTAAGCCGAACCTAATATTTATAATTTCAAACAAAAAATTAAAGGATTTTTTGCATAACTAAGATTCTTATGCGTTTTGTATTCCGCCCGGCGCGACGTATACTCGTAGGTACAGTAGCGGAATGAAATGGTTCGTTACCTTAAAGTCGACGTTTGCTTGCAAGAGTTCAAGAACCTTAATGCCAACATTCCAGTGTTAGAAACAGTACTGCCAACATTTTAATAAATGATATGCATCTATGGAATAAAGAGATTTCGAGTTTCTCTTATTCCTTCCTGTTAATTATAGACTACAAAATAATCGACACTGGCAGAAATGCCTCTATTTGTAGCCGATTGTCAACCGAAAAAAATGAAGGAAAGAAGAAGAATGCAATGATGACATTGACATATAAGTTTTAATCATCAGATACATAAAAAACTTTTTAACAAAATAAAAACCGTCTTCAAAAAACTAAAAACCAAAAAATAATCTAATCTTGAAATCTACCTTGTCTAACCACATCAAATATTTAACTAATCTGAAGTCGGTGCCAAACAAACAACTGAGTCGAGTATTGCCGGTCTGCGCCAAAGACTATACCTACAAATTGGTCCGCGCATCTCGTTACTGAGTATACTTTTGTTATTCTTCGTCGGTTGTTTATTTGGCACCGACTTCAGATTAGTTAAATATTTGATGTGGTTAGACAAGGTAGATTTCAAGATTAGATTATTTTTTGGTTTTTAGTTTTTTGAAGACGGTTTTTATTTTGTTAAAAAGTTTTTTATTTTAAACTTTTTAGTGGATATATTTACTATTCTTTGTCACTAAAAAGATTTGTATATCAATCTTTTTACTGGATAATAGGTATACCAATAATCGAGATTATCTTGGCGCAACCCGTGAAATACGTATCACTGACAAGTTCCGGTGGCCATTTGTGGCCTTCTTCATCACTTCCATTTCAGCAAATGATACTTTCTGAATGCAAATGCTTGACTTCTTGATGAAAATACCAAAATTGCTATCGGTATGCCTATAAAATTTGAGGAGTCCTCTCAATTCCTCATGGATCCCATGATCAGAACATTTTTTTGAAAAAAATGGGACCAATCTGTAAACATATCCTTTCATATAAAAAAATAATTTTCCAAATCGGTTCATAAATGACGGAGATATGAGGTAACAAACATAAAAAAAAAAAATAAAAAAAAAAATAAAAAAAAAAATAAAAAAAAAAATAAAAAAAAAAATACAACCGAATTGAGAACCTCCTCCTTTTTGAAGTCGGTTAAAAAAGGATATAATCACTAAGTTTATATTAAAATACAAATGTAATGTCAAACCGTTAGACAAGAAAAATAATATATTCGAATTAATTTACCTTTGTTGTCGAACATTTAAACATAATTTTCTATGCAACAGTCTGTTCCGTGGCATAGTTTGAAAAGGTAACAAATGCTCGCGAGCGTTACTTAAAACTTAACTTTTCATTCCGCTACTGTGATTTATGATAGGTACCTAACACAATTCATATTACTTTGATGTTTTTAACATCCCAGTGGAACTCCTCCGGCCGCTGTGGGAGTTTTGGAACGAAGTTCCTTATCGCGCGTTGCGAAAGGGGGCTAGACGGAAAAAAAAAATCACGAAAAGTTGTAACGTCACTTTTTGCTATCTTTGTCGTTTGCATTTACATAATGGTCAGTATTTTCGAGACATTGCACGAGTGCATCCGTGGCGCAATTGGCTAGCGCGTTCGGCTGTTATCCGAAAGGTTGGTGGTTCGAGCCCACCCGGGGGCGATATATTTTTGTTTCCCAAAATTATTGATTTTTTGTACATAATAAATAATAAAAAATAATAAAGGAACTTCGTTCCATCCGGGTGTCCCTTGACACCTCGCACGTTTTTATTTTCATTGCTGTTACACGCAGCGAGGTACATTCGCTTAGCAGAATACAATTTCGTTTCGACGACTTATTGAGGAACGCGTAGATTTGTAAACGCTTGGTGAATACTTCATCTTTAAATAAGGAACTTGCTGCCCTGTTTGTTTACAGTATTACATTGAAGTTATTACATTGAAAGATCCTTTTAATGATTGAGATCATCTAAAAAATCTACCCACTATTTACAATTTTATTTAAATTCCCTGCTCTGTGTACCTCAATGTAGTTTTTTCGAGATTTTGCAACGAGCTCAAACACAAAAATGTCTATACCCAAGGAGTGTAATTTGTATATTATTTTACACTTATCGTGAATTTGAACTACAAACAAAAATAGTTTATATTCTAAAATTGAAAAAGGAACACATAAGTACCAGTAATAATAACAAGCATATTTTAAATTAAATTATTATTTATTAGTATGTTAAGATTATTTGAAAAAAGGCGACAGTTTCAAACTGTTGTCTTTTTTATTTTTATAGCTCCCACAACTATTTTAAATGCCAATGTTCGAAGCACTCCTCGCTTCGCGACTTTTGTGCACGTCTGTACTTTTGGTACAGTAAATGGTCGATGTGTGCGAATGACGATTCGCTTTGTGCCACCCTGTCACCACGTCGCACCAATTGAACATTCGATAAGTTCCGCTTTCAAAAGTAAAGAAAAAAGTTCCGCTTTGTCGTTGAAAGCCACACAACACAATATAATCAAACTGTCAAAGACAAAAGCAACAAAATATTATTATTAGTTACTAGCTGTCCCGGCGAACTTTGAACCACCTCAGAATCAAATGTATGAGAGAATGAACTATCTCTGTTTCGTGATTTATTAATCGGATCGCGATTAATATTGGTTGAAACACAACTAAAAAAGTTTAGTCCTTATTCCCTGAATATATAAAAAGTATTTTGACATTCTTCCCTCTCCGTTCAACTCCATTTTTATATTAAATACTACGTTATCATCCTAGGTATTTGGATCCCAAGTCAATTATAAGTCAAGCTTGTCTATTTTTGCAAAACCAAAGACTATTATATGGTATTTAGTTTTTCTTCCTACATACTCGTATGTAGTCACTTAATAAATTAGAACTTTATCATAAATATTAAAGCGGTCGTGCTTACCTTAAGACAGGTAATGTTACATGTTGCGCAACATTATACAATTGCCGGCAACACTACGCAACAATGTCATATATTGTAACTCAGGGATTCCCAAAGTTGTCGGTTCGGTTTCCCAGGGGTCGACAGCGAAAACTGATTTTGGGGGTCGACGAGGTCTAAAAATCGACCCCTATTAATTAACACAAGTTCTTATATGAAACTTTCAAGATACTGTATAAGTTGTGTTACGTGTACCAACTTGTTATAAGAATGACTAATATTTTAGTACCAAGTATCATTGTTGTAGTTTTAAAAACCTCAACATATCAATAAGCGTGCACAAGTTCGTACAAGATGAAATTATTATTTGTACCAATAGAAAAAAAACTAGAGATAGGATTTTTAAAGTAGTTTGGCTATAACAGTCTGAGGTATCAGTTCCCTTTGGAAAAGGGGTCTCATGCCCAAAACAATTTGGGAATCCCTGTTGTTACCAAAAAATAAACATGTAATATTTGGATCAATAATTCATATTTAATAATATCTGATACGACGCCACGCAATATAGACGATAGACCAATTCAAATAAAAAAATGTATGAAACGAATTACTGAACTAAAAGTCTATTATGATGTTAAATTGTCATTTGTATCGACAAGCTTAGTGTCCACTCAAACTGTCCGAGTAATAAGAACACACGGCGAAGAAGCTCCCGATGATATCTTGAACGTTCAAACGATTCTGGGCCCTAAGTCTGCTAGCACAATCGATTCATAATCCAACAGCAACCGCATACTAACTGTCACTTTTGACAGATATTGTATGGGATTCAATCGATTCATAATCCAACAGAAACCGCATACTAACTGTCACTTTTGACAGATATTGTATGGGATTCAATCGATTCATAATCCAACAGCAACCGCATACTAACTGTCACTTTTGACAGATATTATATGTGATTCGCGTACGTGCATCATACTATTTCTTTAAGAATGTAGTAAATGTCGCGTTTGTTCTTCGTACCCACATACAGTAATATTATTGCAGGGTGTAAGTGGCATGATGACGAAAACTTATAGGAATCATTCATGTGGAGAGTCATGGGAAGTCTTCTAATTATTGAGCGCGCTATGTATAGTAAATAACGCGAAAAAAGTCATCCAAGTCGATTCATTTATTTCGTATAAGCTTACGGGGGCACTTACAAATTGTCGATTCATTATTTTTTTCTTAACTCTACTACCGGATCGGAACGCGACCTCAACTGATAAGATCCGGCGGGAAACTCAGTGACAGCACGACACAACGCTCCCCGCGTTACCCGGCGCGTGCGAGCGATCAGCGCGCTCAAGTGTATCGAGTTTCAATTTACATTGCCGTTTTAGGTCGAAATTAGTAATTATGTCTTATTTATTTATAATCCCTTTGAGATTTACATCTTTTATGTTTTCATGCTAAAATTAATTCTGTAAAAATTGTGTAAAATTCGTGAAAAGATCGACGAAAAATTCCATCTTTGGGGATTTCAGAATCATGAGTTGAATCCGTGGTATCAGATTTCGTTACGAACCCACTTACACACTGTATATGTTTATGAAGTTTTAAATATCTTTTGTTTCAAATACAACGAAATAAAATTAATTTTGAACCCACTCCCTAGTAATATATATATATATATTAATTAAATTTATATGCAGGTACAATCGGCAAAGAAAGTCACAAGCTCGATTCGGATTTAGAATAATATTTAAAAAACGTCAGATTCTACGTTTCATAGTGAAAATGACCACCATCTTTTGACAATATTCGCGAGTAAATAAAATAATCAAAAAGCTATAACACTTTCGTTGCTGGTTGTACCTCATGAGCACTTATGTACTAATTATATACTCCAACATGACGGCGAATTTAAATCACAACGACTGTTTTAATATAAGTATTTACCTATTAAGAACATAATATAAATTAAATTATATCCGTTTATGAACTAAAATGATATACACTGAGGCCCTAATTAACATAGATTTTATAAAGCGAGCATTTCAATTTGCAAATTAAATTATGTTGAAGAAATATTTAAGTGATAATTTTTATTGTTTTTAAAAACGGCCATATTGGAGAACGGAGGTCTAAGTAATTACAGCCCAGGGTAATGTTTTTTTTATCTGTTGAACATAAAAAGTGATGTGTCAAATTAATTGTTGTAAGTTGTGTCTGTGTTAAAATCAGTGTTCTATGGAACTTTCTGATCTGACTGTACATAGAAATAAGATTTTGTTTAGGAAATTATGTTGAGGAAAGAAAGTACCTATTTAAGTATGTTTTAAGTATTAAAAATTAGGAAATTTTGTTTAGGAAAGTATTACATTATTTATTGCCATAAATAATGTTGAGTGGTCGATTGTGCAACTACATTATCATAATAATTATATGATTTATTTATTTACGTTTGATATTTTATGAGCAAACACGTGATATAATTAGATGAAAGTATTCTTTATT
The DNA here is from genome assembly GCA_905404115.1 of Pheosia gnoma. Classification (NCBI taxonomy): domain Eukaryota; kingdom Metazoa; phylum Arthropoda; class Insecta; order Lepidoptera; family Notodontidae; genus Pheosia; species Pheosia gnoma. The sequence continues at coordinate 9,116,986 of FR989898.1, forward strand.
ATTTTTTTATGATTTGTATTTTTATTTTCGTTAACATTGTACTTACTCTATTTCCGTTTTTTAAAGTGAAATTGACTATTGACATTTTTTTTTCTTAATTTATTTATAAACACCTATTTACGTGTGTCATAATATTATCTATGCTTTTTAATTATTTATGAAGCTTTATAAAAACTTTGAATAACATGATACTGAATCAAGTCAAACCAGTAGGCTGTTCCATGATACCATTTAAAGCGGAAATAACTGCTGTAATATAGTCACGTACGAGTAAATTTAGCAAGTAATTCCGTAAAATAAAGTTGTAGTAAACAAAATGTCGTTTTACTCTATATTTTCTACTATGTATACAAAAGTAAGAATAGTCAATGTAGAATTAAAGTGAAGCTCGAACGAAGTAACAAATCCAGTTTTGTTTATGCTTGGCTATGAAGATTTTTAACGGTTTTATTAAATTAAAATAACTCCTGACGGACAAACGCGCGATTCTGATCTCGGCTCTCGAAACACTGCAAGCGAAATGGTTTTCCTTTGCTATTTGTTATTTCTTTATTTCTTCACTTAACCGCTATACATGCACCATATATCTTGTCCACTTAGTTTGGTTCCATATTATCTGACAGTCAATGTATAATTGACCGTAAATATATAATAAAAGTCCTTTTTATAGATAGTATGCCATTTTAAAACTATGTAACTTCGCTTGTTTTTATTGTATGTTACTATTCTTTTATCGTGTTTCATCAGTTATACGGTGCTTTTAATAGCAGCCTGTAGGAAGAATAAGTGTATCATGGAGGTCCTATATCTAAGCCCCTCGGGAGGAGGGCGAGCGCTCGCCATTCATCTACCTACCCTATATGATACACCATACGACACGGCTTGTTTGAGCCATCGATTTCTGCACGAATGATCCGTCAACGGGCGGCGCCGGAGTGACAGGCACCTGATTGTCTCTGGCTTCTGTTTTTATATTCTCTATGGATCGGACCGGCATTTTTTTTGCATCTTTTTAATTTTGTTTAAAATAAATATTATTATCATTGTAATATGTGAAATCCTTCAAATTCTATTCATCACAACGGTGAGCAGTTGCAAGATTTTACACGGCTTATTACCTTGAACTTTTTCCGTGTGCACGACTCGTACCTTCAGGTTTACATACCTCTTAGGGGCTTCTATCAGTGTTACGAGTAGATTAAACTTAACAAAAAGTTAGTATGAATTACGTTTAGGAAGTATTGAAAAAAGTTGTCACCTATAAATGATGTACAACAAGAAAACACGCAACCGATGTAAAAATGTTATTTTATTATTTCGCTCAAACGAACTGAATGGGCGAGTAAATAAAAGATTTGATCGCGCGACCGAGCGCGGCTCGCTGCGGAGGCAGGTGCGTAAGTATATGTGTAGCTGTTCCAGCGTGTGTGAGGGTGCGTCGTACGTCCACTGGTTGCTCGTGTGGGCTCCGTCAAGTGTCGCTCCAAGTTGTGGAGCAAAGTTTGTGCGGCGTGGTGTGGGCATCGATCGACGCGGCGGCGCGCGCACCCCCATCGCCTCTATATAAGCCTCGCGCCTCGCGCCAGCTCCGCACAACCGCAGAAGACGCGCGCGAGTTCACCACGCCGCTCGCCCGGGGCGCCGCTCTTTCTCTTTTCTCTCTCTCTCTATTCGTCTGTCTCTCTGATGCGGCCGCGCTAAGCCGATGCGGGCGCCGCCATGCCGCGCTGCCTCATGGCTAAGAAGTGGAAGGTGGCCCCGGCGGCGGAGCTGGCGGATGACACGGACGAGGAGATCGACGTGGTCGGCGAGGGGCGCGGCCGGAGCCCCGCGCCTGCCGCCACCGCGCCGGGGCCTCCGCCCAGGGACCCGGAGCCCACGCTCCTCTACAACGGTAAGCTCCGTCCCTGGAGGCCGGGACTCAATGGAACCGCGGCGGTCCCGCCACGTTCGACCACTTTAGTTTTAAACATGCTTATTGCGATTGCCGTTTATATGTTGCGAATTTTATGTCCAATTTCATGCGCATGCGAGGTCATTGACAGGATTTTAAATAAATCGCTTTTATTTTTTTTACATCAAAACACGTATCTATTACGTTCGAAAAATTCATAGTCAATCTCATTTATCTTTTAATATTAAAACATGGCAACACATGCCTGTGGAAAATACAGTCGAGCAACAGTTGCTAGTCAGGGTGACAAATCCTCATTGGATTTGGCAACGAGCCATATCGGACAATGCCATCACTTTTGGTCGCACCATAGGAAACTGAGCCAGCACGTAGCTACTATCGTCATCCTTTTCGCTCCAATACTGTAGTCGATTGTCTCGTCAAAAAAAGTCGATAAGTCTTTGTCTATCTTGTTAAAGTTCCCCTCTTTCAGCCACACATTATGATTTGGTGGCGTCATTAGTCACCATCAATATTTTCAAGGGATATAGTTTTTGAACTTTGTAAATAGACAAAAACTCAAATATACCTACTATAAACAGTAGTAGTAGTTTAATTCGACCAGTAGGACAGGCGAAGGAACCTACTATAGACAAAACGACATAGATTGATTGCGCGAATATATCAAAGCAACCTCATCCAATAATATGATAAACATACAAACCCAATCTTAATAACAATTAATAAGTCAGAAGTAAAACTGATCAAGCAATCTCCATCGTGTCGTCGCCACTACGTCGACATTGGCAGAATCCCGTTGAGTCTGTTTCAATGGAAAAAGGCAATTACGAAAAAAAAACCCTAAAAACCGTCATCAATCAATATCGCCATAAATTAGTTACCCTACCCTATATCTATGTACAATAATTACAAAAAAAAATAACCGAAATATTTACAGGCTAATATAAATTCTAATAAATTATCTATGTTACTCGTATAAATACATAAATAATAATTTATCGTGATTAAGACCTGATACAATTTCCTTATATTAGCCACAGGCAGTTTTATGCAACATAGATGAAAAATAAAATAGATACAGTTCCCATAAAATATTACCATAAGTCCTTTTGACCCACCTTCTTCATAACTTTTTAATTTTCCCGCTATTCTATGCATCCGTGCAGATCCATCAACAAGTTAATAATTGAAATGAAACTAATTTTAAGGATTTTATCGCGATTTTATTTCGATTTTACGTTCCCGACGTATCCTTAATATTAGTTTCATTTCAATGTGTAATATTCGCGTAAATATAAGAAATCAATAAGTTAATAATTGCAAGTTACGGTGGAAGCTCAGGGTCAGGGCGCGAAATTCAAAACGTCAATGGTTTTTATTTTTTTACGAAAAATTTGGACATCTTTACAATGTGATTTAGTGTTTTGCGATATTAGCATTTTGCATTGGATGTCTCGATGTATTAAGTTTGCTTAAAATAGTACCTAATCCGATACAATACCATAAGGTTTGTAAAAACCGCTACTTTTACTAACCTAATGGTATTGTATCGGATCGGACGAATAACTATTAAAACCTGGGAACCATTCACATTTGTTTCTGAGGCGGTACGAGGTTCGCTGGGACAACTTGTTATGAATAAAAGTACTATTAACTCATGTACGATAAAATCTGTGCTTATATTTACGACATAGCACCCTTAGATATTTTATGGCGCCAAGTTATAGCCCTTATTGTTTCATCCTTTGCAAGGGACACGAGAGGAATGGTTAGATCAAGGATTGATAATCTTCTATATAATAGGTATTTACCTATGAAATTGCCGTTCTGCAATACTGGCCATTTCTAATCAAAATATTTTTTGTTTGGCTAATAATTCTAATTTCAAATCAATTTTATTTTAAAAACATGGAATTCCATTTTTAAATTTGTAATTTGTTTATTGATTAGTGTTATGTTTTCATCGCATTTGAATCTTTTTTGTTATCATGGATACGTAAAAAAATCGAGTAATCATGGTAATACGAGTACCGTCGTGGCAGCAACGGGGCACTTGCGGCACGCAACATCAGCGGCGTTTACGGAGCGAACACTACAAACGAACGCACCACCTGTTATTGGATTTTCGCTTCCGTTCTGAAAACTTTCGACCTTCGAAATACAAACACAGAAAAAAAAATACGTTAACTTATTTCATAAAAATAAACGCCGTCGATATGAAATGAGCGGCGGTTGCTTCCTATGCCTCCATGCAGCATCTGCGCACGGGCAGTCCAGTGTGACCAGTTTATTTAAATCGTCGAATAACCAATTCACCTGTATCTTCATATCGTTGGGTTCCCGCGGCCTTTCAGTCTCTTTCCGTACCCGTTAATGTTACCAATGTACATATATCAACAGAATGTGTTAATAATAACATTATTATTCGCTACTTGCTTTCAAGAAAGGCGTAACGTACGTATTGAGATTAAACATTTCATTCGCTCTAAATTCCCGTTCTACAAACCAGTACAGGTAAAAGTTGTTGAATCAAAACTTTTCATCGCCGAAGAAATGCTAATAGAACTTGGCACGCCGAGTTATCAGCGAAAACTTGACCTTACCGAACTATCTTTACTTAAGCGAGTACTTAAGTTTAACTTCGCTGGAGTGTGACGTCGAACTTGGCTCAGTTAAAATTACATTGAAATTGAATAGGAATTTGAAATGCTGAGAAGACGCGAATAATTTAACAAGCTAAATATTTCAGGTGGGTTATTTTAAATCATTCGGAATCGACGTCGGAAACGGATTTCAAACTTTCCAACGTCGATGTCGCTCTCGACGACGAGCTTGTCGACGGAAACTTTTTATTTTATTGGTATTGTCATCAAGATACATCGAAGATAATCAAATTCGGAAATTTTAATAGCGATTGCGGTAATCCAGTTCGGAAGTATTCGATTCCGTTTCCGATATCGATTTCGAATGGTTTAAAATAACCCCGCGGGAGCCACTTAAATACGATTGATGCTCAAGTGTTTATTCAATATTGTCGACGCAACCGGCCACCCAATGGCCGGGCATTTCCTCGCTCAGCGAGTAGCTTTGGCTATTCAGCGAGGAAATGCGGCCAGCATCTTGGGCACGCTACCGCATGGGCCAATTTCTATACAACTTTTTGTAAATATTAAGTAGGTTTTTCTATTCTCTTTTGATTTTATATTTGTTTTGTATAATAATGTAATTGTCATTGTTACCATTTCTTGTAAATAAATTCACCTTAATTATCGAACTTTTTAGTGATTCTCATAAATAATATTAAATTTATAATATCTATAGTATTTGATTCCCCATATTTGGGTCTCAAACTAAGCAGCGCTTGTATTATGGCTACCGATCAATGGACTGGGTGAGATACCAGTACAAACAAATTCAACAACAAATAGTTATACACATTATAAATAAAATAAATGGATGACGTCATGAAAATATGCTTTACGCCCGATATTTCAACAGTAATTAATTAATACACTGATTTGAATATTAACGTCTTTATTTATTACAAACACAAACTATCAAGCCTGCCGTTATGTCAATCCAATAACCACAGAATAAAAATAACATGTCAGATGACAATTTTGTTAACGTTGCTGAAATTAAATGTGCGTGCCGATGTAGGTAGGATGCAGAGAGCCCTCTGTCTGACACCAGTAATTGTTCCCTTTCACGTTCGGAATGGGGGAATGGGCGCTTGAAGCGGCCACTTTTAAACCCGGCTGTACCTAGCTGTCAATCCGTTTTTTTTTAATCGACTGTTTTTTTACAAGCGCATGCATATCCGATTGTTACTCGTAACCGAATATTGAAGTTTAAAAGTTATCTATTTAGAAGAGTCTTGTTTCGAAACTTATCAGATTATTTAACTAAGGAGATTTCGTCCAATGAAGTTGCACATTTTTTTGTGAGTTTGATCTATTTCAGCTAGAGTTATTTGATTTATTTCACCGGTGAAGGAAGATTTTGTGAGGTCATCTGCATGTCTGAGAGAGCCCCTCGAAAGATGTGTGTCGAACACTCGAAGTCAACCAACCCGCACTGGGCCAGCGTGGAGGACTATGACCTAATATCTCCCTCGCATTGATGGGAGGTCCGTGCCCAACGCAGGAATAGGCCTGGTGATGATACAACTTACCAACGCATTGATACAACTTACCCACTATAACCCGACCGGAAAAAGAATAGGATGGCACTATACTATCAGCAGACTAGGTACGTTATTCAAAAAGGGCCGTGATGATTTTGTGTTGTAAAGTTACAATTTCGAAATGACGATTATTAAAAATAAAATTTGCTCCCAACAAAATTACAATAATAATAATATAATAATAATTCCAGCCCTTTTTTTAATGTCCCACTGTTGGGCACGGGCCTCCGCTCAATGCGAGGGGGATTAGGCCATAGTCCACCACGCTGGCCCAGTGCGGGTTCACGGACTTCACACATCTTTCGAGGGGTTCTCTCAGACATGCAGGTTTCCTCACGATGTTTTCCTTCACCGTTTACCAAGTGATAATCGTGGTTGAAAATGAGATTCGCACATGAAATCCAGACATCCCAGAGGCGCGAGCCGGGGTTTGAACCTGCGATTCTCGTTACCGAGGCAAGCATTCTACCAGCTTGGCTATCACCGCTGACACAAAATTACAATTGTTACTTTAAATTTATTGAAATAATATTGGTACAAAGCGCTAGAGAAGCGCAGGTTACAAGGATCAGAAAATACCATACCCTTTCTGAATCACTCTACATATAGTCTGCTGACGCTACCAGACTCGATGAGCACAACATAATCTAATTCTTTATCCAAAATCCAGAATACCGATTATAAACTAGTATTTTTTTTTATTTAGTAGAATATATTATACATTGGACTATATATAAAATTTACAATTACACTTAAACTAAATAGGAAAATAAAAAAAAAACTTAAAAATAGTATGACAACCAACTATGTGTCAAAAAGACCTTGTCCGCGTGGAATGGTGGCAAGAATGCTGGCTGCATTTCCTCGCTGTATAATCAAACTAATTTTTTGAGCGAGGAAAGAGCCAGCCCTCCTGACACCTGTGGAGGCAATCAACCTAGGTGATATTTTGTCTATAAATGAATATAAACTCATTACCAAAAATATAGATTGCCCGGTGCCCGGATTAATATAATTTGGCCCGGTTTCGTCGCGGTGCTCATCTAGCGAGCAATTTGTTAGATCGTGCACGAATAGGATTAATTATTCGGGTGTCAGCCCTACAGGATGGCCGGGGCGTCGACTAAAACCCCATTTTCAATGGACGCGGTGTGAGAATAATCGTACGCAGTAAACTGTGAACCGTGAAATAGTATTTGCTACAGGCTACTGCCAAATTGACCTTTATAGCTATGCTAATTGGGTAGTTGACTTTTCGTTTATGTAAACAATATGATTATTCGGATTGCGGCTTATCGAGTCTGTTCTGATAGTATACTATAGTCTGTACTCCCACGGTCATCATTCCATTCTTTATCTAGACGGGTTATACTTATAATTATTTTTTTACAATGTGTTACTAACAGTGTTTTTTTTTAAATTATAAAATGACAAATCAGACCATGGCTGAACAATCCGAGCTACAGGCGGTGTTGTGATGTCATCGCCATACAATAGCGCGTGCGCGACTGAGAGAGAGCGCCGCTCTACTCCCTACCTATTTAATTTTACCAAACATAACAAGCGAAAATATTTTAAATTATGTATCTACAAAAAAACTTTCAGATCCAGCTACATTTCTGTACTTAAACCAAACGGAAAATTAATAATTAAGCCTTTCCACATTGTATTTAGTAAACCGGGAAAGCAAAGACAAGCGAGCATAAGTGACATTAAATTCAAATAAAGTTACGTTCTATTCCATCACCGTTTCATAGACAAAATATATAATTTTGATTTAAAAAAATATTCTAAATTCAATTTCAGTAAACTACCTTATTGTATTGTAACTTTGGTCCAACGTTGAGGACTCTAGCCTAGGTTCACTTCGATCGCATTTAAGCTAGGTGTCCAGATAACAGACTTAACAAGCTCCCGTTACCAGGGCAAGAGCGTACGCAACTAATCCTTTTGTCGAAGTTCCGAGTGAACCAACAATGAATTGTGCGGTCTAGACAGACACAAAGGCCCTGTATAGTCTGCCCATTTAGGGTTCCGTAACAAATTGAGAAACCTGAATACTTGTTGATTTTGGGGTCTCACTCGTAACTGCGAGAGTCGGGTTTGGATACCGACCCTGGTCATGAGACCATTGGAGTGAGGAAGACAGTAAACTACCCCTACTTAAAAATTCAAGATTTTGCTAGGTAGGTAATAGTAATGCGCTTATCACACATAAAAAATTAACTAAACAGGTTGTTGTTTTATGAATAGGGTGGTAGACAATATTTTTAATGTTTGGCTGTATGCGTACTAAATTCAAAGAAGCATATTTCTTTATATATATATATTTACTAAAATTCCTATTTTCTTGCAAAATGTCACTTGGTTATGTTATATATCTAAAAAAAAATGTTAAAGAGTTTTATACTATGATAGTGCCAAAACGAAAGGAATTGAAAACTTTGTGCCTAAACGTGATAACGGGAATGTATTTTTTTTACATAACTATGCTCATCAGTGAAATGAACTAATAAATATCTGAAAATTAGCTTTTGTATAGTGTCAAAAAAGCATTCCACTCCACCAACGTTTACAATAACTATTTCAGATACGATACTGATTAAGTTATTAACGGATATTCGTTTAAGTTATTAAGATACAATACGTGACGTTACTAGATTCGTTTTTAACTAACCGCGTGTTAAAATTTTCAAACCACATCACCAAAATGCGCCAATCCTTTTGATCACTCGCAATGATATAAAAGTCGTGTGCTCGTATACCCCAGAGGGGGATCAATCAAATGAATTGAAACGTGGCCCCTGCGAAGGCTCAGAACTTCGATGATGGATGAACGAACACGAATTTCGCGTGGCAGTGGAGGAGCTTTGAACAAAAAGCGACGCCGAGCAAACGATCGTGTTTTATTTCGCGTGGCAGTGGAGGAGCTTTGAACAAAAAGCGACGCCGAGCAAACGATCGTGTTTTATTTCGCGTGGCAGTGGAGGAGCTTTGAACAAAAAGCGACGCCGAGCAAACGATCGTGTTTTATTTCGCGTGGCAGTGGAGGAGCTTTGAACAAAAAGCGACGCCGAGCAAACGATCGTGTTTTATTTCGCGTGGCAGTGGAGGAGCTTTGAACAAAAAGCGACGCCGAGCAAACGATCGTGTTTTATTATGGAATAACTATTTTTATATTGAAGTATATTTATTGATTTTACGCTTATATTTACGCGAATACTACACATTGAAATAAAACTGATCTTACGGATTTTATCGCGTTTATTATACTGCGATTGCCAACCTAAAAGTAGAAGAAGAACCAACATTATAAGATTTAAAGCTTTTGATTAATTATTATTTTATTAATTATTAGCGTATTTTTGGCACGCTACCGCATAGGCCAAATTTTTTACAATTTTTGTTGGTTTTCTATACTCTTTTTAATTTATATTAGTTTGTAAATATTTAAGTTATTTTCTTTGTAATTATTGTACATATTAAAATATTATATTCTAACCTAAATAATAAATTGTAACTTGGTTTATATATTTGTTAAAATTATACATTATATAATACACAAATGCATGGCCAGTATTGGGATCATAGCTCCGATATCCACTGATAAGAGGCTTAACTATCTTTGCACAAAAAATAATTAACATTGAATCTTATGTCCTATGCTATGTAGTCTCAAATCACTTAAAAAATACGAGTAATTCGTGCGATAACCTAGCAGCAGGCCGAGCTATCGATCTGCCGACCCCGCAACCGGATGTATGCAATTAACTAACCCGGTGGACCCACAAAGAGTGATGGCAGCTTTTATGCTATCTGTACTAATATATTGGTGGCTATGCTAGGGCTGCGCGGCGTGCGTAGGCGGAGCTTTCAGTAGAAGACGTTTTTAAAACCAAGGTAAGGTCGCTGTATTAAGCTTGTTATAAATGAACCCCCAAATTCATTGATGGCATATAATGGATCGATCCAATTGCAACAGTATTTAGAAAGCATTTCCAGAAGAAAAGTGCTCATATTTCTAAATACTTTCTTTCTTTCTTTCTTTCTTTTCTATTTAGATAAGATTATCTCGATGGCCATATTTTTTCACCGTCTCTATGATCATATATTTGTTCCTACATGTATTTCGTAGATATTTCTCCCAGTCGATAGGACGTAGTATCGCATAGAACGATAATCCTTTTGTTCGTTAGCTGGGAACTTCCGACAAGCAATGTTTTGTTACAGGCAGGACTGGCTGCCAATTAGCGGTGCCGAGCGCAATTTGCGCGCACTCTGTACAACTAAAAGCTGTATAACACACTTGCTGCATACAGTTCCTATCTATTGATAGTCCACCCGCACCTTTATCGATGATTAAAGGGAGGCTTATAACACTAAAAGCTTGTTCTGTCAATTTTAGGCTGACGTGTTGATAAATTAGATTTCCTTTTGGTGTAAAGACTGTATGAAGAGCCATTTCGATGGTTGTGTGAGTAGATCTGCGGGCAAAAGCTATTATCTACAACATCCCTGAGTGCTATAGGCTATGTTTCATCCAGGTACTGCGGGCGTAGCCGCGGGCAACAGCTAGTTTATGACATTATGAAATAAATAAATCTTAATTATCAAATTCTCCCGTGACCATGGTTGCTGTAAAGCAGCAGAAACGTCGGGAACGTAAAAATCCTTAAAATTAGTTTTATTTCTATCTCAATTGTCAAAGTTATATTCATATCAGAATGAAACCAACTAACGTTGCAAATAAAGTTCAAAATGGTCCACATTTCTATCTCGGAAACAGATAGTTCAACTAAATTAACGACAAATCGAGTTACATATTCGCTTGCGGCCATCGATCACCATTTAGCAAATATCCGGCTGTGTGTGCCTGGCAAACTAGAGGTGACACCGCTAACGAACAACGAATACTCGCGAACCAGACAATCACTCGTTTAAATCTCTCTGGTAGATTTTTTGATTAAAAACTTTTTCTTTTCAGTTTTTTTTAATTTTGGTGGATCAGTTTTATATTAGGTATAAGTATAGTTTTTTTTTCATCACAAGAAATAATTGTGTATTGATCTTTTTACTGGATGATAGGTGTTTTGCAATTATAACATCATTGGGATACATTTTTAGTAGGCTAATTTTTTGTAAAGTATCCACAGCTTTACTGATAGGGGATTCATGTCATCATCATGGTCATCAACATTATCATTATCATCAGGGGTACATAAAATTCAATAACAATTATCACGATTTGCTGGACACTGGCAAAAATTGCACTATTTTGTAGCTGAATGCCAACATTAAAAAAAAGAAGAAGAGAACCGCCTCCATTTTTGTTCGACGGTTAAAAGAGAATTGATTTCGTGAAATAGATATTTGCTTATATACTTAAATAATATATCAGCGTCCTCTGTAACCTCGCTTTAAGAAACATGTATTAACTACGACGATTCTCCGTACATTCCTAAAACGCGCTATGAGAGTTTTCGAAATAATATTCTTTAAGTACTTAATTTCCACAGCCTTCGATTTTATAAATACTAGGTACTAATGCAGCGGTACGTTATTCCCAAACTAGTTGAGCTCGGGACTCTGTACGCATGGACCTTTTGATGATTCCGGGGCGACTCTTGCGTTTCCCGGGATCAAAATGGATCGTAGATGTCATACCCGGTATGCAATCTATCACAATCACTTTAAAGGCAACCATAATGGCGGATCTCCTTCTGTCTCAAAGAGAATGAACATAAAGCTTGTTTTTTTTTTTTAAGAAATTTTACAAGAACGACCGAGTTGCAGTCTTATTATAGTTATGTACGTAAATACTACTGAATCAAATTTGAAGCGCAGTCTAGGCAATTTTGCCTGAACTTAAAGATTCCACCCTGAGCCCGTTGCTCAGTATTCAAAAAGCGCTTTATTAAGAACTGAGCAGCGCTATTTAATCTCATAACAGGAACCTTTTAAGAACCTTTTAAGTTATCAGTGGGTATTGTTCACGTATTCTAAGCTTCTCTGAGAGCGGTTCGGGCATGCAGCGATAAACGTGACACTTGCAAAGCGCCATCGACGTTGGAATTCTAAAGAGTCTCGCTTTAGTAAAACTAAAGCGCTGAATTGTTCGCCCATTATCTTTAAAAGGCTGACATCTTAATCTAAAAGAGACATCTAAAAGATGTCCATGCACACGTTTAAAACATTGTTTCGTTTGTTCGCAATGCTTCTGCTGCATCAATTAAAAACAATTTGAATTTTAAAATATTTAATTAATTTTATGCTAAATAATACTGACTATGCCTGGATACACACATACACATTCTTGTTATTTTTTTAGGTTAGCAATCGGTTACAAAATAGTGCTAGTGTCGAGTATTTCTTGATAATAGTTATAAATTAGAAGAACCCCTTGATGATAATATTGATGAAATGAATCCCCTACCACTATCAGCAAAGCTGTGGATACTTTACTGAATATACACCGGACATCTTAGAAAACTTGAAAAGTCAAGTTATAGTACTATTCTATTTCAATTTCCTTCACTAGTACACGTTTATGAACACACAATGGTTAATATCCCACATTACATATCAAAGAAACATATTTATTTGAAAAATAAAACAAAATTGACAACTTCACGTTTTATCTTCCCGCCATAAAGTCTCATAACTTACTTATATCGAGAATACAGGATCACTTCGATGGTAAAACAACATTCTTAAACACACACAACCACTAAAAAGTTACCACCGGGTAGATTCTTTGACGGCAATCAGAATTCTTGCCGCCCGACCCCGTCACGAAGGTCGTGCATTCTTCACGGAAAACCGCAAACTATATAAGGTAAGCTTAAACTGTAATATGCTGTGTTTGTTCCATACGTCCCTTAAGGCGCGTTTACACGGGTCGATCTTTCAATTCTCCATACAAAATATCTGTAAGTACGTCAAGTGCGAGATTATTTGTCAACTAACCGTATAGTTTATAGTATACCGTATTTAGACATTTTGTATGGAGAATTGAACAGCGCCTCTAGCGGACGCTATTTCATACTTTATTCTCAATACAAAATGTCTTAATACGGTAAACTATAAAGTATACGGTTAGCTTCGAGTAATCTCGCACTTGACGTCCTGAGCAGAATTACTTGATAGTTTCACGCTCTTAACGCGTGTTGGAAACGTAGAAAACATAAAATAAACGCGATAAAATCCGCAAAATTAGTTTTACTTCAAAGTTATAAAACGTTTATAAATTCGGTGGCTAGTATACAACAGAGTTCGGAAGAGCAGGTGCTCGTTTACACTCGTGCAATGAATGATGCGTCGACGAGGACGACACAACATCCCATAGCATATTACAGACTAGCTACATGGCATATACGGTCTGAATTTATATATACAGAGAGAACACTAAAATATGCATTAACGAAAATGGGCACACGTACAGCAGGTTTACAACTCGTTTAACTGTTCCAGTAACAGGGTCAAATGTTAGGGCACGGGTAGTTCGGTTTATTTCCCTGTTCCCTGATGTTAAGGCTTAACGCAGAAATGTAGAAAGTTAATGTATTTCAGTTACTGCCAAATGCTTGACGTCTGTTTAAAAATAGAACAACAATATTGAAGTCAAATCACTGTTCCATTTCTTGTGTATTGCATTCCTTTCTTACTCATGTTTGTATATTTGTGTGTAAGTAATGTGTCGATTAAATGTTTCATATTTTTATTTTATTTCATATTTTTGCTGCTAACCCTATTCACAAATTATTCCACGGACTTTGTGTGAGCCATACCGTCTAGTAAGTTGTGGTTTATCAGCACATTATAAATCAGGCCTCGAGGATAATATTTTTATGAGTAGTAGTTAGTTTTCCGAAATGTCATTCGGCCTCGAACAAGCATTACCTAAGACTGAGCTGCCAAATTTCTATTTAAATATATTCACCGAATATACTCGTAAATACACTAAATAAACTTTTCTACAGAAATATTACAATGGTCATGATATAAATACATATTGAAAGTATTCTAGTTACACAGAAATACGAACACTGATACCACACTTTCAGTTTTGGCAGTCAGTCGTGGGTTAAGGGGGGGGGGGGGGGGAGTAAATACCCCTGCATGATAATTGGACCATTCGCGGGCTCCGAATGGGGAGGAATGCGTAAACCGCCCGAATTTACCTTTTGTGTGCATTTAAAATACTTCTGTTGTAATATTATTAAGTTTATTTTTGCGTTTTACAAATTTATTTATTGATGTTTACCTGCTATTATATTTCTGTGCAATTCGTCAAAAGGGACGCAAATGAATGCTTAGACAATCGTATCCATCAATTAGGTAGGTATAAGTACCAACTTATAGAATGCTGACTATAAAAATCGTCTTCCTACAAGGATCGACAAACTAATCTGTACAAATCTAAGACTTTACAAAGCTCATCACGATAGGAATAAGAAAAATAAATGTTTATACGTTCGAGGCCCGAGAAAGACGGGAGTTCTTATTGCTCATTTCTTTTCGTATTTACATTGTACTTTTTAAAGGCAGTAGGGGCGCCGAAAACGACACAAAAAAAAACTTAAAGTAGCGTTCATACATATTTTGTGCATCTAGCATGTGAACGAGTCGCCCGAAGTTTTGGTTTTGTGTATTTAAAAAAAAACGATTTCTTTAGTTTTTCGTATGTCATCATTTCACAGAACTTGATTGTTATCAGTGACAGTATCGAATGGCATAATAATAAGTATTATGTTTTTTTTTCCAAAATCAAGACTTTCAAATCTTAGCTGCGAAAATATTTAAAAAAAAATCTAATGATGCTGTTCTAGTTTTCATCAAAATCGGTCTCGAGAGTTCTTTAAGATTTTTATTGATATTCCATATAGTTTCGATATTACCATCCACGCACATTTGACGAACTCACCCTGTATAATGATATCCAACAAAGTCTAATTGACGCTATAAAATCTTCAGCAGAACTAACTAACCCGCGCCAAACAAGAAATAATCCTTACTTAATTAATTTCCGCAAAGATAATATTGACGGAAAAACATTTGTACGCGGCTCGAGGCGGAGTGTGCGCGACTTCGCTCCCGGAACTCTGATTATACAATCACCTGTATGCCATCTCATTATTCTCCCTCACTTTTTACTGGAGGAGATTTGTTCATGTTTACCGCATAACTTCTGTTTCTAAGTTTGATTTGAAAACCGTTACTAGGGGTAGGTAGAAGTGGTAGTGGCATAGATTCTAATGCAGTACGACGCGAGTCTGAGCTGTTTCTAGGAAAAAAATCAGACTGTAGTCAAATAACACTTCACCGCCCGGGAATATAACCCGAAGCCTCAATATTAGCTAACAAAGGTCGTGTAGACCTTGGGGGGCACTTGCAAGTGATCATTTTTTTAAGCTCCAGCACTGAATACAAATTCCCTCCGAAAACATCAGAACCATAGAGTACGGTAATTTAAACGAGAATCAATACTTTAATACATATAAGTAGACCAATATCTTGATAAGTATCCTCCTAATATACATGCCTAGAAATCTTACAGTATTGATTTTAGAAAAAAGCATCTGTTCGTGTACACTGAAAAACAATTTTCTACCAACAATGAACAGAGGAACAGTGGAGAGATACATCTATTCGAAACAGGTGTAGACAGGTTATTGTGGCAGCAAAGGCGCCGCGAAAGAAATCGGAAAAGTATTCATTCTTGTCCTCATGTGGCTTGAACGGCGCAATGCTTCTATACTAGGTCAGGTGTGGTTATGTATTCCGGGATATGGCTGGTAGGTAGATCCAAGAATTATACATAAAAAAGGTGTAACAATTATAGTATAACATATTTGAGTCTTGGTAGTGTTAAATAGAATAATAAACACGGAAATATTAAATAAATACTTTATTCATCGCGGCAAAACTTTATATATTTTGGCGGCACACACGAACTGTCAAAACACTCTCCTGTCACCATAGAGTTTCGCCGCTAGTGACGTCCCGCTGCACGGCGAGTGAACGATCACCGGTAACAGTAGTAATAAAGTTCACATTCTCATAATGTAAAACAAGTTATAAGACTCGGTGCGCGGTGAAACGTCAATGATTCATTGAAATAAAAATATTTTTTCGCATTTTATTGCGTTTATTTTATGTTTTTACTTTCCCGAAGTTTAGTGTCATAGTTTGAACCGGGGTCCCTAATATTTAGTTGTTGCAAAAAGTGCTCACAGTGACTTGAGGTCTTGCAACGCTGCGCTTGGTTTTGGATTATATTAATTACTGGATCCCAAGTACAAGTCAAAGTCAAGTTACTGATTCACTTTAAAAAAAACCTCCATATCGAGTTATTGACTAAAAAAATATACGGGGCGAATTGATAACCGACTTCTGTTGTTTCGTCGTTAATAAAAAACAGCACTTACACCGTGTAGTTTATTACAAAATATGATCGGTATGACCTTCAGTGACTTTGCTGTTTGGAGCTAGTGATAAATACGCAGCTTTACTGATAGGGGTTGGGGATTCATTTCATCATCATCATCGTCAACAACATCGTTATTATCATCTAGGGTACTCACTCACATTTAAAATATCAAAAAAATATTTTATTCACACTGGCAAAAATTGCACTATTTTGTAGCATAAAAACAACCAACATAAAAAAAGATGAAAAGAATTACACTATTCTAACGTGTGGATAGAGCCATTGCACCCGTAAGTAGTATTCACATAGCGAGAGAGAGAGACAGAGAGAGAGACAGAGAGAGAGACAGAGAGAGAGAACACTTCAAGTATGTCTATGAAGGACGTGCCACCTATGGGGTGATGTAAGACCATGAATGTAAGGCAAGTTTGTCTCTTCATAACCGTTCGTTAAATCTCTATATATACCATTGTTATGTTTAAATTCCAACCGGACACTGAGTAGAGTCTCGTGTTTCGTTGCTAAGTCGATGCAGATGTTGCTAAGTCTGTATTTTCCCACGCTACTGTTTGCCCGCCATTTTTGCGTTAGTTTGATTGCGCTCACCTGAGGAGAAGGTACTTTAGTCTTTTTTGTGGCTGTACTCTGTCTGTTGTATGGCTGGCAATATCTAATAAACTCAGAACTAACAAAATAAATACTAAAATTTACGAATAGTACTAAGCTAATAACTCTTCTGAAAAGCTCGAAATATCCCTGCAAATATATAATCATCCTACCAAGCAACGGCAACGCTGAAAAATCAATCGAATACGCATTCCCGAATCTTGTATGAACGTCAACAAGTACCAAGACCCCGGGCGGAGGGGGTCGAGCAAGCGGCGAGGGGCGGGGGGTTTACGTAGCACCCAGAGGGGTGAGATTCAACTGGTGCAATGCGGTGTACCCTGCCCACCCCCAACCCCCGGAGGATTGTTTTTCCTGCTGTAGCGGGCGATTGCCACTGCTGATTTCGTTTTGTTTGGCCCTCGTTCATAATGACGCTACGCTAAGCTGCGCTACGTAGCGCTACGCCGTGCTGCGCCACAACTGTCGCGATGCTCACTTTACCGTAGCCTCGCTTTTTTAATTAGCTTTCTATTTTATGAGATACTAGGTTTTTCAAATGGACTGAAACGAGTATTGGAGACCTGTTTCATCAAATTCTTTCAGGTTGATTTTTTAATCATGAGGTTTCCATGAAATACAGATTCTACTCTCTTTTCTACTTTTCTGTAGTAATTTAAGTATAATTCTTACTGAGCTGTATTAATTAAAAGGATAGCAGGGAATTCGTTTCGCACCACACTTCATATAGAACCTAACCTACTATCACAGTTTTAAAAACGCACTACCAGGGTATGCTATTAGGGATCTCTTTACAATGCGCTATAATTAGGGCAAGAGTATTGCCATCCATGCCGGACGTACCTATATACAGGGTAAGAGTTAATGAATTTACAATAGTATTACAAAGCATATTGAAAAAGAAAAAAGCTTTGTAATATCATTGTAAATCTAATAGAACCTTATTAAATTAATTTAGGGTTTAAATTTATTATACAGAATATATCAATGCGGCCAACTTTAAAAAAAAACTATATGTTACGGCAAGAGTTTTTAACAATAAACTAAGCCGTAACGCCGAACCCGTTGCATGAACGAAAATTAAGTTAATTCGAGCATTATTTGAATTGAGCTTGTAGTGTTACTGTCGGAAACTATGATAGAAAATTATAAGTCTATTAAATTATCATACAAAATAGGTCGTCCTAGGTCTTGTCATAGATATCTTCATATATTATATACCGAGGCATGATACATTAAATTCCTATAAACATTTGACAGGCAATTCAGTAATAACTATGCTTTAACGACAATTTACTTCTATAACTCCATATAAATTCCACAATCACGTTTCAATTCGATCACGCTTATTTTAGATCGTATCTGTGGAATAACCCCCCTACCAGGCAGGGGGCTAATCCTGCCTAAACTCATTTGCTGGAGTGGCATGCTCCTGGCTGGCTTTCACCCGATGCAACGCTAGCATTTTCATTTTATTTTTTAAACCATACTTAAAACAAATCAACTCCTTTAGGGATTCCAATATAACTTTTTCTCGATGCTTTTGGAAGAGTAATAAAGTATATAAATATGGATTTTGTTTTCAATAATTGTGTCTCATATGTCTTTATTATTGAATAATCAGGTGAATCAGCTACAGTCTAAACGTGCATTCTATAAATCTGTGTGGGGAGAAGCAGTCAGCGGTCAGTATCCCATACAGTGTCGGCTTTACCGCGTGCCGCGCACACGGGCGCAGGGTCTTCGAAGACGCCTTCAAAGACCCCGCGTCCCTTATGGCACTCTCAAAGACCCTGAGCCCGGTTGTGGTCGACACCAGCGGCGCTTGTAAAAATATAAATAATTTAGAGGGTTGGGGGCGTTCCCAACAAAATTTATAATTGCACCCGAAAAACCGATCACTGGAGAAAATATAAATGCAATTATCCCATTCTGCTCCCGTACCTACTTACTAGAGGGCGCCAGGGTATTGATTGCATCCGGGCGCTACATGGGCTACAGCCAGTGTTGATCCCATACATATAACGAAGAAGGCACCTAAACAAAGTTTGACTTCGACATTACCGTAATCGTACCGTCATCGTGAAAAGCCATTGGTATATAGAGCACATTAAAACCTTTATGAAGCTTGTCCTTAATTGTATTAATTCATTAATCATTATTATCAAATAATTAGCGATATTTGGCGGTAGCGGCTTTAAATCAAATAGAGTACCGACCATTTAAATAATGTAATCCGCAGTCATGAACTAACCTGTTTGCATAATATGCATGTTTTATAAAAATAATTAACATACAATTAGGTAGATAGTGATGAGATTTCTCATATTTACGCAAATACTACACATTGAAATAAAACTAATCTTACGGATTTTATCGCGTTTATTATACGTTTTTACGTTCCCGACGTTTCGGCTGCTTCACAGCAACCATGGTCACGGGAGGACTGAGGTGGTTGACGTCCTAGTGTCATAGTTTAAACCAGGGTACCCTCATATTTAGGTGTATGTTTTTATAAAATCCGTAAGATTAGTTTTATTTCAATGAGGAAGATAGTGGTTTTACTATCATGTCGGTATCCATATTTATATATAAGCGTAGTTTTATTGGTCAATACACTAGGGTATGCACATTTACTTGAGGGACCACACTCGTATAGCTGACAGCTGCCTCCTCAGTTCTGGGTGATCAATTGATCCGAACATCAGGGGCTCATAGTATGAGTTTTGAACGAATTCAATCAAATACCAACCGATTGATCGAACGTTTGCATATATTTACCGGTACCGGTCAACTCATAATAATAATACCAGCCTTTTTTAATGTCCCACTGTTAGGCACGGGCCTCCCCTCAATGCGAGGGGGATTAGGCCATAGTCCACCACGCTGGCCCAGTGCGGGTTGGCGGACTTCACACGTCTTTCGAGGGGTTCTCTCAGGCATGCAGGTTTCCTCGCAATGTTTACCAAGTGATGATCATGGTTGAAAATGAGATTCGCACATGAAATCCAGAAATCCCAGAGGTGCGAGGCGGGGTTTGAACCTGCGATCCTCGTTACCGAGGCGAGCGTTCTACCAACTTGGCTATCACTGCTTTTGCAGACTTATAATAAACCCACTGAAAATTGTAACGCACAGTAAACATTACCGATGTTAAACATAAATGTTATCGTTATCTTTTAACAAACTTTCATGAACGTCAATTATCGCCTCGGTTTAGTCGGGCTGCAATGCCACAGGTTGGGCGCTACAGGTTGCTCCTGTAGGTTCATAATCGAGTCCCAAATAACTCTTCCACCCTCCAACCACCCCCTGTTTTACCTACAACTTGGGGCTTATTAAGAGGTTTTCAAGAAACATAAATGCTTCGTAGACTTTTAAGTATTTATTACGTGTTTGTAAATTTTTACTTTTTAAAAAATTTATAGCTTCCGTCGTATTGTGTCCGTAGTATCAACAACAGACTTATAAATAAAACGATTGGGCGCTAATATTTAATAAATAGTTGTACAGAAATTTTAAAATTACATTGTGCACTTAAATTAGCAGAACAAAATTAGATACATATATAAATAAAGATATCAAATAATTTTTAAATTAATGCTACATTTATCCTGCCGGGTTTCGAATCCGGGGCCCTCGGCTATAAACCAACTCCACCGATTTAACCACTCGGGTCTCCAAAAGTAGAAAGTTCTTCGAATTTCTAAACCCTGAATATGAAAGACCCGCCCGGTTCAGCCCACATTTTGGGTAAATACCACAAAGACCAGTAGTAGGTGTAAATAGTTAATGAGTAAGGGAACGAAGGTACCTCTGAAGTCACAGGGCTAAACATCACATGACAGGCTGAGTGTGCGTATATTACAGACTCTTCATCTCCGTTTACAGAGTTCCTGTCTGTTCTCAGGATACACCGAGGAGCAGCCTTCCACGCAGTTCACCGCCCAGCTCCCCGGCGAGGTGAGCCCGGCCCCCGCCGGCCCCACCCCCGCGCCGCAGCCTCTCTCCTACGCCCTTCTGCATCTCTCCCCCGACTCCCCGGAACCGCCCTTTATACAAGTACAGCTCCAGTCTTCGCCTGTCTCTCCCCCTCCGCCACCGGCGAGCGGCAAGTCCATCTCTATGTGCTACACAAGCACCGGCGCGATCCTCTCTCTGCCGCCCAAGAAGAAAGACATCTACAGGCCGTACTGCCTCGGGGAGCGCGCGGCGCACCTCCATCGCGCCGAGGAGGACTTGAACGCGGCGCACGCCATCCTCGACCTCAGCCAGCATCCCGTATTCCTGACGACGACGCCCCGTGCCGAGGCCGCACCCCCCGAGACACCCCCGCCGCCGCCGCCGCCGCCCCCTCCCCCCGAGCCGCCCGCGCAGGACCAAAACGCCGAAAGGCCGCGGGAGACCGTCGCATACACCTATGACGCTTTCTTTGTAAGTGACGGCCGCTCCAAGCGCAAGAACTACACGAGTGCGCCCGTCGAATGCGTTGAGCAGCCAGAGCCTAAGTCTAAGTATACGTGTAATGAGTGCGGGAAGCGGTACGCGACGTCGTCTAACCTGTCGCGGCACAAGCAGACGCACCGCAGCCTGGACTCGGTGGCGGCGAAGCGCTGCGGCGAGTGCGGCAAGGCGTACGTGTCCATGCCGGCGCTGGCCATGCACGTGCTCACTCACCAACTGTCGCACGTGTGCGGGGTCTGCGGGAAACTATTCTCACGGCCGTGGCTGCTGCAGGGCCACCTGCGCTCGCACACCGGCGAGAAGCCGTACGGCTGTGCGCACTGCGGCAAGGCGTTCGCGGACCGGTCCAACCTGCGCGCGCACATGCAGACGCACTCCTCCGACAAGAACTACGAATGCTCGCGGTGTCACAAAACATTTGCGCTGAAGAGCTACCTCAACAAGCACCAGGAGTCGGCGTGCGTTCGTGACGACGATTCCCCGTCGCCCGACTCGCCGCCCGCGGCCGACTAACCGCGACCAACGAGGGACCGGAACCACCGCCGAATGGTTTCACGTAAACTTAAAGTATTAATATGAATTTAGCTTGTTAGATTAACTATAATTATACAAAGGTAGTTGCGTCGCGTCGCATGCGCGTGCGCTGGCCGACGCGTCGCGACGCTATCGAGCAACGTTTCGCATACAACGAATCACGTAAGACCCCGTAGGGCCGGGCCGCCAAGCGCCGCGGCCGCGGGCCATAGCGCCGACGTCCCGTTAGCGGCAAACATTTAATTATGTATATACTCGTCGATAAAAATATACCATTATATACATAGAAGTATTGAAATATGAATGAAACTAATATCTTTTGTAGGTGATTTTTACAACCGCAATGTAGGTTAGAGAGTACAACGGTGTATGTTTAGCATCGAGATGCGAGAGCCGCACGCCGAGCTCGTCGGTCCGTCGTCGGTCCGCCTCGGTGGGGAACTTGCCAAAACTTCCGTCCGAAGCTCCGCGCGCACGCCCCGCGCCGCCCGCGCCGCCCGCGCCGCGCGTGTCGCGCGTGCCGGCCCGCGACAGTGCCTTAGCGGCGCCCGCGTGCCGCGTCCGCCCGCCGCCGCCGCCACCACACAACACTGCTCGGACAAAAAGCCGTGTATGTATCGATTTAATGACCAGTTGGTGCCCGTCCCGAGTCTAAAGTAATATTCAATGTCACTTTTTTTACACAGTTATACAATTATGTTTTTAATTCTATAATTTCGCATAAATACTAACAAATGCTTGGCTGATCCGTTGTTAGAAAATACTAATCTCAAAATTCGTGTAATTCATTATTTGCCGTATCTAATTTTATGCCTGGCATCTACAGAATATTGTATAAACAAGCCATTCAAATAACTGCAAAATCATAACATTAGCCTTCAGTAACAGAAGAAAAAGCAATACCGTTCACGGTTTCACGCGACGTGTAGCCATTGCGATGATTATTGAATACACGAGCGCACGTGCATTCTTTATGAATATTGTATACATTCATAATTAGTGCAGGTGCACTCAGAAGGGCGGAGGGTTGAGGGCGGGCGGCGACTGGCAGGGCCGCGCGGCACCCTGCGAGCAAGCCTTTAGTTCGAGCGTGTG
The DNA here is from genome assembly GCA_905404115.1 of Pheosia gnoma. Lineage (NCBI taxonomy): Eukaryota > Metazoa > Arthropoda > Insecta > Lepidoptera > Notodontidae > Pheosia > Pheosia gnoma. The sequence goes on from FR989898.1 coordinate 9,140,236, forward strand.
TTATTAGGTCAAGTCAAACGTAACTGGCAATAAACTAAATAGATTAAGGTAGCATTAAACATAGGTTAAACGAGCACTTGGTGCTCGGTGTGAAATGGGTATTCGAAAAGCAATAATAAAGTAGTCAGTAAAGTCGCGCACCGCTGTCGGATGGGCGCAGCAGACTCTTCCCCAGCTCCGTAGTGTAGCCCGAGGGAGTCGCCCGCGCAGTGTGGCCCGCCCGCTCCGAGAGCCGCGCGATGCACCCGCGGCAAGCCCCGGGCGACCCCACGCCTCGTCTATAAGTTAGTGCCTCGAGTCAATTCTTCGTTTGTTTTAACCCAGTCAATTAAAATACTTTTTCAAACAAAGTTCCTGTATATTTATTAAACGAACTTTTTCTGAAAATTTTATATAATTATATTATGCATGTTAGGATTCACGGTGGCGCGCGCTGTGCCGTGCCAAACTGTTTGATGAATTGTGAGGTATCTTAAACGTCAGAATCATAGCACTACCAAAATGTAATGTGAGCGTGATGAACCCAATCGATGGTATAAAATTAGCTTTGTTATGACGTTTAATATACCATTAAACATTATGTTCATGTGTTTTGGGTGTATATTCTCCAAACTTTCAGATTTTAACTTATCCACTAAAAAGTTTGCGTTTTGTTTACGAGTTCGTGGTAGTTCTACTTAGTTATGCTAAGTTAAACCGCGATAGCTAGGTATATAGCACAAACTACACGATAGGACTGCCTAAGAGGCACTAATCTCAACCCTAGTCATTATATTCCCTGATCCAAAATAGTCCTAGTAGTGTAGTGCCACATTTTATCGACTCCCCTAGTTGTGCATAGTCCCCTCCCGTCGTATTGTAAGATTTAACTCTCCGAACGCCGAGGGTTTATTTATTTACGTAGGACGCTGGAGCGTCAGCACAGTTTGCCAGTTAAACATGCTGCTATAATAACATAGTTTTGCAGTCGCTTTTATTTAGTGTACGTATAGGTAGATCACAACGCGGCGAGCGGAGGGTTAAACAAATAAATTATTTTTACAAAACAACAAAGGCTTTGCCAGACAAGGTGACGCGTTAAAAGCAATATAACGTAATTGATAAGCAATACTAATGTAGGATTTATTGTGTTATAAATATTTGGTCGATTATTAGATACGTTTGGTGCTTCGGACCACCATGTGTTGGATTGAAAATGAATCATGCATCGAATATTGCGTAATGTGTGATCGAAGTTAATTCCAAATTTATATTGATATTTTATTATGTAGATTATTCGTTGAACTCGTTCTCTTAATTGTTACTCGACTTTATCCTAGTGTTCTAGCCTTACTGTATGTCTAGTTTATCAGCCTATCTCGTTCTTGTACTCCCTTCGAGAAATTCCTTATATATAATTATCTTAGTAGCTCTCCCTACTGGTCTAACGTTGTAGAGAACAATAGCCAACTAATTGCTTTTAATGATAAAATAAAAATTAAATCGAAAATATTTTATTCAAAAAAAATTATACTAACGTTATTATAATTGTAGCGGTTATACATGTAAGTAATTAACGGTAAACATTAACAAAACCAACATATACTATACAAAAAAAAATATAATATATACATAAAATTATATCTGTAAATACGTCCCTGTGTACCAAAAATTCCCTTCTTTACAATTTTTGTAGATGTAGCATTTACGAGTAAACATAATGATAATGTTATCATGTAATAAGCAAGATAAAGATAACTGTAGGATAAGCAGTAGTTATCATGTAATAAGCAAGATAAAGATAACTGTAGGATAAGCAGTAGGTCCACAATTAGACTCGATAGAATACACCGAACGTGTTAAATACCTGTTAAAAATGCACTTTTAGTTATTTACTAAACCCCATAATTTACCCGTTATATTAAACAATGTACCCACTTAACAAACGGCTCTACCATAAACAAGATCCAAGTACACTTTCATAGTTCATGCATTCTAATAATACTGTAAGTGAACTACATTCATGCGATCCCTAAGCTCTAAACATAGCTAGGGTAAACATTCTTGAATTGTTAAAAAGTAAAAAAAAAGCATGTCCAAATTAGCAATATGATAAGCAATAAAAGTTTTTAGAATATAGGTTAGTTACATGGTCTGTAAACGATGTTCAGATTATAATTGACACACGTACGCTTCTAGCAATACGGCTCTGGAAAGGCAAGCTACATCGCCATGGTCTCCAACTAAGACATATTTCAACTAAATTTGCCTCGGCGAGCCCCTAGAAATTAGTCCCACAGGTATTTTGTATCCGAGCATCGACGGGCTAGAGTGTAGTCCCAAATAATAATGTTTTAAAGTCCATATTTCGAGAAATGCATTCATAAAGTTCCGTTGTGTACCCGTACTATTCATAATTTACAATACATTAGTATTGCATAGCTAAATAAACATTCCAGACTAATTGGGTACCTACTTAATTAAAATACCTAAATACCTATGGAATATCCAGGTACCAGTTGGTAATGTGGTAAGCATTCGTAGCGACGGAGTTGGCTCCGTTGAAAATAAATGTTTCAGCTAATTGAAATTCAAAACGAGTAACAGGCTATGCAAATTAATTAATGTTACATAGCTTTCCTGGTTTATTAAAAACAATATGAATGTATAAGTTGGTCAAACAGTAGCATCGTTTATAGAACGTGTATATACATTATTATTTTTTAGACAATTATTATACAGCATAATGTGAATACTATTAAGAAAAGCAATAATGAAGCAATATTAATTTTCATAGGTTAAGTTGTAGTTTAACTGACCTTGGCTTAGTAAGTAGACTGCGAACCAGGTGATATGAATTAAAATAGAATGTTGTTATTTGTATTTTGATTAGGATAAAAAAAATACGTTCGTTTATTTTAGGGAAATGCTATTTTTAGATGAAATATCGTTCCAAAATATTCGATTTATAATGTCTAAGGGTACACCAGATTCGAATCAACCGTGCTCGAATGAAAGTGGTCAGGTTATAGGCGAGTATTCACGTTACAAGGTGAAAATGACATGAACAATCCCGTAGCTTTGTTCTACGTCGTAGCAAAAGCTACGACTACTCGCTGACCGTAGCTTGCACTACGGCAAAGAAGAAATATAATTACTACGCATTTTTGCCTGCATTTACAATGTAATTGCAGAATGATAACAGTTCAGAAAATATTACACGACAAAAACTATGTCTGTGAGTGGAAATGATAGATAATTCAATGAAAATGTAATATCGTCCAATACATTCGATTTGCAACGAATATTGTTTATGTATAAGATATCAAAAGCTAGCAAAATGACAGTACACAGCAATAAATATAAGCAATACTAGATTAGTGTTTCATAAATTTAATATATTTAGAACACTTTAGTTAACGATGAAATATATTACGGTTTGTTAAGATCGGCGCTTGATAATTCGTTCAGAGAAGCTTCTGCGTCCTGAAAATTGGGACTTATATTTAATAATATATTTTGCATGGGTATATAATTAAAACAGTTTAGGCTGTAACTAGCGTGAAGATATATTATAGTTTTGAAACTAAAATATGATGCTGGATACAAAGGTAATGAAATACCTATTGAGATTCAAATAGCAAATCGGAATTGATGACGATTCCAAATAAAATACAGTTAGAGACTTTAATTTGGGACCCATTTAAGGTTGAATATAGTACAGCAACGTATACCGTAAGAGTACTAATTCGACTGACGTTACACAGATATACGACCTTATTGCATTATGAGTGTCATTGAAAATATTAAAAAAATGGGTCCCATATTAATGTTTGGGACCGTACTTTGGAATTTGAATCTTTGGGAAAAGATTAGTCAGACATGTTGGGCACAGTTAAAATTACGAATAAAATTTACAAAGCATATGCATTTTATCTGCAAATCAAATATAATTCGCAGAATTTGATATTATAACCCTGATGCAAAATCGTCATGAATCATACTATTTACAGTGCCTGGCACATAAGATCGACCCGTGTTAGGCACTGAGCCGATGAAATATTACTCCTCGTACAGAACGCAATTATTGCTAATTCAATAGTGACTCAGCAGCAATCACACTACTTAAGTAAAAACGAGGAGGAATATGTTAAAGTGATCCACTGCGTGCCATATTCATTGCCAGGTACTGTACTTTATACGTAGAACCTTATTACACTGTGTGCGTTATACACTTACTTGAATTAACTGGGTTATGTGAGAGGGGTTTTCCCGTGACCTCGTTTCGTTCCACAGACTATGAAGTGACCTTGGAATAGGCACCATCTGATTCACCACCACGATGTATGTGGTCTTAATATTCAAAATACTAACTATACATAATATATAAATGCAATATGCATGTCTTCTAACAAGTCTGTAAAAATAATACGACATCTTGTGAGAAATTATGAACATAACAAATAATTATGAGACATTTCCAGTTTAAATACAGCATTTGAGTGCTGCGAAAAGTCCAGATTGATAAACAGGATTCGTGTAAAGTCCGAATGTCCATGCCGAGAAAAGACACTCCATTTCGCACAATTGAGTTTTTAATGACATATTCTCTACTCGTAAATATTGGCATGAATTCGTTTCCCCCATTTGATTGTTCGATTTCCAAAGCTCGTTAATAATTACGACACTTTTTGGGAATTGTATTATGAGAGGTGTCATCGCATTTGCTACCTTAATAACAAGACATTACGACAACGATAGAAATAAATCGAAGATTTACAACGAATCGTAATTATTCATAATTTATTTGCACAACGAATATTCTTATTATATTTATTTAGTAGGTAACGGTTAGGCGGTTTAGTAAGCAAATTATATTTATATTAGTTTAGTGAAATACAATCAATTGGACACTTGTTATGAACATTTAAATATTTTGTTTTTCCATTTTGTAACGTCCATAAGATAGTGATGTGAAAATATTAAATAAAATATAGATTTAGTTAAGGGTGTGGCTATTCGAGTCAAAGTCGAAAATATTTCGGTACCACAATACTGACTAAACAATTTAGTTATACTTTTAAAATCTTATGTTCAAATATTCAATTAAAATAAAAAGTATATAACCTCTAGTTTGATCTAGTCATAGCGTTAGTAGGTACATACTCTAGTCATCTAATTAAAATTAACCTTAGAAGTAGAAACAAAAGTGATTATATACTATTATACATAATGTGATGGGTAGCGTGTGCTAGAGTGAGACACAACATTAGACGCTGGTGATTAAATGGTTGAAGCTGAATTTGCCTTATGAATTCTTGTATAAGTGAGTGTAAGTGCCGTGTACCGAGGCAGTTTCATATTTCATTCGATTTTGTGAACACAATTGAGATAACTTTATGTCTGGGTTTATTTTTTTTTATTATGGACAATCCATCCTGGATCTTTATCCATGTCCCGGGATGCAAAAGAACCTAGATAATGATGTAGTATATTTTTTTATCCCGGGGAATTGGAGTTATTTATTAGAGTCAACAATTTTAATGCCACGAGTACGCGATGTCGCGGGACTGATGTGGTGAAAAAAGCACTGCTATCCCCGGTCCATGGCAAAAAATAAATACCCAAGGTAAGGTACTAATTAGCTGCCGCTCTTTACCGTGTGATTCAGCTTTCGTGCGAAAAATTGTGCAGTTGAAAAGATAGCCAAGGAGCAAAGCGAAATTGCATCGGACGCAAGAAGCCCCGCAGAGATTCGCGCGTGATTAGCTTTTACATAAACGCGATTGCCATTCCGAGCAAAATAAGAGCGAACGCGCGCGAAAAAATCAACTGTCAAGAAACCGAATGAACAATCACTGGTGATTGCGCGTGGTAACAAGCTTTCGCGTGTTCGATCTCGCACACTACAATCGCGTGTAAAGGTGGCTACTAACCTTGCCAGTTATCTACCTATGCCAAAGCAACGACCCTGAATCCACACAAGACAGACATTTGCTACACACTTATACAAGAATTACAAAATATACTAAAGTTTGGGAGAAAGTTTGTATTTAACTTAGGATAACAATTCCAAAGGTTCTCATTAATAATAACGACCAAAATATTCAGTGTCACTTTTTATATCTGCATAGTTATCTAAGACTCTCTGTCCACCGACGGGGTACGTATGATTTATCACCGCTGGGGTACAGCTAATCGTAGCTTAATTTATAGAAGCTGGTTCTTAAATACAGGATTATTCAGAACTGGTACACTAAGCATTTCCACCTGCGTCTCATTGGCGCATTTGTTATCATATTCATCATCATCTTCGACACATAAAAAAAAGTCATGATTGTCATTATGTTGGGAACATTTTGTTTTAATCAACGTTCTGAAATTGTGACTTCACATTGTTATTACGAATGCGGTAACGAAGCGCAGGTTTCAAGCTTAGTATACGATTTCTTAATCGTTCTGTATATACCTACGTTAGAAGAATATATTATGTAGGTATATTGTAATTACTCTTCCTCTTGTCCTTTAGCTATTACGTTTTTAAATAAGTAGATATATTAGTTATATATATTATAATTGTACATTACATTTATTTTTGTTTTAGCTACGACCGATAGAACGCAATAAATAATATAATTACTTAATCAAGACCAAACTATATGCATGCGTGCAATAAATGAGGAATTAATCAATTACTTTGCTGTAAGTAGGATATTATTTGACCGTAGTAATTAGATAAATACTTACCCCCGAATTTATAGACATTCTATAACTTTATCAAACGTCATATAGTACTGCGCACAAGAGTTGTGCTTTGCGCAGCACTATATGTTGTTTGATAAAGTTATAGAACGTCTATCATTTCGGGGGTTAATATTTAATTGTTAGTTATATAATATACAAAAATAACCCTTTTAAGCGTGGTATGTCAATTTTTTAATTCACATATTCCTTCCTATTAATCAATTAGTATATACCAGAGGTACCTACAGAGTTAGTAAATAACATTGCATGAAGTAGTATAATATTATAATTATAATATTTAATATAAATTAAATACATAAAATTATGGAAAAACAATCCCAAAACATTGCATTTGTGAGTTGTGACATAAATTAACTAAGTATATTGATTTCTGGTACTTACGCGAATACTACACATTGAAATAAAACTAATTTTACGAATTTCCTCCCGTGTCCATGGTTGTTGTCAAGCAGACGAAACGTCGGGAACGTAAAAAAAATAATATAACGCGATAAAATCCGTAAAATTAGTTTTATTTCAATTAACTACGTATATTTATATTGTTTATTATTATTGACTGTATTTAATTGTACTTAATCTACAAAAGTATTGAATGCCTTTTGTAGATAACTATTGCCTACCTACTATAATATAATATTCAAAGCGAATCTTTCAATTTCCAAAAACTTTTCCAAAAACGTTCAAGTTTTATCTTAATACTTACAAAAGGTGCAAAAAAAAATAGTGTACCTAACATATTTTTAAAAGATGTACCAGTAAGTTCTATGGATCCCGCTAATGAATAAAACAATGTTGTAAACAATGTTTGATTTTTTTAATAAAATGTGCTCAGCTCACATGCTCAGTACAAAATGTCATTCTTTAATGTCCAATAATTTGATATATTTCTTTGGGAATGTTATCTTTATAACCTACCTACCTGCCTGTTCAAATATATTACACTATTATTGTTCCACCTTACCGTTCATGACCTGGGTGTGATTAAGTATCTACATAGTGTACATACATCAATTACAATTTATTTTATAGTAGGTCCCTACTTACTGGAATTCATTAAGTAGGTAGGTACTTTATTTCATAATTTTCAATGGGGATTTTATAATACACTACTATACTAACTACCCAATATTCGGAACGCTAGTCGAGTTAGGTTTTTTTTTTTTTTAAGTGCCACGCAAAAAAACTCAGACATAAAATAGGACTCAAAATGCATGCGCATATACACTACATATGTAATTAAAATCGAGAATGCTTTAGACAAAATTTATATTAATGCATTTTGAAATAATACTATGTTCATAGGGTCCACTGTTTTTGATATTACCGTAGGTGTTGCCAAATATATGTTAACATTTTCACTTGTTATTTTAACCTCATTCTCAATTCCGAACACGGATAAGTCCGGGCAAAGTCGTCCGTGGAGGCGGGGCGTCCTCCCGATCCCTCGAGAAAGAAAATAAAGCGAGAAGATTAATTACTTTGGTATCTCTAGTGAATGCAGACCTTAATTTATACGAACTACCTGCTTGTTAGTTTTTTTGTACATCACCTGAATTTGATATCTAACACTCTACCATGAGTTTTAAAATGTATATGTTGACGCTAGCGAATAGAGAGTGCAAAACTCTTGGAAGAGCACGTACTAACAGGTGTAAATACCTCCTTTGACATCGATATTGTGCTTAAATGGATATTACGAGGCATTCCAAAATCCTTTGATAAATATTTCGATACGTACAAATCTCAGACGAAAAAAATAATAGGTGTCGCGAACAAAATATTGAAGCACAAAATAACAAGCAAATTTGTGTAGTACACGTAGGTACGAAAGGACGTGATTCGCGTGTAGGTACTCCACAAATCGGCTTGGTGTTCTGTACTTCAATGCATTGTTTGCGACACTAGGTATATATTATTTCTTCGTCTAAGGCACAGATCAGGTATCTTAAAATTGTAAATGCAGCATACCTGGATATGCTCAGCCTACAATGTACCCCTGAAGATTTAACAAACAGTTTATATTGATATATATCCGTGTATCATTATTATGTCTAAATAAAAATAAAATGTCTGTGCAGTTGTCGCCAAAGCTTTCCAAACTTCCAAATGTGACTGTACAGTCGCAACAAGTGTTGTATGGAAGTGGGAGGTTTGAATAGGGTGTTTGACTGTATGAAAAATAAGCTTTAAATTGTGGCCATCCTAAAAGATTATAACTTTTTAGAACTATTAGTCTTCGTTCCTCTGCAAAGATATATTATCTTTAAAATCACAAAATAAAATAATGTTTTTTTGGACCAGTCACGTGATCAAAACGCTCTGGATTGTTGGTTGATGCGTTGTGACGTCATACCGTTGTAATCAGTGTCAGGTTGGCAATACGAGTTTGGAAATATTTGGGATTTTGAAGTTTTTTCACAAGGTTCACGTGACCCGGAGGCCTCGTTTTGGCGGTATTTTTATTTATTTAAACTTTATCATCGAATTTTATGAAAAATACTGGAATTTACAATGAAAGAACTATATTGTTGGCATCATATTAAACTAATGAACAATTTAAGACAGTTTTTCAATTACAGTCAAATAGCCTGTTGTAATGGTTGGTGGCGATCGCAGAAGTCCCACTAAGTACACACCAACCTTTGAATTGAAAGCATCCTTTATTATTCCTTTTATAAGCATTAAGTTTGATGTTATGACTGGCTTTATAACTAGACATGTATGTGTTGCAGTGTGTTTTGTTTAACTAATTAGTTTTTATTTATTATACATACAAATAAACTGTATTGTATAAAATGTGTTTCCTTCGTCCAGATACCTTTCCCAGGTCAATATACAGAAAATTCGGAATATATGAATAAGCAGAGGAAATGGGTACTTATTTCAATCAAATTCCCAAGTTTGGTACTTACGTATTGTTTTGAAAATCGAATGCAGTTTTTCGCCAGACGCCATGTTTCCTTAGAACAAATAACTATATTTACCTAATATTGTCTAGTATTGTTGGGATATTAACCATTGTTACATAATGTTATTTAACCAAAAAAAGAATCTTTCTTCAACTTACCGCCAAAAAGTCTCTATGGCCCATGCGTTGTTTTATACGAAACTATAGACAAAATTACAGGCATGGAAGAAGACGGGGACACTATAAGTAGTAATGTGTAGTTTACACTACGAAGACAATACGCAAGTAACAAGTAGCAAGTGCCCCGTGTAAACAGCTGGTCTGGCGAGTACTTATGAATCATAGTCGGTTTTTAAACTCTGGATAAGATTTCAATTCATTTCCAAGTCGTCTAGATAATAGTGTGAGATCTATTTAGTTTGTTGTTATAAATGGGTTCAAGTTTTCAAAGCAAATACTAATAAAATACATACTGGCATAGCAGTCTAGTTGGAGTTTTTTCATCGTGTAGCATATCTATGATATTCATTTCGAATTTTTTTCAAGTAAAGTCCTTCCATCTCTCTTAGAAATTTGTAACTATTTCATTGTTACCAACGACATCTATCGAGTAGCTGACGTAAAGAAGGCAGCAGTGGTGGTCATAAACCTACTCGTCGAATCTAGTGGTTCATGCATGAAGCCTATTAGTAGGTCCATGGGTTCATGATAGTCGTAGTGTTTGACACGTATATAGTCGATGGGTGGCAGCCACTGACCTCTATATATACAATGTATATATGAGGTCAGTGGACCTCAAATTATAAAAAAATGCAATACCTAACATCACTGACCTGTACTAATCAAGCACAAGAGATAGACTTCGTAATTTTGTGTCTATTTCATTTTCGCTATTTTGGCGCTGATAGTAGTGATAGCAGGTAGTGAGTGTCCACGGAACTAAAGATGCTCGGTATGCAAAACTTGTTCAAATATTAATTAATTAATGCTACTAATTAAATATGCCGACAAAAAAAACATTGATTAACTACGATATAGAGGTCATATATTTTTTTTAATTCTCATTCAAATGTTTTATTTGAGGTAGCGTGTTTGTTATGTATGATATAATGTAATAAATTTTATTAAAATACACAAATACGGACTCTAAACAACGCGACGGCCATCTGTATTAAATGTCAAATTTAGTTCTGTAGACAGTCGAGGAGGCGCTTCAAATATCTACCGTTGGCTGGGTGAGGCCAAAAACCGTGCTTTCTTTCATTGTTAAAGAAATAAAATACAATTGCCACAAAATGTTATCATTGTGTACGTAAAATCATGGTATAAAAATATGCTACGCATTGTAAATTAGATCTATTGCAAAGACTTTAGAATATATCTGTGGTTTAGTAGTAGTACAGTTTAGTGCCTTACAGGCTCTGTGGTTGGCCGTAAGATCTCTGAGCAGTCTGTGGTCGTAAGTTGGAGTTGCTCTTGCTACTCTCGCTTGCTTCTTCTTGTGTGAATTCATTCGACAGCCGATACGGACGGAGTCAACAAATTTTTATTTTCTTTTGGAAATTAATTTCTTCAGTATGAGTAAGTAGACTGATAATTTCATAACAATTGTGTAGAGGTTTCATAAACTTACCATCGCGTGCTGTTTAACACCGTTGTTGCTACTCAGTGAATTGTTATTATTGTGTTACTAATTTTATAAAATTATAATAATGCTTGTAAGTACAAAAAAATATCGTTCATTATGTCGTTCACATTGTCGCTACTTAAACATAGAAGTCTAGTTTTCCAATTTTGTGAATTACTTATAGTTTTATAACGATAATGTAGGTACTTAACGGTTTTTTCTATGGTAAGCCAGATGAAAGATATATGAGGTGCTAAGCTAACCAGCCGTTGTTGTCGAAAAAATCGGTTTTATTAACTGGCTGTAAGTTCTATGCGCTTACATCTGATATTCTTGAAGTTATGAAAACTTTTTAATAAAAATCAATATTTTATCTACCCACATAGGTAACTAGTCTGGGATTGGTACTTGTATTTTTTATTGTTAGTGACATTTTTTTTATACTAATTACATTTTATCTACTACTATTAATATAAAATTGAGATAATATATAGACTAAGTATATAAATGATTTGGATGAGTTAATATTAATAAACATATTTATGATCAGTTTGTGTAGGTGTTAACTGTTGAATGTGATTGTTATTCTTAACTATGTTTTTTTATTTATATATATTGGAGACATATTAATTGCCATTTATTAGGCCCAAATGGATTTATATCATGATTAGGTGGGCACAGTAACAGATAGGAAGATTAGAACAATATTGAGAATAATATAATTAGGAGTATGTTCTTTTTTAAACATGGCATCCAATGTACTGCTACTCATCCAAAATGTACTGTGTTGTGCACACAGTTTATACAATAAGTCAACAAGTATCAAGTACTATGGGTACTATAATGAATATCTTAGCAAGGTAATTTAAAAATAAATAAGTAATTTTCATAGGTACAAAAGTAATATGTGGTACTGTGGCCTCATCTAATAATATAGAACACGATTCAGGGTTTTGGGCACCGTTTTAACTTCTAGAATAGAAAATTCTTTTTTTTTAATTTAGCTGCATGCTATTACAAAAAAAACATACATCAGCCACCATGGCACAGAAATGGAAACAACTCAAAAACTAGAAATAATGTTTAGTATGATCTTCAATGTTAAGTATAAGGGAAATAAGTTTCATTATCCTTCTTATTAATTTGCAACTAATTACAATGAATAAAATCACATAAAATACTTTCTAGCTAATCATTTTTATAAAAATTGTGAAAAAAATTCCGTGCAGTGCTGCCAGCTTAACCCTTTTATGGCTAGATCTTATCCTTTTTACAGCTTTTGTACCCACTTTTCACTGTTTAGCCTAAAAAGGGTAAGGTAGCCCCTTTTTATAAATCCATAAGATCTAGTTCACAATCACATGAAAAAAATACTCAAATTACCAAATGGTTGTTAAGTTACCTTCATATTGTTTTATTGAGTTTTCTTTTAGGAAATAATAATGAATTATGTGCCTATTTAAACACCCAGTAATCTAAGAAGAGTGAAGGTAACACTAAATATACTTTATTATAAATTAGAAAAAGTAAAATAGAATTTTAAAGAAAAAAGAAAGATTCAGTAAGTTTTCTATTTAGTGAATAATATTTTTTTAGCCCTACTGAGCCCCTTTTTTACAACCAGATTTTAGCATTAGCTATACAGCGATAATTAATGATAATATTTATTTATTTCGAACCTTAAGAACCAACTGTTGCTGGGCTTATAAGCAGTGACCATGTGGAGGACACATGAAGAAAATGACTGGCTGGAACTAGAAGCAGCTTAGTGGTGTGCATTGAGACCTATGCCTACAACACAACACACACACAAACAAACATATAGTGGTAGATAATAATGCTTTATTGGTAATTCTTTTTAGTGCCCAAAGGATTTCTGGCTGGCAATGAGAAACACTGCAGTCAATATAAATACTTGCAACCACGAGCTAAATGGGCAAAGAAACCTCGCAAACCGAAGGCTGCAGAAGACAGTGAAGAGTCATCGCATTCCGATGAAGCTGAGGAGGGCAATAAGAGCCCTTCACCGGAGCCCGAGGAGCCTACTATCAAGTTACCTGAGGTGACATTATTATAAAGTAAATTTATGTGGATCACTCAGTCAATGTACTGATAATGGCCCAAGTTGTGGGGTTGGGGCTTTCTAGCTTCTAAACATAATGAGACGGCGACTTGAAATTCACTCTTAATGTTTAAATCATTGAACATACGACAAATAAATAATAAAAACATTGTTAATTAAATTCAGTAAAATTTTTAGGTTTTTCTTTTTTGGTAACTACTGAGTTGATTTGTTTTTTATATGATCAATGTTGAAATATTGATTGTCAGAGTCTGCACTTTGCAAGTTTTATTTATGTACTATATATACAAATTTGTTATTAAGTAGTTAGTATCAAATTTGTTTATATTAATTTCATACTTGAATCAAATTAATTTGTTATTCAGGAGGTGCTGAAGACTCTATACAAGCCTCCTGGGATCCTGCTCATCTCCGGTCAGGTCTCCTGGGATCTGGTCGCTAAGCGAGACAACACAGCTGCCAACCGCACACACCCTAATTTATTTGTATTTCACAAGTTCACAGAACAGAAGGTTAGTAAAGATTCAGGCTTAGAGTTCAGATGCATTAAAAAATCTAAATATGAACTCAAAAACCAGTGCAAAAACAAGCATTTTAAACCACAATTGACTGTGACTGATAGAAATGAAACAGATTTTTCTGTGCTTCCTGTATCAGCCCCAATATATAGAATAATTACAATTTTGATATGTCAATTCAAAAGAATATATTTGCTTACAAACTATCATAATTGTCATTTTGTTGGGGGCATTTTTTTAATGACAATCTGCAACCTGATTTGAATGGTAGTATACCCTTTCTAAATCACACTGTAGTTGTCTAACCGAAAGCAAACCTTGTATAGAACAACCCAAAATGTATTGAAAGTTTTCCTATATCTACTATAGCACTTGTGCAAAATGTTCTGTGATGCCGTCTACTTGTATTAACATCTATTAATTTGGGGGTTAGTCAAGTCAAAGTCAAATCATTTATTTCGTATAGGCCTACGGGGGCACTACATTTTTTTTTTTCTTAAGACTACATCCGGATATCAATGTATTAATACTCAGTTCTATTTCAGTACCGATTCGTAGCGAGTTGCCCCTCCGCAGGTCACTCCGTGCTGGTCTCGGACACTGGTGAAGCTTACACATTTGGTATGTACTACTCTATTCTATTAAACCTTCTTAAGGAGTCAGTACCATGGCCTTTCTAATAGGACCTGCATGTTGATGACGATGGACTCACTACATAACATCACGGCATAAAGATAACATTTCACCAGACAACAATCAAATTAATAGACATTTAAAAATTTACACCCTGAACTGAGCGCATAGCCAAACGCTACAGGTTCGCCTTGGTTTAAAAAAAATGAAACTTCATTTATTATGCCAGTGTGGTGGACCATGACCTAATCCCCGTTGCTTTGAGGGGAGGACAGTGCCCAACAGTGAGACATTTAAAGGGTTAATAATATTATTTTTATTATTAATAATTACACCTGGAATTAGTCCAGCTGTAAGAGTCTTGCTTCTGTGGAAATTTGTCTACCAGATCTTTTTTGTCTCCCGCTTGGCAATGGATGGAAGTGGATAATTTTCTTCCAACTCCTCCTAACTTTATCTTTCGATTAATTTCGTGCGGGTTCCAAGACAATTAACTTTATCCCGGTACTCGCCGAGGGTCAAACCTCGGTGTCTTCATTGGACACCACTGTAGATCCTGGCTACAAAAGTAGCAGTGGTGGGAGTGTGTGGTGGGCCTAGTAAAAAAAATAATATTAATTATGATGATTTTTGTGGCAGGTCGCAACCCGTCCGGGCAGCTGGGCTTCGGCGACACGACGACGCGCGACGTGCCCGAGCCCGTGCCCGAGCTGCGCGGGAAGAACATCATTCACGCGGCGGTCGGCCGCCACCACACGCTGTTCGTGACAGGTACCGTGACGTCACATCCCGGCTTTCATTGGCACAGCTACTGGGTTATTTTAAATAATTCGGATTCGACATCGGAAACGGATTTGAAACTTTCCGATGTTGATGTCGCTTCCCGACGGAAAATTTTTGATAAAACGATTTGGTATTGTCATCAAGATACATCGAAGATAATCAAATTCGGAAATTTTAATAGCGATTGCGGTAATCCAGCTCGGAAGGTTTCCGATATCGATTTCGAATGGTTTAAAATAACCCAGCAGGCCGGGAATAAGGAATATACACAGTGAAAGTGGTTTCGTAACGCAAACTGATACTGTGGCTGTTCAACACAGATACCGGCACGGTGTACGCTTGCGGCGAAAACAAGAGCGGGCAGTGCGGCGTCGGCAACACCACGCCGCGGATCCTCAAGCCGACGCGGATAAAATACAAGTCAGTATTTATGTACGGTTTGCTGAACGCACACAAACGCCATCACAATGACAGCTGTCACAGTGGCAGCTGTCATTGTCACTAGATTTGTTTTTTTTTTCACTTGGCATGACCAGTATTTTGCCAGTGTCAAGTAATATAAATTATTTCAGTTTTCGAGCATATGCACAGGCCTAAAGGCTTGGCCCAAGTAAACCCCCCCCCCCCCCCCCATCCCTCAATCAGTAAAGAGATGGATACTTTACTGAAAAAAAATGTATGGTTTTTAGTGAGAAACTGAAAGCCAAGTTTCGTCACTCTGTTTCAATTAGCTACACTCGTGCACTTTACCGAACCCATAATGGTTAATATTCCACTTATATCATTCACTATAACTCGCAGGAACAGTTTTAGAAATTAAATCTTAACTGACACCATGACTTTTCAGTTTCCCACCAAAAAGTTTAGTTTTATGTTGTTGTTATTCTGTGTCCGTAAAAAAAAGAAAATAGAGGTGGCGGGTCAAACATTGAACTATCTCGTAGTAGGTACCGATTTTGCCATTCGTATTTTTACCGTTCAAATCTCCTGTGTGTCTTAGCTTACATCGTCATAATTGACAAAATCGTATTGAGCCTAGACTTATACTTGCAACTAGCTTGTGCTAATAGGGGGCTTGCGTCTTAGCTAGGGTGGGAACCCGAACCTCTCGTTTACAATTCCAGCCATTTAACGACTGATCTATTAGCTCTTCACAGTAGTTAAGAGGCTATTAGGTCTGCTGGAAGTAGCTTAACTGAGTTGATTCCGCAGAGGCGCCCCGATTGTGAAGGTCGGCTGCGGGTCAGACTTCTCCATGATACTGGACTGCAATGGATCGTTGCATTCGTTCGGACTGCCCGAATACGGACAACTGGGTAAGTTTCACACGAACTGACACACCCACCGACTCACACACACACACACATCAATGATAAAGATCAAGATTTCTTTTTATTTTAATTACATACAAACTCTGGTGGTAACAGTATAGTTGTGGTAACATTCCTAGTAAGTAAATAATACCTGTATTCAGGTAGTCACCAGTCTTCAGCCCATAGTGTCTAAAATATTTGTACGAATGATATGAAAAATATAGCCTAATTTGTGTATGTGTGATTACACATGTTTGTGTATGCATATGTGTTGTGAGTGAGTATTTAGGGCGTACATGTAGTGTGTGTGTGTCTGTGTTGGAAGGAACGAGTTTGTTCATGCTTTCCAAGTATTGTATAATGCTTTAGTTATGATATGTTTATGTGATAATCTTTAGTACATTTTCAGTATCCAATATACAATCCCGTTTTACAGAATAATATTAGCCTATTTAATATCCCACATAAATAACAATATCACATATTTTAAATGATTACAGCAATGCATTTTCTATTTTTCTTGTATCTTCCTTAATCAAATGTTCGTTAGCCCTACATGTAGATGAATAAGAATATCCAGTATGTGACGGCCGGTCTTCGCCCCCAGGTCACAACACCGACGGCAGTTACTTCGTGACCTCCACGAAGCTGTCGTTCCACTTCGAGACGACGCCGAAGCGCATCGGCCGCTTCTTCGAGAAGTCCCGCCAGAAGACCGTGGTGCCGGTCGAGGGGGTCGACATCGTGGACTTCTCCTGCGGCAACAACCACACGGTGAGATGATATTACATTACCAGTTTCAGCTGTTAGGTGCTTACAAGATTAGGGATGTAGCCGTCAGCGATCATCGCCGGTTGTGTGAAAACAAGTTTGCTGATATATTTGTGTGGGGTTTATTGGAACGAAGTTCCTTATCGCGCGTTACGAAAGGGGGCTAGACGGAAAAAAATCAGACGAAAAATTAAGATGAAAAGTTGTAACGAGCTATTGTAAGCTTTTTTATAAATGAAAGTATAGTTTACTATATAAAACCCAAAAACATAACGATACCTAGTTCAAAAACATGCCAGCGACATCTATCGCTGACAAAAATAAACATAAATAATTTCTATTTCGCATTGAACAGTGTGGTGTCGCGAAGATTATTTTTGTTGAGTGTATACAGGTTTTTTTGTACATAATAAATAATAAAAAATAATAAAGGAACTTCGTTCCATCCGGGTGTCCCTTGACACCTCTCAAGTTTTTTTTATTATTATGTTTCTCTCCTAACGGGCTACACCCGGATCTTTGGAAATCTTGTGCGGGGACATGGGTTAAACATGTAGAGGCACTTTTTGAGAATCCCACTAATATTATAAATGTGAAAGTTGGATGAAATTTGGCACAGAGATAGATTATAGTCTGGAATAGCACATAGGCTACATATTATCCCGGTAAAATGTATGATTCCCGTGGGACAGATTTGTTTGAATTTTTCATAGAGCTAAAGATCGAAATTATTTTTTTTATAGGTAGTGGTAGTGTAGGGGTCAAAAAATGACGTAGGCTAATTTTTATCCCGGAAAAATACACAGGGGTACAGAAAAGCACATAGAGGAAAAGGAAATTCTTTTTGATCGTGGGTAATATCGCGGGGTGCAGCTAGTTTTATTATATTTGTTATGTCTCTCTCCACACGGGTTATATCTGGATCATTCGAAGGCTTGAGCAGGGACTTGGTTCTAACTCTTAGAGGCCCTTTTTGAGAATTTAATTATATTAATCTATTTTTATAAATCGCTTTTGCTATACAAATAACATCGGCGAGATGTGAGTGGACTGCAGTGCCTCTGCCTACTCCTTCGGAGACTACAGGCATGATATAGTATACATTTAAATAATTATTGATCGTTTTCAGGTGGCCATTGACTCTAAGAAGCGTGCATACAGCTGGGGCTTCGGCGGCTTCGGGCGGCTCGGCCACGCCGAACAAAAGGACGAGGTGGTGCCGCGCCTGATCAAGTTCTTCGACTCGCAGGCGCGCGGCGTGCGCTCCGTGCACTGCGGCGCCACCTTCAGCCTGGCGGTCAACGAACTCGGTCAGGATTGTTTTTTTTTTTATAATAATAATTGTGATTGTGCTCCCTTACTTGACGTAAAGCTATACAAATAAATAAAATTGCAGTGTCTGTTTGTAATATTAAAATAATCGCGTTTTACTTAGTGCACTTGGATGTATACACGGATGATTGGATGTATATCACTTTCACATTTGATTTTGTGTTCTAGTATAAGAAATTGAAATTATGTAACATTTAACTTTATACTTGTACCTTAATTAGTATAGCGAGCTCCAAGATACAGACATTGTCTAGTTTGAAGCTCACCAATACTTTGCTGTTAGAAATGTTACTTACTGGAAATTAACTATTCTAAACTATTCTTATATACCAAAAACAACATTTTTTACAATTTTTGTCTGTCTGTCTGTTTGTTTCGGCTTATCTCTGAAATGGTTGGACCGATTTTGACGGGACTTTCACTGGCAGATAGCTGATCTAACAAGGAGTAGCTTAGGCTACTTTTATTTTAAAACAACTTTTTTTGTTAAATACCCCGCGGACAAAGTCGCGGGTAACAGCTAGTGGTAGCTCAAGAGTAGAAAATAAAGAAAGAAAAAATAATAAGTTGCGTTGCTTAGTTTGGGACCGTACTGTTCGTGTGTTCGTCTGGAGATATTAATTAATGTACATTTATCTGTTGTTTCAGGAGCGCTCTTCATGTTCGGCCAGACGAAGCGCACCGGCGAAGCGAACATGTACCCGAAACCCGTGCAGGATCTTAGTGGTGAGGCCTCATAACAACAGAGTGCATTTCATTTCCTCAATATACGGCGTAATTCCGAAACGATATACTAACATTTATACCGTAAATTTTGTAATCATTATGTGAAGTCACAGTTTTTATATGTCAATATAAAAATAAATGCTCCCAACGAAATGATTAAGAATGTGATAAAGCAGCGCACGCTCAAATAGTAGTATACCCTTTATTTAGCACGCGCAATATAGGCATGGGTACGAAAGACTTGAACGTGTTTTAGAAATTTGTATAGCTTCTGTGGAATTACATTTCAGGTGATAAAACGTAAATATTTTACGTTGTGTACCGTTAAAATATCGCATTACCCAATAATAATATATCAACCCAGTCACTACTCTCTTGACACAAGTCTCTGCGAGTCAATTCAGTTGCTTTCAGTGACTTGCACACTGCTGACTTAATACTGAACTGGCATTGAGTACAGAGCATCACACTTTGATCTTTATTGCATGGTGTTAAAGTATGATTTACATTGAGTAAATGTTATTATCAGGTTGGAATATACGCAGCATTGGCACCAGCAACACTTCAATCGTGATCGCCGCCGACGACTCTCTCATCGCCTGGGGAGTGTCGCCCACTTATGGGGAACTGGTGAGTCAACAGCCCACACTTGAAGCCATGTTTTTAATACGAATTTCATTTTAAATAAATATATCGCCAGACGAACACACCAACTATACAGTCCCATACTAAGCAACGCTTGTATTATGGGTACCGTACAATGACTGGGGGCGAACCCAGTATATATTACTTATATAGATATATATATATTAAACATCCATGACTTGGATACAAACATTCGTGCTCATCACACAAAGTTAGTCCCTACCAGAATTCGAACCCGGGACCGAAAGCAGGGTCACTACCGGCTGCGCTAATCAGGCCGTCGATCATGATTGTCACTTGCTGTACGGTGAAGGCAAACATCGTGAGGAAACCTGTACGTCTACAAAGAGAAGTTGGCCAACTTGTGTGTCAAATTATTACAAGATTTGAATCTAATTTATATGTTTTTGTATGTAGAGTATGTATTTACTTAAGAGGGGACAAAATAATATGGAAACAAAATACCATCGTCGAAATATGGGCACACTGCAATATACTCCTGACTCCTTCTTCGGGGATTATAGCACCATTGCTCACAATGTGTTTTTGTCATCAGGGGACTGGCGAGATCAACAAGTCATCAGCTCGGCCTAAGGAGGTGACCCGTATGGACGGGCTCAACATCTCGCAGGTGGCCATGGGCTACAGCCACACCCTGCTCCTCTGCGACAACGCCACGGAGGAAGTCCAGCAGAAGCTCGCCAACCTCCCCACCTTCGAACCTTAAGGTCCATACTCACTCTCCAACCTCTCCTCGAATATCGCTCCGAATTAGACTAATTTTATTGATGTCCGTAACAGCGCTGATTCTGTTGACACACATACCAAACTATTTGTATTTGTGATTATATACAGATTTGAGATAATATACAGGATGATTCAGAAAGGGTATACTAATTCTTGAGCCAGCGCATTTGTAATGATTATGTGAATAACTCAGAATAGGGATGACAATTTAAAAAATACACGTAAAATAGCGAATGTTTAATTTTAAAAATTACAACAGCCCGTTTTTTGGAATCAATTTTTTTTTAAAATCGATATATCGAAATTCTGGTTTCATATAATGTTTACAGAGGCGCTAAGTAAGCCCAGGTTGCAGGCGTAGTATACTCTTTTTATATCATCCTGTATGATTTTGATTGTAATAAAGCTGGTACGATAGCCGGGTCGATACGTCTGCCAGTTCGCACCAATTTCAATCTTAAGCTTAGCGTCATTCGGGCGACTATCGCTTATCAACGGTCGCTCGAGTTTCGTATTAGTTCTAGATAGAAAATATTTTCCATCTAATTATTTTACTACGACCAAAATAAAGTTCAATGATCTAAATATGTTGCTATCACTGTCATGGCTGTTATATGTGAGCGAGACAGCAATACTCGTTTAGTGGTAATAGACAACAGAATTGGCGTCATAAATATAATATGTTTATTCGTCTTCGCCTTCGTGTATGCGTCTGAGCGTTTCCTTTTCAAATATCCCACGGGATTTCATATCTTGCTAGTATAATTATGCACATATCACAAAAAGTTTCCGATTCATTATATACGTTCCGAAGTACTTTGAAATGGAAATTAAACAAAAGTTTTTTTTTCTGCTATGTGTGCAACAGGACCCAGTGAACAAAGCTATCGCTACGTCAGATTTCATTAAAATGTATACAGCAGTTTCCGCGTGATATGTGCACATTTGAGATTTACGTGGAGAGTGGGCGAGCCGAGACGAGTGACGCGTCCACATTGAGCGCTCGACTTCGCTCGCCTTGAATCGGCCAATATATCGTAAGCGACATTAAGCCGGGTACCCACCGGGAGCATTCGCGGGTAATCTAACAATCTAGAATTCGATTGCTAGCGACCGAAGCGCATTCGCTCTTATAACTGACAGACGATGGCCCTCGATGATAGATGTTACACCGTGCAAAGGTCGCGTCAAATAATATGAGCAAAGATGGCGGCTCTACGCAATTAGGCATGCGCAGAGCCGCCATCTTTGCTCATCACAGTTGCGTCATAAGTTGTATACACAGTGGTCCTTGAACCTCACCTGTTATATTACACGCGAACACTCCCGGTGAGTACTCGGCTTTAAGTTATACCGAATTACCTTTACTTGATAGCTACTTATATTACTACACAGATTTTTGTGTGAAAACTAGTAGGTATCGTGAAATACTAATGTTATTACCGCCAGTGGAAGCGGAGTCTAGCGGGATGCAGGTCTGGTAACACAATCGAGTCACGATCGATTCGGAATTGCATAGTAAATGTCACTATCGACAGATTTTCCATACAAAATCAGACTTGGGCCGCTCAGTGTGCCTGCGACCGGCCGGCACGCTGGCTGGTTAGCTTTTGAAATAGTTAATTCAGTTTTCATACAAAATAAGTATTTGTTAAGTTTCGAATGAACAAAAAAACATAAATACGATTTGTCTATGGTCAAAATACTATCGTTCTAAAGTCAAACGCCCGAATTTTTAGACGTTCTATAATTGTATCAAACGTCATACAGTACTGCGCAATAGAAAACTAATGATGTTTGATAATGTTATAGAACGTCTATAAATTGGGGGAATGATGTTTATAAAGACGAAAATGGAACGAAATTAGATAAAATGAACTCTATAGCTACAGGATACGAACCTGAATACCACAGCTGGCCTTGTGTCGGCAACTTACCTCTAACGGCTACGGACGCACTACGATTAACTAACTTTGCCTTTCTCTCAAAATATAGCCGCAAAATTGCAGTTACTATTAAACCTAATTACCTCATAGACCTTTCTATGCTGAGGGTCCCGGGCTCGAATCTTGGTAGGGACAAACTTGGTGTGATGAGCACGAATGTTTGTACCCGAGTCGTGGATGTTTAATATCTATATAAGCATTATTTACTGTAATCGCCCCCAGTCCATTGTACGGTACCCATAATACATGCGTTGCTTAGTTTGGGACCATACAATTGGTGTGTTCGTTTGGCGACGTATATTATATTAATCAGCCATGTCAAACGTACCGACCATGACCATCGCACCAGATTCACCATTATCTAGAGAAAACCATATATAAATAATAAAAAATAACTACTATACCTCGGTACTTATGATAATTTATGATTTAAGTTAAAAATAATATGTTTTTGAAGTCTTTTATTTTAAGAAAACTTATACTTACATTTTTGTGATTTTCTCGTTAACTTTCCGTTTTGCGCAATGGTTTTTTTTTTGACGTCTGCGTATCCCCTGTATTTATGACGTATCGTTTTTGAATTGATCGATTGATCCATTTAATACTATACACGCCCCGCTTGGCGTTTAACCAACATTTTAATCAGAAATATTTTTTTTATCAAACACAAGTACAGTGAAGTGTTTTATTATAGATTTGACTACATAAAACAATTTCATAACTTATTTTTTTTCACTGTAATCATGTCTTGTATTATAAATAAATTATTTTCAACTATACCGATTCAATATGATGTTGTTCAGCGAAAACAAATCGTAGTGCGTTCCGAGCTTATTCGCCATCGATTTTACGGATGTTCAAGGAATACGCGGATTTATGTACTTACTTCTAATTAGGTGTACGATTTTAGTATTAATATAATTACCCCCAAATTTATAGACGTTCTATAACTTTATCAAACGTCATGTAGTTCTGCGCACAACAGTTTTGATTTGCGCATAAAGTACTATATGATAGATAAAATTATAGAATGTCTATAAATTAGGGAGTTAATCTATCTTGTGTTAGAATAACCAGTTAAATCTATGATAATTTAAGTAAATTTTACTAATTGTAGCAAGAGACTTGGATTAGGTCATTCATGTGCTGGCGAAAGAGATGCACAGTGTTTGTTAAAATGTTCAATCAAGGATAAACTAACAGAATAAAAATAATAAGAAAAAAAGTTTACAAAACTGTAAAGCGAAAATTATCTAAAAATCTGCCTGGTGTAATTTAATATAATAGTCGGTGCCAAAAACGCAACTGAGTCAAGTATTGCCGGTCCGCGCCTAAGGCTACCTACAATTTTGCCTACGCATCAAGCCACTGTACCTACTTTTATTATTCTTCGTTGGTTGTTTATTTGGCACCAACTCAACATTCATTAAGTATTAGATTATGTTTTTTATTTTTCATTTTAAATTTATAAGTTGTACACTTACTATATTTTTGGCACTAAATAGATTTTTAGATTTGACAGTATAATATAACAATTGCTGTAATATCAATCGTAATTAACTGAACGGGACCCAATTTGAGGTTTGTAAGGCTATTTAAATGTATAATCGATCAATGGGCTGTATTAAATTTTTGACGGATTTTGTTTTGACATTTCTTTGCCAATCAATATTGATCGATGTTAGGATCACAATCATCAACGACATAATTGTTTGTCTCTGGTTTGCCTGAACATAATGTATAAAAAAAAAACAAAAATCGACGAAATACAAAAAAACGCTTGTTACCTGACGTGCTAAAGTTCACGGAATGACCTTTAAGAAAGCTGAAATGCTCTCATTTTGTAATGTCGTTGTTTTTTTTCTCAGAAGCTCAGTATTTTTTGTCAATGTGTGTTTTTTTTGTAATTTTAATTATGTAATTCTCGTGTTTGAGGGACGGATATCGTGGGTCAATTTTATAATTTTATGTATATGTGGAATTATATTTTCGTGCACGTTTAATTCAATAATGTGCAGGATATATCGTGGTGGACGTACCGATTGCATTTTAATACCATTTTATGTATACTTGTGACATTGTAAAGTTTTCTTTACTTACGAAATCTTTACAGGGTGACATGGAAAGTATATTTATGTATACAAAAAAAAAATACAGTCAGATTTTTTTTTAATAATAATAATTTACCGTCTGACAAACTGAATGGCGGTGATGGTAAAATATATTTTTTAATGGCCGGCTTGTCTAAGGACTACTTGGCCGATGATTTTAAATCACCATTTGTTTTCATTGTTTTTTTTTGTTTGTTTTCATAATTAAATTACTTGTAAGTATATGTTCACTGGACCATAGATTATGTTTAGTCAGATGGCACTCATACAAAATCCTCTTAAATCAATGTTATATACCCTTCAGAAATACTTTCCTGGGATCCCTTTCGGCATGCCACGCCCACCTCCACTCCGCGTTCGTATACGAATATTATTAGATTTTATAAGTAAACTAAAATAACGTACTGAGAACAATTTGAGAATATTTGTCTCGACTTTCCATTTTTTTTAATATTACTGCAAGTGCGTGCCGCATTTTGCCTTGATTGTTTAAAATGAGCCTACATTATATAATATTCGTTTGCCGAAGCAATGTATATTTTTTTAATAGTCTATGATGACATCAGTTTAAAATGTTATTTCATTCAAGTTCGACGATCCAATAGGCACAATTGATAGTGACCATGCTTTCTGAGCGAAGGGTCCGGGATTCAAACCCGGTGGCGGCAAACTTCGTGTGATGGACACAAATATTTGTATGCGAGTGTATATTATCTAATGCCCGAGATACAGGGAATCCTAATTTGGGTCCAAAATAAATTTAATATAGTATACTTATGAACCCCTGAAAACAAACGAATCCAAGGTTGAAAGCGGCCCGCACTTGAGTAGGTGATTATTTTTTTTATCTTTTACAGGTTAAGGTTAGGTGTAATTGAACGTACTTATCTTCGTGTTAAGGATACATTGCATTTGCATGTACATTCCCGCTGACTCAGGCCCTATAAATAGACTGAATTTATTCGATGTTAAATACATGGACAGGTGATGATTAGTTTGGCCATCGTGAGTTTCTTTGCCAACATTGCCAACTCGTGCGGCAAACTAAGGAGTATGTCATACATTTAAATGGCGAAAATGTGTAGTAGCCGGCGTGAATAATTGTCATTGTGTAAAATAATCGAAATCGTCGCTCTTAGCGCTCCCGCCACGCTCGCGCCTAATGCTGCTAATAAACGCGCTAATTGACATTAAATGTTGGTATTGTATGTCGATTGGCGCGTTTATTAACGGCATTAGGCGCGGGCGTGGATCGGGCCTAAGATATTGTGGGTAGCGAAATGGTGCACGGTCAAGATTTCTTTGATCGACGTAAATTTATTGGTTTTTGCGACTCTCGGTCGTCCGACATCCTTTTCTATGATTATTTGTAACGTGTATAAGTAGGCGTACGTTGTAAACTTGATCTGTGCTGGTGGTCAACATAGTAGGGGTCAGTGTTTTGTTGCCATTATGTTCATTGTTCAGCAGTCGTTCCTCACGACACCGACTTAAGTCTGCGCAGACAAGTCGTACAGACCTCAAGTTTGAAGTCTGCGACCAAGTCCGTATGTCGGGTGTCACACGCTCAGTCTAGTGTCAGTTTGGTCATGACGAAAATGATTAAAACATTTTTAAAAATCCGTCTGTCTGAGGTTTCATTCCATCAGTCTCAGTTAGCAGGTCAGTCTGATATCAGTTTAACCAGACCAATGCCAGACTGAGCCTGCAGCACCCGACTACGTAGATGCCAACTTGGTTTACACGTACCTGTTGCGCAGCATTAGTCGTGTGTGAACACAGCTTTAGTCCTTGTTATAAGTAGTATTACAGATATACAATTATGTTATATTTTATGGTGTTCCCGAACCTAATGCTATACTATTATATGGTTATGTTATTGCACCAGTGTGGGAGCACCATTACCTAGCTGATATTGTTGCAAAATAATTAATCATGAGTTTTAAACAGTTTCGCCCGCCGGCATTGAGAAGTTGCGTTCTACGGTTGTTGTTGTAAGGAAATTTTCAGAGGACCAACAATCTCAGCAAATCGACACCTAACGGGTACAAACTATTCGTCATTTAGTAACCTTGCCTACTTCACCATTTTATAAAATATACCTACTGTTTTCTTTTTAATTGTATGCTCTTGTTTTATTGTGTATCACACCTTCCCCACACGTACTGTACACGTACTGTATAGGGCAATGAACAAGAAACATTTTAAAATACATTGTCGGTATACTTCACAGACAGGGCTGTGGCATAGGTACCCTCATGCTTTTTTAGGCCAACGATGGCCTTAATAATATATGTGGTTACCTATGCGGACGAGTTACCATACAGGTGTCCACTGCGTCTATTCACGAAACGCACTAGCTATCATTTCAGCCATTCAATAAAGTGTTCGATCTACTAAAAAAGAAACAAGATTTTAAATCGAATAAAAAATCCACTCCTTATCGAGCAAGTGTTCAAACAATTGCCGTCCCACCTGTTGGCAATCGCATTTGTCCAGGTGCGCTCACCGTACATGGACCTAATAATAGTACTCGTACTGGCCGCGAGCGCTGAAGCCAGGATCTTCTGCGCCGAGACCAAACCACCATTGGAAGTCGGCGTATGGAGACACGACCTCAAGCGGATGGACTCAGCAGTTGTAGAAAACGATCCCGTGGCCATCAGCGAGGGGCAAGTCTACGTATACGAAAACTACTTCCCTGGATACACCATTAAGTATATACATGTCGATAATCTCGCTATCAAGAGCTGCGGCGCGAGCGCATCCATCAAAAGCGGCGGAGTCGGCACGTCCTCGGTGCTTATCATTCTTCGCGCGGACACCAACAACGAGATCAGGACCGTGATCGATATTTGGGGCGTGAAGGACTACCAGAAGGTGACCAAGCCACCGCTCAACAACGAGGAAATGAAGAAGTTCAAGTCTTTGTATTTGTTTAAGGAGATGAGAGCTGTTAATCATAACATACGATATTGATTTGTCGGTTTCTTGCAGAATCAGAATATTTTTGATCAATGTAAACACTAAACCATTAAACCACTAAACCATTAAGTACAGTACTTATGAATAGTCAAAAAAGTTACAAAATGCTAAGCTACAACTTTACCACCTGTTCGGAATGCCGTTCCTATGGATAAAAACGGGCAAGAAACTATTAGTGAGAGCAAGAAACTCCATGGTTTCTCTTTTTAAAAAGATCTGTTATATGTTTGAGCAGTACATTGTTATAGGTATGTGAGTACAATGTAGGAACGGCTAGGCAGACTTTAGCAGCTGGTCAGAAAAACCTTTGTGAGCTACATCCAGATACTATCGCCGACTAGGTACCTTCTTGAAGAATTGAGTCGAAATGTATTTTTTCTCGCTATCACAATGATCGTATACCTTACTTAAAATAAAATAAAAAACTAAAACTTATAAACAAAACAATATTTATTTAATAAACGTACGTTAACATTGATCGATGACATTCAGACGATACATTTTTAGTAGCTAAGTATATGACTTATTATTATAATAATAATTAATAGTTATATAACTATACTTATAATTAATATTAGGTATATTATTTCAATGATTTGAAACTCGATTTTTTGACTAGATGTGTTAAATATATCGCGCAACAAATACGAAAATTTCTAATTAAAGTTTGATATACAATAATCTTGCTTTGTGACGTAATAATTGACAATATTTTGATGTTCGCGGAAAAACAAAATTCAGGGCATCACAAGGCGTATTTCAGTGGGCCTTATATTATTTTATTCTTCTGTAGCATAGGTAGGTACATCTAACTTTATTCTGCGGTTCAAAGACATCGCATTTCGTCAAAAAACGTAGGCGAGTTCCCTACAGACGACTTAGAAAAAAAAATTAAGTATATAAAAATGTAAATATTTTTTTAATAACGATCGTAAGGTACTTAGTTATTCATTACTTTTATGAGGTATGCACCTTATAAACTTGAATTCGTCTAATGCCTACATTTGCAGTGTTGCAATATAAGAAAAAAAACTTTGGTATACATTTTTACAAATTGTTAAGACTTACAATCTACACACATAATACCTAATTGTATTATGCCGTAATTACCAATAATAATAGTATGTCACAATGCTTTTTAATCTCTGAGAGAGACAGAATATTCCTATTAGTAATTTCAGTCAAATAAAGGTTTCTATTTGACTGAAATTACTAATAGGAATATTCTGTTATTTTATTAGTTCAGGCACTTGCCGTGCGCGGGGTAACAGCGATGCAGGCAAGTAACAGATGACAGTGCTCGCGCAGGACAGGCGACCGTTTGCCTCGGAGCGCGCGGTAGTTATTTATGGACACGGTCAATTAAAAAAAAATATAACTTTATTTACTGTAGATAATTATAATCAACTTATGTAGGTATAAAAATATAAAATGTAGATTATTTTTCTGCCATCATTACTTGTTTTGATTTCATTTATCAAAAGACACTACTTACTTTATAAAATTATATCAATATCACTATTTGTTCTTAATATTCCTATATTTATGTGTAACATAATATGACATTGAATGTGTGTTTGCTGAGCGTAAACCTACCTTATCATCTGCACATTGTGATGGGTAGAAAACAATCATGATTTACATGATGTTAATATGACTATAAAATAATGGTCGCGTAAGCCCTTGCGCACCGAAAGCGATGCTATCGAGCGCTATGATGCGCGATAAAATTGAAAAAGCAAGACCCCCATGAGATTTTATACATGATGACTTTGAAACCTACGCTTTTTAGCGCATATGTAATTACTAGCTGCGCCCGGCGGTGTTACCCGCGATAAAAAGTATGAAAAATTAAAACACCTATCCCACGGGAACCATACATTTTACCGGGATAAAAAGTAGCCTATGTGTTATTCCAGACTATAATCTATCTCTGTGCCAAATTTCATCCAGATCCGTTCAGCCGTTCAGGCGTGAAAGAGTAACAAACATCCATCCATCCATCCAAACTTTCACATTTATAATATTAGTATAGAAGTATAGATTGTGAAGACAGATTTACAGTGGCAATTTAAAAAAAAAAACAAATTGAATACTTTGACTTTTTGCGCACATATTTTTTAAATTGACGTTTCAAAATTCTGACATAAAACAAATTGATTGTTATATTATTACATTTATGAAAACAACCTTTTGTAAGACGAGGCGGCATGGTCATAATGACTTTAGCCTGCTCGAAGGAGCGAATAAAAAAAAGGCTTACATATGCGCCAAAGAACACAGATTCAAAGGTTAGTTTACTCTTTCTGAATCACATTATTATTGCACATTTTACGCCCAAACACGACCCAAGGGACAAATATTGATTAGTTTGTTTTCGTTCGTAATAAGCCATCCATAACACTGGGCCTGCAGATATTGTATGGGATATCTGTCAAAAGTGACAGTTACTATGCGGTTGCTGTTCGCTTATGAATCGTTTGTGTTAACAGACTTGGGGCCCTGACGCGTTTCTATATCGCACAGCAAAGCTTGTGAAGCACCACATGCCTTATTCACACACGATACGCGGTGATAAAAATAGCAAGTAAGTAATTGAGATTTCCCTTATCACCGGTCTGTTAGCATCAATTCATCTTCATCAAACACTACTGGAAGTTCGGTATCTTTGTTATGGTTACATGAACCAATCATTATCACGGCTGTATCACCTGGGGAGTGGGCAGAGATGACAGTCAGTACCCAAGAATTCTATGTAGGCAATATTCACTTGCTGCCGGCTACTGGCATGCCAGTGTGAATTGTCGTACAATTGAAATGAACCGATTTTATTGCATTACCCATTAAAAATCATGGCGTAGGTACATGTCAACTACAATTGACTCCAATCATGGTCAAATTACCGAAGTCTTGACGCGTAACACGCCGTACGCCGGGATGCACTTTCATCAGGCTGGTTTTAAATGTAATCAATCATTTTATTCATACTGAATTGACAAGATATATCGGAGCAATAAATTTTAATTTAAAATAAAGTCTGGGTACTCTATGAGAAATTTAAAAAGATACCGTTTGAGTTGAGATCTAACCGGCGAAGGGAGCGTCCAAGTATTACATTGCCGGGGATTTGTCGAACCGAGAATTTGGCACTTTCGGAACATTATATGTATTATGTAACGACGGAGCACAATTACGTGCGCGAAATTAAGCCGCGTTTATCCGAATAGATATGGCCCGAGCTTTATGCAACCATCTAGTGTTGGTTGCATAAAGCTCGGGCCTGTAAAAAGGAATGCCCTGTCATAATAATCCCATGGAGCCATTATGGTATTTGGACTAAGTCGTATTTGCTACTATTAAATATACCTAGAGGATGCTGCTACAGCAGTTCTGCGCAACATCTTTCGGTGCGCAAGCCAAAAGGAATTGGCATATTCTAATCAGAAACACAATATAAATATTGCCAGACAGTCCCAAACCTAACAACGCTTGTATTATGTGTACCGTACAATGGACTGGGACGATCCTAGTTTATAGATGATAAACATGCATAATTTGGAGAGCAACATTCGTGCTCATCACACAAAGATTGCACCAGGATCTTCGGTACTGAAACCAGGGTCACTGCCAACTGCGCGAATCATGCGTCATTTAGATCAATTTACAATATATAAATATCTCAAGCTATATGCTAGACAACAATACAACACTTAGTACACAAGATTGTATAACCTGGCAACACTGATTATATAAATAAATGTGCTATGCATATAAAAACATATGTATATATACGAATTATGTCAGCGTCGAATCACAATGACCCTTTTAAATTTGTTTATTTTCACCCTACTGGCCGAAATAATTTGATTGTCAAACAATCATATTAATGGCATAAGGATTTGAGCACAACAGTTAAAAAAAAATTGGGATAGTCTTTGCTTTAGATTAGAAACAGTTTTATGTCTTTGAAAAAAGAATCTAAGTTGCAATGTTAGCAGCATAATCAGATTTCTACAAGATCTGTACTGGGAATGGACGAATGAATACTATTCCATGGTTAAAAGGTCCACTTTTCCTTGAAATAGTATTATTAATTTGCCTTTACAGAAACCTAATTGTATGTTTTATGTTGTAGCCCAACTCGAAGGAGGAGAGGTAAACACGGTAGAATAAACTTACCCCCGAATTTATACACCTTCTATAACTGTATCAAACGTCATATAGTACTGCGCAAAGCAAACCTCTTGTGCGCAGTACTATATGACGTTTGATAAAGTTAAAAAACGTCTATAAATTTCGGGGGTTAATACAAAAACTAAAGCGTTATTCATAATGAAATGAGGTCAACTGACAGTTTTTTAATAGGAATAGAAAAATAAAGTTCAAATTCTCCATGGATTAACTTCTGACTGTAAATTGACAGTTTCATTAAAAATACAACTTTAACGCTTAGCACTCTGAGATCATTTCTCTGTGACTTCAGCTGTTTCGTATTCAGTTATATATAGTCAGTTCTATCGTATTGATAATCTTCATCTATATAAGGTGTAACAAAACAGTGTAAAATATTTTAACAGATGAATTAGTGAGTTATATGCATCCCGTTGTTGTAGAAATATTTGTGTAATAGATGTTTGTTTTTTTTAAACAAGGCGAACCAGTAGCCTTTGGACATCCGCTCAGTAAAGGATGTATTTTTTTTTCAATTTCTAATAAGTTCATTTATTTCTTTGGGAATTTATCTTTATAACTTTTATTTTACTGTTGGCCGACATATTTTACACGTATTTAAAATCTTATATATTTCTTGAGCACAATCGCACAAGAAAGAGTAAGCTATATTCATAGAATGTTATCGAACATAGCATAGTATAGTTATATTATACGAGTACCTCACCAACAGGGCTCGGAACCGGAAAGCCTTTGAACGGCCTATGATTGGGGTTTTGAATGACTTAACTGCTGTCAGAATTGACTTATGATGACCCATTCACTTGGCTTACCTTTTCAAAGGGCTTTCCTATATTACCGGATAAGTTAATGATTTAGGTAAGTTAAACGCAAAAACCCCATAAAACCCGTTCAAGGTGGTTTCCCACAATGTCTTTCATAGACAAAGTTGCCTGGCACGTTACTGGAAAGGTCTAACATATACAATACCTATCCATAAAATTCAAATTAAGTTTTTGAAGTTCACTTTTAAAAAAGTAGGTGACCTAAGTAAATGCAATGCCGTCGTGTGCGCTCATACCGAAGACATAAAACTGTTTCCAAAGAGAAGCTCTAAAACTCTGGGGTCCAACTAGGTGCAGAATAGCGCTAACATGTTCCGTCTCGCTCACAACCTAGACTTTATAAATAAGAATGTAGGTGATAGAATGCTTTTCGATGACGACACAATTACGTTGGGCGTTATTACTACAAGGATTAATATAAAATAGGCCAAAAGTGCCTCATAAACTGTCAATAGATAATATTGCATACAAAAATGTAACTTGTTGCGCGTGCGCACAGCATAAAATTGCACGATAATGAACATGCGGCCTTGTGCATTAAAAAACATTAAAAAAAATTTAATTCCCATATTTTACGTGGTCTGTTTACAGAAAGATCCCAAAAAAAATAACATTTCATGTTAAATCTTATATAATGCACAATATCATTCACAAACTGGCAATAGTATTGCATAATGATATCGCCAGAGGAACACACTAATTGTACGGTCCCACACTAAGCAACGCTTGTATTATGGGTACCGTACGATGGACAGGGGGCTATCCCAGTATATAGTACTTATATAGATACGAAACATCCATGACTCGAACACAAACATTCGTGCTCATCACACAAAGCGTGCCCCTACCAGGACGACAGATGTCAGATTTTTGTAAATTTATATTGTTTGATAATGGCTGTTCTAGTCGATGTTAAGGAATCTCAGTATAGCACGACCTTTGATCTCCGAATTGCAGAGTTTACGGACCACATCCTGAGCTTCCTCCGCCGGGAACACTGAATGCGGTGGCGGCTCGATCTGTGGGCGAAATGACACCAATAAGGTTATCCTGGCTAAAACAATCGCGAGTTCGGCCTTGGCCGTACTAACGGCTTAGAACGCTGGTCCAGTTTTTTGGTGTTAAGTACGCGGGCTCATGTCGCGGACTCATGTCGCGGACTATGTCTCTCCTACTCGCTCTTCCTCTTTCTTCACACGAGAGGCTGAGATAAAATCAATCCTATCTTATTACAGCCGGCCGTGCTAGACATGCTGGGCTATGTATCCAAAACTCATTTGCTGCGAGTTTCAATTACAAACCCCAAATTACATAGCAATTGTCTTGTTAACTTTTCTTTGAAAATTCCACGCGTAGTAATGCTTGAGTAGTTATATCTTGAGATCCTACTGGTTAAGAAAATCGTTAACGGATTTAACCTCAAAATAATAGTATTTAGGATGGCATCGCGTGCGCTCACAGCAATTGGATTTCACATGTTCAAGAAATATAAAGGAAAAGTCTAATTAGTACTTAGTCTAATTAGGACTTTCTGTAGTGCATTAATAATAAGTACAACATAATCAGAATATAGTCAAGTGAGAAAAATCATGACATCATACTACAGACATTGGATTTTATTCGTTAATTACATACAATTGGCGGCAATCAAGTCTGAAATTCGCTTCGTCGATTCAATATATCGTCTTCACAACGAGTAATGCGGTAGTATACATTCACACTTACAAATACACATTTATTTTTTGATAAATGCTAGGTTTAGAATTTCAAATCAGTGCTGGTTTGAATATGCTAGCCCAGCGATATACTTGGTTTACACGAGGACAGTAAGCGAGTAAATAAGTAGCAAGAGTCAAAAGTATTAAAATTGCCTACTTGCGTACCTGCCGAGTCTTTTACACAAACATACTGGCCATATGTTTACTGTCCTCGTGTATACCGTGCATTAGTGACAATACTGGTACGATATGACGTATACAACTTCAGGTTATAGGTCTAAGGTAATGTAACTGTAGCTCCTAATGACAGTTCTGGTGCTGGTATTGACTACCTGAACATTCGGTGGCGCTGAACTCACCTCGTATACTCGCCCGAACACGCATTGGCCTAGGTTGTGCCAACATGTAAATACAACATTAGACCAAAACAAGTGTGGGTTAAACTTAGAAAATTCACTTTTACCTTTTAGAGCTTCACTCTTAACTTTTAGAAATAACTTTCTAAAAGTTTACCAAGCATTGTAGAAGATACAAGTCAAAATGTAGGTACTCACCTCCCCCCGCGCGACTAGGCTGACCAGCTCTGTGAGCTGTTCAATGGACCCGTTCGGGACCACCACGATGTTCACGTTCATCTCGTCGGCTTTCTTCGCGAATTTAGGCAGCTGCCTTTCACCAACGTCTTCTGTCACTAATACCACTCCACCCTAACATATAAGACTACGTCAATGCCACCCGAAAACCAAAAAAAAAATTGGACTCATTCACTGTTAGCTCTGGTCAGAGACGTGGAGAATTCAAATGGAGGGTCTTTGCCCAAGAATAGGACTTATAAAAGTCTATTAAAAAAGTACTTTGGTTTATTTGGGTCGATAACTGCCTAAACATCTGGGCCCCAAGTCGGCTAACACATATCCCATGCAATAACTGTCAAAAGTGACAGTTACTATGCGGTTGCTGTTCGATTATGAATGGATTGTGTTAGCAGACTTGGGGCCCTGGAAGGTGATATTATCATTAAAAAAAATGTCTTAAGTGGACAGGGATAAAGTTGAAGGTCACTTACATTCGCCAGACATTGAAGCGAGCGGTGCAAGGAGCGTGACGTGATGCCGAAGTTGAGGACCACGTCCACCGGCCCCCCGCACGCGTCGGTGGTCCTCTCGATCAGCTGCTTCTCGTACAGATCCTCGTTCCATTGGACCACGTTTACTCTGCACCACAAGGTTTCATTGTGAGCATATACGGAATTAACTCGTATTTTTATGGTCACCCTTGTATAAATAAAGTGTAATATATGTTAAGGGGTCCTTTGGAAGGCTATAAAGGTTACATTCCCGAAGATAATAATCAAATTACGTGAATTTAAAAAATAACACCATACATCTACTTGACGTGATTCTACCAGTCAAATTACGAACAGCACGTACATATACTACTTTATAAACAAAGCATCAATCATACTTACTCATCACACTCCTTCGCCAGTATAAAACCTTCATCCTTCAGTGTAGCCACAGAGATTTTAACACGATGATCATATTGGCCGTGCCTGAAGCAATGCATCGCAATACGCAGCGCCCACAGCGCCAAACCGCCCGTCCCGACGATCAGCACCGTCACTTTTTCCTTCTTGTTGGGCCCGTCCAGCGCCCGTTTCAAGTACTCGCTGGCTGTGTACACTGTATTCATTGCCAGCAACGCGCCGGTCGGCAGCATCGCCGCAACACTCAGCGGCAAGTCATCGGGCACAGGCACCAAGCATTTGAAGTCAGGAACTACGATAAAATCAGCGTACCCGTGGGGCACACCCTCGTAAGGGTATAACACGATTCTGGTTCCTTCTTTAATAGTGTCACTCTTCTCGGCTGCCTTGCCGATAGCGTCGACGATACCAGCGACCTCGTAGCCGGGGAATAGAGCGCCATCTCGGAAACCAATGTGAGATGGGTTGGGTGAGTGGATCCCGAAGCCCTCCATCTCACCGGTCAGGCTTCCTATGGAAGATACCGAGGAGGTGCTGCACACGGAGGCGGAGCGGGTCCTGTTGGCTCTGTAGCATGCTCCGGCGTACACTACACGGATCCGTGCGCCATATATGGGCACATCTGGGACTGGGACGTCGAAGCTGAAGACGCATTCCTTGAGCATCGGTCCAGGGGACTCGATGGAGACTTGCCTGCACAGCCGGCTCATCGTGAACCACGATCTATGGGAGAAATTTGATGTTACTTAATGGTTTTAACTATAGCCTTTCTTTGACAATTGCAACCAATCAAATTTTTATTAATTCACAACCTAAACTGCTGGTTGTAGAGATTTAAAAGAAGGATATACTCCTTGTTTGTGCCGTAGAGGTGCACTACTGAGGGATTATTAAAAATACGATTTCGAAGGGGATCAATATTTGTATGAAAAAACAAATTTAGTTTACTAGCCATTTTTAATGTCACAGTATGGGAGCATAGACCCCGTCGAACATTATTGTTTAATTGTACATATTGATGGAGACTTGGGATTTATTTTTAGACTAGTTCAATACATACTTGTGTATTGCACTATTTGCAGGTGATTTCAGTTGTGTGACTAACAAATAGCGTGTGAAGGTCGTACTTCTACTAGCTGGTCAGTGCAAATACGCAGTTCTATAAATAGTTAAGTACTTAAAGATGCCTTCTAATGGTTTCCTATTATGTATTAGTCGCTCAAAAGTTTATTAGTTTTTTGTTTGTAACTAGAGAAATAAGTAAAACATCATAACATGTTATTCCTGAAGGGTGAGATGGAGGTGCATTGCAAATTTCGTCACAATATTGCAACGAAATTCTCACGGCAAGGGGGATTCGAGCCATGTTCACCATGCTAGCCAAATCTTAACTTCACAAGTCCTTCGAAAGGCCACAGATTTCTTCACAAATTTGTTTTGGTGAAATACATTCGCTATTAAATTAGGTAATGATAAAATTGAGTTATATCAATATATAGAATGATAAAGAAATGCCTTTGATTACCAGTAATTGCTACATTATCTAGTATTGACAATATTCTATTAAAATATAAGTAATTAATGAATAAGTAAACATGTATCCCAAAAAATAAAAGGTTTAAACAAAAATGGTAGATCAAAATGATTTCTTAAGAATTTGACATTATTTGTTTTGTTACATTAATATTTTTTGTTTTTATTGGTGCCATTTTTTCATTATTTTCAGGGCAAAGAATCTTGTACACAAAATTATGTATTATGAGAAATATTAAGTTACCAACTAAATTAATGAATCATAGAATGTTACAATTTTATATACTTGTCTATACTATAAATCTAGGATGTCATATTTATGTGATAATATCATTTGGACATATGATTCTATTATAACTATGATACAATAATTTTATACATAAATGATCCTTTGTCTGTGTAATATGTTTTAAAGGAAATAATATATATTTCAATTTATTTATATAGTATTTTTTTTTATAATGAGGCAACTAGACTTATATACACTTTCTCATATTTATTTAGCTATTTTGTATATGCAATCTATTTATTGTTAGTTCTAATTACTAACTAAGAAAGTATATATTTCATACATAACAAGTACCTATATACTATTAATAGCATTAATGATGTGTAAACACACAAACAAGGAAAGATCTTTTGTTTACTTTGCTTCCCTGTCCTTTGTTACCACTGAAAATGCATGAGTTGGTTTTTTTCCTTATTTAAATCTATAAGACTGACAAACAAATATGAAACTCACCACTTCAAATACCTACCTACAAAAACACAAAGAGTCAGGTTGACCCAAAAAAACAATATTTTATTTTGCACTGTTGAATATTACATGTGTAAAGCGTCTGTCGCCCACATCAATACTAAAGTCCACTTTGAATTTCTATGAAGCCAAAAATAGAGTGCGAGCGAGAGAGAGCCTGATTTATAATATTATTGTAAACAAGGGCAGGACAATCAGCGCCACACGCGATCACTCCATAGCCTAGTGTACGACGAAATTATATAAACCACCGTGACCTTCCCTTACAATGAAGGTCAAATCACATATTAACTAAACATCTACCATACCAACATATATCTAGATAGCAAGCACCTTCGCCGTAAAAAATCTTCAACCACCGCCGCAATTTCGATATTTCGTTATAAATTTATCGAGTACCTTTGTATAAAAGCGTACAAGCCCGAGCACGGAGCACATACATTTTAATAAACATACATAGACATTAGCGCTTACCAGGATCAGGATTCAATGGACAGCGTATAATTAATTTCACCACTCCCTGTCTGCGTGCATTTAAATTCTCCTTTTTATTTATTTACGCAAAACTCAGACAAAATGACGTCCGGCCGACCATCAGTGACGTATATTATTGCGTTCCGTTATTCATTTCATTTGGCGGTGGATATACGAACGTCTTTGAGTATTCCTATTAGTCAGAAAAGAATTAATGCTCGCGTTACAAAAAAAAAATATCGGGTTTAAAAAATGTATACCGATGACGACGATCGAACGATAAAATTCAAATTAATTTCGCGGATTGCGCGCACTCGACAGGGTTACCACATATTTTTTATATTTACCCCTAAAAATATGTACCTTGTTTTAATAATAAGTAGGTTGCAATAAAGTATTTGGTTTATTATCTGTTGAAATATATCTAACCCTATAACATATCTAACTCGTGGAAAGAGAGACAATCATAATATTATCGCCAAACGAACACACCATCTATGTAAATGTACGTTAAAGTACCTATCTAATTTTAGCTTTTCTAGCTTGTAGGCTTTGTATGTAACTTACTTCTTTTGCATTACATGCGATAATTACTTCACTAGTTATCGTTCTGTTATTTGTCAAAGAAATATTACAAATGCCCTAAAATTTCAACAATAGATATATGGTCCTTAAATAAATATTATATCCCTAAATGTAGGGGGAAAACAACCTAAGTTGAGATCTATTATTTGTTCAGTTATGTTGGCCAACGATACGCATGCAACACTAGTTCCAGTTTTTGCCACTGGCCAACAAAATAAAACTTTTTTTTTCTACTGGCAACCCACATCGGCGTGGGTATCGGTGATTATTTGTTGGCGTGGGTTGATTGTTAATTATTTACATAAAATTTTACAATAAAGTGCGCTAAAAACGCGGCAATAAAAACATTAACCACAGCATGGGTAAGTGTAATTTTTGTTCAAATTAAGCACGGGCGTCGCGAGCGAATCTTTTGTTATTGATTGATGTCATTTCTTCGGGGTGGTCTCAGCGGCGCGATGCTAGACTTTTTTGTGTCTACATATTTGTGCAGGTGCATTTATAAAAAAACGTGGTCAGAATGAGCGAGATTTTAGAACTAGAGCGATAGTTTGTAAATAACATTATGATTTACATAATACGTAATAATTGTCACATAATTATAGTGTCTTAGTCATTGTTATTGTGAACTGGTGGAGTTTCGAACAGTTAATGATAACAATGTGTAGGTACCCCTCGTACAACAAAATGTACCTTTAAAGGGGTGAGCGGATCTTTTGGAACAGTCCATAATGGAATATTAGATATTAAAAGTGATCTGAACAACATTATTCTCAGTGTATGAGAATGTTTCATGGTGTTCCTTTTGTTTTGTATGAAACTAAAAAGTGTTTTATCTCTAAGTGAAATTTTATTTTCATATTTTCAGTCAATACTAAAAATAGCTTGATAATGATTACAAAAAATGTAGAATATCATCATTAATGAGAACTTGAGGTATTGGTGAGTTTATTTTAATTGTGTATTTTATAAATAAAGTGATGTTGCCTAAAATAAATCTTTCGAATAAGATGTGTTCATGGGGATACAAGAAACAGGTTGAGTTCTTCTAAAATATCACATCGTTATTGATCATAAATAACTCATCTCCTAGTTATATGCCTCGTATTTGACTATTGAGTATAATCTTAGCTTTGTCTTGTAGAAATACACACCACCTATCTGGTCACCAAACTAAGCACCTTTATGATCTCCAGTCTGTTGTATGAACTGGAGGTAGCACCCAGTAACGCCAGGGTAAATGATTTAAACAATTTCCAAAATTTGTCAAGGCAGGAATTGAACCTGCAGTCACCTAGTGTAGTGAGCTGTGCGACCTATAATTGAATGTACAAACACAACTTTTATCAATATTACATTTATACTCTTATGTCATTACACTAGAATGCCTAAGTTAACACCACTATAGTTAATTTATATAGAATTTCCAGGAAATGTAAACTTAGATGGCCAGTCAACATACGAGAGCGACATTTAAATTCAATTTCATCATCATCATCATCATTGATGAAATATATGACAATTGATGAATATATGAATGATTTAAAACAACAGTAAAGGATTATTTTATAGTCTTTTATAAAATAATCCTTTACTGTTATTTTAAATCATGCAAGGTTCCAGATAACTAATCATTTAATTAATTTTGATTGGATGCATTTTGATCATCAGGACCTGAGTTCAACTCCCCGGTTGATATATTTGAATTTCCCATCATAAAAAAATAAGTGCTAAAAACGACTGTTTTCTACTAATGCTTATACATTCTGTAATGCATGTAAATACTACACTTTTATTTGAAAGTATCAGGTGTTTAGAGAACAAACAATATTTATTTTGATGGGGTAACCACTGACTTCAGTGCTTAAACAAAAGCAAACCTAATCCCTGTGAAATAGGGTCTGCATTGAGACTGTACATTAACCCCCTAATTTATAGACATTCTATAACTTTATCAAATGTCATATAGTTTTGTGCAAAGCAAAACTCTTGTGCGCTGTATGACGTTTGATAAAGATACAAAACACCAGTGAATTCGGAGGTAAATAATTTTGATAAACATCAGGTATTTATTAATACACTGGACGGAAACACTATTTTTGGAATGTTGTCTGTCTGTCTTAATGCACATTATGCAGGAACATAAGGATACCTTTTTTTTTTAATTAAAATTTTCTTCTGTGATATTAAAACATTATTATATCAGCAATCTATTGTGTGTGTTATACTTGCGATGCGAATTTGAACTCTGCACATATTTGAATCAAACAATATTGATGCTATTGCGAATTTTAAAAATTTACACTGAATGGAAAAGAGACCACCCTAAATTGAAGATAGGCTTAATTTGACACATTAACATATTTCGATCTCCCTTGCACTTTATGGCCAAGAGACGGATGTCAATAGTTAGTTAGCAATTAATTGTTCAACAATATTTGATCAGAGCCTGCTTGAGAGAAGAGACATGTTGTTTCTTTATCACACTTATGCTGTCTTATGGCAGTGAGATCACATCAGATAGCTGCACTTATACATTGTTGCCTATTTTAATTAAAATCTATAAAAAGTTTGTATTTATGTATTTTATAAGAGTTAACTTTGTGTATTATTTTACTGTTGGTAAATACAAAATAAATTGTGTTATCAGGCAATAAAAAAAACTCAAGCACAACTATTGGCTTGTTGCAGATTTTTTTTGAGTCATGGTATTGTCATTGGTTTGGATCATGGTATAATAATATGCTGCGCCAGGTATTCTATTTCCGCGATAGCCCAAGACTACTACAGCATCAATGTTGCCATTGATTGACATATGCAATACAATGAATACCGGACTACAGCCTGGCTGTCACGGGAAGAGAAATAGCTGGCGTAGCATATTATTGTACCATGGGTTGGGAACCCGCGTGCAGTCAGGGCGAGATACAAGTAATTTATAACATACAATTTATGTGTTACAGTCAGTGACCAGCAGTGATAGCAACTAGGAAAGATCTGAAAAGGTAAGCATTTATTTTATTTTATTTTATTTATACCTATCACATAAAGTCGCCTTATCTCAAAATATTGCATTTAGGTACTAAAGGAAAAATCCCCGTATTTATGTAAAAAAGTTAACCTGAATCTTGATCAACTGAATCATTGAATTTCAGAGTCTGAATATTGTTTTTTATTTATGTTAAAATGTGTCTGCAGACGACGAGCTATTTCTGCAGGCACCATTGATTGTGTGTGTAAACCAGTCGTGTTTAGGTAAAATATTGCTCTTACTTGTCAATGTACCTTATAAACATGTTTTGATTGATTTATACTATATTTCAATATACAGTACAGGCACTTGTGTGTGCTCCTAACTTGTGTTCCCTTGAATTGTAATGAGTGATGTTGGTGAAATATATAGGCACGTTGTTGTGTAGGAAATTGCGGCGCAAACTTTGACGCTGTCAATAATGGACCTTTACGTGTTGTTTTAAAACTTATTTTTACAAACATAAAACACGCGCTGTCGACTTGTAGTGCTGCTTGCTGTATAAATAAATAGCCCTAGCCAAACACACCTACTATACGGTTCCACACTAAGCATCTGTATTATGGGTACCGTACAATGGACTGAGGGCGAACTCAGTATATAATACTTATATAAATATTAAACATCCATGGCTCGGGTACAAACATTCGTGGTTGCGCAATACCAGGATTCGAAGCAGAAGCCTTTAGCGCAGAAAGCAGGGCCTCAAGTCTGCTAACACAATCGATTCCTAATCGAACAGCAACGGCATAGTAACTGTTACTTTTGACAGATAGCCCATACAATATCTGTCAAAAGTGACAGTTACCATGCCTTTGCTGTTCGATTATGAATCGATTGTGTTAGTAGACTTGAGGCCCAGGTTCACCACCTACTGAGCTACTCAGGTCGACAAGAACATAGGCATAGCAGCAGTTTTGTGGTTTCTATACATGAATAGAAAGATTTGCAGGCGGTTTTGAATCGCCGAAAAGTTTTATGTATGGCTTTTAATACAACCGGACACTAGTGTGATTTTTAAAAGGTATAGTTCTACATTTTAAAAAGCGATTTGAAATCTCGAAGGCTTTTGTAGGAGACTTGTTGCATGCGGTCGGGGCAGCATTTCCACTCCGTCTGC
Source organism: Pheosia gnoma (assembly GCA_905404115.1). Classification (NCBI taxonomy): domain Eukaryota; kingdom Metazoa; phylum Arthropoda; class Insecta; order Lepidoptera; family Notodontidae; genus Pheosia; species Pheosia gnoma. The sequence goes on from FR989898.1 coordinate 9,183,827, forward strand.
AGTATACAGTGCTACTCAAATAAAACCTTACACTCAAGACTCTATTCAGCAGAGGGTACACGTTGCAGGCCGCAAGATGTCGCAACAGTATAGTCTACGATGGAACAACCACCAGCCGAACTTCATATCGATGTTCACGACGCTGCTCAACACGCAGACCCTGGTCGACGTGACCCTGGCCGCGGACGGGAAGCAGCTGCTCGCTCACAAGGTGGTGCTGTCAGCGTGCAGCACTTACTTTCAGGTGAATTTTTGCTCGACTTCTTATTTATTTTAGTTTGGCAATCGGTCACAAAATAGTGCCATCTTTGCCGGTGTCAATTATGTAGAAATCTTGGGAGAACTTGGAAAGTCAAGGTATGTTTTATTTTACATCACTTGTGCACGTTTATGAACATAATGGTTAATATCCCACTGACATGATCTATTAACTACAAACAAACACATTTCTTTGGAAAATAAAACAAAATTAACAAATTCGCTGTTCAACTTCTCGCCAAAATCACAGGCTACTCGACTTGTTTGGAATAAAAATAAAATTATATACATTAAAATGCCTCCACATCGTCGTCGATGCCAAAAGTGGCCAGCAGGCTGGCCGCGTTTCCGCGCTGAATAGCGAGGCTCACTCTCTGCGCGAAATAGAGGCCAGCCCGCCGGTCACGGGTAGCGGCGAAATTAATTACCGAGCTGCGACATGTGCCCGAGGCACGCTCGCAAGGTCGCGTAGTCAGTCAGTACACGGTCAATGGCAATTGTAAACTCGCCGACGACATGTCTTTTTTAATGAAGTACTATAATGACCAATTGCTTGTTATCTTTTAATCAGCTCACAAGTTTAGGACCAACTAGTATTTAAACTCTCCGTAGTGCCTCACACCTGGACTTACTCCAGCTGTAAGAGTCTTACTTCTGTGGAAATTTATCTACCAAATCTTTTATGTCTCCCGCTTTGTAATGAAGGGAAGTGGATAATTTTCTTCCAACTCCTTCTACTTTTTTATTTTGATTAAATTCTTGCGTGGAACCCGGACAATTAACTTTGTCCCGGGACTCGCCGAGGGTCAAAACTCGGTGTCGTAATAGGCCACAACTGTAGATCCTAGTTTACAGGAGTAGCAGTGGTGGGAGTGTGTGGCGGGCCTAGTCCCATAGAAAAAAATATATTTTAATCGTTGTTTTTAATCCCCGACGCATGCGTCGTGATGACTGTCTGGCGACGGTCAAATGATAGTTATGAGTCTGACTGTCTGCACATCTGTCTGGCATGATAGCACCCAAACGCGTGGACCGATTTTAACGTAGTTTTTTTTATTCCCAGTCACTGTTCGTGGACAACCCGTCGCCGCATCCGATAGTGATCCTGAAGGATGTGACGTACGCGGACCTGCGCACCATGGTCGACTTCATGTACTGCGGCGAGGTGAACGTCACCGAAGAGCAGCTGCCCAAGGTACCTGGTCACCCTCTAACGCAGCCTTTCCCAAAGTGGTCGATAAGCCCCCTGGCGCTACAGGCCTAAAGAGGGCCGGTAAGAGACCCAGAAAAAAAATAGGGGCTTACAATAATTAATTTAATTTGAAGTTATAGTGGTTTTTAAGAAGTTAAAAAATTGGGGCACTAAAAAATAATTCATTCTCGGACGGGCGTGTGGACAAGACGGGCACGGGTACAGGTTCAGTTATCGTTTGTATCGAAATAATATGTTTTGTGTATGTGTGTATGATCAATGTTTTGAAACATGATCTCATCGTCACTTACCATCAGGTGAGATTGAGATCAAATAATTGCCTATAATGTAATAAAAAATGAGACTGTTAGCAGAAATCGCAGCTTTACAGAACTAGCAACATTGATTATTTCATTTTGTTTCAGGTGTTGGACACAGCTAAGCTGTTAAAGATCAAAGGTCTGACGGAGATGCCGGACTCCACGTCGCTGACTCGCTCGCAGGGCACCTCGGCGGAGTTCCAGGGCGACTCCATGGACTCCCAGCGCCACTCGCCGGCCGCGTCGCCCTCTAATAAACGTAAAAGGTAACACACATACACACGATGGAAACATACTCTAGACCAATCAGATTGTCTATTCCTCTCCGCTCCGCCCATCTCCGCTAGTGACGCAGTAATACGCACCCTTAAACAATGCTATAGATTGAGATGCAGACGTAATTTCTTCCTTATTTCACATGATTCGCACAAGTAGTCCCACAGGTTTGAACCTGCAATACTTGTTCCCAAGGCGAGCGTTCTACCAACTTAGCTATCACCTGTGCACCATAGTTAAATAAAATATCGAGTTTTTTTTCTTGTAACAGGCGCAGGAAAAGTTCAACAGGTTCGACATCCCTCAACATGGTTGGCGAAGAGAACAGGCCCGAGCTGGGCGCTCAGACGGTCGAGGCGATCACGCTGAGTAGCGTGCCTCAGCAGAGGCGCATACGCGAGTACCACGAGGTACGCACCATCGACAACGCACAACAGGTGAGACGCTTGCTCCACAGACGGCGTTGTCAGAGCGAGTTCCTTTTTTAAAAACTTTGTAAAATTAAAAAAAAAATATTGGTGGCCAGGTTTTTCAAACTAAGTAGCAGATATACAGGGCCGCCATTTAAAAAAATAAGGCGCTAGTGCCGTGCGCTTAATTGTTTATTTTTTTTCAGACATCCGAAACCGAAAATTTGAACGTCGATCAAATAGCACTGGACACGACACCCACTGGAATGCCACAAGGTATATATATATTTTTTTTTAATTTTAATCTGCCGCCGCCGCCGAAACTGTTTCGCGAGCGCTACAAACCTCATTACCTTCTAGTCCTTCGTTATTTGAATATCGAATGAGTGGATTCTGGTGTAGTCTAGATGCGACTCCACATTTTCACGGCTGGGTAGGTACAATCTCGTTTATGTTTCTCATTCATCTCTTTATTTAAACACACACTCGTTCATAAACATTGTTCACGCCTAATTTCATTATGTTCATTGCATGAAAATAATGTACACTAAGTCTTAATCTCTATCGCGTAAGCAATATGCTATTAATTTATTGTTGATTATTATTTTACAACATAGGAATCAATTACGATTTTGTGTAGGCCATGCCGCGGGACATTGTACGAAACTCGAGCGATACTTTTTGTTTTCCAGGGAAGGGAGATCAATGAGAAACTATGACATACAACTCGTTAGTTGCATATACTGATGGCGGAATGTAATTAAAACGCGCACATTTATCTCTCTTCCCAGGAGGACAGTGGACGATGATGGAGCACTCGTACCCGCGGTACTCGAACGCGTGCCTCGGCGGCGCGCTGCAGCCGGACCCCGGCATGTACATTAATAACGTCATCAACCCGCACATGGACGACATCAACTACGGGCAGGCGCTCGGCGTCGCCGGCCCCTCCCCCGGACCCTCCTGCGTCGACGTGCAAGCGACCCCCGAACACACGCAGCCCGCCGTGCCCAAGCGCCGGCGAACAACCAACCCGCAGTCCGAAGAGAACTTCCAAAGAGCCCTCGAGGCCGTCCGCTTCGGCGGCATCGGCTTCTGCAAGGCGGCACGAATGTTCGGCGTCAACAATCGAACCCTCTGGCTCGAGTACAAGAAGAAGGGGTACCCGAACAACCGGCCGAGCATCAAGAGCCGCATCAAGCGCGAGCACACGACGCCGCCGCCCGAGCAGAAGGAGGAGGCGCCCGTCCCCGAGCAACAGATGGCGCTGCTGTGCCCGCAGCACCAGGTGCCGTCCGGCTTCATCGACTCGACGACGAGCCACGGCTTCCCGCTGCAGGGCGTCGCGCACAACTCGCCCCTCAACATTCTGGGCGTGAACTTCAACTCGATGCAATAGAACGCGGCGTGCGGCGTGCCCGGCGACGAGGCGTACTCGTTGTGACACGAGTGGGCGGGCGCGGACCTCGGACCGCCGCCGCTCGCGTCCCCGCCCCCGCACGCGGCCTGGCCGCACCCGAGATACGACCTATACATGCATTTATCCCTGTAAATACTAGCCAGTAAGCGAGGACGCTCGGGCCGAATCTTCCGCCTACTGAAATGTGTGAAATAACGACGCAAATTAGCGAGTTGTGTGGAGTTTTTCGCGTTTCAGGTGATACCGCCGTGCGCTCGCGCAGGCGACGGGCGTTATGATCAAGTGATTTGTATACATTTAATTTAATTTTAAGGTGAACTGTTTGGGCGTCGGAATATGTTCGCGTCTGCAGGCCTGTGAACGTGGTGTTGTCCAACACGTAGTATTGCCATAAATAATAATAATAAGAATTAAAACGAAAACGTATTTTTTAGATCTCAATAGTACCGTAAGTGATTTGCTGTTCGGTGAATCAGTTCATTTTTTTTTATTTTTTGTAAATCGAACGAAGCAATGTGCACAATGTAGTGGTAATGTATTACGCGTAAAATCGACATGTGATAGCGACTTTATAAATTAGTCTAAAAGATAGATTCTCTCATCGATACATCACAATGAGTGTAGTTTCCCAAACATTTATCGACCTCTGATTCGTCGATTCATGCGTGTGTTAAGATTGATTTTGGATCGTACAATTTATTCGGGATGTTTTTTTTTGTATGTCTCGAAGTGACACACCTGTTATCGATATTTGCCGGTTTCTGGGGCGCGGCTAAACCCTCGCCGAGTTCTCGGATATCGTCGCGATTTGGGAAACGATGTCACAATTAGCTCTTAAGACATGAGTGGCAGGTTACATTCAGTTTATTCATTACTACCTCTATTTATAAGTATTGATATTAAGTATTACTATGTATTTGTATACATTTTTTTTTTTTAAATTTTGCAGTAGTCACCGTTATCAATGTACCTATATGTATATTATCAATATACATCAAGTATTTTTTTTTAATGACAATGTGTTCAACATGTACTATGATCCGCTAATACAGTGTGTGAGGCTTTGTGAACTAAAACTGATGCAATGGATGCAACACCCAGAAATGGAATTATCCGGTGATCTTTCCATGATATATACACACATATTTTTTATTATTATTAAATTAATTTTGGTTTGATATTTTACCAGAAGTCTATCTCCACGCGATTTTATATAAAAAAAGCGTAATTACTAATTAGATTTTTCTTTGCAGTTTTACGTACTTAATTAATAATCATTGGAAATCACGTTGAGATAGTCATCTGTTATGATTTAATGCTGAAATCAATTTAAAAAAACTGAAATTAAATGTGTAATTGTTACGAAAAGATCTATAGACAATTCCAACTGGGGGTCCAGAATCATGAGTTGAATCCATGGTATCAGTTTTCGTCACGAAGCCACTTACACCATGTATCGAACACATCGCCATTCCTATTGCATTTATACAATTAAATAATTAATAGGTAAAAATATAAAAAATGATAAATCCTTTTTTTATCCTATAAACTTATGTGCGTACTTATTTGAGTTTAGTGTTTAGTTTTTTTTTCTTATGAGTGATATAATAATGCCAGTGATCACATATTTTTTTTTACTTTATAGGGCTGTCTAAAAACAATTGATGTAGGTTAAAAAGATAGGTTTTAATTATGTGATATTTAATATGCGTGACAAGTCAATACTGGTCACGTTGTAATTTTTTTAACTAATTAGGACGACATAACTTGATTAATTTATAAATATACGGTTTGACGACATGATTCGCTCAGTTTGTAGTAACCCTGCCTTCTGCGTTCAGGGTCCCGGGTTCGAATCCTGGTAGGGACCAAACTTTGTGCGCTGAACACGGATGTTTGTACCCGAATCATGGATGTTTAATATCTATATAAGTATTATATATTGGGATCGCTCCCAGTCCATTGTACGGTACCCATAATTTAAGCGTTGCTTTATGAAGGACCGTATAGTTGGTGCTTTCGTCTGGCGATGTTATATTTTACATTTATAAATATTGTTTAATATTTATTTCTTCAAAACCTATATGATTTATTATACTCATATTATTATATTATGTAAGTAAGTATATAATATACATAAGCATGTATATTTCATCACAAAATTGGACAGCTCTCCCGCTATCATTTTCTATATGCGTTCCTTTGTAACGAATATTCATCATATATCAAAATAATCTGGGCCCAATTCTGTTGACACAATCGACTCAAAATCGAAAGGTAGTGGCATCGTAATGTACACTTCGGTCAGTTCTTTCGAAACTGCCAAACGTTTTTTTTACTATTCTGGGGTGCGTTTACGTAACCCAGATATTTTTTAGCCAGCAACAATTTAAATTTAACGGGGGTGCGCTGAACGGTATCATAGCTTTATATCAGTACTAGAAGACAAATTGTGAAATAGTTGGTTCCAGTTGCCATTTGATCTATTCTGACGGAAAAGTAAAAATTTGTCTTGTGAGGGGGAAACTTATACCAGCGGACGCCCGTAAACGTAAACAGTACGTGAAGTGCGAGATTTTTCGCTAACTGCATAGTTTATAGTCTACCGTATTTTAAAAAAATGTTTGGAGAATTAACAGCGCTCCTAGTTGACGTTTATTATAAGTTTTATTCTGGGCATGTTCCGTAAACGCACCCCTATGTATGTACTGTTCTGACGTCATATTGTTGTAGCATCAACATCATCAATCCCAGTGTATTGTACACTATAAAGGGCTTAGTATGGGACCACACAGTTGGTGTGCTCGTTTCGCGATTGTTGTTTATATTAACCACACCATGGGCTGATTATTTTAAGTCGATTATGTTGGCAGGCTTGGGCCGTAGTCTTCACAAGGAACGTTACATCACCAGAGATCTCTATCGTGTGTATATTAATTACTAGTTAAGCGTAAAAAAGCATTTATAGTTTAAGTGTTAATGTAATTGTGTGAGTAATCCTGAACAGAATTTGTATCGTCAGATTGTGATGAAGAATCTTTAATGCAGTCTACTTGGGGCGCATTCAGATTAGGGTCGCCGGTCAGTCGGCGCGATGCAGCCACTAGCCAGGGGTGTGCGCGGGTAGCGGGAGGGGATGAAAATAGATCCAATTATTGTTTACTTGACAACTATTCCGGCCACTCGCCCACTGGCACGTGTTCTGAGCTGTTTACATTGCCCCCGTAGGGTTCACTTGCTAATCTTCATAAATAATTGGTTATTGAATGCTGAGCTTAGTTCTGGAGAACCGTAGATCCGTAGATCGTGTATGGCACTATGACGTGTATATTTCCCGTGGTAACTTATTAATGAATTGATGGTTAGTAGTTTCTAGACGGCTCTAGAGTTTTTGTATATCTATATTTTTTGTATCCCTTGCGCGTTTTATATACTTTCAGAGGTATTTATATTGGTTTTGTTTTTGATACTGCATTTACTTTATTTTTTGGATTTAAGAAGGCTTTTATGTATGGGACAGTCAAAGCGAAGGTTAACTAAAGAGTTACCCGTTTAGGGGTACGAAACTGAGTATTATACATCAATCATCTCCTCGAGCCTTTTGTCATTTGCTACACGATGGGTACACCAAAATGATCGGGAATAAAAAACAACACGTAGGATTGAAATAAAACTAATTTAACAGATTTTATCGCGTTTATTTTACGTTTTTACGTATTTCCTAATGTGTAGTATATCACATATTAAGTGCACGGTAAATAATTATTGTTTAAAAAGAAATAGCCAATCACATGCATTTTACAATATTTTTGTTACATTTTATATACACATAATAAATTCCAGACCTGTCTGGTGTTTGGCGTAAAATGGAATGGAAAATGATGTTCGATTGATTACTTCTACACCATTTTTGGTGTTGGTGATTGCTGGTTTAGTTTTGTGTATATTATACTACGCAACGGTGGGGCGAGTGAGCCATTATTCAGTTAAAGCTCCATTACGAACGTTAGTATCAGATTATAAATTAAGTTATGCTTCCTTATGAAATATGTTTGCCAACAGTATTTTTTTTACAATAATTATATTGGAATATTTCTGTATATTTTTAGATTTTAAGATTCGAATTATTGCTTAGGAAAAGCCCTTTCATATGTCATAAATATTATTCTCTTTCTGCGCGCGCGTCCCCGCTATGATCGGTCGCTCGCTTTGAAAGGATTTTGGATCGCGCACGGAATCGCGGGGAGCAGCTAGTTGTGTAATAATCTGAAACTTGTCACTATTACTTGTGTGTAATATATAAGTGAATAATGATGTATATATTATTTGATTTGTTTTTTAAACACTGAACGTAGTGCGGTAACCGTATCGACTACGATATGTAAATGTAAATTCTTGAATGGTAATATTTTGCTACGACGCACTGCTATCGCCGTGGTATGGGCCACGATGGGCGCTTGGTAAGGCCTGGTGTTCAGAAAAGCGGAGAGGTATAGACCAACCGCATCGCAAGCGGTGCTTTTTGAAACAGTCTGATTGGTCCGCTGCTCTTCGTTTTGGTGAGGACCGGGTGTGACGCCGCGGCGGCGCAGGCGCAGCACGAAACGTGTCATGAGCAGGCATTCGCGAAGCGTTATCAAGCGCCCTTACCCTATTTAGAAGTATTATTTTTTTATTTTATTATTAACGAATTAAGGGGTATTATATTTTTAGACTATGCGCCTAGATTAACAACGATTTATTTTTACTGTTAGCGATCTCTGTCTTACCGTCGGTTAATATCGGATATCTCGTAACTCCGCTCTTGAAAATATGAGATTTATGCCTAGCATACATCGGTTTTATTAAAATATGAATGAATGAATATGCAAGTACTATCATTTGTGCAGTTCCGGATTCCGTCAAGTTTACCATTTAGTTTATGGCAATTTTTTTTTTTATCGGAGTTATGATAATATTCGACTCGGAATTGGGTTACGATGGTTTCCACTGAAGTGTTTTTATTATCGTGTAACACTATAGAGCTGTTGGAACTCAGGTGGGAAATGCTCCCTTCGGCGCGTTGTGTCAGGCAGGGCTGTGCGTAACAATCATTCTGATACAGCGCCACCACCTTATCTCAAACGGTGGACAAATCAGGAACTACGCCATTGATTTAGGACAGCCTTTCACAAAGTGGGCGATAACGCCCCCCTGTGGGCGCTGCAGGCCTAAAGAGCGGTAAGAGAAAAAAAATGGGGTTGTTGATTAGAGGCTTACAATAATTAATTTAATTTGAAATTATAGTGGTTTTTAAGTAGGTAAAAAAATGGGGGCGCAAAAAAGTAATTCATACTCAAAGTGGGCAGTAGACAAAATAAGTTTGGGAACCCCTGATTTAGGGTGTTGTACGGACAGTAGAGACGCACGCCTTCACCTAAACATTGAGTATTGTATTTTGCCTCAAGAAATTGTTATAATATTTAAATCATGTCCGGATATAGTTAAGGCCGGCTGGCTCACTTCGCGGCCTGGTGCGACATGGCACTATAATGAATTGGAATGCTCAAGGCCCACTTCGCGGCCTGTACGCTCGAGAGTTGGTTGTGTATTAAAAATTATAGCCTGGGATTTAATGATAGTGAACAGAAACAAATACGTGCTCTCTAGAAGGAGGACTTTAGCTTGACTTCCCGCGGTATGCTCAATTCCCCTTGGGAGGACATCGACCAAATGTGTGCGCTAAGGATATTAAAATAAGATAAAAAATAAATTGCGCTACCAAAATCTTTTGCAGTGCCATGCTGCGCAGTGGCGCGTACTGAGCGCTAGCCTTTAATCAACGTTGATAACACCGCTCAACGAAATTCAACTTTAAACTCTATTCACTTAATGTTTAGTTTTCGTCATCCGTTACATTCGATAATAATATTGGTAGTGAAATATGATCTAACGTTGTCGGGAATACCAATCCCCTCAGTATATAAGTTTTGGTGGATATTGGATGGAGGCTACAGATTCCGCCTGGGTTTGAACAGTTCGAACACGGGCAGCATTGCACCTAAGCTACGTAGCGGAGGTCACTATGTGTATATATAATCTGTATATAGTTGAAATTAAATGGCGTGTCGGTATGTTGCGCGGTGCGTGTACGAAGACTGCTCACGAAAGTGACATTATAATACTTATAATTTTCTCTTAAAGCATTTATTAGTGTCTCGCGCTTAGACGAAGAAAAAATAAAGACGTACCTCCAATTTAATGGGCGTTATATAACATTTTGAAACGTCATATGGTACTGCGCACAAGAGTTTTGCTTTGCCCAGGACTGTATGACGTTTGACAAAGTTATATTACGTCTATTAATGCGGGGGTTAGTGTCGCGAACAACATATTGAAACTCAAAATACATCATACAATTTGTGTAGTAAACGCGAATTCGCGTGTACGTAAGGACGCAATTCGCGTGTACTGCTCACATCGGCTTGATTTTTGTGCTTCAATATGTCGTTCGCGACACTGTCTATATTATTTCTTTGTCTGAGATTTCGTATATGTTTAATTTTTATTTCTATCGATACGAATGTATCACATGCCTAGTGGTCCCGTAAGCACCTTCAGCGAAGCTTAATGCTCGTGTTGGGACGGGCCCACTTCAATAGTGTGACGTTTTCAGTGTTGAGGTTTTGAACCGTCGACCTTGGGGCCTATTACGAACATATTATTTCTAGACAATTCAGTTTCCGACTTAAAACTAGTCATCTGCGTTACGTTAACGGCACATGTTCCCGCTAGATTGTAATTTGTCTCTGGTCTTTTTTGTCATTTTAACCGACATGTCAAATTTGGAAAAAAGATAGTTAATTCATTAAAATAATCATGTATTATTAAAATGACAGGCAGTTTACTACACCGCCTGGCAGTAAGAGTTGGTAATACGCCCCCTTGTCGCGGAAGGAGTAAATTTTTACCGGCTATGCCGTTGACACTTCATTTTTTTTATACTGAAAACAAAATGTATTGTAGATTATCAAGTTCTTTAAGCAATTGTAGTCTTCTTTTTCTGATAAAATACAATGGCGCTAATTCTGTTGGCTATCCGTGACTTAACTAAATATATTGCCGTCCTGCTCATGGTAGTATGATGTTTATTTTTATGTCACTGTAGTCTCGACAGTAGATGAGTTAACATCCAATGTGATCGTATAGGCAACGTGCCATAGAGAAACGCTAATCATTATTTAGTTTGGTGACAGTTTGGTGACAACAGAATTGGTGCCAGTATACGATTATAGGGGGATATTACATTACATATAATCTATGACATTATTCCAGAACCATATATAGGGTGTAACATAAACATATTCTTCAAACAGGAGGAGGTTAACAATTTGTCTCGTATGTTTTTAGGAGCTCCATCGATTGGATATGAAGATAAAATTCCTACTACTACCTTCCCACTAGTACTAATTAACGTACTAACGCACGCTGAAACACTACTACATCTTTAAAATTGTATTCTCTATTTTATATGACGTATATTATGGTATCACCTACTTGTTAACTTGTATTATTCTTTAATATCTCCAACAATATTTGTTACATATTTAATGTGGCGATAGATACAATCATATCATATGGACACATATATGTCATAGATATATGATAATGCGATATCCCATATAACCCGTTACCTTATAATCTCCTACTTATATGTGCCATTCACAATGAAGTCAAGTATTATTACGGGCGATGGTAGTATTGACCTAGAAACATGGATGTTACCAATGTTCAAAAAGAAATGTTTAGTTGCTCATGCGCGTGGGCCGATCTAGTTTCGACCGGTAGTTTGAGAGTGTAGAAGAATACAAGTATCTCAAACACTAGTACCTAACTATTATAGGTACCTCAGCGAAGACATTATAATACAACTTATGATTAGTAGAATGTTCTGAGAGTTGATCGTAAGGTTTTTCGAAGAATGCCATACGGACACATTGAAAAGTAAAGGCCAGTACGTCAAGTGCGAGATTATTTGTAAGCTAACTGTATAGTTTAGAGTCTACCGTGTTTAGACATTTTGTATGGAGAATTGAACAGCGCCTCTAACGGACGGTATTTAAAACTTTCAATTCTCCATACTAAATGTCTGAATACGGTAGACTATAAAGTGTACGGTGAGCTCACGAATAATCTCGCACTTGACGTACTGGACGCGTATTATACTTAAGTAGTTATGTGTCGCCACAACTCTTTTGATTATAATAGATTTTTATATTAATCGAACGGTTTTCGAAGGGCAGACGGTATGATTTAGGCCTGGATGTTACTCATCACTCACACCACGTGAGAAGGAAAAATAAATAGAGATTTAAATATATACTTATTGTAAAGTGTGTTACATTGTGCGTACTTAAATGATATTTAATAGTGAACGCAGAAAAGAAAGCACTTGTGTGTGGAATTATGTGTCTATGGTATTCTGCGAATGACCCATAAAATTGTACTAATGCAAAGTTAGCATGGCTCCGTGGGAGCAGTCATATTTGCAGACCAATTCTTGCTTTGCTGATTTTACGAGCGATCAAGTAATTACAGTTCTATTCCCCGATCTGCCCGCTCCAAGTACGACTGGTCCACAGAGGAATCGTAGTTTTGTATCCCTCATATGCAGGCGAACGTCGCAAACTTTGTGCATAGCACTAAACAATTGTTCTATACCAAAATAGTTAATAAATACTTTTGATTATTTTGTATATCGTTTTTTAATTGCACCTGTTACTTTGTACCACATTAGCATACGTGTGTGAGTTATACGTGACTTTTTCGAGGGTAAAAGTGAACTTTACCTGCTTTGACATACGGCTGCCGCGCGCGGCCGCGCTTGCGTCACGTGCGGGAACCGTATGTCCAAGGCGTTTCTCTTCCACCGTGACAAGTAATCGAGTAAATAAAGAGAATAACAGCAAAGACATGGCAAAAAAGCTATAATCTAAAATGATAAATACGTCTCGAAGCTTCAGAAGCGCGGAACACAGACTTCGTCAGCCGGCTGCGGCGGTCGAAACACTTCAAGCGGCAGAATCGAGTGCCCGAAGACCGGGAGGTCCGCAAGCAGAGCTCGGAGCCGGCGCCCGCCACCACCGCACCACCGAAGCCGACCCTCACCCTCCAGAAGCACGAATCTTACCCGCAGTACGCCAGCAAGGTAACAACCAACTCGTAATCAAAGACTCTGACTCTAGGCGGCACCCCTATCAAAGAGTCCAGTCCTCATATTACAACAATAATTCAAAATGTCAACAAAATCCCTTAATTAAATGTGATCTTAAGGCTCCAACAGCTACTGGCTACTCTCATGTTCAAGTTCTAGGACTTTTGAGCCGACTGCGCTACGCAAAGCAGGGTATGTATGTTGTTCCATTCCGGCGCTCTAGAGACCAAACGTGTGGACCGATTTTGATGATTCTTTATCAAACGATTTGTCTTAAATCTTCCGAGTGTCACTTAAGACATGATAGTAATCAAACATTAATATAACGACAACAAAACCCCATATTGTGAAAAAGAAAGATATTAAAGTCTTAGCAACAATGTTAAGTTAGGTATCCTTGAATAGGATATTTGAAAAATATTTCTAAGTTTTCTTATCATTTTTCATTTCGAATGACCGTTTAGTATATATGCCGATTTAAAGTTGGTTAGCAAACATTCTTACTTACATGTTTCAGACTTGTAATAAAGCTGTGACAACGTTCTTATATATTACCATAAAATACCACAGTAAAAAACGAAAAGTGTAAAATAAAAAAAGCTAATTAAAAAACCCGTATGTTGAAAAAACTAACTTTTAAATAAACGGGACAGTTCGGGATACCTTAAAAATCTTGACCGGCTCAAATCTTTCCAATAATCGATCGCGACTTTCAAAGTCGCTACTGGACTTGTTTTGTTTTTTTAATTTTATTTTTTTATTTAAAGTTCAATTTTTAATCTGTTGGGTTTATTGGTTTTTTTTTAAGGATATTAAAAATGTAAACGATAAACATTTAGCTACGATAGTTATGCCGTTAGCCTCTCGCACTAAGCTAAAGCTTGCGCCAGTACTAGACTCAAGTCAATGCTCTAATTTTACTATCCGCAGTCATCGCTAACACGACGGCCGAAGCTCGAACACGAAGTGGGCTCCCTTCACATTCGCGCAGTCACCAGCACCGACCGGCAATCATCCACCACGACCACAATGACGTCCACGTCCGCCTCCTTCGAGTCCACCACGGCGTCCGACTCCCCCCAAACTCACCGCGCGAGCCACACACCCGCAGTCAGGTCAGGGCCTCCGTTGAGTTGTAACTTCTGTTGGAATACGGTCGACGAGTGTGGCAGGATTCTGCGGCGCAAGACCCAGTACCATTGTCCCGAGTGTCGCACCAACTTGTGCATTGTGCCGTGCTTCCACGAGTACCACGAGGGGCCCGAAGGGGACGCGGCGAACACCCGATGAGGGTTTGCTATATCAAAGAAGTAATGTTGTAAGTTTGTACGTGCTAGAACGTTTACGTCGCTCTTATATCTTCTGTGTTGGGTTTTGTCTCCGTCATATTGATTGTCAGTAGGTAATTATGTTGACATTAGTATACAGTGTGTAATTGGTTTCGTAACGAAAACTGATACCATGGATTCAACTCGTGATTCTGGACCCCCCTAGAGTTGGAATTTTCAGTCGAACTTTTCATGAATTACACGCATAATTTCAGTCTTTTACAAATTGATTTTGGCATGAAATCATAATATAAGTCTATTTCAATGATATTGTAAATAAATCACAATTACTTGTTCAGACCTAAAACTGCAATGTAAATTAAAATTCGTTACGCTCGCACGCGCGCGTCAGGTATCGCGCGGACCGATGTGTTGTGATCGAATGATTTACGTTACATTGCGCGCTCAAAAATAACAACATCTGTAACCCATAACTTATGACAACACATGTGTTGATTTACCTAAAGCAGTTCTAGATTTTTTTTAAAGGAGTACCTACATCTATACGCGTCACACAGAAAATATATTAGCGACCTTAAATCATGACCTGTAATCATTTCTTTGATAAAACGTAATTGTTAATTCAATTTGTTTTTGTAATTATGGAGATTTGTAAATATAGTTAGTGGAACTAAAACGATGTTGACGTTTTAGGGTTCCGTACCCATGGGGTTCAAATGGAGCCCTATTGTTTTGTACACTTTCTATGTATATGACTTCGATAAAAATCAGCCCCAAATTTTTAAACCATTTACTATGGTATTGTTGCCAAGGAAATTTTCAAAATAAAAATGTATTTTAATGCCATTTTAAATGGATTTAAACTGTCTATGAATGTTTTGGGGTTTGTACTTGAATTAACATATCGATAAAAAGAATACGTTGGTCTTAGCTTAACTACGAAATGTATGGTGTACCTGAATGTTCATTTAAGCTAAACCAATAATTATAAGGCATGTTAGTTCAGAATTATAATAATATAATATCGCCAGACGAACACACCAACTGTACGGACACATAGCGACGCTTGTATTATGGGTACCGTACAGTGGACTGGGGGCGAACCCGGTATATAATACTAGTTAAACATACATGACTCGGGTACAAACATTCGTTCGTGCTTATCACACAATATTTGTGCTTACCAGAAAGCAGGGCCCCAAGTCTGCTAACACAATCGATTCATAATCGAACAGCAACCGCGTAATAACTGTCACTTTTGACCGATATCCCATACAATAGCTGTCAAAAGTGACAGTTACTATGCGGTTGCAGTTCGATTGTGAATCGATTGTGTTAGCAGACTTGGGGCCCTGGGTCGCTACCAACTGCGCTAATCAAGTGTCAATCAATCAATATAATACCAGTTAGAAGAAAAAGCTGTTTTATGGAAGGCCATTAATTTGGCGATACTAATATAATAATATTTTTTTTATATATCTTGTAAATATTTTTTTTAAATCCACACAGCTAAGTCAACGTGGCCGTTAGATATTTTTTTATTTAATTGACTGTCGTAAACGACTTTTGTAATATAATACAGAAAAAAATTATAACTTTCTCTATATAAGGTGTAACAATAGTGTAAAATATTTTAAGAGGCCCATCGGTCAGCTGTAAACGTTACATTCCCTAACAAAATTATTTGAAATATTAAAAACTAGCTGCGTCCCGCGGTGTTACCCGCGATTAAAAAGTGTACATTTTACCGGGATAAAAAGATGCCTATGTGCTATTCCAGACTATAATCTATCTCTGTGCCAAATTTAATCCAGATCCGTTCAGACGTTCTGGCGTGATTGAGTAACAAACATCCATCCATCCAAACTTTCACATTTATAATATTAGTGTGATAGCACTTCACACTAAGTGCGCCGTGAAACGGTACTGGCTCGCTTTCATAGAGAAAAATCAAACACTGTTCTACGTATGTACTTTATACATAAACGTGATGGTTACCACCTGCTTGTTAACCCCTTGAAATATTTTACACAATCGCGAACATTAATATGGGACCCATTTCCGTCATATTTTCCAATGGCAATAATGCAATAAGGTCGAATATCTGTATATCGTCATATCTGAGAGCAGTTGCTCCCAGTAACGCCGGTTAAAATTGTTTGCTGTACGATATTCAACCTTAAATGGGTCCCAAATGAAAGACCGCGACTGTTTAAGGATTGAAATAAGTAATATATGAGCTACCCTTAGATTCCTTATATTTAGTTTATACAATGTCTGTTACACTAGTGATAATATATATATATATATATGTGTTACGTAAGTTGTACATGATTGCCACCTACGATCGGTTACTTGTAATATACAACGATATTGAAGTAATATAATATTTTTATGTCATATTCCATAGTGATATGGTATTTTATACACGTTTACAGCAATCAATGAGTAATATTTTTATATAGATAAGTAGGCATGTGAAATGTGTGAGTTTCACTGCGGATTACAATAATAATACATTTAAGTATAATAAATATGAATGTGTAGTGGACAACTATTGGCGAAACGAAACTATAGCTTTGTTGGTTGCTAAATCCGGAATCTGTCAATTTGAACCTAATAGTGATTCTTAATTAGACAAAATAAATACTTCAATGTTAATGATCAATCATCGTCATCGATATTGATCCGATACAGATTCTCTCGTCGACCAATGTGAAGAAGACACTTGTACATCTACCCTCAAATTTATAGAAAGTTATAATGGATTATAAAGCCATTATAACGCACTTTTTCCTCTAAAAGTTGGTTATAATGCCATTATAACTGTCTATAAATTTAGGGGCTAGTATTTTCTTATAAGGATCCCAAATACGTAAGTACCAATGTTGTGCAAAATTATCTTTGTATATAAACTACTAGACACTCTCGAGCCACATCTATACATATAAATAAAATTGGAGTGTCTGTTTGTAATATTAAAATAACCGCTTTTTACTAAGTGCATTTGGATGTGTACACGTTACCTATACCGAAACAACATTTTTTACAATTTTTGTCTGTCTGTCTGTTTGTTCCGGCTAATCTCTGAAATGGCTGCACCGATTTTGACGGGACTTTCACTGGCAGATAGCTGATTTAACAAGGAGTAACTTAGGCTACTTTTATTTTAGAAAAAAAAAATAGGATCTCACGAAAAAAAATTAAAACCAATGTTGCAGCGCGGCGCCTGATTAAGTTTGATAGCAACAACCTGCAATGCGTCCCGCGGGCTCAGAACACGCGAGCAGGCTGTTGTCAACGGTTGTCTTTGTTAAATACCACGCGGACGAAGTCGTGGGCAACAGCTAGTTATACATAAGAATGTTGGATGAGGATATAAAATAAATTACAGAATGTTATTGTTTAATGCATGCTCAATGTTAGATTATATAACATTGTAATTATATGTATAGTTTATTAATTGTCAATGTTGTAATAATTATTTGTATTGGAGTAAAAACTATTGAAATTTAAATTAAATTGATTGCACACTTGGGACCTATTTCACAAAATCTACTTTTAATAAGAATAAAACTGTATCTTGTTATTTAATGTTGGCGATTGTCAATAGATACAGTGTGACCAGCTATTAATGTTGCACCTTGTTTAATTCTGCTTTATTTTTTTTTTTTGTGAAACTGGCCCTTAAGTGTTATTACATGTTTCTCTCTTCGAATTATCAACGTTAATCTGAATTACATATCGATTGGAATTGATCGTTCGGTGTTACCGACATAAGTGGTCTTAAAAAATGTTTATTATAAATATAATTATTGTGTCATGTCGTGGGTATAAGAATATCCTAGTCATGTCCTGGTGCAATATTGAAAATGTGTGGTCGTTCAATGATCGTTCTAATCTATAAGATTTCAAACATATGTATAACCAATTATGACGCTTCAAACCGTGTAGCAAGGGTCTATTATCGTTCATAACTGTTTATGTGTTGGCAATACTATAGCAATACGAGTATAATGTAGTATTGCTGATGGCGCCAGTAAACCAGAAATGATCTCAATGTAGTTGACCGGTTAAAATAAGGGCAGTGTTGCCAGATATATAGTTAGAGATTTCATGTGTGCAGATTGTTTTTTTGTAATATTTCACTCTGTCAAAGACATAAGTTGTGGATAGAGTTTATAAGCACATTGTATAACAGTCCCCTAAGAAATCTTTCCCCTGAAATTAGTTATACTAATGCTTCCATTAATATATATATATATATATATGTATTCGGTTTTATACGGCTCAGTATCCATTATATACAGGGTGGAAAGAACGAACGGGACCTGAATTGTACACAATGTAGATAAATATTCCGTCGCACGACTACGGCGCCGCCAAGCGGGGTTTCCTATGTGAAATAGACTATACATAAAATCAATATAAAGCGATACTATTTGTTCTTATTATAAAAATATATATTGTTTAAGTATCATTTCTGCATTTTATTTCATACCTACTCATCATCATCACACAGCGATTTGTGGCCCACTGTTGGGCAAAAGCCCCTTCCACTTTCTTCACTCCTATAATGGGCGATTGAGGGTTATCAGCTCGCGGAAGTATCCAGTGAATCCCGCCATTTCTGTTTAGGCCTGTCATATGGCCGTCGTCCGATTGGGTAGCTTTCATACTACACAAATAAAACAGCAAGTCTAGGTAATTATTTTGATGGAATGATATCTCATTCCATGCCATATCAGTTAAACCGTCAAACTAATTAGCCTCAAAGAAAGGTAGAAAAATCTTAAGGTAAAACCGTTACTTTACGCTTCCCAATACTTATAATGACCGCATGGCGGCTGTGCATGCCGACTTCGTACTACTGGGCAATTGGGCATGCGCATAGCCGCCATTCTTGCTCATGTTATATGATGCGACCAGTAAAATATGATGTAGGGTATTATTCAATATCAAATAACTTTTCTATTGTCAACATTTATATGCTTTCGCCTCGCTTCACCTGCAAGTAGGACCGAAGAGTAGAAAAAAAATACGAGGAACTATGGACGCATTCCAAATTATTTTTTATTTGCGAAGGGAACGATTAAAAAAATATATAATATTCATAGGCGACTACAACTCTCCGTCACTAAGTTACCAAACATCTAACGACATTCGAGCTGCTAATAACGAAAACAGGGTACCATTGAAAACCATCGTGAAACTGAAACATGTTTATTGTTTGCAATAGACTACAGACAGTACTCACGTGCCTATATAATATTTAATTAATATTTAAATTAGTGCTACGTTACATTTAGACACATATAACTATGTTTATAATAGAAACTCTTTCGGCTCCCAAGTTCGTATTCTAAGGAGAGGGGCGTATGCGTTTGAAAAACCCACATACTTACGAAAAATTGTTATAAATACTATAGTTAAGTAAATGCTAGTTAGTTGCCGTCCGTTCGTCTAAAATGTGAACAGACGGTGCAGTAGGTACGGTCACAATTCCATACAAAATAGTGTCCTCTCGAAGCATTAGTGTTCACGGCGAAGCTGAAAATGCATAGCACAGGTGACACCCACCAACAAGCGCGTGCCGTCTCACTCACACCGCACATTTCATAGATAAGAATGACAGTGACACCGTGCTTTGTCGGTGACCATACGATTATAATTGCAGTACCTACCTGTGCTTAAACCATACCTCTTATATACAAGAAAGATAATGTTTGAGATATGTCCTCATACCATTTGATATTGATAGTAACTAAATAACGTAAATATTGCATAAAAGCGTTTATCGAAAAGGTTAAAAAGAAAAAACAACGCGAGCGGCGCCGCAAAGCAATAAGTTGGTTAATATGCCAAAAAAAAATTGGTTGAGTAGTTAATATAAATAAACAACAGTGTCACACACACATTTGAGTCATAAGTTAATGTGAATAGATGATTGTTACCTGCAGGTAAATGGATTAATTGAACGAGCATGATAGGCTATTGTTAACGGTTAAAGTATGTAAGTCGGCAAAGGCCGATGATCAAATAATGTTAGGTTATTAGTAATTAAAGCAGCAGCGATATCACCGAGAAAATAAATTGTAAACATTCAAATTCCGGGGGTAAAAATAATAGTGCAAAATGGCTGAAAGCTGAAAGAAAAATATAAAGTCAAATCGACCTTTCCTTCATCGACAATATGAAAGCTGTATAAAGTCATATTGACTTATCCTTTATCGGTGATAAGAAATTTGTCACCTTTGTTAACGTAGAAATAAAAATGTTTTAGCTGTCTAAGTATATACGCTGAATATCAATTGAACAGGAACGGCCCCAATTCTGCTAACACAATCGAACAGCAACCGCATAGTAACTGTCACTTTTGACAGATATCCCATAAAATATCTGTCAAAAGTGACACTTACTATGCGGTTGCTGTTCGATTATGAATCGATTGTGTTAGCAGACTCGGGGCCCAGATTATAAAGCGGGAACAAGCGACACGACGGCCGACTTTATTACACAACACGTCCATTCACTTGCGATCATAGCGTGCATGATTAATATCGCGCAATCGCGAGGTGTTATTATCCGTTGTTACAACTGCTAATTTATTCCCACGCGATTGCTTTCTCCTTTTGTTTAGAAAGGAAAGAGCGTTTATGTTAAAGCAGCGCGCAAATTGACTGTGAGAGACATTCGCGTCTAGGCGCGCTTTCGCGTCTTCCTCTTCTGATTGTACATACGCGCTCATCTCCGCGAGAAAGCCGATTCACGCGGTAAAGACCGCACGGGTTAAGTGTCCATCAAGTGATAGACAGGCGTGGTGGCGAAGACAACATTAAAAAAATGTCGTTTTCGACCAGCGAAGGACGACAAGCGACATCCAATCCAAAGCCAACTGCACGCAATATTCTAGTTCCTATCCGTTAGAGAGTGGCTTAACACGATACATAAACGTAACGGTGTTCCGTCTCCCTCACACCACAGAATTCATAAATAAGATCGGCGTGACAGCATGATTTTCTAATGACGATACGAGTAGGTTAGTAGTTACAAACAAGCACGCAGTGCAATGACGTACGCGCAATCGGCGGGAATCACCAACGCGTTAGGTATTGGCTTTCGGACACTTGAAGCCTTATGTTTATAGCCTTAAGTTTCTAAGGCCCAAAGCCTAAGTTTCTCAGGCCCAAAGCCAAAGTTTCTAAGGCCCAAAGCCTAAGTTTCTAAGGCCCGAAGCCTTGGTGTTAATGTGAGCATACAAGCATCTTATAGATATACCTCGGGATGGACCATTTTGTATGAAATCGCGGCCAAGAAGTCTCCCCCTCTATACAAGACAATGCATACAAATGTTTTTATTAATCTCAAGCTCTCCCATATATCTCAAGGCATGCCCCCAAATTTATAAAAAGTGTTCCTTCATACACCATTGCATCATGTAGCATTGATAAAACTGATTTTTTATGCATTTGTAATTAAATTAAAATACTATAAATTTGGGGACAAGTTGATCTCGTGATTTTTGTTTTTTTTTTCGTCACGAATCTTGGAGATTATAAGTGTCGTGTTGAGGGGTTGTGCGGAAATTTGGGTGGGTTCGACCACCGGCGCCGGCGCTGGCGAATTAAGTTTTCAACCCGAATTCATGCACGTCACAGTCCATTAGAACAGCTTCACAAAGCACTCAGAGACGGGCAATCACAATTTAATGCTATTGTATAATGGATTGTAAGTTTTTATGAATTCTACGTTTGTTGTAGCAGGTGGCATGGCTCCCTCTACCCGCCGGTGGTCGCCCGACCATGGCTGAACAGCGGGGTTATGTTTACATCATCGATAACCCTTCTAGAACTTGCCGAAGTGGAGTTACTCTCGGCGAACCATCAAAAGGCTATCCCCAAATTGATAGACGTTTTATAACTTTATTAAACGTCACATAGTAGTGCGCAAAGCAAAACTCTTGTGCACAGTACTATGTGACGTTTGATAAAGTTATAAAAAGTCTATAAATTCGGGGGTATAACTTTAAACCACGGTCGTGTGACAGTTCTAAGACTTACAATCCCGGAGAGACTTTCGAAATTTTCGAAGAATTTAATAATCGGGTATTTTTTCGGGAAGTTTTCGATGTCAATTTCGAAATAATACTAGCCGAAGTACTACTACAAGTAGACGTGGTATACATTGCTAAACACCGATCTTACCTTAGTTCACTTAAATCAAACATACATTCAGATTGTCTACAGGATATAAGTTAACTAATACAATAGTTTCATCTGAAAATACAGTAATTAATTGATAACATTAGTTGAACCTACCTCGTGTCGTTTTTGAAACGACACAAACTCAAGTTTCGAAATGAAAACAAAATGGAATTACAAAACGCCGAAGGAATTGAATTAAAACGAAACATCAATCATTTATCAAATTAGTTACATTTGCATAACCATTTTAAGTATTATAAATCCAATTTTATACACATTTGACAGGATTGTCGCATACGCCTTTTACGAAGCGATGTGGTTGATCGTTGAAATCAATAATAATATATCGCCAGACGAACACACCAACGCTAAGCACCGCTTGTATTATGGGTACCGTACAATGGATATGGGCGAGCCCAGTATATAATACTATAAATATATTAAACATCCATGACTCGGGTACAAACATTCGTGCTCATCACACAAAGTTTGTCCCTAACAGGATTCAAACCAGGGACCCTCGGCGCGGAAGGCAGGGTCGCTACCAAGTGCGCTAATCAGGCCGTCAACACATTACAAAGTTACGAGTATTACATTTTCAACACCGATATCCGACATTGGTGTGTAGTGTCCATATACCATAAAACCAATTTAACCCCAAATTCAAAGAAAGTTATCATACATTTACGATGGCAATAAAAATCACTAATGAACTAAAAAAACGCCATTGCAAATCGATTAAAATCTCTATAAATTCGGAGTTTAACTTAACCGATGACAAAACAAATAACATGGGTAAATTCATGAAACAACTCGTGGCGTGATGTGACCAAACATTTTGCAACGACCCGACAACAGCATTGTATGTCTGGCGGCCGTATGTCCCGCAACGAGTATGTTACATATAACTGTTGCACAACACTGTGTAACTGTTGCATTACACTGTGTAAGAGTTAACGCGGTGCAATTTTAACAACAAATTGTTTAATACGATGTTTAAAAAAAACATAAATTATAATTAGCTGCAGTATTTATGCAACAATTACATATACATTAAACACACCTTCAACCTGTCAAACAGTGTATACATTCGAATTCTGCACGTAATTTTTTAATACACTAAATTAGTTCAATTAAATGTGATTGTTTAAATTCATATAACTCAAAACGTTGTGTCTTTTTGGCACCAGAATAATTTATGATGCCAAATATATTTGCAATTATAACATGTAACGAGTTACCTCTATTGGGGACATTTTAAACATTATTGTCAACCGTTGTATAAAAACTATATAGATAGATTGATTCCATCATACCGTGGCAGACACGCTATAAGAAGCAGCCGTTTCGAGAGTTATCTATGAAAACTGTTTAACGTCACATGCAACATCCATCTCAAACATGTTAATGTTTTATTTAAACAATATTTCTCATATACATTTTGATTCAAAACATATTTAAGACAGATGGTGCAAACGGCCCTTGGCGTAGGTATTATTTGTTTGTCGTGGCAAAACATTTAATTATAACTCTCAAAGGAGAAAATATTGTTTCTTGCAAAAGTATTGTCATAGGTTGTTATTGTCGATCGAAGTAAGAGCACTCCTGTATATATATTGCTATTATTAATAGCTTGTTTTAACACGAAAAACAAATATATGGGCACGCAAGGGCATAGTAAAATGTCAAAAGCGTTAAAATCCGCCTCTATGCTTCTAATTATCAATCGCTGCTCTACATTTGATAGCTATTCAGACGCAATGGCACGGGAATTAAGAAAATGAGAAAGATTATTTCACAAACCTAAACTGAATTCGACATCACTCTTCGCACACATCCAACGTGTGACAGGGACAGAAATAAACGCGTGTCAAATGAAATTGATAGCCTAGAAACACAAAAAAAGATATCCCCAGTAAAGGTAACTAGAATAATCATATTGAATATATTATTTCAATGTTATATATTCGTAATCTTATGCAGCTAACGTACATAATATATATTTATTTACAAGTTTGATATTTTGCACATGAACGAATATGGAATTATTGTATGTAGCGGTTAAGAGGTGATCTGGCAACGAAACGTCGCAGCCGACGAATAAATGCACCGACATGTTTCTATTGAATGTCAGTGAATTTAAAATAAATAAGTAGGTACAATATCCGAACATAAATATTGCACATCGGCAATAGAAAAAAAATCGGCTTTGTAGAGCGTCATCTCTTTCACTCTTGCCTCCAGCCGATAGTCCCTTTCTAAAGGTCGACGTGCAATATTTACGGCCGGATGCTATACACTATATCCGCCTTTGTTTAAATGGTACATATTTGATCAATTCAAATGAAACCGGCGATTCTCGGCGAACCCTATCGCGCGCCTACATCTCGCAGAAGACCCGTCGAATCATTATGAAAAGGGTATAATATCAATATATTATCCAATGAAAAATAATTGTAAAAATTACATTCTCATGTATTGGGTGTTCACGGTGTGGTATCCCCGAGCCTATGTGCGCAAAGGCGCTAGATATCTCTTTCTCTTTCTGTCATCGGTTGCAACTGTGAAGGTGTTTGCGTAACCAAATAAATGCTAATTAATTAATTTAGGCTGTTTAATTGGATATACTTTACACGGCTATGGAACAGACACTGCTGAAGCTGCCGGTGGTGGAGCGAACGTCGCATAATGACATGCTTTCTAACGAAACTATTCCCAGTAATGTGACACATGACGGTACCGCATTTTGAACTTAATTTTATCATTGTGCAATACACAACAGAAACATAAAATTTCTTTAAAAAAAAATAACGTGACGTATTCGCACTTCATCGTATAGACGACTTAATGATATAACAAATCATAGCGAAGGTATAATTTCCTCACAGGCGAGTCACCCCCTCCATGGTCTATTTGTCAAAGGAATAACGTTCGTATAAACATAAGGCTGTCACTACTATTAGTCCTACTGTGTGACCGGACCGCACGCGTTGTAACGCACGTGTTGTTTAAATATCTTTTTACCTAATCTCCTCAGTCTTCACGCGGTTTCTTATCGCCGTCCGTTTTAAACCTGAAATTAACAAACCCAATTTCAATTCACTCTTCAAGCTGATCACCTACCGGAGCGGTGTGGCTGAGTGGAGCGGTCAGCGTGGAAGAAAATCTACC
This sequence comes from Pheosia gnoma, assembly GCA_905404115.1. NCBI lineage: Eukaryota > Metazoa > Arthropoda > Insecta > Lepidoptera > Notodontidae > Pheosia > Pheosia gnoma. The sequence goes on from FR989898.1 coordinate 9,209,560, forward strand.
TATAAGACCGATTCATTCGTAATACGATCGAATGAATGAATCTTATCGGTGTACCGTTCCCTCGTCGTCCGCTCTGCTCATACGCAAAGCTTCGATGGATATGTACAGCATTAACCCTGACCTATAAACTATGTTTTTAATTTCGACGTATGCAAGTACAGTCAGTGTCGAAAGAAAATTTAACTTTAGGAAAAATTGGCTAGCACCCTCATGTTCAATCAAGCGATCATAATATTAATTATTTATCCCGACATTCCGTTCAATCCCTACCTACATGTTGAATCAACTTATCCTCTGGGGCTAACGAAATATAATGCCAAATGTTATTGCCGACGACATTTTCCGTGATATATATAATAAATTCGTTTAGTATTTATTCGTGATAATGGTGCTGATATAATTGAGAAGGACAGCGATACGTCATCTTGAGGTCTTATTTCAACGGAATAAGCACCAATATCACTAAAACTGTGAGAAAAATAAATTGTTCTATTGTCATCTCTACACACACACGCAAATGAAATATTAAATTAATATTAATAAAATAAAAAATCTAGATTTAATTATTTAAAATACAATCGTTTTACGTCGCGTTACGATGCGCAAACGCATCGCATTTCCCCACCTCCATTCCGCGCCCGCGGGGTGTACCGAGTTTAAATAAAATTATAATTACTGCCGCTAACGCGACCTCTTATGTTACACCTAAACATTCATCTAAATTGAGAGTAAGCTCATCATTTTTATTTTAAAGACTTCCATGATAATTACGAAATCATGATTTTAAAGTTAGTATAGAAACAATATAAAAAAAAATAACTATACACAAAAAATATTACTTCAAAAAAATAGACAAAAAACATGCATTATGTTTTGTTTTTTCGATAAAATAGATGTTGTTTTTATAATTTGGACGCATTTTATTTTTAGGCAGGCACTATTAGTATACAGCCGGTAGCGAAAGCTACTGATCTATTAAGTGAACAATTGATAATCTAGAGCATGCCGTATAGGAAATGTTAAGTAACACCGGATAATATGATTGCACAGTCAGCTAAAACACAGCGGAGTTGTTTGAGATCAAGAAAGCTCAGTAAAAAAAATTTAATGTCTGCTCAGACGCCGGTGGAATTCGCGACATTATTTGCGGCCCAACGTAGACAACGAACACCATTCGTGTCGAAACACTTGTTAATTTTGTAAACGGTCGTAGTTTTACGCGGCTGACTGTACAATACAAATTATTGCAGAAAGGTATTTAATAATTCTTGTCTAGACATACAATTATGTTTCTAATCAAAATTGGAGCCGATTTTTTTTACATGTTTTCTAAAATACCGAACCACCAGTGGCGAAGGCTCCATATAACATTATTCCAAGATTCCTGTCAGATTTACTTCTAAAATGAAAATTTGGGTACCCACTTGCTTGAAAAAAATTTTTTTTTGTTGTGCAGAATCCAACTACATACAACCCTATTTATTTTCTGCAGGATAAAATAAATATGGTTAACGGGACATCTAGACCACATTGAGTATGATGGGTTTTTATGTGCACTCACAGGTGAGGTTTTGTTCCCGGTTTCCTTTGTGAGAATATTCAGCCTTCGCCACTGACTACCAGTATTTTTTTTATAATCTGAACGCATTCAGTTTCAGTAAGAAAAGCCACTACTGGAACTGACGCCACGAAGAATGTACAAGTTACGCTATGGAGGACAGATGGAGTAAACTCACTTACTTAAAATAATATAGTATCGTGGGGCATGCGCAAGCGCTACGGTACTATTCATCCATAGATATACCAGTTGTTTTTTTTTAGACTCGATACTCAAACAAATCTCAGCAAATCGATGTAATGATTCGCCAGATAAAAAAAAATACATTTTTTATATTTCATTCGAGCATAATTCTATGACAAATATTAAATTATAATACAAATTACATAAAAAAATTATAATGCCTCCGCGATACGTGCGATGATTGAATTAATTTAGTCGATTAGTCGACTACGCGCATCAACTAACCAGTACATCTCTAGATAAGTTGCGTAGCAGCTGCTTACCCGGACAACTATTTCGATAACTTTGTGCCCGAATAATTTAAATTATTTATTTAATAATAATGCGCGCAAAACTGAATGCATCGAATGTAATCAAGATGAATGGTCAACTTGAAACAATTAAACTAACTTATTGTCACATGGACTTAAGTTAACACGAAATGTGTATATATATAATTAATTAATTTCAATCCTCAGATGCATTCATTCAAAGATATGTGAACAGCGAGTATTAAACTCCTCACACACGATATGATCTGATGCTCGACAGAAAGAGACAGATGCAAGTGCACCACTTGGTGTGACGTCACGCCGTCGTAGAACTTTATTTAGGGTGTAAACCCGGTTACGACCGAGTAAACAGACACCCCCCAAATAGCGAATTATCTCAATCACAGTATACAAAACGGGTGTTGCCAGTTCTCAAAAAGAGAAGTGGCAGGGTTTTTACAGGAAAGACACGAAATACATTTCTAAATGAATAATTGTCAATATTTAAATCGAAGAAATTCGTAGTATAATACGGACTTCGCCAGCCCGCACTGGGCCAGCGTGGTGGGCTATGGCCTAATTCCGCTCTCATCGAGGGGAGGCCCACGCCCAACAGTGGGGCATTAAGTTCTAATATTATTAATACAGGGTGGTGTTGAACGCTTTCAAAGACCGGATCGATGGGTACACTGGTTTTCGTTGATCGTGCGAGCAGTTCATAGCCGACCCTTGCTGTAACGGAGTATAGAACCTCGCCCCCTGATTACGTAACTTGCAATAGCCTAGCGATAGCAGCAATCGCGCAATATTTGCTTTTCAATTGCTAATTCGTAATACGTAGCGCTGCGACGCCATACAAATCTGCGATTCGAAAGCAATTATTGCGAGATTATTGCTGTCGCTAATATTGAAAAGATACGTAATCTGGGGGCCGATGTCGTTGGCTACACGCGTTTAATGTTTGACGTATGAGTATATAACAATTCCGGCGATAATGACGCCAAACGTGATGGTGATTGGTCGGTAGAGAGACCTCTTGATGGCGTGCCAGCGCTCCGCGTTGCGCGCGCGCCGCTTCATCCGCGACACGCGCGCGGCGAGCTCGTGCGTGCGGCGCCGGCGCAGCGTCTCCGCGCTGTCGCCGCCGGCCGCGCTGCGGGGGAGAACAATCATATTTATAGGGGTTTTTGGGCGGGAAATTGAACCGTGAAGACGTCAATTTTTTTTTAATGTCTTTCTTAGATTAATAATGTGTAATATTAGTTGAACAATAACCATTTATAGGGGTTTTTTGGGCGGGAAATTGAACCGTGAAGACGTCAAATTTTTTTTAATGTGTTTCTTAGATTAATAATGTGTAATATTAGTTGAACAATAACCATTTATAGGGGTTTTTTGGGCGGGAAATTGAACCGTGAAGACGTCAATTTTTTTTAATGTCTTTCTTAGATTAATAATGTGTAATATTAGTTGAACAATAACCATTTATAGGGGTTTTTTGGGCGGGAAATTGAACCGTGAAGACGTCAATTTTTTTTTAATGTGTTTCTTAGATAAATAATGTGTAGTATTAGTTGAACAATAACCATTTATAGGGGTTTTTTGGGCGGGAAATTGAACCGTGAAGACGTAAATTTTTTTTTAAAGTGTTTCTTAGATTAATAATGTGTAATATTAGTTGAACAATAACCATTTATAGGGGTTTTTGGGCGGGAAATTGAACCGTGAAGACGTCAATTTTTTTTAATGTGTCTCTTAGATTAATAATGTGTAATATTAGTTGAACAATAACTATTTATAGGGATTTCTTGGCGGGAAGTTAAACGGTGGAGTCGTAATTTTTTTTTTTAGAAAATGTCTTTCTTAGATAGATAATGTGTAATATTAGCGTGAACGTGCACGAGTGAAGGAAATTAAAATAAAATAGTATAATTTGACTTTTCAAGTTCTACCAAGATGCCCGGTAAATTTTCAGTAAATTATCCACACCTATACTGATAGGGGGGGGGGATTGGGATGGACACAATTTATAAAAAAAAAATATTCGGAAGCACTCCAATTGAATGCTCGCGATTGTATATATTGCTGCTAAACTATATATTACATAAACCAAAGTCATGTAAGTTACACCGTTTATAGCTCAAGAACGGGTGGACCGATTTTCATGATCTTTGTGTTTTTGAATTTTTCGTCCCGAATAGCAGAACAACTATTAAAAAAAGACGAAAATTTAAGATTTTCTCACACACCTAGTTATACATAGAACATTGACAGTGCTCAACGTCACATATCTATCTGCTACACAAAATGAACACAAATAGTGATTGTTATACTGAAAATGTGTTACCATACATCTGTAGTTTGTAGCTTTCAATCCTGAAATATTATTATATTACCATCATTGTTAAATGACACAAATTAAAATATATATTTAAAAAACCAGACCTCAAGAAAACTTGTCTGACAACCCTGCTATGATCTCACTCAATACTAAAAATATTTTATAAAGTGTCGACCCTGCTATAATCTCACTAAATACTAAAAATATTTTATAAAGTGACGACCCTGCTATGATCCCACTAAATACTAACTAAAAGTGTGCATTATAATACTATTCCGATTCAGAAGTGATAGATCTCCTCGTCACTATCAGCTCCCGTCAGACACTTCAACCTGAACAACGTTTGCATTATCTTAATGCACGTTGAGCGCCTTGCTTTGTATACTGACCTTTCTGTAGGCGTGACGAGAGGCTCCTCGTCTTCATCGTCCGCTGAAGAGGTCGAGGATAATGACTCCAAGGACAGCGGGGTCGACGGATCCTCGTCGGAGCTCGACTCTTGCCGGGCGGAGATATTAATATCACCTGCCAAAATATAATTCCTTAATACGCTATATATGAGATCACAACCACACTTAACAGTGCTTACAACAAGCTTAAACATAGTCCGAGAGTTGTGCGGTCAGAAATAACAGAATAGTATAGCTTATACGAGTTACCAAACGTTTGTAATAAATAAAATGTTCAAAAAACACCAACTGTATCATCACGAAATAAGTATCGCTCGTGTTATGGGCAAAGTAAGGCAAAACCAGGGCAAATTACGAACAAAGAATTATCGAAATTCGGCCAGACAGTAACATTAAATTTCGTCGGTAATTTCTGACCGCACTAAACGCTGATGTACTTTAAAAAGGTTTTATGTTTCAAAACGCGGTCGAGTGACCGAATTGTGGGTTTTCGAAAATCCGCGAGTCCGGACGATCGCGGATTTAAATGAAACCCATCCTCCCATAGGCAAAAGCACATAAAACGGGCGGAACATTGATGAACACATCATGCTGCATGCAGGACGACGGCACGGTGCCTTATTGTCTGATGACGTCGACGCCCGGGAGCTCCGGTGACGTGGCAACTGCGGCGTTACATCTAAACTGACGTATAGCTAGAAAGTGCACATGATAATTCTAAGACTATACTATAATATAAAGTGGTAAAACATGTTAGTTTGGATGTAGGGGGTTAATCTCTTGAAGGACTAATCCTATTCTGAAAATTATTTCGCTGATGGAAACCTACATTATCCTAGAGTGCTTTGCTTTATGGAGACTCTGCGGGCTTAGACGCGGCCAGAAGGTTATATATATATATATATATATATATATATAAATAATCTAGATTTTCGCCCAAAAAAAATCTGAATTTCGGTGACGACGTGCCGATAGGTCGGCATGACGTACTCAAAAGCATCTCAAAACAATCGAGTCTGTTGAGATATTTTTTTTAACTAAGGGACTATGATTGACCCGCAATACTGTCGTTCACCACATAATCTACGCGGGAACGAATACCACCGACGACACCCGACACTGTCCGAAATCGCGTGCGATTACATTTTTGCCTTCACCCTTCGCAAGTCTTACAAGCGTTGTCTCTTTCCCCCCCATCGTAAGACCGACCGAAATAACACAAAACGGCTCCGAATGATTTCGAGCTTCCCGCTCGCAATCATCCAATAGAATATCATCGATAAATATTTTTAAATAGCAACACCACTCAATTTATTTCAAATTATACGATCTTACTGTTAGTATTCTGATTCCATAATGTTTTTGAAATTAGAATTTCCAAAAATTTAAGGATATATTACACAGCACACTAGCGCATACTAATGTATAAGTCAGTGTCAAAAATAAATATACCCATAAACAAATGAGGAGGTCTAACAGTTGATTTACTTTTTATTACATTTGAAGGTGTTGAAGAATAAGTCCGAGCACTTACCCAGTGATTCGCTGGTGGGTATGGCCGGCAGGGGGCGGGCGGGGGCGCGGGTGAGGCTTTCTGCCCTGGGCGGCAGCGGCGGGGGCGCCTCCTCTTCCTCGGCGACGCTGGAGTAGATGCTTTCTTCCATCTTGGGGGGCTTTTTAATCAGTTCTTCTTCTTCTTCGTCCTCCACCTTCGGATTTTACCACAAGAAATGTTACAAGTCTCCCGTAATATCAATAAAGTATTTTTCTTTTTTTTTCTTAAGTCGCAACATCGATGGTCGATGTTGCGACTAAAATGTTGGCAGGCGATCCGATCTGTACGTATTTTTTTTTGTTTCGTAATTTCGGTGGTTCGGTGTTCGAAGGGTTTTGATAAATGAATCAGCATCAGAATATATTTTTATTCATGTAAACCATTAAGTACAGTACTCATGAATTGTCAAATTTTTTTTTACAAAATGCTGAGCTACAACTGTACCATCTGTTCGGAATGCCGAATAGTGACGTAACATCAGTTCTCTATTGTTCTCTATCAACGGCATAGCCATGGCCACTGACTGACAGTGACAACGCGGTTGCTCACGAGTACGGGTCCAGCTCAGTACGTCAAATGCGAGATTATTCGTAAGCTAACCGTATACTTTATATTCTACCGTATTTAGACATTTTGTATGGAGTACAGAAAGTTTTAAATGCCGTCCGCTAGAGGCGCTGTTCAATTCGCCATACAACATGTCTAAATACGGTAGACTATAATGTATACAGTTAGCTCGCACTTGACGTGCTGTGCTGGTGTTTTCTTTAATAACTTCGTGATCTATGATCGTTTGTGCTCGCATTGTTTCGAGTTTGCAAGTGTGTATGTGTACGCCTTAAAGTACCAGAAATAATAAATAAAATCATAAACAACAATCACAAATAACAATCCAGTGACGAATTTCTAAAATACCATAAGATAATTTAAAGAAAATATAGTCTACATCCGTTGTTTCACAAAATAGGCAAACATATATTATATACATATATTTTATACATATATTATATACTCACGTAGTTGGGGTCAAGTCGCTTAACACCCTTGATGATGGCCTGGTACGAGAACCGAAGCTGATCCGGCGTCTGGATCAGGCCCATGCGGTCCTGCCGCAGCTCCAGGAGCACCTCCTGAATGTCCACGTTGTCGACGCCTTCCTTCTCGATCTAGGAATTGAAGCCAACGATAGAATACGAGAACAGACTTGTCAACTTGTCCAGCCAAACTTGAGGACTTTTCATGAACATTAATATATACTCGTACCTTAGCTACACAAATCGGCTTGGTATTTTGCGCTTCGATATACACACCAACTATACGGGCCCACGCTATACAACGCTTGTATTATGGGTACCGTACAATGGACTGGGATCGAACCCAGTCGAATTCACTTCGAAGGCGGTCGAGCTCTGGAGCAGAGGCATTAGTCAGTACTTATGCGTAAAACGGAAGTCTAAGTCGAGGCCGAGGGTTGAACCTCCGGCCTTGAGTATACACAAATCTACTCACTCGGCCAAAAGCACTAACTCGCCATTTTACTCGTTACGTGTAATCCAGACAGCATTCTACTATAACGTTGTCTTTATTTCGAAAATAAATACTGACGTACGGGTAGAAGGACAGTTGTTAATATTTAAGCAAGCAATAGCAACTGCAACAACTTAATTGCCCCGCACACTAGCTGCAAGGTACATCCCAAGGTCCAGCCACGTCGGCAATGTCCATTTAATATTTATGGAGCATTTGAGGCAATTGCAGCATTTAAAGTTCTAAGGAAACCATGGAACGTGTCCTGATAAAATATTCACAGCGATGTTCACATTGCTTTCAATATGTTGAACCTTGAAGCTTATGGTCTATTCCACTTCTTGCATATGATCGTGAGGCGTCGTAGGTTTGGACAATTTAAAAAAAAATCTTATCCATTCATCTCCGTCAAGTACCTTTGACGTGCAGTCACTAAAATCCGAGGAATTTCTGACCACCATTGACGATTATCAACCATCAAAATGGTCACATAGTAACAGAGAATATCGCCAAGAGTGTTTTCAGCTAACAATGTCCACGTCGTATGTCGTTAATGATAATATCGCCAGACGAACACACCAACTATACGGTCCCACACTAATTAACGCTTGTATTTTGGGTACCGTACAATGAACTAGGGGTTAACCCAGTATATAACACTTATATAGATATTAAGCATCCATGACTCGGGTACAAACATTCGTGCTTATTACACATAGTTTGTCACTACCAGGATTCGAAGCCAGCTCCCTCAGCGCAGAAGGCAGGGTTGCTAGCAACTAAGCTGATCAGGTCGTAAAATTTTCAATTTGTTAATATTTTTTATGAATACCTATTATAAAATAACCATTTATCGTAAAGCATAATAACAACATGTACTAACCATGACGAGGCAGCTGTCTACAAGGCAGAAGGTTCCGGACCGGCCAATCCCAGCGCTGCAGTGAATTATCGGCGGGCCCAACTCGGAGTCCAGGACCCCGGATTGGCGGACTCGCGTCAGGAACTCGAGGAACGCCACGGGGGAGGTGGGCACACCGAAGTCGGGCCAGGTGGTGTAGTGATACTGGACAACGTGGCGGACAGCCGATGTCTCCAGATCGACGATTCTGTACGAAATATACGAATTAATAACGGTGGCCTTAGAGCGAGGTTTCGACGTCACACTCCCGTCTCGCTCAAACTATTATGGATATATTTTGCAATATTAAAAAAAAAACGTAAATACTGCTTTATATATATTTCTTTTTATGCATCTCGATCAAAGTAATATGAATAGTTATTCTTTTCTTATTTTCTTATATTCATTCGCGAAAGGAACGTGGGTTTTGAATAGAGTATTTAATTTGAGCTATAAAAGATAATTAATTAGCCCCGGCGGCTCCTTTGGTGCATCTTAAGTCGCATTTCTAAAGTATTAAAATTGATTTTTATTTGCTTTTATGTCAATAACCGACGTTCGCGACTAAATTTCGTTTACTCATAATTTGAAACATCTTTCTGAAGGATTAGAAGTGTTTTTTATGTAACAATATAATCCGGATTCTGTTTAAAAATAAATAAAACTAATACCGGGACCAAATATAATAGGTTAAAAAATAAAATTGATCTTGAAATAAAACTAATTTTACGGATTTTATCCCGTTTATTTTATGTTTCGACGTTTCGGCTGCTTTACAGCAACCATGGTCACGGGAGGACTGAGGTGTTAGACGTCTTAGTGTCATAGTTTCATCTGGGGTACCCTCATATGACACTACAACACAACACACTACACAGCATCATGTATAATAGTGTTCGCAAACTCACTTCAGTTCGACCCTATATAATAGTTGTTCATGCTTTCTACATGGGAATTACAAGCCAAGAATTTGAAAATGTGTCTTGAGATCGTGGGCTTCACTAACTGATTACCGACGGACTATCTAAAGACGGATTTTTATAGGTTCACAGCCAGATTCCAGTAGCACACTGTCTGGGCTCTTATCGTAGGGATAATCTTACAAGATTTCCAATCCTCGATAGTCTTAAATTGCATTCAGATGGCATGAATCCGCCATTGCGCGTCGCCCGTTGACCAATCACATGCGAGTGAATCAATTAAATTTCAGCCCAATTGGTTCATTTAGTGACCTTGGCCTATAATGTGGCCCACCATATTATTGGATCAGTTTGTATGAACCGGCATCGGTCAAAACATTTCAACAGCTGAAGTATTAAAACCTGAAGACAGTATTATACAGAGATATATTTATCCCGGGTCAGTTTTCAGTGTCCTGATAAAACCATTCCAAAATCTACCCAGTAATATGTGGATGTCGACGGTCCCTACCACAGATCACGAGAGATATGCCGTGCGGTTCAAAATGTATGGGAACCCGCTGTCTCCGTTTTGTTCCCCACCACTCGCCACAAAACACATGCAATTACATAAAACCAACCAATACGAAGTCTCACACACACACGCGTGCCAATAATTCGGTGCGTGCTGCGTCGTCGCCGCATACAGCGGCCGTACCACGCGACGCACCAGTTTATTCAAAGTATCGTTAGACGATCTATCCATTGCCTCGTACATTCACTCAGTAGCGAACATAGGTGGTACTTAAAGAGCCATGTATTTTGTACTTAAAGAGCCATGTATTTTACTGGTGGTAGGCTTCGGCCGGGGTTAGTCACCACCCACTGAACAAAGCCATGTCGCCAAGCGGCCTAGCCGTGTTCCGACATGATGTTCAGTGTGACCATTTATGGATGGCGGGTCAGATCAGTTGCGCTGCATGTGCCTACGGGTGACTGTCACAGTACTCTGAAGCTGTGCCGGGAAGCTGGCCTCGGAGAGCAGCGGGATCCGAAGCACGGTTCTCCGCTGGCCGACCGCAGGTAGTAGGGGGCCCAAGTAGGTGAGCTAGCCACTCACGAAAGGCTGCCCCGCCAACTCGCGAAAAATCCCGGGGTGCGCCATCGTGCCGTTTGGCGACCGGATGAGAGGACCCGATGGACATCCCTGGGGGGGTTCGGGCGTCCCCGCGGTCTCCGGTCCAGCTCCCCAAAGACATAGCTTCGGGTATTGTGCCTTTCGGTAGTGAATGTAGCGTCTCGATCTACTGCCGCCATCCTACTTATTCACACTCACACAAAAAATGAAAAAGCTAGCTAACAAGATGAGGTTTAAACAGTGGAAGCACGTCCTCTCGCTCAAAGTGCACCTCGCGAACATAAGAGGACTGCACTCAAATATCGTTTCAGTCCACCACCATCTTGAGACTGCTAAACCTCACCTGCTTTTTCTTTCTGAGACGCAGATAAGATGTCCGAAGGACGTGGCATATCTATCGTACCCCGGCTATGTCTTGGAGCATAATTTCAAGCCACGAGCCGGGGTATGCATTTATGCTCGCGATGAGGTATGTTATCGGCGTCTCAGAAACCTTGAAAACACCAGTTTCTCCGTCATATGGGTTATGGTAGACACCGGTGTAGAGCAGATCATCTACGCTGGTGTCTACAGATCGCACACCGGAGATCAGGAGACAAGTAGGCTCATGGACTATTTAAGTGAGACGGCAGATGTGGCCCAAGTGCGGTACCCTTCAGCGCAACTCGTGTTTCTGGGGGACTTTAATGCCCACCACCAGGAGTGGCTGTTCCCATACCAGAATACAGACCATGCCGGCAGAGAGGTCTATAAGTTGTCACTGACACTGAACCTCAGCCAGCTGGTCCGTGAGGCAACGAGGGTTCCCGATATCGATGGTCACACAGCCAACTGCTTAGACCTTCTGCTGACAACTGACCCAGACCGATACTCAGTGTCGGTATCATCACCTCTAGGTAGCTCCGACCACTGTCTGGTGAAGTCAGTATCGACATATTCTCCGCCCGACCCGAGCCCGAGAGGCAGCCGTCGCATATGGAAATACTGTTCAGCAGATTGGGATGAGATGAGATCATTCCTAGCATCTTATCCTTGGCAGCGTACGTGCTTCTCTTCTGGCAATCCGTCGGTTACTGCGGATGCCGTTACAGGTGTTGTGCTTCAGGCTATGGAATATTTTATTCCGTATACTGATGCACACCAGTCTGGCAAAGCTCGCCCTTGGTTTGGAGCTGAATGCAGACGTGCGGAAGCACTGAAGCATGAGGCATACTTATCTTGGGCTGAAGCTCGGAACCGCAAAACTGGGGATGTGGGCCTAAAGAAGAGAGCCTTTAACAAAGCTGCCAAGTCTTGCAAGAAGGCTCTACGGAAGGCACGCTTTGACCACATAAGCCGAATAGGGGCCAAACTTGCTTCGTACCCAGCTGGGAGTAAAGCGTTTTGGTCCCTGGCTAAGTCGGTCGAAGCAAATTTCTGCCGGCCTGCCCTGCCTCCACTTATTAAGCCAGACGGATCACTAGCTCACACTGCTATAGAGAAAGCAAACTTGTTTGCATCTCTTTTCGCGGAGTCTTCGCGTCTCGATACTTCTGGTGAACTACCTCCGAATCTACCACGTTGCGAGGCATCAATGCCAGAAATTCGCATTCGTCAGAATGAGGTACGGAAAACACTGCGGAATCTTGACGTGAACAAGGCTAGTGGCCCCGACGGCATACCAGCAATAGTCCTTAAGATATGTGCGCCAGAACTTGCTCCTGTACTAACACGCTTATACCGTCTCTCGCTTCAAACTGGGCAAGTACCAAAAGCGTGGAAGCTTGCTAACGTACAACCTGTACCCAAAAAGGGTAGTCGTGCTGACCCCGTCAACTACAGGCCCATCTCGGTCACTTCTATACTCTGCAAGAGTATGGAACGTGTACTGAACTGTAGGCTCCTGGCATACCTAGAAAAGAATGACCTTCTCAGTGACCGACAATATGGCTTTCGCCGGAATCGGTCTACTGGTGATCTTCTAGTGTATGCCACCCATATCTGGGGCGAGGCCATTGAAAGGAATGGAGAGGCGATGGCCGTCTCTCTAGACATTTCGAAGGCCTTTGACGGAGTCTGGCACGACAGCCTTCTTAGCAAGCTTCCAACCTATGGTATATCAGCAGGCTTATGCGTTTGGATATCAGATTTCCTGAGGGAACGGTCGTTACAAGTTGTCGTGGACGGCTCCACATCCGACCAATTGGCAATTAATGCCGGGGTACCTCAGGGGTCCGTTCTCTCTGCTACTCTTTTCTTGCTGCATATAAACGACCTGCTTGGACCCGGTATCTTTGGGTATGCAGATGACAGCACAGTATCAGAGAGATACATGTCTGACGCACGTGCCGGAGCAGCGCTGATACAGTCCAATCGAGAGACCATGGTCGATAGCTTGAATATGTCCTTGCAGGCAGTCTCCGAATGGGGCGATGCCAACCTGGTCAAATTCAATGCTTCCAAGACCCAAGCGTGTCTGTTCTCCGCGAAACGGAGTCCATTTCACCTGACTCCGACTTTCCGTAATGTATCTGTGCCCGTGAAGGACCACCTAGAGCTACTGGGTGTGACTCTCAGTTCCAAGCTCAATTTCGGTTCCTTCATTGAGTCCAAAGCCAAACTAGCTGCTATGAAGTTGGGCATCCTAGGGAAGGTCAGGCGGTATTTCACACCGGGACAGCTTCTAAATTTATATCAAGCTCAAGTCCGATCGTGCATGGAATACTGCAGCCATCTCTGGGATGGGTCTGCTAAGTATCAGCTGGAGGCTTTGGACTCCATAGACAGGCGGGCTAGAAAGCTCATTGGCAATGAGACCCTAGTGCAGGCCAAGCTACAGAGCCTAGAACACCGACGTAGGGTTGCCAGCCTATCAGTTTTCTACAGAATACATTTCGGAGAGTGTGCGACGGAATTACACGAGTTAATTCCCCCATCTCCATTCTATCATCGGTCAACAAGACGCACGGACAAGTGTCATCCGTACACTGTGGACATTCCTTCGGTACGTACTAAGCGGTTTGCTTCTACGTTCATCGTGCGAACTGCCAAGGAATGGAACACGCTACCGGCGTCTTTGTTCCCCGTCGACTATAATCTGGGTGTTTTCAAGTCGAGAGTGAACAGGTACCTTCTAGGCAAGTATGCTACATCGTAGATCTCATCGTCACTTACCATCAGGTGAGATCGAGATCAAATACTTGCCTATATCGTAAAAAAAAAAAAAAAAAAAAAAAAACAAAAATAAAAAAGTCGTTGGGCTACATGAAAACTAAAATAACATAATAAAGGCATTAAATATTTTTTGATTTGTTGTTTTTAATGATTTTAAAGACTAATAAATAAAATACTTAATACTGGCTGGTGAAATGAGATTCCATCTTTCGCGTAGTTCACTTTGCTGCTAGTATTTTTGCACACAACCACGGAATAACACGGCATTTAAAAAAAAAGTTAGAGCTCCGATACCGACGTGCAGTTGCAGTCGACTGACGGCAAAAACTCTATGTTAGCCTAATTTTGGCTAAAGGTGAGCGCAAGCCCACCGCTTTCATAACATATCTCCTCTAATATATCTGTGGTCCCTACGTACATAAAGACATGTCAAAAATTTATATTTATTTTTTTATTGCACATTGGCTTTAGATTTTCCATATATACTTATATATATAGGGTTGTGCTATATACGTTGTTTTAATATTATTAATATTTTTTTTTGTTTACATATAAATTTTGGTTTATAACCAAATTGTCAAATCAGCCCCTATTTATATTATACCCTGACTATAGCGTCTGTCCGCGGCTCCACCCGTGGTACCTCAAAGACACACAGCCTTATAGCACTAATCAATAATGTAGCTTCATATTAGTTGAAATATTTTTTAGTATCGGGTCAATATTTCTGAATAACCGCCAAACTCACAAACTACAAACAGGTACCGCTATATAATATGTGTATAGATATTGATCCGATATATCTAACGGCCCTAAAATAGTTCGCATCTAGTATGGATGTCCATTAAATGTATACTCGATAACCTCCCCCGTGTTTTACGTCGGTTAAAAATTAAACTTTCTCCGCCTACGTTTGCACTCACCTGAAGAGTCTTGTTGAGTAATATCCGCAGTCCTCTTCATTCATCTGCTCCACCGACAGGTTCACGTCGTAGAGCACTATCTTGTGGTGCTCCCCGATCCCCTGGGGCCAGTACCAGTGGCACTTCACCTCGTTCTTCTCAATCACCTTATTCAGCATCAGAATGGCCTGGCTGTTTTGTTCCCACACCATTAGCCAAAAATGGCCGACGGTGAATGGCAGAGGACCCTGGGTGAGAATATACCGGCGATTCGCCCGCTCCAACTGCGGACAATGGAGGAACATTGTACTTGATCTTATTCTTAGTCACTGATCTGTGTTCCCACTCACTTGCTTGGTTGTTGGTATCTACTTTTTTTAATTCTTAGCCATTCGACTTGAATTCCTCCCTAGCCACTCGTTCTTCATTCCTAGCCACTATTTATTTGTTCCTAGCTGCTTGCTCTGAGTTTCTAGCTACTTTTTCTTCGTTCCTAGCCACTATTTCTTTGTTCCTAGCTGCTTGCTCTGAGTTTCTAGCTACTTTTTCTTCGTTCCTAGCCACTATTTCTTTGTTCCTAGCTGCTTGCTCTGAGTTTCTAGCTACTTTTTCTTGGTTCCTAGCCACTATTTCTGTGTTCCTAGCCTTGTATTTCTATCACATCACATGTTCCGACCTTTCACGTGTGGTTTCGGTCCGTTTATGATAACCCTCAGAACTCTAGAAACTTCTGAGATACGGTAGGGCTACTCAGAATATCAACTTTAGGGACTGACTTGTAAGTTGTTGAAATCAATGGAGACAACGGTTAAGAATATAGAATGCATAAATCCAGCCTACACATAAATCATAATGCAACCCACTAAAGTTCAACTAAGGTTAAAAGTTTAACCTTATTGTGATAAGTCAAAATGTAAGAAATATTAGCTATAATATTTGATTCATTTTAACATATCACAAATAGTAAGGGAGAAAATAATCTTTTTTTTTATTCATGTTAGGTAAGAACGCAATTCTAAATAATCAGTCTTTTCAGACTCCTATTTAAAAAAAGTCTTTATAAATTGATTTCTCTACTTTTCAATAAAATTTCAAGAAAATCCTCTTATCTTCGGCCCTTTGATGCAAGACGAGACCTATGGTAAGTTTGTACCGTAGGTCACCTAACAAGCTTGAAATAAACATGTACTAACGAGAAAATCATGCAATTAAAAATATTTATCCCGATGAAAAGTACTGATTATCTCGTCTCGAGCTCTTAAAAAGGTTCCACCATTATCCATAAAGAGTTTTTCCATTGCTATTTTTTTTTTATAAGTCCGAAGTACTGGCGCTATCAGCGTATTTTAATATTTTCTTAAGTCTAGTTAGATCTTTTATAAGCCTTGTTTTGATTAGACTAGATACCAATAGAGGTTAAGATGGCTATAAAGGCGCAAAAAAATAAATTGAAGTGATTTTAAGGGCCCATTCAGGCATAAACAATATTCGGTGCTCCGTGGGTAGCGAAAACTAAGTGTTATAATGCATCGTGTAAAGCCATCATAGAAATACACGCGGAATACCGCTCGGTACTTTTGCAACGACGATACCTACCTACCTACAGCTTCTTTCAAAGGGGCTTGAGTACTCGTCTTTGCGACTGTATGTTACAGCAATGATTGTGTTAAATAATTGATGAGGTCCATCGATGGATAATTAAAATTCATACATCAAGCACAATCTTTTTTACGTACCGTTTCGGTAACGTGTCGTCATCCATACCTTTCGCACCACAGATTTCCTCAATAAGTTTGACAGTGACAACCATATTTTCTCGATGACGTTACGATTATATTGGAAGTTCCTGCTCACCCCTAAATATTCTCATCAAGAAAATATTAATAAATCTTCGAGACATTTTATAATAACACCGCCTACTAAGTACACGCTAAAATGTTAGTAGTTACGCTAGCACTAAATATAGGTATTTGACGCAATTTCCTTTAGACCTTATTAGTCCTATAGTTAGAATTAGACACGTGCCATTACTTCTCCAATACCTTTCTGCGAATCGTTACAAGAAAATCATCCCACCCCAGACATCAATAATTAAAATTATTAATATCATGAGCAGTTACCCGAAGCCATTAAAATATGAAAATCTATCTGCAAGGGGACAAAATGCGGTCGCAGGAGGGAATGTATTTCAAATTAGTTCATTTTATTCAATGCCAACATTTATGTACGGCTGCGTTTAAAGATTATTATAAAATATGCAGTGTTTGCTCCCTACAAAATCACAATTGTGATTTATTTGTGACCATTTTTGTTATTGACTTATCGAAATACATAGTAACTTCACATAAAGATTGACATAAAACTAATTTTAAGGATTTTATCGCGCACATTCTATTGGATGTCCTCCCGTGACCACGATTGCTGTAAACCAGCCGAAACGTCGGGAACGTAAAAACATAAAATAAACGCATTAAAATCTGTAAAATAAGTTTTATTTCAATGATAAATGCACTGTTGGAAAATTCAACGATAAGAGCCGTATGTACAGTTGTTCAATGTACGGCCGCGGTGCATGTATTATATATGCACGGCTTACACGTGCACCGGACAGCGATCGATGCTGTATTGACTCAAATAAAATAATTAATATAATAGTTGAATACTATATTTGTAATACTACCAAGCTTCGGCTCGCACGCAATCCATACGAAATGAATTTATACAAACAAAACAGCTTAATTTCATTTCCACAAGGAAACCATTTTAAAAAAAAATTAAATCCTAGCAATGTGCGGTTTTCACATCTCTAGTAGTCGATTTAACCTACCAAATAATTAAATGCATGCCCCTAGGAGTAGGCTCGTTCACACCAATTACAACTATGCTATGGAAGTCACACGTTTTTGTCAAAACAAGATGATGTATTTTGTAACGATAATAAATAATTTATTTCCTCTCATATTGTTATTAAGGGTCGAGTAGAAACAATAATCTCTATTGATTGAGTACTTAGTTCTTCCATCATTTTATAAATCCTTAAGGCTTATAGATTTATACAGGCAGGCAAGGTGGAGTTATTGTTTTCATGGCATAGACAGTATAATAATAACATAGACAATTTGTCGAACCAACTTTTTTTAAACTACCATGATTAATTTATCGACCCCATGATTCTGGAAATAGTTTTTGCAGTTTGCACGTAAGACTGTCGCCTGCGGGCTTATATACAAACACTGCGGACTCAATACATTGGCAAATAATTAATTTTTCTTAATGATCTATTATTTCTTAAGTTTGATGTTGTTTTGTCTACGTGGCTGTTGGCGTGTCCTCTTTCTGGGCCCTGTTCTATCCCGCACATCTCCCCGTTCCACTTTCCTGGCAACCGGGCCTCACTCATGGCCAGTAAGTTGCGCGCCAGCATCACCCAAGCAAGACCAAATTCCCCAGCAGCAGGGCTAGCACGCGGGCTAGATAATACCTGCATCGCTGATTATGTCGCACCGAGTCGCTCTCCCTTTCATAGTTTACAGGATAGACTGCGACATCAATACATCTTATATTTTGTCTAGTCACACTTTACCGTGTTGGGCCGGCCAAAAAAAAAATATTTAAAATTAAAATTATTTAAAAAAAGTTTTTTTATTATCGTGAAATTTGCTATAATATTCCGAGTAGGGATAACAATACTGGACACTCATTGGACAGATTTGACTTAAACATGGCTTGATTATGTTACTGACTGTTGCGTAATTTTTAGAGACCCCGGGAAATGTCACGCAATCGCTGGTGTTTATAAATCTCGTCAATCGCATATATGTCATAGATTATTTCTTTACAAAAAGAAGAGCGGTTAAATTGAATGGATAAAATATCCAAGGTACGAAGACCTGACCGTTCTTTTTATTTGTCTATTCTTTGCTCACAAGCTCACATCGCGTGACCGCTGCTGGTAACGGAGTATGCATTGCGTTTGGTCAAGAGGTAGCAATAATCTAGGATCAGTATCTACAACTAATTTTATCGACCAAAATTACTAAATAGGCATGGCGGGCTTTTTAAAATGATACTTTTTTTAAATAATATACGTGGCTGTTTGCGTCAAACTTGACACGCTAACGCTTCGAAAAACATTCACTAAACGTCAAAAATATTGTTTGTGGATATATTAGGGTTCCAGACCAAAATGGTAAAAATATTTTCTTTTTATATTTTTCCACTTTTTTCTATATATTACGAATAGTATTAAATGATACCTACAAAACGATTTTTAAGCGATTTAGTCGAGATAGTGTTTTGTTGACGAAGTGAAGTCCAGTTTCTAATCCTAGATTATCGCTATCTCGTGACCGAATACACTGTATAAGTGGTTATTCATCACGTCACAACTTTCCACGTTTTACCGAACGTTGTACACTATGGCGCATTACGGGGAACCGCCGCCGCTGATAAGATGTCCGCGCAAATCTTCGTTCACAGGGCCCGGCCGCTATAATCAAACATATCGTGGCCCGTGTTATAAGCTATCGTCACGCCAAGTTACATCAAAATGAAGCACGAACCGACAAACAAAAAAAACATTCTTCCATAAATTTACCGATGTTTTTTTTTCTTAATTTTTTTCTTTGCACACCACGATCAAGTTTCCGATTTATTATAATGTACGTTATAAATGTTATAACATAATAAATAAATTACAGCTTGGTCTGGCGGTATTATTATTATTATTACACACACAGACACTAAAATTACTTGCTTAAATTAGCTTATCGAGCATAGACATTAAAAAAAAAGTTATGTCTGTGTTATTGAGCACACTTGAGCCTGGACCGATGGAAATAGAATATCAATGGTGTCGGGAAACCGGTTGACGTTTGCCCGTTAGCTTGCAACACTTTAAGTTCTAACATTAAACCAGCTTTTCATATGCCTTTAATCAATTTCAGCTAATCAATGCCAGTTGGGAATACGCTAATTGCGAAACTTTTAGTATCGTTGTCAACAACGAATTGAAGGATTCGGGTTCTAAAATATTTTTTATGTACATTGGTGACATTAAAAAAACTGTTTCTTCTTACAAACTTTGACGCCTTAGGGGGTCGAATTTGAACAATCCTTCCTTAGTACTCTAGCTGTACCTACCCTACCTCTAGGGTTTTCAAAGAATATCCCCAGAATTTATAGACGTTATATAACTTTGTCAAACGTCACATAGTACTTCGCACAAGATTTTTTTTTTATCGCAGTACTATTTGACGTTTGATAAAGTTACATAACGTCTATAAATTCGGGGGTATATCTTCCAAATTTCAAGTCTTAGGCGATTAAGTCCAGCTTAGGGGTGCGTTGTCTGTCTGTCAGTGTTACGAATTATATGTGCACAAAAGAAGAACCGAAACTGAAAAGTCATGGCGTCAGTTATGTTTTAATTTCTAAAACTAGTGTTCCTGCGAGTTATAGTGAGTGATATAAGTGGAATATTAACCATATGGGTTCGGTAAAGTGCACGAGTGTAGGTAATTGAAACAGAGTGACGAAACGTGGCTTTTCAGTTTCTCACAAAAAATCCATGAAAAATCTTTCGGTAAAGTATCCATCACTTTACTGATTGAGGGATGGGGGGGTATTTTACTTGGGCCTAGCCTTTGGGCTTGTGCATATATTCAAAAACAGAAATAATTTATATTACTTGACACTGGCAATGCCAATGCCAATAAAAAAAAAATAAAAAAAAGAAGAACAACATGTTTCGCTTAAAATGACATAAAAATATGTCTTCAAATTTTCTTCAAAGCAGATCTGTTAGCCAAAACAACAAAGGTAATCCTACGTATTATCCCAGTATAATAACAATAAAGCTTTGATATTGAATTTCTCCGATCCAGCCCACACTGCGAGACTAATAATAATATACCCGTTATTCCATCCAACGGGCACATAATTGACTGACGTACCTATGAAATATACAAGGCAAGTGATGGAGGCGTTATTGCCTAGATTTTACACCGTTTTTCATCAAGAATTGCACGCTCGACTGCACCGCTTCACTTTCCTCCGAGCTAGAAAATCAGTCAAACGGAAGTTAATAAGCTCGGAAAACATTTTATGCAGGTTCCATTTCCGATTATAAGGCAATATTCTTCTTTCTTCACGAAATGAGATGCGATTTGGGGTCGAGTCACCTTCGTCCGTAGGAGAATTAAGTACCCTCGAGATACCCTACACGTGACCCTGGGTGGTGCCAACCAGGTGACAACTCTACTGGTGGTAGGCTTCGGCCGTGGCTAGTCACCACCCACTGAACAAAGCCATGTCGCCAAGCGGCCTAGCCGTGTTCCAGCATGATGTTCGGTGCTGCCATTCATGGATGGCGGGTCAGATCAGTTGCGCTGCATGTGCCTAGTGAATGTAGCGTCTCTATCTACTGCCGCCTTCCTACCTAGGCAAGTATGCTCCATCGTAGATCTCATCGTCACTTACCATCAGGTGAGATCGAGATCAAATACTTGCCTATAATGTAATAAAAAAAAAAAAATATGAAATAAAATGGATATGAATATGGCCTCACAACTTAGCGGGTATTTTGCCAATGTCAAGTAATTAATAGCAATAACACATTCAATAAATACACATTGTAAATTAAATAATGGATGTGACATGATGATATGAAAATGGCGTGAATATGCAAGCAATTTTTTGTACAACAATTTTCTGACTTTGACAAAGGATTTTTTAGAGCCTTTATATTGCTGGTCTTTAGGTAAACAGATAGGTTAGGTTAGGTTAGGTTAAACAGTTTTAGCCGGTAGGAGTCCGGCATAACCCGTGCCGCGCCCCCGCGCGTTCGGGTATCCATGAGGATTTCCCCCCCGAAAAAAAAAAAAAAAAAAAAAGGTTAGGTTAAACAGATTAAAAAGAAAGTTGCATAAAAGATAAGACTAGGATCCCGACAAGTCGTTTAAAGTGCTCTACTCGTTCAAGGGGATTCCTATTCGCCGGGATTACCTACAATTTTATTTACCCATCAACCAAATATATATAAAACTAGCTTTCCCTTACGACGGCTTCCTGAATACCCGTTCGAACAGGTTTTATCTGGTTTTGCGTTTAACTTGGCCAAATCATAAACTTACCCAGTGTTATAGGAAAGCCCTTTCAAAAGGTAAGCCAAGTGAATGGGTAATCTTAAATCAAATCTGACAGCAGTTAAGTCGTTAAAAACCCCAACCAAAACCCGTTCATGTATCCCCGTACCCGTACTATGATCCTAAACGTTTACATACAACAACATAAGGATACATTAACATATATACGGATTATTTAAGCGGAATCAAATACTTTAAGTAAACCCCATTTTTCATGTTCCTTTTTATAGCAAATGACCAAAAATAGCACCTACCTACTCTATAGAGCTGCACGACTTGAAATAACTTTTAAAAAAACTTATAAAAAGAAGGCAAATCAGCCGGATATACCAACGACAAAAGGTAAAATAATGATGCCGCTATACTAGAAAACCTTCGTCCCGATGCAGTAATAGTTTCAAAGTGAAGCACAAATCAAATGCAGATTCCGGAAATGACGTCAAATCACGGGTTTGTAAGCATATAGTTTCGCGGAAAGCGGAAATTGTGTGACACGAGGCAAAGTTAAAACCGGGAGGAAATCGGAAAGATGGAGGAAATCTGAGAGATCGGATCAATCTATTTACCTAAGCGAGTATGAAAAATGCCTAAAATGCTCCGTTGCCCGAAAATTTAAAATATAGGCACGACAGACATCTTCTACATCTATATAGAATAAAACAAAGTCGTGTTAGTTACAGAACGAATGGGCCCATTTTATGACCTTTGATTTTTTCATTTTTTCTACGCGGAATAACTATTAAAATATATTTTTTTTTGTAGATTTTCTCATACATCTAAGACGGTACGTAGTTCGCCGGGTCAGCTAGCAATTAAAAAGTAAAACAGATTTTGATTTCTTATATTTACGCGAATACTGCACATTGAAATAAAACTAATCTTAAGGATTTTATCGCGGTTTTCGCAGCCGAAACGTCGGGAACGTAGAATAAAAAATAAACCGCGATAAAATCCTTAAGATTAGTTTTATTTCAAAGTAAAACAGATTTTTAAAATCGGCCTAAATTATATAGCACGCCTCAATAGTACTTACCACCAGTTGCAATATCAGACACTAGATACCAAAGACGAGCAAAATCGATAGAGCTCAAATTCATAGTTTCTCTCATTGTGTCCTGATTAGGAGTACCAGTTTTGATAGTTTAATAAATCCTAATTTGATTTCGAATCCTTCCATATAAGACATCACAATGCATTTCTTGGTAGTGTTAATTAATTATATTTAGTTTCTTAGCAAACAGCCATCAAAATAGCCATCAGAGGCGAAGGATAGATACCTACTTGCTCGAAAACGATTTTCTTTTGTTTTACTTAAACTGACCAGAATCTTGTTTTTTTTTGCAGATTAAAATAACATATTTTTAATGGGAGATCTAGACTAGACCACACTCAGTATGGGGGGGGTGTATTTAGCTTTTTTATCCCCAAGTATCAGATTTAAATAAAACTAATTTTACGGATACTATCGCGTTTATTTTTTACGTTCTCGACGTTTCGGCTGCTTTTCAGCAACCATGGTCACGGGAGGACTGAGGTGGTTGACGTCCTGGTGTCATAGTTTGAAACGTAACGTAAAAAATAAACGCGATAGAATCCGTAAAATTAGTTTTATTTAAATGTGTAGTATTCGCGTAAATATAAGAAATCAATATGTGGCCCAAGTATATGACTTTATTTTCGGGTACCCTTTTGCAAATGTTCATGCCTAGCCACTGATATCCATGTATTGTAGAGTGCCTACCGCATATTGTATAATTGGGCTACAACATAAGATGACAAAGTCCACTTACCTTGACGTAGTTGGCGTTAATGTAGTCCCCGTCACCGCCCTTCAGGATCACGCGGCTGTGGTCGTACGGGTTCACGTCCCGGTAGCGGTTCAGTGCCTTGTTCTGTGGCTTCCTGGCCTCGGTGTACGTATACTTGTACTCCTGGCACTTCTGGCCTATTCTCTGTTTACAAATAAATAAATAATTATTTCTCTTTAGTAATTTGGTAATGGCGAAATATGGTGGAGGCCTTATTGTAGGACATTGATTAGCCTGTAAAAACTACGTTGAATGTGATGATTTTGAATAGGATATCCAATCTCAATTTCAAGTGAAATACAAGTTAAGGGTGTAATTATCTAGGGTTTTGGTTTACCTGATTACGTATATCAAAGGTCCATTTTGATATCCAAGATATTGGAAGTAAGAAAATATATACGGGTTCATTAATTGGGGTTGCCAGTTAATGGAGGCGGTACGTTGCGTAAACCTGTTAAGGCCAGCGAAAACATGGACAGGAGAGATACTTAAAGCAAATGTTACCCACGGATGATACCAACTACAGCAGTTATTTAAGAATAGCTTTTTCCCGTGGCTCCACCCGCCACACCTCAATGAAATTGCACCTGTTGCATTCAGGGATAGTATAGAAAAAGAATTATTTTGAGATTAGGATCAGTTCCAGATATTACCCACTAAATCCAAACTTCTAAACTTTACTTATTTATAATGTTAGTATAGATAAATATCTTAGAACAAACATAAATGAACGATTAATCCGCCAGAAATAAATTTGTTTGACTTTTTTTTGCTTCTAGTCCTTGGTGGTGGTAAACAATAGAAATCCAATACGCTGAGCGAGACAACATATAGGTACTCAAAGCATCTCACTCACTCTAACACAATTATCTATGCATGTGTCTCTGTCTGCCATAATTTAAATTTTCTCTCCAATTCATACTCCCATGTAAACTTAGAAAATAGCATAAATTGACATTGGCATTCAAGCAGATGGAAAAAAAAATATTGGCTTCAAATTACGAGCGGAATACAAAAATCGCTTAAGCCAATACTAATGGCGCCGACACGCAGCGGCGCGGGCGCACGCGTCGCGCGACACATACCGCAAGCTCAGCTCTAGGTGTTAAATGTAGCCTGAACTAAAACCAGACAATTGCATGTCAACTCATGCATAATATAGGGTTCCATAGCCATGTAAAGAACGAATAAGTACTCATCATATGTATGGTTGCGAAATTTAATATGGGACCCATTTTATAGATATATTCAATGACACTCATAATATAATAGTCGTCAATACCAACATTAATAGCTTACATGGTAAAATAGTAGCTTAGGTACATACTTTAAGGTTAATAATTGTTGAAAGTTTAAGTTTGGTTGTACCTCACATGTACACATCCAGGTTCAACTATAAACGGGTCCATAATTAAAGTTTGCAACTGTATAGTTCATGTTCTAGGTGACCAATGGTCAATTAGATAATAAAGCAATAATTTTCATTATAGTTTTACATCATTACATTATCACGCCTGCATTTCCCGAGAGGGTAGGCAGAGATGCACTGCAATGCAAACACATCAAATATTTATTTTTGATATACTAGCTGACATTACACACAATGTTCCGTCCAAATATATGTGTTATATAAATTTTCCCAAATTTTCTGGACAACTTTTGTGTTTCTTTTCAATTCAATGTTTCTTTTCCTATAACCATTATATGGAATATTGTGAACATTTAAAAAAAAATCGCCGAAACAGTCTCATTGACCTTGAGCGATGTGTTTAACAATGTAGTGTGCGTAGCATTTTTATTTAAACTATAGATTTCGTAAATAACAAACAATTTTGGAAACTTGCTTTTTATTATATCTTTTCAAAGCGACTCAATGTTAGTCATTAAATATAATTTACTCTCAATTTCTATGTAGAGGAGTTAGTTACCATACATTTTATCATCAGATGTGTCAGATTTCAGCCTGAATAAAAGTGCAGAGTAAATCAGACGGACAGGCATGGCAAGTACTAGTTTGATTATGAAATCTTATAAATTACATGTGGAGCACATTTTCAACAAGTCATCCCTATCAACTAACACAGTTGCAGCTTGAAATTGAACATCATGAAACTGGGAGCCTGATTTGAATTAAACAGAAAAAAATATTCTTGAATGGAAAAGCAAATTAGAAATTGTTCAGCCAGAATAATACTGCAATTTATAGTTACAGAAAACATGTATGCAGGTAGGTCAAGAGGAAGCCATAGAACAAAAATATAACTAAATATTAGTTTTTAATTAGGGGGTAAGTTTATAATATTTTCCCTAAACAATGTAAGTATTGAGTTTTCCTCATTTCGCACAGCAAAGCAATGGCACTACTATTTAAATCAAAAGTAAAGTTGGGCATAGCTGGCACCATGTTATCATGGTAATTAATAGAACTATAGAACACACACAATAAATAAATAACCCTAATAATTTCTAAGCATTTCGCAATAAATGACCTACCCACTTTAAAAAAAATATTCTCCAAATTCAAATGACTAGAAAATACAGACAACAGATAAACTAAACAACTTCACCAACAAGCTGAGATATACAAAAAAAAAACTATTGTTGTTCGCTCACCCGACAATTATAGTCAACCAACATTCCTCACCAAAGTTAGGAACTAGGTAGTTTTAAACGCGTGGCAAACCCACCTACGCAACGTACCTGGTAGACCAATGGCCAAGCGCTTCTCGTCATGATGTCCATATACTCCGCCTCAAGGTTTTCCGTACCCATGTTTATAGCTTTTGGAGAACTTTTTAAATCATTTCCCATTGGGAAAGCACAGTCGATGATGTATTGTTTAGGACAAGTATATACCAAAACAATACGCGTTTACGTACAACAAACAACCGAGACCGGCGAATATGATCGTCCAAATATCGGAAACGCGACACTGTTGATGTTCAGAGACTATTTCACTCCGCAACAACCGAACAAGCTATAAAATCAGAATGATTTAGCTTCGGATAGCGGCCTTCGACATGAATGAAATGAGTGGAAATGAGCACAGACTACTTAGAGACAATATGAGTGCACGGCTGGCCATAGATTATAGTTTATACCGCTGAAGGAAGTGACCGCGGCGACGCCGCTGCTATTTGTTGCAGTGTTGTCAGTCAGAATCTTTTATGAATTCTACATCAACATTTACCAAGTAATCCAAATAAAAATTGAACCAAATTGGTTATACTTATAACTCGTCCCTCTACCGTCTCTAACGCCTAAAAGAGATAGCAACAGCTGCTCGCTCGCGGACAGCTATAGCGGAGCTAGGGAATCAGGGTTTATCTAGATTTTTACGTAGAAGAATATCGAAACAATATCGATAGTTTATAGTCAAGAGCTGGACAACACAAAGCTCTCCATAAAAAAAGGTATATTCATGGTGATTCAGAAAAGGTATGCTATTTTTAAATTCGACATATCGAAATGATTATAAATGCGCTAAATAAGCACAGGTTCAAAGCTCAGTATACTCTTTCCAAATCAGCCCCTTTATAGAGTCTGATTCGTCAACATTTCAATAATTCATTGCAACAGCAATGGTTGTTTTCTTTTCTCATTAATTTTGTAATGTTTGGAAAAGGAATGCAACCTGCTGTGTTAGTTCAACTTTTTACGCGACCTCCTCTAATTCCTTCTTGCTCTTTGC
Organism: Pheosia gnoma; assembly: GCA_905404115.1. NCBI lineage: Eukaryota > Metazoa > Arthropoda > Insecta > Lepidoptera > Notodontidae > Pheosia > Pheosia gnoma. The sequence continues at coordinate 9,237,082 of FR989898.1, forward strand.
TTAGGTTTGTTAGGTCAAGGCACTGACCTCTATGGTATACATCGCTGGACTAATCATAAGCCCGGTTATCGTGTGCCTATTTGATTTTCGCCATTTTGGCGCTGATAGCGGCAGTGAGGGGGAATGGAACTAATAATAGAGATTGGACAGTGATATGATACATCGATAAAAATATTTATGCTTAAACCTACCCATGCAGTAAAATGAAAATAATTATGATCCATTCCTTTAACAATGGCTAATGTCCAAAATAGTCGAGTGGTTAATACTAACATGAAGCAAATAATGATAATGATTAGCCGAATCGCTCATGGGTAGGGTAGGTAATCTTAGGATAAGCCGAAACCGGACTAAAGGGTGGTGTGTGACTAGCTAGATCCTACTTAAATAAGGATCGTTTTTAATTAGAAATGAGGTAATGTAATGTTGTTTGGGAAGCAATGGAGTAGGTAAGGTATTAATAGAAAATAAAAATCATCAAAGTAGTACATGAGTTATGTTTAATAAAACAGTCATCAGAGAAGTGTTTTGAACAGATGTAATCATATTTTTTCGGACGCCAACTAGGCTTTTCAATGTTTTTGAGCCATAATTCTAGTCTTCTATTGTCAGTCGGAAACCTGTGAATTAGTAAACATTGTTTTAAAATAATATGTATTTGATAATACAAATCTGTCTTCGGCGATTTTTACGTTCTTGAACGTTCTATCTATTTAAGAGATTGATAGAAAAAATATCGATAAATTTTATCGACAAGGAACTTTTACAGCACTATTGAATTTTATTGTTTATAAAAAACCGATAATACAAAGACAAATGTGTTGTAATCACGTATAAATAATATTAGTAACATATTTTTAAGTGCCTATAATATCAATAGAAGTTTTAATTTCTTGAATATTAGCCGTAAATTCACTTACTTGTGGAATGTAACCCCACTTCCCTTCTGGTAAAGTTTTGCATAACACGCACTCTTTCATGGTTTACCTATTAACTAACACCACTTATTTATGTATTAACTATATTAATACGACACAACAAACAAGTTTAATCGCGTTAAACCTTCAAAATCACTTTAGAAACACGGAGACAATGTAAACAAAACAACGGCCATTTGCATTTTACGTCAGATTTAGTTCCTTTCCCCCACGCTGGGGGCGCTTCAAATAGGCACAATAGATAGCTGTCATTTTAAAGGATATCATTAGTCTAGCGTACTTGTATCATGGACGTCAGTGGGTCAAGGATGTTGCATCCTTTACGGTTTTATACAGAGAATGACAAATGCAAATATAGCTCTATGAGCTCTATGCAAATACTCTATGGTGCCCTGGTGGCGTGTGGACTGTGGTGTCATGTCATTCTCTTTAGCAGTGTTGGTTACTGGACGTCGTAAAAAATTGACGTTTCATTTGTGGTGTTGGTGGTACTTGTGCAAGCATATCTTTTTGAATACGTATAATTTGATCAATTACTTAGTCCCCTGAGTTCCATCGACGTGTGAAATGGCATCGCCGCGTACGAGACGCAAGCTAAACTCCATTCGTACGATAGACGAGAATAATGTAAGTCATTATATCAATAGAAAGGTCGTCCGTATGTTGCGAAAAAAGTAACTACAGGGAGTCACTGTGTGGAGTGTCTGCTGGTTGTAATTGTAAGGGTTTCCTTGTAGAAATGTTTCGAGTGCGGTACCTTGAACCCTCAATGGGTTTCCGTGACATACGGTATATGGATATGTCTCGACTGTTCTGGCGTTCACCGCAGCCTTGGAGTCCACCTTTCCTTCGTCAGATCCGTCACCATGGACAAGTGGAAAGATATAGAGCTAGAGAAAATGATGGTGAGTATACTCTACATACTTTATTGTGTACTCTGTGAAACAAAGGACTGCACTTATTGATTTTTCGGGTGCAATGGATATAGTCTATGCAGCCTTGTTTTTGACTTACCTATAACATATATGTGTAGTGTAATATACATACTTTAGTGCTGCGCGCATTTTTATATTATTTATTATCATCTTATTCAATATTTAAAATAGTATCTGCAAAAATGCATTTGCTATTCAAGTCAATTGTCTGAAAATAATCTTAAATTTAAACAACAGCTGAGCAACAAAGTTTCTTTTAAAGATGTCTGATTAAAGATAAACAAATATTTTTACATAGATTAAAAACAGCAAACATTTTTAATATCCCACCATGATTGTCATGACTGCACACTTTCACCTTATTTCCTATTCTATGATTAGTTCTTGTTAGTTTTGTCCACTCTATTGCTTCTCCTTGTTTTTTTCACTAACCATAGTCAACCTAGTAGGTTGTTTAGTCTGGTAGGTTCTCTTTAGCCTTCTAGTAATTATGTGAGTGATAACTGTGTGTCAGCCATTAGATGGTTTTCATGTCAATTTCAGACTATTCTAAACGTATGTTTGCCGACGCTGCACGCACCGTGATTTTGCGATGCAGTTAGCTAAATTCGGCTCGTTTGGCATTGGCAAATGTGCTAATCAGGGTGGCATCAGTATAGGAAACTACTAATCTTGAAATAAAACTGATCTTACAGATTTTATCACATTTATTATACTTTTTCGTTCCCGACCTTTCAACTGCTTTACAGCAACCATGGTCATGGGAGGACTGAGGTAGTTGACGTTCTAGTGTCATAGTTTGAAACAACCCTGTTTCAAACTATGACACCCAGTCATATTTAGTTGTTGCTTGCGGTCCGATCTACGCAGAAAGTGCTCACAGTGTCTTGAGGTCTTGCAATGGTGCACACGGTTTTGGATTTCAAAATATTAATTACTAGATCCCAAGTCGTCAATATGTAGCATTCGCGTAAATATAAGAAAACAATATAACTACTAATCTATTAAATCTTGTGTACTAATTAAAGGTTAATCCCCGAATTTATAGATGTTTTATAACTTTATCAAAGTTCATATACTACTGCGCTCAGGCATTTTGATTCGCACAGTAATATATGATGTTTGATAAAGTTATAGAATGTCTAAAAATCTGGGGGTAATTCTTGGGAATATAATTTATTATTGCTACAAGTTTTGACAGTGTACAAAACAAAAAACTGTAAATCTCCAGATATTTTACTAGGAGCGATCATAGTGGAAATCTGTAGTGTTTCTCGTAATATAATGCAATAGTCAATATTGGATTTGGTTTTCAAAAACTATTAAGATTTGTACTAAAGCCCAAATTGCTAGATAACATTATTTATGTAGCTATTATGTGTTGCTTAATCACCTAATAAGAATTTGATTAAACAATTCCGTTTTTATTTACTTATGAATGTTGATAACTGTATATAAATATTTGTTTTCTTTAGTGTGACAGTGAGTTTATACTATACAATGTGATAGTGGCATACTATAATATATTAATCTATGATATACCTAACCCTATTTTTATGCATTCCTGTGAAATATACATTCACTTTTTGATATCCTAAATATGCTATTTAGTTATGAATACTAGCTATGTCCCTAATCATGACATAAAAAAATATTTCATACAAAAATGACCACCTTCGGGGTCAATTAATTTGTAGCCTTCCTTGTTTTAGGTGTTTGCTAATGTCTCTCATTCTGCGAATCTTAAATGAAGCTCGCAATGTGCTCTTCCGAATGTTACATAATGCTAGAAGCCTATTCTATAACTTCTTGTAAAGAGTATTACATCGTCTAAAGCTGTTAAGGGATTTCCTTGTTTTCTTTTGTGACAAAACAATTGATTATTTAAAAAAATATAATATTCAACTGCTGCTAGCTTAGGACTAAATGATTGGTGTTTTTGTTTCCTTTTCCTTGATTTCACTTGACACGTGTACAGGTGGGTGGAAACGCGAAAGCCCGCGAGTTCTTCGAAAGCCAGCTTGACTTCAAGGCCGGGTTGTCGATACCCCAGAAATACAACACTAAAGCTGCCTCCATGTACAGGCAGAAGGTACAGTCGTTTTCAGTCTTTTTTTAATAATATTGGCGATTCCACATTAAATTTTAACCAATGAAATGATCTATAATGTTGCTCAGACATGTTTGTGACCCTCCTCATTGGGCGAAACGATATATCTCATTTTCAATTTTGAACCTTATAATAATCACTTGCTAAATACTCAACAAAAGCTTGTGCACATTAACTATGGACATTAACCAACCTTAGGTTGAAAAGACTTACCCCCGAAGTTATAAACATTCTATAACATTATCAAACGTCATATAGTACTGCTCAAAGCAAAACCCTTGTGCACAGTACTACATGACGTTTGATCAACTTATGGAATGTAAATTCGAGGGTTGGGAGCTACAATTGATTGTCAAGAGACGTTTAAAAGGTACAAGCATTCTGAAGTAATCACAAAATATTTCTGATGTTTGTGTCATTTTCCAGATCACGGCTCTCGCCGAGGGCCGTCCGTGGAGTCCGTCGGACTACAAGCCCGAAACTGTGGAGAAGTCTCAAGACTGGAATCAGACTCGAGACTCGTACTCGTCAGGCGACAACAACACTTTCCACACCAGCGGGTCTGATAATAACATCAGCTATCAGTAAGTGCTGTACTACTTGTATGTGAATTCATAGACAATCTAAAATTAGTTGAATACTTGAAGCAACCTTTAAGCTATGAAGCATCTTTGATTTCTTCTGTCGTCTGAAAAGCAACGCACTGAAATTGAACGTGCAACCGCATCGCATTTGAAATTGATGAGAACTTTCAGAATATCCAAAGTGATTGATTTAGTAAATAAATAAACTATAAACTTTTCGTAAGAAAATGGATTTGAAATTAACATCGACAGAACAATTTGACGACCTGATTAGCGCAGTTAGTAGTGACCCTGCTTTCTTCTACGAATGTTCCGGGTTCGAATCTTGGTAAGGACGAAATTTGTGTGATGAGCACGAATGTTTGTACCCAAGTCATGGAAGTTTAATATTTATATAAGTAATATATAACGGGTTCGCCCCCAGTCCATTGTACGGTACCCACAATACAAGCGTTGCTTAGTATGGGACCGTTAAGTTGGTGCGTTCGTCTGGCGATATTATTGTTATTATTTGTGTGAGTAGCAGTGAGTATGGCAGCGGCCGCTACACCGGCTTCGGCAACACGCAGAAGCAGTCCCAGTCCACGCCGATGTCGCCCATGCACAGCGGGAACGAGATGGTCGACAACACGATTGCCTCCCTCGCAACTGTGAGTACTCACATGAGCAATAACGTTATATCAGCGGGCTTATTGTGAATCATTTGAAATCGCTATAGAAAACGTAATCGAAAACTTTCCGAGCCTTTGCGGAGGAACTATTGCAGGAATATGGAAAGATAATTGGGACTATGGATTGAGGATTGGATGGATATGGGATGGGAATATTGGAAGGGTTGCGGACACTTGCCATAATTAGCTTTCATCTAATGACTATTGGCAGGTGGCGACTCGCCGCTCTTTAGGTGGGCCCCCTAAAAAGGCCGTCATATAAGTCGATGGCGGGGCAACACTGGCGCGAGCGGCTTAGGGGTATAGAAAGGTGTACTGCGCTTTCTCCCGCGGTTACTCGCGGCGTTATGCCCATTAACACTTCCACCCCTGGAGCATATAGCTCTAACGACCCCTCTCTGGACAGCCAACTAAGGCAAGACAGAGCTGAGAGTCCTGCGGGCCCCCGTTGGTTTCCACTCGGCCGACGAAGACGCGCCGAGGTGGGAGCCCTGACCGACTCTCTGGGGTCACCAACCGTTCGCCACAAGTTGCCCTACGGTATTTATTTTATTTTATTATGATCAGGGCTGGTCAATGTTCGCGTCGTCGGTGACGAAGGCGGCCCGCACGGCCACCGAGAACGCCGTGCGCTACGGCGGCATGGCAACACAGAAAGTGTCGGAAATGGCCACCACGGTCACTGAGAAGGTAACGTCTCAGTGAATATACTTATGTTAAATGCAGACTTGCATCTTTGCAATAACAATACTGGCGCTATTATTTTAAACCATTCGAAATCGTAATCGGAAACGGAAACGTCATATTTACATATTCAATTTTTTGTCATAATTTATTCCCTTCTTGAAATAAAACTATTTTTTAAGGATTTTATCGCGTTTATTTTTCGTTTTTACGTTCCCGACGTTTCGGCTGTTTTACAGGAACCATGGTCACGGGAGGACTGAGGTGGCTGACGTCCTGGTGTCATAGTTAGAAGCGGGCTACCCTCATATTTAATTGTTGATTGTGGTCCGAAAAGCAGCCGAAACGTCGGGAACGTAAAAGCGAAAAATAAACGCGATGAAATCCTTAAAAAATAGTTTTATTCCCTTCTATTACCGTTTTTGCTACTTTTATACTAAATGTTATGAATATATGTCTTTTTTGTATGTTCTCTAACATTTTGCTGACATTTACTTTTGGACCGGGATGTTGGATGTCATTGGGAGAGGAGTATGCCCAGGAGTGACATCTTGCGAGTGATGGATGGATGATGATTGGTTGGTTTGTCAGGTGAACAATCGCGGTGGATGGAGCTCGCTGGGTGGCGCCACGGACGTGCGGCGGGCCAGCAACTCCGGCTCCTACCAGTCGCAGAGCTACGGCGCCATGAAGAGCTCCACCTCGGAGCCGTACTCCCAGTGGTAGGTACCCATCTACTGCTAAACACAAGGAGACAAATCATTTAAATCGTGGTAACATAAATGTGGTGGTGGTGGGTTTTTTCAATAAATATCGTTGCATTTTTATTTAAGGTGGAAGCTCAGGGTCAGGGCGCGAAATTCAAAATGTCAATGGTTTTTATTTTTTTACGAAAAATTTGGACATCTTTACTATGTAATTTAGTGTTTTGCGATATTAACATTCTGCATTGGATGTCTCGATGTATTAAGTTTGCTTAAAAAAGTACCTGTTAATATCGCCTTAAAACCATCGTGGTCAATTCGAAAACGAAAGTGAAAAAGAAAAATCTTGAATCAAGGTGCATTGTGAATAGGCAGTATTGTTATGAGTGTTGTTCCAGGAACGAGCAGACCCAACCCTGGAAGGAGTCCGTGACGACTCGTAACAACTTGGATGCGCGTGACCTGTCGCAAGTGGGGGTGTCCAGCCCCCCACCCGACATCAAGAACATCACCATCAAGAAGAAGGCCGACGATGAGTCCTGGGACTGGCTCAACAATTAGATCTGTGCAGGTAATTTTACCACCTAATGCTGGCTAGCGGGGATCCAGGATTTGGATAGGGGGGGGGGGGCAGCTACACCATTGGTTGCGTTCTGATCCCGGTAATGCAGTTAAGAAAAAAATATATAAAATTGATTTGATTATAGCCAAATATTCATATTTCATATGATTTATCCTGCTTTCTGTACCATAGGTTCGAATTCCGGTTCGGGCAAACTTTTGTGTTATAAGCATGAATGTTTGTACCCGATTTATGGACGTTTAATATCTAATCGAGTAGTTATATACTGGGCTCGCCTCAATAGAAGCGTCGCTTAGTTTGCGACCATACAGGGCCCCGAGTCTGCTAACTCAATCGATTAATAATCGAACAGCAACCGCATAGTAACTGTCACTTTTGACAGATATTGTATGGAATATCTGTCAAAAGTGACAGTTACTTTGCGGTTGCTGCTGAATTACGAATCGATTGTGTTAGCAGACTTGGGGCCCAGTTGGTGTGTTGATGTTATTTTTTTTGTGTCCTTTAACAAAATACGAAGTTCATTCACCCTGTACTATTAGCAGACTATAGTATACAAGGTGTAAATAGTTTCGTAACTAAAACTGATACTATGGATTTAACTCATGGTTCGGGACCCCACGGAGGTGGAATTTTCCATCGATCTTTTCATAAAAAGTTTTATAAAAAAAAAATAGAATAAATAAACTATAATTATTCATATAGACCTAAAAATGCAATGTAAGTCAAAACTCTTATACGCTCAAGCGCACGTCACTCGCACGAGTCGGGTATCGCGCGGAGCGTTGTCATGTGATCACGTGGTTTACGACACATTGCGCGCTCAAAAATGACAACATTTGTAACGCCCAACGGTCGACATAAATGTTTTTTTTTATTATAGTTTTCGTTACTATGCCACATACACCCTGTACACCACACGGTTAAGTTTCGATGAGCCACATTTTGTTATGTCATCCTTCAGGTACGGGTACATTGAGTGAATGTTACCGGTTACCATCTCGACTACTACTTGGGACACACGCTGTATCCTCAGGATGCTGTGCTATAAGTAACGTTAAGGTACCTCTCTCCCACCATCACACCTGGATTCTCCCTAGATTCTAATATCGATCTTGCCCTCTCATGGCGAGCCATAGTTATTGATATGCCGCGATTTCCGATTCTCTTCGAGCTCGTAGTTACATATTAAGATAGATTATTCTTAAAGACGGAACTATCGTCGCATATCTTGCTGTTAAAATGAATTTAAAACATATTTCTTAGAAATACTGTTCGTTTTGTATATGTGCCGACAATGATCAGGATATTTATATTTTAGTTTTGTATGTATCTTATGCATGGTAGCGAGACATCGATTATATTGTAATTGGTGCCTTAATGTTATCTCAAGTCACCCCCAAATTTATAGAACTATTAATAAATTTACGACAGCGTTATAAAGCATTTATCAGGAGGAACGTGCCTTGTAAAGCCGTTGTAAATTCACGGCAACCATCGATATAAATTTGGGGTCGACAAAGAGAAGCACCGGGTACACGGTCAAGTATTACTTCCCGCTTCTTGTGAAACCCAAATAATTCGTGTTTTCCATATCAAGTCAAATATTTGAATGCCTGCTTTAATTTTAATTTTATCAGCAACAGTTTACATTAGAAAATTGATTGAACCCTATGCTTGGTATATTGTTAGGTAGTTAATTGAACCCACAGATAATAATTTTGATGACTTATCAGCAGAAAACAATGCCCATGCAACTATGGAGCCTTGTACCAAGTTGTATCAAAAGCAATCTTGTTGTTTTTTTTCAAACATCACGCCGGCCCAATGATATTGAAAAAAAAATCCGGTTGCGTTTTAATTAAAAAAATATATTAATTCTATTTCTTTTCCAATTAGAATAAAAAATATCTATAGTCTTTGGATATTGATGTTTGATACAAATCGGTACCGGGTATGTATGGGCTTTGCCATTGGTGTAATATTTTAGGTTTTAAAATAAAACTGTTATTAACTGTTTTATTAGTTTTAAAAATGTAACACTGTGGTGCTTTTGAAAAATATATGCAGTTGGTACTATACTGTAGGTCTCATAGGCCTAATTAGCGATATTTTGGCACTGGCTAATAATATCAAATTACTAAACATTCCAAGGGACTTGGTACCATCGTGTATGAGTTTAACCGTTCACCTCTGCCCACCCCGTATAGGGAATATAGGGGTGATGGTATTCATTAAATAGCTAATTGGCCACTTCAAGCAACAGCTAAGTAAGATAATGTAATCCAGGTATAATTATTATTTTTATGCTAATTACTTGTTATATAACTATCTCTGTTCCTCACATATAGATATAAGTTTGCTCCAAATCTGATACGTAATACACGAGTATTGTTGCTTATCTTTTCTCATGCAGAAAGTGTGAAGAGGATAGCAATGCTCTTTCTTAAATGGTAACTAATATTCTGCGATAAGCTCATATTAATAGTAATAGATTCTTCATAAGGCCCTCCAAGTTAAAGCTTGTGTTAGGAGTAGGTTCACGACAATAGTTTAACGGCCAGGGATCGAACTTGGAACCACTGGTCTACTAAGGCGGGCCCCTCGAACCAATAAACTATTGATGCTATTATAAGTTGATTATGTATATAGAATTGGATTTGTTTTGCTAACTAGCTGTTGCCCGCGACTTCGTCTGCGTGGTATTTAACAAAGACAACCGTTGACAACAGCCTGCTCGCGTGTTCTGAGCCCGCGGGACGCATTGCAGGTTGTTGCTATCAAACTTAATCAGGCGCTGCGCTGCAACATTGGTTTTAATTTTTTTTTCGTGAGATCCTATTTTTTTTCTAAAATAAAAGTAGCCTAAGTTACTCCTTGTTACATCAGCTATCTGCCAGTGAAAGTCCCGTCAAAATCGGTCCAGCCATTTCAGAGATTAGCCGGAACAAACAGACAGACAGACAAAAATTGTAAAAAATGTTGTTTCGGTATAGGTAACGTGTATACATCCAAATGCACTTAGTAAAAAGCGGTTATTTTAATATTACAAACGGACACTCCAATTTTATTTATATGTATAGATGTAAGGCCACGACCGAACGGGGGGGGGGGGGGGGCTGTATTGAGAAATTGTATGCTTCGAAGCAAACATAGGAATTAGATTTTAGAAGGATGCTGCATTATATATCTGTCTATGACATAGATCTACAATTATATGTATACAGAGTGATTTAGAAACGTATGCTACCCTCTAAACCCGCGCTTTTTTAGAGCATTTGTCATCCAAATTGCTCACGAAGGACTCCATTGTAATTTTGTTATATATAATATAATAACATGTATGGCATAGCTCGTGTGAACATTTTGTCGTCTAGTGAGCACGTGTAAATCCAAACTATATTGCGTCTCATCTAAAAATCTCCATTACGTTGATGAAATACTTAGTATTCGTAGATTTATTCTCAAGACATTGAGCCTAGATACTACCTACCTACAGTAATTATTATGATAAGATATAAATCGATTGTGTATTCACGTGCAAATATTATGTGCGTCAAGTGCAAGATTATTCGTAAGCTGACTGTATAGTTTACGTAGACTATGAAGTATACGGTTAGCTTACGAATAATCTCGCACTTGACGTCTTCCACTCGCAAACTAACCCCCTAATTTATAGACGTTATATAACTTCACCAAACGTAACATAGTACTGCGCAAAGCAAAACCCTTGTGCGCAGTACTATATGACGTTTGATAAAGTTGTAACATGTCTATAAATTCGGGGGTCAATGATTTTATCCGTTTGTTAGAGCATCCTAATCTAGTAGTTCACAATTTAAAAATTACGTTTAGAATTAAACACGGCACTGGTACCTACATACAAAAACACTATGACAGAGCTGCAAATCAAAATTCAATGTTTTGCGAGTGAAGCTGCGTCCAAAAACTAGTTTAGAAATAGTTACAAAATAACGCAGAGAATATATATACGAAAGAATATGTCTGCAAGGCCAATGCTATTGTATTGGCCTTGTAGATGTTTTGTATTTTTATATTATATTGACAACGCTTGCCAGTGGCGACGCAGCATACTAACTTACAAAACGGCTTAACACATCTGTAAGGTTACGAGTCATTGAAAGTGTTGGCTGCGATTTGATGATGCAGGTAGCTCCTGGGCTCAATGTATTGATGTATTTATTTACATCAAATGTAATAAAAGAAAATCTCTATGGTAGGCGGCTTTTTATTTCCTTGCTATGACATTGTTAGAGGTTTACACTCAGTGGCACGAAAACAATACTATCCGGAATATCAATATTGTTATAAAGCAACCTCACTCATATAACCTTAGAAGGATTTAAATTTAAATAATGTCACGAAAATAAATCCAATTTCTTATAACTAGGTGACGCAACATTGATTTGTCGGGGTGGTTATTTATCGGATGAAAAATACACAAGAAGCATCTGTATACTCAACCGCTGCTTAAAGTCTAAGTCCAACTTAACGCTTTGAGATGTCGCGTTCGTCTCAAATGTGAGTACGGTATGAGTAACCGGCGGTATGTGTGCAGGTTGAGGCCAAACGAGCGTAAAATTATGAGCTATGGGTCGAATATTTTTTGTTTTGTTAATGCCCCTTTGGGGTCTCTTTGCGCCATCGTGAGTCACAACCCGGACTTTTATATAGAGAGCAGCGTAAATTGTGCGACTTACGAATGACAAAATTAGGCTCGTCTGGTCTCACCCTAAATTTATACCATTGACTAGAATCTTTAAAAACAACATTAGTGGGCTTACAGGCGATAGCATTTCGTTGATTGCGGTAGACGTGCTCAAGTCATATGTTTCTTATTATTTGGCTGCTTGCAACTCCATTTGAACGCTTCCTTTGTTTGGATATTTGAGAAAAAAAATAATAATAGGTAAACTTCATTTGTATCCTAAAGATATTCTACTATATTTTTATATTGGGATCTATCGACATTGATATAGCTGTACCCGACCTGGATATCTCCTGAACCAGTTATATAATATTAATACTTAATTTGGATTATTTTTTTTCGGGAATCTTGGCAATTCTTGTGTTTATGGATAACATCATAGTGAAGCTTCTTGTCCCTTATTTCCATTTATGTCTCCAGCTTTTGTAAAATGTATGTTATTGCCATTGATTCAAAGCATATAGTTTGGAAATTACCTTTAAGTAGGTACGTGGGTTAGATACAGCTAAGTCATCCACCCATCACAGATCGAACTTTAAAATAATTGAAACGATAATCGATCTTATTTTAAATAGTCTACATAGAAATATTTATAAATATATTTTAGCCACAATTATTTTTGCTAACTTTTAAGATTAATAATTAAGTTTTATAGTTATGTATGTACAAATTACAAAATATTGTTGTAACCATAGACATAATATTAAGTTTATGGTTGTAGCACAGTTATTATAATTACCTGTGTATTAAAAGATGTATATTTGTACTATTAAGGTTTTTTATGAATTTCTTTTAACATAAAATATTTCTCTTGAAATGCGGGCATTGGGCCATATTTTATGCAACATATTTTAAATATTGTGCATAAACCACTATCATCTTATATGTGTATTGAATTGGGAATAAAATGTAATAATAAATTTATTTGTTTTATTTCTGGAATTTAATTTTGAGGACAATTTTACGACTGCACCAATGGGTAAGGATTAAGACACATGTACTTATAGAATATTTTTTTATTTAGGAGTGCCTTATGAAACCACCATTTTATCCAGTTACAATGTTCCCTTCCCATGATGCTGTGAATTCAAAATACTTACATGAAAACCCTGATCCATTATACCTACTACACACTTTGAAAAAAGAAATAAGAATTGTGAGAATCTGATAGCATTAGTTAGACAATTATTTCACAATTGTTGCCTGGTTGAGTGTACTGTGCAGCATTTTGTGACAAACTCTCACTCGGTTGCATATTCAATGCATGATTAATAATAATATATAACCCTTATTGGCAAAGAAAAAAATACTATAAATACATAATTTAAATAACTATTAACCTTAAAATTAATAACCTTGACAATATTAAGATCACAGAGGTCATATACACAAAACAGCACAATATACCTCCTATTTATTGTTGTGACATAGGTGAGCAATATTCAAATTGTATTTCCAAATTTCTTACACATTGTGAGAATTAAATATAACAATTCAATACTATTTAACCTATTAGGAATGAAAAAATATTATCAATAAGTATGTAGTTAAATACTTAACTAGTAGTCTTAAAACTAATAACCTTTGCAATTTCAATATCACAAAACCGGCCCAATACCTACCTACCTACCTACCTACTGTATCATGTTGGGACATACTAAAGCAATATTACATTTTAATTGCCAATACTTCTACAACCTATATATTATTTTATTTATGAGTTACAGAATACAATTCAAATACATTCAGATACTTACACAAATGCGTATTTTAAATTGTATTAACGACTAGCAGCTTCCCGCGACTTTGTTGGCGTAAAAAGTTAAACGTACTAAGTATAATTTAAAAAAAATTGCCTGGCAACTACATCTATGCATGACCAAAACTCTTCTAGACCATTTAAATGAACCCAAACTTGATGGGTCTACTCGACTTTCTTAATCAATTTCCAATGACTATCATCTGGCTTCATCAGACCCTGACAAATATTTGTCAGAAAGATACTCGATGGCTCATAACAGAACTGAACAAACAAACTGAACCACCTCACCTCGTCATCTCTGCCAGGCAGGTATTAAATCACCAAAGCAGCTCAGCTGCTCTGAAGTCTGATCATAGCAATAGCTGGGACATAGCATGGATATCTACAGCTGGGCAGCAGCTTAATTATGATTAAACATGTAATTCCTGCAAGAATTACACATGGTCTGCCCACTATACTCTCAGTGATGGTGATGTAAATGTGGCGACAACCATATTTCACAAGTTTGTCCCAAGACAAAGCAATCTTGTTTATTTGCTGATTAGTGTGTTGTAGTATGGATCAAGCTTGGCGATGTTGGTATGGTGTCAGCATGATATATAGTAAGAACATTGGCATATATAGCTCGGAACTTCTTAGAAATTAATTACACTGCCCACATATAGAAGTAAGTATCTTGCCAATGATTCAAATACTGTATAATAGGTCCGCAAATAAATGACATGACTGGAATTTTCTTAGACATAGATGACAATAAACTCTCTATAACATTCTTTGAGTAACCATTGTACATTGGGCTTCTTAGCATGTATAATACAAGGCCTAATTTTCTTCGACTGAGCTCCAGTCTCTGCTCATATGACAAATCTTTTATATGCTTGTTGTACATTTTCAGACTTGCTATGTCAATACTGAGAGCAACCAGCCACTGCTTCCAAGCCCTCGTTCCAAAGACTTGCATAGCTGCTAGATGTATTAATGGCTTTAATATTTGCAATGTCTCCGCACACACAAGGTCTTTGACTTCGTTGCCTGGTTTCGGTTGATTCTCCTGAATTTTGACTGGCTGCCAGTCGCGGAATGCTACCGGCGGAGCGCCGTCTACACTTCGAATCACTCTACCAGATCTTCGAAGGGTAAAAAATGAGTTTGAGTTCTCATCTATCTTATTCCCTTCTGTAAATTTCTTTCTCTGCAGTGGAGCTATAGGGGGATGTGCAATGGGGACCTCCTTGTATCTGTAGAGCAGGACGAAGGCCGAGCAGCACTTGAACAGCTGCAGAAGCGTTGCTAAGGTCCATTTACCTCGATTCCCCCATCTGTCCTTGATGACTAACTCTAAAAACACTTCACTGTAGTGTACTATCGTTAGTCCGAGTTTGATCTGCTCCTGTAAACCGTAGTATGGCTTTTCACTGCCGTACGCCTCTCTTATAAGCCGGTCGTTGAATAAAGACAACAGCTTCGATAAGGAATAAACAAGTTCTGAAACTATGGGCGATTTGTTTATCTTACCGGCGACGAAGTATGATGACCACGTGGCCACCGTCTCCACATCCGTGATAACGCCCGGGTTGTTGATCACCCATCGTTTATATATGGTGTAAAACTCATTTATAGATAATTTGTCCATCTTCAAAGGTAATATACATGTATTTCCAAGAGGATTAAAGTGATTCAAAATCCCAAAATGTTTGTGTAGTAACTTTGTTGTTTTTAATGCAACCAATGCTTAAATTGCCTCATAAATATTTCTTTTCTTCACAAATTTTGTAATGTAGGAAATATGAAAGAAACTCGACTTTCGCCCTCGTCGAATACGTCTGGTCACTGACTCATAGTGCGCCGATTGCCAACGTTAAAAATGAAGAAAAATATGTAACCTTCTTCTTTATTTAGGTTGGCAATCGGTGGCGGCGGCGGCGGCTACAAAATAGTGCAAGTTTTGCCAGTGTCAAGTAAATTGTTGGCGAGTAGTACATATCAATGAATGAGGTGCTCATATACATTTCAATCAATTCAATTTTTACAGTAAATGGCTCCACCGATCTTCGGTGATTTTTCCAGTGTCAAGGTGAAAAAGGAAAAAAAAAATAACGCAAATTATGTCCGATGAGCAATTAAGAATAAATTTTAGTGGCGTTGAGAATCTGTAAAAGAATACTTTAAAAACTATCTACTTAAATACGTGAGTACACAAAATAAGCTAATAATATAAAGAGATGCGATGAACCAAAGACAGATAAAGATAGACAAAGGAAGATGTAAATTAAATGTAACGTAAATGGAAAAAAAAAACATAACTTTATTTTATTCTTGGATATAAATTTATCTAGGATGTATATCAAAGGAGAAAATACTAATGTCAGTAATCATATACATTTAGAAGTGAAGGAAATTAAAATAAGAAAAAAGTTAACTAGCTAAACTGTATATCTGTGGCTCGTAGATAAGATCGACAGAGAAAGATTATATAGTATACGGTAGACAGTTGTTATAGCTTCACTTTACAAGTTTTACCAAGATGTCCGGTAAATTTGCTATAAAGTTTCCACAGCAATATCGATAAAATAAAAAATAATTTCATAATGATCATTATCATCAAGAGCACTTATAGGGAGTATAATTAAAGCAATGATAAAAAAAGAGTTACCCGACACTGGTAAAAATGGCACTATTTCGTTGCAAATTGCCAACCTAAAAAAATAAGAAGATGCTGGGTTAGTTTTCGTCTTTAGATTAGTTATTCGCTGTGCACTGAAATCCTTAGTCTCTGGTGCACGCCTTCCTTGGGCGAAAGCAACCAAAAGCAAGTAAAGTGAGTGCAAAATGGAAAATAAACAGTAAATAATTTAAATTTATATATGGTCAACTACTAATGTGCTAAATCAGCGTTATTTTCTATTAAAGTATCAAAAGCCTGACGTCAAAAATGGACGGCAACCAAGAAGAGCCCGATGCATCCAGGCCCTTCAAGGACGACAATCAAGGACTCGGTGCCCCGGCCCTGGCCCAAAATAAGAAAAACGTTTTCTGGATGAGTGATTTTTCTGGTTGCTTCTCGACCGTGATATCGCTATTCACGCGGGCGGACCTCAAGCCATCGAAAGGTGAGTGCTGTTATCGAAAAATGTTTGTTGAATTTCACATTTTTCTATGCATTTTGGTGTCTATAAATAGATTCGAGCTCCCAAGGTCGCTGCGCTACGCATGTCTCGAGGCTTGGTATCGGACAAATTATTGGATTTTGATTGGTGCTGGTGCAGTCTGTGTGTATTGTGTTGGCAGTACCTGTGTTGTGTACTGAACGGCGTCATTCGGGGCTCGGAGTCGTAACCACTGTGACGTTACGTTAATTGTCTGTGGGAAGCAACTTGTTGCTTTGTTTGAATTAATTCAAAGAAAACATTGTTTTTAAAATGATGCTGAATCTACTAAATTATTTCGCCTACAAAGCCAGAGTAAAAGGTTGGTAATCAATGCATTTTATAGTTTTCTAGAAGTTCATTGTGTATTTCTTATGTCCTGTGTTGTTCATATTGCAAGTGCTAGCGGGTAGGTTTCTTGTGAATGTAATACCTTATTTTATCTGAGTCGGAACAGATCATCTGCATGACCTTTGAGTCTTAAGACATAACTTACATAGATTTTCGAATTGTGTAATGTTTGTAATTAAGTAATAAACAAATATAACTAGAGCAACACCCTGGTACATCCACCAAGTACCATTTGTGATGATTTTTGCAATATTGATATCAAATCAATGTACTAGGTAAATGTATGTCCTCATTAATCCACTAATGTGATAATACATTGCACAATATTAATTGATTTCTAGATGAAAATGATGGATTTCATCTCTCTTTGACATAGTCCATCTCACTCTAACATGGCCAAATAGGCGAAAATTACAGTGTACATAACCTAGATTTGTATCTAGGTCACAAGTTTTTCAACAAAAATCATAGAACTGTGGAGCAATATTATATTTATCTTAATTTGTGAGTAATGCCTTTCTATTATCATTTAATTATGGTAACACAACCAATTATTGGTAGACTTTTGAACAAGGTGACTTAAGTATTATGGAGCCGTTACTTGAGGGCAAACATTTGAGCTTATCGCACAAAGTTTGAACCTAGTGAGATTCAGAGATTTGGACCCTTGGTACAAAAAGTAAGGACATCTCAAGCAAGGCTTTTCTGAGAAAGCTGTTCATTAGTTCGCATAAACTTACTATCTCTTCATCTTGCGCTAATATGAACGCTCGCGTCCATGCTTACACTTAGGCCTCGGCCTCGAATTTAGAGGGCAGCGGGGCGGCGGCGGCGGCGGCGGTGACGCGGGAGCGGCAGGATCTTATGCGTAAAATCAAATGGACCGGATCTCGAAAACAGCGGCGCGGGGCGACCAACGAGCTCCGCTCCCGCGCCGGCGGCGGCGCGCCGCCGCCGTCCCGCTGCCCGCTAAATTCGAGGCTGAGGCCTTAGAGCTTGCCCGATAAAGCGATTAACGCGCGTCTCGACTCGCGCGCTTGTCACGCGTTTGAATTCCTGTTGCGCGCCTAATACTAGCGCGTGATAGTAGCGCGTTATGTTGCGCTACTTACCAGGGATGGATTTAAATATAATACTTGCACCCTCTGCCAATGTTGCACATGTACTGGACGCAAACAGGAGCTGCTCTAGCATCTCGACTCGAAAGCGGCACACGCATATTACCCACGATATACTAAAGTCGACTGCACACGATTCACACGCGAATGGAGAAATTGGGCGTGTGTGAGTGGATAGTATATATCTCGCAATCGCGCGACCCGATAGGCGGTTGTCGAGTCGTCCGTAAAACGTTTCATCTGGACAAGATCTTATAAAGATCTCCTCGCGCTAAACGCTCGCTCTGTTCTAAGCAATTTTTTTCGCGTCTATTATGCTTCGCCGTTGGCAGAGGATCTTCATATCAAATTACTATGATTAAGAAACCGATTGCGACTTTGTTTTGTACTGCTACATTTACAGTTTGATAGGAGAAGCCGTTCTTTGTATATCATCATTTGACAGTACATTCATTGCTAACTGCCGTAAGTTTTGTTTTGTGTGCATAAGAAAATCCAGGACCTTATTAGTGACACACTCTCGGGATTATTAGACCTCCTTTTATGTCATGTTTTTTTATCAATTATCGTAAAATATTTTTTTATGCAATCACAGATAACTTGACATTTGAAACTGGCGTCTATTTATAAAGCGCAGTATTGATTTTATATGATACAGTTGCACCGGGCGGCCGGGGCTCGATGTTGGGATTTAATTGATTGAAATACTGGTATATACAATTATGTCTCTGTCATGTGTGTGCATTATATATATATTTTGTGTGTAGGTATAGCCTACAATCAAAGTGAATATAACGTAATTGTTTATACATAATAGAGGATTAAAAACATGTATTATTTTCATGTTCAACGAAACTCGTGCATGAATTTAAATATCCTTAAAACAAAACAATATTGTAAGGCCGTGTTCGATATTGCTTCGCTGCGGAGTTATAATTTGAAACTTGGACGTTTCTTGAGCTATGCTTAATACATCGACTGCCGAGTGCGAACTTCATCAGTTGTAGCATAATTCATTTTTTTTGTAAAGGTTGTGTGGGTTTCGTTCGTTCGACCTTAGATCGTATTCGACACGTTTTAGAAAGTGGGCGAGACAATCTGACGCCCACTCCGTACTTATCTCAACATTATCTCGTATTATCTCAACACAGCCCCACCCCTTATACAGCTCAGCTTCATTTTACTTTTAAAAAATATACAATCCTTTAGTAGGTATAAGTATTAACTTATTTTTATTCTCCCTTCAACGTTATTATGTTAATGTACTGTCTTGGAAATCCATTATCGTATGCTTTGTTAGTCTATTACGAACTCCTTAGAACGTAGGGTTATAATATATTATTTAATGGAAGAATATCTTAGTATTTTAAACATTCAACGTCACTCAAAAAATATAAAACTTTCACGAATATGATCTATTTTTAACAGTTTTCCAAAAGGAGGAGGCTTTTTTTTTATTTCTACAGTATGACTTTCTTTCAATCAGCAATTGATAAACTGGATTCATGTAACGCACATGTGTTCTATAATTAAGCTGTCGAGTTTCCTAGATAACTAAATCAAGAATTAAAAAAAATACCCTTAATTTTTTCCGTTATTTTTTCGGAAACCAATTCAATACGACTAAATAACGAAGTTAATTATAATTTAGATTAATTATATCATCATATTTATATTTAACGAGCTGCGGGGTTATTTTAAACCATTCGAAATCGATATCGGGAACGGAAACGAAAACTTCCAAAATGGATTACCGCAATAGTTATTATAATTTTCGAATTTGATTATCTTCGATGTATCTTGGTGACAATACCAAATCGGTTTTTTAAAGAGTTTCCGTCGGAAAGCCCGTCGGGAGTGACACCAACATCGGAAAGTTTCGAATCCGTTTCCGATGTCGATTCCGAATGATATAAAATAACCCACCAGGATCACTACCAACTGCGCTAATCGGACCGTCAAACAATCTGTGTAGGTATGTCTGGATTGTTGAATCCACAGATATATGAGAGGAGATATGTTATGAAAGCGGTGGGCTTGCGCACACATTTGGCCATAATTAGGCTAACATAGAGTTGTCGCCGTCAGTCGACTGCAACTGTACGTCGGTATCGGAGTTCTAGCTTTTTTTTAAAATGCCGTGTTATTCCGTGGTTGTGTGCAAAAATACTAGCAGCAAAGTAAACTACGCGAAAGATGGAATCTCATTTCATTAGCCAGTATTAAGTATTTTATTTATTAGTCTTTAAAATCATTAAAAACAACAAATAAAAAAAATATTTGATGCCTTTATTATGTTATTTTAGTTTTTATGTAGCACAACGACATTTTAATTTTTGTAAAAAATACATGGCTCTTTAAGTACCACCTATGTTCGCTACTGAGTGAGTGTACGGCGCAATGGACAGATCGTCTAACGATACTTTGAATAAACTGGTGCGTCGCGTGGTACGGCCGCTGTATACGGCGACGACGCAGCACGCACCGAAGAGACTTCGTATTGGTTGGTTTTATGGAATTGCATGTGTTTTGCGGCGAGTGGTGGGGAACAAAACGGAGACAGCGAGTTCCCATATATTTTGAACCGCACGGCATATCTATCATGATCTGTGGTTGAATCTGTGGTATTTACAACAGAGGACGACTGGGAGGTGCCGTACTCGGCGCTGACGAGCCTCACGTACCTGGGGTGCGGCGCGCAGGGCGTCGTGTTCTCGGGTCACTTCCGCGGCGAAATGGTCGCCGTCAAACAGCTCGCTGACTCCACCGAGACCAACATCAAACATCTCAGGAAACTCAACCACGAAAATATCGGTGAGTTATTGAGCTAAAGGTATAAACAACTTGACACCCTATCTGTCGGACCGATTTGTAGGGTCTATACTAATTGGTATGTACATTACTATAGCCGAATCCGACTTGCCTCTTGAGATGCCAATTTGTAGGGACCCTACTGATTAGGTGCTAATAGATTGGTCGTTCGTAGATGCTTTTAAGGCCGGAGATTAGTACGCGGCAAGTTACTGCAAAGGATTTTGTAGGCGCACACGATTTTAAATCTTGTATTATTATTAACAGCAATCATATTTCATTGATATCGTCACAAGTAGGCTTGAGCAGCGGCTAGCTTTGATATACCTCGGCTGGCTTCGGCATGCCTCGGTGTTGATTCGTAACTCTTGATGGAATGTAGAATAATATTTTTTTACACCAAATGTACATCACATTGGCAATGAATCCCACGCTAAGCTAGAAGAAACATTATAAATATTTTTTGCATAATACTAACATGTCTTAAAATAATTAGTACGAAATTCAACAGTAAAGACTCCATGTCACTTTGAATTATTGTTTTTTTTCTGGAATACAAGATAAGCCGGTGGATGCGGGCGGAGGCCTATGTCCATTTATCGACATCTCGGCTGATGGGTGAATGGATGATATAAGTTTCGTAAACTGTTTTCATTCTTATTATATCAGCGACAATAAAAAAAGATCTAACAATAAACACAATGGATTTTTTTTTAAATAGGAGAATGGAATAGAGAGGGCGTTTCAGTATTTTCATGTCTCTCACCTAACATGTATTTCCCCCTTCCTAGTGAGGTTCCGAGGCGTGTGCACAATAGCCCCATACTGTGTTATCATGGAGTTTTGCCAGTATGGGCCGCTCTTCGAGTTCCTGCACAGCGGGGCATGCTTCGCGCCCAAACAGATTATGAATTGGGCCAAGCAGATAGCCAACGGCATGACCTATCTGCACTCCAATAAGATTATTCACAGAGATCTCAAGAGCCCTAAGTAAGTCCTTATACCACACCACTACCGCACTGCAGCTAAAGTAAATTATCAACATTTTGGAACGAGCATGATATTAATTAGCGATAAAAAACAATACTGTAAAAAAGACAAGCCCGCCGAGTGTTTAGATGGTTCTATAAACGTTGCATTATAACTGTCTATAAATTTGGGGTTTAATATATAATCATTTTACAACATCATAAATGTCTTTCAGCATCCTGATAGCCGACGATCTCGTCGCGAAAGTGAGCGACTTCGGCACAAGCCGAGAGTGGAACGACGTGAGCGCTGTGATGAGCTTCACCGGGACGGTCGCCTGGATGGCCCCCGAGATGATTCGCCACGAGCCTTGCTCTGAGCGCGTCGACGTGTGGTCCTATGGGGTCGTCCTGTGGGAGCTGCTGACGCAAGAGGTGCCGTACAAAAATCTCGAGACCCATGCGATCATGTGGTGCGTCGGGACGAACACTATTTCGTTGCCCGTCCCGGCCATGTGCCCGGAAAGTCTGCAGCAGCTCTTGAGTCAATGCTGGAGTCGGGTGCCTAAGAACAGGTGAGGCTTCGATCATGGTAACTCAGGCTAGTTTGAAAGCATATTCTGTTTTCGTTTGTGATAAGTCTACGTTTGGCATTCATAAAGCAAGATTGATGGAATGAAAACATTAAAGTTTAACACCTATGGAGTTCTGGTTGCCCTTAATTATGCCTCTTGGGGACCAGAACCTATCCATGAACTTGGGACTCCTCCGTCTTGCTACGTGATTGTTCCCCGTTGACTTCAATCTGGGTGTTTTCAAGTCGAGAGTGAACAGGTACCTTCTAGGCAAGTATGCTCCATCGTAGATCTCATCATCACTTACCATCAGGTGAGATCGAGATCAAATACTTGCCTATAACGCAATAAAAAAAATAACTTGTTGGAGTTGTTCTTTGAATGAGATAGTTTGTCTTAGATATGTATCGGATTTTATATACTCTAATGTTTCACTGTCTATGTGTATGTTGTTTTTGTTCTATTTGTCATTGTTTTAGTTTTTTTATATTATTCATTGACAGACCAACTTTTTTACTTCTTCTAGTTAGATCCTGGATCATAAATTGTAGCGTTGCTGGTTTGTCGGTTGATAATACCGAGTCATCTGTAAGAAGTGTGAATTTGAGTCCTGTGCCATTTATATTTATGACTAAGTTATTCCAGTTTAGGGTCCTAAAGACTTTAGCAATGCTGAGAAAGGTTTTGGTGAGAGAGGATCTCCATCTTACGCCTTTTGGGGGGAAACTTCCACCTGGGACTCTAATTTTACCTGTGCTGAGCTGTTGTAGTAGATTTTTCTCATTAGTCTAATATAGGCTTTACTTAGTTCGGTACCAAGCAGTCGATCTGGCGATATTTACCCAGTTACTGTACCACCAGGCCGCCGTTCAAGATCATAGCTGCTCACCTGGAAATTATCGGTAACGAGCTGATCTCGTACAAGGTGGACTGCTTCAGCGCCACCCAGGCCGCGTGGCGCAAGGAGGTGAAAGAGGGCATGGATCAATTCTTCGTCAGGTAACTTGCACATTCTACTATCAGAAAACCATATTTTGACTTCTTCTTCTTCTCTCTTTGGGGCGGGTCAAGTACTAACACCTACGGGGAATCAAGAGGATGTTTGTCTTGTGAAGGTCGGAGGAGCCAGATGCGCAGGACGTGATCATGCAGCGCCGCGAGGAGATCAAGCACGCGCGGGACCTGCGCCAGGTCTACCAGAACCAAGTGTTGCTCGCCAACGAGCTCTACATAGAGGCCTCCGCCGTGAAGCTGCAGCTCGAACAACGCG
Source organism: Pheosia gnoma (assembly GCA_905404115.1). Taxonomy (NCBI): domain Eukaryota; kingdom Metazoa; phylum Arthropoda; class Insecta; order Lepidoptera; family Notodontidae; genus Pheosia; species Pheosia gnoma. Next base: position 9,261,021 of record FR989898.1, read on the forward strand.
AGCGCGAAGTGGCCGAGTGAGTTTCTAGACTAGATTTTTTTTGGATTGGATTCCGCGTGGTATTTAACAAAAAGCGAACGAAGTCGCGGGTAATATCTAGTCTAAAATAAAAATAGTAGCCTAAGTTACTCCTTGTTTCATCAGCTATCTGCCAGTGAAAGTCCCGTAAAAATCGGTCCAGCCATTTCAGAGATTAGCCGGAACAAACAGACAGACAGACAGACAAAAATTGTAAAAAAAAATGTTTTGGTATATGTACCGTGTGTACATCCAAATGCACTTAATAAATAGCGGTTACTTTAATATTACAAACAGACACTCCAATTTATTTATTTTTTTGTATAGACAAGACATTTACGAAAAAAGCGTTGACATCTGCAAAGTTATCAAACTGTGTCGCAGTGTCAGCGCCCACCTCTTACAATTATCACACTTATAGTAAATTGCTCCAATAAACAACTACATAAATTGGTCTGAAACATTTGTTTGAATATTTAAATGGCTCTGATTCTATGGGGTTTATCTGATTGTTTATAAACCCTGAATATAATATTGTGTGACGGTGTTAAATAAAAATAAGCGTAGAGGGCTTTTGTATGATTTTTTATACTATTTTGTCAGAATGAACTCGCATCCTGGGAAGAATACTAGACGGGTTTTTATGATACTTAGCAAAAAAATATAACTTATAACCTGGGGCAACAGTTATCATCCCGGTTCTTAAAATATCCTAAAAACTATCTCAAAATTGTTGGTACGGTAATAATAATTAACATCTAGGATACTTTTTGTTCCGGGAAATTAATGGCTTACCACAGTATTGTAAAACAAATAAAATCCCATTTGTACGAAGTCGCGTATACGCATAAACACGCACTATAACTGTATAAACACACTCAATATGCATAAACAAACACTCAATATGTATAAACAAACACTCAATATGCATAAACACACACTCAATATATATAAACACACACTCAATATGTATAAACACACACTCAATATGTATAAACACTCACTCAATATATATAAACACACGTTCCCCTCATTGCAGACGAGAGAAAGCGCTGAAAATGTGCCGTTGCCTCCACCGCAAGAACATAAAATACCACCGACAGACAAGCTCGTCCTCGGATGGCGTGCGCGCAAATATGTTAGCTAAAGATAATCGCCACAAGAAGAAGGACCCGATCCCCGCCCAGATTGTAGTGAACTACATCGAGAAATCGCACGCGCAGACCGTCACCCTGGCTGTCAAGAACCACGAAACGAAACTGCCCTGCGTGTGCGCCGACAGCGTCGAGAACAACAACATCGCCACCGTTGTTGAGAAGCAAGAAACGGTTATCGAGAAAAACGGCAACGTTGACATAAAAACAAAGCAACTCGTCAACGACAATTTCAAAGGTAACATTGCTCATGTTTAAATACATTTTTGGGCTGATGCTCTGATAGTTTTCTCTGTGTGTTTTTGTGACCACTCTGATGGGGTCTGGCAGGGATACAGTGATGGATTTTGTAACTTTGGTTATCACATTTTTCACACTGTCACACGAGTAAGTGAACCGCAGTTCGGATTACAATGTTAGCTATACTCTTAAAAGTATAGACAGCATATTTGGCAGCAGGCAGATTTTATTTGTCTGCGTTTTTACTGGCAAATTGTACATTTGAGTGAAACATTGTTTTTCAAGATTCCCAGGAGAGTATTTCAGTGTTATTGTGTCAGTAAAATATCTACTTTACTGATAGATTTTGGGGGATATTTAGGGATCGCCATAGGCCTTCAAATGCTGAAAAGGATTGATTTGAAATACCCGAACTTCGTACACGACACTGGGAAATGTACACGAAATGGTTACGCAATTTAAAAAAAATTTAAGATAACGTAAATATGCTTCAGAATGAATATTTTCTTACTCACATAATAATAATATAATAGCATCGTAGAGAAAGTTAGGCTATAGAGAAAATGTTAAACATTAAAAAAAATGTAACCATAGAGTTTCTTGCCCTTCTCCATAGGAACGTCATTCCGAACGGGCAATAGAACATTATGTCACAATCATGACGATTTATAAATACAATAATGGCTAAGGCACACACAATAGTTTGATTCCGATTCTAAAATGGTAGGTTCGAACTTTGATTTGACTAATACCTAGTCACGTTAATTTGTGAAGGCGTATTGCAAACGATGGTCGTCAATGGTGGTCTTTATAATACATGTTAGGTTTATTCTTAAATATAATGGATTCCATGTTGTTTGAATCTCAATTGTTGTAATTTCGCTGTCGAATTTATAGATACAACAAAATATATTTATTGAAAAATGGCAGTTGTGGCCCTGTCGCAAATTGTCATTATCCTACCAGTTAAAAATTACTGCTCTATGTGTTGGGTTTGAGCGAAGGCAAAGGCATTTCCGAATTTAGCCGAATATTAACATAATCTAAACACGACAAATATGTATAATGGTTTTGTAAACGTGAATAAATTTAAAATGTTGGACTTTTAAATTATATGTGATGCCGTTACAAATGTATTTAAACTTCTATAAATTCGACCGTCAATATGTTGTATCATGTATACCAATAGTACATAATAGGTGTGTCTGAGGTGCAGACTTTAAAACAATTAAAAATTAAAAAAAAAAGTATAATATAGGTAAATCGAAATGCTATTATTAAGTCTTTAAAAAGTATATCTCATCTAAACAGTTTGTTTTTTAATAGTTTAATTTTGTACGGTACAAACAAACCTATAGTCCATGAATCATGCTTTTAATGATAGAATTTTCTTATCTGTAACCATTTTCAATTGTTCAGCTTTTTTTTATAAGTCCGCACTTATTGCTCAACAACAGAAAGTCTTAAGTAACGATTACCAAATAAGCCGCAGTTAAGTGTTCTTTTTCCAAACGAGTTACTGGCACGACTCGAGTTTTATTTTGTGTACTTGTGTACTTTTGAATCGGGGCCAATATAAACCGTTCCAATTCACGTATCGATCGTTTTCATAGGCTATGACGGACTGAAGTATAAATGGTGGATGGCAGCAATTTTTTTTCTCATCTAATCCGATGAATTATAAGAACATCTTGCCTATCCGCGGTCGGCAAGGCTATACTAAGCGTAGCCCGTTCTTAAGTCGGCGACTGAACAACTCGTATCATTGTCACGTAACGCGGTATGTGAGCATTCGTGCAGTCAGTACATGAAGCCGAACCATTCGCCGAGCGCTTCGCGTGTTCCATCTAGTTGTAGGTTTGAGACGAATCCGATCTAATGTTGCGTCATATACTCGTAGTATAGCGCACAAGAGTTTTGCTTTGCGCAGTACTATAAGACGTTTGAGAAAGTTTTATGACGTCTATAAATTCGGGGGTTTGCGTTTAGAACTGTTACCATATAGAGAAGTAATAAATTTTCAGTCCGCTATTACCTGTAATAACTTTTCCATGAACATTATTAGCTAACAGAGTTTTTGTGTGCTATAGTCCAATATGTAAGATGTGTGGGACTCAAGATGCTTACACCCTCGCTATGGAGTGACAATGCCATTGCTATTGTATTGAATGATTAGTCAATTGTTATAGAAGACCCTGAGAGGCTTACAGTCTTGTTTGAGACGCTGTAGCGCCCTGGTTGCTTTTTAATCGGGGCGCCAGTTGAGTTGCTTTACGTACAGGGTGGCTTAGAAAGGGTATACTAAGCCTGGCACTTGAGCTTGTTTAGTGCATTTGTAAACACTTGCGGAGGACTCTTTTGAGTTAATTTGTTTTTATAATGTTAATTATTATACTTATGTATAATAATAATTTAAATTCATGATATTTTTTAAAAATTGATAGGTTATTTAAATCAAATACAATGTGTTAGTGCCCTACTTTAGTCGGACCAGCACTTCTTTTTTTTTTAATGGATGGTCTCTAGGCGAAATTTGGGTACACCTCTACACACCCCTTCGGGATATACAAGCGTGGTGATGTTAATTTTGGACGTAGTTTATATGGCAGCTATTTCAGCTCTAAATCAAAGGAATAAGAGACTAGTCAGTATTGACTTATGTTTAGTTTGTTCACTTGTCCATAAATTAGTGATAAGAGTACAACTGTTTCTATAGTTAAGCCGGCCTAATGTATTTATTTTGTATGCGCGAGGTTTTGTGTTTAAAACCACGTGTTTATAATATATATATATATATATATATGTATATGTATGTGTGTATATATATATAATAGTGAATATTATTATTTGGTTTTATCTCCGAATTGTCTATGATTTGTAAAAAAACGAAAAAAAAAAGTTTTAAGGCCGCCTCAGGCGCGCGTGCGCACTGTCAAAGCGCACGGCGTGTAACCCGAATTTCTGTATGTATAGTTTGCGCATTTTTTTTATATAAGTACTGTGTGATGGCAGTATGCGCGCGCTGGCCCGGCCCCTCGTCTAGTCTCTTCTACCCTATTTTTGTAATAAATAAGGTGACGATGATATATATTAAAAAAAAAATAAGCGATGAAGAAGTGGAAAGTCATATTTTTATAACATATGTTATGCTAAGCGAGCCGTGATGCGCCTTTAGCGGCTGAATACACTCATGCAGTAGGCAGAAATGCCTTCACCTAACTCGATAATAAAAAAAAAAATACAACCGAATTGAGAACCTCCTCCTTTTTTGAAGTCGGTTAAAAAGGCTTTTATTATAAGTATACTAAAGATCTATCTCCTGTGTATTCAGACGTAAGAGGCGAAACGGCAGATGAGTGAAAAAATAAGATGGAAATAAAAAATAAGTATTATTAAAATTAATATTAATATACATCATTTATAGAGCTTAAATTCGCTCAAGAAAATCGGTCGCGTAAATGCATCGTATGACTCTCTTAGGTTTGTTGTAAACAACATTTTCCCTATTCCGGGCTATAATTGTTATAGTCTCTTAATTTTACTGACCGCTGTTCTTTATACAGACTGACTAGTAAAATTTTTAATTTGTAAAATCTTTAAAAATAAATTATTTTGTTGCCGCAATACATTTGCATCGCATGAGACTTTTTTTTTTTGATAATTTCTGGAATTATTTATCTATCGATTGTGTATGGAGCATACATTTGTCAATTAATTTTTTGTGATATTTTTACATTATAATTAAATATATTTTTATTGTAAATTTTATATACTACTTAGTATTACGAAGCATTTATCGTACCGAATTTCGGTGTAATAATTTTAGTATTGATCTTAATATGGCGCTCGCTATACATAATATTGTGCGAACTAGGTCTGTCTTGCCAAAGCAAAAATTAAATTATGTTACCACATAAAAAATACATTTTTACACTCTACTGTGATTTTTTGGGTTCCGTACCGTACCCTATGCTGGTCAATGAATGTTTCTCTCAGTATTTTTTCTTTTGTATATCGGAGATCACGGTTTGTGGGTCCAATATTATCCTTCTATTACATATTATAATATGTGTGGTGTTGTTAGTTATATAGATCTCAAAAGACATGTACTTATGCATTTATTTTCCTATTTTAGTGCGTAGTATTATAGATCTCGATTATGTTACGTCACTAGTACGGGACCCCCGACGGGCGAGTTGCGACTCGCGTTTGATGAAGTTTTTTATTTTATTTTTTATGGCTCGCGCAGTTGGCTATTATGCCATGGCCCTAAGACTCGCTAACACAACTGATACACATTGGAAAACAATTTGAAATTATCGTTTTGGTATATCCAGATTTTTTTTTTCATACCTATTATTGAATTAATCAGCTCACAAGGTGAGGACTAATTAGTTTAAAATCATCGGTGATGCCTTGCAACTGAGCTTCGTCCAGACATAAGGGTCTTGATTTCTATGCAGGACAGCCGTATCTAATTTTTCTTTGTCTTCCCCTTTGCAATGGAGGAAAGTGGATGATTATCTTTCCAACTTCTCATATTTTCCTTTTGATTAATTTAGTTGCGGGATTCAAGACAATTAGCTTGTCTCCGGGGCTCGCCGTGGGTTGAACCTCGGCGTCTTCCTTGGTCATCGCTGTGGACCCTGTGGGATTACAGGAGTAATACTGTCATAAGTACGACGCCATTGTCATTTAATTTTGGGTCAATTGTGTTAGTTGGACTTAGGCGTTGTATAAAGACCTGTTCATACTTGCGCGGCGCGTACCGTGTCGTGCGTATACATTACACTTTACTCTCTCATATTAGTAGTGTGAACAGAGCTTTATGAACATGTTGCAACAAGCCTGCGCGTGGGCCACTTGCCGACTTGCTATAAAGGCGATTTTTGTACTTCAGTATGATTGTGAGGATATTATATACACTGCACTTAGTCTGTACTGTTTTTGACGACACTTTACTGATTGGAATCCCCCTTCGGCAAGATGGAGACAACTGCTCTACAGAGGGACGACGTTATATGAATAGGTAAATTGCACGACAACTGTGTCTCTCCCTCTCTTGTAGCTCTGTCCCTTTCTGTCGGGTGATTGATTCATCCGTGCCGAAGGTTTTTTTACTATTACGATTTCTGTGCTTAGGTGGCACTACATTTTCTTCGAACTTGTGCTAAGCTGGACTTTGAAACGAAATTGGATTACAAATACACTCACTCATTGTTTATAATTATCATTAATACATTTAACTATTTAATGTACAGCCATGGCCACGTTACAGTCTCGTTATGTGTAAAAAATGGATTGATTTTTCTAAATTTATGGCATAAAAAAAACTATATTGTCTCTGACTTCTATACAAATTCGTGAGTAGTGCCATCTAGCCACCTATTTAGTCTAAAACCATAGCGTACCTCCCCTTAAAGCATATTTTTTACCTGTTCTTGTTATAAATATTGTCTAGACAACAACTTCAGAATTTTCTTGTGTCATCATTCAATACCAACTCAATTCGGTTGCGGCTTTCAGCGAACGAATCAAATTAAGTGCGTTTGCGCACATTCCTCGCTGTGTGTGCGTGGCAATGGATCGCATCAGAGTAATATTTATAACAAAAGCTGTGTTAATATTTAAAATTAAAATAAAAACGTAAGTTTCACTTATTTTGAAAGAGTATCGATTATAGATGTAATGATTTATAATGTCTCTTCTCGTGACAGCTAGGTCACGTGACTGGCCCAAGTCTACGTCATCTGCCATTTCGACCAATGAGCGGTGTTAATTTTATTAAAGACTAGCTGTTACCCGCGACTTCGTTCGCGTGGTATTTAACAAAGACACAACCGTTGGCAACAGCCTACTCGCGTGTTCTGAGCCCGCGGGACGCATTTCAGGTTGTTGCTATCAAACTTAATCAGGCGCAACGCTGCAACATTGGTTTTAATTTTTTTTCTTGAGATCCTATGTTTTTTTCTAAAATAAAAGTAGCCTAAGTTACTCCTTGTTACATCAGCTATCTGCCAGTGAAAGTCCCGTCAAAATCGGTCCAGCCATTGCAGTGATTACCCGGAACAAACAGACAGACAGACACAAAAATTGTAAAAAATGTTGTTTTGGTATAGGTACCGTGTATACATCCAAATGCACTTAGTAAAAAGCGGTTATTTTAATATTACAAACAGACACTCCAATTTTATTTATATGTATAGATGTATAGACTAGCTGTTGACCGCGACTTCGTCCGCGTCATTAATTTTTTTTTATTTATGAACTGATTCAAATTAAACAAACAAAAATTATTAACTGAAGCTTACCGCAATACATGAGCGAAAACCGCACCCAAAGCGGTTAACACTCAAACACAGCCCAGACAAACATGTAAAAATTCTAGCAATAATTGTTTTTGGGTTCTATTGCGTTGATAAAGGCGCCCAATAATAGTTTTCCTCACAAATTTTCACAAACAGCGATCAGTTACATTTTTTTATATGTATAAAGATGATGTATCTTATGGGCTATCGTCAAAGAATACCTGCCGTGGCATATTATTGTATCATGATAAGGATAACGTAATGAGTTCCGCTTTGTGGGTTGGCTCCCCTGGTGTTACCGCATAGCGGCGGCGCTAGGTTGCAGCGCTGGTTTGGCAACGATTATATTTTTCGGTACTCTTTCAAATATAAATATTCTATTCACTCGATATAGTTGTAAACGAATTTTTTAAATGTATTCTACCAGGGCCGCACTACCCCTTTGTGTAATTAGTATGTTTTTGGTTCATTGTTTATAGAAAGTTTTATAAGATCATAAATGACAACTGTTCTTTTTTTTAAACCATTAGATTCAAATACTTCTGATATTTTGGACAGTGTTTTTCTTTTAAGATTCTGAGCCCTTGGATTCTTTTTTATATAGAATATAGATTAGCCTAATTTATGGTCTAGTCGCAGTTTAATCTGTAATAAGTGTGTTTAAAAAATTACGCATTGTAATTTTTGATTTAATAAATAAATAAAATGATCAATCAATGTTGATTTTTAGTTTACCCTGTTTGTGCAACTGCTGGGCAGAGATCTCTATAACTTTTTTTTTTTGCTTATGATCTGTGCAAATATATGCGATGTAACATCACAATCAACACATTTGTTTTTTTTTTGAGACTAGGAGAAATCAACTCAAAATGTGCAGTAGTTACCTCCAGGTATGTGATTTAAGTTTATAATAAACCTTATTTTTCTTTACTTTATGGATTTAGTAAACAATCTTGGCACGCCTTTTTAATTTAAATTGGATGTTTTAATTACAATTTTACATATCGATTAACGTTTTTTAACGTATTCGCGTGTGGGGTACTAATCATTATATTTCCTAAACGGGTATTTAAAAAAAATGCGTTAGAGATCTATCTACAAAGATTGTTTACTAAATCGGTAATATAAGGTAGACCTTGAGGTAGGGTTAAATAAAAATAATGTTTTCTTTAGTTTTTTTTATATGAATTCTAATTTTTGGCCTTTTAGTTGTTATCTTGAATTATTATAAGACCTACTGGGTTGATATAATCCTGTCAGATTTTTGGAATGAAAAAAATAATGTTATTTTTTTAAATAAACATTGTTTTCCACTTGTTTTACTAGTAAGTATTACAGCTGAATACAAACCTGGTCTTATTTTTCGATAAAAACATTTCTTCAATGGCTCGGCAAATTCGTCATTCCTGTAATCAGCTGATCGCCTCAGAATCCCGTCGTGGCGCGTACCTATCGGCGAAATATTCGCATCGTACGAAATTCGCCGCGCCGCGCCGCGCGTAACATTTTTCCCCGGAATTATTTTTAGAAAGGTAGCGGGCGGCGGGCGTTTCTCGCAAACGGAGACGCGCGCGCGGCCCGAGTGGACTGGAGCCCTATGCAGCCACCGGCGTTCCCTCCGACCGGCCCGACCACCGTCAGGGCGGCCCCGGGATCCGACGCTGACCTCGTCCTCCCGCCCCCGACCGGCGCCCCGCCGTTCCAATACAAATGGTATGTACCGTCTCCATAATCCACACCATATATTAACGAAAATAGGTTATATATTCACGAGTGTATCATTACAATGGCATCGGATAGGTTAGTCGGGATGCGTGTGCCGGCAAGCGTTGTTTGTTTTTGCTGTGCCGATATAAATACGCCACCAGGAAGCGGTTCGGCTGCGCGCGCGCACGACACTTGACACGTTTGTTATTATAATTCGGGGCGTTTGGCTGAAGAAAATATGAGATTATTTTTTCGCATTCGCCTTTCGTGTAAAATTTAAGGCAGGGCAATGTTTTTTTTACGGGGACGCGATTTTTTTTGTACATGTGTAAACAAAGTTAATAAAAATGTTGATCAGATGCAATGCACGATCCCCTTGAGAGCGTAAGCAGATAATCTTATGATATACTAGAGCGAGACGGACTTCTCATGTTCGTATATTCTTCCAAAACCACTTTGTCTTGCACATCCTCATTTTTCCATGATCTGGGAATTTGCACATGAATTTAGACGCGATCGGGAATGGAATCCCCACCTGATGGTTTCAAACCGTACGCGGATCGGAATTGATCGTTTAATGTTACATTGCAAATATTTATGCATGTTAGGTGTTTGAGACCGCAACAGAAATGCCTGTATATACCTCTTAGTGGCACTTGCGACGTGTTTATTTTTTTTTTCTCTTTTTAAAATTTTATTTTGGTTTTGGAATGCTTAGAGTGGTGTCAAGGGTTCAAAAATTAAAAGCCAACAGATGTTTGGTTGTATGTTGAAGGTATATACTCATCTATACTGAAATGATAATGAATGTTTACAGGATGTATGTAAGGTGTAATAAAAATAGTGTAAAATATTTTAACAGATGTATCAGTAAGTTACATGGATCACGTTGATGTATACAATAATTGTGTAAATGATGTTTTTTTTTAAATAAAGCGAACCAGTAGCGTTTGGCTATGCGCTCAGTACAGTCTTATAATTTGATTTATTTCCTATGAAATGGTATCTTTATAAACTTCTGTTGGCCCTGTTACAATATTTTACACTGTTATTGTTACACCTGATATACACAAACTATGTACCTACTTACATTAAGTATGTATATTATCAAAATATTATAAGTATTACGTATGAATATTGCTTTGGCAAACCTAACAGCAGCTGAAGTTAATTTTTAATTATGTCTATTAAGCGACAAAGTACTTACCGTCCTAACACTCAAACGCAATCACAGAGCGCCACGTGTAGTGACCTCTATATAACATGCTACGAAGCAAAGCTTTTTACACGCCGCCGATAGATGGCGCAGATCGCAACGTTCTATACAATTTACGAATTTTCATACAATCCTGAAACACGGCAAACAAGTTTACTCAGAAATTTAACATTAAGAAAGAGTTAATGTCACCCGGTACAAAATTCGTGTTATTTTCTACACTTTTAAGTAACAAAAGTTTATATAAGCTAGAGTCTAGATCCTTGATCGCCACTCTCACAACCGCTATGTTGCGAGTACTGCATTTGCTATTACGAGGGCAGTATTGTACTGTGGTGCCTTTATAAAAAAAACTTTTGTGTTATGTTTACTTAGCTATATAAGGTTTAACAAAAATAGTGTAAAATATTTTAAGGGTTTAACAAGAAGGTGATAACGATCACGTTTGTGTATAAAATATTTGTGTATGCAGTGTTTGATTTGTCTGTGAGAAAGCGAGACATACACAGACGATATGTAGTGCTGTTTTTAAGATTTCAAATAATTTGATTATTTTTTCGGCAATGTGAGCCTTATAGCCTACTGATGGACCCCTTAAAATATTTTACACTATTATTGTTAAACAATATAGTAGGTAACCCTAAAACAGATAAGCACTTACATAAATATTATGCTACGAACTACTATGTAACATAGCCGCAGCATGCCCATCTCCCGAATTGAAACCGGCCCGATATTATTGGATTTAAACCCGTATTAAAATAAAATAAATCGATTGGTCGACACGTGCAGCCATCTATTGGCCATTCATTTAAACTGTGTATTTAGTACGTTGCTCCTTTTAGCGCTTAGTCCATTTAAAAAAATAAGGTTTATATTCTTTCTGTATACAGGTTAGTAGGTATCGTAGGAGGGAACTCTTAATTTATTTATGGGTAATGATAATGGAGCGTTATGTTCTGGCGGCGTGGGTGCTAGGGAGAGACTGACAGACAATGGACGAGATCATGAACATGCGCCAAATCATGGTAATGTAGCTATTTGTAAAAACTAATCCTATATTAATCAAACAGACCCGATGTTAATTCTTGTCTTGTCCGCGTCTAGCAGTTCGCATATAGTTTTGATTGTGTCCAAGTCCTGCTATAGTTCTCCAAATGAAACATTAACTCTCTGAATTTCCATTGATTCAACAAACTATTATAAACAGAATTTTTTTAATGATTTTTATATACTAAAAATAAATACCGACATTGGAATGTTTTCAATTCTGCAAGTGCCATCTAGTTGCGATCGTCGAAAGCTCGATTATTGCGCACTTGATCGTGTTTGTTGCGCCATCTGTTGGTGTGTTTGCGATCGAACTTTCAGTTGGAAATGTATTTTATTTAGGTCAGGGATTGATCGCAGCATAAACATATCGCGTAATAAATGATGTATGGGCGGAGTAAGATTGTTGATGCTCAAACCAAATAGATAAGGGTAGGTTGCGCGTTATGGCTCAATGTTTTCATAGGTAAGGCAGGCATGGTTTAAATTTTTTTTATTCAATGAAAACGAAAGTTTACAGCGCGAAGATCATGACAATTATATTTTAGATACTTAGCTAGACTGTATGGTGTGATCGGGTTAGCCGATGGCACTGCTGCTGCTTGGTATGTGCTGTTCCCGGGGGCTCCGCTTCCTCGTCCTTTTCCTTCGACTAACAACGCCTTCGCCAACTTCTGTATACCAACACGCAGTAGCTTCTGCGTGGGGCCACTGTAATGACGGCATTAAAAAGGCTGCTTCACATTTTTCAACACAATTATTTAAATGTGCTTCGCTTTTAGTTTCCATGGTCTGGTAGTGCCGCCTTTGTCAGAATATCTAGGGCTACCTGTAGAATATACCTACAGTACTTTATAGAGTTGAGGTTTTTTTAAATCGTCAACCTATACGCTGACTGGATTTAGCCGAAAGTAATGCGCAGCGCCATCAATCGTTCAGCTGAAAAAATGGGCTAATCATTTTTGTTTCCCTTTCAATTTTGTAAATTGTCACATAAGAGACTGCCTTGGAATATAAAATAGCTAAGAGCTTAATCAAATTGTTGTGCGAAATACTTCAATAATCAGTCAAGTCCTATCATACTCCACCAGAAAAGGCTTAAGGCCATCTCCTCATCTGATGAGTTTATATGACTAACGTTACTCGTCCCTATAATTTTAGAATCCAAGATTACGCGTTCCTGGCAGGTACAGTTCATTGCCTAAATTGCCAGTTGGTAGTGAACATGCTGTCTATACCGAGGGTCCCGGGTGCGAACCCTGGTAGGGCCAAACTTTGTGCGGTGAGCACGAATGTTTGTACCCGAGTCATTGATATTTTACCATATAAGTATTATGTACTGGTATTTTCGCCAGTCCCTTGTATGAAACCCTACTGCAAACGTTCCTTAGTTTGAGATCATACAGTCGTTGTGTTCGTCTGGCAATATTTATTATTGCTCGATGTGTTTCGCGCCGGGATACAGAGTAGTGAGGAACGTCGGAAATCCCCGTAACGCCGCATATTCCCGGTTGCGTACACTGGCTGTTTGGCACCGTTGTAACGAGCCCGCGGCGCTGGAGTCGCGCCTACGAAAATACCCGCGCGCGCACAGTCCGCGCCAAACCACCCGCGCAGGTACTCTCGAACGATGCGCCCGCGCAATGGGCAGCAACTGTTGCAAGGGCGATGCCAGCAGGCCTTTACGATCTAGCTCATCGATATACAGCAGGTATTTCTTGCTGACAATCGCCTTCGTTCAGGAGTTGCTCAACGTACCGTGGGTCCTAAGGACCTTTAGGCCGTACGTAGTGCTAGTGTTGTGCACCCTGTGTAGTAGTGATTTTGAGGTAGTATAGTTTTTTTTTCTGTTGTTATGTAATCGAGTCGGAGACGCATGCTTGGTAATATGGGGATAGCGTAATGAGTTTTTTTTTCGATTTTATCTGTATTAAAAAAAGTTGACGTTTTATTGATTAACGATAATTGTGAGTCGATAAAATAAATTATTAGTCAGCGGAGGACAATCTTTATTTTAATCGATAATATAAATTATTAGTCAGTGAATTACAATCTTTAATTCTATGAAAACATTACAGTAAACAGGATCTATTTTTATTTTACGAATATTTGGCGCCAAATCTTTTTGAGCTTAATGGCGGATATTCAGTGCATTTGCAAATTTCGCGTATTATAGCAAAGTATACAGTAAATTGTAAAACACATTGAAATATGTCCACAGAGACTGGCAATTCACGTAGGTGTTAGAATGAGTGCTGATCTAATGTTAAAGTATTTAGGTATTATATTAAATCGTAATGAGTGTATAACAATGAGACTGATTCGTCTATGTTATATCTACACACTGGTGACAAATAAACTATAAGGTGTTTTGTAGAAGAATAACATAGATAGTGTTTAAACATGTTTTAAGCCTACCTATATTTGATCCGATTTTTAAGATCGTCTATGCCATAGTTTATGTTTTTTTTTATTGCAACGGCACTGTCACTAATTATCTAATCCAAAATGGTTTTATTTTTATTATTGAATATTGCTAACAATAATTTAATCTACTCCAAATTCCTAGTTAAACATTTTCAAAATAATCTTTGGTCTTATTTTGTTTTAAATTCAGTTACATCCATCCATTGAAATCGTTCACGAATAGCTCGATACTACTTGATAGTAAGTTAAGAATAACTTTCCCCTATCTCGACAAGCGAAGCAAAGTGCAGAGGGCTTATTTATAGTAATGCTATCATTCAATAAAAATAAGTTCAAATCATATAAGTCATAGCTTTTTATATCGTCATAGCGGCCTCGTGTCGCGTCTGTTGGCCGATGCTGGTTCTTTGTACTTTTCATTTGATACAAGGTCTTTTGGGAGTCTTCAATGCTGTCGAACGCTTGTTGTAAAACTATATATGCTTGGCCGCGTCTCTAGCGGGAATTCTGCTCTACACACTACATAATACATCTTAAAAATTAAACCCCGGGCGAGAAGGGGCAAGGGGCAGGGGGCAGGGTACAATAGTTGTTTGTATTGAAATATTAAGTGTCGAGTATTGGCAAGAGTGCCAGCTTTTGTTTGTGTCTTATATTTTGCTGGAAAATTTTCTTAAGCCAGATATTATTATAAAGTAGCGAATTATCTTTGTTCAATACATAGAAGTAAAACATAACAAATACTTTTAATATTATATTTGAATAAATAATAGTAATAATTTCAGCTGTGAATGTTCTTCGATTTAATAAAAAAAGTAGGGAGTTAATAACGGTACACGTACTACGCTCTATTGGCCGTAAGGACAATTAAAAAAGTTTTTACCCCAAATTTTTTACCCCCTATTTCACCCCCTTAGGGTTCGAATTTCCAAAAATCCCACTTTCTAGGGTACACAAGGTCCTTAAAATGTTAAATCCCTAGGTTCCCCGGTTTAGGCTGAGCCTTTGTCAGTCAGTGTTAAGAATTTTACGTATATAATTCAAGCTTTTCCAAAGCCTCATAAAAAAACATAAAAAATGGCAGCGGTGTGTAAAGTTAGGTCATGTTTTGTTTTGTAGTTTGTTGTGTACTATACAATATTTATGGATTCCTAATGACGTCACATTAGTTACGTCAGTTTCGCCATAACATCCTATTTACCTAGTAATACATAGTATTAAGTGTTTGAATATTTGTCGTTATGTGATTTTTGCGGTGCTGTGAAACTAGTAAATGCTGATACAGCATGCTAGTAAAAAAGCATGCCAATGTAATCTAGCTCGTGCTCGTACTCTCGTGCTAGTAGCTGGCACTTAATCGTCGATGAGAGATACATACCAGCTGCACGCAGAAATATATTCGCCGCCTTTCAAACTGGCATGCTTGTGTCATAAAGTTTGTGTGCCTTCAGAATCAGCACCAATATTAATTTCAAAGTCTCGCGATTCTAAACTCATTGATTTCCTCCACAAAATAGATTTAGCCCCGCGAAGTGAGCTCAGATATTCGGATTAGAAAATACCGACAGTCTTCCGCATTACTGTGGGCTCAGTAAGAGTTTCGACCGCATCAAATACCATCTTTCCGTATATATATCGATGAGCACATTCGATCAGTCGATGGGTATCTAAAAACGTTCAAACCTCGTAGTTTGATCCCTGATAGGAAGTTAACGGTGCAGCGGGTGGATTCAGAACGTTTCGACAAGTATACGACCTGATTTCACAGCTATTCTACATAACTAAATCGAAGACGCGATACGACTCCATAACCAAACGGTTCGATTTAATCACTCGCTGTGTTTACATAGTACATTGCATAATGCAAGTTTCAATTAGTAACCGAATCGGTGGATACAAGACGTGTCGTAAGGTTGAAAATCGGGTTATTGAATACATATAAGTAGCGTGGGTACCTACACAATAGCCACCTTACCACCACAAATGTGTCAACATTCAGACAACAGAACGGCTATTCATCAACTCGTATCCTTGATTTTCTGTCAATATTAGCGGTTACGGGGTATTTTCCCACGGTTCGAGACCTGGCAGGTTTTTATTATAGGCGGACTTTTCATAACACGTAACCTAACAAGGCCTGAGCCTAGCGCGGCCAACTATTAGGGCGAATTGCGTACCGCTTAGGAGTGGACCTCTGCGTGAATCTTGTTGCCCGTCGCTGCTTTTCCCAATAAATGTAACCTAAGTCTTGTCAATGTTTTGTTTGTGTCCCCACCTTCTTTTTTATTCATATATTATAATTTACTTATCCGTTTGAACCCTGCCGTTTTATTCTCACCGCGGCGTGTGGCGGACCTGCGTCCAACGCTTCCAATGGTCACCTGTGGTCACTGGATGTCTCAATACAAATTACTGAAAATTAATTCGTTTCTTAACAGACAGGAACGGGTGCATATATCAATCGAGTTTGATTGCACGCTCATTGGCGGTAATCCAGGCGTTCTAGCTAGCGTTGCGCAAGCGCATCCCTGCGACTGACGCCAGGGGTGTAGGCCCACTTAAGGGTTGAGAGTGGAAAGCATTCACTGTCTGAACTGTTCGCATGGCGCGGATTTATTTTGGTGTAAACAGCTTATATTTTGGGTTGTTCTTTTATATTTTGGCGAAGTCCCTCTCTGTTTATCGCATCTGATTAATCTGATTCCCGACAGAGACAGACCCAATTATATTTTCTATAGCTCCAACCAAGTCCGGGGTGACACAAATATCTGTCATCAGTTTGTCTACGATGTGTTTTTATTAACCGACTTCAAAATGGAGCAGGTTCTCAATTCGGTTGTATTTTTTTATACTTGACTTTTTATTGTTATCGATGACTATACAATATACCATGGAACCGAAATAATTTTAGTTAAATACATAACTATTACCGTTGGGTGGGAGAGGCCATTTAAATTGAGAAAGGCGACATTAGACACATTTGTAAAACAAAACCCCTTATCCGAGTGACAGATTAGGGTTGTGTAGTGGTATTAAGATTAAGTACGTACATCCCTTAAAATACATCATCTGTGCGTACGAGCGAGTGTTACAGTAGTTTATTTATAATACAGGTTAGTCAGTCATTGGCACCCCTGCGACGGCCAGGCACCATTAATAATGGTCACTGTCGCCAAATGTTTTAGTGACCTGAATATACCTATGTAGGCCTGTACACACGAAACGCACACATATACACATTGTATTTTTCAATTATTCTTCCTCGTCATTATACTCTTGGCGGAGTGGTGGTGATCATCATGTAAGGGTAGGTAGCTTAACAATCCGTCGCGATTCCTCACGTGCTGCTGTACTCCTGGTACACTTATAAAGGGGACCTAGGTGGGGGGGAGGGGACATAGGGGCTTTTTCTTGGTCGGTCCAACTCATAGATCATCTGCCGCTTGTTCTTTTACCTTAATTTATTGCAATAGATTATATTATAACTAGCTGCGGCCCGCGGTGTTACCCGCGATTAAAAAGTATGTCCTTTTCTTCTATATCCTTTTGCAAATGCATGGTTCCTGTATGCTATCCCATAGGAACCGTGCATTTTTCCGGGATAAAAATTTGCCTATGTCATTTTCTGACCCCTAAACTACCACTACCTATGCAACAAATCATGTCGATCCTTTGCTTTATGAAAAATTAAAACACATCTATCCCACGGGAACTATATATTTTACCGGAAGAAAAAGAGGCCTATGTGCTATTCCAGACTATAATCTATCTCTGTGGCAAATTTCATCCAGATCCGTTCAGCCGTTCTGGCGTGATTGAGTAACAAAGATCCATCCATCCAAACTTTCACATTTATAATATTTGTGGGATAACTGTCAGAAATTACCGACATTTTCCTACGTATTGTAAATAGGTTGCAATAGCGGGACACGGAAGCGGATGTTGTGAAAACCCAGTTTTATCGCTTTACATGCGATTTCGGGAAACACGTGTGTGTGGTTGCATTTCGTCAGACAAAAGGTTACGAGATACGGTTTTGCTTTGATTTGCTTTCACGGGAAATGTTTATTCAGTTTTTTTTTATAGTTCAACCGAAGCTTGTCCACCATAATCTCAAACTTTTCAATGAAAGATAATGTTATTAATTACTCGATTGGATATCATTCAGTATTCTTTTTCATCCCCAAATTTATAGACGTTTTATAACTTTATCAAACGTCATATAGTACTGCGCAAAGCAAAATTCTTACTCTCTATATGACGTTTGATAAAGTTATAAAATGTCTATAAATTTCAATTGGATTTAATTCAATCTTCTTTGGTTTATTCTTGATTCTTATCTCGATTATTTATTTTTACTTTTTTCATAATTTGAAACTAATTCTTTATTTCAGAGCCTTTTACTTTACAGTCTTATTATGCCCTCCAATAGATACTTTGGTATCCGTTCGTCGGACGATATTTATTTATTACGTTGTCCTGTCAAAAAACACTAAGTTGTCCCCCCAAATTTCCGGATAAGCTTTTATTTTTTTATCTGTCGCTACAACCCTGATTCGACATTTTAAACGAACAGTTTAAAAAAGGAATCAGCTAAAATGTTTCAGCCGTTCTTAAGTGTCGCGCTTGCCAATAGACATCATTTAATTTCTTCTATTTATTATTTTTTTTAATTTGGCAATTGGCTACAAAATAGTTGCATTTATTATAAAGATCAGTGAATTTCCCTTAACGATGTCTTTGCCATAATCTATTCACTTGTGGGCCTAGTAGGAATAAGGAACTTCAGTTGTAATCGTAACTTAATCGAGAAAGCATGCTGTTATGAACATCTATGGTGCAAGTGGAATGGAATACGGAATCCGCGTAGGTACTTGAGCCACAGAGCAGCGATTAAATACTAGTATTTATAGACTCTGCACTGATTGTGCTGGGTGGTATGATTCTGCTTCAAGCGCGTTACTAAGTAAGTAACTATTCCTAAAATATATTGTAAACCGCGCATGCCCGGGCCCGCCTCATAAAGAGCACATAATGGTTCAGCCTTTATACGCAAATGTGTTACGAAATACAGCCGCGAACTGACAATGTTTACCAGATTTCAAATTCGTCTCCATCCCAAACTGTGCGCAATAAGGTCTAAAATGTCATATTAATAAACATATTACTTTTCATTCTTTTTTTTTTTGTATGGCAATTGGCTATAAAATATGTAGTGCGATTTTTGCCAGTGTCGTAAACTTAGTCCATTTTAAAATGCTGAAATGTTTTTATGTTTGGAACATAGCAGGCTGTCAATTACTTTTTGGTTATGTAAACTCATTTAAAAGTATAATAAAGAAATATTTAAAATCTAAAGAATATGAAAATAAATAGATACAGAAAAAAAAAAATTTCATGTTAAATCCAACCCACTTGTGTAATTAGTCATTTTATTTGCGGCCAACCTTAAGAAACAGACATGTGCACGCAATTATAGACCGTAAGGTGGTAAACTTGTTCAGTCCGCGACTGTACATCCTATTTGACCGATCGAGGAAGCTTTCCCTTTGCCATGGATGCATGTTAAACAGCGTTTTGTTTGATGTTAGCGCGTATATTCCATGGTATAGGTACAAAAATAAACCACAAAGTAGGTCGTTACTGAATCGTCAATAGACTAGTGGTTCGAAATACCGCTCTCATAATGGAGAGGCTCCAGGTTTGATCCCCACCCTGGCTATTAAAATTATTGCCGTGAACCTTCTAGGCTAGGTTCTAGGCTTATATCCTCGGCCTAAAGGGTCTAACAGGAATATTAGTAATGAGATATGCTCGCGTTGATATCACTCTTTTAAAAAAGTCCAAAAACGCAGATTTGGTTTCAGGTATCGAAAACAATGTCTGGTACGATTATTTTTTTATAAACATGCCATGTGCAATAAGCACTTTATTTTACGCAGGGGCGGATCCAGGATTTAGTAATAATTGAAATTGGTCGCGATAAAGCACTTCAGTCGTGAGTAAGGGAGGGCAATAGCAGCCATGTCCTCTGAATCTAAATACACTATAAATGTAACACATGCGCAGATTTAAAAAAAACGGGCTTGAAAATTGAGACAACGGGAAGACGTCAAGGAGCTTACGACAACATACATACTTTGTCATAAAACAAAAGCGTCGGCCTATCCGTTACGTCCAATGAAAACGCACTAAAACTGCAGCATAAAATTTTCAAACAATCTTTCGCCAGCTGTCCGCTTGTTTTATGATCTGGGTATTTAGATCGCGACGCGAGCGTTGATCGTAAAACTTTTGAGCATAATATGATGCAGCCTCAGACTGAGAAAAGAAATATGTATATCGATAGAACAAATGTCGCTACCATACATTGTGAAGCTGACAAAGTCGCTGGTGACTCTGACTCACAACCGACGCACTTTTTTAAAACACTTTTTTTATTGTCTTATTTTTTGGACAACAAATAAGCATGCAATCATGCAAATGTAAAAGTATTTTTTTTTTAAATGAGCTACCATGGAGTTTCATGCCCGTTCTTCTCCATAGGAACGGCATTCCGAACGGGTGGTAAAGTAGTAGCATAGTATTTTGTAACTTTTGACGATTCATAAGTACTGTACTTAATGGTCTACGTGAATAAAAAATATTCTGATTCTGCAATACTTAAATGTAATAAGTATTACAAGGAATAAAAATACATTTTTGTGCAGTGCAAATTTTCGGTAAGACATATAGAATTACACAAAATTGTTTCCCCCTACTTCCCTTAAATTAAATTCTGTATCCGCACCTGGAAAGAATTTGTATGTATGCTACTCAAAAATTCTAATTTCCGTACCTAGTATTTATGGCTTCAATATAATTTCATGATAAACACATGGATCTACTAGAAACTTCGTTAGCCCTTCGAACTAGTATAAGCTTGTTCTAGGAGTAGGCTCACGTCAAGGCTAAGCGCCAGTGTGTGCTTCGAAACCGAAACCTTGCGGTTGTAAGTCCTACCCCTCTGACTACTAGGCTATTGTCGTACAAATATTATTGAAAGGTCCTATATCAAAATCAGAATCATAATATATTTGCCGAATGAATGCCGTTCCTATGGAGAAGAACGGGCAAGAAACTCCATGGTAGCTGTTTTTAAAAAGATCTTTTACATTTTTGAGCAGTACATTGTTATAGGTATGTGAGAACAATGTAGGAACGGCTAAGCAGACTTTAGCAGTTGGTAAAAAAAACCATAATTTTGTGAACCAAAATAACGCACGTTTTCCATAGGAATTTTCAACATTCTATTCCCATAGGCACATCGTTTCAAGTCATGGGATATATTTGGGTAAGTTCGTTAACCCCCATACTTGATATACCATAAATTAGAGTAATACGTTTATTTCGGCCGCTCAGCGAAATGGGTTCAGGTGCATGACCTTATAAATCACAGATTGTTTGTACATTCGATATTTATAGAAGGCATTTTTCAGATACACGTTTTTACTAAGTAGGTATCGTTACTTTAACGTAAGTGTGTGTCCGTTCACAATACAAACGCGAGCGCAGGTTGTAGAATCTTTCCCATCTACATATTATATTCTCTGCACGTCAAGTGCGAGCTAACCGTATACTTTATAGTCTACCGTATTTAAACATTGGAGAATCGAAAAGCGCCACTAGCGGACGGTATTACAAAATGTCTAAATATGGTAGACTATAAAGTATACGGTTAGCTTACGAATAATCTCGCACTTAACAGAACAGTTATACGCTGTTTTACACTTAGTAAACACGTGCGAAGCTGGAATATACCGCTGTTAATATAAAATATAGTAATTCCTTGGCCAGCGAACGTCGTGACGCAAGCTGGCGCTACACTTCGCGTGTTTTGACAACACCTACCTACTGTGATTACTTTCTCTGCGTCTCGAATATGCAAGAGTCGTAAATAATCTTATTTTTGTCCTTGCATGGGCGGAGCCAGCTTTGACCTGGGGAGCGGGGAGGGGGGTAACAATAATAAAGTGTAGACAAGTAATGCCACGTAAATATTACTGTACTTAAGTAAGCACATAATATCAATGATTGTATATTATAGCTTGTGCCTGTGACTACCCAAGGTACTTCAATAAAAATAGCCTATAACTCAGGGCTAATGTAGGTTGCTTCCTATTAGTGAAAGATATTTTGAATCGGATCAGGGCCCCAAGTCTGCTAAACACAATCGATTCATAATCAAACATCAACCGCATAGTAACTGTCGCTTTTGACAGATATCCCGTACAATATCTGTCAAAAGTGACAGTTACTATGCGGTTGCTGTTCGATTATGAATCATTTGTGTTAGCAGACTTGGGACCCTGTAGATCCGAATATTACCCGCTTAATTCAAACTCATAAACTAACAAACTGTAACTCTTTAAAATATTTGTATAGATAAGAGTTTGGTAAAATCAATTGTGGACAGAGACCTTCTCACTCGCACATCTACTGACTGATGGCGGTGACGACATTTGCCTGTATTGTAGTACTGGTTATAGATTTTCCTTGGGGCTTACTTTTAGACTGAAATCAGGATCTCAATTGATCCACATCACAAATTTGTACCAGCGGACTATCTCAAATAAGGTCCCGTTTTGAGTAGCTTTAAAAGTTCATGGTAAGGGGATGATCAGAAACATTGAATGGCTGTATCTTTGCCATGTTAAAAGTTATTTTAAACATTTTAATATTCACATAATTCTACAGGAAAAAGGTACCTACCTACCCTATATAACTTAATCATAAATTGCTTTGTAATGCTATTGTATAATTGATTATAAATCCTGTTAATTTGGGAGCGTTGGCTTAAAAAAAAATTCTTGTCTTTCCGATCGAGCACACAAGTAGACAATAATATAAGTAGTCTATGTTTTTGGCTTCGCAGAGATGTCTCACAACGGAGCTATTTCTGGCGGGAGTCGGGGGACGGACCGCTCAAATGTTGCAACCGTAGGGTACAAGGTCACTGGTTCAATTCCAAGTTCTTGTATTTCTGGAGTAGAGTCTTTAAGTTGTGAACTACTTTTAGTTTTCATTACATATAGTCTTCTATGCTAGAATTATGAATAGGTAATTTTGTTTGTACTGTACTATATAACTATTTCGGTTATTATTCTCCATACATAGTAGACAAATAGTACTTACTAGACTATTAAACATTTGGAGCTCATAAACAATGGTCTTTTGGTCAGTATTATAGTAAAATACTCCGGGTTAATAACTACGATGGCAGTGATAGCCATGTTGGTAGAACGCTTGCCTCGGTAACGAGGATCGCAGGTTCAAACCCCGGCTCGCACCTCTGGAACTTCTGGATTTCATGTGCGAATCTCATTTCCAACCGTGATTGTCACTTGCTAAATGGTAAAGGAAAACATCGCGAGGAAACCTGCATGTCTGAGAAAACTCCTCGAAAGACGTGTGAAGTCCGCCAACCCGCACTGGGCCAGCGTGGTGGACTGTGGCCTAATCCCCCTCGCATTTAGCGGCGGCACGTGCCCAACAGTGGGACATTAAAAGGGCTGGTATTATTATTATTATTATAATAACAGCTCGCCTTGAAGCGCATTTGGCAACATCGAAATAGCATTCGACGCGGGCCGGGCAACTAGAAATATATGACGTTAGTAAGCCAGCCGAGTCCATTCATCACGACGTGCCATTCGCCATCATCTTTATTTAGAGATTCTACGTAACACGCGTTGTCTAGGTAGCATTTGTTTGACGGATCAGAGTCAACGGGAGATTGGATTTTTTGTTGTTGAAATAGAACATATTTTACATATTTGATCGCGTTTATTTTATGTTTTTACGTTCCCGATGTTTCGGCTTCTTTACAGCAACCATGGTCACGGGAGGACTGAGGTGTTTGACGTCCTAGTGTCATAGTAGAAATGTAGCGGTGTGCGAGCTCAAGTGCACTTTATTGCTTTGTAGCAAGAAGCGCGTTTCATTTAAATGTCTTTGTGGACTGAAATATCTGTTAGAAAAACCTATTAGATAATATGTGGCTAGAAGCAAGCTCGGAACTCTCTCGAATGTTACAACCATCGATGTTCTTGCATTTTAATTATGAGGCATACGGTTAATATACTAGAAAGGTCCTGGAGCTGAGTTCATACGAAGTTGTAATCGTATTGTATGGAGCCGGTTAGTGTGCATTGTGTTCTGTCAGTGCAACACAACACCTGCGTGGCCTTATTGTCAGTTGATACGCTCGCCTTCACCTTAGTACCTACATCTTACTAACTTCTTGTTAGTACTAGTTTATTAGGTACTTGAATATACAAACAAAAGATATATAATAAAATAAAAATAAATTTCAATTAAACTGGTATGGATAAATAACAATATACTGATTTATTACACCATCTGATAATATCGCAAGGATCAAGTGGACGAACGCTAGAAAAAATCAATCTGTATACAACTTATTTAGGCTGCCGAGAGCACTGTCTCGCCAATTTACTTGTTACGTGTAATCAAGGCATGACTTACAAACAACGCATACGCTAAATGGCTGGACCTAGAGACTTGAAGTTTTGAGAATATATTTCTTGAGTACCCTGGAGTTGCACTTAGGAGGAATTTTCATTTTGAATTTGTAACTTCACGCATGATTGCGATTGCGCTAAAGAAGCGAAGGTTCAAATCGAGTACACACTTCACTTACTCATTCGTAGCCCAGCAGTCCTGAGGATGCCTCGTTTAGAGGCGAAACACGTGTCGAATACTTTTTTAGATTCGCTTAGTGTCGCGGAGAATTGCATTTTATTTGAGGTCCCGTCACTCGTGATAGATAGTTTCTCGATTAAAATCTTAGAGGAGTTCGGTGTTGCTGGCTTCTTTTGTTATCGATCACACTTGTTCGGTTTATAATTGACAAAGTTCACAAGCGGAGGGTCAGTGGGTGGTGGGTGCTCTTTCCCCATTAGGTTAAAAATGGATTTCCGCCAAGTATCGCCTAGTTCTATCAATTATATCACTTCCTGGGTTACACTGTATAAACAAACTAACTTAGATTGCTAACGATTGTACGGTCCACTGTTATGCGACTGTGTGCAGTATTCTGATTCGAAATGGTTTCCGTGCAGGAGTCGTGCGGGCGTGTCGCTGGACGATCGGTTCTCGGCGTCGGATGACGGCAACGGCGTCCGGCTGACCGTGTCCGCCGCACAGACCGGCGACAGCGGGGTCTACACACTTCAAGTGAGTATGGAACCAGACCCGTCTCTACTACGTAGCGCCAGGGTGCGCCACTACCCTAGAGCACCCCATATAAGTAGCCCCGCTCTACATCGTGTCCCAGATAAGGTATACCACCACCATCGAACGAAAGTAACGACATAAACGAAATTAGATTTTGAGGGTCGACGAGGTCCAAAAATCGACCCTTATATACAAGTCCTTTTTTGAAACATTCAAGATACTGTATAAGTTGTGTTATGTGTACCAACCTGTTATAAGAATGACTAATATTTTAGTAGGAAGTATCATTGTTGTACTTTTAATGAACTCAACAAGCCGATAAGCGTGCACAAGTTCGTACAAGATTAAATTATTATTTTCTATCAATAGGAAAATACTAGAGATGGGATTTTTAAAGTAATTTGGATATGGGGATTTGAGGTATCAGTTCCTTTTGGAAAACGGGTCTCTTGCCCAAAATATTTTGGGAATCCCTGATTTACACCAATTAAATTATTAAATAAACTGCAGCTTATAAAATCAAAATGTATGATCCTGTAGGAAGCAATTTTATGCAGAAGAAGCGCGAGTTCGAATGGTAGTACACCCTCCCCTCATTATGTCTGGATCCCCCGGATCTAGAGCCCGAGTGCGCCGCCACGCCCTTTGCAACCTAAGTAGGAAGTGCATGTCCAAAATCTCGGTTAAATTTCAGTGGCGTAGAATGGGGGGGGCGGGGGCGGGGGCGGAATGCGAGGGCGGCACTTTGCCTGGGGCAGCATTTCACAGGTGGCGGCTAGAGAAAAAAAATTAAGAAATGAAAAAAAAAATTCAGTATATAAAAAACAAAATCTTTCAGTGTTTTTTTCGTCATTTTTTTGTCGTTACCATGCCCCAATTATTTTATAACGTATATCAAAAATAAGAGGGCGGCCACTTTGAAATCCGCACCGGGTGCTAATGACCTATGCTACGCCACTGTTAAATTTTAACTCATTCACGTTAGGCGAGCAATGCCGCCGGGAGCGACACGGCTCGCGTCCGCTTGGAGGTGTCGGCGGACGAGGCGCCCTCTGGCGACGACCCGCCCACCTTCCTGCGCCGCCTGCAGGACCTTACCGTGAAGGTCGGCACCAGAACACGCTTCCTCGTCGAGATACTTAGCTCTTCAGAGTGTAAGGTGGGTACTTATAGCTGTAAGCAAAGACCACGTGATCTGCCCAAGACTACGTCATCGGGCATTTCGACCAATGCGTGTGCGGATACAGGATCTCGCAATTTTGAATAATGTTATGATTTTACCTAAAAATTGTTAAATTAATGTACTTCAGTCGTGAGTCGGGTGGGGGGGGGGGGGGGGGGGAGGGGTAGCGTTCCCGTTAGCGTTAGCTTTTTAACCGACTTCAAAAATGAGGAGGTTCTCAATTCGGTTGTTTGTTTTTTTTAACTATGACCTCTACACCTCGGCGAATGTAAATAAGAGGATTATAGTGGTGGCATTTCTTCGTCCTAAAGCACTCAAGCAGCTTTGTTGACCATCTTTGAGTGTCTGAGTTCTATAAGTATATTATTTTGCCCATATTCCCTTGAGACTTGAAACACGTACCTTTTCAACGCGTGTAAAAATCTGCTTTTCTTAACTTATTCAGTTATTTATACATTTGGGGCATTTTAAATCTGAAAATAGCTGAGCAGCTGAGCGCGTTGAACGGACTGATATGCTTTTAGTCGTTCAATTAAAACGTAATTTATTGTTTAAACGAGAATAGCAACCCAGCGACATGCTGCCCAGCAATATTAGGGAACTCAATACCGATCTACGACAAAATCTTGGATTATATATGCGAATATACATATCGAAAACTATAATCATTTTATATAAAATCTATATGACATTAGCATATAAATTAGGAAATCCTAAATCTTCTTCGTGAGTTTTTTAGGTTGGCAATTGGCTACAAAATAGACCATTTTTTGCCAGTTTCGGGTAAATTTAATCGTTGTTTTAAGTACCTACCTTTGATGATAGTGATGATTTCGATAATGATAATGATGGTGGAATGAATCCCCATATTGGTCTAATAAATCAATGGCCCCTACCCCAATCAGTAACGCTGTGAAAACTTTATTAAAAATTTACCGGACATCTTGGGAGAATTTAAAAAGCCAAGTTGTACAATATTTTATTTCCTTCACTCGTGCACGTTTCTGAACACACAGTGGCATGTCACATATATATGATAAAGTGATAAATAATGCTTAAGTTTCCTGTGCACGATCTCAAAAATGTAATTTACCCTCATTCTAAACATTTTCATGAACGACTATATAGCTAGCAACCTTGAGATACAATGGAATGTCTACAACCAATGACATAATTCTTCTATTTCGGCCAGCGACATCCGTTGTAGGTATTTATAATCTGTTATTCACACTGGCATGGCGCGTCGGCGCGCACTGACAGCTCCCGGGTAAACAAAGATGGCGGAAACGCGCCAATTTCGTAAGCGTCTAGAAAAAATAAAAGGTCATAATTTTAAACTTTTAAATGTTGATGGATTGTGTGATTAGGTATTTATAGAAGCATTAGAATTTATGAAAGTAGTAGGTACCATAAAATTGAAATCATTTTGACATTGATCTACTATTATGCACCAAAGTTCGCGTCACAATTTCTTTGTCTAGCTATGTCGAAGACCCGATTGGCAAGTTGGTACTGACCCTGCTTTCTGTACCCATGGACCCGGGTTCAAATCCCGGTTGCGGCAAAGTTTGGACCCTTAGTAGGTACCTATATTATATAAGTACCTAAGTAATTATATAGGTACCCATAATATAAAAGTTGATTAGTTTGAGACCGAATTGGTGTTTTCATCTGGCGATATTAAAATTATAAACATTCATAGATAAATGCTTATTTGAAGCTTGCTTTTTAGAGACATCTCATCTCTCTCTCGAACTAATAGGTAGCAGTATATTGTATAAACGTGATACAGGCTGTGCGTACATTGGTAGGATTTCTATGCCCAACAGTGGACATTAATGGCTGTTAATAATGATCTATTATATTGTATCCATCGTTTGTATAACATTGTCAAAAAACGTATGTTATTTTTCTTTTGCTAAGCGAATTTATTTGGCTAAGCGCGAATTTCAACATATTTATACAACTGTAACCGTGCTCTTGGTATATATACCCGACCACTTAAAAACGTCGCAGTAGTCTTTGAACCCAAAGAGATTCGATTTAAAAAAGTATGTACTCACTATGGCAGGGACGGCGAATCAATGGCACGCGACACAATATTTTGGGCACATCACCTATCACAAAAAGTCCGTTGGGCTATGTATGTCATAGTGAATGCATGTACACATTGTTTTAGTGTGCGTGAGCTCAGAGGCATAGTCAAAATTATAGTAGTAATCACAGTCAAAATTATGTGATGGCACGTCTATGACCTGATTTAACATTACTTTAGAAAAAATGGCACGTTGATACATAAAGGTTCGCCAACTCTGCACTATGGGATAGCTTTGGTTTGATATACACATAACTTTGCGCAGAGGCAATATCGTAACCGATGAGGTTAATCCGAGGTGCGATTATTGCTAGTTGGTTTGATATACATATCAGAATCAGAATCAGAATCAGAATATTTTTTATTCACGTAGACCATTATTGTACAGTACTTATGAATCGTCAAGTTACAAAAATATTATGCTACTGCTTTACCACCCGTTCGGAATGCCGTTCCTATGGAGAAGAACGGGCAAGAAACTCCATGGTTGCTCTTTTTTTAAAATAGATCTTTTACATTTTTGAGCAATACATTGTTATAGGTATGTGAGGTATGTGATACATACATGATACTTGTGACCATTGGGGGACGATAAGTAGAGCAAAATAAATAGTAGCATGGGTAGAGCCGCAATAAAACACGAGCAACAAATTTGACTCGAAATCAGCAGAATTGGCTCAAAATCGTACCTTTAAAAAAACACGAAGTTGAACTACGACCGTTGATCAATAACCACCAACGACATCCAGTAGCTCATGCGGCATCCTGCTCACACTACTGGTTTTATAAATGTGAATGACAATGTCAGCATGATGTCACGATGAAGCATTCAATTGGAAGCTCCTGCTTACCATACAGCAGGGGTTCCCAAACTTATTTGGTCTACTGCCCACTTTGAGAATGAATTATTTTCTAGCGCCCCCATTTCTTCACCTACTTAAAAACCACTATAACTTCAAATTAAATTAATTATTGTACGCCTCTACACAACGCCCCCATTTTACTGGGTCTCTTACCGCCCTGTACGCTTGCAGCGCCCACAAGGGATCTTTGGGAAAGGCTACAGGGAACTATTGCCTAATCTGTGCTACAGGTGACATGGTACCGCAACGAGCGCCGGCTCCTCGAGGCGGAGCGCGTGGCGCTGGCGCGCGACGGCAACTTCTGGTGCGCGGACCTCGCCGCCGTCAGCGTGGACGACGCGGGCAGGTGGACGTGCAGCGCGGACAACGCCGGCGGGCGCGCCAGCTGCTCCGCACACCTGAATGTCCTAGGTGACTAAACTTCATGATTAATCCATCAGCTGCTGCAACTGCTGGCCATATATCTCCTCTGTAGGGTTCCTCTGTAGGGACTGTGTACAATAGGGCTGGTTTAATGAGCAAAATTATATAAAATAGCGCGTGATCGCGGTGGCTGTCGAAAGAGTAGTGGCGCCAGCGTCGCACGTAGCTCGCCGGACCGCCTCGTCCCCCGCGCCCCGGCCCGCCTCGTCCCCCGCGCCCCGGCCCTCGCACCGGCCGCGTATGGACATCCTCCAATGATTCCCACACATCCCGGTCCTCAGCCATTCGCTTTCACCGGCTTCCTGCGAGGGTGTGGTATCATCTGTCCACCTTGTGTGGGCTGTCCTACACTAGGTCCTTCGGCTCGTGGTCGCCATTTTAGAACCTTTCTGCCCCAACGGCCATCGGTTCTTCGAGCTAAGTGCCCTTACCACTGCCACTTCAACTTTGAAATTCTTTGAGCTATGTCTATCTATGAAAATGTATTGATATTTATCTACGCCCGCCTATTTTTGTTTTTTTTTTACTTGGGAAAATCCTCATAAATACGTAGCTCCGGAGAGGCAAGCGGGTTATATGAGACTCCTAACTACTAGAACCTCACTAATTTGAAATTGCTCTGCAATACCCATAGTAATGAATTAACGTAAGCAAGAATAATCAAAATCAGATTGTAATTATTTTATTTCTCTAGTGCACGATCGACAGACAATGGCCGTTTTAGGTCTTTAGAGTCTACATCTTCAGGCGCGACGAGACTTCGACTGTATTGGTGTGTAATAATGATCAAATTCGTTTGCAGTGCCGAAAGCGTACAAGCGGCCCGAGTTCGTGGAAGAGCTCCGCGCGCTCCTCACCGAGCAAGGCACGGTGTCGCTGGAGTGTAAGGTCGTGGGGGTGCCCACGCCGGTGCTCAGGTGGTTCAAGGTAGGGTCTCACAAAACGTATAAAGTTCGAAGGCATTTAAAAATAAGGGTAGGTTTTAGGGTAGAATTCTTGTAGTTATATAGATCCTATAATTAATAGAACAAGGCGATACTTAGCGTAAATCCATTGTTGAACAAATGGGGAAGAAGCACCCACCTTTGACCCTTGGCTTGTCAACTTTTCCAATTTTGAATTGAATTTGTGATTTCTTCTGAGCTTAGACCCCATTTGGCTAACAGGACAGTCGCGAAATAAAAGCGGGCGATGTGTTCGCGCTGACAGCGAACGCGGAAGACCCAACTTCCCTGGGCACATACACCTGTGAAGCAGTGAACTGCATGGGCAGGGCATACTCCTCATCCAAGGTGCACGTCGTCGGCCGCGGTAGTAGAGAGGGCTCCGCTAGACCTAGCACCAGGTGAGGTTATAAAACCAGAATTTAGTCACAATTACCATATACCTGATAGGTGTTGAGCCCATTACCGATATTTTAATATTCCTGACCGAATTTTGGTCACGAGACCGAGCTAACCAACTACGCACTCGCGCATAGATGCACTCTCTCTATCATCACTCTCATAGTCCGATGGGAGGGCAATCTGACAAGACCGAAGAGAGATCAGGCGCTGGCCGGACCGCTCTGAAGCTATCGCTTTACGTGCTCTCCGAGACACGAGCATGTGCTGTAATCATGGTTGCAAATGATATTCGCACATATCATCCAAATATCCCAGAGCCGTGGTTTGAACCTGCAACTCACGTTTCCAAGACCACTTGGCTATCACTTCTTTAAAGTGCCCTCAGTAACGTTACCAAATTACCACAGTGGCATGACTCCAGAGCCTCCTCCAATCTTCATCAAGGAGTTGGAGGACCAGTACGTGAGGGTCTGCGAGCCGCTCACCCTTGGCTGCAAGCTGGCTGTGCCGCCCTGGCCTCGGAGCGTGGTCTGGTACAACAAGCAGGGGAAGCTCGAGCCTGGCGAGAGGTAACACACACACATACTACATATAAAATTAATACTAGCCCTTTTGTTGAATGTCCTGCTGTCGGGCACGGGTCTTCCTTCTATGCGAGGGGATTAGGCCGTTGGGAATAACTTTATTATTTCTTGCATAAAAACAAGACATAAGAGGTAGGCAAGGTGTGCTATAGTGCACCCATGTTTTCCTGATGGTATTTGGTGCCAACCGGACAGACTTTAGCAGCTGGTCAAAACAAGTACTATTTTTTTTTTTTATTACATTATAGGCAAGTATTTGATCTCAATCTCACCTGATGGTAAGTGACGATGAGATCTACGATGGAGCATACTTGCCTAGGTAGGAAGGCGGCAGTAGACAGAGACGCTACATTCACTAGGCACATGCAGCGCAACTGATCTGACCCGCCATCCATGAATGGCAACACCGAACATCATGCCGGAACACGGCTAGGCCGCTTGGCGACATGGCTTTGTTCAGTGGGTGGTGACTAGCCACGGCCGAAGCCTACCACCAGTAACTAACTCTTAAGTGTATCATTACAAGTTAATGGGACATAAATGGCCGTATCTGTAGACTTAAGCAGCTTGTATTTGTTACACTTCCAAAGGACCTTCAGTTTGTGATCAATTCAAATTAATAGCTCTACCCGTTCCTGAGAATAATGGTCTTGACAGACACCCAGACGGACAGCAGAGCGGACCTATAAGGGTTACCTATAAGGGTTACCTATAAGGGTTTTTCTAAGGATTTAGAGTTAGCAATGGTTTTGGAGTTCCTAACAGCTCTGGTATGTACTTGTGGCAGGTACCGTGTGCTGGAGGACGGCGCCGGCGGCCACGTGGTAGAGCTGCCGTCGGCGGAGTGGCCTGACGAGGGAGAGTGGAAGTGCGTGGCCACCAGCGCCGCGGGCCGCGTCGGCATCTCCACCTGCTATGTCACTATGGACGGTGAGACATTCCAGTTCTCATAAGCAATAATCTTTGTTGCAATAATAATGTGATTAAATACTTATACGACTTTTTAGCGAGGACTTGAATAGTGAAGTTGTCAATTTTGTTTTATTACCTAATTAGCTGCACCCCGCGGTGTTACCCGCGAGTAAAAAGGCAAGTTTAAAAAACACGGTTCCTGTATGCTATCCCATAGGAACTATTCTTTTTCCGGTATCAAAATTAGCCCATTTGCTATTCGAGACTATAATCTATCTCTGTGCCAAATTTTATCCAGATCCGTTCAGCCGTTCTGGCGTGAAAGAGTAACAAACATCCATCCATCCATCCAAACTTTCACATTTATAATATTAGTATAGAAGTGGGATTTTTTTCTGTAAATTTGAGGGTTATTATACATACATATATAGGGTCCATGCGAGAAACAAAACAACATGATTTTGATAAATAATAAGTATACTAATATAAGTGTAGAAAAACGGCACCTTCTTATGAAAAAAACTACATCCTCTCTTTGCAGTGCCTAAGAACTACAGAAAACCCAGATTCATGGAGAACCTCCAAGCAGTTCTCACTGAAGAAGGCCTCGTTTCCTTCGAGTGCAAGGTCGTGGGTTTCCCTACGCCCGTCCTCAGCTGGTTCAAGGACGGCCAGGAGTTGAAGCCGGGAGACGTGTACCAGCTAACCGGCACAAACTCGTTAGGATCATATTGCTGTATAGCGAGGAACTGCATGGGCCAGGCAAGCAGTTCCGCTGAACTGACGGTGGAAGACATCCAGAACCAGCTGAATGAGGAGGAGAAGCTCCAGCTGTTCTCAAAGAACCAAGCTCCCAAGTTCATACAAGGCTTGAAGAGCATCGAAGCGAAGATTGATGAGCCATTCCGATTTACTATCAAAGGTAATTAATTATATCTTAATTATCTCACGATTTTTAATAGCTTTGACTTAGTTGAAGGGGCTACTGGGTATCTTTCTCAATCGGCTATTTATTTATTTATTTATTGAACACAAAACAGGTTACAATCAAGTATGCATTAATGGTGACATGGAATATAGTTGCTTAAATATAATTATAACCCAAAAACTTCTATCTATTTTAATAAAACTCTTTGTTGTTCCAGTTGCCATTCCGCCTGAACCGTCTGTACTATGGTACCGGGACGACCAGCCCGTGGACGAGACAACCCGATGCCACCACGGCATCGAAGAGCGGGGTGTATTCTACCTCGACATCCAGAGCCTCGAGTTTCTCGACCAAGCCGAGTGGAAGTGCGTCGCCATGAACGACTTCGGCCACAGTGTAACCTCATGCTTCCTCAAACTCATCATACCGAGACACTACAAAAAACCAAGATTCTTGGAGAACCTTCAAGCTATTCTATCCGAAGAAGGGGCAGTTAATCTCGAGTGCAAAGTGATCGGTGTACCACAACCAGTGCTCAAATGGTACAAGGACGGTGAGGAGTTGAAGCCGGGGGATATACATAGGATTATATCAGGGCAGGATGGCACCTGTTGCCTTGGTACATACACTTGTGAAGCCCAAAACTGTATGGGGATTGCTGCCAGCTCCGCCTCGTTACTGGGCTTCGATGATTCCATGAAAGCCAAGAAGAAGAAGGCTGAAGAACAGGCGCTGCAAAGGAATCTGTCCCTGAGCACTATACACGAGGAAAGAACATCGCAAATGTATGACACTCCAGTGGGTGATATAACCTTAGATGATAAAGGAGAGATATCCTTCTCTTTCGACGGCAAAGAAGTCTCTGTTTCTCTATACGAGACCCCTGATTTGACTGAGGAGGAAGCGCTTCAAATAGTTGAGATGTACGCTGACCAATTATCAGAGAACATAACTGAACACAATGTGGTGGAGCTGCCCCCCCTCAGGTTCGTCAAAGAAACCTCAACGTCCGGCAATCTATTAATGGAAGCGGTGATCATTGACGTGTCACCTGAATATTTCGCGTCGCCTGAAGAAGACTTACGTACCGAAGCCGATGTGGAAGATATATCCATAGCCGAAGAAAACGGTGCACAGCAGTTATCGCTAGACCAAGATATAGACATAGGCGGTGAAGACTATTTGGAGAAGACAATGGCATTACTTTCAGAAGAAAGGTCCGACTTACCCGCCAAATTGGGAAGAAAGAAGTCCGATTCTCAAAGAAGTGTGGATGATTTTTTCAGTCTTTCACGCGATCAATCTCTGTCTGAGGAGAAAAAAGATGATGATACCCAGGTTATGTCCGAAAGTGATATACCTAGCTTCGCGAGCGCACACAGTTCTGATAAACCAAAATCTAAGTCTTCCAAGCCATCTCCGCAGGATGGTCAAGAGAGTTCTGAACCTACAAAGACAGTCCTTTTGAAGGATGAAGCCTCTAAGCATCCTATTGAGGACTCCGAAACTCCCGTTGTTAAACCAAAACGAGAATGCAAAACGAGCCATGGCTCTCGGCGGTCCAGCTCCAACAGCGAAAAATCAATTACCAAGGCAAAAGAAGAATCAGTACCACCATTAGAAACTGTACAACTCGAACATCAAAAACCTAAATTAACAGCCGCAGAATTTAAAGATAAAATTACTGATATCAGTGCCTCTCTTTCTAAAATAATAAACGATGTACAGATTATAGAAAGAGACATAATTTTGAAGTCTGAATTGATGTCATCTGCAGCAACAGCGTCCAGAAGCTTGGAAATTATAAGCAGTTTAATAACGCCTCTCTCTGAAGTGCACAGTATTGCTGACGCGGTTCAGGAATCCGCAATGGAGTCGAAAGAAGTCAGCAGTAAATTGTTTAACAGTCTGCCTCAACCGTTAAAATCGCTTCAGCAATCACTAACAATAATCGAAAAATGTATAGACATGCAGACTGATTGTAAAACATTGGTTAAGAAAACGTGCGTAGCATTTATAGAAAAGTGTGGTGAAGATGTGCAAAAGGTGATCTCCGAAATAAGCTCGATAACATCAAACGATTATCTACTCACTGAAGATAATGTGCTTACGGAAATTGATTCTCTTACTAACGAAATGTCAAACGTTATTAAGTTTTCTTTCGATACCATTAGAACAAGAAATCTTCTGAATGAAGCGAGTGAAATTAAAGTTGACGAGCTTTCGCCAGAAGTTAAGCATTTGAGGGATACGCAAAAGGCTATCTTTGAATTAAAAGGCCCGCTGTATTCCTTATTATCTATAGCTGAATGCGCTGATAGCGGTAACACAACAATTGTTGCCAAGGTGTCAGATAGCGAAGTGATACTTAACGATATGTCAGAATCTGTACAAGATTTACAAACGGCTCTAGAGCAAATAGAAACTCTCTCCGTCGAAGAATCGACATTACCTCTTGAGAAATTTAATACTAGAATCATAGAAACCGTTATGGATTCTGTTTTAAAACTGAGAAGTTCATTTGAACAACTGTCGTCCGAAGCTAAAAGTGGCGACAAATCGGTTCTGAAACATGCTGTAGCGTCTATCAAAGAAAATCTGAATGAGATATCATCACAAATTGACATTATCGAAAACGAAGTCGGTACATTTGATGTATTACAAAGTGATAATAAATTAGATACGCTACAGAAAATGGCTCAAATCCTTATTGCGTTAGAAAATAACTTACCTAGACTGGAAACTATGCCTGAGCTTAAAACGCATATGACTGTGTTCCATAAAAGCCTCACTCGAGTTCTGGAGAATGTTATTGAGAGTAATGATGCGAAGAAATACTTCATCTTAATGAAAATATGCGACGCTGTTACCAGAATAAACGGTGCCATTAAAAACGTAGACACCGAGAACCTACTGCCTTTAGCAAGCCTTAGTAACACGCTACGTATTATCCAAGACCACTTCATCAAAAACGTTTTCGACCCTGAGTTAAATTGTTCAATTCTGACTAATATAACAGATACTTTGATTGGTATACAAGAAGCTATAAATACAGCTGAGGAAATTAGTATTAATATCGATTCTGAAAACATTCAAGAACTTTCTTCTCGATCGATTTACGAGGAAACCAAAGCAAAGGTCATAGTTGACCATATCGAGAAGACTATAGCCGCGATCGAAAGTGTTAAAGCAATTGAATCTACACAAGAGTTGAAGGTAGATATGGCTCCAACATTGAATAATATATGTCCTATTTTGGAAGATTTAAAACGTAGTGTTGCATCTATTAAAGCTAGTGGGATTGAGGAAGAACACCTATCCGAATTATCGAATGCATCATACGCACAAACTCTAGCTACACCACTGTGCGAATTGAATCAGAATATTATCGTTCTAAACCATCAGATACATGAAAATATTGAAAGTTTTAAGGATAACAATGAAGTTATTGCTTCTATAGCCAAACCATTTTATGAATTGCAAAGGACACTAGAAGTAATACAACAAGACGTCATCTCCCAATATGGTGAGGATCTAACTCCGTATGAACTGAGTGTGCAAATGGCGAGTGCTGTGCAAAATCTTCAAAGCTGTATAGTAATGATACAGGAACAAGCTGGCGTAGAGGGAGCGGAAGAGATGTCTACATTAGATGATATATCAATTATTAAGACTACTGCTGACAATATACCATCTGATCATCTTGTACTTCCGACTGCAGAAGAAACTGCTTTAGAACAGGCGATAGCACCATTTGATCAAGATACACAAGTCACTGCCACTGCACAAGCATTGCAGACACTAAACGAGCACATCATCGTATTGCAACGCCCTGAAATTATCGACGCTTTGGACAGCCTATCCGAAGTGAGTGATTATTCAAGCTTAAAGTCTTTCGTTGTCGGTTTAGGTGATTTGCACAATGGAATCGAAGAAATCTTACATCCAGTTGTCATGGAAGGATCTAAGGAAATTGTAAACTTGATCAACCCTACGAGGTTAATGGCGATCGCGGAGCCTTTGCAGGATCTA
Source organism: Pheosia gnoma (assembly GCA_905404115.1). Classification (NCBI taxonomy): domain Eukaryota; kingdom Metazoa; phylum Arthropoda; class Insecta; order Lepidoptera; family Notodontidae; genus Pheosia; species Pheosia gnoma. The sequence goes on from FR989898.1 coordinate 9,298,745, forward strand.
CAGCAAAGTCTCTCAGTATTAGACACAAGTAACATTCCAATATATGAAAATATACTAGAGTTGCCGACAGGGAGGATACATTCCGTGATTCAGAGCGTGTGTGAATTCAAAGAGCATTTAGATAAGTGTATGCTCGCTGTATTCCCAGGAGTAGAAGCGGCCAATAATACCGTTGAGATCGCGAATAAAGTTGGCGCTCTCAGAGAAGTTTGTGAACATTTGAAGGATATTATTGAGACTACTAAGAGCATAAACGATATTCCTGGACCTGAAGAGGTCACGGCATTGGAAGTAACTGTTGATAGTTTACTCGACGCTACTGATATGTCTAAAGGCATAAATATAGACCAAGTTAAAATTATAACAGAAAAGCTATTTGAGAAAGCTATTACATTACAAGAAGAAATGATACAGTTCATTCCGCAATCGCCAGAGAAATTGGCTTATGAAGCTAAACTCATACAGACTATCCAAGAAGTTGAAAGTAACATTGCTGTGCTGGAACAATACGATTTTGTTGAGCTCTCTCAAGTTTCAGACATGACGTGCGCTTCTCCACAAATAGCGGCTGAAATAGAGTCTCAGACTCTCCTACAAATTGAAGACATAGTTAAAAATGCTGTCAACGTTGTTCAAGATTCCGCAAAAGATACACCTACAGCAGATTTGATGATCGTTGAAGACTTCTTCAAAACGTGTAAGAATGAATTTACAATATTACGTTGCCTCATATCGAAAGCTACGAGTCACAAGAAAATTATAAGGTTGTTACTAGAATTTAATTCCTTACAAAGTACAATTAATGATTTCAAGACAAAGCGGTTGGAATTAAATATTTCTGACGATGTTAACGACTGTCTATCATCGTTCTTCGTACAGGCCGATCAGTACTTACAAACTCTTCAGAGTTCACTGGTTAAGATAGTCGACTCTCAGTCCGAAATGCTATTCATAATTCCTGTAACTAAACTGGAAAATACTACAGAAGTTGCGAACGAAATATCTAAATCCAATAAAGATGTAGTAGTTAAAGAAGCAGTCAAGAAATTAAGTGAAGTTATAGAAGCCGTTAAACCATCATGCGTTAATATACAAGTTGAAATTATAGAAGAACTTAAGAATCCTGATATTATTCACGTGAAATCTGAAGAAAAGTTACTCGTTGACTTAGTAAAAGAATTCGCTATATTTATTGAACAAGCCAAAACAGAAACAGCTGATGTTAAAACGAAAGAACTATTAGACAAATTATCCAACTGTGTTGAGAAGCATCAAGACTTCAAAGATACCACTGGGACAGGGAAGACTTTGATACTATTGAAATGTCTGTCGGATTGTACAGACATCGTACAAGAGCAGCTTCTTGAAGTTTCAGTCCCCAAACCAAAGCTTGAAGAAGGTTCCCTGAAAGTAGTATTGACAGAAATTTTGGAACCACTGCAAGCAATGCATAGTCAGTTGGCAAACATACAAGAACAAATCATGAGGGGCGTAGATGATGACTCTATATCCATAGACATAACGGCTACAGAATCGTTAGTACTGACAATGACAGAAAAACATAAAGGAATTGTTCAGCAAATGGAAACTGAACAGGCTATCGTCAACGAAGAAGTTGCGTTGATCATGGAAGTCGATAAAGAGATCCATTCCATACAAGATACATTGAAAAGTTTGGAAAATGTTCAGGCTGTGCAAATGGTAAAGGAGATAGTCGAACCCATCAAAGAAATAGAGAAATCGCTGCACAACATGCTGTCTGCGGAGAACGTTTGTAAGGACAAGGCAGATAAAGGTAAGTAAATCACGCACTTGTAGTTACAATTGTTAAAGTCAAGGAAAGTGAATTTACAAAAATGTAATGTGGTCCTAATTTTTTGTAGATCTCAATTCGAATATAGATTCACTGGAAAATGCGTTAGAGCGGTTCATAAATATTGAAATAGAACTATTAGTCGCCGCCGGTTCTTTCGCCGACATTGATATAAACGAGGGTATTCAGATAGCGACTGAGCTAAAGAGTCTTCTAACACTCGCCCCAGAAGACCTTGCCTCCCCAAAAGCTGTTGAAATGAAACATGAAAAAATTGAATCTTTGAAAGCGATTCTATCTAAATACGATTGGCAAAATACGGACGCTTTTGATGGCAAGAACCATATAGAGATTGAAAAGTTAACACGCGTTTTTCTAACTACATACCAGCTGTTAGCCGAATTGGGTAATGACGATAGATTGGCAGATGTTGAAATTAAGGAAGGTAAACAAGTGGATGTCAATGACCTGGCTACGTCATTATTAATTGTTCAGAGCTTTGTACAAACGACGTCGACATTAACAATGTTACTGGTTAGGTTGGACGATATTTTAATGATTGTACGTCAAGTGCGAGCTAACTGTACGTCAAGTGCGAGATTATTAGTAAGCTAACCTTATACTTTATAGTCTACCGTATTTAGACTAACTTTCAATTCTTCATACAAAATGTCTAAATACGGTAAACTAAAATTAGTTTACGAATTTTGACACATTGTATGGCAAATTGAACAGCGCCTTTTGCGGACAGTATTTAATTATTTTAATTCTTCATACGATGTGTCTAAATACGTAGACTATGAAGTTAACGGTTAGCTTTTTAGCTGTTAGCTTACGAGTAATCTCACCCTTGACGTACTGTTAATAATGGTGTATATTGCTATTTTCTAAATGGACTGTCGTTCATAGCATAGTGGTCGCTAGTACGAATTGTTACCAAACCTTTTCACTTTGAGGTACAACATTATGTGTATAGTTAACATTAAATACAAAAATATCACGCAATGTAGTGTTTTTAATCATTTTTATTCAATGCGTCATAATTAACAATATTTAACATTCATTATGAAGTATTGATTTCGTTTCACCAACGCAATCATTTTATTATAAACTTAATTGTATTTCTCATTTGCAGAAAAACACCAACAAATAATCCAACATATCAATCAATATATCGAGCTCATTGAAATAGTCGAAGAGATATCGGCTGTTATAAAGGTTGAAGATATAAAAGAAACTATGGAGATAGCTAAAGAGTTACGAGAGAGTATCGCTGCTTCTGAAGTCATCGCAGAAGGAGCAACAAGCGATGCTCAAGCAATACAATTGATTAAAGAACAGGCTAGATTAGCCCAGAAATTGCAAAACGGCCTCTCCGCTTTGCAAGTCCAAGTACTCGACAGTGCCCAAGAGTTAGCACCAGCTCTCAGTGCAGAAGTTCTGCAGCGTATTGCGCAAGTCACAGCTCAACTGCAAGCTGATTTAGTAGCCGTCACTGGTATACATGTGGCGATACAAGCGCCTACTGAACCTGTATCTGAAATATCAAGTGATGTTGAAGCATTTGAAAAGCAAACTGCTAAGATATCTGTTTCTGAAACAACTACAGCTGTAAGTGTTGAGCCAACAATCCTGGAACAAGTTGACACTATGGGCAAAGCTATGTCAACTGATCAGGCTACTTCTGAAACTGAAATAATAGAAAAGGCAGTTGCTGAGTCTAACGAAGTCGTTATTACAGAAAACACGGCTTGTTTATCACAAGTCATAGATACAGAAGCGGCTCAAGCACAGACGGTTAAAAATGAAAATATTGCAGTTGAGGAGACTGAGCCGATCCTGAGTGAGCAGGTACAAGCTAAACATACTGAAATTTTAGAAAGTGATAACGCTACTATTGGCTCCGAAGAGGTTTTAAGTGTAGCTGTTACTGAACAAGTAGCGATTATATCCAAAGTAACTGAACTGGATGATAAAGAAAAACTAGAAGAAGTAAGCGCATCTGTGAGCAGAAAATCAGAACCAACTCAAACCGAAGTATCTGTTAGTGAAGCGGTTGTTGCGGAACAAACCAAGGAAAAAATTGAGGAGGCGCTACAAGCAACTATTGGTGAGTTTCGTTTCATTTTACAAATTATGATAAGGTGGTTTATTATGGCATGTGTATTAGCATTTGGGCCAAAAATATATGGTTTAAAAATTATCTTAGATGTAGTACTATCTTTAACAACAGGCTATGACCACATATCCAACTTAAACATTCTCATTTTACAGATAATTTGATCCAGCACATACAAGAGTACATTTCTGAAGATGTCACAGAAGTGATTAGCGAGCTACCCAACCTTGTTAACATCGAAGATCTAAAGCGATCAGTGAATATCGCAAAACAACTACTCGAGCACATCGCTGCTTCTGAAACCGAAAAAGCAGAGACTAGCGATGTCTTTAAAGTAGATTTGAATGAACAGCAAGTGGTACTAGCTCATCAACTTCAAATAGCGCTCACAGAAATAAATATAGTACCTTTAGATACTTTAAAAGAACTTCCAGTCGCTAAAAAGGATATTTTGCAACATATATCGCAAATAACTGAAACATTAAACGCGGATCTTTGTGCAGTTATAACGGAGAGCAGTGATAAAGTAAAAACAAAAGAAGTAGAACATGATTTAAAGTTGGATTCTGCTCAACATAAAGATGCTGTCTCAGAAGTGGCAGAAGGAAGCACTACGGAACTGATCAATGCTACAATCGATAAAGAAGTCATCCAAGCCATTGCTGCCACAGAATTGAAAGAGAATGTGGCAGCTGAAAGCCAAACAATAATAGAAGATAGCCAAGTTGAAGATATAGCAATAAAGGAAACAAATATGGATCAAATGGAACCAAGTATTGAAATTATAGAATCTGCTCTACAGCCGACTGAAGTCAAAGTATCTGTGACTGAAGCTGAAATTACAACTGAAGAATCTATCGCTGAGGTAGGGAAAGTAGAAGAAAATCAAGCTGTTGCTGAAAGTGCTCAACAGCTTGCGTTTGAAGAAGTCGCGGCTGCACAGGTGACGTCAGTGGTCACAGCTCAAGCTCAAGAGAAGACTGAACAGCCTCTCGGAAATGCAAACATAGGTAATGATGATTATTTTGAAATTTATTTGGATTTTTCCTTTCTAGAAATTTTAAAGCTTTTGAACGATTTGATCGCTTTGTTACGTTTACACGTCTGTTAAGATTCGTAAATAATTTATGGAAAAAATGTATCAACTAAAAATCGTATAGTAATATTATTGCTTTTTCTTGTTAAAAATATTTTGTGAAACGCAGAATACCATAGTCAAGACGTCTTGACGGAATGTTTAAAAAAATTGACTCTCAGTACGAAAGACGAATTACTTTCAAAGTACACCTTAATTATATACTATGTTTAAGCCTATTTTCCAACACACTACATGATATTATATTTTCAGACACACTATTACATAGCATCAATGAATACTTGTCAGACGACACCGTAAAGATTATAGACAAAATATATTCGGCTGTAAATATCAATGAAGTTAAACAATCAGTAGCCGTTGCTAAAGAATTGCAACAAAGTATTATAGCGCTAGAAACGATTGCTCTCGAAAATTCTAAAAAAAGTGTTGAATTAACCGAAATTGGAGCAGATCAGAAGCTATTGGCACAGCAACTTCTAGAAGCTTTATCTACGACACAAGTTATGGTTTTAGACAATGCAGAATACATAGAAAAAGAATTGATTCCTTTTATAGGAAAAGAAGAAATACAGATTTTATTACATATTAAAACTAATCTGATCACTGAACTTCGCACTGTCATAGCTCAAGTTGTGGTTCAAGTTTCGGATAAAAGGCCAGTAGAAGCTACTGAAAACTCTGTTTTAGAAATAAATCACGAATCCGCTGAAGAAGTTAAGGAGATTCGTGAACAAGATATGGTAGCAATGGCACCGGTGAATGACAAAGACACTATGCAAAGCGCCATTGAAGCCATCACCATTGATAACACATTATTTCTAATAGATGAAAAAGCAACAGCAACTGGTCAAGATGGAAACGTATTCCAAGAGCTTACAGAAGATACTCGTACAGTCGAAGATATAAAACTAATAGACAAACAGGAAATTACCACTGCAACATCAACCGAAGAAAAAATACCTGAAGATTTTGAAAATGCAGAGAGCGTTAGTATAAATGTGTCTGAACAGTTAGATGAAAAAGAAACAATAAGTGAGGTAGGAACTGTGGCTACTAGTGATGTAATTACTAAAGTAGTCTCTGCAGAGCAAGTACCTGTAGATGGTTTGGAAGCCATTGCCACAGTTACTGTGAAAGAGGTAACACCATTACAAGAACCAATAAACCAAACGACTTGGGAAACCTCTTCCATAGGGACTACGGAAGACATCAAATCATTAGGTGATAATGTAACTGCAATCAGTGAAGTAGCTTGTATAGTCCAAGAGCCTATAGAACCTATACAAATTACAGATGCAGTAACAGTGGAAAATTCAAAACTATTAGATGAAAAGAAAACAGATATCGTTGAGTTGTCTACTACTGAACTAGCGCCGGTGGATTGTTTGGAAATCAGTCCTACAGGTTCTACGGAAAAAACTAAAGTACTTGACAATAGCGATACTGCAGTAATTGAAGATGTTGTTGACGAACAAATGTCTAATGAAGATATAAAAACTGCTGTTGTAGTAAAAAAAGAACAGACAGAACCATTAGATGATAAAAGTCAAGAGACAAATGTAACAAATAGTGCCCAACAAATATCAGTAGAAAGCATAGAAAAAGACAGTAAGCCATTGAACGAGAAACAAGCTCCAGCTGGTTTAGCCATTTCTCAACAAAATCTTCTAGAAGGGTTGGAAACAGTAGCAGAAATTACTATGCAAGGAACAAATCCTTTAGTTCAAGATAATTCAAAGACTATTGAAGCAGCGATTACAGGTTCTATTCCTGTAGAGAGCTTGGAAACTACTGATGAATATGAAGTAAAAGATACTGAACTATTAGTTAAAGACATAACAGCTGCTGAAGTAGTTACTTCAGATCAAATTACCGCTAAAGGACTGGAAACCACCACAACCATTACTATGGAGGAAACAAATGCACTAGCTAAAGAGAAATCGTTGAATGCTATTGCCACAGTATCCAATACTTTAGACAAAATGGATATAGAAAGTGTCCAAATAACTGAGGCTTCTGTCAGTGAGGCAATAAAACTGGATGAAATGCTACCTACGATAGAAGAACTGGCAACTACAGAACAAATTCAAGTTGAAACTTGTAATACAGATCTAGTCGATGAAATAAACCCTTTCGAACAGGAAAAACTAGCACCCACAGAAGCTACAAATGAAATTACTGCTATTGAGGGCTTAGAAATCATTACCACAGTTTCTGCAGAACAAGCTAATCCATTACATATGCAAGAAATTATAAAAGTTGAAGAAGCTATTGCAGAACAAAATACTGCAGATCATTTAGAAACTTTAGCTGCATCTTCGATAAATGAGATCAAAGCATTCGTTCAAGGGGCTTCAACTACAGAATTATCCGCTGAAAATCAAAACCTTGACGTTAGTTCGCAAACCACTAACGCAGTGACTGCTGAAATAACCAATCCATTAGATGATAAAGAAACTATAATTAGTGATGTAGCCTTCGATGTCAATGAGCCTATGAGCAGTATAAAAATCGCGGACGTAATGATAGTGGCAGATGTAAACGAAATGGATCAAAAGACGGCAGTCATTGCTGAAATTGCTACAAATGATTCTGTTAAAGTCTTACAAACGTCCACCGAAATCACTGGGGAACAGACGAAACCATTAGATGATAAAAATATCATCACTGCTGAAGTAGCAACATTGGAACAAACAGCAGATGGTTTACAAATATCTGTTGTACTCGCAGTTGAAGAGGCCAAGCTTTTAGATGAAAAAAATGCACTTGATAATATAGCCACAGCAGAACAAACTCCATCTGTAGATTTGGAAACTACCGCCTCAGTTGCTGTAGCAGATACGAAACCATTACATGTCAATGAAGATGCCATGATCGGAGAAACTACTACAACACATATAATTACTGAGAACATGGAAACTTTAGCTACTGTCACTATAGATGAGACTAAACCATTAGATGGTACGGAAACTGTAATAGGCCAAGTAGCATCTGTAATCCAAGAGCCTATAGAAAATATACAAGTTACAAATGCAGTTACCACAGAGAATACTAAACCGGTAGATGAACATGAAGCAGTCAGTGCTGCGGTAGCTATCACCGAACAAACTCCGGTTGAAAGTTTAGAAATCACTACTACAGTTACTTCAGAAGAGACGAGCTCTTTAGATGAGGCGATAAATATTGCAGAAGTGACTAATATAGAACCAAATCTAGCGGAAAATTATGAAGCTTCCATTGCTTTAACATCAGCACAAACCATACAATTGGTTGATAATGTGATTTCTGAAACAAGTGCTATTGAAAGTACTGTAGAAAGCTTAGAAATGATTCCTGCTGTTGTTATAGATAAAACAATACCGTCTCATGAAGAAGGTCAAACAACTACTGAAATATCGACAGCAGTACAAACACCTGTTGAAGACTTAAAAGCTACAGTTCTAACGCAGGCAGATATAGCCGAACCATTAACAGTTGAAATAACAGGAGGAGAATCAGCTACTCCTGAAACCTCGCAAGTCGTTGCTATAGAAGAAGCAGACGAATTGAATGAACAAATGCCCTGTGTAGCCGTTCTTAGCTCAAATGAAGATTCAAAAACACCGGTAGCCCATGAAGTTGGAATAGGATCAGCTGAGATGCTTTTCCGATCGTCAGAGGCCGATACTATTGGTAATACTGTTACTTGTTCACTGTTGTACTCTTGGCAATGTAGCAATACACGCGCTTTGTGGCCTATTTATATTGTTGTAACCTGTACTAATGCAGCGTAAATAGCAAGTGTTGGTGAGGTTAAAAACTGTGCATTCGGTTGCAGACTAGCGATATTCTAGATTAGCCTTTCCCAAAGTGGGCGATAACGCCCCCTTGTGGGCGCTGCAGGCCTAAAAGGCGGTAAGAGACCCAGAAAAAAATGGGGGCATTGTGTAGAGGCTTACAATAATTAATTCAATTTGAAGTTATAGTGATTTTTAAGTAGGTGAAAAAATGGGGGCGCTAAAAAATTATTCATTCTCAAAGTGGGCAGTAGACAAAATAAGTTTGGGAACCCCTGTTCTAGATTCATGAACTAGACCTTCAAAACGCTAATGTAGGAAAATATAAGTCCCTCTGTCTCATTGTCGGAATAGCTCCATTTTCTTCTTCTCTCTTTACGAAATGAAATGCGATTTAATAAATTGGCAATGGCAGTGGCAATTGCATACTTAGTGGAGCGCCGGTGTTTCACATCAGAGATGTGTTCTTTTACCCGGGTTTTGATAAATAAAAATAGTTTTATTTCAATGTGTAATATTCGCGTAAACATATGAAATTCATATACATTGCTTGATTTGGGACCGACAGTCGTCTGGCAAAATAATATTCTCTTAAACGACTTATCGATTGCTAGGGCGGCCCATATAACCCCTTGGTTATTCACGCTTTATTTAATATTATTTATGCTTGTAGCACACCTCTTGTTTTTCAAACACATATTCATAGATATTTGTACATTATCATGTTTGACGACATTGCTTAAATACATACTAAATATATAAATAAAACCCCCAGGGCAAATATAAAGCATTTATTTATCAGAAATTTATTTTTTTCCATTTTAGTTTATTTTGGTCGATCTCTTATAGAATATGCAAGAAAATAGTATTCTCAGTAGAATGTTTAGTTTAAGTAAATAAATCTACGCCGCCAATTCGCACTGGACCAGTATGGTGGACTATGGCCTAATTCCCCCTCGCATTGAGGGGAGGACCGTGCCCAACAGTGAGACATTAAAAGGGCTGGTATTTTTATAATATTATAAATAAATCTACTAAACGAAATAAAGAACCGACGTATTATAAATGTTTCTGTACAACATATGATGATAAAAAATACGTTAAAGCAATCACATTTATTGTATCTGCGATAACCTAACCGCCTTTATCGAACCATATCGTAGTTTGAACGAGTTTGGTAATATCTAGTAAGCCATAACTACTAACTACAATCCGCAGGACATCTTATATCTTTTTAGTTATACTAGATATAACATTACAGGAGTGACAGGCACAGACATAACTGAAGGAGAGGGTATCCCTGAATCGTTCACGGAAATCATTGAAGAAACGAAGGTAGCTGAAGAGCAGAAACCAATTGAAGAGGAAGAGATGCCTGTGTTTTCTATAGAAGAACTTAGAAAAATCGCAGAGAAGTTAAAGGAACTGCAGCTATTTGAATACGAAAACATTCAAGATTTTGTAATGATCGAACAACCTGATCTTGAATCAAGTATTGGTCTTGAATCTGGTGGTGTTTCAAATAATATAGAAAACATAACCGAGAACGAAAATTCACAGATAATAGACGATGGTCATAAAAATCTTACATCCGAGGAAACGGTAACATCAACATCTAAATATTTCCCTGCAGAGCAAGGTTTAGATTTAGAGAAGGAAGATGAAATATTGGACCAAGCGGTTTCTCATGAAGACGGCAAAAGGATTTTAGGAACAACGGAGAAATATTCAGAAGAGATTGTTGGTGAAATACCGGACCATGCTCAATTGAATAATGGTAAACATTCGATAATTAATTTACACATTTAACCGGTGTTACAATGGATGGTGTAACCAAAATCTATTTTAATAATCTAACATTATTTAAATTTCTACTCTATTGTATGAATAATCCAGCATCATTAAAAAGATAATGGCATTCATTACAAAATCTAAGAAAATCATTATAACTCAATAAAACTATAATTTATTTCATGACGTCGCAAAACAACATTAAAACAAAAACTGCCTTTACTGTTTTAATCATATTTAATACTTTCAGTGTACATCTACACGTACTTTATTTTTCTCATAAATCATTCAGGTTATACACACACAAAACATTAAAAATACAACGAATACATCTTTCATCATCACACAACACACACACACAACTGATACACACTTACATTTTACAGACACACAAATCGATTTGGAGACACAAGAACAAACACAACCTGCAAAAAGTAGTAATGATGATATAGATGTTGTTAGTATAAATGAAATAACTGATTTGCCCTTGCGGTCGATTCATACTGCCATTCACATTGCCTGTGAAGGATTGGAATCAGATTTATCAGAAAAGGGTGAACAGTTTGATAATAATCCTTATAATAATGTTAAAAACGTAACTCCAGAAGATCAACCATTACCTGGAATCCCATTTCAAGGTGATTACAATATAGTTCAATCTCATATAACAGATATAGTTGTTTCCCAAAGTTTAGAACCTATTGTTATGGAAACTAATAATAATGATAATATCTTAGGTGAAGAAAGCGAAATACCATCTGAAGATGTGAGTTTATCTGTTCAGGATAACATAAATAATATTTTAGCTCTAAGCGGGAACTTTCAACCTTTAGTATTAGAAACAACGACCCCTATAGAAGCTATAATACCAGCTATTGCGATTGAATTGGATTATGATATACGTGTAATAGAGAAAAATGCTGCTTGTGTAGAGGCAGAGCCAGTGGTATTTGAAAATCTAACCTATAAAGGTGAAACTCGTAACAAACTAATCCCGAGTGACGTATTTCATCATTCGTTTGTTTCAACCGAACCTTCAGAGTCATTGATGTTGCAAGGAATAAGAGTGTCAATAGACGATGATGCTAGATTAGTGCTGTCTGAATCTATAGCAAACATATTAAATGAAAATTCAGTTGAGATTCAAGAAACAAGACCTCTATTGGAAACTAAAAATGCTATAGAAGTCGATTTGACTCTTGCGCAAAGCCTCAATGAAACACTAAATCCAATAATTTTAGAGTATGTGACACCTATTAAAGAGGACGTTTTTGAAAATCAAATCAAGGAAACCTTAGTGCATACTGTCGAGAATCCAAGTTTTTTAAATGAAGATAGCCTGTTGACCTTAGAACAACTTGTCCCTATAGAAGTAATTAATAATCAACAGGTTAACGAAACAAATGAAGGACGAACAGATATCAGTGATGAGTTGCACTTAAGTAATGACTTGATGCCTTTGGTTATAGAATCACATCACGAAGACGATGTTTCCGAATGTATTGCTATCGAATCCTTCGATGGGATTGCCGAAAGATTAACCATTTGTCAAGAAACTGAGCCAGTTCTATTGGAAAATGTAGTGCCTATAGAGATTGAATATTTCCAACCACTAGCAAACATAGCAACAAATTTAGTGCCATGCCATGAAATAGATTTCACAGAAGATTTAAAGTTTGATAATAAGGCATTAAATGAACAAACACGTCCTAAAATAGACATCAGTACTGGATCTACAATGGCTTGTGAGCTAACTGAAATTATTACCTCGGATTCAGTTATGCCTATACAAGATAAAAGTGGAAACGTTAAACTTATATCAAATTATTTTTTAGATAACTTGGAAACTGATCAAATTGGAACAAAGCAGGATGATCATTCTAAAAATTGTACATCAACACATAATTTTCCCATTGTTATACAAGATGAATTAGCAACTGAACTTTTCAGTGCTGAGCAAACGAAACCCAAAGCTACACAATCAATTATTGACACACCCAACAATTTAGTGGCAACTCAGACTCAGCCTATCATACTCGAACAAGTATACGATGCAAATATTGATAATGCTCAAGCAAAAGAATTAGTTAATATTGAATCACCTATAATACTTGAGGAACCCTTATTATTTGGGACAGAACAGAAAATTGAAAGTATTAAGTTTACTGATTGTGAGCCTTATTTCATTGAGGCTGATAAATTGACTGACACCGATCGTGCAGATGTTAAAGAGTGTATAGTTACTGAAACATTGATTGCAATACGCGACACCGGTAAAATATTCCTAATAATGAATCCAGTAGCATAGTCATGCTAATTTGCACTCTATTGCGCTTACGACATCTTTCTGTTCATTCTTCTAAATCAAGTATTTCTGCTAGTTTTTTTTTAAATTGTAGGCTTACTGTGCCCGCGGCATAGCACGCGTAGACTTAAATGTTTTGAGCATACCGAAGAAATCAATCCATTTCCTGCACTATAAAGTATCTTAAAAAATTACCGAGTTTATAGCTATCGCTAGGTTATTTTCTAACGATATTCCGTGCATCTCGTTGCCCTATACACACTCACGCACAAATATACAAACATAACCAACAACATGTACCTATACACTAATATTAGCACACATGCAGCGAAAATTGGATTAGCACTCTTTCACACCCACACACACTCACTCATTCACAACACACACAGATCAACATGGTTTAAGCTTATAATCATGCTTAACTATCAAGTTTAACCAAAGATTACAAGTGTTTGTTTGTTTTTCAGAATATGGTGGTCTAATGCAACATATAGACGAATTCATATCAGCTGAAGTTTCCGACGTAATCTATGAAATAGCAGTTCTTACTGATGCTGCAGAGCTAAGGGACTCAGTTACATTGGCAACAGATTTAAAGGAAATTACATCTATTTTAGACACAACTAAAGTCGAAGTAATTACTCCCTTAGTAGAAGAAAATCGCGTAGAGCAAGCGAAACTAGTCCAAAAGTTGCAATATGCGTTATCCACGTTGCATACAAAGGCTTTGGAAAGTACTGACCAGATTTCGTTGGCCATCAAACCTGAGACTTTGCAGAGAGTGTCTGAGATCATCACGCACTTACAAGAGGATTTGGAGACGTCTATTGTTGCCAGTTGGCCAGACACGAAAGTAGGAGATATTGGTTCGTATATTTTGCTGTCTCGTTGATGCGATGCATGCTTTTTTATGTACATATACTAGCATAATTGTAAGATCACAATAAGAAGTCAAATTATTTTCTTACAGTTCAACAACCAGAGCCTGCGGAAGAAAACGCAATGAAACAACTAGAAACACTACTCCAACATATAACAGATAAAATAAACGTGCCTACAGACAGAAACGCTGATGATACAGAAACGCTAAAAGACTCTCTTGATGAAGTCCAGACAGTTATTATTAAACTAAAACGGGACTACGACGGAGCTAACGACACTCTCAATGAAACTCTGGAAGACTTAGAGTGCAGTCTGAGAAGTGTTCAGCTTCAAATTAATGAAGATAGCCCCGCAGAGTTGCTTCAGGAGGCATGCGCTTCGCTACAGCTGCTAGTAAACAACATGACGGACATACACGATGTAAACGCTAAAACAGTAGTAACAGAAATTAAATCCGAAAATATACTGGAAAAGTGTTCTAATGAAACTGATGAGACGGTGAAACTATTAGATTTAGCGTCAAAAATAGATATCAATGAAGGCAATTTGGATAATATAATAAGCAGTTTGAATAATCTTAAGGATACTATCAAAACTCTAAGATTTAGTTTCTTGGGCAGCGCTGATGTGTTAATAGAAAACGGGATTGATGTTATACAGACTCTAAATCAACTAGAAGACAAAGTGTTTATGCTAGAAAAGGATTTGTCCGACGCAGCTCTTGCAACTCAAGTGAGGGATGGCATTCTTACAGCTATACATTCAGTCTACGGCAGTATATCTAGCATGCGCGGCACAATTACGACCATACAGAAACGGTATATGTTTGAAAACTACGGTAAACCGTCTGAACTTTTATTGCGTTCTATCAAAAACGTTGCAGCCATTTCTGAGATGGATGAGAACAACAAATGCAATTGGAAAAAAGTCTCAAAATCTATGCGCAGAGTGCTAAATCATTTTGAAGATATTAAATTTTACATAAATTTGGATAAAACAGCGAGATTGCCAAGTGATGCTGCATTTACTAAAATTATCCTTGAGGAGCTAAAATGTAATTTCTGTGAGATAATCATACCGCAGGCTTCATTGCTGGGTGCAGAAGCAAATAGCAAAGTACAGGACGTATTGAAAACTCTTAACGAAAATCTTGCAAATATCGAAATGCAGTCTACATTAGAAGTTAAAGAAAAAATACCTATATTTAAAGATGTAGTAGTACAACTTACACAACTTACAGACTTTATGAAAACTGCAATGCAGAAGGAACTCACTAAAGAAAAAGAGGTAGTACAGGAGCAATCTGCTGTTGAGGATATAGTTTTGGAAGCTCAAACAGTTGATTATGACAATGAAACTGCTACGGTAAGTCCAACTGTAACATTAGAAGATACAAAAGTTATTAAGCAGAAGGTCAAGTTTGGTGAAGTGACAAAATCAGAAACAACCCAAGACATACACAACACTAACAAAGAACATGAACCTTATACAAAGGATACAGAAAATATTGAGGCTGAAGTACAAAAACTTGCTTCAGAGATAGTTAATGATATAACATCGGAGGCTTTGGACCGTTTGGAAAAATTAATGCTTTTTGGTGATCTTGGAAGCTTCGAGTCAAAAGCCGTCTCACAAATTGAAGAACAACAAAAAATCACCGAAAATATTCATGACGTTCAACAAGAAGTTGAAACTACTGATATAGTTAAAAAAGAGCTTGAAACGGGAGCAGATGTATATACCCCAGACTCTGTAGAAGATGTAAAACCTGAGGTTATAGCTAGCACAGCCAAAGAAGGCACAGAGCTTGTTGAAACGGCTGAAGATGTTAAAAGGCAAGCTATATCCGAAATAAATAAAGACAACAAAGCTGAACTTTACCCTGAAGCACAAGATACTGAGACGAAAGAATCTGATATTAGCGAAACATCGCATGCACTTGAGGAAAAGCTAGCTGTTAAAGAAATAATGAGTGACGTACAATCCATGAAAGCAGAGCAGCAATTAAAAGAAATTGATCAAGCACAAGCGGCAGTAGCAGAGATAAAGGTGACTGAAGAAACAAAACAACTCAAGAAGACACATGAAGAAGTAGAGGCTATTGAAAGTATATCTATTCAAACTGAACATTTAGAACAAATTGAGGATAAAGATACCATTACCAAAGAAATGAGTAAGGATATAGGATCATTGGGTCAAACAATTGAACCAACAGAAGAGGAGACCAGTACTAACCAAGAAGAATCACTAACTACTGTAGTTGAAAAGGAGGTAGAAGAACCGCTTGCTGAACAAAAAGGTGGAAATAAGCAAGATAGTTCGAACAAAAAGAAAAAAGAAAACAATGATTTGAAAGAAGAATTGAAGGATATCAAGTTAACTGAAAAGGATCCTGTAGTAGAAAAAAGCTCTAAAACTAGTAAGAACATTGAAAAAAGTCAAAAGGCTGACACAAGCAAGGAAAAGGAAACCTCAGCTGAAGTAGGTGATGCAAATGAACTAGAAGAAAAACTTCCTAAGGAGCCTCAAGTACAGAAAGAAGACCCTTCAATAGATGACAAATCTTTAGTAGAGCTCGAAGACAAAGTTGCTAAGACTCAGAAAGATGAGGAACAAGATGCTACAGTTAAGCACGAAAAAGAAGACAAAGTAGCTAAGGATAAGAAGGAAAACGGGGAACAGAATAAAGAACAAGAAAAACAAGAAGCTAAATCTCAAATGGAAAAAGAGGAACAAGCAGATAAAGATATAGAAGAAAAAGAGGAAGAAGATGCAAAAACTAGGCAAGAAAAAGAAGACAAAGTAGCAAAGGATAAGAAAAAGAAACAAAATGCTAAAGCTAAGAAAGACAAAGTAGCTAAGGATAAGAATGAAAAAGGGGAACGAGAAGCTAAAGCTCAAAAAGAAAAGGAGGAACAAGAAGCTAAAGCTATTAAAGAAAAGGTGGAACAAGAAGCTAAAGCTATAAAAGAAAAAGAGGAACAAGAAGCTAAAGCTCAAAAAGAAAAGGAGGAACAAGAAGCTAAAGCTATAAGAGAAAAAGAGGAACAAGAAGCTAAAGCTCAAAAAGAAAAGGAGGAACAAAAAGCCAAAGCTCATAAAGAAAAGAAGGAACAAGAAGCTAAAGCTATTAAAGAAAAAGAGAAACAAGAAGCTAACGCTATAAGAGAAAAAGAGGAACAAGAAGCTAAAGCTCAAAAAGAAAAGGAAGAACAAGAAGCTAAAGCTATTAAAGAAAAAGAGGAACAAGAAGCTAAAGCTATAAAAGAAAAAGAGGAACAAGTAGCTAAAGCTCAAAAAGAAAAGGATGAACAAGAAGCTAAAGCTATTAAAGAAAAGGAGGAACAAGAAGCTAAAGCTATTAAAGAACAAGAGGAACAAGAAGCTAAAGCTATTATAGAAAAGGAAGAACAAGAAGCTAAAGCTATTAAAGAAAAGAATGAACAAAAAGCTAAAGCTGTAAAAGAAAAACAGGAACAGGAAGCTAAATTACAGAAAGAAAAGGAAGAACAAGAAGCTCAAGCTCAAAAAGAGAAGGAGATACAAGAAGCTAAAGCTCAAAAAGAAAAGGAGGAACACGAAGCTAAAGCTCTAAAAGAAAAAGAGGAACAAGATGCTCAAGCTAAGAGAGCAAAAAAAGACAAAGTAGCTAAGGATAAGAAAGAAAAAGAGGAACAGCAAGCTAAGTTACTGAAAGAGAAGGAAGAACAAGAAGCTAAAGCTATTAAAGAAAAAGAGGAACAGCAAGCTAAGTTACTGAAAGAGAAGGAAGAACAAGAAGCTAAAGCTATTAAAGAAAAAGAGGAACATGAAGCTAAAGCTCAAAAAGAAAAGGAACAACAAAAAGCTAAGCTACAGAAAGAAAAGGAGGAACAAGAAGCTAAAACTGTAAAAGAAAAAGAGGAACAGGAAGCTAAGTTGCAGAAAGAAAAGGAAGAACAAGAAGCTAAAGCTGTAAAAGAAAAAGAGGAACAGGAAGCTAAGTTACAGAAAGAAAAGGGAGAACAAGAAGCTAAAGCTGTAAAAGAAAAAAAGGAACAAGAAGCTAAAGCTATTAAAGAAAAGGAAGAACAAGAAGCTAAAGCTCAAAAAGAAAAGGAACAACAAAAAGCTAAGCTACAGAAAGAAAAGGAGGAACAAGAAGCTAAAGCTGTGAAAGAAAAAGAGGAACACGAAGCTAAGTTACAGAAAGAAAAGGAAGAACAAGAAGCTAAAGCTGTAAAAGAAAAAGAGAAACAAGAAGCTAAAGCTATTAAAGAAAAGGAAGAACAAGAAGCTAAATCTGTAAAAGAAAAAGAGGAACAGGAAGCTAAGTTACAGAAAGAAAAGGAAGAACAAGAAGCTAAAGCTCAAAAAGAAAAGGAACAACAAAAAGCTAAGCTACAGAAAGAAAAGGAGGAACAAGAAGCTAAAGCTGTGAAAGAAAAAGAGGAACACGAAGCTAAGTTACAGAAAGAAAAGGAAGAACAAAAAGCTAAAGCTGTAAAAGAAAAGGAACAACAAAAAGCTAAGCTACAGCAAGAAAAGGAGGAACAAGAAGCTAAAGCTGTGAAAGAAAAAGAGGAACACGAAGCTAAGTTACAGAAAGAAAAGGAAGAACAAGAAGCTAAAGCTGTGAAAGAAAAAGAGGAACACGAAGCTAAGTTACAGAAAGAAAAGGAAGAACAAGAAGCTAAAGCTGTAAAAGAAAAAGAGAAACAAGAAGCTAAAGCTATTAAAGAAAAGGAAGAACAAGAAGCTAAATCTGTAAAAGAAAAAGAGGAACAGGAAGCTAAGTTACAGAAAGAAAAGGAAGAACAAGAAGCTAAAGCTCAAAAAGAAAAGGAGGAACAAAATGCTCAAGCTATAAAAGAAAAAAAGAAACATGAAGCTAAACTGAAGAAACAAAAAGAGGAACAAGATTCACAAGCTAAGAAAAAAAGAGAAGACAAAGTAGCTAAGGATAAAAAAGAAAAAGAGGAACAAGAAGCTAAAGCTCAAAAAGTAAAGGAACAACAAGAAGCTAGGTTACAGAAAGAAAAAGAAGAACAAGAAGCTCAAGCTATAAAAGAAAAAGAGGAACATGAAGCTAATGCGAAGAAACAAAAAGAGGAACAAGATGCTCAAGCTAAGAAAGACAGAGAAGACAAAGTAGCTAAAGATAAAAAAGAAAGAGAGGAACATGACGCGAAAGTGAAGAAACAAAAAGAGGAACAAGATGCTAAAGCTATTAAAGAGAAAGAGGAGCAAGATTCGATAGCGAAGAAAAAAAGAGAAGACAAAGTTGCTAAAGATAAGAATGAAAAGGAGGAACAAGAAGCTAAAGCTACAAAAGAAAAAGAGGAACAAGATGCCGAAGCTAATAAAAAAAAAATAAAAAAATTAGCTAAGGATAAGAATGAAAAGGAAGAACAACAAGCTAAAGATCAAAAGGAAAAAGAGCAACAGAAATCTACAGATATAAAAGAAAAAGAAGAACAAGATACTAAAGATAAGAAACCAAAAGTAGACAAAGAAAAAGAAGACCAAGAAGCCAAAGCTAAGAAGGAAAAAGGAGACAATAGAGCTAAGGATATTAAAATAAAAGAGGAACACGAGGCTAAGTCAAAGATAGAAAAGGAGGAACAAAAAGCTTTAGCTAAAAAACAACACGAAGCCAGAAATAACAAAGAGAACGAGAATCATGATGCAAAGCAAAAGAAAGAAAATGAAGAGAATGTAGTTAAGGTTGACAAAGAAAAAGTAGAACAGACTGAGAAAGAACAAGAAGTTCAGCCTAAAATAGAGCATGCCCCTATAGTTGAAAAAGTAAAAGAAGATCAAGAAGTCAAGACTAAGAAAGCAAAGGTTAAACAGGACGCTAAAGCTCAGAAAGGAAAAGATCTACAAGAAGGTAACACTAAGAAGGTAAAAGAACAACAAAAAGATAACACTACGAAGGATATAAAGGAACAAGATGCTAAGGATAAGGCAGATAATGTGAAGCATGAACAAAAAGCTAAAGGTAAAGAGGAGAATGGAGAACTAGAAGCAAGAGAAAAGAAAGAAAAGGAAGCACCGGGAAAACCAAAAGATGGTACGGAAATTGACCAAAAGTGTGAAATCGAAGACAAGCCTGGAGAAAGAATGGAACCAGAGAAGGGTAAACAAAATCTTAAAGACTTTCAGAAAGAGATAAAATTAGAGAAAGGGAAAGATAAAGATAATAAGATTGGAAAGAGAACCAATGCAACCGAGAAATATACTACTACAAGTATTCATAAAATTAGAAACATATCAAATCTCGAAGAGGCTGATAAAATTACTTCGAAATCTAAATCGGAAGACTCTACAATGTCCAACAAAATGGTTATCGATGAAAACGGAGTTTCTGCAACCACAGAGACAACGGATGATCACTACATAAAAGAGTATCAATACGAACCGAACCAGAAACCTAGATTCGTCGACCACATGCACACAGATTACACAACGGAATTCCTTCGTCCACCCGGCTATAGAGAGCGGACTTTTGACAGCAAACCTTTCGAAAGTCCAACCCTTGGCAAAAACGCTACCATCTACAAAGCGCAGACTATAATCTTGGACTCTCAACTACGATCATCTGCTCCTCCGCAGCAGGACAGAAGCGATGAAAGAAGAACAGAACGGCATAGATCTAAAGCCCTTAGTGAGGCCAGGAGTATGATCTCCGAGAAACGCACAGGTTTGACTAGAGATTTGAAAAGAAAACCGGTCTTCTCAACGTATTTGACTGACAGGACCGCTGTCGAAGGCTCTCGCGTGAAGCTTACATGCAGTGTCCTCTCATCTTCAGACCCTAAGATCACTTGGTACAAAAATGGTGTCACTTTAGATGACAAATTGAAATATAGAACAAAAGCTATGGACGGTCTTATTACTTTGGAGGTCCTCAATGCTGTTCCAACTGATTCTGCCGAGTACAGCTGCACAGTTGACAACGAGAACGGTTCCGTCAGCACTTCTGCCAATTTGAAGGTGTATCCGAGCTTCGAAGCGTCGCCCATACCACCGACATTCACCAGGTCTATTCGCGGTAAGGAGATTTGTTTAACGCATAGTGAGTATAATAATTGTACGGATTCTACAAATACTCATTTGTTTTTTCAACAGATACATATCATTTAGCCGAAAATGAACTAGTGCTGGAATGCCGAATCCGCGGTCAGCCTCTGCCGACAATCACCTGGCTAAAAGACGACAAGTTAGTCGGCAATAACGATAGGTTCAAGGCGTACTACCTGGCTGATGGTGTGTGCCGCCTGGCTGTAGAGTCGCCTACTGTGGAGGACAGTGGAAAGTATACCTGTAAGGCGGAGAGCTCAGTTTGGTCTGACCAGATCACTCATGTTGTCAATTTTACTGGTGAGTATCACTTAAAATAAATGGTTATATACATACATTATGATTGCGGCAGATTATACACATCGAGCTAAACGCCCACAAGCTGGTTGCATACTTGACTCTCGATTTCTTTCCAGGTAAAGAAAGCCGGCTAAATTCCAATCTAGCCACAATAGAGAGGTCTCGCTTCAATCGCCAAGCAATGGAATCCCGTCGGCCCCACTTCACCAACGTACTGTCCGACTATAAAGTCACTCACGGCGGCACAATTGGCCTCCAGGTCGAGATCAAAGGGTCCCCCACACGAGTTGAATGGCTCAGGGAGGGGCATTCCGTCACAGAAGTGTACAGAAACGCTAGAACTTTTGTCGAACACGGCTTGTACACTTTAGCCCTCTCTGACGTCACTGAGAAGGAGTCAGGACTATATACGTGCAGGGCATGGAGTAACCAAGGCAACGTGGATATGAATGCTGCAATAACTGTGGTACAGCCAAACGAAATGGAAGGGAAGCCGGCTATGATTGTGGGAAGGCCCGAGAAGGATATACTGATTTCAGTTGGAGAAGACATTAATATATCGTTTAGGGTGCAGGGAGAGCCGAAGCCGAAAGGTAGGTCACTCTTGTTAACTCCCGAAGTAGCATTAAACGTCGGTTTTATAAAATAAAGGTATTTTTTTGCTGTCGCATGATAGCAGTCAATTACCGTAGCTTTTTCTCCCACAGTGGTATTCATGAAAGGGATCCGAGACATCACGAACAGCCAGCGCGCGTGCAAGATGACGTCAGATGACTACGTCAGGTTCACGCTGAAGCGGTCGGTGGTGTCGGACGCGGGAACGTATTGCGTGCTCGCGCGGAACGCGTACGGATGCGACAGAGCTTTTGTTACCGTTGTCGTGAGTATATGCATTTCACTCACACATAGAGTCACTGACGTAACTTCAAAATGCATGCTATGTACGTATGTTCCTATATCTCGTCGCGTCTCCATCTTCTCATAACATTCAACGAAATCACGGCCACATTATCCCCCGTGCGGGTAAAGCGGGTACATTCATCACATAATAATACCAGCCCTGTTAATGTCCCACTGTTGGGCATGGGCCTCTCCTCGATGCGAAGGGGATTAGGCCATATTCCACCACGCTGGCCCAGTGCGGGTTGGCGGACTGCACACGTCTTTCGAGGGGTTCTCTCAGACATGCAGGTTTCCTTGCGATGTTTTCCTTCACCGTTCAGCAAGTGATGAGACTCGTCACATACGCTATATAGAAATATAATGTTTTGTGTACGTATGTGTGTTTGGTTAGTGTGTACGACAAAGCAGCAAGGGATAAAGACCATTTAGACAGACTTACTTTTAGGTACGAATGTGTCAAATGGTCTTATATGTCATAGGTACGGCAACGAGCTTCGTCAGAGAACTTGATATCGGACTGGACATACCCAATGGATGATTCTGCTCTATCTATTACTGAACGGAAATACAGATGTGAGTATACACCACTTGGTTAAAATAGTTAGTAGTAGTGAAGTACCCTCATGGTACAGTAGTTTGAGAGTACGCAGCTCGGCTCCTCACGCTGAATGGGAAATTTTCCCTGATCTGGGTGTTACTGGGATTGCCCCCGGTCCATTGTACGGTACCCATAATATTGGTTAGTTGGTTGTGTATTTGTTTGGCGATATCTGAGACTTAGCTATAAAAGTCAATAATATAGTTAGTTAAATTACTAAATGAATCTCCAATAAGTACCACAATTTTGAAATTATTTGACGGACGAATTAACGTTACGCTATATAGAAACAGAAAGTTCGACTTCATAAATGTCAACATCTCGTCTATATACCAAACAATACATCGATAACGGATCAATACGCATCTATCATCTGGCAACTGGTGCACTGGCATCCAACCAACTATTCCTTAAGGTCAGTGCCGCATTGGTTCTCGTTTTAGCTGTGCCGGATCGAATCCCGGGCGAGCCGAGCGTTGTGGACGGAGGGAACAACTGGGTGTCGCTCGCCTGGCCGAAGCCAAACCCTGAAACTACCGCCCCGGTCCTCGCATACAAAATAGAGAGCTGGTTATTGGGAAAAGAAGGCGGAGCGCGTTGGATCGAACTTGGAATCACACCGCTTAACTCTTTCGACGCTTTCAATTTGAAGCAAGGGGAGGAGTACCACTTCAGAGTGACTCCACGCAACAGATACGGTTGGGGGGAATCCGTCCAAACTTCCACGCCAATAGGCATAGGTTTGGCCGGCGACAGGCCAGAATTCGTGGAGATTTTGCCTGGACAGTTAAAGGTGTTGGCGGGCGAAACGGCCAACCTGAGCTGCAGTGTCAAAGGCAAACCGCTGCCTGAAGTGTTATGGATGAAGAACGGGCATGAGATCGAGGAGGAGGCCCGGATGACGACCCTGTTCAACGGCCACGATTGCTGCCTGATCATCAAGGATCTGAACGCGGAAGATGAGGGGAGATACAGCTGTGAAGCCAGCAATGTACACGGGAGAGCGTCCACGTACGCCAGACTGGCGGTGGTGACTGATAGATTGATTTGGGAGGCCGATGCGAAGCTTAAGAGGTGAGTGTGCACTTTGATGTCGTTCGCTCTGAGTAGGAAGATAGGAATTGGTTTGCGCAGTGGTAAAATTGACCAGTATATTACACAATATATTAAAAAAGCGCAACTGACCCACGCGTCTCAATATTTCCAAAACTACGATACATAGGTGCTCGTTAAGAAATAATTGACATTGCTCGAACGTAGTCACGTTAACAATGAGTACATAATATTTAGATATACATTATGTTTTTTAATCATAACAAAACAATAGCATATTTCATTTCATATTCTTAAAGCCGCAGACAATATTGTATAGTGAACCCGTTTTCAGGGAGAGGTCAGCAGATGTGGAGGGCGACTATCCCCCCCAGTTCACGATGCGGCTTCGCGACCGGCGCGTGCAAGCCACGTACCCCGTTCGGCTCACGTGCCAGGTGGTAGGAAACCCTCCTCCCACCGTGACGTGGTTCAGGGACGGCGAGGAGATCGCGTTTGATAGTAAGTAGCCTGCTTTTGGGGACTTCCCTACGTCCCAGGTACAGGGCCCCAAGTCTGCTAACATACGTTATTGTCACTTTTGACAGACATGCCATACAATATCTGTCAAAGGTGACAGTTACTATGCGGTTACTGTTCGATTATGAATCGATTGTGTTCGCAGACTTGGGGCCCAGGGCTGTAGCAAATTAAGATGTTGAGGGAACATTCTTCCACATCGAGATCTAATATAATTAGAATAATGTTTTATTTATTTTGCCCAACTTGGCGACCAGGTGTAAGGTCGACTTGCAGGGTCACTACAAATTGGGATGTCAACAGGCAAGTCTAGTAATTTGTCATGCTAATCGGTATGATCCCAACAAATGGCCTTACAGATTGGGTAACAAGTTGAGCTGTTAGTCGAGGTTTTAAGCAACAGCTTATCCTACAGGTCGGCGCAGCAAGTACCAGGACGAGCACTTCCATACATTAGAAATAGCACCAACTACCCTGGAGGATGGGGGGCTGTACGAGGCGATGGCTCGCAACAGCAGTGGCGCGGTCAGCTGCCGCTGCGGGCTGGTCGTCGACAAAGGCATCAGAGCGTACGTCGCGCCCGAGTTCTGCTGCGGCTTGGAACCGCTGTACAGACTCGTTGAAGGTACTAACTGCTCTAGGCCCAGGGCCCCAAGTCTGCTAACACAACCGTTTCATAATCGAACAGCAACGGCATAGTAACTGTCACTTTTGACAGATATCCCATACAATATGTGTCAAAAGTGACAGTTATGCCGTTGCTGTTCGATTATGAAACGATTGTGTTAGCAGACTTGGGGCCCAGCTCTAAGGGAGGGCGTACAAAACGGCCTCTCCAGGCGCAATATATTCCATGCTTGCACACACACCTGCAGGTCTATTATGTAACTCTGTTTCTATAATTTCGTGTATTTCTATCCACGAATTAGTCGATATAAATACGCGAGATTATTGAAACAGCAGCCCTATTATGTAAATCTGTTTCAAACATTTCGTTTATTTCTATCGACTAAACAATATGTGAAGTGATAAGTTATATTCATTTCAGAAATCTATTTTCAATCCGGATAATTGATAATCTTTCTGACTTTCAGTTGGTGTGTTTGTGTGGCGATATTGAATATTATTTAATTTGAATTCTGTTTTTTAGGTGAAGAACTAAGAATTTCGGCAGTAGTCGAAGCCTACCCCTCCGTGGGGGTCACCTGGTACCGGGATGGGGTCCGCCTTCGCCCCAGCAGGCGCGCGATCATGACTCTCGACCGAGACGGGCAGATCGAGCTGGCCCTGGCCGCTGTCACCGCCAGAGACGCAGGCGTGTACACCTGCACGGCCTCCAACGAGGTCGGAAGAGCATCCACCTCAGGAAAAGTGGAGATACAAGAAGGAGAAAAAAGAGAGGAAGCGAGGCCACCGCCCGTGGTCATTAATACTCCGGATGTACCGTGAGTAGATTATTATTTTATGGATCGGTACAGTTAACACAATTTGGGACACTTTCTGTCTATATGAATTGCGAAATATGCAGTTTTCATGATGTTATTTAAAAAAAAATGGCGTCAGCGACTTAGGTATTTTGCCAGTGTCTGGTACAATGATAAGTTATTTCAAAACAATCATTTTAACATTTCTTAGTATTGGCTAAGCCTAAATAGAAAAAAAACGAAGAGGTTTCACGCTAATAAAAGTTTATATAATAACTAGCTGTTACCCGCGACTTCGTCCGCATGGTATTTATCAAAAAAGCTTTTTCTAAAATAAAAGTAGTCTGAGTTACTCCTTGTTACATCAGCTATCTTCCAGTGAAACTCCCCTCAAAATTCGTCCACCCATTTCAGAGATTAGCCGAAACAAACAGACAGACAGACAAACATTGTAAAAAGTGTTGTTTTGGTATATGTACCGTGTATACATCCAAATGCACTTAGTAAAAAGGGGTTATGTTAATTTTACAAACAGACACTCCAATTTTATTTATTTGTATAGATATATTTTTATTATCTGCGCAGATACTCGAAAGAGCCGATGTTCATTCGCAAGCCGCGGTCGAGCGAGGCGCGGGAAGGAGATACCGTCATCATCGCGTGCGAGGTGGTGGGAGACCCCAAGCCTGACGTCTACTGGCTGAGGGACTTCCTAAAGGTAAGGGTCCTAAGAGTCATTTTTGACCAACCGTATCGTACAAAATACACACGTGGTTTGGAATATAATAATAATACCAGCCCTTTTTAATGTCCCACTGCTGGGAACGGTTCTCCCCTCAATTTAAGGGTGGATAAGGCTATAGTCCACCACGCTGGCCCAGTGCGGGTTTGGACTTCACACATCTTTCGAGGGGTTCTCTCAGACATGCAGGTTTCCTCACGATGTTTTCCTTCACCGTGGTATGGAAACTTTACATATTCATTAGTAGTATACAGGGCGTAACAAAATTATGAATCAATGGGGGGGGGGGGGAATCAGCGGCGTGGAGGCGGGGGCGGCAGTGGTTGAAGCATTTTTTTCAATTTTCTTTTGAATTTTTTTTTTATATTTCGACCTTTGTTATATTTCGACCTTCAGGAGACTTGTTCGATTTCATAACTACATTCATCCCCTAAAATATTATTTCATTTTTATTTTACACACTGTATAACGCTTATCTGTTGCCAATAACGTTATAGAAAACGTGACTTATGGTTACCCAAACGTACCCCACGTTTGGGTAACCAGACGCCAAGTCACTGACTACTAAACAGAAGTGAGAATAATGTTTATGTAAACCGAACAGCCGGATTACTACCGCGACGCGACGCACTTCAAGCGAGTGGGCGAGGGGCCCCAGTACCGGTTCGAGATACCGCACGCTAAATTCGATTACACCGGCGCATACTCGGTCGTCGCGAGGAACGTGCACGGCGAGGCGAAAGCTATAATATCGCTGCAAATATTGGCTAAAGGTAAACTATTTTAACCCATTTTTTTAACCGACTTCAAAAAGAAGGAGCAGCACCGACTTCTCATTCGTTAAATATTTGATTTAGTTAGACAAGGTAGATTTCAAGATAATTATTTTTTCTTTTTAGTTTTTGAAGACAATTTTTATTTTGTTAAAAAGTTTTTTTATTTAATAGCCGTTTTTAATGACCCGTTGAGCACTGTGAGCTCGGAATCCTTAATAAGGGAGCCGGGTCACTGACAGCTGTGCCGATATGTTGATAAAATGAAATCAATCTTGTTTCAGATCTTGGCTCCAGCGACGATGCGCACAATATAAGCTACGGGTATACATATGTCTATATATAACCTTTTCTCGCGAATTCCATTTACAATACATTACATACATCTTACGCTCAGTGCGTCAAGTGCAAGATTATTAGTAAACTAACCATATACTTTATAGTCTACGAGAATTGAAAGATTTAAATACCGTCCGCTACAGGCGCTGTTCAATTCTCCATACAAAATGTCTAAATACGGTAGACAATAAAGTATACAGTTAGCTCGCACTTGACGTGCAGAAATTAAAAGCAAATCAATCATTTACTATTATTATTTAATACTAAATACAGCATTTTCTTTAAATTTTTGACACAATCTTTCATATAAAGTTTGAGGGTTTTTTTTTGTAAATCTATGAATGCAGTTTTTTTTTATCTCTAACATCGACGACATGGTTCCTTAGAACATATATTCTATCTCTTATAGTTTCAGAGGACCTCACTCTGACCCATCTCGATGTAACAACCTGTATAGTGTACATTGAAAATAATCGGATAGTACATTATATCCGTTCACAGTGACCCAAACAAGCACTTTTTTAAATTATTAGTTTTACTCACATTTATTAATTGAACTGTTTTCCAGACGAGTGGACGTCTTACCCCATTTTGAGCGCGAGCTGACGGACCTGCTGTCGTGCGATGGAGACGCAGTCGAGTTCGAGTGCCACGTCACTGGCAACCCTGACCCTAGCGTCAGGTGGTTCCACTACCACGAGGTGAGAACCAGAATACCCCATTTTACATACAACTTGTTATATAGGACTCTTTGGGCTATGCCCTATTAATATAATAATGTAATATCGCCAGACGAACACACCAACTGTACGGTCCCACACTAAGCGAGGTTAGTATTATGGGTACCGTACAATGGACTGAGGACGAACTCAGTATATAATACTTATATAGGTATTATACATCCATGACTCGGGTGCAAACATTCATGCTACGTGAATGACCAGGATTCGAAACCGGGACCCTCGGCGCAGGAAACATGTTCACTACAAACTGCGCTAATCAGGTCGTCTGTCGTCGTATTGAGGCATTGGATACCTAATCCATGATAAGGAAGGGTTTGTGGTAAAATATTCATATAGTCTCAATTATCTCCGGTTTGGGGTAGAATAGTCAATTAGCACTGATTTTGGGGTAAAATAGTTGGTCACTCAATTAAGCATTCGTTCGGGGTAGAATAGTCTATTTGGCCCCGGCTCCGGGTAGAATTGTCAATGTCACCAGTTCGGGTAAACTATAATCAGACCTATATTTTACGATTCCACATTGTATAAAGAGCATTTACGCGTTTTACGTTGAACCACGTAAAAAATCCCCTGCCGCGTTTTAATGTCAAGCTTAATAGGAACATAAGTATACTTACGCGCCGTAATTTTTTGAACACGGCACCCTTTTTTTATGGGACTAGGCCCGTCACACACTCCCACCACTGCTATTCCGGTAAGCCAGGATCTACAGTGGTGTTCAATTATGACACCGAGGTTCGACCCTCGGCGAGTACCGGGATAAAGTTAATTGTCTTGGAACCCGCACGAAATTAATCGAAAGATAAAAATAGAAGGAGTTGGAAGAAAACAATCCACTTCCCTCCATGGCATAGAGACAAAAAGATCTGGTAGACAAATTTCCACACAAGCAAGACTCTTACAGCTGGACTAAGTTCTGGTGAACATGGCACCTACTGTCACTGACTCATTGATCATCAATTCATCACTCACAGTTGGTACGCGACTGTCCGGATTTCGAAACGACGTACGAAGACGGCACCGCTCGGCTGAAGATCAAGCAGGTGGCCGCCGAGGACGAGGGCACGTACTCGTGCGAGGCCGCCAACAGCCTCGGCAAGGCCACCACGTCGGCATGCCTTGTGGTTTATCGTGAGTACTATATCGTATCAGTGATTCACACTTATAGACGATCCAGTGGCGTAGCATGGGGGGGCGGAGGGTGCGGTCCGCACCGGGTGGCACTTTACCGGGGCCGGCATTTCACAGGTGGGGGTTAGAGGAAAAAAAATTGTAAAAAAAATTCTTTCACTGTTTTTTTTTTGTCGTTACCATGCCCTAATTTTTTTTATAATGAATAGCAAAAATAAGAGGGCGGCAAGTTTGAAATCCGCACCGGGTGCTAATGACCTATGCTACGCCACTAAGAAGATCCCAGAACTTGTTGAATGGGGTAAGTTAGGTTTCGTTGGGGGTAAGAAATAGCTAATTATTGTATTTTTTTTAAAACACCGTTGTAAAGGACTACCAGTACGTCAAGTGCGAGATTATTGGTGAGGTAACCGTATAAGTATATAGTCTACGTATTTAGACATTTTGGATAGAGAATCGAAAGTTTTAAATACCGTCATCTAGAGGCGCTGTCCAATTCTCCATACAAAATGTCTAAATACGTAGACTATAAAGTATACGGTTAGTTTACCAATAGTCTCGCACTTGACGTACTGAAAGCATTGCGTGCTGCAAGCAATCCCATTCACTAAGCTTTTTTTGTATGTTATTATGTAATTGTTAATATTTATTGCAAAACAATATTATATTGTTGGCTACAAATCATGGACACGACAAATTTGAAAATAGGACCTTTTATAATTATCTATACTAATAATACTATAATTAATACTAATATTATAAATGTGAAAGTTTGGATGGATGGATGGATAGATGGATGGATGTTTGTTACTCTTTCACGCCCGAACGGCTGAACGGATCTGGATGAAATTTGGCACAGAGATAGATTATAGTCTGGAATAGCACATAGGCTACTTTTTATCCCGGTAAAATGTATGGTTCCCGTGGGATAGATGTTTTAATTTTTCATACTTTTTATCGCGGGTAACACCGCCGGGCGCAGCTAGTATTATAATAAATGAATGTGTATTGCTTCGCCCAGCTCCCGGCGAGCCGAACACCCTGAGTCAGCGCCTGCGCAGGCCGCCAGCGCTGCTGTCGGCCGCGTCCACCCCCCGCTCCACGCCGCGCAGCACCCCTGCCAGATCCGTGTCCAGGACACCGGGTGAGTGCCTACCAGCACGCGCTAAGTAGGCATAGTTATTTAAATTTGTTGTTGTAATGTGTATTTATTGACTTTGATATCGCTATTAAATTTTGACACTGACAAAATACCCGCTAACTTGTGAGTGAGGCCATATTTCATCTTATTCCATTGTATTTCATCGCATTTCATTTCGTAAAGAAAGAATAAGAAGAGGCGTATGAGTATTAATATATACTTGAGTCCTGATTTTGACCATCCATGACGCGCAAAAGGCTGAGTGATTTGATTGGTGGATATCAAAAATTTAATCGTGCAGTCTGTCATTTGATTGGAGCTTGATTATCAAACTGTCGCATCCCAGGTCCCGACACCCGCCGTCTCTGCAGCCCCTCCCGGCAGATGCCCCCCTCCTTCTACACGTACCCCTTCAATAAGGTGGTGGAGGAGGGGGAAAACGTAGTGTTCCAGTGCGCGGTCAAAGGCCTCCCCGCGCCCTGGGCCTCGTGGGACAAGGACGGCGTCATAGTCACGCCCTCAGCGAGAGTCACCGTCAAAGAAAAGGATGAGATGATGAGAATCTTGGAGATTGACGAAGTTACGATTGAGGATGTCGGGATTTATAGGTGAGATGCGGATTTATATATATATATATCGATACAGAACGATTCAGCAAGGGTATACTCACCCTTGAACCCTCGCTTCTATAACGCATTTGTAATCGTTTTGTAAAAATAATGTAAATAAATAATGTTCCCAACTAAATGACAATTGAGATTTTTTGGGAGCACTTTAAATAAAAAAAATGTCGACTTTAAAGAGCGCAGATTCAAGGGTGAGTAGGTACACCTCTTTCTGAATCATACTGTATTGATATTTAAACAAGAATCAGCGTGTGGATGCGCCATAATTGTCTAACTCCAGAATAACCTTGGAGAACGAGTACGGGCGCGCTGAGGCGTCCGCCAGGCTGGAGGTGATAACGCACCAAGGCAAGTTCTACGGCGGGCTCCGAGCGTACAGCGCGTCCCCGAGACGCTCGCTAGCGTACCGGCGCACGCCGACCTCGAGACAAGACTGATGACCGCGCCGCACGGTCCGATTATGTGAGTGCAATACTTTTAAATTAAGAACGAACTGTCAGAATTTAATATGTTATGCTCGATTTACACGAAGGGCGTACACAATCAATACAATTTTTGATGCAAACAGGGCCCCAAGTATGCTAACACAATCGTTTCATAATCGAACAGCAACCGCATAGTCACTTTTGACAGATATCCCATACAATATCTGTTGGAAGTGACAGTTACTATGCGGTTGCTGTTCGATTATGAATCGATTGTGTTAGCAGACTTGGGGCCCAGCTCGGTTGAAGTGACGAGCGTCCGGAAAATTAGATTTTCTTTGCTACCTGTCGCTACTCGATGTGAAGTACTTACCTTACTTATTAGCCGTAAAATATATATTTATTTGCGCTCTTGCATATGCATGCAAGTAATTGTATTGTTGACATGAATTTCTTGCGTACGGATTTATACAATACTCGTCAGCTGATGTTTTCAGACTTGCCATGCGAATTCGGGTACCCATTTAATGTTGTAAGCTGTGCGAAAATTATACTAAGCTATGCGAGTTGTATTACGTTATACTTATGTACACCTCTCTTCTAATTAATATATATTTATTGCAGGAAAGAAAACATCGCGTGAAGGATATTATTTGTCTATGAAAATAAGATAGAACAGTATTTTCTGTCGCAATAATATTCTTGCATTTTATTTATTAATTACTTTTCTACCAATCGTTGGCTGGTTATTAATGTTAAGTTTTGTTTTTTTTCTTTCTTTTTTAATGTTAGGCCAAGTTGTGCGGTCGCTTTACACGTCAGATGACGTCACGTTTTTCGAATATCGAATGTAGAATTTAAATTCTGATGCAGAGGTTCTGAATTTGACACGTGGATGTTTATTATTTTAAATTAGGAGTCAAAGTTTATTAAATGTATGTTTTTTTTTATTTAGACTTTTTTACACACGTGTAGATAATGGGACACTAATATGTTGTCTTTGGGATTCCTCCCAATAGGTAAATAGTTTGCTAAGTGATATCGTTTGTCATCACGGACGCGTAAAGCGAACCATATTTTTATTTGAACACGAAACCTATAGTTGTTAGCGATGCATTATGAAGTAGGTATTATTGTAAAGTTTACCAGCGTTTAAGTTAGTGCAGTGAGGTAAACACCCCGGGGTTATCGAATAAAATTTTATTACGAGTTAAATCTGTTGTTTTATTAAGCCTTCACTACCCAGACGTATGGCCATTGGCCACTAATAGATATATTTTTTTCTGAAACCCCTACTTGACATCTTGTGACATTAACAGCGCACGACGTTGACATACGTTTACTTGAAATGCAATGTCGATGTCAGCAAAATGTCAAGGGGGTGGTGACGTCATTTCACCGCCATGACAGTGTGGGATGATAATGAAATAAAAATGCGAATAGAAATTCAACTATTAATGTTTATTTTTTCAGGTTTATTAAACGTACAACTGTGCTTTGCGAGCGTTCTTTCACCAGATTTCACATATTGCGAATAGCAAAATAATCTTCTACACTGTTCATACTCGCTCAGATATGAGTGGGTACGAAAAGGACATGTATATTGTGGAGTTTGAGACTTCGATGCTTAAGTTCCATCCTGCTCTTGGATCTGGCGGAGTCCACCTTGGAACTTGAATCTGAAGGCGGCGCCCAAAACGTTCCGTACCCGCTGCGTAAATGAAATAAAAGTGTAAAGTCGGGGAGTAAGGTTGATAATCTATATCTAGCTGATGTATGAATACCTGGCGTAGCGTATTCTTATACCATGGTAGATACGACTTCGATACGTCAAGTGTGAGATTATTCGTGAGCTAACTGTATACTTTATAGTCTGACGTATTTAGACATTTTGTACGGAGAATTGAACAGCGCCTCGAGCGAGCGGTATTTAAAACTATACTACTAACCTAACCATACAAAATGTCTAAATACGTAGACTATAAAGTATACAAATGGGGGAAGAGGAACCCATCACTGTCACATGGCACCGTCGGCTTGTCAACTTTTCCAATTATATACCAAACAAGTTGATCGATAATTAAAGAAGCCAGCAACACCGAACCCCTCTAAGATGTTCGAGTCGAGAAACTGCCTATCACGAGTATTGGGTTAAAAGATGGGAGTATACGGTTAGCCCAACCTTTTCGCGATAATATCCAACTACACATACGGCCAGTTTTTCTTATATTTACCTGCCAACGTGCATGTGTAGCAAGATAATTCTTCAAGTTTTGTTTCGTCAGTTTCATAGGCACCTTCATAGCATCAACATAAGGTGTGTTAATCCAGGGGTGTGCTAGGGCTTCGGTGGCCGTCATGCGGGCTCTAGGGTTGACCACCAGCAGCTGGTCGATGAAGCTGCGAGCCCGATTGGTGACGTCACTGAACGCTGGGTCATTGTAGTTATAATCGCCCCGTTGGATGTTTCTGGAGTACTCCGGCCATTCATCGCCGGTGAATGGCAGGCATCCTGACAGGCTGCGGTGGAGAAAACAGTTTGATTCTATAGCGGAAAAAGGGAAGATCTTCCAGCCAGGCGCAGTGGCGTAGCATGGGGGGGGAGGGTCTGCACCGGGCGCCGGGGGCGGCATTTCACAGGTGGCGGTTAAAGAAACAAAAAATAATTAAGATATGAAAAAAAATTAAGTAAAAAAAAAAATATTCTGTGTTTTTTTGTCGTTACCATGCCCCAATTTTTTTATAATGAATAGCAAAAATAAGAGGGCGGCAAATTTGAAATCCGCACCGGGTGCTAATGACCTATGCTACGCCTGGCCAGGCGGGTTGTATACCGGGCAGGGCAGCCGCTATGCCCCGACGGTTATTGTCGGGATCTTGTATATATGTTACATGCTCCGATAACTTTCATAGTACTATATACATATACTTTCGCCCTTCATTTTCAATAACCGTCGAGGGATAGAATTTTCTTCGAATCTAAGTTAAACCATAGCTAATGTATAAATTAGCTATGGCTTAGTTTAATATATGAAACTTACAGCACATAGGTAACAACTCCTAAGCTCCACATATCACAGGCCACAGACAATATATCATAGTTGAGTATCTCGGGAGCGATGTAGCTCCTGGTGCCATAGAGCGCTCTCATCGGCTGCCCCTCTACCAGCTCTCTGGCGAGGCCGAAGTCTATAATCTTTATGCCCCACGAGTTGGGGTGGCAGCATATGATGTTCTCCGGTTTAATATCAAGGTGGACTATCCTTTTCCTGTGCAGGTACTCCAGACCTTCGCATATTTGCCGCACATATGGGACCACGTCGACCTCTTTAATGTTCTCTTCTTCTACGATCCGTTCGCATAACTCCCCGCCGCATAGGCTGGAAGAGAATTTTGCTTTATTGAATTCCTTAGTTTAAAACCGTCTAGGGATTTCTATAAAGTAATGTAGTAAAAGTAATAGCATGTCTAGATTTGTTGAGAAAATAGTATCAATATTTAGAATGCTAGGTCTCACTCCAGCGGGATAGTGGGATATAAATAAATAAATATCGCCAGACGAACACACCAACTATACGGTCCCACACTAAGCAAGGGTTGCTTATATCATTAATGGAGCACTAGCTGCGCCCCGCGGTGTTACCCGCGATTAAAAAGTATGTTGATGCCTATGTCATTTTCTGACCCCTAAACTACCACTAACTATGCAAAAAAACATGTCGATTATTTGCTCTATGAAAGATTAAAACAAATCTATCCCAGTGGAACCATGAATTTTACTGGGATAGCCTATGTGCTATTCCAGACTATAATCTATCTCTGTGCCAAATTTCATTCAGATCCGTTCAGCCGTTCTGGCGTGATTGAGTAACAAACATCCATCCATTCATCCAAACTTTCACATTTATAATATTAGTGGGATTACTTACTACTCCATCACAAACACCATCTGCTTGCAGGTCATGAATGCTCCCACCATCCTCACCAGCTCAGGGTGTGATAAGGAAGCCATGACATGGAACTCTCGCTCCGCGGATTGCGTTCGTTTCGGAGTCCTCAGTTTGATAAACTTTGCTGCGTAGTATTGTGGGTTTCGGCCTCCTCGTCTGCGCACCAGGGACACCTCGCCAAACGCCCCTTTACCGATGATTCCACCGGTGGTGTCATACAGCTGGTGGAACAGGCCCATTTCACCAATAACTAAATCCCCATTTGGCCCA
This sequence comes from Pheosia gnoma, assembly GCA_905404115.1. NCBI lineage: Eukaryota > Metazoa > Arthropoda > Insecta > Lepidoptera > Notodontidae > Pheosia > Pheosia gnoma. Next base: position 9,334,532 of record FR989898.1, read on the forward strand.
GGGTCATCGTTGAAATCAAATGCTGTAAATAAATGGTGTTACGGTTGATAGCCAGGCCTTCGACGTACGAGTATACTTGGCCGCATTTAAATTAAATAATAAGTAAAACATGGGGAAAAATACTTTAAAGTTAATTCTCTCACACATTTGATTCTGAGGCGGCACAGCTAGTATATTATGACCCCCGAATTTATAGACGTTATTAAACGTCATATAGTGCTGCGCAAAGCAGAACCCTTGTGCGCAGTGCTATATGCCGTTTGATAAAGTTTATAAAGTCTATAAATTTGGGGGTAATTGTATTACTCACATCCTGTACATAACAATTACATGTTTAACATATGAATATTTCAAACGCATTTGAATTTAAAAAATCTCGCGATATATAAATAGGTATGTACCTAAATATCGCCAGATTGTTTAGATTTGAAACTTACTGATGCACAGATTGGAGGTTATCCCGCTGAGCAATCCTAGTTTAGCATGAACTCGTATCTTCAGAATATACTCTAGCGGTAGCCCCTCCACCTCAATACAGGGGAGGCTGGTCACCCCCACTTCAGTATAAACGTTGTGTATATCCGCGATTTCGATGCAGTAATAACCAAGCATCGGGTACATAGAGTATTCCCTGAAAATATATTCTTCGCATATACAGGGTGATACAGAAAGGGTCCACTAACCTGAAGACATGCTCTTCTTTAGCGCATTTGTAATCATTACGTAAATAAAGTCAGAATATCGATATGTCGATTTTAAACAATAAATTTATTTTCGCCAACAATTTAATTTTAATATCGCCATCGAAATTCTTCAGCGATAGCCAAGTTGGTAGAACGCTTGCCTTGGAAAAAGGGATCGCAGGTTCAAACCCCGGCTCACACCTCTGGGATTTCTGGATTACATGTGCGAATCTCATTTCAACCATGATTATCACTTGCTAAACGGTGGTGCTGAGAGAACCCCTCGATAGACGTGTGAAGTCCGCCAACCCGCACTGGACTGGCCAGCGTGGTGGACTATGGCCTAATCCCCCTCGCATTGAGGGGAGGCCCGTGCCCAACAGTGGGACATTAAAAGGGCTGGGTACTATTATTATTATATATGGTTCGCGACACTCCATCTATATTATTTCTTCGTCTGAGCTAACGGCATACATGTCCAGGATAAACAGGCCGATTTTTTAAAATAACTTTTTAAATCTTTTATTAAAATTTGTAGATTGGTACCTACCATTCAAACTCGATTTTCGCTAGCGGCTGTTTACCGTTCTGTTGTCGCAATACCTCACTGTCATACAGCATCATGAACTCGGTCACATCCTTTGTTCCGTGGGTAGCACGGTGGCAATAAGATCCGTCCAGGAAACTGCAAAATAACTCTCCAATTTATATTACAACTATTTATTGAAGTAATATATTTGCGGAGCTTGAGGCATTCCGCAGAGAAAGCAGCCCTGCCAGCCCCAGCCGAAGTCTCCGGAAGATGAGACGGCGCAAGAGTATCAACACAGGTTGCATCCCATACCAGCGGCCGCCCCATCCTCCATGGGACAAGGGTCATGCCGTCAGGTCTCTTACCATCATCTCTAAGGAGGCCACTCGGTACCAAAATATTTTTTTATAGATTATATAATATATTATGGATGTTTTAATGTTCCACAAAGTGACTCGAGCACATTTAATTATATTTCGGTAACGTATATTCAGTTCCACTCACACCGCAGAATTCATTAATAAGTATAACAGTGACAGCATATTCTCGCGATTACGTGACGGTTTTCTTAACGTCCGGGCCACACCTGCGCCGAATGCCGTTAACGAACGCGTTAAACGACATAACGCGTTGGTATGTTATGTCGATTAACGCGTTAATAAACGCAGGTGTAGCAAGAGCTTTAAGCTGGAGCCATAGATGAAGAAATAATACAGATGGAGTATCGCAAACAACATTTTGAAGCACAAAAAACCAAGCCATTTGTGTAGTACGCGCAAATTACATCCTAAACACACATGGAATTAGTGTGTATTACTCAAATTGGCTTGGTTGTATTGTGCTTCAATATAATGTTCGCGTCACTGCGTCTATATTATTTCTTGGTCTATGGCTTGAACATAGCTTTTGGTGGCTTTTAAACGCGTATTACAGAAAACTGCGAGCATTAAAACTTACCGACAGTACGTAATATCCATTACGTGTGTGTCATTGCTTATCGGTACGGACGCTTCGTCGACGGATACCTGTAGACAAAACATTTTGGGTTATTGTTAACGAAATTTTTGAAGCCAAACATTTTTACAATCATATCAAAGTTTGAAATACGGTCCGCTAGAGGCGCTGTTCAATTCTCCATGCAAAATGTCTAAATACGTAGACTATAAAGTATACGGTTTGCTTACGAATACATTAGGTTTAGGCGTTTGGTCTATAATTTCTTCTTAGTCTGTGACCGAATAGAAGGTGTCGGGCTTAGGATATACAAAGTAAACTTAGTCATACGAGAACACTAGCTGCGCCGCGCGGTGTTACCCGCGATTAAAAAGTATATCCTTATGTCATTTTCTGACCCCTAAACTACCACTACCTATGCAAAAAATCATGTCGATCTTTTGCTCTATGAAAAATTTAAACAAATATATCCCACGGGAATCATACATTTCACCGTGATAAAAAGTAGCCTATGTGCTATTCCAGACTATAATTTATCTCTGTGCCAAATTTCATCCAGATCCGTTCAGCCGTTCTGGCGTGATTGATAACAAACATCCATCCATCCATCCAAACTTTCACACTTATAATATTAGTGGGATAAAAATTACTGCAAATTCAACTCACCGGGGTCTGATCGATTTGAGGCTTATTAAGTAGAGGCTCCGCGTCAGACCTAGATTTACATCTGGCTCTTTTGATCTGGGTGAGGTTCCCTTTCATGGCTAAAGGGTTACTCCCATACTCCTCTTGTTGAACCGATGAAGGTACAATAACTATGTGGGCTTGTGAACTGTTGATGTAGATGGATTTTTCATGAGGCACGGTGTACCGAAGCTCGCATTTGACCTCCCCTTCCATGCTGGGTTCGATTCTCGGTATGTACAAGAGGCATTCACCACCTTTGTAGATAAGCTGGAGAAGAGGTTGGATGTTAGTTAAATATAGAGGGACAAAAGGTTGGGTTTTAGTCACACGCCACTAAAGGAACATTCGATTATGTAATCGATAAATATTTAAATACGATTAAAACTCATCGTACTAATTATGCACAAAATAAAAGAGCTCATACGACAACGCAATTGGCACAGTTAGTACTAGTCCTGCTTTCCGAACACAGGTACTGGGTTCGAATCCCGGGTGAGGAAAACTTTGTGTGATGAGCACGAATGTTTGTACCCGATTCATAGATGTTTAATACATATATAAGCAGTTATATACTAAGCGCTTCCCCAGTCCATTGTACCGCACTATAAAAGCGTTGCTTAGTTTGGGGCGGTACATCTGGTGTTCTACTCAAATCAAGTCTATTCAGATCTTTAAGGGCGCGGCCACACCTGCGCCTAGTGCCGTTAATTAACGCGTTAATCGACATAAAATGCCAACGTTTCATGTCGATTAACGCGTTAATTAACAGCATTAGGCGCAGGTGTAGTAGGAGCGTTAGTGAAAATCTATAAGGTACTCTACTTACTCGATACTTCGCACTGCTCCTCTCTACCTTCCGCCCTGCGATACTCCACACGGCGTAAATGTGAATTTCGCCATGAAGTTTGAATACGCAGTGGAAGACGGCCCTGGCGCCCTCAGGCACCGCGACCGACTCCAGGGGTTTAAGTATAGGTGCTTGTGGCAACACTGGGCTTGTATGTGCTGAAATTATATTGGTAAGTCAAAGTCAAAGTCAAATCGTTTATTTCGTATAGGCCTACGGGGGCACTCACAAATTGTCATTACATTTTTTTTTCTTAACTCTACAACCGGATTGGAACGCGGCCTCAACTGAGAAGATAAAAAAAAGTAACTTGGAGATGTGCAGAACATTTGTCCATGCAGGATCTGCTGCTAGTGAGCAAATAATTTTCAGGCCTTCGAGTTTACAAATTGTCATTTTTTCATAAAAAATTTTCTTGACTCTACAACAGGAACGGTGGCCAACCTCAACTGACGAAGTCCGGCAAAAACCCAGTGGGCTTAATTTTTTTAATATATTTTTTCTTTTCTTTTATAAATCGCCATGTATGTTACACTTAGACACCCCGCGCACGAGGCCGCCTGGCTGCGGCAGCCAGTAAATCATATGACGTTGTATGGGAGCCCGCGCACTAGGCAGCCATGAATTCCCGGCTGCGGCAGCTAATAGAACGCGCCTGTTTGCACGGCAGCCAGTTGGCTGCGGCAGCCAGAGCGTGTATAGGCGAATGTGTGTGGCTGCCGTCAGTCTCCGCGCACTAGTTGTAGCAGCCAGACGTATTTTGGGTTCAGAACTTTAAAAAAAAATTACGAATAGAATAAATATCTCGAATAGTCGTCGATTGGCTGCTATAACTGGCTGCGCAAATATTCTGGCTGCGCAGCCAGGCTGCCTAGTGCGCGGGGGCTCTTAAACCAAATTGTTATTTTTTGTAAGTATTTTATGTATGAAACGTTAAAATAAAAATATAAATAACAGTACTTTTTTTAAATTGTATGTATCTTCATGACTATCACTAATAAGGTTACAGCACTATTACATTCCTTAGAGCTGCATTCAAATCGAGCGCGAACTGTATCGAAAATAAAATGGTTACTTACGTTCTATGTACGCCATTATGTCAGATGTCAGTCCAGAGATTTGATCGCACTGAAAAAAATAAAATAGTCATATTATACAATAATAAGTAGATACTAAGTACGTCACCAGCCGTACCAACCGCAAGCAACAACTAAATATGAGGGTACCCCAGTTCAAACTTTGACACTAGGACGTCAAACACCTCAGTCCTCCCGTGACCATGGTTGCTGTAAAGCAACCGAAACGTTGGGAACGTAAAAACAAAAGATAAACGCGATAAAACCTGTAAGATTAGTTTTATTTCAATGTGTAGTATTCGCGTTAATATAAGAAATCACGCCTTTAATTTCCGTAGGGATAATCAGAGGTACGGTGCTGATTTTGCTTAAGAAAATTTTCTCCGTGCGCTTTGTAAAATGTTAACTCGCTTAACTTAGGTAATAAAAATATAATACAACCCTGAGCGAGTTTTGAAATATTTATTTATTTGAAAATAGTGCGTAAAAAATCTTTTTAGCGACAAAAAATAGTAATTATATCCACTAAAAAGTGTAAAATTAAAAGTTTTTAACAAAAAAATACCGTCTACAAAAAACTAGAAAGCAAAAAGTAATCGAATTATTTTATAAATAGAGCGTAAAAAATAGTGTCTGTAGTTATGTACTTAGTTATTCGTTTGTTTTGGAGCGGCGTGCACGTTTCACCTTGCCTCCATATAAGCTGTATGAGTCATGTGGACGACTAGTTTTACAAGCGAAATGTATCATTTCGACTGGCTTTTTAATACTGACTAGCTAGATAGCGCCCGCGACGTCTACGCGTCGACTTTAGTTTTCTTGGCGAACAATTATCCTAGCTCTTTATCGCTACAGCATGCCCCCATATTTTTTTCACTTTCTGTAATAATAGTAGGTAAGCTTTTCTATTCTCTGCAGAATGCCTCAAACGCCGCAAATATGGTTCCCTCGATTCAGGGTTCGTTAGATTCATTTCCCGTGATGCGCAAACAGACAGACAACGATAGGAAAGGTTCAAATTGGTGGATTTGTTCGGCCCCTATATTCAAATAATGTTTTTTTTTTATTTTTTATTTAATATATACCGACTAAGTTAGTTTTATATTATACATATACTAACTTACCTATAGGTATATTAATGTAGATAGTATTCAAACTATCGTAATAATTATGCAAAGAAAATAATCTCAGGACCTTATTATACTGACTGTTAAAAGGTCAGCCTCGGAGCTGTAGAGGTGCGTCAATTATACCCTGACCCCTCAACTCTAGGCCCCGACCTCAGTGTATGACTAATCCCAAAGGTCGCACAAATCTGTCTCGATTAATCCACATTATGTCCAAGTTTACCCCCTTATTAAGGTGTTTTCCGTACATGGCAACACTTAAAACCGTCGTAACTCGTGTTGCTGCGCACGCGCATGTCATTAGCGCGGCAAAATTTGAGGTCGCGCAAACCGGTTATTGTCATTACTTATTTAATTTCATGTTGTTGCATTACATCCGAAAATTAAGTATTGTTGGGTGAAATTGAAGTTTTATTTCAACCCCATCAACCATGACATTTAAGACCGTCTTTAAAAACGAAAACCATATTTAAATGAGCTGCTGCCTGCCTGCTTTTAAATGAGGGTTAAATAAGTGGAAGACACATATCTGTGCCATTCTCGATCAGCTGAATAAAAACCCTGCCTATCTCTAAATACGCAGATAACGTAATTTACAAGTTTTTTTTGTCTCTGGCTCTTTAATTTTGGACAATTCTGCCAGTATCAAGCGAGGCGAATATACGGTATATATTACAGTTTGACCAGTGAAATGCGAGAAAATTTACAAGTTAAAAAAATAAACCGCCTTTAACAGTCATCAACGACATTCATTTATGTTCGTCATAATGACTTCACACCTTGTGCTAACGATGGCGCCATTTTTAATCGTCGAAAAAAAAAATTAGGTTATTGATTCGACACGTAAATATTATTTTTATCTTTTCATGTCTTCACACATTTTTTATATGAGGTGTAAAAATAATCGTGTAAAATATTTTAACACGGCCAACAGTAGGTTATATAGATAACATTACCAAGGAAATAAATCAAATTATTAGACATTTAAATGTTATCCTGTACTGAGCGCACGGCCAAAATCTACTGGCGCGCCTTGTTTAAAAAAAAACAAACATAATTTACACAATTATTTTATACATCAACGTGATCCACATAACATACTGATTCATCGGTTAAAATATTTAACACAATTTTTGTTATACCTTATAGCTTAGCACTTTTGTGTGTGACTAATGTGAATTATTTGATTGAGATAATACCAAACCAACATGGTTGGCTTCAATAACTAATTGTCAGGGACTGTCGCAGGGTTAGCGAACACGACGGCTCTAACCTGACGCACACACTGCAAGCGATTTTGTTAGTTATGGACTTAAAGAAATAAGGGTGCATTTACGATTTATATATAAGTGAAAAAACGTCAACCGTCAGAATTCCTACATAAAAAAAATAGAAACAAGATTAATCTTTGCAAAGATAATTGGGTACAAACTATTCCAAAATGTTCGTTTAATAAAAGTTTTAAGCCAATTATTTTGATACTAGCTGCGCCCTGCGGTGTTACCCGCGTTTACATTTTACCGGGATAAAAAGCCTATGTGCTATTCCAGACTATAAGCTATCTTCAGCCGTTCTGGCGTGATGGAGTAACAAACATCCATCCATCCAAACTTTCACATTTATAATATTAGTGTGATTAGTGGGATTTAATCAATGTTTTAAATCGCCATGGCTCGTCGCTCATACCTACACATCAGCTAAGACAAATAACTGACCATAAATGAAAGGTGGCTACGGCTTGCGATTGCATTGGCACGTAAGCGACTCGGACACTCGAGCACATAACTTATAGTGACAATTTACTGACAACTTACACGGTATGTCACGGTATGACGACAGACACAGTATGGAGTTAACTGGATGATTAACTTGAATATGTATATACTTCACGTGCATTGTAGGTACGGTACTAAAGTCAATGACCGTGTGTTCGACGCGATGCAAACATTACTTTCTAGTACTGATAAGAAGTTGGGCACATTTTAAATGCGTTTAACTTTATATACGTACATAATATAATTCTTTGTAATTTCAAATTCAGACACCTAACGATAATAACTCTAGATGCTATTTTAAATAACAATATGTTTTTTGTATCCATAATGATTCAGCAAAGGGTATGCTTTACCTTTGAATCTGCGCTTGTGAAGACAGATTTCGAACAAAAATTCGCTACAGAAGCGCAGGTTCAATGGTCAGTATATCCTTACTGAATCAGCCTGTATATGACTGAAATTCCATTTCGAAGTGTCCCGCGTTCAAGATGACAACCTGGGCCCCTAGTGTGCTAACACAATCGCTTCATAATCGAACAGTAACGGCATCGTAACTGTCACTTTTGACATAAATTTTCGATTATAAATCGATTGTGTTAGCGGACTTGTGGCCCTATAGGTATATTATTTCGCCCCCGTATACTTTATAAAGCACAACACTTTTGGTGTTGCTTGTACTCGCGACATGTTTCCGAGTTGAAAGGGCGAACGTCTGTTTTGGCACTGCGACCAGATGTACATACCTCGGCGCCTGAATGCCTCTGTTACATAATTCTCGAGGTCCATCTGACCCGCAAGTACGCGATAATGTGACCCCAATTCAACGAACAAGTACTTACGTGCAGGTAAAGCTGTGTATGCTAGTGGAATGGATAGGTTAATTTTTATTCCCCTCTCAATTCTAGTACCTCTTGCATTGGGGTGTGTGGAACGTAAAAAAACATAATAAAAACACGATAAAATCCGTAAAATTAGTTTTATTTCAATGTTTAGTATTCGCGTAAATATAAGAAATAATGAAATAACTATCAGTGCTCAGTATTATTAAAATCCATTAGGATTGAACTTTAAATTTGATAAGTACTCATATTATAACGGTTTAAATGCTACCTACCTCGAAACCTATATACCTAAGGAGAGGCCCGAAGACCTGCATAGCCTAGAGGCATCTACATGGCTTCGCCCCTGACCATTATAGGTAGTCATTTAGGTACCTATTAAAAGACAAGAACATCACCCCACTAATGTAGGTAGGTTAACTACATAAACTAGAGTAGATAATCAAGTTTTACACACACCTACGTTTCGGATAGCTCTAAAACTATTATCAGGAGACCTTTAAAAGGTTTGTAAGATAAGCCGACTGGACGTGTAATTTGTCTAAACTCGTTCCTACAGATTGGTGAAGTCTCAAACCACCGAAATCAGGAATGTCTTTTTAAGTTACTGAGATATGGAATTCTGCTTTCTATTTTTTTTTTAAGATTACGTAGCGTTTGTCCGGTTGGTCCACCACTGAAATGTTCAGATCAATTTTACACAATGATTTTGACCAGTGGTATGAATTGATTTCTGTTTTTTTTGAACCTGTAGTTACTGAACTATTTCATAGGTAGGTTTGAGTTAGGACCTATTCCGTATGTACTGACTTATTTCAGTAACACATCACACTAATATTATAAATGTGAAAATTTGAATGGATGGATGTTTGTTACTCAATCACGCCCGAACGGCTGAACGGATCTGGATGAAATTTGGCACAGAGATAGATTCTAGTCTGGAATAGCACATAGGCTTTTTATCCCGATAAAAAGGACATACTTTTTAATCGCGGGTAGCGGGCGCAGCTAGTACGTATATATATTTTATTCATGTTTTGATATTTTCAGATCGATTTAACGGAATTATTCCGACGAGCGGAATTCATACTTAAGTATTAGTTCTGAATATTTTTAAGCCGGTATCTGTATTCCAGTAATGAAGCGAGTTAATTGTCAACGTTCGAGTCGAGGAACTGGTTTGGGATGTCTTAGCAAACCCATGTTAATCCACATCGAATCTTACTTGACATTATTTTTTATAAATTCATACTTACTTATCTTATGTTACTTAAACGAGAAAAAAAATATAATAAATATAACTCGTGTTAGTTACACTATTTATAACTGAAAAACGGGTGGGCCGATTTCTATGATCCTTGATTTTTGAATTTGTCTTTGCCCCTAATAGCAGAATAACTATGAATACAAAAATAATAAATTTTCTCAAACATCACATAAGTACCTAGTACGTAAGTAATAAAAGTAAATGTAGCTTGGAAACTACAAATCTGAACCGGATCCGTAGTTAATACATATTATGTAAGTATAAGTACTAACCCTAAGTACTAATAAGGTCGGTACATACTTATATTAAAAAAAAAACACCAATTGTGCTATCATTAAACAAGTTAAATTGTAATTAAAAAAACCATGAAGCAGCTACGTACCTATCCCTTAAAAGCAATCAGTATAATGCATTAAATAACTTACCGTAAAAAAACAATCACTTTGGAAATAAAATAAATAAATAAAAACTATAATGTATGAGTTGTCACTTAAAAAGCGCGCGCACGCATCTTTCCGCCGAGGCACTGGACACGAATGGCTCCGACGAGTTACTTGCGCACTGCGCTGCGAAAGCTAGAGAACGGGTAAGGGCATGGATACGACACGACTCTTAAACAGGCTCCACATCTTCCGATCCTATCCTAACTATCGGATAGTGTGCAGGATAATCGTCCTAATTTAGGACGTTCGATTGCCTCACACATTATACGATTTGAACCGATAATTAGGATCAGATAGGAAGGTGAAGAGCCTGTCTTATCAAATGGCACACCACCCAAACCAAGACATGTCAATGACTTACCTCTTACCATTTTGTAGGGATCCAACTAATACCCAATCAGCTATCCTGAGCTAAAAGTGGTAATGTGTTTGATATATGATATTAATCTATGCAGCACAATATAAGCCTCTTTTGTAAAAAAAAACCAAACTTAAAATTCTGGCAAGAGGCACCAAGGAAATAAAAGCAAATGGAAATATTATTTTGATTTTGACATACACACAACCAAGACTCAAAAAAGAATTCGAAATCAAAAAAATTAAATTATAAGTGTACGTATTTAGGAACAAAATGGAAGTCTTAAGTCGAATAACGAGTACATTCGATAACATAAGAAGTACAATTAAGAGCAAAACCTCGTCGGAACGTCTGCCGACACTGAAGAGGGATATACAGAGCCTCACAACCGACCTGGGTGTCCTGGGGAAAGAGAACCATGATCAGTACATAAGATCATTGGCCATGGAGGGCTACCTGTCCCTGCTGTCTGCTAAAACAATGCCGATATCCCTCGCCGAGAAACGCAACGTACTCCACGCTGCTTTCGAGAAACTCAAGCAGTTCGCTCTTCGAGACGAGTGCCTTTTCATCCTCCTCAGAATACAGAACCTGCTCTGCTACTATCTGATCCAATTAGACCAGGTAAGCCTCGCGCGTGAAATTCTCGAGAGCATGGAGGACCTCTATGATAAGATCAACAAGAACCAGGCCGTCAAGTTCCTGGACGCTGAAGACTTATTCACGTCCGAACCCTTAGAGAACGTCAAACGCGTCAATCCAGAAAAAATCGACAAAGTCATCACGAACAACGTGCAGATGCAAGCGTTTTTATACAACCAATTGAACCTACCGGAGAAGTATACGCTTTACAACCATACGGCACTTCGACGACAGCTGGAGATGAAGGAAGGCACGCCCCAGGACTGGGCTCTGCGGGCCGCTAGGCTCGGGAACTACTTCACGTACCTGAACCAGATGACTAACGCTCGGCACCACCTCTGCGCCGCCTACCACGTCCTCAAAACGTGCCACGATAACTGCAAACTCGTGCCCGAGGAGTTCGTGCTACAGAAGGCGGACTTCGAGTTGCACTTCTTGGAATTGAGCCACCACTGGGTGAAATACGGTCTCACGCTGTTTAAACTGTCGAAAAAGAAGATTTTAAACAGATATTTCTCACAGCAGACGGCGCGCGCCGATCTCTGGAAAACGGTAGATTTGATCGAAACGGTAGACACCTCTGAGAAATTTGACGAGGAGAATTTGAAGGACTTAGGGACTGAGAAGACTGGAAAAGGGGATTTTAATTCAAAAGAAAAGTCCTTTTCATTCCCTTCACTTGATTTAAAACAGATGGAGGGCAAGGTGCCTTTGGAGACGGTTGGCAACGTGGAAGACGCGAGGAAGCTGTTCGCGTACACCCACAAGTGGCTGATGAGGGAGAAGCATTACTACGACTTCGAAAACTACTCGTCGCAGTACATATCCTGTTCACTGCAGCTGGCGGAATTGTACGAGCACATGGCTTTCTTCGAGCGTAGCATAGACAACCAGTACAGCATACAGAAGCGTCGCGCGGAAGTTCTGGAGACCCTGAACTCTCTTTTGAAGACTTGCGACAACGTGATGTCGGTGCAGATTGACGTGATCAGGGAACTATCTCAGGTCCAGCTCGAACTGATGGCCTTGAACTTGCAGAAGCTGTGGCACGAGGAGTCGCACACAAATATCATTAATTTGGATAACGACGCTGATTCCATTATAAATTCTTTGGATTCAGAGTCCAACAAGACCCTCACGGAGAAGACTTTGAACGCGTCATGCAAGAACATGTTTTTGAAGAAGATGGAGGCGGCGACGTCCCTGAGTGGCAAGCTGTTCCGTCTGAGCGGCCAACTTGTGCCGCAAACGCCTTCTCAAATGAGCTTCAACGCGAGAATGTTCAAGAAGTGATCTGATATTCCTATCCAAAAATTTATAAAAAAAATTCGTAGTACATAAGTACTCATCGTTTTCATTCGTTTTTCTACTCAACGCTGTGTTAAATTCGTTTATACATAATATACCTAAATGATGATTCAAACCCAGATTTTTTGAATATTTCAAACCTATCATCAAGGGGTATAAGATGAGAAAATCTACACGCTTGAGATAATTTAACCAGTTTCAAATGTTCGTAATAGTCCATATAAAACTATTAGGGAAAATCAAATTGAAAAACTACTACTGTCGGGTGAGTTATTAGAAAATGAAACCATGACGAGTGTTAATTGAAATTAATATTTATTTTTGGCAATAATTGACTAGAACTACTTACTTATAACGCTTACACCATAATGGCGTAAGCGGCTTCAAGAGCCAGTGCGTAGGCCAGTACACATTGGGCGTTTTGGAGTGCGCGCTATTTAAAGCCAAGTCTTCATAGGTGCGCACACGTAAACGCGCGATTCTAGTTAAGCGCGCACCAAACGCGCGTTGACAGATTTTTAACCGCCTTTAAAAAAAGGAGGTTCTCAATTGGATTGGATTTTTTTGGTTGAAACGGCCGTTGCGCGGGCGTTATTCGCGCGCTGAGCCGGCATTCGATCGCACACTTTCAGGTAGGTTAGAGTGGGCATTACACTTCTGCGTCAATTTGCAATCTAAGCTAGTGCGCACGTCCTACTAACGCTCATTGAAAGCAGAGCTTAACGCGCCGCGTGTACGCTGCTAACGCACGCTTAACGCAACGCCTAACGCAACGCCTAACGCCTAGTGTGTACTAGCTGTAAGTGCCGACAATAACTGAATCTATAACCTAATTAATTAATACTAATGGCCAGTTTCTTTATCGACAGGAACAGCTAAAGTCCGCCACAGTTCGTCACGTCCCGCTCACACCACGGAATTCACAAATAAGAAAGACAATGACAACATGCTTACTGTTACTTTACTGTTACTATCGATGACGACACCGGTGATATCAAGAAAATAATACTCTATTAGACACATGACTTCAATATTAGATACCTTCAGATAGCATCAAACTGGGTTTGACTTTACAGTAAGGGCCTGAGTCTTTAACCCTTATCTACAACTTATGTTACGGATGGCAGTGACAAATTCTATCAATTAAGTTGTGGATAGGGTTATAAGCACATTGGGAGGCAGGCCTTCCTACAATACTAATAGCCTCGGCAAAATTCGTCTACTTTGGAAATATGAATGTTAAATGTAAGACGTTATAGTCGAAATTTAAGAAGTTTACCGAGGCGCGTCTCGACATGTTTGTACTGTGCATAAGGCTCTAAACTAATGGGACTTAATTAAGTGACTGAAATGCTATATTGCAAAAAACTTTATTCTAAATTCATAAACATTAATATGCTACGGAATATTAAAAGGATGGTGTAAAAATATTTGGAAGAATTATTTGGATAATTTCGAATACAAGTAATATGGAATACTCATATTGAATTGATTTGAGCAAAATTCATTTTGAAGGAATGTTTTATAGATAATGAGATCATACTCGGATTGTCAGTCCTAAAGGCGCTGTCCTACTGGCGCGCAACGAACACGTGGTGGTGGGTGACGTCTTTGACACGTGTGTCTTGCTCAGATATATCGCTCACGTCAGCTTAGCCCTATACACAAAAAATCCCCCCCCCCCCCAACTAAACGACATTACCTCACTCTACATCCGCGTCTAAGCTACAGGCTACGAAGCTAGCCGTGGGTTCATGGACCCACGCATCTAAGATACGCCGCGTGCCCGTGCGCACCAATGGGACAGCGCCTTAATCTAAATCTAACAGAACTAATAGACGTCCGAATATGGTTCCTGACCACAGATGCGATGTTCTATCAAAACAAATCCATCTGACCACAGATCTGATGTTCTATAAAAACAAATCCATTTGTGTAGAGTCTACCAATAATTATAAGTTGTAAACTTTGTGTGAGCACGAATGTTTGTACCCGGGTCATGGATGTTTAATATCTATCTAAGTATTATATACTGAGTTCGCCCTCAGTCCATTGTACGGTACCCATAATACAAGCGTTGCTTAGTGTGGACCGTATATAGTTGGTTCGTCTTCATTATTTATGTATTACTAGCTTTGAATTTGACCAGCTGCTAAAGTCTGCCTAAGTCTGGCTAACCGTTCCTACATTGTTCTCACATACCCATAACCATGTACCGCTCAAAAATTTACCGTATCTCTTTAAAAAGAGCAAGCGTATTTCTCCATAGGAACGGCATTTCGAACGGGTGGTAAAATTGTAGCTTAGAATTTTGTAACTATTTTGACGATTAATGTAAACTTAATGGTTTACATGAATAAGAAAAAAAAATATCTGCTGTCCCCGCAAACTTCATACCGCCTTAGAATCTAATGTATCAGAAAATATATTTTTATTGAATAATATATTTTTAGTGAACTTTTTCAATAGTTACTCAGCTATTCGGGGCCGAGAAAAATACAAAAAAATAAAAGATCATAAAAATCCCCCCCACTACACAGTTCTTGAGTTATAAACGGTGTAACTAACACGACTTTGTTATATATATATATATAAGATAGAAACTGTCGTTTGCAGTTGCTTCTATCAGCGGAATATATTCGAACGTCTATTAGTACTTTGAACGCGCAATTAGATTTCAGCCGGCGTAATTTTCCACCTCACGGACTCTCTGAACAAGATACCCCTGTATGACGTTTGGGTGTAAGTAAGTACCCTAAACGCACCCCAGTACAAAACGCAAACTTTATTTTGCACTGAACATTATTTTGCACAAAACGGCGGCGGTGCCCTTCTCCAGTACAGTTCAGTGAGTACGGTACATAAAGGAACTCGAGCGCGAGCTTTCATTGTGTATACGACCAATAAAATATCGTTTGTAACATGAAAACGAACGCCCGCTGGTGTTGAGTGTTCGAGTTAGCCGATACTGAAATGAAAATATTAGGTATAGATTATATTCAATTTATCGACTAAGGCTTATCACATACAATTTATCGAATTATTTAAACAATGTGGTAGGTAAAACATTTTTTTCGGATTTTTTCGCGTTTCTTTTATGTTTTTACGTGCCCGACGTTTCGGCTGCTTTACAGCAACCAAGGT
Source organism: Pheosia gnoma (assembly GCA_905404115.1). Lineage (NCBI taxonomy): Eukaryota > Metazoa > Arthropoda > Insecta > Lepidoptera > Notodontidae > Pheosia > Pheosia gnoma. Next base: position 9,350,214 of record FR989898.1, read on the forward strand.
CACGGGAGGACTGAGGTGGTTGACGTCCTGGTGTCATAGTTTGAACCGGGGTACCCTCATATTTGGTTGTTGTGTGCGGTTCGATCTACGCAGAAAGAGCTCACAGTGTCTTGAGGTCTTGCAATGGTGCGGTTGGTTTTGGATTTAATTATATTAAATACTGGAGCCCAAGTCGGTGGTAGCACCCACCCATCTTCTATATTGAAATTAGGATGTTTTTTAATTTTAATGGCCTCAAGTATCATCCTTGGTCGGAATCGTTTCTTTTGCGAGGATCTATGTTTTATCAAATCTGACATAATGGCGGGTGCGATCCCGTACATGTTCACAGATTGCAGACTTCGTGGAGCGCCGGTGTTAAACGCGATAAAATCCGAAAAAAAAACTTTTATTGCAATGTGTAGTATTCGCGTAAATAGAGGAAATCAATCAATGTGGTGAGTGTATAACAACGAACTATCTTTTTTATCACGCATGAATGTGGCGTTAGCACATTGTTAGGACAACATTATGAAACTATAATCATTGTTAGAATTAAATATATAACATATCTAGCTGCGCCCCGCGGTGTTACCTGCGATTAAAAAGTATGTCCTTTTTACCGGGATAAAAAGTAGCCTATGTGCTATTCCAGACTATAATCTATCTGTTTGCCAAATTTCATCCAGATCCGTTCAGCCGTTCTGGCGGGATTGAGTAACAAACATCCATCCATCCAAACCTTCACATTTATAATATTAGTGTGAAGTGTGATTACATTATCATATAAATATGAAGTCATCACGTATCACATAAATATAATGTAATATCCTGCTTCACGGAAAAGAAAAACTAATACTCACATCTTGGCAGATTTCTTATTAGTTTTCTGATATATTGAACCCTTAGCTAAGCCGGCCGGGCCTTTGGCGAGGCTTGAGGGTCCTCGGGCGAGGGTGAAGGGCCTGTCGCGAGGCTCCGGGCCTTCGGGCTTCACGGCCTGCCCGCTGCAGAGCCCTGGGTCGGGGCCTGACCATGGTACGTAGTCCTCCCTGTTCATATTTTTTTTTTAATTAAAATAATATTTGGAAATAGTGTATGTGAAACATATTTTCAACGCGCACCTGCGGTTAGCTGAAATTCATAAGAAAATATTTTCCACTAGCTGCGCCCCGCGGTGTTACCCGCGATCAAAAAGTATTTCTATCCCACGGGAACCATAATTTTACCGGGACAAAAAGTAGCCTATGTGCTATTCCAGACTATTAGCTATCTCTGTGCCAAATTTCTTCCAGAACCCTATCTGGCGTGATTGAGTAACAAATATCCATCCATCCATCCATCCAAACTTTCACATTTATAATATTAGTGGGAAGTGGGATTGTAAATTTAAATACACCATCACGCCTGTAATCCCCGAAGGGATAGGCAGAGGTGCATTGAGGTGCAACCATATTTCGCTGACGGTATTTTGTCCCAATGTAATAAGGGCGAGCCTATTGCCGTTTTACCGGGCATATTCCTGCTTAACACGAAGAGAGTTTAAGGCAGAGCACCACGCTACCCCAGAGAGGTCTGGTGAACTTCACACGAGATTCGACAAACGGGCAGATCATGATGTCTGCGTTAACCGCACATCAAGTGATAATCATTATTCACCCATGAAAATCCAATAATACCAGGTGTATTTTCTAAATTTACATTCTCCAATGGAGGCGTGCATTGGTTAAATAGTATAGGACGTACAACTGAGTCCCTATAGGGCACATAAAGTGAGATGTTTGGTACGCACAGCAAAAGGGTATCCTTAGGCCCCTGCCGCATCGTGGGGTCGGGTCCCGCGGTCCTCCTGATAAACCGAGACTTGAACTTCGACTCAGCATTGCTTTTAGTCTTCAGTATAGGTCTGTAATACGTGTAATATGTAAAAGAATTATGTGTAGAGCCTAAAAATGTCTATTGAATAACACATGCAGATAAAATTAAAAAAACTTGTATTACCTAATTCGGAAATATTAATGAAGACTAAAGCTAAATAATAATAAAATAGCAATGAGTGTGATGACTAAACGCTATCACGAAGTATTATCAATTCAGGGAACTCAATCAAAACTAGACATTAACAAGTATATATTTAGTGCCATCCATTGCAAGTCTTCTATGAACTTGTCATACATGACTTCCCGCGTTTGTTCTGTTGATGAGGATAGCAATAAACGACAAATTATTATTTACACATTACAAAGTTTGAGTGATAGCTAACACTAGTGTCTATATAAGGTGCTTCCACACTGGATGTTAACTATTAAAAGGCCATTTATGTTAATCGTGATAGTCACGTTGCGAATAAAATTAAACGAAATCTGTGAAACTTTTTTCAAAAAAAGTATATTTCGCCATAAACATAGCAACTTGATCGCCGTAATATTTCGAAGTGCTGAAGTTTTTTTTTTTATCTCAACGAGTCTTGTATGTACTGAATCCAGATCTCCTGCGCGTGTATCTCTCTACACCCTACACAAACACAACCATCTCAATCTCAACATAATCCAGGGCCCGGGTAAAGAGAGGTAGGGTACAATCATCCGTTCTCGAAATAAATAAAATTTTGTGTAAGTGTTTCGGTGGAACAACACTCGCATGAGAACCGGATTTAAAGGGCCCGTTATTTTTTTTAAATTCAGTATAGAAACAAAATGTAGGTATAACATGGACTAAATACGTGTGGTACAAGCAATCACAGAAACATTTAGAGTTGTGACGTTTTTGTCACAATTCAAGAGCGCAACAGCCTCGAGTTAAAGCAACGACATTCACATACACATATTTTATTTATTGTAAGGATACTTTCATCTTTACCCCAATTTTTAACACTGGTTAGTTTTATAGCCTTTAGTTCTGACTCAAGTTTATAAATAAACTAGCTGACTCGGCAAACGTTGTTTTGCCATATACATTATATCTAGGAAATATTTTTATAGTTAAATATTTGCGATTATAAATTGAGATATAAACTATCCTATCCTTTAAGTTGGATAAAACTGCGCACAGTGTGCAAAATTTTATTTAAATCGGTTTAGTAGTTTAAGAGTATATAGCGGACAAACACCGTGACACGTAATTTATATATATTAAGATGTACACATTAATTGCAGCGTATATGGAATATGTGATCTTGCATATTTTTTTCGTAAATAAGACTCAAGTAAAGCCTTTGATTAATTTAGACACACACATCATGCTTAAAAACTTCACAATAAACAATTAATTAATCTTTAAAGTTGGACTCATTCACACATACACATCTATATATAATAATTAAATATAATGAAGATTAAAATACATTTTAAATCAAGTAGAATTGTATTGGCATCTCGCAAGGCTATGTGCTGGGTCCTGTTTCATTCAATGGACACTACGAACGTAACAAATCTATATTTCTTTTATCAACAGGAACATATATTGCTATTCAAATTGACTATTGAAATATTAGAGTAAATAAAAAAGTAACATCCTAATTTACTACAATTAAGTTCACAAACCAATCTACATATAATTTGAATTGAATTTAAAAACGTTTGTGCTAATATTGCTAAACTGTACTAATCGAGATAATTTCTCGAGCGCACACACAAACTAATTGCACGTATCCAACGTAGGAATAAAACACATAAGATATTCCGGGGAGTACAATTAACATGTTTGGAGAAAAATAAAGTACTGGTGGGTACTAGACCGATTTTAATGAAACTGCATGATGACCGCCTATAATAATTTTTGTCCCGTAATATGGCAGGGCGATTTTAATGAAACTGCATGATGACCTATAATAAGATATACTTCTAGGATAATTTATGTCCCGTAATATGGAAGGGTTCTTGGTGACACAAAAAATAATATAAAATAGTAGATTTTGAAATTATTTTTTTTGGGAGTCACCAAGAACCAGGGACAGCTTGGCCTATGATGGCTTATACACGATATTTTTATATCCCAGGGTATAGTTAAAAAAACAGATAACACGCGTACAAAGTCGCAGGTACACACAGCTAGTCTATACATACAAATAAATTAAATTGGAGTATCTGTTTGTAATATTAAAATAACCGCTTTTTACTAAGTGCATTTGGATGTATACACGATACACATACCAAAATATTTTTTTTTATAATTGTTGTTAGTCTGTCTGTCTGTTTGTTCCGGCTAATCTCTGAAATGGCTGGACCAATTTCGACGGGACTTTCACTGGCAGAGAGCTGATGTAACAAGTTGTAACTTAGGCTACTTTTATTTTAGACTAGCTGTTACCCGCGACTTCGTCCGCTTTTTGTTAAATACCACGCGGACGAACTCGCGGGTAACAGCTAGTGATACATATATTTGGACTTGACAAAACATCACCGCACAAGCATGCATATAGAAACGACATACTTCAAGTGCTCGGTCCAAGTCTTAAGGCGTCGTGGGACCGGCGCGGGCGGCGCGCGACTCGGCTCCAGGCTGTCAGCGTCGTAGGCGCAACTAATGCACGCAATGTGTGAGTGTGAGGGGTGAGGGATGCGGGGCGGAGTTGATGAGAGGAACATTGATAACACACGAAATAAGTAGATGTTTAGCATTGAAACATGCACCGGTGCTAGGCGATCCGAATCTAAGCCAAGATTTCTATCACGATTTAGTTACTGTTGTCGATAAATAATGATTTCATGATCAATTATTTTTTATACAGAGTCATTCAGAAAGGCTACACTAAGCCTTGAATCTGATCTAAATAAAGCGCATTTGTAATCATAAGTGACGTCAGAATGTCGACAGGACGATTAAAAAAAAAATGCTTCCATCATGACAAACAAAAAAACAAATGTGTTTTTTTTATTATTTAAATTGACATATCAAAAATGTGCCTTCACATAATAATAGCAAATACGCTAAAGAGCGGATTTTAGTATACTCTTTTTGAAACACTCTGTATAAAAAGCGTTGGTGCCAGACTCACTGAAAGACAACGTACAGCACAAACCGCTAAACGTGGAAACTTGAAATTTGGATGGTGAGTTTATAGAGGGCTGAAAACGCACACTAAGAAATAACTATGGAAACGCTGTAACCATTGCGGTCGATCTGCGGCTATATAAATAAATGGTGGTGCGGGCGGATCCGCGGGAAGAAGCCAGTTATATTATAAGGACGTTAATTTAACGGATCTATTTGAATGAATAACTTTGATATCTCATCAACTCCGCTGAATAAAATAGTATGATTATGTACGTGTTAGTGTTGCCAAAATATCTTTAATGCTTCAAGGGCCCGTAAATGGGCTAAAAACGAATCATGGGCAATATTGCCAGCGATACTCTGTTGCTGCAATTTTATTGCCAGCGCTTCTGATTTTTTAATTGATTGCCGCAAGCGCTGCGCGATTTGTCTATATAGACAACCACTTAAGGCAACAATAGGCTATTTGACTATGTTCGAAAAACTATCTTAAATTGTTAATTAGTTTAAAATGATGCTAACAATATAATTATCTCAATGTAAATTTGAAATATTTTCTATAAAGATTAAATAGATAAAAGTACCGCCAATCGCGGCAATTGGTACCAAGTAACTTGGATATTACAGCAACACTATAGGAGCGTTCCTCAAACAATAGATAATATTTTTAACTTTTATTATTCGTTAAAAATATAAAATTTATCTATTATTTGAGAATAACTTCATGTATTATGGTGAGAAGCTAAAAAAGCAACAGCAGGGCTAGCGCGCGCGCCATATCAAAATTATGTCAATTATTATGGCACACCGAGTTGCTCTCTCTCTCTTACTTAATCCATAGGTGAACATTTCGTGCCAGAGCCGGCCGTGCTAGGCCTGCTAGATCAAAATAAGTTGTCGAGATAGTGTAGGTTTAATATAGATTTGTGGAGTGTGGTTTGACCTTACTGTCGAAACGTTCAACAGTAACATACAGTGGATTGATGTAAAATTTATAGACGAATTTACAGACCAAGCGCGGGTACAGTAGGGGCAGTGGGGGGGGGGGAGCACAGTGGACGCTATTCCCCCCCACCTAATAATTATATTGGTCAAAGTTATTCAGTCGTAAGTCAAGGGGGGGAGGCACCGTGGACGATATCTCTCCCACCCCCCCTCTTGACTTACGACTGAAGAACTTTGACCAATATAATGTGTATTTCTTTACAAAAAAAAATCTCTCCCCCCAAACGATATCCTGTATCCACGTCTGTTTCGACAATATGTCGATCGTCCAATAACCAAAAGGCTTCTTAAACCTCCATAAAAAAAAATATTCTACCAAAATAGCGATTATTTGATATTAATTGTAATTTTACTGCAATCAATTATTACAGCAGTTTAATATTGTACAAGCTGTAAGTGGAACCTGTATAATATTAGTTAATTTAATAAATACTTTGCATGGCTGTAACACTTATATCTTCAATTAATCACTATTTACTTGTTAAAATATACAAATCATGAGTTCTCACCCCTTTTTCGAGTCGACGATGGCGGCTCTTCTAGTCTCCGTGGCTGCCGTGGCCGTCTCCAGCTTGGGAGTGGACTCCTCTTGCACCACAGCATCGAGGATCTGTTCAGCTCTCTCCTGGTTGAAGTCCACGCTCTCTAGTGCTATGGCGACGACCCGCTCCGCAACGCCGTTGTACTTCTTTTGGAGTTTTTCTCTCACTGGAAAAATAAAATCATAATCCCTCCTTTTCGCTTTGCCATTGTCCGGCAAAAAGGCTCTGACAAAATATAGTGATCTTATAATGGTACCGTTATTTGTTCCTTTTCACTTGAAATGGAACAAATAACGGAAAAGTAAGGAATCTTAAAAAAGGAAGATTTTAATTAGGATGGGTATATGAATAAATTAAGCTAATAATAAATAATAATAATTAATTTTGCTAAGGAAATAATTGCGTTAAAACAAATTCATCATAATAAAGATCCCATTGGAACAGGTGGTGGACTCTGATTTCTGTACCGAGCGTCCAGGGTTCGGTTCTCGGAGGGTATTTTTTTTTATGAATATGAATCAAAGCCACTTTTTTAATAGCCTATCCGGTGTCCCACTGCTGGGTAAAGCCACATACGTCACGTTAAAAAAAACTTACATTCATTCTTCTCGGCCAATGTTTTCATGATCACGACTTTCCTCTGCGGCTGTGGTGTGAGACCTTCCTTCTTCTTCTGTTGTGCTAACAGAGTATCCTTCTTCGTGAACCCCATCCCGATCAGCTCCTCGCTTGCTTTCTGGACATTGTTGTCCTTGTTCGCTAGCACGTCCAAGATCAATGTTTCCTCGGCCTTCGGGAATATGCTCTTTAAGTACCTGCAGATAAAGTATACTTCATTTATTTAAATAATAATAATAGCCCTTTTTTAAATGTTCCACTGTATACAACGTACATAAATAATATTATATTTTTTTATTAGCAACATTTTGACATATTTATGTTGAGAGTTGGCAACACTCGCCCTCTCTCTCTTCTCTCACGCAAATGGTTTTATATTATATTTTATTAATTATTTATGTTGATTATGGCCCCGTTCGAGTACCACTCATGTCCTTAGAGGGGTTCTCTCAGACATGCAGGTTTCCTCACGATGTCTTCCATCATCGCTCAGCGTGATGATAATTTTGGTTGAAAATGAGATTCGTACATGAAATCCAGAAATCTCAGAGGCACGGTTTAAACTTGCGAGGCTCGTTACCGAGGCAAGCGTTCTACCAACTATGCTATCACTGCTTTTTTTAGTAGTTACGTAGAGAAATTTGAGTTTTAGTCGATAAGAGTCCGACATAGCCCGCTTGCCTCTCTCGGGGCTTGCGGGCATCAATGAGGATTTCCCCACGATAAAAAAAAGGTTTAGGCTATAGGGTTATTTATGAATCTTGATGCTGTGAAAGAAGATCATTAATGGAAACCATACGGAATAGAAGAGGGAAGATGATAGGCCATCTCATACGACATGATACCTTCATAAAGAACATCATAGAGGGGAAGATCGAGGGAAAGCGTGGACGAGGAAGACCAAGAATAAGCTACACGAGTCAGATAAAAGAAAGGATCGGTGTCATGTTGTATAGCAAGGTGAAATAAGCTGCTCTAGATAGAGACAGATGGAAAGAGCTTCATCACCTACACCGACAAGGGTCTAACCCTTAAATTAGAAGAAGAAGATGCTGTGAAATTTCCCTGTGACAAAACGCATCAGAATTTTTATTTTATTATTTTCCACACCTATATTTACTTTTATTATCCAATACTACAATAGGTGTTATCTTAAAACAAATCTTACTTGAGTTTCAACTTAGGAGACTGATGTCGCGGAGGCTGACCGTCAATGGACCTCGTGGTGCCGTAGTAACTTGAGGCACCCGAGGCAGGCCGCAGCAGGGATGGGGACCCTAATAGTAGGAAGAACAATTTTAATTTCGTCCACATGGTGTTGGTCGAAGACTGAGAAGTACTCATATAAACTCAAAATGTAGTTGGTGTTTGGTTAATCTAATCTGTTATGTAATTGTATGATATATGTGTCCAGTTTATCTTGTAGTTGTTCTGTTTATATCGTGCTCTACATTTCAGTGGAGAGTTTAATCGGAATCAATTGAAAACGGAATCGGAAATTTTCCGGTACGGAAATCCACGATCGCCATAAATATAAATTCCTCGTTAATGCCCGCCATCTTTCCGCGATCGGAAGTTTTCAAACTGTCTTGCGACTGTTATTAAAAATAGCCTTTTAACAGCTAGTCGGAAACGACTTCAGCATCGGAATCGGAAACAAACCTCTGTACTGACTGACGCAATAACCAGCTGCTCATTTAGGCGGTGCACAGCTATTGGCTTCGAGCCGCGTACTGACTAAGCGAATATAGGTACGGCGTGGCAAATCAACACAGTCAAGCAGAATGGCTATAAAAGGTATATTAAACCTTGCCCCTGCGCATTTGTAATCATTAAGGGAAGTCAGAATTACGATATGTCGTTTGTAAAAAAATAATTTTGTTCCCAACAAAATTACAATTGTGACTTTCGCGTGAACATTATATTTTAAATCTACGTACTTATTGAAGTTTTGAATGTACATAATAATTACAAGGCATAGTATACCATTTCTGAATCAAATATTCAAGTAGGTATATATACAAATATTCAAATAGGTATAGTAGGTCTAGTTGTAGCAATAAATAAAATGAGAAATAATCGCGGCTCTGCGCATGTCAAATTCAAACAATTAAGCATGCGCAGAGCCTCTATCTTTGCTCACTTTATTTGACGCTACCTATAATTATGGGTTCTTACCGTGAGGCGTTCCAGTTAGCGGCGTGAAGTGATTGGAGCCGTGTATGGAGCCCGACATGCCCCTGGCGAGTTGCAGGGCGGAGTGCACGCCGCCCACGCCCCTCTGGAGCCGCGCAGCCGACGGAGACATGGTCAGCGGGCCCGGGGTCGTGATCGGATGCTTCTCCACTTGCAGCGCGCTTATTACTACAGCTTCTCTGTTGTAATACCTAACAACAAATATTTATATATTCACACCTGTATCCTATGGGAGTATGCGTACGGATTGCCATATGGACCACTGATTGCCATATAGTACGATCCTTGTAGACAGTTTTCACATCTCATACGCTTCTGTCTGTTGTGGGTGCTACGCATTTGCTTTTTTTCCCTTATAATCTCACTAAAATTACATGCTATCACCATGCTAAGGTTTATCAAAATCGGTGCATTAGGTTTCCAGTTAGGAAGATGCACTCTCTTTTCCTGCACTATCAGAAAATGACCGGAGAGATATTTGGTGCAGGGCCAACGGCTTTACATCCAGCTCTTCCAGTCACGAGCTAATTAATAATCGTTGAAAATCAGATTCGCACATGAATTCAAAAAATCCCAGAGGTGCAGCCTGGGTTTGAACCTGTGACACTCATCCATAGCGAGCGTTCTTCTAACTTAGCTGTCGCTGTTAATTAAAAAAATAGATTAAGCCTGCACTTACTTTTTCAACAATATCTTGATATGAGTTTCGCTAACGGTGGGGAACATGGCACTGATCTTGGCAACCAGGGCATCAGTGTCAGACGTCAGTGTCAAGGAGTCCTGGAACTTGTCGTTGAGGTGCGACACGCGGCCTGGCACGGGGCTGCCCCGGGGCGTGAGGCAGAGCGCCCGCCCCAGGATTGGACTGTCATTTGGACTGCCGTACGCGCGATGATCCTGGCCAAAAAGCCAATATACTATTTGAGCTTTCCACGTCACCGATCATACAATAATTTGATTGGGAACAATACTGCCTGAACGCAACATAAAGTCATTTTCGCCTATCAAATACTTAGCTCTAGCTGTACCAGTTACGGCTAGTTATCTGGATGTACCGTTCAAACTAAAAGCTTCTCAAGTGCGCAGGCAGTAAAGTCCTCAATTGGATTTAGAGCAATAGAAAAGATGGTGCAATGAAGCACATTTTACATAGCCGTGTGCGTGAAGTAATATGCCATTACAGTGGTTGATCAGAATATTCATGTAAACCATTCAAGTACAGTACTCATGAATCGTTTAAGTAGTTACAAAATGCAAAGCTACAACTATACCACCTGTTCGGAATGCCGTTCCTATTGAGAAGCACGGGCAAGAATCTTCGTAGTTGCTCTTTTTAAAAAGATCCGTTACATTTTTTAACAGTACATTGTTATGGGTATGTGACAACAATGTAGGAACGGCTAGGCAGACTTTAGCAGCTGGTCAAAAAAAGTACTTAATCTTAAGTATCATTACAAGTTAATGGCTACATGGTTCCCACATCGGCGAGGTATAAGGTTGTTACCATACGGTACAGAATTATTTCACGTAACAGACGGAGCAGAACATTGTTTTCTTATACAAGCCTTCGTCTCATCCTGTCAGGTACGAGGACAATCCCTGAGATACGCGATAGCAGTTCGTCATAGCGAATTATTGAGTAAAGTTGTCTGACGATTCCCCCACAGTATGTTAGTGTATGTTACCGTAGTATTATACTGTATTTTGTGCTGAGCCGCAACGATGAAGAGGCGGTGGCGACCCCGCAGACGTGGGCGTCGGTTGTGGACTTCACGATATGTACTGGCCAAGCGAGTACTTACAAGATGCGCTTTGAGCCCTTTCGGGTGGAACATGTTGGGGCTGTGCTGCATGCTCTGGAAGGCATGCTGAAGCCGCACCGGCGAGGGGTACGGGTGCACGTGGTACGGCGACCCGTGATTCGACTGTTCCCGAATGCACAGACATAGGTAGACAAACACCACTGTGAACAATTTGTGCGTGTATGTGTGTAGGTTGGCATAGCGAACGGTGCCTGGTCAAAAACAATGCAGAATCAACATTAAAAAAATATGTAAAAATAAGACGCCAGTCACAAGTCTTCATTTTTTCTTACAGCTTGGTTCTTCTCTGCTAAGTGGTCCCGAATTAAGTTAGAATGTAAATAATCTATATATGGATTTCTAGCTGACTCTAAGGCCTCTGCCTCGAATTTTGCGGGCAGCGGGGCGGCGGCGGCGGCGGCGCGGGAGCGGCAGGATCTTATGCGTAAAATCAAATGGACCGGTTCTCGAAAACAGCGGCGTGGCAGCGGTCCATTTGATTTTACGCATAAGATTCTGCCGCTCCCGGGCCGTCGCCGCCGCCGCCTCGCTGCCCGCAAAATTCGAGGCAGAGGCCTAAGTCAATGTTGTTACTCCATTGTTTTTAAATAGCTGTGCCAATTAAATAAGTGCACTCACACTGGGTCGACCTGGACAAAGCTTTTGCATTAAATATTTGCAGGTATTTTTGGTGGTTTAAGGACCTGTTTAACAGTATGCTGATAAACCGTATCCACAACTTATTTGACGGATGGCCCATACAAATTCTGTCAAATAAGTTGTGGATGCTCTTAGTAAAACAAGTATAACCTCTCTGACAATGGTGCTGATTCAGTTGGCATACTCAAACGCTAAACCGGTTCTTTGACAAAAACATACTCTAATAAAGGAAACATGGCATTTTACAGATGCCCAATTAGTCAGCAGAAAAATAGCCAATTATTTGCTGGCTAGCTTTGTCTCTACAGACTTTAATTAGATAGCAGTGCAGCACCTTAAAGTACCAAATCAGTTATTTACGGTGAAGGTATGGTATATGCTAACACTAATTACACAAAAGCTCTCTCTCACTCTCTAGTTACACAAGTGATACAAATATAAGCCGAGTACTTTGAAGTCCTTATGGAAAGTGTTGCCGTGATATACGCTCCAACGTAACTTGTTCTTCATCATTACTGAAAATTGTGAACCCACAAACTCAAATCTGAAATTTTAAATATTGTCTATATTATGAAACAGCTTAGCTTAGGATTTAAAAATGAAATTAGCCATTGTTATCTTATATACATATAATGGTGTAACTAACTCTCTAGTGTAGTTACTTCATTTCTATGAACATGTCATACAGCAGAGTCTATTGAAACACAGCTTCAGCTGAGTGAATAAGTAATAAGAATAATACGTGTAAAGGGTTACATTGAGTATATTTTAAATTATAACATCATATAACAACACAAACAAAAATGTACCATTTTTCTTCTACGACATTCTCTGTCATAAAATTACAAATATGAAAAAACTTATTCTATTGTGCCAGTCATAAGTTTAATAAACCAAAAACAAAACCTCTTTGCTTCAACACTCCTCCTTAAACTTATGCTCACATTTAACAGTTTTTACAGTTCTTATTCATACAACCCCATACCTTTCACACACCACTCAAACTTACCTCTCGGTACAGGTTTAGTTAAGACATCCGCAACCATCCTCTCGGTTTGGCGATACTCTAACTTTATGACTTCTGCCTCAACAGCATTCCGCACAAAATGATATCGGACATCTACATGTTTTGTGCGCTGGTGGTGCACCGGGTTGTAGGCAATGGCTATTGCTGACTGGCTATCTGAAAAGATTTTTATGGTCTCCTCCTCTTTACCAGTCAACTCAGATATGAAACGCCTTAAAAATGTTGCTTCTTTAGTAGCCTCTGATAAAGACACATATTCCGCTTCAGCAGTGCTAAGTGCCACTGTTCGTTGCTTCGTGCTCTGCCACGAAACAGCTCCTCCTTGAATAAGGAATACTATGCCTGAATATGACCGTCGATCACTATCTCCTGCATAATCAGCATCTGCGTATCCTTCTATAAATTTTAGGTTTTTATCTCTACTAAATCGTATGCCCAAACTCTTGGTACCTTTCAGGTAACGAAGTACTCTTTTCGCTGCAATCCAATGTTGCTCTTCATAGCATTCATTGAACTGACTTAAATAGTTCACAACATGAGCAATATCAGGCCTCGTGCAAACTGCTAGATACATCAGGGAACCTATCAGCGCTTGATAAGGAATCTTCTGATCTGGAATCTTGTCATGTGCAGGTTTCTCTAACCTCTGGCCTGGTACAGCTGGTGTGACCACTGTTTTACAATCTTTCATGTAATACGCTCTCAAAAGTGTATCTACATATCTCTCTTGATGTAGCTTGATCCCTGAATCATCTTGCTCAATTTGGATTCCAAGCATTAACTCAGCCTTACCTAAGTCCTTCATTTCGAAGCTGGACTTTAACTCACTCTTGAGTTTGAGCATCTCATGCTCGTTGTTCCAGAAAATTAAAATGTCATCTACGTACACAGCAATGATTATTATATTTCTATTCTGTGTTCTTGTGTAGACACACGGCTCATTTTCTGATCTACGAAACTTCAACCTCATAAGCTCAGAATGAAGTTTTGTGTTCCAGGCTCGCGAAGCTTGCTTCAAACCATATATAGACTTTTGTAAAAGACATACATACTCTTCCTTGCCTTTTACTTCAAATCCCTCTGGTTGCTTCATATAAACAACTTCCTTCAAGTCTCCATTGAGGAATGCCGTTTTCACATCCATATGATCAATTTTTAAACCCATATTAGCTGCTAAAGCTATCAGCATTCTTAATGAACTGTGCCTTACTACAGGCGAGAATGTATCAAAATAGTCAACACCTCTCCGTTGACTAAAGCCTCTCGCAACGAGTCGTGCCGTATAACGAGTCTTTCCCCCCGCCTCTTCTTTGATTCGAAATAACCATTTCGAATCAACGATGTTACACGACCTCGGTGGCTTCACAAGTTTCCACGTGTTATTCTTCTTGAGTGCTTCGAGCTCCTCCTCAATAGCAACTTTCCATTTAGACGCATCGGTTCTAGATAGTGCATCCTTAACTGTTAACGGATCTTGAATCTGCGATGAATCTTCTATATCTGATTCCTCTCTTTCATCAGATGTTTCCCACACTTCATCTTCTACAAGATCATTTTCAAGATCAGCCTCTCTAGGCTCAGAATCTCTCTGATCACATTCTTCGACACTCATGTCTGGAACGGTTTCTTTCTGAGTTGTATCTTGAACATCTATTTCATTGACGGTTTCTGTCAATGGAATTATTTCTTCATTGGAAGTCACTCCTTTGCTTCCATATTTTTGGTTTTCGAAGAACACGACATCTCTACCTTTATGTAATTCGCCTGTTGCAGGATTAACTAGTCGGTAACCTTTCGTTTCTTCGCAGTAACCAACAAGAACTAACTCCTGGCTCTTGCGATCCCATTTCTTTCGCTTCTGGTCTGGAACGTGAAGGAACGCCCTGCATCCAAACACTCTGATCAAACTAAGATCAACCTTTTTTCCACTCCATGCCTCTTCTGGAGTCATATTCCTAACCGCAATAGTGGGTGATCGGTTCTTTAAATATACCGTAGTGTTCACTGCCTCGGCCCACAATCGCTTGTCTAAGCCAGCCTCTTCCAGCATGGCTCTAGCTCTCTCTGTGATGGTTCGGTTTGCTCTTTCAGCAACACCATTTTGCTCAGGTGTATACTCTACTGTCAGTTGATGACGAATACCCCTCGCTTTACAGAATTCATCCATCCTTCTGTTAACAAACTCTTTACCATTATCAGATCTGATAATTTTTAACTTTTTTGCCCGTTTGACGCTCTGTCAGTTTGACAAACTCTGAAAACTTCTCAAAAACTTCTCCTTTTGTCCTTAAAAAATATACAAAAGTTTTTCTGGTGAGGTCATCAGTAAATGTGAGAAAATATCGCAACCCTCCGTACGACGTCACACTCATAGGTCCACACACATCAGTATGAACTAATTCCAAGACCTCCGTTGCCCTGGTGGCACCAGATCTCTTGAATGGCGTTCTCGCTTGTTTTCCCAGCATACATGCTTCACACTCTAGCTTCAGAGTTGTATTGGAAAAACTTACCCCAGATGCCATCTTGTTTTTGAGTAATGTAAGGTTCCGCAACCCAAGGTGTCCCATTCGCCTATGCCACAATATCATCTGGTCAGATACTGCTGAGGTCAGAGCTACTTCCTGTGAACAGTAAGTGATTTTATAAACACCGTTCTCTACAGTGCCTGCATGCGAAACTTCACCTGTCACCTTACATCCCTTAGCTTTCATAATTTTAAATCCAGATTTCTCAAACACTACTACTAAGTTTTTACTAACTATTGTGCTTACACTCAGCAGGTTAGCTGCTAACCCAGGCACATAAAGTACATTACTTATTGAAACATCCGTCTCCACATCAACCACATTACCAACTGCCTCACCATATACCTTATCTCCATTTGCACAAGCTACCTCTATTGGATTTTCTAACTGCCTAAAATCCCTTAACCACTCTCTTCTATTCGTCATATGGTTTGATGCTCCAGAATCAAGAATCCACACTCCTGGTCGTTGATTACCCGCAGTTGCCATCGCCATTGACGTATAAGCTTTGTTGTTCTTATGGTTCTTTGGACAATCTCTCGCCTTGTGAGGACCATCGCAGATGAAGCATTTAATCGGACGTTTGTTCGTACTCCTCTGCGGTCGCTTCTCCTTTGGACGTGAATGTTGAGCTTGTAGTGCATTTTCGTTACTATGACCCGCCTGGTAGGTATCCTCCATTTGAAACAGCTTGGTTTTAACATAATCCGTTGTCAATTGAATGTTTGAGTTCTCTATTGCAAGTCTCATGGGTTGAAACGTCTCTGTTAACCCTTGTAGCATTAACGTTGCAAGTAATTCATCGTCAATTTCCTTACCTAGGTCTCGCAGTTGCTGCGCTACCGTCATGATAGTTGCCACGTATTCTCTTAACGTAGGAAATTGCTCTAGTTTCAGACTCACCAACTTCGCCAACAATCTGCACCTATTGTTCAGACCCTTATCTTCAAAAGCAGTCTTTAAGGCATCCCATGCCTCCTTTGCAGATTTCGATTGACGTACATGGACCAAACAGTGTGGTTTCACCATCAAGCAAATTTTTACTCTCGCCTTTTGATCCTTTTTGCAGCCTGACAAATCACTAGCATCGGGTGTTGTCATAGTATATTCCCATAACTCCTCGTGAATTAAATAAAGTTCCATCATGAACTTCCATATGTTATAATTTGAATTACCGTCTAACTTCTCTATAGAAGGTAATGTACTCATCGTGTTACCTCCATGCGCATTCGGGTTTCCGGTATTTGCACTTCCATTACATGCCATCTTATACTTTTTCTCTTCGGTGCTGGCGCTATAACCTAATGGTGTAACTAACTCTCTAGTGTAGTTACTTCATTTCTATGAACATGTCATACAGCAGAGTCTATTGAAACACAGCTTCAGCTGAGTGAATAAGTAATAAGAATAATACGTGTAAAGGGTTACATTGAGTATATTTTAAATTATAACATCATATAACAACACAAACAAAAATGTACCATTTTTCTTCTACGACATTCTCTGTCATAAAATTACAAATATGAAAAAACTTATTCTATTGTGCCAGTCATAAGTTTAATAAACCAAAAACAAAACCTCTTTGCTTCAACAACATATTTCATAAAATAATTTTATTGCTAATGTTGTTTGTACATCTTACCAGGCTCAAAAACTAGTAATATTCATGAAAATTAAATATATTTAAAATTAAGGTGTTCGAATTTTAAATAAATTTCTATAAAAAAAATTAAGAAATGTATTTCACTTGTAGCGTTATTTTCTCTATGTTATTTACGTGAAATAAGGTAAAAATAGGTAAACATGTAAAAGTAACAGGTAGGTATAATATTTTTATTACAAGATTTGTTTTTGGTTAATCATATCATAATTAATTTAGATAGATTTTCACCATACCTGAGGATGAATACACTCCAAGGCAATGTGATGGGCTGTACTCTGGATAGTTTTGTGTTTAGACCTCAATTCTTCCATTTCTTCGAAAATCACAATACAATTCTTCCAAAATAACAATCAAAACACCGCAAGTTTATTTTAATAACACTCGATTTTTTATAGATTGAAGGAGTTGTTGGAACAATCAACCTTAGCATTTTAACAAATACCGGATTAAATATAATTTACACGTATTAGGATTCATTTCTCTGATATTTTCTTATTTCCCTCCTTTTTATCTTGTTTTCGTCGTAAAAACGAGAAGCCAACTGTGCTATACAAATAAATTAAAAAGATTTATTATCTGTATCAAATTTCTTGCAGTGTATCAACTTCAGAATTTAGTCGGATAATATTGCGTAAGTATGGCGTTCAGAAAATCAATACAGTGATTTATTAATGGCTGCGTTCAGAAATAAAAAAAAAGGTTATGAATAAAGGAAGATTCTGATATTTTAATTAAATGAAACTAACTATTATTTTATAAATTTCATTGACTATCTTTAATATATTACATAATTGTTTTTTTTATTTTATTATTAGTTCCAATTTTGACTCCATACATTAGTACTTTATTTATTTTGAAATTCGAATTCCCCGCCTATTCACGCTTTTCTCATTCCAAAGTGTAGCTAATTGTATTCTCTTTGAATATGGCGGCGGATGAAAGAAAGAAGTAATTTTTTATTTATGGTGTGCGTGATATACGTTCATGTAATCGTATAAAATCAAACACCGCCGGGGTGTGTACAAAGGTCGGCGGAAACAAGATATGGCGGAGAATAGTAGTTCGGAAAACGTCGTTATGCCGGACATTACCGAAGTAACCGAAGCCGATCAGCTGTCGGAGGAGGCCGATCACGAAACCGAGCGAGCTGATGGCGGGGCAATTTTGACTAGAGGTATCAGGAGGTCTCGCTTGTCTAGCGACTCGAATGGCGTGGTGACAGTGCCGGTTTCCCTGCCCGCGGGCACCCTCATCGCGGGGACAACGTTCAACGTGATCACTTCGGACCAGCTGCCGCACTTCAAGCCTATGCTATGTGTTGACAACGGGTTCATATCGGGCGGGCCGGTCAGTGATGAATTGAAATCTACGCACATTGTGATACAAAACCCGCCGTCGCCGTCGCGGCACGATGACGAAGGCTCCACGGTCGCTTCGCGAGCGGCGAGTGCGCGCTCGTGGGCGGAGACTGCCAGCATGCCGGTGCTGCCCATTAGGTGCAAGAACACATCAGCTGAACTACACAAAAACAGATTCGGTTCGGGGGGCAGAGGCAGGTGTATCAAATACGCCAATGAGTGGTACACCCCTAACGAGTTTGAAGCTCTCTGTGGGCGGGGATTGAGCAAGGATTGGAAGCGGTCTATTAGATTTGGTGGCCGCAGTATACAGGCACTGATCGATGAAAGTATACTGACCCCACATGCTACCAGTTGCACATGTGGAGCGTGTTGTGATGATCAGTCAGGTAAGATATTTGTTGTAGCCCTAATTTTAGTAGTAGGCGAATATTATAGTACCATATTTACATTTGACATGAGTCTAGACGGTACTACCTTAAGTTTTATTGTGTCAATGGTAAAATAACTTGTTGTTGTAGTGAAATGCTAATCAACAGGTTGCTCGTGGTAGTACTATGTCGCTCATGGAACCTATCATGAATCCCTAATGATAAAAAGTTAGACATGATTCTATCTATGATCACAGTTTCAGTGTCTCATTAGTTTTGTCTATGATTGTACAATATCCCTACCTGCTAGCCAGTCTTATTTTGTCCTCACATAATCAATAAAAGACACAAAAATATATAGCATTTATATAAACAGCCTCCCCATCCTGCATCCAGCCTTCACCATCCTGGCCTCTTCTTCATAGGAATGGCATTCCAAATAGGTGGTATAATCTCAGCATCTCATTTTGTGATGTTTTTGATGATTTTTATGTTCTGTAATGGTTTACGTGAATAAAAAATAATCTCATTCAAATTATTTACCCCATAATCTCGTTTGTCTGTTTGCCTAGTCTCCAGCTAACTAGCTCATTGTTTTATATTTTCTTTTTCTTTGAGTTTATAATTTGGAAACTTGTGAGTAATAATACCTGGCTGGAAAAAGCATGAGTACAAAGTTTGTGGAGAATTTAATGACTGATAGACATATTACGAACACTTAATATTAATAATACCAAAGCCCAGATTTTACATTTTACATTCATAAGTAAGTAAGTAGAGAACCTAATGCATTCAACTACTTGGCATTTAGCTGGAATAGATTCCAAAGTTAACCACTATTTGTTCACTTGCCAATATGCAACATGTACACCGGGCATAATTTTGTTATGTTCATAATTATGATACTAGTACATTTTACTATCTAATAATATACAGGGTAACATTTTGTTGTTACAATTTGAGATTACTATTAACTAATCATATCAGTAATTATCTTAACTAAGCTGTATATTGTCTTTGAAACAAATTATATAGAAGTAGAATTTGTTAATTTAGTAGGTTTGTTACCTGTAAGTTTGCATAGGTGTATTGTCCAAACTCATTCAACTAAAAAAATCCTGCACTATAAGAAAGCTACATTATCCCTTAGTGCTATAACTTATGTTCCATCAAGGTGCCACAGGCAGAATATAGTAGAATATTATAAATTTATTTATATATATTCCAAATTTGTACATAATATTGTATAATGCATCTGACAAATATCTGGACTCGATGATCCATAGCTATAGGTCCAGTGAGGCTGTTCACTCCTTACAAGAGGAGGAGAAGGAACAATCAGGATGGTGAGGAGAAAAAGTCCAAGGTTAAGAAGGAAGAAACACTAAGGGACAGCGAGGTAGACAGCATTCACCAGATAAGCAACAATAGCAACTCCAAGGAAGCCTGGCAGACCATTGCCGACGGCCTTGACTCCAGTGCAGATTACCATCTGTTGGAGAACCCTGAGACTTCCACAGATCCTACACAAGGTATGATAGTTGTCAATAAATAAATTTATGCATACTATACTAGTATTTGACCAATTTATTTATCTCTCAGGTTTACCAGAAATGGAGGGTGTTCTGAAGCGTCTGGACGACATCGGGTCGACGCTGGTGCGTCTGGCGGGCGAGCTGAAGCAGTGCGCGGAGGACGTGCGGGCGCTGGGCGCGCGCCAGCTGGAGCGCCTCGAGCACGAGCGCGCGGCCGCGCTGCTCGCCGCCAGCGTGGACGCCGAGCACGTGCCGCTGCACAGCGTGGCCGGCGCCGACGCCGACGCCGACGCCAAGAAGGTAGGTGGCGGCGTAGCGCGGGGCCGGCGGGCCGCTACGGCGTAGTAGTGACGTAGCGACTGTCGCAGTGCGCCAACTGCAACCGCGAGGCGTCGGCCGAGTGCTCGCTGTGTCGCCGCACGCCGTACTGCTCCACGTACTGCCAGAAGAAGGACTGGGCCGCGCACCAGCTCGACTGCCTGCGCTCCGTGCCCGTCATCCACGCGGACGCCGCGCAGCACCAGTCCATCATGCTCATCGTCGAGAGTCAGCACCACTAGTATTCGGGTGAGCATAACAAATCTAATTTCGTATCTTAGCACCTTCTTAATAATACCTTTATTTTAGGTCCAGTATGACTATGGCTATTGAGAAAAGTATCAAGAACAATTTCAATCCTGAACTTCTCAAGGTCCAATTACAGGCTTTTAGTATGAAGGGCAAAGTGCTAGTACAGTGATAATCAACACTTATGGGGGATCAGCATAAAAAAATGTGTAGCTAAACCACAGATATGAGCTAAACAAATCAAGATAAATCAGCACATTTATGCATCCTGTGTTATATTACAGCAATGGAGTCCCATTTTCACAATTGGTGTCACAAGCTTACTTCAGACTTCCAAGTTACTGCTTGCAATATTGTTGTAAATGTGCTCTATTCTTCAACGACCCGTTTGGCACAGTAGAGATCCTGCTTATGTGCTGGGGATACCTGGTTCGAATCCTGGTAGTAGCAATCTAGTGATGACAACGAATGTTTGTTCAATATTTGAATCTGTATACGTATTATATACTGAGATCGCCGCAGTCCATTGTACAGTACCTATTATTCAAGCGTTGTTTGTCTGGCTATATTTATTTATTTACTAGCTGTTACTCGTGACTTCGTCCGCCTGGTATTTAACAAAAAGCGGACGAAGTCGCGGGTAACGCTACTCTAAAATAAAAGTAGCCTAAGTTACTCCTTGTTACATCAGCTATCTGCCAGTGAAAGTCCCGTCAAAATCGGTCCAGCCATTTCAGAGATTAGCCGGAACAAACAGACAGACGGACAACAATTTAAAAAAATGTTGTTTTGGTATATGTACCTTGTATACATCCTAATGCACTTAGTAAAAAGCGGTTATTTTAATATTACAGACACTCCAATTTTGTTTATTTGTATAGTTTATTTAATTCGAATAAATTTTTCAGAACACATGGTTGGGCACATGGTTGAGGATGTTACACGCTTGAATACATTGGCAGAACTATGTGATCTTCTACAACGTCGCAGGACGCTCGACAACCCCTAACTTGATATCATTTGTATATAAAAAGGTATGCATCATTATCATCTTTAATTAAGCCCCTTCTTAAAGCTGCAGCATCAACAACAAACGAATCTTTTTCCACAGTAACAGAGCCGGTTTCATAAAAAAATCCTAGCTCTAGTTTTTTTTCCTATTGATACCAAATAATTATTTCATCTTGTATGAAGTTGTGCACGCTTATCAACTTGAGTTTTTTAAAAGTACAAAAATGATACTTCCTACTAAAATATTAGTCATCCTTATAACAAGTTGGTACACATAACACAATTTATACAGTATCTTGAAAGTTTCAAATAAGAATTTGTGTTAATTAATAGGGGTTGATTTTTAGGCTTTGTCGACCCCCAAAATCAGTTTTCGTTTATGTCGACCCCTGGGAAACCACTTGGGAATCCCTGGTGTAAGTCAAGTTGGGTACTCGTTCTTCAATTACGGGGCTAGTATGTTCAGCCTAGTACATACTAAAATATTGTTGGGCACAAAATTTATTTTTCAGATGGTTATTCAGATCATGGCAGCAATATGATAAAGTGAATGCACAAAGCCAATGAACACTATTATTCGATCATATCGTTCTGCGAATACAGAAATATTTTAGTGACACGTGCATGGCTGCAACTGTGGTTTGTTGAACTTTTATTAATTTTAGTAACAATTGGTTACCATTTTTAAGTGAAAATATTATGGCATCTCATTTACTAGAATAATGGCATAAACATTGACATTTAATGTTACTTTTATTTGCCAAAATTCTATGGTATTTTCTGAGACAATGAAATAATATAGACGGAATGTCGCGTGCAACGTATTGAAGCACAATATACCAAGCCGAAATCGGCATAGTTTTGTGTTTAAACTTCTTGTTCGTGACACTCGGCCTTTACTATTTATTCGTCTCAGGAACAAATTTTAAAATTCAGTTAAAATGCTTTTAAAACTATTACTATAATTTATTATGTGCCACTATTTTATGAATTGAGAGACTTAGTTTTCTTTTTACCAAATATTGAATGTGTTGGTTAATATAATAAGACTTGCTGGGTGTATTTGTTACTGGAAGTGTATACACTAGAAGGCGTTGTCCCAAATGGCAATCGATTGTATGAATGAACATACGACGCCAACGATTCCATCGCTGTGTTCATGCGAGCGATTGCCAATTAGGACAACGCCTTAGAATATAAAGTGTAGTAATAATACTTGAACAGGTTAACGAGTAGGTCATAAACGTCACGCTTATATATAAAATATATCTGTAAATATCTAAGAAGAAGAAGGAATAAGAGGGAGCGTCAAAAGTTGAAATAACGCAACAGATTGCATTCTTTTTCCACACATTACGAAAATGATGATAAAAAAGGGACGACCATAACATCGGTTTCGCGATGACTTATTTTGAAATGTCGATTCTTGAACCATAAATATAACTATGTTTGTTATATGAGTGCTTTAATTTTGTCCTGCTCTTTACTGCTAAGTTATCCACTTGAAAAATTCGCCCTCATACGGTGACCACGCCCAATTGTATTTTTTTAAATCGTCATATTTATCCAAACTGTGACAAAAATGTAAACATTGTATTATATATATTTTTGTGTAAGTATAAAAGATGTTTCCATTTATGGGGAAAGAGGTGTCTTTGTTTAATGTAAATACATAAACAATTATAATGGCATTATAACGAACTTTTCACAGGAAAAAGTGCGTTATAATGGCTCTGTAATCCATTATAACTTTCTATAATTTTGAGGGTTTGTGTGTATCTCGGGCAGTGTGTAGGGCATAATTAATTATAGAAGTACAGCTAGCAATAATTATAAAGCAATAATAAGCTCATGGAAGGTTTAATTAATTTACTATGAGTCATACAAATCACCATTCACCACTGCACTGGGCCCCAAGTCTGCTAACACAATCGAACAGCAACCGCATAGTAACTGTCACTTTTGACGGATATTGTATGGGATATCAGTCAAAAGTGACAGTTACTATGCGGTTGCTGTTCGATTATGAATCGATTGTGTTGGCAGACTTGGGGCCCTGGTATGGTCGTTCTTGTGCCACTGGCTCAGTCTGCTGGCCCCTTAACGAATATTTATCGTTACAGCAAGTAATTTAGAACTTTCGTATCATTATCTATAAGTAATTGTGAATACCTACATTAGCAATACGATCTCAAGTTATACTAAACATGTTATCGTCAATGTGTAATTTACTCAAAGCGAAGGGGGGGGGGGGGGGGGGGGGGGGGGATTTTTTATAAATAAAATATAATTGAAAACAATTTTGATAGGTCATTGACCTATTTTATATGTCAAATAAAATGTTTATTTTTTAATTAAATATCCATGAAATTAAATGTGTTTTATTTATTTTTCTTTTCCTCGTGGCCATATAGCATAGTTCAATCAATTATTCATACTGGATCACCGGAACCCTGATCAGACTCAGATTTCACTGATAGAAAGCTACATTATCTATGAGTGCTGTATGCTATGTTTCATGGAGGCACCGAGTATATAGTATAAATTAAAAAAAAAAACCATTTTTGAGTTCGAATATTTTATAATTTATGAGAAGTCATCCATCAGCGCTCATTAAATCCACTCTGTAGGTAGCCGTTTGCAAATGCATACGGTCGGAGCGTTGACAAATTTACACAAACACGTAGTTTTGTCTAGGTCGAGAAACGACATTTTTAAAATTAACTTTTAATTACGTAATGTCAATAAAGAGTACCTAATTGGAAATATTGCCAAAAGTGAACCGCATAATTCCTAAATTGGCTGGTGGCTTATGATAAAAATTTATGTGTCGTAAATGTATATGTAAGGGTTGCTCTCGACTAGAGTGATGTCCTTCTCCAACTGTCTCAACTCCTGCTCCATCTTGGTCTTGCGCAATATCTTCGGTATCGTGTCAGTCAGCATCGGCAGTTGCAAGAACGCTTTCTGCATTAGTTGCCAGTTAAGTTTCAGGTCCTGTGGAGTGATCATCTGGCTACATTCACCATATAACATCACAATCGAAAAGTTGGCTATACCTATAGATGCATATCACAGGTCGCATCAAATAAAATTAGCAAAGATGGCCGTAAGAATTCGACATGCGCAGGGCCGCCATATTATTACTCATTTAATGAGATGTATGTATATCATTTAGACACATTAAAGCACGTCAGGCAGGTAGGTGATTGGTTTGCAATAACCTCAGACAAAATTACTTATGGCGCCCTATCCGCCACCATTTATTTGGTGTGGCAACATTTTGTATATGGAGAAAAAAATAATAGAGATGTGGCAACACACACAAGAGGGGTAATAACAAAAACTGGTGTAACAAGACAGGGAGGCTAAATTTAATTAAAACGTGTAGACCAAATGATAACATAGCTTGGTATTTATGTGATCTTTAATTTATAGTCCTGATTAATAATCTGTGACTGTGCATTAACGTGTACCTATATAAAGGTAATAAGCTCAGCCAATATAGCCAGACTGGTAATGAAGATTCCAAACCAACTCACATCCAACAACTTCTGACGTTCCTGCTCATTGATTAGCTTGCACAGACTTTCTTTGGTCTCCTCAGCGTGGCGGATCTTCTCTAGCGCCCGCTGGATCCTCCTGTTACGCTTCACAAGATACTCCGGCATCTGGCCGAAGTCCGGCCGCAGGCAGTACTCCGGCACCTCACCTGAGCCTTTTATCTTTTTGGTGTGTCCATCTCGAGTATCTACCAATCTGTGCAGACAATTCAGGAAGACGAGCGAAGGTTTCATGGTCTGTCGTCGTCGTGGAGGACGAACGAAAACGTGGTTTATGGAAATTATCAGCTTACCTAGGCTCAACGGGTTTCCCTTTCGTCTTGATCGCCTTCTTAATATTCAAGACCCTAAAGTTAACCTTCGGTTTCTCAGGTTTCTTGCCAGGCGGTGGACGCTTCGGCACCGGTGGAAGGTTGCCGGTAACGAAACATTTGTGATCAGACTTCTTGACAGGCTGGCCTATGCCTCCGCCTATTTTTAAGAAAGAGTCTGGAGGTTTCACCGGAGTCTCGGCGTAACCAAAAGTACGATGCAGTTGAGGTCGCTTGGCTTCTTTTAATTCCTTTTCGAGTTTGGATTGATATCTGTAATGAGGTTTTAGGAGTAAGTAGGTATTTGCTTTTGAAGGGTGTACTTTATAGTATGAAGAACGCTGGGTCCTTTCCTATGCTGTGGTACCTATCTTCGAGCAGAAAAGTCGACCTTGATGTGTGGCCTAGGACTTCGCACATTTACGTATTCATACCTGGGTGTTTTCGGTGGTTCTGGTGGAGGTTTGTCTAATATCGTATAAATGATTTCATTATGGTGTATTATTTCTACCAGAGACATGATGGACCACGAGAATAAAAATAATAAAAACTCAAACAATTGGATAAGATACAAAGTGACCCCTGATATTTGATCACGGGTCGTTGCCAGAGAGAATACACTCAACAACGTCGCTATGGAAACGGATAGGTGTATTATCGAAATATGTTTCTACGGTATCAAATAATCATTTTCCAATCATTTTAACCGACTTCAAAAAAGGCAAAGGTTCGGTTGAATTTTTGTCTGTTTATTTAGAATATACCTACCACAAGGATTATGCGTTTGTTACTACGGATCGTTAATAGATTCGACGACGGTCCCGGTAGCGGCAAACATTGTGTCATGGCCATGAATATTTG
This sequence comes from Pheosia gnoma, assembly GCA_905404115.1. Taxonomy (NCBI): domain Eukaryota; kingdom Metazoa; phylum Arthropoda; class Insecta; order Lepidoptera; family Notodontidae; genus Pheosia; species Pheosia gnoma. The sequence goes on from FR989898.1 coordinate 9,376,806, forward strand.
TACCCGAGTTATGAAAAATAAGTAAGTAGTATATACTGGGATTGCGTTAAGTATATTACCCATAATACAAGTGGGGCTTAGTTTGGAATTAGATACAGTTGCTATTTTATTCTGGCTTCAATTGAGCTTTAAGCTTCCAAGGTTGGCCCCTCTGCAAGGAGTCTCAGCAAACTGAGCAAAGGTGAAGTACTCGTTCTTTTTTTTTTATTACATTATAGGCAAGTATTTGATCTCGATCTCACCTGATGGTAAGTGACGATGAGATCTACGATGGAGCATACTTGCCTAGGTAGGAAGGCGGCAGTAGATAGAGACGCTACATTCTCTAGGCACATGCAGCGCAACTGATCTGACCCGCCATCCAACTAAAAACTAAACTAGTTGTGATACACCTCTCCGCAAACAGTTTACCTATTGATTTAGGAGATCCACTGATGAGATCGTATTTATACGATATTATTAACACATGATTTAAGATCATAATCATAGCTATCGACCGATGTGGACAGTGGCTCAATTTCTTCCAATTTAGTAGTATTTTTCTTTTGTGATTGCAGTTTCTGCAGCTTCCTGCACATTTCGTTCGGGAACGTTTTGGCAAGGTCCGGCGTCGCCAAAAATAATATGTCAAGTTTAACGTCAAAACAAATAGTCACGGTATTCCGCTAAGTATTATTTTTAGATATTTTTACATTTTTGAATCAATGTAGTTGTTGTGATTTTCTTAAACAAATGTGCAATTAAACCGCAATATGTTGACGAGGCGATTTAGTGGTGTTCAGAAGCTGAATGTATATAAATGTGTAGGTATAGTGTCTCGGCAGTTCTCCAGTCGGCTGGATGCTCTCTATCATGAAGAGAGGCTGGAAGGATGCCTTTCAGCGCTGCCACCGAAGGCTAAGGTGGTGATATGTGGGGGTGGAGTGATGGGGGCGGCGGTGGCGTACCATCTAGCTCGACGAGGGTGGGGCAACCAAACAGTGGTGGTCGAAAAAGAGAAGTAAGTAATTAAATATTTCGGTTGCGTCCTAGCATTCACCTGTGTTTGTAATTGTAGATATTACTATAGTAGTATATGCGGTTGCAATCGCTTTATTAGATAACTATTGATCTATAGGTTATATGCACCTATGCATTAGGATAAATCAATATTTTCTACAAAGACACAATGCTTGGTGTAGAATGGTGTTGTGGTCCAATATTTGATATTATATTCATTAATAAATATGTAACAATGTGCAATCACTATAATCAATATTATCAAAGAATTCAGAGTTGAGTAAATACACAGCAGAGTGTTCCCAAAGTCAAAACTTTGCGGTGTATTTTTTTCATAATGCTACAGTTGGATGATGAATCCATACTTATTTGGTAAGTGAGGAATTATGTTTATGCTATCTCTTAGACAGTAGAGTGAACTTCATGGAACTGTTACAAAGAAAAAATGCAAACTTAATACCACTAAAACTAAATAACAACCAATAGTAACCATTTATTATTATAATTAAGTAGTCTCAAGAGAATATGTATAAATACATAATAATTTGTAAATTAAATTTGTCTATTTTTTTTTCCTTTTTACAGAGTAGGCATTGGAAGCCGATGGCACTCCTCAGGTCTCCTCGGTGCTTTCAAACCAACCCTGGCTCAAGTTCGCCTCTCACAATCTTCGATCAGGCTGCTCAAGGAGCTGGAGTCCAAGGGTCGGCCGACGGGGTGGAAAGAATGTGGATCCCTGCTGCTGGCCAGGACACGAGACAGAATGACAGTGTACCGAAGAATGAAGAGCCAATCGGTGTATGTACTACACTCTGCCTACTTAAGAAATGTTTAATTAGTACAGTACGGTACAGCTATGGGAGCTAAGTGGATACCATGCAAAAATTACCTGATTCTAATGAAGCCCAAATCAGAGAGATATTTTTATGCCGTAAAGTTTATAGTTATGTCAACAGCCCATCCGTCCCAGCTCTGCTCAGCCAATCTAATTCCCATCTGTCATCATTCCTTATGTTTATATCCTATACATAGTTTTTCAGCCTCACACAAATGGTTTTCCATCAGTCAATGACCAACATTTATACACAAATGCGGGAAGAGGAATCCACCACTGACCCTCAGCTTGTCAACTTTTCCAATTATAAACCAAACAAGTTTGATCGATAATTAAAGAAGCCAGCAACACCGAACTCCTCTAAGATGTCGAGAAACTACAAATAAAATGCAATTCTCTGCGAAACGAAGCGAATCTAAATAAGTATTCGACACGTGTGTTTTGCCTCTAACGAGGCATCCTCACGACGACATTGATACCCCATTTCACCAGATTTTGCTTATCTATTATAGTTTAACCTAAAAAAAAAATTATGAAAGTTTATTTCCATACCATGGTACAAATATCAACCAATTTCCCAGACAGTTCTTGGGGCATTCCCTGCGAGCTGGTATCCCCGAAAAAGTGTCAGGAGCTGTGGCCGCTCCTCAATGTCGAAGATGTGCTTGGGGGCCTGTGGATACCCGGGGATGGGGTTGGTGACCCGCACCTGTTGTGCATGTCACTGATGAGAGAAGCTGTTGAGAATGGTATGTGAATTGTTATAATGTTTTACATCATTATTATGCATAAAATAGCAGAATTGAGCCCCAGGTCGTTGATCCCCACTTTGTTATGTTACACTCAAAATATATATTTATTTCGATAACCCAGGCGTCGGTGTGATGGAGAACTGCGCAGTGACATCGGTGCTGTCGAAAGACGACCGAGTCCGCGGTGTGGAGACCACGCAGGGCGCGGTGGAGTGCCAGTACTTCGTCAACTGTGCAGGTTTCTGGGCGAGACAGGTGAGGCTGAAGTGCACTAGCATCCTTCCAACGCCGAATAAACTATACGCGATAATATACGGGCAAGGCGGGCGTAAAATATACGCGATATAATTTGTAAAATTAGTTTTATTTCAATGTGTAGTATTCCCTTAAATATTAGTAATCAATATTAGTGCGATAGACTGATAAATGTTCAGTAAAGTAAGACTTTACTGATACGGGTAGGAAATATAATTTACTAGCTGCGCCCTGCGGTGTTACCCGCGCAAAAAATCATGTCGATCCTTTGCGCTATGAAAAATTGAAACAAATCTATCCCACGGGAACCATACGTTTTACCGGGATAAAAAGTAGCCTATGTGCTATCCCAGACTATAATCTATCTCTGTGCCAAATTTCATCCAGATCCGTTCAGCCGTTCTGGCGTGAAAGAGTAACAAATATCCATCCATCTATTCATCCATCCAAACTTTCACATTTATAATATTAATAATATATTATATAATTTAGTTCAATAATAAAATTGAATGGCAATATATTTGTTGCTGGCCGTTGATCATTTAATGAATGAAATCTCCCGGGGGTAAACAATTAGTTCCCACGGTAATTGATCGCTGTTTGCAGGTCGGTCAACTGGCCCATCCTCAAGTAAAGGTGCCTCTATTGCCGTGCGAACATTATTACTTGCACACGAAACCCATCGAGAACTTGGATCCCATGACACCAGGTAACCCGTCTTTTCTATATGCCAGTACCAAGCATGCGTTGCAATGCCAGAGAAACCTTCACGAGTTTGGGTACAACTTACCATAGTTTCATCGCTTTTTTTTACATTATACAGGTTGAACTAGGATATCCACTTGACAAATTCATTCTGTATACGCTATACTTAAATTATGATTTGTTCGTTTGTTTACTAATTATTCCATTATTAGGAAGCTTTATTATTCCTGAGTGCTGAAGGCTATGTTTGGTCGAATAACCGCGGGTGAAGCCGCGGGGATAAGCTGGTATATTGTAAATTAGGTAAAGTTTGTGAGTTTGGATGTCGGAGGTAATCTCCGGAACTACTGATCTGTTCCTGAAAATGTTTACAGTGGTGATAGTTATCCTTATTGCTAAAAGCTATGTTAGGAAGGCTATGCTAAGGTAGAAGCTAGTGGGTAATATTGTTTTTTTTTTGACAGTAATAAGGGACCCGGACGGATACATCTATCTGCGAGAAAGAGACGGCTGTATTCTGGCCGGCGGGTTTGAACCTGTTGCCAAACCTGTTTATGAGGAGGAAAGTAAGTATATTTACACGATCTGATTGACTCAGTCGGTTCGGTAGTGATTCTGCTTTAGATGCCGAGGGTCCCGTCCCGGGTTCGAATCCAGTGGCATACTTTGTGTGTTGTGCGCGAATGTTTGTATCCGAGTCATTAACTTTTTATATCCGTACAACGTGATTCAGAAAGGGTACAACCATTTAAATCTGCGTTTATTTAGCACATTTGTAATCGTTATAAGTACCCCCATTTTATTCCATCGCATTTCATTTCGTAAAGAAAGAAAGAAAAAGATAGTATCTCTGACCCTGTATGATCACTGCGCCGCCCCCAGTAACCAGCATGTCGGCGCGGTGCGTGGCCGAGGACTGGGACCACTTCCACGTGCTGCTGCAGGAGCTCCTGAAGCGGGTGCCGAGCCTCGCCCAGGCGGCACTGCACCGCCTCTGCAACGGCCTCGAGGCCTTCTCGCCGGACTGCAAGTGGATCGTGGGCGAGGCACCCGAGGTCAGCCTTCACAGACACCTTGACATTAGACGACATAGCGGCTTTTACTCATAGAATCAGTATAATTATTTTTTTATTTACCATATACAAATTGTTGCGTTCGGCTGGCGATATTATTAATACCTAATATACATCATAAGGTTTAAATATATCAATCATTAAGCAGAGTTTCAAACACTAAGAGTCCCAGAAGATCCCAGAAGATGGCCTTCTCGGTTCGTTCGATCTCATGAGTATAGCGAACGACGCAGCCCCGCTGTTTAGCTAAATTCGTGTTATCGAACGTTCCGCGGGGAGCCGAGACCAGCTGGAGGATATAACACTTACAATAAGCGCGTCTCTATAAGGTGTAACAATAACAGTGTAAATAGTGTATGAATAATAGTGTAAAATTTAGTGTATAAAATAATAGGGTAAAAATAATTGTGAAGCTAGTAGTGTGTAAAAATAATAGTGTATACATTAATAGTTATTGCTCATCATTATAATTTATGGATTCTTTCAACGCAAGTCACATAATTATGATTTGACTGATGACTTTTGGAAGTCTTGTTTTTTTTTATTAACTCAATAATACTTAGATACTTATCCTAATAAAAATCTTGTTTCCAAACGTCGGCCAAAATTATGATTATTTGATTTATATAATACCCACATTTTTTTAAATTTATTTATTTTTCCTATTATTAAGTAACTTTTAGTTGTTTGGGTTTTTTAATGTAAATATCTTTCTTTATTACCTACTAGCTGTTGCCCGCGACTTCGTCCGCGTGGTATTTAACTAAGACAACCGTTGACAACAGCCTGCTCGCCCATTCTGAGCCCGCGGGACGCATTGCAGGTTGTTGCTATCAAACTTAATCAGGCGCTGCGCTGCAACATTGCTTTTAATTTTTTTTCGTGAGATCCTATTTTTTTTTCTAAAATAAAAGTAGCCTAAGTTACTCCTTGTTACATCAGCTATCTGCCAGTGAAAGTCCCGTCAAAATCGGTCCAGCCATTTCAGAGATTACCCGGAACAAACAGACAGACAGACAGACAGACAGACAGACAGACAGACAGACAGACGGACAGACAGACAGACAGACAGACAGACAGACAGACAGACAGACGGACAGACAGACAAAAATTGTAAAAAATGTTGTTTCGGTATAGGTATCGTGTATACATCCAAATGCACTTAGTAAGAAGCGGTTATTTTAATATTACAAACAGACACTCCAATTTTATTTATATGTATAGATTGTAAATAACCATTGACGGAATAATAATAATAAAAAAAACATTTACACGAAACCTGGGACCCCTGGGTACAGTAAACTGGATCACTACCAACCTTGCTAATCTATACAAATAAATAAAATTGGAGTGTCTGTTTGTAATATTAAAATAACCGCTTTTTAAACGGGTTACCAAAGTATAAGATATGCTCTGCCATAGGTATGATTTCAGAGGGGCCCCACGTTTTTATTTTAGTCTAATATGCCTAAAAGCTATTCTGCCTAGTACTAAAATATTTCTGAACTAGAAGGTCAAAATACCTACTTGTTATAGTGTGGGCTGCTTAGTTTACCTACCAAGCAAACCCTGGTGTTAGTGTTCTTTCATGAACTGCCTTTCGGCCGCTGACATGGTTCATGTTATGACAACCACTACCATCAGAGATATTAATGACCGAGATCACCTACGTAGGTTGATAGGTAAGTAACTATTTATTTATTTTGTAGTTTTCAGTGCACATAAAATAAAACCGTTTAACTTAAAAGTTTTTTTACCGATTTTTATTTACTAAGTACATTTGGATGTATACACGGTACATATACCAAAACAACATTTTTTACATTTATTGTCTGTCTGTTTGTTTCGGTTAATCCCTGAAATGACTGGACCGAATTTGACGGGACTTTGACTGGCAGATAGCTGATGTAACTAGAAGTAACTTAGGCTACTTTTATTTTAGAAAAACTTTCTTCTTAAATAGCACGCGGACGAAGTCGCGGGTAACAGCTAATCGGCTAATATAATAGTGGTCGTATAGTGACAATATCTTCGCAGATGTTCAACTACCACGTGGCAGCCGGCATGAAGACGGTGGGCATATCCGCAGCCGGTGGGGTCGGGGAGGCCACCGCTGACGAGATCGTGGACGGCTACACCAAATACGACATGTACGAGCTCGGCATCAACCGGTTCCTGGGTCTTCACAACAACAAGCGGTTCCTGAGGGACCGCGTTAAGGAGGTGCCAGGTTCGTTGTCCGTATAGTATAAGAACATGCCATGGATACCTCGCGGCCGTGGTTTAGCGTGATACCGCAATGTACAACACATTTAAAGAAATACACACGCTAGCACATTTTAAAGGATACCTCGTGGACCACATGGAGGTTTCTTCTTCAAAATATTTTTTTTTATTTTTACATCCCGGCCGACGGCAAGCATCTCTAGGATTTTTGAGTTTTATGTTCGAATCAGAATCAGATATTCAGATATTTTTTATTCATATAAACCAGGGGTTCCCAAACTTATTTTGTCTACTGCCCACTTTGAGAATGAATTATTTATTAGCGCCCCCATTTTTTCAACTACTTAAAAACCACTATAACTTCAAATTAAAATAATTTTTCTAAGCCTCTACACAACGCCCCCATTTTTTTTCTGGGTCTCTTACCGCCCCCCTTTAGGCTTGCAGCGCCCACAAGGGGGCGTTATCGCCCACTTTGGGAAAGGCTGATATAAACCATTAAGTACAGTCCTTATGAATCGCCAAAAGTTAAACAATGCCAAGCTACTACTTCACCACCCGTTCGGAATGCCGTTCCTATGGAGAAGAACGGGCGAGCAACAAAACCTTTTGTTTTTATATTCAAGTAAACTTCCATGTAGCCCGCGCCGTATTACACTGAGTTATCCTTCAATGTATGTATGGTATGTTCTTACCCTTATGGGTTGTGAAGCGGGATCCAATCTGGTGCTAAACCCCGAGTCGCACCTATTGTATCCAGTAACTACATCACTATTCTTATCTATTTACCAGCGGCACCTTTACTGGAATCTTGAAGCTGGTAAGTATATGGGATGGTACTTGGACCATGCGAACGATGGAAACATATTTTTTGAGCTTACAAGTTTATATTATTCTTCTTCTTTTTTTACGATATGAAATGCGATGAAATAAATGCATGGATATGCAAATGGCCTCACCCACAACTTAGCGGGTATTGTGCCAATGTCAAGTAATAATAGCAATGACACATACAATAAATACACATTATAAATAAAATAAAACGACAATTTGTAAGTGCCCCCGTAGGTAGGGTAGGCCTATACGAAATAAATTATTATGACTTTATTTACGCTTCTTATATCTTATACTACACATTGAAATAAAACTAATTTTGCGGCAACAACTAAACATGAGGGTACCCCAGTTCAAACTATGACACCAGGACGTCAACCACCTCAGTCCTCCCGTGACCATGGTTGCTGTAAAACAGCCGAAACGTCGGGAACGTAAAAAATGTTTTTTTTTTTTTTATACATTTATAGGCAAGTATTTGATCTCGATCTCACCTGATGGTAAGTGACGATGAGATCTACGATGGAGCATACTTGCCTAGGTAGGAAGGCGGCAGTAGATCGAGACGCTACATTCACTAGGCACATGCAGCGCAACTGATCTGACCCGCCATCCATGAATGGCAGCACCGAACATCATGCCGGAACACGGCTAGGCCGCTTGGCGACATGGCTTTGTTCAGTGGGTGGTGACTAACCACGGCCGAAGCCTACCACCAGTAGAGTTGTCACCTAGTTGGCACCACCCAGGGTCACGTGTAGGGTATCTCGAGGGTACTTAATTCTCCTACGGACGAAGGTGACTTGACCCCAAAAAATTAAACGCGATGAAATCCGCATAATAAGTTTTAATTCAATATGATTTCAATGGTTTTGGTCAGGGGTTCCCAAACTTATTTTGTCTACTGTCCACTCTGTCCACTTTGAGAATGAATTATTTTTTAGCGCCCCGATTTTTTCACCTGCTTGAAAACCAGTATAACTTCAAATTAAATTAATTATAGTAAGCCTCTACATAAACCCCCATTTTTCTGGGTCTCTTACCCTTGAAGCCTGCAGCGCCCACAAGGGGGCGTTATCGCTCACAAGTGGGCGTTATCGCCCACTTTGGGAAAGGCTGGTTTAGGTGACCATTTTGTCAAACAGGTGTCCATTACGGTCTCCCGTACCCCTTCCACGAGTTCGAGACGGGTCGCAACCTCCGTCTGTCACCCATTTACCCAACCCTGCGCGACAACGGCGCGGTGTTCGGTCAGGTGATGGGCTACGAGAGACCCACGTGGTTCGAGAGTATCGGTGAGTAATAGATATAGGTAAAATTGATATGTTACCAGTATAAAAATGAGTTATAATGTATCTTTACAGAGTGATTCATAAATGGTACATTAAGCCTCGAGTCTGTGCTTCTTTAGCTTATCTGTACAAATAAATAAAATTGGAGTGTCTGTTTGTAATATTAAAATAACCGCTTTTTACTAAGTGCATTTGGATGTATACACGGTACATATATCAAAACAACATTTATTACAAATGTTGTCCGTCTGTCTGTGAGGCCATCGCGATTTTGCCACAATACCTTTTCTGAATCATCCCTTGTAAGTAGCGATTGTTGAATTCCGTCTCGGGAAACAAAACCGTTGCATATCCGATGACGACCATCAGAAACATCTTTGCGGGTTCGTCTTCGATATAGGTAAATTTATTTGGCAGACGGCACCGAGTCGCCGCAGACGCCGCGTCCGTTCCATATAGCGTCCACCAAGTCGTTCGGCAAGCCGCACTGGTTTGACACCGTGCAGCGCGAATACTGGGCATGTCGCGAGCAAGTCGGCCTGGCTGACTACTCCTCGTTCACCAAGATAGACATACAGGTACATGGACAATAGACACACTGAACGTAGACGGAATGTGGAGTAATATAATATAATACCAGCCCTTTTAATGTCCCAAAGTTGGGCACGGGTCTAGGTCCACCACGCTGGCCCAGTGCGGGTTGGCGGACTTCACACGTCTTTTGAGGGGCTCTCTCAGACATGCAGGTTTCCTCGCGATTTTCCTTCACCGTTGAGCAAGTGATAATCGTGGTTGAAAATGAGATTCGCACATGAAATTCAGGAATCCCAGAGGTGCGAGCCGGGGTTTCAACCTGCGGTCCTCGTTACCGAAGTGAGCGTTCTACCAACTTTGTTATCACTGCTTTTAAATGTGCAGTATCCGGCCATAAATATGACACATCTGCTTTAGAAGGAGAGTACCTGTCAGAGGTATGAGTGACAGAGACGTCATGAAAAATATTTGCAGCCAGTTTAATTGCTCTATTAATTAGAAAAGTGATAATTATATAGACTCGTGGCAAAGCTCAAAATAAGAAATTCTCTCCCGTTCTTAATCTCATATTCTGATATCACAGGTGATGACATGTGTTTTTTTTATTATTCGTAAACAAAAAAAAAACAAATTTCTTAGTACTAGCTACTAAGAAATTTGTTTTTTTTTTGTTTATGTCATGATTTACAAGAATATAACAGCTACAGCTTCCAAAATAAGTACGAAACATAACATAATAGCTACTTATTAGCTAAAAATAATAAATAATATAATCCCCCCCCCCCCCCCCAGTCGCAGGGTCGCGAGGTTGTGGATCTACTGCAGTACCTGTGCTCCAATGACGTGGACGTGCCCATCGGCAGCATCATTCACACCGGCATGCAGAACGAGCGCGGCGGATACGAGAACGACTGCAGTCTTGCCAGGATCACGGACTATCAGTAAGTGTATCAGTATCGAGATCAAATACGTGCCTATAATGTAATAAAAAAAAACTTGAGAGGTGTCAAGGGACACCCGGATGGAACGAAGTTCCTTTATTATTATTTATTATGTACAAAAAACCTGTATACACTCAACAAAAATAATCGTCGCGACACCACACTGTTCAATGCGAAATAGAAAGACGAAACGAAAATATCTGGCTTGCTTTCTATAAGAGAGAGAGAGAGAGAGACAGACAGAGAAACATGCGCACGCCGCACGGCTTACAAAAAGTGTCGTTACAACTATTCGTCTTAATTTTTTCCGTCTAGCCCCCTTTCGCAACGCGCGATAAGGAACTTCGTTCCAAAAATAAAAAAGTCTACTCCATACATAGTATACTAGGTACGTTGAAAAAAAACTAATTTGAAGGATTTCATCGCGTTTATATTTTGATTTTACGTTCCCGACGTTTCGGCTGCTTTACAGCAACCATGGTCACGGGAGGACTGAAGTGGTTGACGTCCTGGTGTCATAGTTTGAGACAGGGTACCCTCATATTTAATTGTTGCTTGTGGTCCGATCTACGTTTGCATGTATACACAGTACTTATAGCAAAACAACATTTTTTAAAATTTTGTCTGTCTGTTTGTTTCCGCTAATCTCTGAAATGGCTGGACCGATTTTGACGGGACGTTCACTGGTATATAGCTGATGTAACAAGGAGTAACTTAGGCGACTTTTATTTTAGAAAAACTTTTTTGTTAAATACCTCGCGGACGAAGTCGCGGGTAACTGCTAGCTATTGTTATAATGAGTGTTTTAATGATAATGATCAACATTGTTCCAGCTACATGATGATAGCGCCCACAATTCAGCAGACGCGGTGCAAGGCGTGGTTGAAGCGCCATTTACCGCGGAACGGGTCAGTGACCCTCGCTGATGTCACCTCCATGTACACTGCCATCTGCATCATCGGTCCATTCACCAGGTAAATGACGTCATCGTCATCACCAAGGAATCAATCCATTCAAATACCGTTTCACTGTATTTTTTCTATTGTATAATTAAAGTGTATGTACACTCGGGAGCAATGAATGTAGGTCACCAATTAATAAACCTTTATATTTCAGAAACTAAGAATGATAGCTTATTCAAGTAAAACATATTTTATAGTATAGAATCAAATTGTGATTCTATTAAAAAAAAAATAAACTAAAACGCCTTGGTTGTTCTAAAGCAATGCCATGAAAAAGGCAATTATTTTTTTATAGATCTACGAATCTTTTATTTCTGTTCTGTCCCAATATATAAAAGGCATTCCATGTACTCAATATTCATTATTAATGTGCTAATCGAGTCACTTACATCCTAAAAAAATACCAGAATCCTCGCACAGTTATTAAGGGGTTATATGGTTAATGACCCATATTCATTGCTACTAAGTGTATTTAACAACAAATATTCTTCACCAGGAATCTTCTGTCGGAGCTGACCGACACCGACCTGTCGCCTTCCAACTTCCCGTTCTTCACGTTCAAGGAGATCGACGTCGGCCTCGCCAATGGTATCAGAGCGATGAATCTGACACACACTGGGGAACTGGGCTACGTGCTGTACATACCTAATGAGGTGAGAGCCCACTAACTGCCCAGCAGTGGCGTAGCATGGGGGGGGGGTGGAGGGTGCGGTCCGCACCGGGCGGCATTTTGCCCAGGGCGGCATTACACAGGAAGCGGTAAAAGAAAAAAAATGAAGGAAAAAAATCTTTCAGTGTTTTTTCGTCATTTTTTTTGTCGTTACCATGCCCCAAATTGTTTATAATGAATATCAAAAATTAGAGGGCGGCAAAATTGAAATCCGCACCGGGTGCTAAAAACCTACGCTACGCCACTGCTGCCCAGTAATCTATTTCTAGCATTTTCACTAGTCCCTAATAAGGTGAGTAAGTAAAAGTAAGTCGTTACTGCCTTGCTCTTATTTCTAATAGCGTCTAATTTATTTATTTATTTACCTACTAGCTGTTGCCCGCGACTTCGTCCGCGTGGTATTTAACAAAGAAAACCGTTGACAACAGCCTGCTCGCCCATTCTGAGCCCGCGGGACGCATTGCAGGTTGTTGCTATCAAACTTAATCAGGCGCTGCGCTGCAACATTGGTTTTAATTTTTTTTTCGTGAGATCCTATTTTTTTATTCTAAAATAAAAGTAGCCTAAGTTACTTCTTGTTACATCAGCTATCTGCCAGTGAAAGCCCCGTCAAAATCGGTCCAGCCATTTCAGAGATTAGCCGGAACAAACAGACAGACAGACAGACAGACAGACAGACAGACAGACAGACAGACAGACAGACAGACAGACAGACAGACAGACGGACAGACAGACAGACAGACAAAAATTGTAAAAAATGTTGTTTCGGTATAGGTAACGTGTATACATCCAAATGCACTTAGTAAAAAGCGGTTATTTTAATATTACAAACAGACACTCCAATTTTATTTATATGTATAGATATAAATAATTTGGCGTACAGCTAAACCAAATGGTCCCACGGTTCCCAGTTCGCTCTGCACGTGTACAATCGGCTGATGACGGTGGGCGAGCGGTACGGCATCAGCCACGTGGGCTACTACGCGTCCCGGGCGCTCCGCGTGGAGAAGTTCTTCGCCTTCTGGGGCCAGGACCTGGACACCATGACCACGCCGCTCGAGTGCGGGCGCACCTGGCGGGTCAAGTTCGACGTGAGTACTCGACAATATTGAAATGAAACGAATTTAACGGATTTTATCGCGTTTATTTTATGTTTTTTACGTTCCCGACGTTTCGGCTGCTTTACAGCAACCATGGTCACGGGAGGACTGAGGTGGTTGACGTCCTGGTGTCATAGTTTGAGACGAAAAAAGCAACAATTCAATATGAGGGTGGGTACCCCGTATCTAACGATAGAATCGATCACGAGGAGATCCGAAGACGAACTAGAGTAACCGACATAAGTCAAAAGTTAAATTATTGATTTCGTATAGGCCTACGGGGGGTACTTAAGAATTGTCAGTAACATTTTTTTTCTTAATTCTCCCACTGGATTCCGATCCGATGTTAATGACAATTTGTAAGTGCCCCCGTAGGACTATACGAAATAAACGATTTGACTTTGACTTAAGTCGGACTTATAACGCGACCTCACCTGGGAAGATCCGGCGAGGAACTCAGCGGGCTGGTCTTTTTTTTATAAATATAGATTATTTATATTAAAAAAATAGCTTCTTTCTTCCCTTCCTTTTTATTATATCTACGTAGTTTGGGACCGTACAGTTGGTGTGTTCGTCGAGCTATATTTACTTATTGATGTAACAGAAAGACATCCCGTTCATCGGTCGCGAGGCGCTGATGCGGCAGCGCGCGGAGGGCATCCGGCGGCAGTACGTGCAGCTCCTGCTGACCGACCACGACCACGAGCTGGACCTGTGGTCCTGGGGCGGCGAGCCCATCTACAGGGACGGCAACTACTGCGGACAAACCACCACCACCAGCTACGGATTCACTTTCAAGAAGCAGGTACGTGTACATGGTGCAAATGTCCTCGTAACGTAAACTGATTCACAAACAGGCGTCGCGACGCTCACTATCAGCCATCGCGACGCTCACTATCAGGCATCGCGACGCTCATTATCAGCCATCGCGACGCTCACTATCAGCCATCGCGACGCTCAGTATCAGGCATCGCGACGCTCACTATCAGGCATCGCGACGCTCACTATCAGGCATCGCGACGCTCATTATCAGCCATCGCGACGCTCACTATCAGCCATCGCGACGCTCTCTATCAGGCATCGCGACGCTCATTATCAGCCATCGCGACGCTCACTATCAGCCATCGCGACGCTCACTATCAGCCATCGCGACGCTCACTATCAGGCATCGCGACACTCACTATCAGCCATCGCGACGCTCACTATCAGGCATCGCGACCCTCATTATCAGCCATCGCGACGCTCACTATCAGCCATCGCGACGCTCACTATCAGGCATCGCGACGCTCACTATCAGCCATCGCGACGCTCACTATCAGCCATCGCGACGCTTACTATCAGGCATCGCGACGCTCACTATCAGGCATCGCGACGCTCACTATCAGCCATCGCGACGCTCACTATCAGCCATCGCGATGCTCACTATCAGGCATCGCGACGCTCACTATCAGGCATCGCGACGTTCACTATCAGCCATCGCGACGCTTACTATCAGGCATCGCGACGCTCACTATCAGGCATCGCGACGCTCACTATCAGCCATCGCGACGCTCACTATCAGCCATCGCGACCCTCACTATCAGGCATCGCGACGCTCACTATCAGGCATCGCGACGCTCACTATCAGCCATCGCGACGCTCACTATCAGCCATCGCGACGCTTACTATCAGGCATCGCGACGCTCACTATCAGCCATCGCGACGCTCACTATCAGCCATCGCGATGCTCACTATCAGTCACAGCGACATATTTGTAATGTTTATGTTTGTAATACTCGCAGGTGTGCCTCGGCTTCGTGGAGCAGCTGGACGACAGTGGCGTCCCACAGCCAATCAACAATGACTACGTTCTCAGCGGGCACTACGAGATTGACATAGCTGGTATCAGGTATGCAGCCAACAGTATATAGTCACCCTTACTTCTGCAGGCTTAGTACTAAGTCCTAAATTTTGAATAATCATAAAATATATACTGAAATAATAATAATATCGCTTGACAAACACACAAACAATATACATTTTATTATATACATTTATTTATTTATTTATAATTGAATACCATCATAAGTATACATTATAAAATTGCAGTCATAAATTAGTATTTTTGAAGGGTCTTTGTAACCTGTTAATAAATATTCAAACTTTGTGTGATAAACATGAATGTTTGTGTCAGAGTCACGGATATTTAATATCTATATAAGTATTATATACTGAGTTCACCCTCAGTCCATTGTGCGCTACCCATAATACAAGCATTGCTTAGTGTGGGTCTGTATAGTTGGTGTGTTTGTCTGGTGATATTATACTTATTATTTAAGTACTATTCTAAATTACTAGAATAGATTTTGATAGGCAATGACCCTACCTCATTCTGGATTTTATCTTTTAAATTTTCTAACAGTTGATACATCATAATTCATACATAAATTCAATATTCAGAAAGAATATACTGTGTAACCTGCGTTCGTTCAGCACCTTTTTAACCATTATTTGAAGCCGGAATGTTGATTTAAAATATAATTTTGTACCTAACGAAATGACAATTGTAATATTTTGAGATATTTTTTTTAATTTTCATAGGTCATTATTTCTAAAATGTTTCTGTATAAGCTGTAAAATATTAAGAGGTCCATCGGTCGGTTGTAAAGATGCAATTTCCATACAAATATATTATATGTTACTTACAAATTGTCATTAACATTTTTTTTTCCTAACTCTGCAACCGGATCGGAACGCGACCTCAACTGAGAAGATAGCAAGAAGAAGCAAGAAACTCAGCGCGCTTGTCTTTTTTTATTCTATATTTTTTTTATAACCATGTTTATTTCGTAGTAACACCCTAAGCTGGTTTTCAACTGTTACCATTGCTCCCAGGTATGCAGCCAAAGTGAATTTGCACTCGCCCAACTTGCCCACCAAGTACCCGGACAAGGAGCGTGATGTGTACCAGGCTACCAGAAAATTACACGAGCCTCACCAGTTCCTAGGAAGACATTACCAACCTTAGAGTGTGTGAGTACTCTGTAGTAACTACTGCAATGTTATTTACTACTCGCCAGCACGAATCGCCTTTGCAAGCAGGTTTTTTAAAGTAACGCTGCACGGGTAACACATCTTCCGTCTCGCTCACACGCAGGTTTTATACATGTGAATGACAGTGACAGCGTGACTTTTCGATGACTTTGCTATTACTTTAGGAGTTTCTGCTTAATTTACATTATCTGTGCAAGCTATTGATTTGTGACATATTATACATGAACGCATAATTTTTAAACTGATAAGTATAAATACGCGTCTATTAAAAAATAATATATCAATAAAAGCAATTTAAATTACCTTATTTCTCACACGTTTTTAATGAGATTTTGGAAACTAAGATATTATAAAAATTATAATAATAATAATATAATAATTCCAGCCCTTTTTTTTAATGTCCCACTGCTGGGCACGGGCCTCCCCTCAATGCGAGGGGGGATTAGGCCATAGTCCACCACGCTGGCCCAGTGCGGATTGGCGGACTTCATACATCTTTCGAGGGGTTCTCTCAGACATGCAGGATTCCTCACGATGTTTTCCTTCACCGTTTTAGCAAGTGATAATCATGGTTGAAAATGAGATTCGCACTTGAAAAATACCAGAGGTGCGAGCCGGGAGAACCTGCAATCCTCGTTACCGAGGCAAGCGTTCTACCAACTTGGCTATCACTGCTTATATGCTATATAAAAATGATATTAGCTTTAAATTCATAAGTAATAAATTGGTTCTCGATTTTAATAAAAACGCTTTTTTGAATGATATTTATATTCATCCTATATTATTGTGAACATTGGAATCATAGATAGGATCATTCTTTATTTTTCTCGGTCCGATTTGACCGATTCTATTGTGATCCGATTTTTTTATATACTGTATACACAATTTACAACCTTATTCCCAGGAGTTAGGAGAGGTATATTGCTTGCTGCTTTTGCCAAGTCAGCCTTTTGCCAAATATAAGGGCATAAACTACGACGAAGAAATACTATAGACGGAGCGGCGTGAACAATATATTGAAGCACAAAAGCCTAAACCGATTTGTTAGTACACGCGAATTACGTCCTAACGTACAAGTAAATTCGGCTGGGTTGCTTGTACTGGAATATCTTGTTCGCAACACTCCGTCAATATTATTTCTTCATCTATGGTCATAATTTTGACATATTTAAATCCATTTGTCTTACCAGTACCTATCTACATAGATTTTTATGTATTATGTAAGTGATAAGCAATAAATAAATAACGTGTAATAATAATAATAAGAGGTTGTAACAGGTTGTTGAAATAATAAATTGCTTTATAAAGTAATCTGTCTTTTATTTCAATCATTTTACACAACAAACTCTAGCCATCAAGGCCAACACTTGAGGCTATAGTTTGGGAGTTCAAACCAACAAATGAAATTTAATATATACTTATGCTTGTTCTAAAATACAGTCGTTACTTATTGTCTATGGTCCAGAGCTTGACCACCTCACCTAGAGTGAATTCCTGGCCACACCTTGCTACCCATTATCAGATAAATCATACAATTCCTGTCAAATAAGTTGTGGATAGCGCACTGTGAAACGGGCCCTAAGGCTGACACAGTCAAATTCATAAAATAATTGAACAATGTCAACAACTGAAAATGTGTGAAGCCAAAATATAAAGTCTGGGCCACACCAGTGAGTAATGCCGTTAATTAACGCGTTAAATACCAACATTATGTGTCGATTAACTAATTACAATATCAACTGCAGGTGTAGCAGGAGTGTAAGAGTGGAGAGACAATTACTTAACTTACCTACTCAGCTTATTGCAATCAATTTTGAGCAGTCACTCAGTCCATACGTATAATCTAGATCATTCATATCAATGATATGCAAAACACAAATCCTAAATGTAATATCTTCGTTTAATGTATTACCCCACTCTAACATGATTGCAAACTTCATTATTTTCTTTATATAATTATATACTTTATTTTTATATATTAAGGTAAATTTTTCTTTAACGTTTTTGTGACCTCTCGCTTGCCAATTTTTATGTGCAACAGTGATCAATCCTAGAAAGTATAACATATACTCTTCAAGTAGTAAATTCATGAATATGATAAATACTTTTAAATAAATCAACGGAGATGATGGCAATAAAAAAAATTGACACCCATCCGGATAAAGAATGGAATTATGAATTGCAGCTCAGCAAGCCTGTACTGAGAGCATGCTAAAGTATTTATTAATACTATAGTGTACTGACAAAACAGGCCGAAGTATACTATAGTATACTGTCAAAAATGAACGACAATCATCAGTCCCAAGCTTGAAGAAGCCCAGGACAGGTCATACATACAAAACATACTTGGAAAATTCAAAAAACATGTTACAAAATTTTTGATTCATTTCCCATACTCATACTTGTTTATGAACACATAATGGATAATTACCACCAATATTATGAATCATAATTCAGAGCAAGACAGGTGTTATAACACCTACTAAGATTGGTTTGTTTGAGTACTTTTACCAAAAGCCATGAATTTTGTTTTTTTTTATTAACATATTTATTTATATTTACAATCATTTTTTAAAAATGATGGTATATTTTTTTATGCAATGCTTGGCTATGGTGTCATTCAAGTATCGGGGAACTCCCCAGTAATCAAATAATAATACCACTTATTCTATATTAACCACTCATAGGTCAACATATTTTGCAATCAATGCAAGTACTTTTTAATTTTATGAAATCAGTCCACCAAACAATTCTTAATAATTCTAACATCAAAACAAATTTCTTAACAATTCCAATACCACATAATCTACTTTGTATAAAAATAATTTGAATTCTCTAGACACTCCTTCTTTCCTCAATATTCCATTGATATTCTTTATTGGAAGAGTTAATTAGAATTTATGAAATCCAATACAAAATTGCTGGGAGTGTACATGGGTGGTTTCTTCAATTTCTCTTTGATGAGGTCACACGGTGACTTGGTCTTGAAGTCAAACCTGACTATATTTGTTTTGATGCTCTCCCTCAGGTACGGCGCGGCAACCGGTCGCAGCCGCGACGTCAAAACTTTACCGAACATCGAACACTTACCCACGTCAACTTTCTGGTAGAGAACATATGACATGTCAGTTTTGCAAGGTAGAGATGGCTTCTTCTTTATTTTTACTTCAGTTTCGGAAGACGAACCCAAACCAAACTCGGGATTGTCAAATATAAGAGACTCCAAGGAACTGCTGCTGCTGAGTACCTCCTCGTATTGCTTCGGCCTTGTCTGGCCCGGCAACTGCACTGCCTTCATTAAATCAATGAAACATTTGTCCTCTTCCAATTTCAACTTCCTCATCTCCTCTTCTATTCTCTCTTTTTCTAGCTCTTGTTGTTTTTTGAGTTCTTTGGCTTTGAGCATGTTTGATATTTGTTCGGAGAGGATACTTGTTATTGGGCTTTCACTGAGGCTCAGGCTGGGAGTCGGGATCGGCAACCTCTGACCTGGCGATGGTAGCCGTGTGTCTGACGATCCTTTTGGAATTCCATTGAGTACAGGTATCGGAAAGGAGGTCGCACGTCCATTGTCTGTAGAACTGCTTTCTTCCAGATTACACTTGGACAAATGGCTGTCCACGAGGGCAAATAACGATGTAAACGAGCTTGAGTCAGTCATTTTGTTGGGATTCTTATATTTTGTTGATTAAATGTCTCAAGATTTCACCTTTGCTCATCAGCCAGCAAATTTACATTTTTTATAAAAACACTTCAATTTAAGTAATAATTCTCATGTCCTGTTATTTAGACGCCACTATATTTACTAAAGATACGTCATTAGCTGTGAATTATTTATCGTGGAAAATACGTAATAAGCGTAAGTAATAATATACTCTTTGTTTACGAAACAAGGTAAAGTAAAAATCCAAAGAGAAAGCTGATTATTATAAAGGTAACGTTCACATTATCAAGATACTCCTTTGGTGGTATTGTCTATTGTCATACGAGGGCACTTACTACTTTACTTATATATTCTTTACTTTTGGCCTTTTTCTATTGAGACTAGGCCCGATACGATTCTGCCAATGTCAACGTCGTAAACTAGAGAACTACTTTACTTGTTACTTGCTACTATTCTGTGTAAACCAAGCATATCACTCTACAAGTGACGCAGTGCTACCAGATGAAAATTTTAAACTACCTTGTTTGCGGACTAAAATTACCGTGTTTTAAGTATAATTACCTTGATTTTATTTTAAAATTACAGTGTATATTACCGTGTCGATTTAAAAAAAAATAATACTTTTATATAATTAACTTTTGTTTGTAATGCTTACGTTTTTGTCCAGTTCTCGCTATTTTGGAGGATGTCGGTTAATCATCACTGTCACTATCGTCGCAGCTCATTATATTCTCGTAACCGTAGGATTTCGTAAAGAATTACAATATTTTAAACACCAGTTACACCGCAACAAACTTTTTCAAGTAATGTAATAACATTCCTTTCGTGTAAAATATGTTTATGTTAAAAATAGCAGGATATTCAATACTACTATTTTTAACATAAAAATATTTTTGGTAGTTTTTTTTTCACGAGTATACATGAAAAAAACACAACCAAAAATATTTTTTAAGTTTGCCGGATTATATTATCTGCCAAGTAATTAAATCGTTAGGGATTTCCCCTATAGCGACAGCCAGTGTTGCTAATTAAGTGTTAATCATAAAAACATACGTTTTTGAGTACGAATTTGAGTATTATTTACACGGTAATTAATATTTAAAAATACCGTAGAAAAGAACACGGTAATAGCTCATTACCGTAGACCGTGTTTTGCTCAAAATTACCGTGCATCTACGGTAATTACCGTGTATCTGGTAACACTGAGTGACAGTGACAGTGAGTTACTCGATAGTAGGGGTGTCCACTTCGAAAAAACATCGATGTATTTTTCGATGCGATATATCGGAAGTGTGCATCGATGTCTTCCGATGTATCGGTTAGAAACATCGATGTTTACTGAAAATCGAGTACTTTTTCTAACATTGCATCACAAAGCCCTCACCTAGTCAAACCTCTGACATACCGTGCAAACGTCAATTTATAATTACATAAATACTACTCCTACACCAAGGCCCCAAGTCTGCTAACACAATCGATTTATAATCGAACAGTAACCGCATAGTAACTGTCACTTTTGACAGATATTGTATGGGATATTTGTCAAAAGTCATAGTTCTATACGGTTGCTGTTCGATTATAAATCGATTGTGTTAGCAGACTTGGGGCCTAGTACTGTCCATGTCTGCACATTTATCGCGTGTGTTCAAGGACGCTGAATGTTCAAGAAATCTGTATAACTAAGGAAATAAAACTGTTTATTAAAAAAAAGTAAAACCTATGTATGAGGACTATACATCTACAAATAAATAAAATTGGAGTGTCTGTTTTTAATATTAAAATAACCGCTTTTGACTAAGTAGCTTGGATGTATACACGGTAAATATACCAAAACAACATTTTTACAGCTTTTGTCTGTATGTTTGTTTTGGCTAATCTCTGAAATGGCTGGACCGATTTAGACGGGACTTTCACTGGCAGATAGCTGGTATAACAAGGAGTAACTTGTTAATCTTTAATAACTTTTAATAACTTGTTAACGATCTGGATGAAATTTGGCACAGAGATAGATTACAGTCTGGAATAGCACATAGGCAATTTTTTATACCGGTAAAATGTATGGTTCCCGTGGGCTAGATTTGTTTTAATTTTTCATTCTTTTTAATCTAGCTAGACATCTATAATCCTTTAACAGAATCAGTATCACCGGAGATTATAGCCAAAAGACGTCCACCCGTAAGGCAGTCAATTTAAAGCAACGACTCCATAATTGGCCGGAGAACGAAGAAACGTATGATGCTGCTAGACTCGGACACAGAGTCAAAGTCAAAGTCAAAGTCAAATCATTTATTTCGTGTAGGCCTACGGGGGCACTTACAAATTGTCATTACTTTTTTTCCTTAACACTACAACCGGATCGGAACGCGACCTCAACTGAGAAGATCCGGCAAGAAACTCAGCGGGCTTGTCTTTTTTTTTTTTATCCCTTATTTTACAAAAAAAATAATAAAAAGTAAGCTCCAGTGTGTTGCCATGAACTCCATCATCATAGAACTCGACAAACATAAGAAGTGGTTGTGCGTTAAAGATACTCCAAGCGGGGTAAGGCACGGCAATGACAGTGATGGTAATGATGATGATGACGGAAGTGATGTTGGAACTGATGAAGGTGAGATTATTCCCTTGTTTGATTGAAAAAAAAAATACAAATTTTAACGGATTTTATCGCGTCAATATCATGTTTTTTACGTTTCGGCTGCTTTAAAGCAACCATGGTCACGGGGGGACTGAGGTAGTTGACGTCCTAGTGTCATAGTTTGAAACGGGTTACCGTTTTATTTAGTTGTTGCTTGCGGTCCGATCGACGCAGAAAGTGCTCAGTGTTTGACGTTTTGCAGTGGTGCGCTTGGTTTGGACTTAATGATATTAATTACTGGATCACAATTTGAAGCCTTTTTTTAATACAGCGACGGGAATGAAGACGAGATTACAAAATGTACCGATTATGAAGATGAAATCAGCAACAAAAACGAAACAAAGAAGAATAATAATGACAAAACTGCTAACATGGATGAAAGCGCGGTTTATGACACTGATGATGACGGCGAAGGTGATGATGATAAAGATGATGATGATGACGATGATGACCACATAGTGATGTCTAGAGCTACGAG
This sequence comes from Pheosia gnoma, assembly GCA_905404115.1. Taxonomy (NCBI): domain Eukaryota; kingdom Metazoa; phylum Arthropoda; class Insecta; order Lepidoptera; family Notodontidae; genus Pheosia; species Pheosia gnoma. Next base: position 9,399,794 of record FR989898.1, read on the forward strand.
GATGAGTATCATGGGCGTGATACCAAAGGAAAATGATAGTGACGATTCGGATTTCATCAGTATCAGATGAAGTGAGTAGTAAATATACCATAGGCCCTAAGGTCGAAATTATATTCTTCTTGAGATTTATATAATTAAAATTTAATTAAATACTCAGAACACTTTTCAAAACAAACGATGTCGAGGAATCGCTATAGATAAGAGAGAGAAAACCATAGAGAACATTATGTATAGAGATTTTTTCATAGATTATTGTCCAGCGAGAAGTAATGAGTTTAATGGGGTGGTTCAGAAAGTGTGTTAGTATACACTTTCTGAACCACCCCACTAAACTCAGGGAGATGCGCCGAATATTCGATAATAATTCATTTTCAGTATTCGGCCGAATATTCGTTTAATGTGCCGAATATTAACCGAAGTTATTAGTTCTTATAACATCGTTAAATCATGTAATTAATCAACTTTTATGTTGCAAATGTTTGATATTCAACTTACACCCGTACATAGTATTTATTTGATAAAACTAATACTAAGTCAAAGAAGTTCTCGCGGAGCTCACTATGAGGCATCGCAGCACCTCATTCATAGTGAGCTTCGGGAGGCCTTATAGTGAGCGTTGCGAACGCCTTGTAGTGAGTCACAATAAGAAGTCGCGACGCTCACTACAAGGTATCGTGACGCTTCCTATAAGGTATCTTCGTGATGCCATATACTGAGCGTCGCGTCCCTAGGAAGCATCGGGACCCCTTATTGCAAGGGCGATTCGAGTCATAATCCAGTACTCGGCCCAGTGCCGGTTGGCGATCTTAACACGCCTTTCAAAAGACCTATAATAGAACATAATTTTCAACCATGATTATCACTTGCTCAACGGTGAAGGTACATCGCGAGGAAATCTGCATGTCTGAGAGAACCCCTCGAAAGACGTGCGAAGACCGCCAACCCGCACTGGGCCAGAGTGGTGGACTATGGCCTTATCCCCCTCGCATTGAGTGGAGGCCCGTGCCCAACAGTGGGACATTAGAACGGCTGGTATTATATAATATTATTTCTTATTATTATAATAGTACATCTATATTTTAGAGTCAACGTAAATCGAGGGATAGTGGAGGTAGCCTCTCAGGCCTACCAGACGTGGGACTCACTCCGAGACCTCAAGAACCACTAGCCGAAGACTTGGACTCCACCAGAATATCCTGCTCACCATTCTCAAGTCCATTGCGCGACATCACCAACAAATCAATCAATAATGCACCACACCAATCAGATAATAAAGACGAATGTATAATCATAGACGAGCCAAAGGAAAATATATCTAGTGGTGTTAATAATAAGGTGCAGAGTAAAGAGAAATTTATACGCTACGATGATGACGTTACGATTATTGATACGAAACCGGAGATCATTGCGTTGAGCAGTGATGACGAGGATGTGGTGAGTGCTTTTCAGTCCTGAAACCATCTAAATCCAATAGAGAGAGACAGCGTTATAAGAATCAATGAGAGGACTGACAGCAGCCTGGTCTTTCTCATATAAATAAATATCGCCAGACGAGCAACCCCAAACTAAGTAACAATCGTATTATAGGCACCGTACAATGGACTGGCGGCGATCCCAGTAACACCCAGACCAGGGCAAATTACGAATAGACTGTTTTATAAAAATAGCCCAGGCGAGAATCGAACCCGCGACAACCTGGTGCAGTGACCCGACTGGCTTACGCTCAAACCACTAGACCAAGCTGTCGGCAAATATCGAATATCTGTTCGGTGTCTGTGGGCTGGTCAGAATGACAGGGTATTACCGTGTTTCAGCACAATTGCAGCACAACTTACTTTTTATTTGTTTTTGCAAAAATAATGGCTTTTAAAAAAAAGACAAGCCCGCTGAGTTTCTCGCGGGATCTTCTCAGTTGAGGTCGCGTTCCGATCCGGTTGTAGTTAAGAAAAAAAATTTAATGACAATTTGTAAGTGCCCCGTAGGCCTATACGAAATAAACGATTTGACTTAGACTTTGAATGGTACCCGCTCTCCAAGCCCGTTCGTTGTTTCGTGTTGCATTAGCCAAAATTAAAACTTCCCAAAATACAGAATGATCGATACCATATACTTTTATACGAAAGTGCACCTAAATAAACAGAAAAAAATATATTATCCAAAACGTACTGGATAGACGTGGATAGATAAACTTGCAATGAATATTTTAATCGACTTTATTGATATGCCAAATAAAAAAATATGTGGGTAGCTTATTCAATATTGGGCTTCATTTAATAATACTGATTGAGGGTAGTTTAAAAATGCTTTCAAATCCAATAACGACTTCACATGGAACTAGAGGTGGTCGTTACAACGAAAAGCTATTTAAAAAGTCTGCTATTTAAAAAAAGCGCATAAGCACGCTTACAAGTTTAAGTCGATTTCGTTTTAAGCAACAACGAAATCCTTCCGTTGTCCTCACCCATACTACTATGATTGAAAACCAACCTTATTTCAATAAATTTAAGACTCAAATTTAAAACGTAAATAATATAAATAAACGGCTAAATTACGTTGGACATGTCCACGTAGTATTTGTTTTGATTAAGTGTACTACATCGTTTTATTGTTTATACTTTCGTTTTTAAGCATTTAGCTAGCTTTTTAAAATTACAACGTTAAGTGTGATTTGCGCTGTCAACGTTTAAGCATAGACTATACATATCGTGTAAGCGTGAATCGTTTATTTGAATAATTTCGCACGCGTTGTGTTGTTGGTGAATTGTTTGAATAGTAAAGACAAATTATATTAATTAGTAGGTACGTATAGTATAATGAACAGCGAGCTGTGACTGTATATATTTTAACGCAAATACAACAAACATTGTACACTATTTTAATACAATTACCAGATAACGTGTTTCGTTTCGTTCTCAACGTTTTCTTCAACGACTAGAAGCTTTTATAAAAAAAGCTTTTTAAGCAATAAGCTCTTTTAAAAACGCGCTTACAAAAATAAGCATAACGTTGAAACGCGTTGTCAATTTTAAGCCGTTTATCCCACCTCTACATGGAACCCGTGGCGGAGGTAAACTAATCGAGCGACTGACTCGTCTCGAGGAAGACGTGCGTCGCCAGGGAGACAAGGTCGCCAGTATGGGCGTCGAACCAGGTCAGTAAACTTTACATACTCGTATTGTAACGGTCCAGAGTATCTTCCCGTCACCATTCACAAATATATGATTAAACATTCAATTATGCTTGAACTTCTTTCACTTAGTTTCTCTCTAAAATATATAATTTCCTTCATGTAATGTTCACTTTCAGTCAATGTTCTTGGCAACAGTGAATGTTAAAGTGTGTTGGGGAATGTTTCGCTTGTGTATCGCCTTTCCAGTCCTGGGTGTCTGGGACCAAAGACATACATGTTTAAATGTAAAAGTGACGTTTATCTCTAGTTTTGCTGAATACATATTTCATATAATTATATTTATTATTATAGGCGGGTAAGTTGATACAGTTGACTGGCGATAGGTATGGTTTATTGATTAGGCGGTTGATACGGTTTGTTTGATAGGCTATAGGGATACAGATTTAGATAAATTAATACGTGTTGGGAAACTAGGAATTTCGTAGGAATCTTCTTTTACTTTTATTATTTTAGATGCGGGTAGGTCGATACTTGCGATTGGTAATAGGTGCGGTTGGTCCAAATGTTTGGATTGTTAAAGATTTAGAATGTTTGAATTATGAAAACCAAATCAGCCGGGATGCTGGAGTTTGAACATTAATGTAACAGCCGGGAAGCTGCCTGAATGTTGCAATGTTTATCTGCCTTGGTTTATAATCATATAATTGTTTTACTATGATCTAATATAATGTTATGGTCAATATATGTAGTCAATACAATTATATATTGACTTGGCGGAGGGAGAAGGATCGTCTGGAATCTCGCCTTCTACTAAAACAGGCGGGGCGAGGAGCTTGTTTTTCTTACCGCTATTCTTTTACTATTACTTCTTTCATTGAAAATACGCCTAAGATAACTTTCTATCATAAATTTATCAAACTAGCTAAATACATGTATTATCAATTGAATAATATTAACTGGTGATATAAATGAATATAATTATTTTAGATTTAATATGGAGGTGCGGATAGTTCTAAGTTGGGTAAATTCATTGTTTGGCATAAACGTTTCCAATATTTAGTAGGTTGGAACCTACCTATTCGAATACTTGAAAAATAACTTTTAATGGTTGAATTGTTTATTTTAATTCTAAGCGTCGGAGTCGTGAGCTCTACCCTTAGCCACTATAAAAATATAGATCTACTTTAGATCTATACAGTTAAATAATAATAATACAAGTATTTTGTCTATGTCATTATATTTGTAGTAATCTAGAATTACTCATCTTATCGTTATCTATTCAGTACCTATTATCAGAATAGATAGTAAATTAATATATTCTGATCACTCAATAACAGTAGAATCAATAAATATAGAAACTTTGATTTATTTATTATGAGTAATCCAAAGTGTATCTTTCTTCCATTTACTTTAGCTTCAATAACGTTTACCTTAAGCCATATACATGTAGGTGACAACCTTTATTTGAAAATTATCTCAGCTGCATATTTAAGTAGAAATAAAAATAATACAACGGGTCTAGGTAGAGTAGGTATAGAATTATGTACTTTAGGCTATGTAGGAATACCAATCATTCACTAAAAGAATTTAGGTTACTATCAATGGTCTCACAACGTATGGGTTTCATTATCACTAGACGAATCACTTGGCCAATATTAAACCCAGATCACAACTAACTCCAAGGTTATTTAATTAAGTAGGTATAGGTATAAGATTAGTCGTCGGGATTTTAAAGATGACTAAGATAGGATAGGTGGAGATATAAGTAGGTAGGTACTTAGGTCCAAGTGACCAGTAGATAGTTAAGAGTATTGATAAATAAGTTTGAAATGTTTAGGTTAGGTTTAGCTTAGCATTACAAATGATTTTAAGATTTTAATTAGATTAGGGGTGGGTCGTTACAGTATACTTTGTTTGTGTTTTTACTTATTTATTTGGGTCAAAATTAGAAATTGAAATTTAAGCACCTTCCCGTTGTCAGATTGATCTGAAATTTGGTACACACATTTAATTTAGATGACAATACAATATAATAAAATCAATAATCGGATTACATATTTTTATTACATATTTTTCCTTAACCCCCTCAATATGGGTATCAAATGAAAGGGCTACACTAGTAAAACACGATGATTATGTCAAAATTTAAAATTCAAGATGGACGCCGTTCCAATATGGCGGACTAGGTCCCTACATATTTTTCCACAACCACCACAATATGGGTATCAAATAATAGGACTACACTAGCAGAATACTGTCATTATGTCAAAATTTCAAACTCAAGATGGACGCTGTTACAAAATGGCGTATTAGGTGGGGGCATGATTAGTCGTGTCGAGAACAGTTGCGTCCAAGATTGTGTGACGTTAGAGGGGCAGATAAAAAAAAATGGGGTCGACCGTCAAAATGCCCCTTAATCGTGGGAACAACATGGTAACAATAAATAAAAAAGCTAATAAAAACGAAACTGCTACACAACGAAAAAGAAGGCTCGAAAAGGCAAAAGAAAAGTATAGAACGAAACGTGCAAAGGAAAGTGAAAATGAAACCCATAGTCGACTACAGAAACGAAGAGAACGGTTAGCAACAGAAACACCTGAGCAACATGATACCAGGTTAATAGCACAACGTGAGAGACAAAAGGGGTAAAAATCTATATAGGTCTATATATATATCCATATCTAAGGTCTCAAACTAAGCCATGATTACAGGTACCATACAGTAGAATGGTGGCTCAAAATCAACTTTCTGGTAACTTTCAATGTATTGCAGACATTAAAAGATACCAGAAAGTCGATTTTCAAAACGTAGTTCATTCGCAAAGCGACCACCTCATGAAAGGGCTGAGGTACCTGACATTAATCCACAAAGCTACACGATACTTTTCTATACCCAGACCAGCCCTGAAGCCTTGCGAAGACGAGAGGTACCTGGACTAAAGTTTGAAACAAATAATGGAGCTATCTTCATCATAACTTCTTTCAGCAATGGCGACCCACATGGACGAGCAAAACATGATCACGGACCGTCTCCGGGACCTGTACGAGTCGCTGGCGTCTAAGCCTGCCGAGACCGAGCTGGCGGTGCCGCCCGCCGGCATGACCTGCCAGCTGATGCCGCACCAGCTGCAAGCGCTGGCCTGGCTGCAGTGGCGGGAGACGCAGCGGCCGCGCGCTGGCATACTGGGTAAGTTGTAGAGCGAGCTGATGCCGCACCTGTGCTGAGGCAAACATTCTGAAATCTCCGGATCCAACTTGGTAAAGGTTCCGGGTTCCATCCCCACGGTGGACGTGGATTCACTCACACCACAAGCATTGGGTCAGTTGGAGGGCCTACCAAGAGTATTTTTTTCTTAAACTTCTTTTATCTATGGTTCGTGAGCCTGCCATTAGATAGATTAGATTAGATACTGGGATCGTACCCATTACATTGTGCGGTACCCATAATACAAGTGTTTTTTTTTTATTTTGGGACCACAAGTTGGTGTGTTCCTTTGGTGACATTATTATTATGATGAAGGCTCAGCCGTCTTAGATGTTAATTTGGTTGTCTCAATTAGCTGATGACATGGGTCTCGGCAAGACGATCATCATGATCGCACTGATGGTCAGCGAAAAGGAGAAGCGGATCAACGATGACGACAACGACTATGACGTCGATGACGACGACCACCGCACGAAAGAAAGGAGTGAGTGTCTTTACTCTATGGGTTTATAAAAAAATACACAGCTTCACGTCAAGTGCGAGCTAACCGTATACTTTTTAGTGTACCGTATTTAGACGTTTTTTTATGGAGAATTTAAAAGCGCCTCTAGCAGATGGTATTCAAAACTTTCAATACCGAAACCGACAGACGTGCAGGTTACGACAATTACTTAACATCTAATGGCTTGTAAATAGCATCGTTAATTAGCATTGATATGCTTTTTAACAATTTGTGATTAGGACCTAAAGCTATCGAAGGAAAACATCGTGAGGAAACTTGCATGTCTGAGAGAACCCCTCGAAAGATGTGTGAAGTCAACCAACCCGCACTGGGCCAGCGTGGTGGACTATAGCCTAATCCACCTCGCATTGAGGGGAGGCCCGTGCTTAACAGTGGGACATTAAAAAAGGGCTGGTATTGTTTTTTATTTTAGATGTAGTGTATCATGTTACCTCTGCCTACGGGTTAATGTGGTCTGTCCCCCCCCCCCCTCCCAGTGGTGTCGGGCGGTACGCTGGTGGTGTGCCCGGCGTCGGTGATACAGCAGTGGGGCGGCGAGGTGGGCAAGCACTGCGCCGCGCATGCGCTCTCAGTGTGCCTGCACCACGGCGCGGCGCGCGCGCAGCTGCCGCACCTCCTCGCCGCGCACGACCTCGTCCTCACCACATACAACATACTGCGGAGGGACAACGAGAAGGTGACACGTAGAAGCAACTGACTATATTTTATTATATGAACGACGAATTTAAAAGATATTTTTGGACACGCCATTTTCATATCATCATGTCACATCCATTATTTTATGTATAACTAGCTGTTACCCGCGACTTCGTTCGCGTGGTATTTAACAAAGACACAACCGTTGGGAACAGCTTGCTCGCGCGTTCCGAGCCCGCGGGACGCATTGCAGGTTTTAATTTTTTTTCGTGAGATCCCATTTTTTTATTAAACTGTTTTTTATTAAACTGTTTTTTAAACTGATTTATTAAACTGTTTTATTTAAACTGTTTTATTATTATTATTTTTTTTTTTTTTATTAAACGGTTTTTTTTTTTTTTTTTAAACGGTTTTTTTTATTTAGCTCGACCAGTACGGAATTTATTTATTTGGGTCAAAACTAGAAATTGAAATTTAAGCACCTTCCCGTTGTCAGATTGATCTGAAATTTGGTACACACATTTAATTTAGATGACAATACAATATAATAAAATCAATAATCGGATTACATATTTTTATTACATATTTTTCCTTAACCCCCTCAATATGGGTATCAAATGAAAGGGCTACACTAGTAAAACACGATGATTATGTCAAAATTTAAAATTCAAGATGGACGCCGTTCCAATATGGCGGACTAGGTACATATTTTTCCACAACCACCACAATATGGGTATCAAATAATAGGACTACACTAGCAGAATACTGTCATTATGTCAAAATTTCAAACTCAAGATGGACGCTGTTACAAAATGGCGTATTAGGTGGGGGCATGATTAGTCGTGTCGAGAACAGTTGCGTCCAAGATTGTGTGACGTTAGAGGGGCAGATAAAAAAAAATGGGGTCGACCGTCAAAATGCCCCTTAATCGTGGGTACAACATGGTAACAATAAATAAAAAAGCAAACAAAAATAAAAACGAAACTGCTACACAACGAAAAAGAAGGCTCGAAAAGGCAAAAGAAAAGTATAGAACGAAACGTGCAAAGGAAAGTGAAAATGAAACCCATAGTCGACTACAGAAACGAAGAGAACGGTTAGCAACAGAAACACCTGAGCAACATGATACCAGGTTAATAGCACAACGTGAGAGACAAAGGCAGCTGGTAGAGTCAGAAACACCTGAGCGTCATGAGTGCAGGCTAGCATCACAACGTGACAGACGAAGAGAGCTAATAGCTCACATATTGATTTCTTATATTTACGCGAATACTACACATTGAAATAAAACTAATCTTAAGGATTTTATCGCAGTTGAACAGTTCTACAAGCAAGTAGATGGTGTGGCGATGGGCTCCCCTGTTTCTCCCGTTGTCGCCGATTTATTCATGGAAGACTTTGAGGAGAAAGCCCTTCGTACTTCACCTGTGACCCCAAGATTCTACAAGCGGTACGTAGACGATACTTTCACAATATTACCATCAGACAAAGTAACAGCTTTCCTAGACCATCTCAACTCCATACACTCCAAAATCAAATTTACAATGGAGTTAGAGGCCAATAACTCTCTAGCTTTCTTAGATGTTTTAGTGATCCGAAATCCCAATAACACCTTAGGCCACACCGTGTATAGAAAAAAGACACATACAGATAGGTACTTAAACGGTGAATCTCACCACCATCCAACACAGTTAGCTACCGTGGGTAAATCTTTGTTTCAGAGAGCCAAAGGGATCTGTGACGAGCAACATCTGGCTGCTGAGCTCCATCATGTCAAGCAAGTACTGCATGACAACAAGCTCCGAATCCCGCGCCGCCGTCACAGGGACCGAGTGAAACCAGCCACAGTCGAGCGTCTGCCTGCTGTACTACCATACATTAGAGGTGTCACAGACAAGATTGGCTACATCTTGAAGCGCGCTTCAATCAAAACTTCTTTCAAGCCGCCGAAGAAGATTAGTCAGTTTTTACCATATGTGAAGTGTCACATTCCTCTACAAGATGCAGGGGTATACAAACTCGATTGTGAATGTGGGCTCTCTTACATAGGACAAACCAAAAGATCTATAAAAACCCGGGTAAAAGAACACATTGCTGATGTAAAACACCGGCGCTCCACGAAGTCTGCAATCTGTGAACATGTACAAGATCGCACACGCCATTATATCAGATTTGATAAGCCACAGATCCTCGCGAAAGAACACCGATTCCGACCAAGGATGATACGCGAGGCCATTGAAATTAAAAAACATCCTAATTTCAATAGGGAAGATGGCTGGGTGCTACCACCAGCTTGGGACCCTGTAGTAAACATCATAAAATCCAGAACCAAGCGTACCATTGCAAGACCTCAAGACACAGTGAGCTCTTTCTGCGTAGATCGGACCGCAAGTAACAACTAAATATGAGGGTACCCCCGTCAAACTATGACACCAGGACGTCAACCACCTCAGTCCTCCCGTGACCATGGTTGCTGCAAAGCAGCCGAAACGTCGGGAACGTAAAATAAAAAATAAACCGCGATAAAATCCTTAAGATTAGTTTTATTTCAAGAGCTAATAGCGTCAGAAACACCCGAGCGTCATGATTCCAAACTAAGATTACAACGTAACAGACAAAGAGAGCTATTAGCGTCAGAAACACCTGAGCAACATGAGAGACGAAAGGAGTTAGAAGCTTCAGAAACACCTGAGCAACGCCACGACAGGTTAAATAACCAACGTGAGCGTGCACAGCAACGCAGAGCTGAAAATCATGTACAAGCGTTTGAAAATGCTATTAACACATCGTGTATACACGTTTGCGACATTTGCACGAAGCATTGTTATCCTAACCAAATTCATACTGTACGTTACAACACAGCTGCATTAGGATATCTACCTGCAGAACTGTCTTCAAAAACAACATTACTTTTATGTTCGCGCTGCCAAACACATGTGACCAGTAATAAAACAATAGCACCATCAAAGGCGTACTGGAATAATCTGGATCCAGGTTCAATACCAGATGAGATTCAAGCGCTGACGCAAGCAGAGCAGGGATTGCTGTGTAGAATCATCCCGTTTGTTAAAATCGTAAAATTTACTGGGCTATACGGGCAGTACGGTTTCCGCGGACAAGCAGTGTTGTTTGCCCAAGATATCTTTGAGGTCAGTGAAAGATTACCTAATATGCTTCCAAGATCTTCCAGCCAGGTGGGTATCGTTGTAGTTACAGAACGTTTGGAGAATTTGAACATCACAAGAGAATTCGCAATATCTCGCGAAAAAGTCTGCAGCGCTTTAAGATGGTTAACTAGAAATAACCCGCTTTATAGAGTTGTACGCATTGACGAAAATGTCCAGATTAGTGAACAAGACTTAATACGACTTAGTGTGCCAGATATACCTGAAAACGGTGAACCTGAAAGAATTGAAATTCCAAATGTATTCATTAGTATTAATGACGTTGCTAGAATTATTCGGGCTTCATGGCATCAAGGTGACCACAGCGTTTTCACTTCGGGATTTGCCGGCGTGCAATGTAGTGCAATGTCATTAGCAAATATTGTAAGGGCTGCCATTCTCAACCCTAGTCGATGGGACGTTAATATTTTGAATGCTAACATGCTAGAGGGAGACTCCCTATATTGCCAAATTCGTGCTCTACTACCGTTAAATGAACTAGATCAAACAGGTTATTTAGAGATACGTAATTTTCATATCGTCAAAGAAAACTTACAAATGTATGGGAAGCGATTTTCTATAGACTACGATGAAGACACTCTTCTTTTTGGAAGTCTTCAAGACACAATACTAACAATATTGGAATGACTTTAATCTCAGCTTTAACACAATTATTAAACGGTTTTATTTAGCTCGACCCGTACGGAATTTATTTGACGGCTATTTTTCGGGGATATTGACAGCTTCTAGTAAATCTGTCAGCGTATTTCACTATGAGGATAAATACTATTTCGCAGACTCCCACTCGTGTGGCCCTAAAGGCTCACCAACAGCTGCAAGTGGCAGATCCTGCGTAATAGAGTGCGACAACGTGCAAGAACTTTGCCGTATCTGTAAAAGATGCCTTGGGGCGCGTAATATCGCCTACATTCCAACACGTGTAGACTTACACTTCAGGGAAGATGTCATCACTCATCAGTCGGTGCAAGTACAACGACAACTCTCGAATCCGATATCTGTAACTGTTCCTATACAAACATCAGTAGCTGTCCCTATACAAACATCTGTAATGTTGCCGATCGATAGCGCCCAACCCGATGTCGAAGATGAGCTAGAGGTGTCAGAAAATGTAAACGAGATTAAAAGAAAAACAAATAATAACATTGTCAATGAAGGCCATGAGTTAAAGGCAGAAGAATTCGCGTGGTATCAATTATTCCCATATGGCAGAAACGGCTTGAAAGAACAAAGACCAGTAAATATACCTACTTGGTCATGATGATCAAGGTCAAAATACCTACTTGTTATAGTGTGGGCTGCTTAGTTTACCTACCAAGCAAACCCTGGTGTTAGTGTTCTTTCATCAACTGCCTTTCGGCCGCTGACATGGTTCATGTTATGACAACCACTACCATCAGAGATATTAATGACCGAGATCACCTACGTAGGTTGATAGGTAAGTAACTATTTATTTATTTTGTAGTTTTCAGTGCACATAAAATAAAACCGTTTAACTTAAAAGTTTTTTTACCGATTTTTATTTCTAAAATAAAAGTAGCCTAAGTTACTCCTTGTTACATCAGCTATCTGCCAGTGAAAGTCCCGTCAAAATCGGTCCAGCCATTTCAGAGATTACCCGGAACAAACAGATAGACAGACAGACGGACAGACAGACAGACAAAAATTGTAAAAAATGTTGTTTTGGTATAAGTACCGTGTATACAACCAAATGCACTTATTAAAAAGCGGTTATTGTAATATTACAAACAGACACTCCAATTTTATTTATGTGTATAGATGTAAGTGGCTTCATAGCGAAAATTTATATCATGTATTTAACTCATGATTGTAGAGCCCCAGAGTTGGAGTTCTCCGTCGATTTTTTCATGATGTTATACGTTTTTTTTAGTATTTATAAATTGATTTTAGCATGAAATCATTATAGAAGTCAACGTGATTATAAGTTTAAAAACATCATAATTCATTGCAGTTTTAAGTTCAAATTAGTCATTTGGACTTAAAACTGCAATGAAAACTAACCTCTGCTGAAGGTTTCAGGTTTGATTCCTGTGAGGGACAAACATTGTGTGATGAGCAAGAATGTTTTAGCCCAGTTATCTATATGAATATTATATACTGGGTCTGCCCTTAGTCTATTGTATGGTACTCATAATACAAGCGTTTGTTTAGTGTGGGACTATATAGTTGGTGTGTTCGTCTGGTGATATTATATTATACCTTTCAATAATCTTATTGAGTTCAAATGTAATAAGGGGCAAGCTGCGTCTCTACGCCGCGTGTGTTCGATATGTCACGGATGTGTGCGAAAGCGTTATCGTGACCCCCCCCCCCCCCCCCCCCCCCCCAACAAGGCGGGAGAAGGACCACCGTGGGGTTTTAGTCGGTAAAAGTCCGGCAATACCCGTTTGCCTCCCTCGGGGCTTGCTCGGGGCTTGGTATCCATGAGGATTTCCCCACGCAAAAAAAAAGGTGTGTTCGATATGATTGTGAACAGTGGGTGACCTGTGGACATGGTTGGTTGATATAGAAGGGCGTGTTGATGCGCGTGCGCTGGCGGCGCGCCATCCTGGACGAGGCGCACGTGGTGCGCAACCACAAGACCGCCACCGCGGCCGCCGCCGCCGCGCTGCGCGCCCGCCGCCGCTGGTGCCTCACCGGCACGCCAGTCCAAAACAAGGACCTGGACCTGTTCGCGCTGCTCAACTTCCTGCGGTGCACGCCCTTCGACGACCTCGCGGTGAGACACGCACGAGAACACCAACCAGCTATAATAATCTCTCTCTCTCTCTCTCTATGGTAGGTCCCTCATGTCCTTGGGTCGAACGATTAACCTCCATCGGTCTCTGTTCATGGCGCTTCTGATCACCGAGCTGAATTTGGTTGAGTCCTTTACTTGATCGCTCCATCTGGTTGGGGACCGTCCTCGAGCTCTCTATAATAATACCAGCCCTTTTTAATGTCCCACTGCTGGGCACGGGCCTCCCTTTAATTTGAGGGAGATTAGGCCATAGTCCACCACACTGACCCGGTGCGGGTTGGCGCACTTCACACATCTTTCTAGGGGTTTTATCAGATATGCAGGTTTCCTCACGATGTTTTCCTTCACCTCTTAGCAAGTGATAATCGTGGTTGAAAATGAGATTCGCACATGAAAACCAGAAATTCTAGAGGTGCGAGTCGGGGGTTTGAACCTGCTATCCTCGTTACCGAGGCAAGCGCTCTACCAACTTGGCTTTGGCATAGCCAGCTACGTAAACCATGAATACGTAGGCTTTATTTTGTTGATAAGAATATAATAATGTTCTTAACTATAAAGCAAACTAATAATATTACAAGATACAGGCCATGTCAAATGTCTGAACTGAAATAAAAGTCAAAGAATAAAAAAATATGGAAGGTTCAGAGGCCTGGCTACATTAGAATGGCTAGCCTCCATTCTAATATAGCGGGACATCTGAACTTTCCATATTTTTGTTTATGCTGCATCTCTTATTATAAATCTGGAATCGTTGAGTACGTTACAGCTAAACGCTAATAGATGGCGTTGTAACCCTATTATCTTCTCAGCGAAGTAAGAAGATACCTATTATAAAGGAAGAAGATTTTAAAAAGGAAATTAGGAATTCATATGGTTACATAGCACGGAAATGCAATGAAATACACATGAACAGACTTCAATAGAAAAAAAACATTACCTGCTTATAAACTGAGGCTTATTCATACACACAACAGACTACCTAGTATTTAAGAATCGTGTTTAGTTGGTAGAACTAGCCCCTCAACATTGCAATGCTTGAAGAAGGCCGCTACGTCATAAGTACTAAAACTAATGTAACACCAATGAACACATAGTTTGCAATAAATGTTTGTGTTTGAATTGTCTTGGAATATGGTTCAAAGGTTGGTATAGTATATTCGTTCTGAATCAGCCTAATTATAGACATATAATTGTGACAGGTTTGGAAGAAATGGATAGACAACAAGAGTCTGTGCGGGCAGAAGCGGCTGAGCACCATCATGAGCTCCATCCTGCTGGCGCGCACCAAGTCGCAGCTGCAGCAGCGTGGCCAGCTGGCCTGCCTGCCCGAGCGCACCGCCCACGAGCGCCGCGTCACGCTCAGCAAGGAGGAGATGAACGTCTACCAGAAGGTCGGCCTCGGAAACTTCATTCCATACCAACAGGGTCCCATCGTGACGTCAATTACCACAATTACCACTAATGTCTCCTTGTTTCGCCCCGCTTTCAAGCAATTCCTGGCCACGTTGTAGTCTCGTGTCGCTCCACTCCAAAGTCAGTCAAAGTAGCGGTTTTTACAAACCTTAGAGTATTGTATCGCTTTAGGTATTTTTTTAAGCAAACTTAATACGATAATCGAGACATCCAATGCAGAATGATAATATCGCAAAAAACTAAATTACATCGTAAAGATGTTAAAATTTTTCATAAAAAAATAAAAACCATTGATATTTTGAATTTCGCGCCCTGACCTTGCGCTTCTCCCTTAAATATTTGAACAGGTCTTATAAAGATAACATTCTAAAAAATATATATATATTAGACATTTAAAAATGCACCCTGTACTGAACGCAAGGCCGATCGCTACCGGGTCGCTTTGTTTAAAAAAAATATACAAACATCATTAAAACAATTATTTTATACATCAACGTGATGCATATACAACTTCCCGAGTCGTCGGTTAAAATGGTTTACACTATTTTTGTTATACCTTATATATGCGCAGGTCCTCGTGTTCTCCAAGACTCTGTTTGCCCAGTTCCTCCACCAGCCCGCGGAGAAGAACTCGGACGGCTTCACCGCCCCGGGCAAGGACAGCGAGGTGTCCAAGAAGATGATCGCATTGCAAGGTGAAGTTTTCTCTTTTTTTTTTGGTTGGCAACTGGTTGCAAAATAGTGTCATTTCCATTTTTGCCAGTGTCGAGTAGTTCTTGATAATTTGTTATTGAATTATAAGTACCCCTGATGATAATGTTGATGATGAAATGAATATGGAAAGATAATTGGGACTATGGATTGAGGATTGGATGGATATATGATGGGAATATTGGAAGGGTTGCGGACACCTGCCATTATCAGCTTTTATCTAATTACTATAGGCAGGTGGCGACTCGCCGCTCTTTTAGCCCTTATTATTATTATCCCCCCCCCCCCCCTCCCATTAGGTGCGAAGCCAATGAAGTCGCACGAGATCCTGGTGCTCCTGCTGCGACTGCGGCAAGTGTGCTGCCACTGCGGGCTCATCGCGGCCATGCTGGACGAGGAGGACGAGGACGCGGCGGTGCAGGACCTGCTGGCCGAGCTCACCAAGCTGTCCCTGGAGGACTCCCGCTCCCGGAAGAAGGTACGGTTGGAACAGTATATACAGTGTGGCTTAGAAAGAGTAAACTCTTTCTGAGCCACACTATATCTACTATCCTTAAAACTTGCGCTTTTTAGGGCATCATGTGTCATAATTGATAGAACTAGGCAATAATTGGCGGAAATCCATTGTTAAGCTATGGGGAAAGAGGACCCACCACTGACCCTCGGCTGTGCTGTTACAATTCCGATGTCTAATTAAAAAAAAAAAGTTTTCACAAAATGTGTCTAATGTGATTTTTTGTGAATATTATTTTCAAATCTTATATACAAATAACTTCTATGAATTTGATCGTTTAACTTTTATCTCCAATAAAATACAATTCATTGAAAAAAATAATAATAAGAATATATATATATATATATATATATATATATTGATTTCTTATATTTATGCGAATTACACTTTCAAATAAAACTTTTTTTCAAATTTTAATTGTCGAGGACGTAGAAAACATGATAGAAACGCGATAAAATCCCAACATTTATTTTATTTGTGTAATAAAATAGTTTGTTCTGCGGTTGCGTCTGTGATGGCTTGCAAATTGATGATGGCTGCCCGCCGTCCACATTTTCTAGTGATGTGCCCGAAAATTAGGGATGCCCCTTAACACATTTCGTATCATTGAAACATATGTTTTGGAAACTGTCACACTCTACAATTCAAGTTCCCGACAAAACGTCGAATGCTCTGTTTCATTTGCACGCAGAGTAACAACCATGAGGAGGAGCAGAAGGACGCGCCCGAGCCGGAGAGAACGACGGCGGCCGAAGCCATCCGCTCCGTGCTGTCGCCCAACAACCCCGTGTTCGACCTGAACAGCCACTCCTCCAAGATACAGGCCGTGATGGACTGCCTCGAGGAGAACGTGTTCAATAATGAAGGCATGAATATTTCCAGTAGTAGTAGCGTAGATACCATACCGCTAGGCGGGGCAGGAACCCTGCCCCCAAGCTCAAGGCCTCGGCCTCCGCGAACGACATTCCAAAACAGTTATATAATATCCTTGTTTTTTCTTACAACATAATCTTTTATTATTTACAATAATTACAAAGAAAATAACTTAAATATTTACAAACTAATATAAATCAAAAAGAGAATATAGAAAATCTACAAAAAGTGTAAAAAAATATTACTGTTAAACAATGAATTGATGACTTAATTTTTTTGGCCTCTGACCAGCGAACATCGAATGGCTCTAACTAAAATCAGAAAAATATTTCTTACCGTCATAATATTATAGGATATTGTTAGGTAGTACGATTAAATACTTCCAGCTGGTTATGAATTATATTTAATAGTCAATTGCTAGGGACCGATCGCTTAAATATATAGCGTCAATTAAAATTTTAAGATTTACAAGTGTAGCGTGTGTACGCATCGTATGGCAACACACTAGAGTTTAAAAATAAAAAATGAACAAACATGGCAATAAAAAATATTTTTGTACTAAAAGTACTCCGCTGAGTTTCTTCAGAGAGAAAGAAGTTAAGAAAAATTGTACGTGACCTCGTAGGCCTAGATGAAATAAATGAACACTTTGAGAATGAATTCTTTTTTAGCGCCCCCATTTTTTCACCTACTTAAAAACCACTATAACTTCAAATCAAATTAATGATTGTAAGCCTCTACACAACGCCCCCACTTTTTCCTGGGTCTCCTACCTCGCCCTTTAGGTCTGCAGTGCCCACAAGGGGGTATTATCGCGTACTTTAGGAAAGGCTGCAACAGATCCTCGTTACAGTTGGTAGTGATGGTGTGTGTGTGTGTGTATGTGTGCAGGGCACAAGGCGGTGGTGGTGTCGCAGTGGACGTCGGTGCTGCGGCTGGTGGAGGGGGGGCTGCGGCAGCTGCGCGTGCGCTGCGTCACGGTGAGCGGCGCCGTGGCGGTGCCGGCGCGTGCGCCGCTCATCGCCGCCATCAACGATCCCAACAACGACGTCAAGGTCGTCTTACATTCATGCTTTATTAGCTTTTACATGTAATTATAACTGATTAATAATTTTCCGGAGAGAAATTGAGTCGGCTGAAACTAGACAGATATATATGTATATAAAACAAATAATTATGGAAACTGTCATTATAATCATCGAACTAAATGTTACCCTAGAATAGCAAATTCGAACAAGGATCATAATCCGCTCGCGACGTGAGTGGGGAACGGGACGTACGGCGAGTGGCCGTAAGTAGGAATGAGATAGATAATTACTGTCTGTTAAAGCTGTCTGGACTAGTGAACAGAAAAAGCAGAATCAATTGTTGTAATCACATGTTTTGTTTTTATAATATTCACTGTAACCTATTATTCAACTGCAGTATTACTATTCGTTTGCCCAATTTAATTAGTTAACGCAAGTCCAGCATCGCACTTCGCAAATGTCAGTGTGATTCTAAACAAGGTGTGGCTCCGGAACCACAGTTCAGCGGAACATTTAGAACTTTTGCATTAATACAATGATTAAAATGATATTGTTGACAGGTGATGTTGCTGTCGCTATGCGCGGGCGGCGTGGGGCTGAACCTGTGCGGCGCGAACCACCTGCTGCTGCTCGACCCTCACTGGAACCCGCAGCTGGAGGAACAGGCCCAGGACAGGATCTACAGAGTCGGCCAGAATAAACCAGTCCACATATACCGGTTGGTATTACCGCCGATTTGAACGACTGCAAACCGTAAGCTTATGCTTGCGTGGTAGCTCCTAGCACCCTGCAATTTTGCTGTTCAAATAATTTTCCTAAGAGGGCCAGCAGTAAAGTTGAAATTCAACCGTCTATTTTTTGCATTAATTTAAAGGATAATGTACTATTTTATGTTCTTTACGTTCCCGAAGTTTCGGCTGCTTTACAGCAATCATGGTCACTGGGAGGTGGTTGACGCCCTGGTGCCATTGTTTGAACACTGATTTGGGATCCAGTAATTAATATTAAATCCAAAACCAAGCTCACCATTGCAAGACCTCAAGACACTGTGAGCACTTTCTGCGTAGATTAGACCGCAAGCAACAACTAAATATGAGGGTACCCCGTTTCAAACTATAACACCAGGACGTCAACCACCTCAGTCCCCCCGTGACCATGGTTGCTGTAAAGCAGCCAAAACGTCGGGAACGTGAAAAACATAAAATAAACGCGATAAAATCCGTCAAGTTAGTTTTATTTCAATAATGCACTAATGAAATGTCACAACCAAACTACCGTTCGTTCAAAATGCCGTTCCTATGGAGAAGAAGGGGCTTACACTCTATGGTTGCTCGTTTTATGAAACCGCGGAAAAGGTTTTTTTTAATATCCATTAAATTTATGGACAACACACTGTTTCTAAATGACTCACGAGCCAAGTATTCGTCCGCATCCGGTCAAATGAGGATAGCCAAACTTTTGAAAATAACATAATGGATAGTTCGAAAACAATTAACTAATAATTACATAAATTGTTTATTGTTCGTTATGATCTTTAAAAAGCGGGACTCTATTACTAAAATACTTAAGCGTAACTCACATTTGAGGACTGTTTAATATCGGAACGCGTCATAAAATTTCAGTGCCGTTTCTCTATAGGACCAAAATATATCAAATATAAAATCGACTTTCCATAAATGAGTTCAAAAAAGGTTTTTCAAAATGTCAACAGTAACCGCCCATGGAGAAAATCCTTGTATTAATGCATAATGTATCTTAACGACGTAAGTTTATTTTAATAATTCAAAATAGAAATGACTAAACATAATATTGCTACTTCTAATCCCACATTTCGACAAATCTATCGTCGCCCGAGCGCATTGTCACCGCGTCACGCGGCGGTGTTCTGAAAGTCATTGCGAAGGAATACCGCCCGCGCGCAGCTGCCAAGTATCGCGCCGCCCGGCTGACAGATCTATTACGTATACAAACATTCTATTGTATTCTTAACCCTACCCAACTTTCTTTTACCAGAGAATAGGTAAGTAACAGAAGTGGCACCCAATGGCGGGGCAAGATCTTAATGCGGGCATTAGCCCTTATGACATAGTTTAGTTTTCACGTTTGTTTTAAACTTACTAATGGGCAAATCTCGGATTCCTTCGGGAGGTTTATTGTAGAAACATACATTGCCCCATAAAATAATTATTTATTCTGTGGATACGAGTGACATGACAGATAGTTTGTGCTTATCAAGGGTGTTTATAACATCACTCCTTTTTTCGAAATTATGAATAATATAGGACACGCCATTTTCATTTCATCATGTCATATCCATTATTTTATTTATAATGTGTATTTATTGAATGTGTTATTGCTATTAATTACTTGACATTGGCAAAATACCCGCTAAGTTGTGGGTGAGGCCATATTCATATCCATTTTATTTCATCGCATCTCATTTCGTAAAGAAAGAAGAAGAAGAATAATATAAACAACTTCAAGTTGTCTCCCTGTGTGTGATAGTCTGATATTCATAAACGAAACGGTTAGCATTATATTAAATTCCTTGTTTGTGTAATGCCCCTGCTTTATGTACTGAGGTCCCTAGGTTCAAATTCCGGTAGGGGCAAACTTTGTGTGATAAACACGAATGTGTATACTCAAATCAGGGATATATAATCTATACATATAAATAAAATTGGAGTGTCTGTTTGTAATAGTAAAATAACCGCTTTTTACTAAGTGCATTTGGATGTATACACGGTACCACGCGGACGAAGTCGCGGGCAACAGCTAGTATCTATATAAGAATCGCCCTCAGTCCATTGTACTACCGTTATTGATTTTTTTATTTTATTTAAAAGCAATGGGAAATAATGTTTTTATTTATAAACCACTATGATGGCAGCCCCTAACCTCATTAATTTGTGGATACAGTTATATAATATCAATATTTCCCCGCATTATATTCCGCAATGTTGCCCAATGTGTTTGTTTATTTGTTGTCATAGATTCATATGCGTGGACACGGTGGAGCAGACCATCAGGACACTGCAGAAAGCGAAGCTGGAGCTGGCGGAGAACGTACTGACCGGAGCCAGGAACACCAACGCCTCCAAGCTCACCATCGAGGACCTCAAGATGCTGTTCAACACAGCATGATGCAGAAAGGCTATACTGCCATTTGAACCTGCGGTTCTTTAGCGCTGTTTTTATCTTTATGTGAAGTCACAAACTCGATTTAAAAAAATATGTGGTTTTTTTATTGATATGTTACGATTCGCGATTATCACATGGTGATTAGAAATGCTCTAATGTAGCGCAGGCTCACTGATTAGTACTCGCCTTCGGAAGCATGCTGTATAGTTCAGTTGAGATGATTTTGTAATGAAGCAACACTTTTAATGGGTACTTTTGATTTGTGTGTCATTGTATTTCCGCAAATTAAACGAATATTATTTCAAAATAATGAAGTGTGAGTTAGGGGCGCTCGGACGGCAGGATCTCCAAATATTATGTTGTGTCTATTCAAGTCAGTCATCTATTCAAGTCAGTCATCTATTCAAGTATGTTGATTTTCTAATTGTTCCTAGTATTATGAATTAATGTTATTTATTGATTTGTTATATGATGTGTTATATTATTTGATTTATTATATTATTTGATTTATTATACGAGTATTATGCGACTACAAACATTGAAATGTTTAATTTAACTAGCGCGCTAATTTATGTCATTCAAACGTTTCTAATATTTTAGCAGTTATGGTTTGGATTAGTTACATTTCAAAATGATAAACCATTTTCAATTATTAGATAGATATATTTTTATAAGATTTATTTACAACTAGCTGTCCCGGCGAACTTCGTACCGCCTCAGAATCAAATTTACTTATCATTTTTTGTTGATGGGGCGGAAATCTTCGAAAGATACTCGGCCTCTGTGTGGGAGAGGGCCGGGTTATGTGGGATTCTTACGCACTAAAACCCTCCCGGTGGCCGCCTTCGACACATGTTGAAGGGACTCCGGGATCTCCAAACGGAACGCACCGGTACCCCCCCCTCTTGTGCCTCGCCCCCTTATGGGGGAGCAGACGTTCGCTCCTCTGCGCCCTCGCTGCGCACGGCGGCGGGGAGCCACGCTCGCCGCCGTCCTCCTCAGGTGTCGTCATCATCACCAGACGTCGGGGGCCCACACCCCAGTCGTCCTCGACCCTGAGGGTAGCCCGTTGTTTAAGGCCCTGAGTGGACTTCGGAGTGGAGTCCGGACTTCGTATCACCTATCCTAACGACATTACAACTCTCCCTTCGCTAAAATGGCTGAAAATGTTGATCAAAGAAATTCATTAGAGATTTAATTTTTTATTTAAAAGCTCTGTCATGTCTATTAGGTGGTGTTTGGCTGTGTAACATACGACATCGTATCTTGCGCGTACCCGTGCATGTGGCTGGCTTCCAATGTAGCCGGCAAAATTGTCATTCTTCGCTTCATGCTGTAGATCTTGAAGAATTGCTCTTTTCATTGCTGTGTTGATCTTTTGACGCCGATCAAGTTGCTCATCCATATTGCCCAGTTAATTGATTCGCAATGTTCCGTGACCTGATTGCATTACGGCTCCGTTGGGAAATATTAGATCATCTTAGTCGCGGCATCTTAATAATAATACTCACACAAAAGATTTTTCTTCTTCTTCTTCTTTCTTTACGAAATGAGATGCGATGAAATAAAATGGATATGAATATGGCCTCACATAATACACAATACACAAAAGAATTTTCAACTGACTGACTGGATTGACAGAATAATCTGTAATGATTGAGTGACACTAAAATATCCATTTTATTTCATCGCATCTCATTTCGTAAAGAAAGAAGAAGAACCTTTTTATTTTAATGTCATTTTTTCATTTTGTTTTTTTTATATGTCATTTTTTACATTTGTCATTTATGTTCTTCTTCTTCTTTCTTTACGAAATGAGATGCGATGAAATAAAATGGATATGAATATGGCCTCACCCGCAACTTAGGGGGTATTTTGCACAATGTCAAGTAATTAATAGCAATAAAACTTTCAATAAATACACATTATAAATAAAATAATGGATGTGACATGATGAAATGAAAAATCATGTTTTATTTTTTTTATTCATTTTTTTTTCATCATCATCATTTATGTTATTTTCGTCAACTTTCCAATGTCATTTGTCATTTGTTTTTTTTTATATGTCATTTTTTACATTTGTCATTCATGTTATTTTCGTCAACTTTCCAATGTTTTTAATAGTTATTCTGCTATTCGGGACCCAGACAAATCCAACAAATCAAAAACCACGAAAATCCGTCCAGCCGTTCTCCTGTTATAAGTGGTGGAACAAACACAACTCTGTTTTATATATATATCTAATATATATAAAACAGAGTTGTGTTTGTTCCACCACTTATAACTGGAGAACGGCTGGACGGATTTTCGTGGTTTTTGATTTGTTGTAATATATATAAAACAGAGTTGTGTTTGTTCCACCACTTATAACTGGAGAACGGCTGGACGGATTTTCGTGGTTTTTGATTTGTTGGATTTGTCTGGGTCCCGAATAGCAGAATAACTATTAAAAACATTGGAAAGTTGACGAAAATAACATAAATGACAAATGTAAAAAATGACATATAAAAATAAACAAATGACAAATGAAAAAATGACATTAAAATAAAAAGGTTCTTCTTCTTTCTTTACGAAATGAGATGCGATGAAATAAAATGGATATTTTAGTGTCACTCAATCATTACATATTATTCTGTCAATCCAGTCAGTCAGTTGAAAATTCTTTTGTCTATTAGAAAAATCTTTTGTGTGAGTATTATTATTAAGATGCCGCGACTAAGAAGATCTAATATTTCCCAACGGAGCCGTAATGCAATTAGGCCACGGAACATTGCGAATCAATTAACTGGGCAATATGGATGAGCAACTTGATCGGCGTGAAAAGATCAACACAGCAATGAAAAGAGCAATTCTTCAAGATCTACAGCATGAAGCGAAGAATGACAATTTTGCCGGCTACATTGGAAGCCCGCGCCACATGCACGGGTACGCGCAAGATACGATGTCGTATGTTACACAGCCAAACACCACTTAATAGACATGACAGAGCTTTTAAATAAAAAATTAAATCTCTAATGAATTTCTTTGATCAACATTTTCAGCCATTTTAGCGAAGGGAGAGTTGTAATGTCGTTAGGATAGGTGATACGAAGTCCGGACCTGATGCCTTAAATAACGGGCTACCCTCGGGGTCGAGGACGACCGGGGTGTGGGCCCCCGACGTCTGGTGATGATGACGACACCTGAGGAGGACGGCGGCGAGCGTGGCTCCCCGCCGCCGTGCGCAGCGAGGGCGCAGGGGGAGCGAACGTCTGCTCCCCCATAAGGGGGCGAGGCACAAGAGGGGGGGGGGGGGGGGGGTACCGGTGCGTTCCGTTTGGAGATCCCGGAGTCCCTTCAACATGTGTCGAAGGCGGCCACCGGGAGGGTTTTAGTGCGTAAGAATCCCACATAACCCGGCCCTCTCCCACACAGAGGCCGAGTAGGTATCTTTCGAAGATTTCCGCCCCGTCAACAAAAAATGATAAATAAATTTGATTCTGAGGCGGTACGAAGTTCGCCGGGACAGCTAGATTACATAAATAAATTATGATTACATAAATCTGCGGTGGCATTATTATAAATTCCCTCAGTAACCTTGATCTATTTTCATGAATGGCAGCTCATGGTATAATCTTAATATATATAAATCTCGTGTCACAATGTTTGTCCTCAATGGACTCCTAAACCACTTAACCGATTATAATAAAATTCGCACACCATGTGCAGTTCGATCCAACTTGAGAGATAGGATAGTTTATATCTCAATTTATTTTATATGGCAAAACAACGTTTGCCGAGTCAGCTAGTACATTATAAGATAATGTTGTTTGACGTTTTATTGTGCCGCTGAAAACGCCCCCGACGTGAACAGCTGCTTATTTATTATGATAAATGTAACCTTAATAGAGGCTTATGAATGGTTTAAGATTTAGATTAGTTGAACAGACAGAGGATTTTTACTCATTATTTTATCTACCGCGTAAGATGTGACTGCAATAAGGATCTTGGGTGGTAAAATAAAATTCTTCTATTGAATAATTTTCAGGCGAATTCAACATAATTTATAGCATTATAATGACGAAAAGCACGAGACAGGTCTCGGGTAAGCTAATATTTACAAGGACCCTGCTCTGACGTCACAAAATACCACAGAAAAGGGAATAGCGAAACATCACTGACGAAATGTTAAAACATGCGAGTCTGACGGATTCACTGCAACAGATAACGACACACGAATTATAGCCATTCCGTGCAGTGGCTATCCGTGTGGCCGGAATTTAAAAAGCTTGTGTAATTTTGTCGTGAATTATGAGCATCGATCGCAGAGCCTTCGGGAGCCCGGCCCCGCACGTGACCAAGCGATTGTTCGCGATACTCGTGCTGATGATTGGACTCCTCTTCATGTTTGGAGGTGACCCGTTTTTATTTACTAACAAACGGTGATATTTACTGACATTTTGAGTTGTTTATGATCGTGTACTACCTATAGGCATATTTGTTTGATCATTCGAGATGGGAGCATATTTTTGTTGTTACAAGCGATAGCGCCTTTACAAAATATGATATTTATGTAAGTTACAAACATTGCTATTCAAAAAATTACCATTCATGCTACAGAACATGATTCCAAACTGTACAAGCTATATGCAAGCTATGTACAAGCGAAATTGACTCGTACACATGTACAAAGTATTTGCTATTAAATAACACTCTGTATCGAAATAAACCTGTGGGTAATGTAGCGTACTGTATATGAGATACGCACTGCAGATTACTGATAGTATAAGGAATCCAGTCTTGGCATGGTACCTACATTATCATCTATCTATGTTATAGTAGGACCTAGGACGTTCTTATTATTATGATGATAAAGATATATCTTCAAAATTATTCGTTATATTTCAATTTAAATATGCGATTACTAAGAATAATTCACAAATTAAAACTGTTTTTCTTCTCTTAGCTGATTATCCAAGTGTACCTACTTCGCTCTTAGTAAGTACCTACCCATTCATTTGTTTATGACAAGAGTCATGAATGAGTAATTTACGTTACCGGTCGTGTTTTGTGACAGTACACCAACGGTAACAGCTATTTTCATTTAAGGTGTCTACTCACGTGTTCCTAATGCGTTGATAAAAACATCAAAAGCACCAAATTAGTTCTCATGCTAATTATCGTTACTTATAGATATACCTTACTCACCTTACCTATCAAAATTGTAGCATTGTTTGTGTTGATTGTGACAATATATTAGGTATTTTATTTTCAGGCTACTTACTGGGGAACGTGACGCGTAATGAATTCAAACGAAGCAACGACATGTTAACATACAACTTAACGATCGCAGCTAATAATTTGTACAAAAAGGCGAAGAAGTTAACACCTAAATTATATCAAAACGATACGGGCAGAATCCTGTCTGAGGAGAAAATACAAGCTAGGATATCGGACATATTCAATTGTAGATGTAATTGCGGCGCCATGGAGCCGGTGAAATATGACCTGGCCGATTTTATCAGATTTGCAATTAATTATCAAGTGTTGAAACTAATGAAAACTGTTCATAATGCGACTTTATATTTAGATGGTTTAAGTTGACATTAACATAGTGTACTCAGGTTTTATTGGAAGAAGGTAACAGGGTACTTTACTGATCCGTGTAGTGTGTACCCGTGTAACTACTCATGCATAGGGCCCGAACAAGTCATTCAATGAGCTACAGTCGTTCAAGGGGATTCCCAAATATTTTACTTACCAAAAGACTGGCCGAATAACGTAGCTTTCCCTTACGAAGAAGTTTCCCAAGGGTTTCCTAGGTTTTGAATCGAAATTTAAGAAAAAAGGTCTGTCTATGAAATACATAATGCGGAAACCATTTCGAACGGGTATTCTGGAGTTTAATTTATCCGAGTCATAAACTTACCCCTTTTCAAAAGATAAGCAAAGAGAATGGGTAAAGGAAGATGGAAGGTGGAAGCGCAAGGCCAGGGCGCGAAATTCAACATTTCAATGTTTTTTTTAATTTTTTGTGATAAAAATAGACATCTTTACAATTAAATTTAGTTTTTTGTGATATTGGCTGCCTTGATGTATAAAGTTTGCTTAAAAATTGACCTAAAGCGATGCAATACTCAAAAGTTTGTAAAAACCGCAATTTTTACTAACTTTGGAAAGTGGTTTCATCTCAAATTTATTTTCAAGCAAATTTAATGCATAATAAATGCATTACAACACATCATAATTGTAAATAAGAAAATTACAAACCGTGTTTCAACTTTCGATAAAAAATTAAAAACCGTTGGTTTTTGAATTACGCGCCCTGCTCTAACGCATCCACCGCAACCGTACAAAAACCCAATCAAAACCCGTTCATGGGATTTTTGGTTCCAAGCCCTGCAATGCATGCAGCAGCAGTTATGTATGGCCTAATAAGTGCATGAATCAGTTGTATGTCTATTTTATTTTTATGATTCAGCCATTTGTATTCTACTGTTTATTGAGCTAAAAGGCAACGTTCTACTTTCTCCCACATGCACATACATAATAGAGAAAAAAAACTTTTACTCTGTAGTTTATAATATAGAAAGTCAATAAATTGTTTAATTATTGTTTTATATTTCAAAAAGATACATGATGTAGCATTGAGTATGTATAGGGACCTCCACAACTATAAGAGATAAAAAATATGTTCAAAAAACCATGTCATCGATTTTATAGATAAGAAAAACGATGTTCATAGATTTTTATAAAACTCATACCTACGTGGTTCGGGAATCGAACGCGGTAATTTTATAAAGAAACCATAACGAGTTCAATATTACTCATGAATATGGTTGTCATTTAGAACATATTTTTCTATCTATATAGTTTAAGAGGTCCACATACCAACCCATTTCGATGTTACAACTGTATATGTTTTTCTAACGTATGACAAAATAAATATAAAAGTATGATTTTATTATTTTTGAACGTATTATTTTAAAATTACTTGATATCCCGCGCCTTATAAATTGTAAATTCTCTTTGGTATAAATTCACTGTCGACCAATCAGAAAGCGCGTTTATGACGCGTCGTTTGCATTCGATTTCCGGTGTGGCTGTCCCAGCGTGGTAGAGATGGTAAATGTGTTATTTTGTTGTTACTGTGACTGTCCCATGTCGTTATGGTTCCACAAAAATCACTGTTCCAAGCATCTCCAGTTCGTCTATGGTTCCAAGTCAATGTTTCTTATCACCACGATAGTGACCACAGAACAAAATTGCTAGTGACAGCAGAACGGGACGGGTGTCGGTCGGGGTCGGGGAGTTGGTTGTTCAATTTGGCAGAAAAATATACAAATTTATTTTTATTCTTCTTATTTAAAAGTCATAAAGGCGACAATATTAGCTGATATGCAATATAGTGTACTTGTGAAAAAGATTTGGTCGCCCTGCGCTAACCATGCCCGGCGCAAAGTATGAACAGCTGTCGTTGAAGTCTGATGCCGATGAGGACGTGCTTACCGCCAAGCCGCAGCCGAAATGGTCCGAAGTGTGTTATCAGAAGAGTCTCCTATCCCTGGGGCTGATCCTGCTGTATTTCTCACTGTCAATCGGCCTCACATTCTACCAGAGATGGCTTTTAACCGTATGTATTTGTTGCTATCAGCGCTATCAATATTTGCATGTTTATTTTATTTCTCTTCCATAATATAAATAGTTTTACATTTGCCAATAGGTTCATTATCGTATAATATTTTTAAATTACTTGTAATCCTTGAGACACATCACAATAAGGTGTTTTTCCTTATCCAATGTTTAAAGAAAATATAAGGTGTTTGTGCAATGTTGAAAATCTTAAACTAGTTTGTTAAAGTCATTAATGTCTTGCACTTGGAATAATTGAAGTGATATTTTCAAAAATACCGCAGTAATGACGTCATTTCTATAACTTACAGAGCTCATTCAAGATCAGGTTAAGCCCAGAAACCTGTATCCTTGTTATATGTTTTAAATGTCTCATCATTAAAAATTTAAGCCCATTTTGATGGTGAGGGCGACAGGTCACTGAACTTCGTAAACCATTGTCTTAGTTTACCATATTAAGAACAGAACACAAATAAAAGTTATTTATTGTACAACATTACTACTAATGATGTGACATTGTTTCAAATTACAATTAATGCATTTTTAATTATGATTGTGTCATGTTATTTTTATCATAAAATTGGTCTCAAATTAGTAGTAGGTATTTTGCCAATGTCAAGAAGAAATTGCCTACCTTTACCTATCCTATAAATTCTTGAACCTCTTCTTCATGGGAGGGGTTTTCCACAATTGGAAGTCTAGTGCGCCTAATTTTAGTGTGGGGGTAGGTTGACACATTACTCCCCCCAATACTAACCACTTCCTGTATGCTACTAGGTATTCCCGGGTTGTTCTTTACCTTCATATACATAATAGGCACACTAGACATTGAGTTGTAATAATGTCTGCTGTAGAAGAACTGAACAGTAACTTTGGGGGACATTTTACAGACTTATTACTGGACTTCTTGGGGGACTTGCAACTAAATGAAACCATCTAAATCACCATATTTCTCATGGCTGCAATATGTGATCAACCTAACATAGATTTTGTATGTTTACCAGTCTAACAGTAACTTGTAGGATTGTCAGCTATAATATTTTGACTAAAACCAGAATTATCTTTCCAGGAGTTCAAATACCCGCTCACCGTGGTAATGTACCATCTTATAGTGAAATGGTTGCTATCGGTACTGGTACGCATCGTGCTCCGCATCGTCACCGGCACGCCGCAGCTCGTGCTGCCGTGCATGACATGCCTCCGCTCCGTGGGGCCCACCGGCCTGGCCAGCGGCATTGATGTTGGATTTTCGAACTGGGGTCTAGAGCTCGTCACCATATCCCTATACACAATGACTAAGTCTACCACCATTATATTTATTCTGGGCTTCGCGATTCTTCTTGGATTGGAAAAGAAGGTATGTAGAAAGCTTTTTTGTGGTAATAAGATATTCTAATTCTGATTCTATAGCCCTAATGCCCCTGAATGTGGGTTTAA
Organism: Pheosia gnoma; assembly: GCA_905404115.1. Taxonomy (NCBI): domain Eukaryota; kingdom Metazoa; phylum Arthropoda; class Insecta; order Lepidoptera; family Notodontidae; genus Pheosia; species Pheosia gnoma. Next base: position 9,429,958 of record FR989898.1, read on the forward strand.
TGCTGTGCTTCTTTGCCTGCCCATTTGGGAAATAAGGCTGTCATGGTGTGTAATAAGAGCATTGCGAAAAAAAAATTGGGACTTAATTTAGGTTGTGGCATTTTTTATATACGCACAGTGCAAGATATTTAGCTATTGTAAATCTTTTAATAATATTAACTATGGCTTATTTACGTTACGTTTACGGTACTCAACGTAAAATTTACACTGGGTAAACGTCAAATACCCCGTTCCGAGTGATATAAAGCTACGACACTGTTCAGTGAGCCACCGTTAGCGTAATTTTTACCCTGGAAAAAATTACTCCGCTTACGTAGACGCATCCATTTATGTTTACTTTTGTCTTCATTATTTGACTCTTAATAAATAATCCAGATGTACCTATGCGAAGGGGATTAGGCCATAGTCCACCACGCTGGCTCAGTGCGGGTTGGCGGACTGTACACATCTTTCGAGGGGTGCTCTCCACAGATATATTAGAGGAGATATGTTATGAAAGCGGTGGGCTTGCGCTCACCTTTAGCCAAAATTAGGCTAACATAGAGTTTTCGCCGTCAGTCGACTGCAACTGCACGTCGGTATCGGAGCTCTAACTTTTCTTTTAAATGCCGTGTTATTCCGTGCTTGTGTGCAAAAATACTAGCAGCAAAGTGAACTACGCGAAAGATGGAATCTCATTTCACCAGCCAGTATTAAGTATTTTATTTATTCGTTTTTAAAATCATTAAAAACAACAAATCAAAAAATATTTAATGCCTTTATTATGTTATTTTAGTTTTCATGTAGCACAACGACTTTTTTATTTTTGTACAAAATACATGGCTCTTTAAGTACCACCTATGTTCGCTACTGAGTGAATGTACGAGGCAATGGATAGATCGTCTAACGATACTTTGAATAAACTGGTGCGTGGTCGTGGCCGCTGTATGCGGCGACGACGCAGCACGCACCGAATTATTGGCACGCGTTTGTGTGTGAGACTTCGTATTGGTTGGTTTTATGTAATTGCATGTGTTTTGTGGCGTGTGGTGGGGAACAAAACGGAGACAGCGAGTTCCCGTACATTTTGAACCGCACGGCATATCTCTCGTGATCTGTGGGTGCTCTCAAACATGTAGGTTTCCTTACGATGTTTACGAGGCATGCCTTTTAAGTTTTGTCGTTTGAAGAAAAAAACACAACTAGAACCTTATAGTACTTTTTATTGTTTTTCAAAGTATTCACCACGTAGCTTAATACACTTTTCCATTCGCTCAAACCAGTTATTATAACATTTATTCCACTCTAAAGTGGGGGTGTTCAAAATGGCTGACTTGAAAGCGTCGACTGCTTCTTCACCGGACTGGAACCTTTGACCACGAAGACTTTTCTTAATTTTAGGAAATGTAAAGAAATCGTTAGGGCTTAGGTCAGGACTGTATGGAGGATGGTCAAGAATTTCTACTTTTTCCTGCTTCAAATACTCAATCGTTTGACGAGCGCTGTGTGAGCTTGCGTTGTCTTGGTGCAGGATGATGCGCCGCTTTGAGTTAGATTTTCGAAGTTCGGCGATGACTTGTGGTAAACAAACTGTGGTATACCACTCTGCGTTAACCGTTCTACGATCTTCAAGTGCAATAGTCGCAACATGGCCGGTTTTTCCAACGAACGTGGCCACCATCTTCTTTGAAGTGCTTCGAGAACGAACAACTTTAGTCGGCTTTGGCTCGTCTTGAAAGACCCAGATTGTAGATTGTTGTTTGGAATCAGGATCGTAGGCATAGATCCAAGATTCGTCACCACTGATGATATCGTAGACGTGATTTGACTCTCCTCGGTTGAACCTTTGCAGAGTTTTCTTACACCATCTGACGCGGGCCGCCTTGTGATCGTCGGAAAGCAGATGCGGTATCCAACGGCAAACTAGCTTTCTCACACCAAGCGCTTCATGCAAGATCTTCTGAATGGTTGTCCCTGAGATGCCTAATAGAACCTCTATCTCTCGATACGTCACATGACGATCTTCGAGAATTAGTTGTTTCACAGCAATGATGTTATCTTCAGTGAAGGCGCATTTTGGGCGTCCTTCGCGAGATTTGTCACTAACACTAGTATGTCCACGCTGGAATTCTAAATACCAGCGTTCGACAGTCCGCAGACATGGGGCTTCATCACTGAACACAGATGTTAGCTCTTCAAAACACTGAAGCCGTGACAGGCCTCTTCTAAAGTTGTAGAAAATTATTGCACGAACATTTTCCTTAGAAATATTCATTTTCGTACGTAACCTGACAGATTCCAATCGACGTTGTGACTAAACAATAGCATTAATCCTAATACTTTCAACTGTTTTGAGATTCAAAATTTAAACACATTTGAATATAGAACAGTTCCAAATTCAAAATTGCCGGGAAATATGGAAACGACAGAACTTAAAAGGCATGCCTCGTACCTTCACCGTTTAGCAAGTGATAATCGTGGTTGAAAATGAGATTCGCACATGAAACCCGGGGTTTGAACCTGCGATCCTCGTTACCGAGGCAAACGTTCTACCAATTTCGCTATCACTGCTTGCCTATAATGCATATCATCTCATAATTTAATTTACAGCATTCTATAAAGACGTGTTTGTTTATACATACTGATAAGAAGAATACATTCACACCACGCAAAGCGCTAATTGCATTATTTAGTTTACATTCAGTCGGGTATTTCCCTGCAGCCGCAAATTGTCACCTAGCATGAAACTATTATTCTCGTTTCATGCTACCTAGCAGTTACCTAGCAGTATATAGTCTGTAGATTAGGTAGTACAGTGGACCCCGGTAATCCGGCCCCTGTTAAATCCGGCATCCCCTCTAATCCGACTTGTCTATTATTATATTATTATCTGGGGTCGAGTCACCTTCGTCCGTAGGAGAATTAAGTACCCTCGAGATACCCTACACGTGACCCTGGGTGGTGCCAACCAGGTGACAACTCTACTGGTGGTAGGCTTCGGCCGTGGCTAGTCACCACCCACTGAACAAAGCCATGTCGCCAAGCGGCCTAGCCGTGTTCCGGCATGGTGTTCGGTGCTGCCATTCATGGATGGCGGGTCAGATCAGTTGCGCTGCATGTGCCTAGTGAATGTAGCGTCTCTATCTACTGCCGCCTTCCTACCTAGGCAAGTATGCTCCATCGTAGATCTCATCGTCACTTACCATCTGGTGAGATCGAGATCAAATACTTGCCTATAATGTAATAAAAAAAAAATAAAAAAAAATAGAATATTTTTTGACAATCTTCGCTAATGTAGATAAATTGAACAGGTTACAACTTGTACGCGCCACCACTGTTGTCTGTTGTACTCGACGCGTAGGTATTGTTTTGTTTTCGACATACGTACAATTACTATTCGACATACATAATAAAGTATGATTTGTACTTCAGAGTACATATAACATATTGAATCTTAGCATTAGATCTGTAATTTGTCGGATTACAAGATACTCTTTTGTTATAAAATCCGGACTATAGGGGGTCTTAGGCAGTATAGTTTGGAGCTCACAAATACTTTGTTGATGTAAATGTTAATTGAAATAAATATTCTTAGTCCCTAAAAATATTCTTAGTCCCTATTTTATAATCCGGCAAATTCTATAGTTCGACACTGCCCTTCAAAACGTTTGTCGGATTACCGGGGGTCCACTGTATTTGAATTAGGTATTCTTGGGTTGTACGTCGAAATGCGGGTGCACAACAGAATACCCAACTGCTTCGGGAAATATCATTGGTCTTGTTGGATTCCATACGCAGAATTATATCACCATGACTCCGTATTTATTGTCAAAAATATTGATGGAATTTGGGATATTTTCGGAACCCTTCGCTGTGACTACTAAAGTACGCATTATATTGTTATCAATAAGCGCGATGTTATCGCACTTGCAATAAAAACGGATTATATTAGTAAATTATCTCTATCTTTTAAATATTATTTTTAGTTAAATATTGTTTTCTTGTATTAATATTAATACATAAAACTAATATTTAACGGGTTTTAAGCTAGCTAAATGCTTTGCTTTCGATTAAGTTTTCCGTCGTAAGTCGATCAAGTTAGTCTTCTAACTAATACAGAGTTTACTCGTTCCGCAGTTGGTTTCCTATTAACTCACAGATAATGCCTAGTATTTGATTATTATTACTAACTTCTGCCCGCGGCCCCGCTCGCTGTAGCTCGATACATACAGCCTATACCCCTCAGGCATAATGCGATTTCCAATTAGTGAGAGATTTTTCGATATCGGCACTCACAAACATTATCTCTTTAATAATTAGTATTAATTTCGATGCCAATAAGCAGCGATAGCCAAGTTGGTAGAACGCTTGCCTCGGTAACGAGGATCGTAGGTTCAAACCCCGGCTCGCACCTCTAGGATTTCTGGATTTCATTTGCGAATCTCATTTTCAACCACGATTATCACTTGCTAAAATGTGAAGGAAAAACATCGTGAGGAAACCTGCATGTCTGAGAAAACCCCTCGTAAGATGTGTGAAGTCCGCCAACCCGCACTGGGCCAGCGTGGTGGACTATGCCTTATCCCCCTCGAATTGAGAGGAGGTCCGTGCCCGGCAGTGGGACATTAAAAAGGGCTGGTATTGTATTATTATTATAATATTGATGTTATGTTTTATGTGTGTTGGACGCGCTCTTTCTAGTCATATGCTTATAGAGTTTTATTGCTTACTTTTTAGAACTAAGATTGCTTTTAGAGTTACGGTTTTTTTTTTTTTATTACATTATAGGCAAGTATTTGACCTCGATCTCACCTGATTGTAAGTGACGATGAGATCTACGATGGAGCATACTTGCCTAGGTAGGAAGGCGGCAGAAGATAGAGACGCTACATTCACTAGGCACATGCAGCGCACCTGATCTGACCCGCCATCCATGAATGGCAGCACCGAACATCATGCCGGAACACGGCTAGGCCGCTTGGCGACATGGCTTTGTTCAGTGGGTGGTGACTAGCCACGGCCGAAGCCTACCACCAGTAGAGTTGTGTGTAGGTACAATAAAAAAAAATACTCCATTCCACCGACGACGCATAAACCGGCTTTGATCGTTCCGGGGGTGTCATCAGGGCCCCAAGTCTGCTAACACAATCGATTCATAATCGAACAGCAACCGCATAGTAACTGTCACTTTTGGCAGATATCCCATACAATATCTGTCAAAAGTGACAGTTACTATGCGGTTGCTGTTCGATTATGAATCGATTGTGTTAGCAGACTTGGGGCCCTGTGCCAATGCGAGCCTCATTCCGTTACCTCGTCTCCACGGATTCGTCGAAGTACGTAGCCCTGACGTAGATGCTGGTGACGTTGACGATGGTATTCATGAACTGCTCGCGGGTGGCGGGCGCGCCGTCCACGTTGGAGAACAGACTTGGGGCCCTGATGTGCTCAAACCTTAAAGCACCGAAACCACTGTTCAATCTTCAGCCCTGTTAAGTCGGCAACGACTGAACGGTGTTGGAAACAAAGATATTATCGGTGGTACATAAAAATCGCATTTTGATAAGGACTCGCACGACGCGACAACACGTCACGTCAAGGTTATCGGCTTGAGACGCTCAATTATTAGTTCAGCCGATGTTTTATTTATTAACTTTGCGCGGGCCGCTCGCGTTGTTTCGATTGTGTCTTGACTCCACAGTCCCTCAAGGATTGGCAGAAAAAAAATAGATCAGCGTTTTGGCTGTAGGCGGCTCTATTGGCTGAATACTACGATAATACCACGAGCAGTTCTTAGAATTTTAGGATTCTTATATTTTGTTTCGTAACATAAAAAAAAACCTTTTAAATGGCATTACAGAACTGAGACGTTTGATTAATTTGATTTACTATTATTTCCCTTTTGCGTGCTCAACTACCATGCCCAATGCGACTCGGGGTCATTTCGCGGGCAGACGCATTATACATATATATATCCCACTATCCCACTTCCCACTAATACCTATTAGAAATGTGAAAGTTTGGATGGATGCGGATGTTTGTTACTCAATCACGTCAGAACGGCACAACGGATCTGGGTGAAATTTGGCACAGAGATAGATTATAATCTGGAATTGCACATAGGCTACTTTTTATTCCGGTAAAATTTATGGATCCCGTGGGATAGATTTGTTTTAATTTTTCGTAGAGCAAAGGATCGACATGATTTTTTGCATAGGTAGTGGTAGTTTAGGGGTCAGAAAATGACATCATATTTTTTATCCCGGAAAATGCACAGGGGTACAGAAAACGACATAGAGGGAAAGGACATACTTTTTAATCGCGTGTAACACCGCTGGCCGCAGCTAGTGTATATATATAATGCATAGGTATCGTCTTTTGTTATCTGTTTACCTTATATGTTATCCATAGTAAGTGCAAAGCTTAAATAATTGTAGTATGTCACTTTGCGCGCCACTTGGCAATGATTTATATCTCGACATAATATTCGTTATCCCTGAAAATAAAAAGTTTTCGCTACAGAATGAAATACGAAAGGCCGCACGAACGAACTCGTGGGTATTACGTTGATTTAAAAAAAATATTGAACCATGATTATCACTTGCTAAACGGTGAAGGAAAACATCGTGTGGAAACCTGCACATCCCTCAAAAGTGTGTGAAGTCCACCAGCGTGGTGGACTAAGGCTTAATGCCACTTGCAATAAGGCCAAGCTCGTGCTCAATAGTAGGATATTGAAAAAGGGCCAATATTATTATTATTAACAAAACCAGGATATGATTCCTCCGCGCTCGCCTTTAAGGTCACTATTTGATTGATCAATGTTATGCTTTGCTGCGTTTATTGCTCAGCGAAGCACAGTGCTATGCGAATGTTGGAGCGAATATTTCTTTATAGCCCTACTGTGTATCCCATTCCTGCGCAAATCCATCAACAAATATTACGGAGTTTTCATGTGTTAGTTGATGTGGTTTAAGCTTCGTACAGCAGTTCCTGTATTAATATTAAGATATACAAATCGAAACATAAACAATTTGCTTCGAAGTAGCTGTGCCTGAGATCTAAACTGTCATTTTTAGGGTTGCGTAGTCGTTACCCCATGGAACTCATGTATTTTCATGGGGTTCCGTAGCGACTAAGCTCTCGGCCAGGGCCCAAGTCTGCTAACACAATCGAACAGCAACCGCATAGTATTTGTCACTTTTGACAGGTATTGTATGGGATATCTGACAAAAGTGACAGTTACTATGCGGTTGCTGTTCCATTATGATTCGATTGTGTTAGCAGACTTGGGGCCCAATCCGTCGCTCCGTTTGTCCTAGTCTATGACAGCCTCATAACTTCTACAATTGAGTAAATGTGAATTTAAACAAAAAAACGGTTGCCGTAACATATCTTTTCTCTCATCTCTGCAGTCGTGGTCGCTGGTCGGCATAGTGTTCATGATAGCCGTCGGGCTGATCATGTTCACGTACAAGGCGACGCATTTCAACCTGCTGGGCTTCAACTTCCTTCTGTTCGCGTCGTTCGCGGCCGGACTCCGGTGGACTTTTGCCCAGCTGTTGATGCAGAAGTCCAAGCTGGGCCTCCATAATCCCGTCGACATGGTGTTCCACGTGCAACCCTGGATGTTCGTCTCCCTGCTCCCCTTCACTATTATGTTTGAAGGTGAGTCGGCCATCTCAATTAGCACATTTGGAGTGATCTTGCTTTCTGTGCCGAGGGTCCTGCATGGTATCGAACACCCGTAGAGACAAAATTTGTGTGACGAACGCTCAGACGAAGAAATAATATTGACCAGAGTGTTCCACAAACACACACGCAAATTACGTCCTTACGTACAAACGAATTTGCGTGTACTACATAAATTGTCTTGGTTGTTTGTGATTCAATACCGTTTCTGCGTCACTCCGTCTTTAATATTTCTTCGTCTTAGGATGAACATGGATATTTATACCAGAGTCATGTTCGTTTATTATCTATGTAAGTAATTATATACTGGGATAACCCCCTGTCTATTGTACGAAATCCTTACTTGTATTAAATCGTTGCCTAGTGTGTTCGTTGGGCGATATTAACTAGCACCAGACCTGCACTGCCTCGCCTTCCAATAGAGTATTGTGGATTCGCGCTTCCCCGTTCCAATTTTTACTGAAATCTTTAAAATATACCCAATAACACACCGATAAAGTCTGATTTTCAATGCTCTATTGTGTGGTGACCTTATAGCTGAATATAGGACATTATACTCCTTAGTAAATAAAGTGCTGACTACGTCATTGATGTCACCACCTGTTGAGCACCCTTCCAATAACAACTCCATTTGCATAATTGTATTAATATACCAACACATAAACAGTTTATAAACATAATATTGTGATAGATGACGGAATAAATAATTACTGAAAAGAGCGTTTAAGTCTGCCTTTATTTGGCGATAAAAAAGTCTATAAACAATCCGAGATTAGTCGTTTCTCACATGTTCTTGGTCAGATCTCAGAAACCCTAAGGTATATTTAACCCTAAGGTATTTTGAGATGATTTTAGTATTAATAGGTAGCCAATGATTAATTTATGGCTAAGCCGCTTACGCAATGCGTCCGATCCAAATTATTCGACTAAATATGATATGATGGCATATTTGAATAAAATATATTTTTGTTAATTTTTTGAATGAAACTTTTTGTTTAAGGTGGAAGATAATTTGAAAATAATTTTAAAATTCGAAAATAAATTCACGGCAATACTCACGGCACGGCACGGCACGGCACGGCAACGCGGCAACGTCACGGCAAATCTCAAATAAAAAAAATACGATCAAGAAAAAAAACTTCTTTCTTTACGAATTGATATAAGATGAAATAGGGCCTCACCTAGAAATTAGTGGGTGTTTTGCCGGTATTTAATAATAAAATTATGAAAACGGCGTCTCCACTATGACCCATGAAAAAATAACCACATTCGAAATTTAAATTTCGCGCCCAATCACTCTCCTTGACATCTAAAAATTCCGTCCTGCAGGGTTGGCATGCTTCGAGTATCTCCGGCAAATACCGCTGGAAATGCTGCCGCCGACGCTGCTCAAGGTGTCGGTGGGCGCCACCATCGCCTTCGCCATGGAGATCAGCGAGTTCCTCGTGGTCACCTACACGTCCAGCCTCACGCTCTCCATCGCGGGTATATTTAAGGTAGAATCACGTTTTATAATCGTCTTTTGACAGCCGTTTGCGAACCTCCAGGTTTATTTCATCTTTCAACACAGAATCCATATCTTCCCGAGACGATTGTCCGCAATCGCCATAATAATATTGTACATAATAAAATTCTTAACACTGACTGACTGATAGACAACGCATAGCCCACACCGGTGGACCTAGAAGCACGAATTTTTTCCTAGGATTTCCGTGTATAACGTGGGTTATTGAACTCATTAGTTATTGAATTGTTTTTTTTTTTGTGAAATGAAAAGTAGGTTTATTCTCTACCCACCAGTATTAGGTTACCTTGTAAAAAGAGTGTCACATCGATGGTAGCCAAGTTTTTGAATGCTAAGTTTTAAGCGCAAGCAGGGAGAGTGACAGAGAAGCGTTGCGTGCGCTACTCCATGCAACAGATAAAGATGGCGAGAGTTCAGAAATAACGTTTTCTCCGATCGTTGAAGAGCACTCCATTGATTGAATACAAGAATTAAGGCAGATTAACAATTTATATATAACCAAAAATTAAATATTTATTCTGATTCTGTTAGACGTATGTACATCAAAATTAATTTTTTCGTTTTATTTATGATTCAATGTATATTGAGTATATTCTCTACTTGCAAGGGTGTTGCATCCCTCACGAACCACGCAGGCTTTAAATAATCATCAAAAAACCAACCGCAATCTGCAGAGATTTTTGACGCAGAATACATTAAAACATAAGGAAAACGAAGAAGAATTTTGATCCGTCACTGTACGAAGTTTGTCTCTGTCCCCAGGAAATGTGCATACTAGTCCTAGCAGTGGAGGTCAGTGGTGATGTCCTCTCGGTGATCAACGTGGTCGGCCTGGCGGTCTGCTTGCTCGGCATCATCAGCCACATTGTCCACAAGGTGCTCTTCATCAAGTCGGTCGCCGGTACGGTCCACGCCGTCGATGACGACTTTGAGCCGACACTGTCAAAGAGTAAGAAGACCAGTGGGGAGTACGAGGAACCGCTCCTGGAGGAGCCCGCGTGGCCGGCGAGCGAGGATAGCGACTTTGACAGCAATTCGGTACTCTACGAGGTGTTGCAACGTAGAGACCCAAGGTAGATGCTTGCTTAATGCTTCTACTGAATTGAAGAGACGCGAGACGTTCCCTCTCGCAGATTCCTTTCAATGCTGGCTGGCCAGTGCAGCGCGAGTGAGTTCAGCGACCTTTTGACATATAATTTGACACACTTGAACGGAGCTCTGTTTGTTTTGGTATTTTTGATGACATTGTACAAAAAAAAATTGCATTTAGTAAAGCCAGTTACTTGCCTTATTCTCTATATTGTTTTTTTTTCTTTGTATCTAAAGTTTGAGTTTCTTGTTACGGTTCCACGAATGGGTCTGTATTTTATAGAAGATTACATTGTCTACGTATTACTTTATTTTTTAAATTTAATACGAAATTCTGGTTTCACATAATTATTACAAACGCGCTAAAGAGGCGCCAGGTTCAAAGGTTAAGTACCCGAGATAAATCTTATGTTAAAAGCACCAACTTGTTATCCAAACGGAACTCCGCAGTCGTCACACGGGACATAGTATTTTAAAAGGTATACCTAATTATATTTTTATACTAAGATAATGATACAATTTTAAGTTGTTAGAATGAAAGATAGACTATATTTTGTTGGTTGTTATATTTATTTCGGTAACATTATTTCTCTCGGTGAAATTTAACCGTACTACGCCAAAATGATCTAACCCACAGACTGACCATCAACATTTTAATAGTGACGACACAAATTGGAAATATTTTTTATTATCTAAACAAGGTATTGAAGCTATGACACAAGTTTACGTATCAACGTTGCAAGGGCGTTACCAGGGTGGGGGCAGCTTTTTAAAATCTTGATAGGTACGTTCGAAAATGTATATAGACAGTATTTCGATCGGCCGATATTTAAACTGTCAAAAAACGCACTAAACCGTCGGGAGTAATTAAATCTCGAATAATATGAATTCTCTGGGTTAAGTCATTTTAGCCGAATATCGATTTCGGATAAGATAACTTTTTTTTTTTTTCTATTATAATATATGACAGTATTCGTAGCTGCTAAAACTTTATAACATATATTTTATACAATTTGTTTGCATTTAAAAACGTTATTTTTAATTATTTATAAACAAATATTAATGCTATTGAATATACAATTTTTATATCACGCAGTTTATGCACTTTATTCTATTATTAAACGATTATTCGATTCTAAATGTAAAAATAAAAAAATCTTGTCTTCGAGTCGAATCTATTATTTTAGCATAAGTTTGTCATAAATAAGCCAAAACTGAAGTGGTTTTATGTTGTTTCTTTTTCCTATCTGTAGAGATGACTGTGATCCTGTGAATATAAGATCATACAAAGTTTATGTTAGCTAAAAAAACCAGTGATCATAATTTATTTGAAAATTGTATTGCATACATTCCAAATTAGTTAGAATAATTAAATAAACAAATTGATTGATGTTCGTGTTACTCATTTGGCTCATACTGAATAGTCCTGGCTGTAATTATGCTTTTTACGTTCCCAACGTTTCGGCTGCTTTACAGCAACCATGGTCACGGGAGGACTGAGGTGTTTGACGGCCAGCGTCATAGTTTGAACTGGGGTACCCTCATATTTAGTTATTGTTCGCGGTCCGATCTATGCAGAAAGTGCTCAGTGTATTGATTTTAACCAAGCGCATTGGCCATTGCAAGACCCAAATCCTAACCTAACGTCGGGAACGTAAAAAACATAAAATAAACGCGATAAACTTTCGAAGATATATGAGGAAAACCATTGGGGGCATTTATCAACGCAATAGAATCCAAAACAATTATTGTTAATAGTTATGTCTGTGCGTTTGTGCGCGCTAATCTCAGAAACGTCTTAACCGATTTGAGTGCGGTTTTCACTAATATATTTTGGTAAGCATCACTTTAAACTTAGTGATTGTTTTATTTCAATACATAGTTGATAACGAAAGACAAAGTCGCGGGCAACAGCTAGTTATAAAATAAATAAAAACACCACACAACAGTCCAAGCCCGCTTAAATTCCCGCCAAAAATTCCTGACTGACTGACGGTATATTTTTTATCGAGAGCCACGGTGGGATTGCCCCCCTACCCCCGCCCGCCACGGCCACGCCATGTCGAGCAATAACTTTTTCTATGGCCCTGGATACTAGTCTTTAGAGCCTATTTGATAAGTAGTATTTTTCACATATTTAAAAATCTCCGCAATACTAATAATAATATTGACAAAGATGATGATGATTAACTTTAATCTTCTATCCCTTCTATTAGTAGTAGACCTTAGGAGAACTTGAAAAGTAAGTTTCACTAAAATTCATTTGAATTTATTATACTTATTCCGTTTATGAAATCACAATTAATAATATTCCACAAATATAAGTAGGAAAGCATTGTTTTTTAAAATAAATACGTATTGTGAACTACACTCTTCAACTAGTTGAACTTTCCACTAATATGTCCATGACTTGTGGCAGTACGGCCAACTACTTGTTAGTTACGTACAGAGATTGTAACGGACACAGGCAAGAATTCCAAAATCATTTCTCTTGGATTCAGAGACATCCAAAAAGCCTGACATTACGCGTATTTTTTTGAAATATTCTCAATGTGCAGATCAGACCAACTACACTTTTATAATAGTATATAGAGGAATAAAATACACAGCGTAATTTTAGATTATTCAAAATAAATATCTATTGACACATTGAAAATAACTAAAATTGTACAAAAAAAATACCTTATAACAACGCCATAATATTGAACTACTCACAAGGGGTTTCAACAACCAGCAGAATTAGTTTGCAGACTACTTAAGTTGGCAACACACAAAATATTTTGATTCTGGCCGCCGCAATACAGAAACAAAATATGGCGCATGTATGGCAGAGAATCGAAGAATAGAGTAGTGGTTCGTACTACGTTGTCATGCCGGACTTACGGCCGGACATTACCGAAGTAACCGCAACCGAAGCCGATCCCCTGTCGGCACGGGCCGATCATGAATCCGAGCGAGCTGATGGCGGCGGTGCCGTGACCGCGTTGGCGACTATAAGGACCTGCCGAGCCTCTCGCGTGCCTAGCGACTCGAATGGCTTGGTGACAGTGCCGGTTTCCCTGCCCGCGGGCACCCTCATCGCGGGGACAACGTTCAACGTGATCACTTCGGACCAGCTGTCGCACTTCAAGCCTATGCTATGTGTTGACAACGGCTTCATATCGGGCGGGCCGGTCAGTGATGCATTGAAATCTACGCACATTGTGATACAAAACCCACTATCGCCGACGCGACACAATGACGACAGCTCTACGGTCGCTTCGCGGGCGGCGAGCGCGCGCTCGTGGGCGGAGACTGCCAGCATGCCGGTGCTGCCCATCAGGTGCAAGAACACGTCAGCTGAACTACACCAAAACAGATTCGGTTCGGGGGGCAGAGGCAGGTGTATCATGTACGCCCAGAGCTGGTACACCCCTAGTGAGTTTGAAGCTCTCTGCGGGAGGGGCTCGAGTAAAGACTGGAAGAGATCTATAAGATTTGGTGGGCGGAGTATCCAGGCACTGATTGATGATAGAATATTGACACCCCATGCCACCAGCTGCACATGTGGAGTGTGCTGTGATGATCAGTCTGGTGAGATCTAAGTTCTTATATAAATAAATACCTCGGTAGGTTAGATTATGCAAACTTTCACAGAGTTGTTCCCAATCAGACTAATGCTGCAATACACAAAAGAATGGATACAAGCAAATCAGTATTAAATGGAAATAAACCATGTGTGAGAGTAGCTGAATTATAAACACATCAACATGAAATGCCAGTAAATAATATAATATTGCCAGACAAACACCAACTTTATGGTCCCACACTAAGTAATGCTTGTATTATAGTAACTACTGTCTAAGGGACTGGATGCGAACCCAGTAAATAAAAGAATATAGTCATTCATGCTCATCACATAAAGCTTGTCCCTACCAGGGTTCACACCCAGGATCTTGGCACAGTAAGCAGGGTCACTACCAACTGCAATAATCATTTCGAAAATATGCGTGCATTCTTTCATAGTATTATTACAATTATCTCTTGATCAATAAGACTCATCTCTACAATTTTTTTTATCTGCATTCAGCCATTCTTTACAAGTGGATTTAATATTGTCTTGTCATGTTGGGTAGGGCTCCAATCGGCCTGTTACACGGGCAACAATTTGTGTTTCAGAATATGATGTGTCTTACCCAACTATTTAATGTCCTATATCTGAAGGCATTTTTCATGTATATTTCAGCAATCGGTCCAGTCCGGTTATTCACTCCTTACAAGAGAAAAAGACGTAGTAACCATGAAATTGAGGAGAAGAGGCCTAAGGTGGAAAGGGTCAACAGCGAGAGTGACATGGAGATGGTCCACCAAAACAGCAACCACAGCAGCTCCAAGGAAGCTTGGCAGAGCATATCAGACAGCCTGGAGACAAATACTGAATACCATATACTGGAAAACCCTGATACCATTGCAGGTAATATTATTATTTTATTATGTCTCTCTCCACACGGGCTATACCCAGATCTTTGGAAGGCTTGCGCGGCGACATGGGTCCAACACATAGAGGCCCTTTTTGAGAATTTTAATGTAATGGTGATTTAATGGTATATTGTTAATGTGTCTATATACAATGATAAGTTTCAAAGCTTATATGTATCATCTTGCATTATAATTGATTTAGCAAAATACAGGCAGTATTAATAAGCTGATTTGTTACAAGAAAATCTACAGTTGACCATAGTCATATTAAGCAATAATATTTGTCTATATTTTTTATATACAGCATAAGCAGCTGGCTGGCGAGAGTCGACTTTACTAAATAGTTGTAATGTTTCATTGCGAATTTTAATGTTGCTAGTGTTGAGAATATGTACTTAAAAAGTTGTTTTATGCAAACAATCATGCAGCGTCCCATGCTCGGCGTTATATCACGAGATCGTGTATGCAATTGACACAAGTTATCACACAAAAGCGCCAGACACCTCTGAGTGTTGCGTGACTAAGTGACCTAGCACAGGGATGAGTTGAGACAGGTCCGAGTCGAGACGACTAGAGGAGGCCAACATTGAGAATGTCATGCTGATCTAAAAAAGAAATCAGCATTAAAGGCTTATACTAATAACCTACAAGGGAGTGATGACAACAGATGGAGTACTCACCATACCTTATTAGGGTTGATGATGATGAACAAAACGCACGTAAATGTAATAGTATAGGTTGAGTAGGGGTTTTAGGTTGCCCGATTTTTAATTAAATCACTGAGCAAGTGGTCATTCAATGGCGTCCAAGACTGGAGCTGGTTTGATTGAAACAATGCTGCCATAGCAAGTCAACTATTAAAAAAATACATTTTTTGGGTTGCCAACAGATGAAGTGATCATTGTGCGTGTCCACTGCAAGGCTATATTGCATTATAGCCTTATAAGCTATGCGAATCAAAGGCTTATGGAATCTGAGTTATTGTTTTATTTGCGAATTTTGAACTATTTGTTGAGACGTTTGCTGAAATTATGGCTGTGCTTACAAGGTGTTGCTCTCAAAGCGAAGTTTTTTTTTATTTTTGGCTATCTTGGCGTTATCACATAATATTATTTATATTGATTTATTGTGAATATTTATAGAGATTACTATTTAAATATTTGGGTGAACGCTCGCTATTGCAACCAGACTTGCAGGTTGAAACGCAGGGTCGAACCAAAGGGATTTTTCGATTTTATTTGCTAAATCGTGAAGGAAGAAATGGCGAGAAAAACTGCGTATTTGAGAGAACCTTACTAATTGGCGATAACCGTGTGAAGTCGGCCAAATCTCACTGGCCCAGTGTATTGGACTATGCTTGAATACCACTCGCATTGAGGAGAGGCCCATGCCCAGCTATGAGTTAATAATAATAATTACTTATAAAGATGCTTATAATTTCGCGACTACAGTTCTAAGATTTGTTTTATAATAAGCGAATGTTAATTGTCACATTATAAGCACTGCGGCTAATTATAATTTTAAAATTTTTGAGAGTTATATATATATTATTTCATATATAGTTGGTGTGTTCCTCTGGCGATATTTATTTATTTGTATCAATGCGAATGATCTAAATATGAACGAAATATTGAAAGATTAGTCTTCTCCACTACTTTAGAGGCTCAGTGCCGTATTTAAATTAAAAACAAAGTTGTGTCGTCACCTCTCATTTGATTTTCAGCTTTTATTAGAAACTAGCGCCTCGCGGTGTTACTCGCGATTAAACAGTATGTCCTTTTTACCGGGATAAAAAGTAGCCTATGTGCTATTCCAGACTATAATCTATCTCTGTGCCAAATCCGTTCTGCCGTTCTGAAGTGATTGAGTAACAAACATCCATCCATCCATCCATCCAAAATTTCATAAGTATAATATTAGTGTGATGGAGGCGATAATGCGATTGGAAATATAGAGTAATTGTACAAAATCGAGATGGTTTAAGTCCAGCTAGTCTCAAAACTAGATTCTAGGTGCTAAGCGTACCGACTGGGTTCGATTCCCAGGGTGGATAATTTAGGATAAAAAAAGAATATTATGTACGATCAGATTGGCGAAGTTGGTAGTGATCGCGCGCTCTGTATCCAGGGTACTGTTTCGTATCCCGGCTGAAGCAAAGTTTGTGTGATGAGCACGAATGTTTGTACCTGAGCCGTGGACATGTGCTATCTATATGTTATTATATGCCCCCAGTCCAATGTACGGTACCTATAATACAAGCTTTGCCTAGTTTGACGGCCTGAATAGCGCAGTTGGTAGTGATCCTGCTTTCTGTGCCGAAGGTCCCGGGTTCGAATCCTGGTAGGGACAAACTTTGTGTGATGAGCACGAGTGTTTGTACCCAAGTCATGGATGTTTAATATCTATATAAGTAATATATACTGGGATCACCCCCAGTCCATTGTACCGTACCCATAATACAAGCGTTGCTTAGTGTACGACCGTATAGTTGGTGTGTTCGTCTGGCGATATTTATTAGTTTGGGACCGTACAGTTGGCGTGCTCGTCTGAAGATATTTATTTATAACCTGGTTTTGCTAAATGCTAATATGCTCGCGCTCTTATACATTGACACCTAATACTATACGTGTAAACATGCTGCCCTGTCATTCTTATTTATATAATCTATGGAGTGAGCGAGACGGAACATGCTTAAGCAAGAGTTCACCTCCGTCTACCCATTCGGGGAGTACAGTTGTTATGTTATGTGTGTATGTACGAGCGGATGGCACTTGACGAGTGTTAGACTTGACGGCATGCGACGCGGGTTCGATTCCAGGTCTATACCAATTATGACGAGAAGTATTCTGTACATTCAACAGGTATATAAACCACTCTGTCCAACCACTTCGTACCGCCTCAGTACCAAATGTATAAGAAAATTATCTTTATATTTTTTTGAGATTTTTTCCCTTGTTTTAAAAAGTTATTCTGCTATTCGGGGCGGAGAGACATTCAAATAATGTAAAATCATTAGAACATATATATGCAGGTGTCAGACGAAGAAAATATATAGACGGAGTGCCGCAAACAACATTGCAGCACAAACAAACAATATAATATAAAAAAAAAAACAATATCTGTAGAATTTGTTTGTCTATGATGGAGATAAAAATAATTGGTTATGGTGCGAGTTAAAACAGATATGGATTCAAAGTCTAGATCCAACAACTAGTGCTAGTAACTAGCTCCATCTGAAAAGCAAATAAGTAGGGACACAAGACCTTAGCGTAATTACATAACTTATTAAGTAATTAGACAGGTGCAATAACCAGCAGTTGGTCTACAATATATCAAAATATCTTGCTTTAGGTCTAACAATAAGGCTGTGGGCAGGGGAGGTTTTGGGGGTACGAACCGTCCCCGCAATGCCTTAGTTAATACGTTTTAAACATAGGTAGGTAATTTATACAATATATTATATTGTTTTCGGATTGTTGTTGTTGCTTATTGTCTCTGGTCCAGAGTTTCGACCCCCACTCCTCCTGAATTCTAGTCTACGGCTCTGCTAACAACTGAATGGTGATCTATTTCCTTCTCTCTCACTAAAGTCACCCCTTGCTACTTCCCAGGGCTATCGGATATGGGCGTCGTGAACAAGCGTCTGGACGACATCGGGTCGACGCTGGTGCGTCTGGCGGGCGAGCTGAAGCAGTGCGCGGAGGACGTGCGGGCGCTGGGCGCGCGCCAGCTGGAGCGCCTCGAGCACGAGCGCGCGGCCGCGCTGCTCGCCGCCAGCGTGGACGCCGAGCACGTGCCGCTGCACAGCGTGGCCGGCGCCGACGCCGACGCCGACGCCAAGAAGGTAGGTGGCGGCGTAGCGCGGGGCCGGCGGGCCGCTACGGCGTAGTAGTGACGTAGCGACTGTCGCAGTGCGCCAACTGCAACCGCGAGGCGTCGGCCGAGTGCTCGCTGTGTCGCCGCACGCCGTACTGCTCCACGTACTGCCAGAAGAAGGACTGGGCCGCGCACCAGCTCGACTGCCTGCGCTCCGTGCCCGGCATCCACGCGGACGCCGCGCAGCACCAGTCCATCATGCTCATCGTCGAGAGTCAGCACCACTAGTATTCGGGTGAGTATTACTTTAAAAACCCCGTAATATTGAATTATGTTCAAGACTTCATTGAATTTTATGCGAATATGTTTGACCATTAAAACATGGTTTATGTCTGTGTTATTTCAGAATAAGAGGTCCTGTCGAGAAGCAAATATTCCACAGGAACACATTAAAAGCCTTATAGAATTAGTAATGAAACCCAATAACCTCTTTCCGCAACATTGTATTATAATATACCAAAAATGTACAAATAGTTAAATCAAGTATAGTTTTTGATGACCATTGATGACATCTCTTGGGAGGTATAGCTCGCGCGACGGATGTTGGCGTGAATAACGTAGTGTTTACGCCATTTATTATCGGGAATTCTGTACTGATGATCTTTGAAATAG
The DNA here is from genome assembly GCA_905404115.1 of Pheosia gnoma. Taxonomy (NCBI): domain Eukaryota; kingdom Metazoa; phylum Arthropoda; class Insecta; order Lepidoptera; family Notodontidae; genus Pheosia; species Pheosia gnoma. The sequence continues at coordinate 9,449,189 of FR989898.1, forward strand.
TATTCCTATCGCTCTAAATGTCGTGCGCTAATGGTCATAAAGGAAGATATATACTAGCCCTGAAATTTATAGAAACTTATAATGGATTATAAAGCTATTATAACACACTTTTTCCTCTGAAAAATTCGATATAATGCCATTATAATCCATTATAACTTTCTATAGATTCGTGGGTTACATTGTAAATACATGCAAAAATGTATAATAATCAACTGTGATACGTGCAATAAGAACTTTAAAAAAGTTTATTACGTTTATATTACTCTATGGTTCCGTTTGTTTGTGGTATGATTTTTTTTCGAAGCAACACTTTTCGACTGTAATCAAATTGTATGTGAATGTGACGTCAGTGTGTGGAGATAGAGGGAGAGAACAATTCAATCAATGGATAGAACGAGAAGGCAATGTTTGAATCAATCTGCTTGGGTCATATTCCGAATATGAGAATGAGATCACATACAATGTCACTGAATTATAAAACTACATGGAGTACTAATCGCAGAGATTTTTGTCAGTCGAAGGATCTGTGCCCCAAGTCTGCAAACACAATCGATTCATAATCGAACAGCAACCGCATAGTAACCGTCACTTTTTACAGATATTGTACGGAATATCTGTCATAAGTGGCAGTTACTACGCAGTTGCTGTTCGATTAATAAAACGATTGTGTTAGCAGACTTGGGGCCCAGTATCTGAACGTACAAAACTATTGTTAAGTATCTTGGCCTATGTACCTAGTCTCAATTCGATCAATAGACCTTCGTGTTATTTTATTTTCTTTGTCAGTGCTGTGAAAAGTATCTGAATATTGATTATTAAGAATCGATAGTCGACTATTTGCTTATTAAGATTCGATGGTCGATTAATTGATCGTGCAAAATTAGTTCCGAGTAGCATTGTGTAAGAATAAACTATTAATTAAGCGATAACCAAAAACTTATTGTGCAGTCACTAAAAATGATTTGTACAAAAATAAATATGTACAAATTATCTTAAATTGTATAATAATGTTTTTGAATTCGTATAGTGAACCTTGTTTGGTTAGTTCCACATGTTAGTGCGATATGGATGCGACAGTGCGAAGCTGTCTCAAAAAGACTAACCCCCGAATTTATAGACGTTATATAACTTTATAAAACGTCATGTAGTACTGCGCAAAGCAACACTCTTGTGCGCAGTACTATATGACGTTTGATAAAGTTATATAACGCCTTTAAATTCGGGAGTAGAACGATAACATGACAACTAAGAGCATAATTCTAAAAAAAAAATACGAGCTATAAAATAAAATTGTTTGGCTGTGTCATTTAAGCTTCATTAAATTTAATTTGTTAAATTTAAGTTGAATCTGAAACTTCACAAGGATATTTGATTTGCAAAGTGTTTACGCAGCGATTACTTTCTACAGTGTTAAGTGTGATCACACTGGCTGTCAAAAATGGTATTTAAAGGGAAAAAATAAAGCACTATTTTTCTATTATTATTATTATTTTATTTGGCACATAATTTTACATGTAATATATAAGTAAATGTAATTAGCAATATTTTTATAGATACAATTGTTTAATAAATATTGTATTGATAATCAAAGTTTACATTGATTTATAATTAATCAATCCAGTTCTAATACTGCCATTTGAATGATTACAAGGTTTATATAAGAATAAGAAATAAGGAAGCGCAATGTCTCCATGAATATTATATGATGCATAATCATTTGGTAACCGTGGAACGCTGGACAGACTGATAATGAATATATAGCACCAATAAGCGGTACCTTCATTTGCGTTTCATGAAATACTAAAATTTATAGACAATTTTAATCAATATCAAATAGCAACACCCAATTTTTTTTTGTGAAAATGTCTGAAAAAAATTGTATAAATATTGTGTTATAGTAGTTAGTCCACTGGACACACGCCGATGTGTGTGTTCCTACCAGCGGCCGTAAGGGGTATCTCCACAGGCGATTCGCCGACCACTATGTTCTTGATGCAGCCAGTGAAGCCCCGGCGGGATCTGACGCCGCGTACTTTGTGGATGGGTCGCTCGTGCCCGCCGATGTACAGCGCAGACCTGGTGTCGGTGGACGAGTAAGCGCCCAGCCCCGGCTTGGAGAAGTGCCCGTCCACACCCACTGACACCACGTACAGGGATTTCACCACTGGAATGAAATTTAGTTAGTTATCAAACTGTCAGGGTTACCAATTCCCTAAAAAAATACTTAAGAGCATTCCAAAATACCTGTAAATAACTCTAAATCTAATAATTAAAGGCCCCAAAAACACTGTACCAGGGCCCCAAGACTGCTAACACAATCGATTCATAATCGAACAGCAACCGCATAGTAACTGTCACTTTTGACAGATATTGTATGGGATATCTGTCAAAAGTGACAGTTACTATGCGGGTGCTGTTCGATTATGAATCGATTGTGTTAGCAGACTTGGGGCCCAGTTCAAATAAATTTTACGTTAATTAGACTAAATAGGTACAATAAAACCCTCTAATATGAGGAACTTTCATAACAGAAGGCGTATATACAATAGGGCAACCTCACTCGTTTCGAATAGATTGTAATGTTGCCATGTAAGTATCCGGAATACGTTGCAATGCAACAGAAATCTTCCAGGGCGTGCGTATAAATCACTAGTCTTTTCGCAATCAGGTGAATAAGAAAGCAACGCATACGGGGCTAAGAAACATTATTTATAGACATACTATCCAAATTTAAAAGAAATGTATTTCTTGATACAAACTTAAACCCCCCCTTTTGACTGCCTTAGCGGTCGAATTTCCAAAAATCCCTCCTTTGTGGATCTCGAGGAATATCCTCCAAATTTCAAATCTTTAGGTCACCGGCTAGGCTATGCGTTGGATGTCAGTGATTCAGTGTTAAGAATTTAAAGCAATAGAAGATATATTACCGTGTATCTTGTGCCAGTTGCCATCGCACAGCGAGAACTTGTTGGTCAGTGAGTAGCTCGCCCTGAAGGGTCCGTTGCCATTTTCAACGGTCGCGACCACCTCGTTCTCCAGAAGCTCCAGAACCAAGTAGTCCTTCTTGCCGTGCACACTCAACAGCAACCCGGTGCTGTTGCGAGGCTTGATCTCCATCGAGATGGACACCTCATCACCCACTCGGAAGTTTTCACGGAGCTAAAATACAATGGAAAATTCTTATTTTGAGTTGGATGTGAATGAATGAAAATCTGGGGTCTATTCTTATGATTTAATGAGAAAGGCCCAGTTTCATTCAGACCCAAGCTATGGGAGAGTGTATTTCCTGCCAGTATCCGCATTTTTTCAGGGTAAGCAGACTATTCTACCCTTCGCTGGTCTTCTCTATCGATATCTTCCCAAGATGAGATCTATTTTCCTTGATATGCTAAGTCGTGGTGCTATAGAAGGGAAAATTGCCACTCCATACCTTCAAGTAGTTGCTTTGTTGATTGCTGGAGGCTCCGAAGTAGACGCCCTCCTCGACGCTGTCGGTACAGCGCAGCGAGTTGGTTCGGTGTGACACGTCGGTGACGTGCTGGCCGTTCATCATCAGCCCCTTGAGGCAGCCCTTGAATGGCTGGTAGAAGCCCTGGATAGTAACGTTAACTTTGCAGTCATTTGTTTATTTTTTATTGAATGAGGCTGATTGGCAACCCTAGCTTATTTCCAGAATATTTGCTACATTGAATACTCACTTTCAGTTGTAAATACTCGGTGAAACATGTCACATGTAAAAAACTAACAAGTATCAAGAGCTTTAGCGAAGGCACTCACCCCAAGGTTGGCTGAAATGACCTCACCAAAGTCCCTCAAACCCCCATAATAGTAGGGGGCCGCCAGCACTGCAGGGGTAGTGCAGGTCGCGCTGGTCTCCCCAACCAGCTCCGAGTCCACGGCCAGCTTCCCGTGACCCGCGCTCCTGCTGATGGTCACAGAGTGCCACTCTGTGTCGTTGTATGTATGTGTGGATGATATTAGGGCGGTTTCTCCGCCGCAGTTGAATGCGAAGTGGAGCTGCAAGTGTAAGGGCTGATTAGTATATTGTTGCTTTGATATTCAATGGGAAACAAGACCTTATAGTGCTGATTAATAGCTTACAATATACCATACTGCTGTCAATTTTCCTAGCTTGGTCACATGCGCTTAATTTAGCTATTCGCCTCGCGTGCAAGATTATTTATTTATATTTCATATTAGCTGTCCCGCCGAAGTTCGTACCGCCTTAGGATCAATTGTATGAGAAAATGAATTGTCTATTTTTTGCGAGTTTTTCATATGTTTACATAGCTATTCTACTATGTATAGACCAGTTCAAACCTCGGCTCGCTAATCTGCTAAACGGTGATGGATAACATCATGAGGACACCTATACCAGTTCCGTGTAAAGTACAGGAATAATGGTGACGAGCTATGTCCTAAATCCTCGCATTGAGGATAGGACATAAGAAGGGTTAATCATTATTGTTGAAAGTTAATTAGATTTTTTTTATATATAGAAAGTCAAACCTGTGCATTCTTCATGTAGAAGGCGAGGAACTGCGTGGGGTCCTTGTCTGCAGCAGCATAGAAGACCATCCCACCGTGCCGGTCGAAGGTACGCAGTGATATGGTCAGATCGAAACCCTGCAGGTGCCGACCCGGCAGCTTCGAGTATTCTATGCGACTGTCGTTGCGGGTACCTGGATCAAAGTGTTGTGGTTAAACAGATCCTGTATAGTTTCAAACAAACCAATTATTTTACCGTGGTACCGTACCATGAATCAGTGTTGGTCCCAAGTCCTAACTCAAACAAGGGTGAATTACAAAAATACTTTCCGTAATTTGTCCTCAGGGATATTGAATGCAATCACCCGGTGCAGGGAGCCGAGCACCTCACTCTCAAACTACTTAATACAGCATCGTTGAAAACTTACACGCACTGCTTAAGCAGACTGTTTATAGGTCAGAAAGTAATTCGTTGTCCGCTTAAATCAAACATCTTGACGATCTTGGAAACAGAAATGCGGTGAGGATCGTTTAACCTCGACATCTCAAACTAACTGAAAAAACAAAGCAGTATTTTAATGGCCAAAATTATCGGCCTTCAAAACTCACCGAATCTATATCCTACTTTAGGGTCGCCGTTGGTGTAGTGCGGGTCATAGGCCAACATGCATCCAGGTTCTGGTTTCGGCGGCGGTCGCTTCGTTGTGGTAGTGGGTGGCTTGGTGGTCGTGATCGGTGGCGGTGGGGTCGTAGGTGCGGTCGTGGGGGCCAGCGTCACTGGGAACGTCGTTGTGGTGTCATCTATCGGCGGAAGTGGTAGGATCTCGTTGGAGAAGTGAACTGGAACAATTTCTACGATGTAGAACGTCCATCATCCAATATATATATGCATTTTAGCGTAAACTTTCTGGGCGCAATATTCTGCCGGATTGAACGGCTTCAATATTGGCAAATTGTCGCTGTAAGGTGACTCGTGTACTACAGTTTTTGTAGTTTAACTTGGTTGTCGATTGCAGCTCTAATGAATAGTCAAGGACGCCTAGAATTTTGAGTCTTCAGTAAAGGGTGCCTTGGTAGTTTTGTTTATATTTATCCTGTTGGACAACATTCAGAGTTCACCGTGAATCTGAAATATTGTATTAATTCAGATTCAGATTTTGTTCTCACCATTATTCAATTCTATGGTCTCGGTAGCGGCTGGTATGGGCAGCACGTCTGTGGGTGGAGTTGCAGCCCATTGTGCTAAGTCTGTTTGGGAATATAAAGAAAATGGATATGATATACCTTATCGAATTAACTCTATTCCTAACATTTGGTTGGATATAAATCACTCTTTAATCCTAAAACTCCTTAAACCATCTATCAAAAGCAGACATTGTGAAATATTCGTTCTGTGGGAAGCGCCTGTGATTATCTTCAACGGTCCCCGTGAACCGCTAAGTTAAAATAGGTCCAGCCATATCTGCCACATGTGTTAGGCGGCTACTGGCCTAAAAATATGGTCGAATATCCCAAGTACAGCCGGAGGAAGGCCTAGAATAAGATATTAGGACGAGTCGGGCATCCACTTGAAGAAGAGGACTGTTCTCCAGGGGCATGAACTATAAGAAGTGGGAAAAGGTCGGCTTAGTTCAGCAGCAGGTAGATAGTGCTTGGAAAAACAAAATGTACAACTCACCTGGACTGACACCACCAGTAGTGGTGGTACTGCCACACCTGCCGAAGGTAACGCTCTTGTTGCTGAACGGCTCGAGGAGATTGAGCACCCTGCCATTAATGGTAGCGTCCGCTATGCAGCCGGAGAACGGAACCTTGGTGCTCGCCTTACCGCCCACCACGTATCCTGGCTGCACCCCACCCACAAACAGTACCCCTTGCAGTATGTGCAGCGGCGCGGGCGCTGTGTCCGTGCTAGAAAAATATTTTATATTAGTTGCCAGAATCAGAATACTTATGAATCGACTATAATGTAACAAAATGTTCTTAGGATTTTACCATTCCCGCCCGTTCGGGATGCCGTTCCTATGGAGAGTAACGGGCAAGGAACTATGGTTGCTCTTATTATAAGGATGGTATACGTTTTTGTGTAATACATTGGTAGGTATGTGAGAACAAAGGAGAACAAAATAAGAACGGCTTCGTAAGAATAATGTTTTTTAATGATGAGCAAGTTACCAGGGGACAGTACAGTGCCTCTCAGACTTTTGAATGTTATTGCATAAGAATGGTAGACACTCAACTTGCCCAGCAAAAAATTCTTCATCATCCACTAACTCTCAATAATATTGAATGAGCTCAATATTATGGACGAGTCAAGAAACCGGTCACAAAATTCCACCTACTCCATAAATCAAACTAACCTGAAGTAATCAAAATCGTCCACGACCAGTCGGAGCGCGTTCTTGTTGTGCATGACAGTGACCACGTGCCACTGCGAATCGTTGTACGTGTTCAGCCCCGTGTCCAGCTGCTCGCGCTGGCTCATCAGCACCAGCTTGCCTGGAGACAGTTGCATGTGTCAGTGTGGGAGGACAGGACACGTGAGTGCAAAAGGAGCCTTATTGAGGCGTAACTATCGACCCATCCATTAAACGGAAGACGTTCGCTGTTGGACTCGGGGTCTTCTGCTATTTGTATAATGTACTACTGACATGACACAGAGAAAAAGGCCTTTATAAAATGTAACTCCTTTTTAATACCTTACGCATATAAAAGTTACAGAGTAAGGGGTGACATATGATAGCTTTCCGTTTTGCTTGGAAAATTACCTTAAATTGGATTCAAGTAAGGTAAAGAGGTTTTCAGTGAAATATGATATTGAAAAATAACAAAACTGCCAAAATTAAAGTCGTCAATATACAGGGTTATCTAGTTTGTAAAATGTAGCTTCCAGCCATTTCGCTTACCTTTGCTAAGCGCTAGCGATATACTATCCATGTTAGTGGTCTGCGTTCTGCTGAAGTACATGAACAGTAAACCGTCGGGTTTGGAAGTCTTGAACTTGAGGGTCAGCTGAAGGTTCTCAGAGGTGATGTCCACGTAGCGCAGATAGCTCTCGCTGCCTGACAGCGATACTAGAGAGGCGAACTGGAAGTACAAGAAGTTGTTGAAATGAGGACTGTATAGCGTAGTAAGCAGGGTACAAAACAGACTGATGGAATGTTTTTTACCACTGGGCAAAGGCCTCCTCTTTTTTGTACACGGATTTTTGTGGTCATGTTGTAACCCCACATGTCTTCAAATCTTTGAACCATCTTCGTTTCAGTCTTAATAGCGGCGACCGTCTTGAGACGTCTATCCAAGATGCGTCCAAGTATTGAAGCGATGATAGGGTGCTAGTGTTTCTGAATGTTTTAGAATCTTTCCCAATATTGCCGTAAGTTTGGCTAGCAATTTGATCTCTGACCTACGACCTAAACATGGGTTTAAAGATGTCTAGTAAATTAGATCTATATCATCAAGGAGTATTTGATCTACCCAGATTGTAAGTAAAATTTAAACGTCAATTTAGAAATAGGGACAATGAAGTCTCACCTGACAGCCATAAGCTACACCAATGGACTCCAAGTTTTCAGTCAGCTCAATATTCACGCCATCCATGCTGATCTGTCTGATGCAGCCGTCAAAACCTTTACTAGTGACCTCCAATATGCCCTTGTTGTTTCCTCCGAAGTTCATGGTGTCAAGCGCACTGATCTCAGCCGATGATGACGAAGATTCCATCTTGATGGTCTCCCGGTCGACCTTGAGCAGACACTTGGTGAAGATTCGGGCAGCGTCAAGCCTGTGCCACTTGCCGTCGTTATAGGTGTTCGTAGTGCCTAAAATAAGCAGCTCTTCTGGGTTGCCAAGGGACACCTGGAAAACGTTCAGGATTATATTAATTTGCAAGAAGCATTGCAGATTGTTTTATAGATATGTATGGAGTTCCTTAGTGCCCAAATTCCCTACGACAATAGCGCTCGTCTTAAGCAATGGGTAATAGCGATTGCTCTATATGATATAAATGTATTTTTTCTGTTTCTTGAATCGACATAAGAACCACCAAATGCATGGTCCAGTATATCTGTAAACGTGAAGAGCTTCGAAATACAGGCAGGCCGTTAAGAAAGTTACTTTCATACCCCTTTAATACAGCAGTGTTAAAATATCTCACCTGCAAGAAGACTCTTCCATCTTGCATCTGAATAGAGAAGAAGTAGGATCCCTCTCCCACCAGGTATATCAATCCGTCCGGCGCGTATGTTCTGAAGAAGAGCAGCACTTGGTTCTTCTGCGACGTTAGGTATCTTCTGCCTGGCATGGTGACATGGGAGCGGCCGTTGAACCGGTACTCTTGGGGTCCCGCGTGCGAAGCTATCAGCTTGTCCCTTAGGGAAGATAAATCATGTGAGTTTTGACCACTACGACCTTGAAGATTATCATGCCTAGTCGCTATACAGAGAGCAAGATCTCTTAAGTCCCTCGAATGTTCCTTGTGGATTGTAGTGGGATCCGTTTTATGCCTTCTGTGGAATGTCTCCTGGAAATTCATTACTCAAGCCTACTGATGGACGAAAATATATTATTTTACGGGCTTACCTCCGCTCTGTTAAAGCTTACCTCTGCCTAGCACCCTTCAAGTTCTCAGCCGTCACGAAGTTCCACAACCCGACCGGTGTGTCGCCAATCATCAGCTCCTCGATCTGCCCTTCGAACGCCGGGAAGCTTATGCCCTGCAGCTTGGCGTCTGACGGCGCACCGCCCACGTACAGCTTGGACTTCTGCCGGTCCAGGTTGAAGATGGTATGCTGGCCGGGTAGCACAGCCTCCTTGGATATAGTGTTCTCGGAGCCGTTGTCCAGACTCTCGCGAATAGACAGTTTGACGTTGCGACCCACCCTGATTGCACAGATTTAGTGATTTGATTAAAAGATCAACGTAAATATGAAGGTGTCCAGGTCTTTCCTCTTCAAATGACCTGTTAGTGCTTTTTTTAAATAAGAGAATGGGTTGCCAGCACTGCTTGATCGCCTGCATAAGGGAGAATTTAATGCGGCTGGCCACACACAACGCGGTTCTTGTGGCCAAATATCTATAGGATAAGCTTTAAGTATAAAGAACCACGGATAGGAGAGACAAAGAAATTATAACAGAAATTAAATCAGTTTGTAAGGAAAAGGTGAGGTATGTATGTACTGAATTTCTGGAAAAAAGCCTGCATTACCATGAGCCTCATCCTGGGACCTTAGGATGTCAAAAAGAATACGAGCTACTCTAACTTCTCACCTGTCCACAGTGACCTGGTACCAACGGTTGTCCGCGACGAACTTGTCACTGCCGATCCTGGCTGGCTCACGGCCGGACTCTGCGCTATCACCGATATCCATCGTCAAGTACGGGTAGCCGTTCTGAACCCCTATCACCATGAAGTCATCCTGGTGGAACGATATTATGATTGATAAAGACTTCGTTTATAACACTACTGATATGGTGTGTGGATCCCCAGATTCCAGTTCAGTTTTAAGGAAACGCAATAACATATCCACAAAAGTTAATATCGATTGTGTCACTGGGTTTGCCTGGAAAAATGCTTTTTAATGCCATTGTATTTTTATATTTTCTTTCATGCATTACCACTTATAGTGGTGGTACAATTGCGTCCGGTCTACTTACAGACTTGGTCCTCCTAAGCATAGTGTCCTTAGGGTTGCCGAGGTATAGTATCAGGCCGTCCTTCTCCTTGGTCTTGAAGTACGCTGACACGTGAGTGGAAGTGGACATCTCGTCCACGGTGTCCGGGAGGCGCGGCTGCAGGGTGGTGTGCCGGTCGAAGTTAACGCCTACCTGGATACGGTTGGCGACCGTACGTGCCTGGTGGGGAAAGTCACATTACAATCCAAGGAAATGGGAAGAAATATTTGTGGAGAAGTACCTGCTTATTGGAGTATGGAAATACTGATCAAAAGTCGACTAGAAGTGACACGGTCACGTGGTCAGTCTCCAACATAATGGATTGACCTTATATAAACTGTCGTGACATGTTCTATAACCGAATATTCCTGAAATGATGCACACAAGCGGTACCACTAAGGTCACTGAGTGCCTAGTGTCGGACTAAGAAGTTATTATTCAGTCTTTTTATGGCAGGTCTTTTTTTGTCGCCGAATTAGGAAGCGCGAAAATATTTTTGTGTCACCAACATCCAACAACGGAATCATGCGGTTTAATGGTACCTGTTCAATGAGCTCCTTGAGCTTGAGCAGTTTCTCGTCGGCCTCCGTGCGGCGGTGCTCCAGGTCTTCCTGACGCGTCTTCACGGCGCGGTACGTCGTGGTTATATTGGGCTGCATGTCCTCTATGTCCTTCACTGTAGAATAGAACAACTATGATTATGAGGCATTTGGCCTAAACATTGTGATGACTTTCGGCACATTCTTGTCCATGGCTGAGAATGTTCGAGAAAATTCAATACTAAGTGTGGGGTTAGGATTTATCTTTCTTGGGACTATCTGTAATATAAATTGTGTGAGAGATGACATGAACATATCAAGATTTAGCCTGATTTATGACTTACTGAGACCTCCAGCATGCCTTGGTTCGGTAACCCAATCGTAACGATTGGGTTAACGTTTAGTTGGGATCATACAATTGGTGTGATATTTATAATAAATAAATATGTGTTTTACATTGTGTGTGTGTGTGTGAAATTGCAGATAAGTAACCATTATATGTTTCTACTACTTTCCTTACCCAAGCTTATAATGTTAGAAGTCATCTTCTGTCCCTCATCAGCGAGCTTCGGCAGAGTCTGCGCCCAGTCCTTACTGGCAGCCAGGTCGTTCCCCAGTTGCGACATGATGCCTAGAGTGGACTGCACCGCGCTGTTCACCTGGTCAGCGTTCTGACTCGCGTTCACAAGCGAGAATGGAGCAGGTATTGGTAAGGAGCTGGAATAAAAAAAACATTAGTCAACTGCTGCAAGCTGTAATCTAGGCAAAGCGGACGCTTTCAGAATCAGAATATTTTCTATTCACGTAGACCATTAAGTATAGTACAGTACTTATGAATCGTCAAAAGTTACAAAATACTATGCTACAACTTTACCACCCGTTCGGAATGCCGTTCCTATGGAGAAGAACGGGCAAGAAACTCCATGGTTGCTCTTTTTTTTTTAATTCTTTTACATTTTTGATCAATACATTGTTATAGATATGTGAGACCAATGTAGGAGCGGCTAATCAGACTTTAGCAGCTGGTCAAAAAAAGTACTAAGTGATTGGCTTACAGCTGGATAGCATGATCATCATCATCAGCCCAGCCGAGTATCCTGGTGGCGTTGGCAAGGGACTGCTCCGCTCGGGTGAGGTTCGGCATCAGCGACTGGTCCACGATCTTTTGGGCCTTGAGCGCGCTCCCTAGGAGCTCCTCAGACCTGTTACGGGCTGGTGTCACTCGTTCATTCAGCTGGATCGACTGAAATGGGGATTGGACGCTAGTGCAAATGGTTTTGACAATTAGGCTGATGATATTATAGATATTCTTAGTCAACTGTTGACTGGTCTGGTCTGGTCATGTTGCGAAAGTACGGAACATAAACTTTGAAGTGGAGGTGTGCTGGAAAGATGGCGTTACGAAAGCCATCTTGATATAGATTTCACAAGACAGACATAAATAGTGGCCACTGAAGGAAGAAAATCACTAAAGAACATTGTGCATCTATTTAAGACTATCAGCTATTACTCACAAGTCTATTGATGTTTCCGACAGCCTCCTCAGCGTCGTCGGCAGCTTTCTTGGCGTCGCCGACCTCCTGCACGATGGAGGAGTACGCGGAGGCCGCAGAGTACGCGTGCTGCGTGCGCGAGTTGTTGTTCTCCCGCTCCGCCAGGGCGCGCAGGTTGTCGGCCTGGAGAATAAAAAAGGTGATAAGGCCACTTCATTTGTTCGCGTTGTCGATACCAGTCTGCAATACTGTGCAGGCTATCACAATAGACACGAGGGAGTGTGTCGCTTCACCTTGAGTATGCTTTAAAAAATCAAGAAGATCATTTAAAAAAAAGGTTAAACTGAAGCGCAAAAGCGCTGAAATTTCCATACAGAGCCGGATTAAGGCATATTGAGGCCCCTAGACCACACAAGTCTCAAGGCTCTTCTCCCCGTCGGTTAAGAGGAGTTAAGACATCACGCCCACCACATTTTTTAATAAATAATTATGTATCTTACCACCAGTACCTTCTGTAAAATGGTTTATGTAGATTTGTGTTGTAAACTTTTGTAAAACAAATAAGAAAGTACCAAATGAAAACTACATAGACTTATTTGTTTCACGGGTCGCAGGGCTCCTGGGCGGCGCCAACCCCATAGGCAACTTACATTGCCTATATGGATAATCCAGTACTGCTTCCCAGCTCTTCAAATTATAACCAGACTAAAATACATAACCGTGCCTGAGTGCACGTGTCCCCCAAAGAAGTGACTCACTCTATTCCGTAGTATAGACGTATGTTGCATCGCCACATTGGTCAGGTTGTTCAGTTCTGGCAACTCCTTCTCCAGATCTACCAATCTATCCACCATCTGCTGGTTGACAGCCCTTATGTCGTCTAGAGACTGCGAGGAGTTCTCCACCAGTTTTTGAGTGATCAGGGTGTACTGAGTCCCGTTGCTGATGTCGTAGGCGGCGTCGATCAGGTCCCTCATGGCTGCCGTGTTCAGTTTAGTGACGGACATCACTTTGTTGCCGAACTTCGATTGCCTTCGGATTCAAAAAGTTTGTCGTTAGTCTGTTAATGATTGTATGCAAAAGGAAGGGTATATGTTCTTATGTCTTAAAAAAACATAGGGAAAAAAAGGTGTGACGTGTACTTTTACCACTGGCGTGCTCGGTGCTGGAACGACCAATCAGAGAGCTTTGCGTTTAGCCGTCGGCAGTGCCAGCAGTCTGATTGGCTAGTTGCTAAAATCGCCAAGTAAGTGTCGCGTACATTATGTTTGAAAATGTTCTGCGTTCGTTCGTTCTTGTATTTCTAATAACTAATTATACAACCGCAGTTGTAGCTGAAGATGTGTGATGGTTACCTGTTGTTGGTGTTGAGTTTCTCGGCATCGCTGGCGGTGCGCTGTGCCTGATCTGTGTACTGCAGCATCTCATCGAGCTTCGCCTTTAGGTCGCGAGTCGCATTCACGAGGATTTGGAATTTCTGTCGAGAAGTCGAGAAGATATGTTAATTTCTTCATTAAAGTCACTTCAGAACTTTATTGAGGGAATCTACGTTTGGCTGATCATTGTCTGCATTTAGTCATTCTAGCTAGCAATCTTTTCGGACCTTCCTTCGGTCGTTCTAAGTATTATCTGTCATATTAATGACTCCAGTAAAATAACTAAAGTAAAAGGTCGCGATTTGGTATCAAAATTTTGTTAATAAGACTTGGAAGTATAGGCAGTAGGATTTCCTTACCTTGGCTTGCTGGTTCACTGGTTCCACGAACACGTTCATTCGTTCGATCTGATTGATTGAATTGGCATATGCGGCCTCGGCCTGATGTTTCTTTGGAGACAAGTCTTTATCTATAACAATCGATGCATAAATAATAAATTCAAATGACCTCAGAACATCTGATTCATTAAGAATACTATTAGTAGGTTATTATGGTCTATAGTCGTCCAAATTACCCTACTTTAGGAGCGTTGTAATAATAGCATCGAATGGATCTGCTCGTCTTAAGAACATACTTGTGACCTACTGCGGTAGTTTTACCCATGGTCTGATCTCCCTGATTTTAAGGGGAGGTGTGTTCTCAAACATCAAAGACCTACCCCCTGTTCCTATAGCCTGTAAACTCCCTTAAATGAGCGCTAAATCCGTAAGTGCATACCGGCAATATCACTCTTGATCTGTCTGGCCTCAGTCAGCGCGCTGTCGACCTTCGGCTGCTGGCTCAGCTCCAGGCCTGTGGCGAGGTCGGCGACATGTGTCACCACGGTCTTAGCCTCCTGGGCGCTGCCGCGGACACTCTCCAGGATCTTGTCGGCGTCCGCTGCCAACTCTGCTGCCCGCACTATTTGTTTGTCGCTGTCGGTGGCTGCGAACTCCGCCTTAGAGAAATAATGTGTTGTTTTGATTGCCTTTCTTTAGGTACTGAGGTACGGTACGGTACAGTAAGAGGCGTTGTTGAAAATATTTGGCTGATCCAGTAAATCCGATTCAAGCAGTTACGCTTCCTAAACTCTGGAAGTTCTTCTGTCGGATATACTGGTGATAGTAATTGTTGCCATTTACGACATCGAAAGAAAGGTGTATAATCCTCATTTATTAATAAGAGGAATGCACAAAAGTAATCTAAAATATTGATAATCAGAGAATTAATTTCAACTCAATGTTGCATAACAGAAGTGCCAAAGTCAATAGTAGTTTCATCAGGTTTTCCTTGGGAACTTACGGATCTGAGCAGGTGCTTGGCGGTCGTCTCGATGGTCTTCACGGAGGCCGTGACGTCAGCGACCTCCACGTTCCTCAGCTCCGCGACTCTCGGCCTCAGCACCTGCGTCTGGTTCTCTATGTAATTCAGCCGCTGCGTCGTGAAGAACGAATCCGCTTTGTCCTGTTGAAAAAAAAATACGTACCATTTAAAAAACGTCCCAAACGCATCAACAATAGAATCAGAATATTTTTTATTCACGTAGACCATTAAGTACAGTACTTATGAATCGTCAAAAGTTACAAAATATTATGCTACTACTTCACCACCCGTTCGGAATGCCGTTCCTATGAAGAAGAACACATTTACTCTTATTTCACAAGAATACATTTTTACAGTCGCAAACTTCAATTTGAGACCTATTTGAGGTTGAATATCGTACAGCAAACGCATACCTTAAGAGCGTACTATATTAGCATGTAAGTTTGTAATGTTGCTATTGACATCATGATTTCGACCTTATTGCATTATGAGAGTCATAGCACCTATCTATGAAATGGTTCGTGCCTATTATGTATAAAATACTTATCTGCATTGGGTTACCCATACAGGAAATTCAAAAGAGGACAGAGTATGTGCTTGTGTATATCTTACCAGCTCTACTTTGACTCTCAACTTGAGTAGAGTGTTTAGGAGTTAAGCTTAACTACTAAAACTAATAGCTTATAAAAAGTTACTAGCAAACAAAGTCATTCCATTACTAGACATATACATAGTCTTGTCCATATTGCCTTTTTATACTTACTAGCTTTTGCTTGAACCACGTGATCACAGTAGCTGTGAACCATGCTAGCGAGTGGCACAAGTTTGAGGGTTTTTAATTCCCCAATCGCCATAAAGCTTACCTTGAAGTCTTTAGTCTCATTGGACAGCAGTTCACTCATGTCCTCGATGGTGAAGAGTAGCGCGTCGGTGCAGGAGTCACACTCCAGGCAGCCTTGATCAGGTATTAGAACCCACCTAGCACATTAATAGTTTAATTAAGAATACTTCTGAAAGACGTGATCAAATAGAACAAGGGCCTCACGAATCCTGTGTATGAATGTAAAACCAAATAAAATACAGTGGGTTAAGTTAGAACTCGTAATGTAATAGTAATGTCATCGAGAAAGTTTGTTGTGACTGTCATACTTATTTATGAATTCTATGGTGCGAGTGGGATGGAAGTAGGGGAGGATACAGGGGGGTAATAGGTGCATATTGAGCCCATGTATACCCCACGACTGAAACATTATATTTTGATCAATGTCAAATAGTCTTTTTATGTTCTCGTCATTGTCAACAGACCGATGTACACGAGGTCTCTAATAGTGTTATTATATTTACCTCTCCGGACACCTGTCGCACTTCTCTCCGACGACTCCTGGCAGGCATTCGCACTGCCCCGAGGCGCTGCACGTGAAGCCCCGCGAGTACCCAGTGTTGCAGTTGCAATCTGTCACAGTGCACGTTGCTTTATGTGTGTACAATCAAATATGAAGCCGCACATGTCGATATCGACACCTATTTCAATTGTTAATACTTACGGTCTGTCATATTAAAATGATTAGTAATAGTAAGTAGTGTACAATCCCCTCACTAGATTAGTAAGTTTTATGATTATGCCCAACACTATGTGCACTGTGTGCAATGACGATAACATGGAAGATGGCTGACGTACAAGTCTGAGTTTTATTACTTATTATAAAATATTTAATTTAAATGTGGCACGGTCGACGCGACGCCATTTTCATTTCATCATGACACATCCATTATTATATTTATAATGTGTTATTGCTATTAATTACTTGACATTGGCAAAATACCCGCTAAGTTATGGGTGAGGCCATATTCATATCCATTTTGTATCATCGCATCTCATTTAGTAAAGAAAGAAGAAGAAGAAGAATACTTACGGTCGCACCCCTCCTTGGTGTAGTTCCAATAGCCGGCCGCGCACTGATCGCAGTGTTTGCCGGTCACTCCCTTCGCGCATCTACACAATGGGAAATTGGGAATTGTTACTGGAACTTAAAATTGGAACAAAATGCAATTTATGATTCTCTATTTAAAGTTGAGACTTTTTTCTCTAGGTTGTTTTAGTAAACATTTTCTATACAAATAAATAAAATTGGAGTGTCTGTTTGTAATATTAAAATAACCACTTTTTACTAAGTGCATTTGGATGTACACACGGTACATATACCAAAACAACATCTTTTACAATTTTTGTGTCTGTCTGTTAGTTCCGGCTAATCTCTGAAATGGCTGGACCGATTTTGACGGGACTTTCTCTGGCCGATGTAACAAGGAGTAACTTAGGCTACTTTTATTTTAGAACCCCCCCGCCCCCCCCCCCCAACCCCCGCCAATGACGGGCTCAGAACGCGCGAGCGGGCTATTGCTAACGGTTGTGTCTTTAGTAGTCTTAAATAAACCAATGAAATATGGTCTCACTTGCACTGGCCAGTGTTGTCATCGCACTGCGCGGCCTCAGAGGCGATTGCGCAGTCGCACGGCGTGCAGCCGAGCCCGCTGCTGATCCCCCAGTGGGTCGGCGCACACTGGTCGCAGCGGGCGCCGATCACGCCCGGCCGGCACACGCACGTGCCCGTCGTGGGGTCGCAGCGATCCATGCCGAACTCGTCACAGCTGCAAGCTGTTGGAAGGCCAAGGCATGAGTGGGATGCCGACGATGTGATCACCAGCAACAATTTTGAACTATTGTGGTATCAATACGGTCTATAATCGCGGGCGCCCGTTCAGCAGAAACAGATTTTTACTGGATTCCGTGTTAACATTTTGCTATATGTATGCACGTTTTGTAAAGGAGCATTTATACACGAACACCAAGATTTTGCACTTTTTGCATGTTAGCGGGTGTACAATATCTTGAGGTTGGTGTGGGAAAAGTGTAGAGTTATAAAAATATCCCAACGAACCGTAAATAGTGATGTGGCCAAAATTTTTAGTGCGCTGTCTTGGCCTAGGGTCTGTTCACTCCGACTGCAAATACTCGTAGAATATGGGGTGCCGTGGAACTTACCGGTACAGTTCTTAGAGAACACCGCGTCTCCGAAGAAGCCTGGAGCGCACAGGTTGCAAGCGGTGCCGGCGGTGTTGTTGACACACTTGAGACAGTCGCCCGACACGCTGTCGCACGAGCCCGGGTCGTTCACGTTGATATTCCCGGAGCAGTTGCACAGCTTGCAGTAGTCGCCTGGTGTACATACACTTAAGTGATACAGGCTCAGGACAGACGTGGGAAAAGGAGGAAGTTCTTTTCCTGAGAGTTAAGGGGCACCCCAAAAGGCTGAAGTCGCTTAGAAAGATATACATGTCAAAAATAACTTTTAAATGGGAGTTTGTACGTCTATTGCCTACTTTTGTAGATTTACAGCTGTGTGCAATGAAGGCGCCGAGGTTTGGTCCTCGGAACGTCATAGAGACAAGCCAATTGCCTTGGAAGCTGCAACTTTTTGAATCGATGGCAAAAATAGGTGGAGATGAAATTATTTTTATTCGAGTATTATGACTCCTAGCTGCTACCCGCGACTTCGTCCGCGAGGTATTTAACAAAAACGTTTTTCTAAGATCAAAGTAGGCTAAGTTACTCCTTGTTACATCAGCTATCGGCCAGTGAAAGTCCCGTCAAAATCGGTCCAGCCATTTCAGAGATTAGCCGGAACAAACAGACAGACAAAAAATTAAAAAAAAAATGTATTGGTATATATATATTTAAAGAATGATGCTGGTACCATTTTTGATAAGCTTTGCCTGTGTCTTCTTTATGATAACAAATTATTATACAATCTTACTTACCGACAACTTCAGGTTGTCCGTAGTATCCGGCAGCGCAAAAAGCACACCGGGGTCCGCCGTACCCGGGCTTGCACTGACAGGATATCAGGGAGCCGTTCTCACTCAGATCGCAGCCGATGGCGAAACTGCAAAAGAAGTGGACTTGAAAATATTTCTTCCAGTGCCTGGCAAGTCTGGCTGCAGTGCCCCAACGGTTAACGGCTTAAAGGGGGGGGCACGGCACTGCCCCAGCCATGTTGAGTAATATCTATTCTATACAGTTGAAGACGTTGGAGATTTTTTACTTGTTAGATTTTATAATCTGGGTTAAAAATAAATATTTATTTTTAACTAAAACTTAAGTAGATAAAAGTTCTTCATACAAATAAATAGACTATAAACCCCATCGTATTTTTTGCGATTTCTCAGTAGTACCCCTCTTAAGGAAGATACGGACTCTGTTTACTTACTTGTTAGACACGTATGGCATGGGGCAGGCGCAGATGAGACAGTCGTGGGGCGTGCCCAGCGTCGCGTCGCCATGGTAACCGGGAACGCATTGCTCGCAGTGGTCACCCATCGTGTTGTCAGTGCACTCCTGCGTAGTAACAACCATATTTTTAACCGACTTCAAAAAGGAGGAGGTTCTCAAGTCGGTTGTATGACAATTCGGTTGCATGTACAATTTTTTTTAATTTGTCTGTGACGCCACTGGGTATTTGACGCTGCACTTTTTGGTACATGCGTGGAGATATTGTGAAAGAAAAATGTTTTGTATCTCATACTAATAAGACATAATATCTAGGGACATTCGAATTGCGTAAGTTTGGGTAACTAGTTCTAATTTTAAAACAGATTTAAAAAGGATACAGAGGGACTCGTTATGTGAAGGGTTTCTGTGTGTGTGCGTTGCGTGCCATGTTCAAGATTCATTCGTCTACAAGCTCCATTAAGGTTCTGGCATCAACTATTCCCAGCAAATTGAATATTGATTTTCGTACGTTCTTAAACTCAGACATATAGGAAACCGCGTTTTTGCTTACGCGACTGGTATGTGGTGCCGATTTCGATTCCCAGGACTAACAAAGTTGTACTAGGAGTATTATTACTAGGAGTTTAGTATTAAGTAGCAGGTCAGAGTTATTGCATCTCGTGTCTTTTTTGTCGATTGGTCTGTACCACTCCGCTCCGCCGGTCAGTCAGTTTCAGTGAAAACGCAGCCTGAGGCGGGCCTAGATGCGCATCCTGCACGGCTAAATGTTCTATGTGGGTGTAAAAATGTACAGTGCACTTCAGCCTAAATCTTCATAGAACAGCCGTGATGATACTCACCAAACAAACTCCAGTGTTGACGTCGCACTCCCTCGAGTGTCCGTTGCACTGGCAAGGCACGCAGAATCCTGAGCTAAGCCGGTAGTATCCTTCTGCGCACTGCTCGCAAGACAGGCCTCGGTACGCCTTGGGACACTGGCATTCTTCGACCGACGAGGCTCGCCTCGCGGGGTCCGTCTCCTGGTACTCATCCAGCCCAATGTCTAGGGTTACGTCGATCAGGCTACACAACAAATTTGGATAAAGTCAGGTCTCTAGCACTTTTTTCTGGCATTTAAACTACTAGGAGTTTTAGGGTACATTTGACTGTATAATTCTCTTTGTGGCTATGCTGGTATGACTTGGGTGTTGCCAACAAATGTAAAAGGTCAGAATATGTGAGTGAATGATCATGAAATGGAAGGGCGGGCATTGGATCTCGATGAGGGCATCGAATAGAATCACCGATTTTAGGTTACTTAGATCGGTCGAGAGGAGTAACCTACTTTGCTCATACAGAGTTGCCAGGGTCTGATGATGAAGCTAGAAGTTGGGCATTGAAATTTAATGAGGAAATCGAGTAGAGGTTAATTTTAGCCCTTAAGTAACATATAGTTACCAGGATCAGCTTTTTAAAACTGATAATGTTTTACTTTTTAGGCAACAGCTAGCTACTCATATGAATATAAAATCCATGATTCAGATACACACATTCGTGTTCATTCGCCAAGTCCCTACCGGGATTCAAAACCGTGCTCTCGGTAGAGAAAAAACGGCTCACTACCAATTAACAGGGCCCCAAGTGTGCTAACACAATCAATTCATAATCGAACAGCAATCGCATAGTAACTGTCACTTTTGACAGATACCCCATACAATATCTGTCAAAAGTGACAGTTGCTGCTGTTGCTGTCACTTTTGACAGGTGCTGCGGTTGCTGTTCGATTATTAAACGATTGTGTTAGCAGACTTGGGGCCCTGTGTCAATGTTAGCCTCGTTCCGTTACCTCGTCTCCACTGACTCATCGAAGTACGTAGCCCTGATGTAGATGCTGGTGACGTTGACGATGGTATTCATGAACTGCTCGCGGGTGGCGGGCGCGCCGTCCACGTTGGAGAACTCGTCCTCGGTGATCCGCACCGCGTGCGTCCATAGCGCCCGGGAGGGCGGCTGCTCTATGCTGTTGTGGACTAGGTACCTGCGAAAGGAATGCTTATTTATAGTTAGTCGTTTGCCTTTTTCGTTACTAAAGCTGCTTTTGCATGTTAGCCTAATACTTACTAGGTATCTATAGTTAATCTCACTAATATTATAAATGTGAAAGTTTGGATGGATATTTGTTACTCAATCACGCCAGAACGGCTGAAGGGATCTGGATGAAATTTGGCACAGAGATAGATTATAGTCTGGAATAGCACATAGGCTACTTTTTATTCTGGTAAAATGTATGGTTCCCGTGGGATAGATTTGTTTTAATTTCATATCTTTTAATCGCGGGTAACACCGCAGGGCGCAACTAGTAGTTTTATATGAACACATACCCATCAGATCCTCCGATGATGACGTCAGCGGCAGCAATAGCGCGTCCATTGCTACCCGTCTCGTAGTAGATGGAGTAAGTCAGGTAGCCCCCGTACGATGTAAGCCGCTTACCTGTGTTTGAAGGGAAATCAACACATATCAACATATCATGGCTGCATGATTTTTTTGCTCTGCAGCTGTCCTATGGCTCCATTGTGCGTGTTGTATATATGTTACGTTCTCCGAATACTCTTATAGCGCGTTTCAGGATTGTACGGAGAATCGTCATTTGTTCTGAATGTCCGTTTGCAGTGCCATCTGTGTATCTTGTGGCGAGATTGAAGAGGTCGCTGCACTATTATTGGTTTAGACATAATTTGTAGACGTCTGAATTATTGTGAATTTAAAATAAGTAGGTTACCTTCCTACTTATTTTCGGACGATCTCAACTGAGAAGAGAGATGGTTAGTACTGACCTAGGTAATACTCTGGAGCCGCGAAGTACAGGACCTGCTGGCTGCCGCCATCCAGCATCAAGTCCGCAGAGATGGTGGTCTCGTTCACGAGGAACGGCATCAGGTTGTAAGGGTAGATGGTCAGGGTGCGGCCGGCTTCCACAGTCACCAGATACCAGTCACTCATCACACTGATCTGGATTAACAGTTCCATTTAAAAATACTACTAGTTCACGAATTCACGCGTATCAAATGCGTAAATATTAACAGTCAAATGTCAACTAAATAATGCAATACTTTATTGTTACCATTGCTTTACGGTACCCAACGAAGCTGAAGTGGAGTCACTACCGACTGCGCTAAACAGGCCGTCAGGTCTACGAGAATTGATGAGAACGTAGAGCTAGACCTCAAAGAATATGCGGTAGGTAGGGTTTTTTATAACATTAGATATACTCACCGTCGCCCACGGCAAGTAGGAACTGCTACACCTGGTGGTCTTCCCGAAGCAGTAGCACTTGGTGCAGCCCTCGGGGTTGCTGGCTTGCAAGTTAAAGTACTCATCTCTGCAGGTATCGCACGCCTGTACAACAAAACAACTTATAAGTAAGTGGTCCCCAAGTACAAAGCTGTTTAACACCTGGTGAGGACACTTGCATGCTAGAGACAATGTAACTAGTTTAAAGACGTCGGAAGTTCGCCAATGATGTTGTTGATGTCATCTAATGCTTGGAAGAGCTGGTACGAGCCTCGAGCTAAGGCTCCGCCAATTCGTCTATACAAATAAATAAAATTCGAGTGTCTGTTTATAATATTAAAATAACCGCTTTTTAATGTATACACGGTACTTATACAAAAAAAAACAATTTTTGTCTGTATGTCTGTCTGTCTGTCTATTCCGGCTAATCTCTGAAATGGCTGGACCGATTTTGACGGGACTTTCACTGGCAGATAGCTGATGTAATAAGGAGTAACATAGGCTACTTTTATTTTAGAAAAGCTTTTTTGTTAAATACCACGCGGACGAAGTCGCGGGTAACAGCTAGTATTGCATAAATGCGGTGAGTTATGGTTGGAACTTCCATCGTATCGCAGTGAGTCTGCATAGAAAATGACAACAGGCAGGGCAGGGCTTGACCTAATTTTTTGCACTTTTTAAGGAGGTTTTTTGACGACTTGGAAACGAAGATTGTTTTTAGAATACCAGTCGTCCTTTCCAAACGGACTAATGCCGATTCGTTGCTTCATACCTGTCCGGTGACGTATTTCTTGCAGAAGCACTGAGCGGTGTTCTGGTCGCAGACGTCGTCCGTGGTACCGTCGCGGTCACAGGTGCACTGCAGGCAGTCCGGGAACGCGTAGTGGCCGGGCACGCAGTGGTCGCAAGTACGACCGATCACATTCTCGCGACAACTGTACAAAGGGTTTCATTTAAGTGTGCGTGTGGCACTACTGGATGAAGGTAGGAGACATGACGGCGCGTTACATGGGGAGGGGGGGGGGGGGGGGTCAAAATTCTCCAAAAATTGCGTTACGTAATACTTAAACGCTCCCTAGTGTGTCAGCCTTCAGATTTTCCGTAATGGGACTCATAGATCTTTACAGCAAAATTGGTGGTCCGACCGACCGAGCATATCGAGTAAAGAAACTCACGCGCAGTTCCCAAGGTCGGCTTCGCACTGCAACTGGTTGTCGACGACGCCGAGCGGGTTGCAGTTGCACTCGTCGCAGCCGCGTTGTACGTCGAAGTTGAACGTGAACGGCTTACACTGGTCGCAGTTCTCGCCCTGAACGTTCTTCGGGCAGATGCACATCCCTAGAGCAGACTTTGTATTGTTATAAAGCTACAAATTATAGGAAATTAAAAATGAGATCTCTGAAATGCAGGGAGGTAATTTAACAATAAATAAAATATATAAGTAGTTGTAGCCAACGGGTGAGCGTGAGCAGAAAATAAAACGCTTGAGTGGACTGTAAATTATAATATTTGACCAAAAACACAACAGCTCTCAGCACGGTAATAGGCGGGAGACCACAAAACAAAAAACAAAAGAAAAGGCGCGGGAAAACAAAATCAAACGAAAATATTTATATTTTTAAAACAATTGACAGACGTCAAGTTATATGTGACATTTCACCAAAGAGTTTTAAACTCATTTTCGGAAACTTACTTAAACTATAACAATATATTTTAGCGTCGCTAACAGTAGGTACTTAGAGCTTCTACACATACGCGAACGCGCGTTTTTGGTCAGACGCGCTTTTCAGTTTGTGGTTAGAATGCTCGTAGCGGGGGCATCAGGAGCGGCTTGAAGATACATGCGCTGTCACCTCGCACTGCTCCATCTCAGATCAGAACTGAACCAGTGTACACGCCGTACGAACGCTCGCGAACGCTGTGCTCGGCGTGCTTTGTGTAAGTTACGAACGCAACTCTAAACACCCAGTGTGTTACCCTACTTAAGAGGCAATCAGTGAAATTGGTTTCGTTGGACTTCTCCCAAACATACCGTTATCATCGCAAATCGCAGTTGATGGGCAGTGGCATGGCCTGCAGTTGGGGAAACCGTAGTAGCCGGTGCGGCAGGTGCTGCACGACCTGCCGATCACGTTCGGCTTGCAGGGGCACTGCCCGCCGAAGGTGTTGCACTCCAGCTCCGTGGAGCCCATGAAGTCGCAGAAGCAGGCCAGGGCCCCGCTGTTGTACTCGGCCGTGATGGAATACATGGCTTCCCGGCAGAATCCTGGTGGGGAGGAAATTTATTAGTGGCGAGTGCCAGGCTCGAAGGTCTGCGCGAAAGTCTGAATATGGCTTATGGTGTTAACACTTTAGTCGCACGTATGACATCAGAATGTTAGGGAGTGTTGCTACAGACATGGAGCCTCAAGCTGCTAGATTTTGGTTCCTTTAGAACAGCTTCGTTCGCTTTGAAGCTGCAGCTTGCAGCTCTACTGGTGTGTCAAAGTACTTAGCTGTTTCGGAACTGACCTGTGTCGTTAGGGTTGATGTAATAGTTGTTGTTGGCGCATTTCTCGATGAACTCGCGCGTGTAGTCGATCATGTTGGCTTCAATGAGAGCAGAGTTCACGAAGTCCGGAGACTCGATCACCAGCAGATAGTCCAACCATACGCCATTGCTGCTGTTACCCTGTTGTAGGAGTATAATATATATAATTGTCTCAACACGTATATTTCTGTCCCGAGAATTATCCAATAACCAGAACAATTTTTTCAATTTTCCGTCCCAAAAGTACTGATATGGACTAAAGAAAAAAAAATATGCCACGTCAGTATTTTTTTCTAATTAATGCTATATATACACAGTTCAGTTACATACATGTAATAGTATGGTGATATCCTGCTGCAATGTTAAAAGAAAAGTCTAAGTAATAGGAATCTTCACTATTCCTGAGTGCTATGTTTCATCCAGGTCCATAGACTATAGACAGTCCATAGTTTTTTTTTTGGATTTTCAAGAATAAAGCATCATCTCCTCACATAGAAATTGATAGTGAAGTTCTCGTTGACTGGAAACTGATTCCTGCCTCCTGCCAGCGTGAGCAGCGACCGGCAGCCGGAGTTGGAAGGGCAGTGCTGCACCGGCAGTGAGGCCACGTACTGCTGATCGTCGATTATTATCACTGCACCCACGCTGCTCTCTACAGGGTGAAAATATTAAATATTAAAAAAAAACTTGACAACGTCACAGTTCAAGTCAGTTTATAAATATAAATGCGCTAAAGAAGCTAAGGCTGAATATACGCTTTCTGTATCACGCTGTACATAAGCGTGACGCACTAACATGTGATATTATCTAACAAACTAGTATAAGGCCAACTTAGTTTGACCGGTCCTTAATAAAAAGATTCCTACATAACTTGGTATTGCTTGGGTTCAGTTAATTTTTATTATATCGCTATTTGATTCAACGAACCATTGGTTTTAATAAGATAATGAATATACAAACAAATGTGGGCAACACTTGGCAAATGTTTACTAAATTATATTCCTTTACTAGCTGTTACCGCCTCAGAATCAAATGCATAAGAAAATTAACTATCTTTTGAATATATTTTTTTCCCCCATGTTTTAATAGTTATTCTGCTTTTCGGGGCGGGGACAAATTCAAATTAAATTCAAATTCAATTCATTCAAAATTCATTAAAATCATAGATCACAAAAATCAGCCCAGCCGTTCTTGAGTTATAAATGGTGTAACCAACATGCCTATACTTACGCGGGTGTTTTGGTTGGTAATAGTGAATGAGGAACATGTAGTCCCCAGGCTTTGGCACCCTCGACTGTATTTGCAGGAGTTCCGTGTTCGGAGCCACGTAGACCACAGCGGTCGAGTTGTCCAATATCGGTGGGCGAGTGTCGCGGTCCCCACCAGTTCCTGTCTCGATCTCCACCTGGTGGAAGAAGGGGGGAGACTGAACTTCCTCATTTATAGTCCTAAACTAAGAAACCCTTGCATTATTATGGGGGTGATCCCAGTAACACTCAGACCAAGAGTGGATCTAGGATGTCGTTAGGCCCGCCTAACGACATCCTGAATCCGGGGGGCATTTTTTGTGTTATCTACCCTTCAGAAAAAAAAAATTGGTATCAATAAAGTACTTCAGTCGTGAGTCAGGGGGGGCGGGGGGGTATTGCACCCATTGCCCCCCAGCATACAACCCTGATTTCTGAAATTTGACTAGACTTGAATCAACCTGCAAACACCCAGCGCACGGCGCTGGGCATATAATAATCGTTTTACAAATAGCATAAGCCAAAAAGGTGTTGACCCAAATTACCTTCTTAGAATCGATAGCAGCGGAGAAGACAGCAGGTTCACACTTCCCATCCCTCCTCAAGCAGTATGGCCGAGGAGTTATGTAGTCCAGATGCCACCGCGCTTCAGGGATCGCCATGATGGACTTGATGCCCACCGGGGTGTCGGCATCACCCTTAGAATGTAAACAAAAACCTTTGATATCTTGATCTCTGAAACCGATGGACCTAACAGTAGGTCTTAGAAACGATACCAGAATGATTATATAATAATATTACCAGCCCTTTTAATGTCCCACTGTTGGGCACGGGGCTCCCCTCAATGCGAGGGCATTAGGCCATAGTCCACCACGCTGGCCCAGCGCGGGTTGGCGGACTTCACACGTCTTTCGAGGGGTTCTCTCAGACATGCAGGTTTCCTCGCGATGTTTTCTTTCACCGTTTAGCAAGTGATAATCATGGTGGTTGAAAATGAGATTCGCACATGAAATCCAAAAATCTCAGAGGTGCGAGCCGGGGTTTGAACCTCCGATTGTCGTTATCGAGGTAAGCGTTCTACCAACTTGGCTATCACTGCCTTTTTTAAAATTAAAATATTAATGATAATATTATGAAAAAAAAAATCATGTAAATTACATGAAAAATATAAATGTGGCTAGTTCTCGCGGGCGGTAGATAATGAAAAAAAAAATACACCCGAATTGAGAACCTCCTCCTTTTTGAAGTCGGTTAAAAACAGGTTATTTCGCTGTAAAACGTTGTGGGATTTCATGTAGAGCCAAGTATTTCATTCTGATTGCCTTTGACTCTCCATTCCCTCTATCATACTCAATGATATCACACATATTTCACTTAATAAATCGACGAATGCGACCTGCAATCAATCAGTTTTATAACTTGTTTCTTGTTTGTATACATGTTGTTGACAAACAATAAGTCCAATAAAATTGCAGTAGCTGCAAAATCTATTTACGTAGGCAGTTCTGCGACAGACTGCAACTACTTAGATTAGAATGTTCGAGAAGGTAGAGATCCTGAAAGGAACTATAAATAGATCTGACTGCGCAATCTATGTGATTACCTGATAAAACGCAATAATGACACGAACGAAAAACACTTTAAAATTTGTTACCGCAGCGCAACCCATGTAAGAAATATACGCACAATTAATGGGTTGGTCAGTATCCTTTTTAAAAGTACATACTTACAATTTATCTTTCGCTAAATCCTAGCTCGTCTGTCGTCGCACTGTCTCGAACGCAAGGTTGCAAGTGATGTATCGCCCTTCGCAACGGCATGTACTTTTTGTGTCTACATAGAGCGTGATAAAATCTGCGCGCGTCGAGTTGGGATGAAGCCTCCCAAAGGCCTTAAGGACCATGGTGATGTAAGCACCATATTTATCACTAATTTTCGTGCAGTCTGATCTCCAACGTTCAATATTCACGATAGACGTAAGCATGATATGTAGGTACTAGTACACTGCGTAGTAAGATTGGACGTCGCAAAGATTATAGCCGGTTATGTATAGACAATCTGTTTGCCCGAGGTGCAATAGTCCAAGTTGTAACAGGTTTCCTTCCATATTGATAGAAAGTTACAAGCATTTTTACAATAGAATTGCAAATGCATATTACCTATGTGATATCATCGTTACATCTATAAATTCAGGGGTTAATGTACCTATTTCTACAGATCACTATTCAAGACTAGTCGTTCAGCCGAATACTCAAATTGGAATTCCGCATATTTATATACTTCATAAAAAAAATGATGCACATATATAATTACAATAATAATATCGCCAGTAAAACACACCAACTATACGGAACCCAAACTAAACAACGCTTGTATTATGGGTACCAATCTACGACTCGTATACAAACATTCGTGCTCATTACACAAAGTTAACCCCTACCGTGATTTGAACCCGGGACCCCAGGGTTCAGAAAACTTAAAGTATCAGCTTCATAAGCCACTCACCGTTAAATAAACAATATTCTCAGCATCCTGCACATTGAACACGTGTATCTTTGACGTCTCATCCACCACGGCCTGTCTGCACGGCGCTGTGTACGGACACTCGCTGAGATTAACGATAGCATCCACCACAGGCCCATCTCCGGACTGGAACCGGACTGTGACCGGTCTGCGGACTGCTGATGAGTAGGTTTCATTATGTGGTTCTGTGTCTATGGTGTTGTAGGTAGGGTTTAGGGGTGTGACGTATTCAACGATGATTATGTAGGCCCCTGGAGGGTCGATGTTCATCCTGTACTGGAGCTCGCTGCTACTCAAGATTGGGATGCTGTTGGTTTCAGCTTGAAGCTCCTTGAGTTGCTGTTAAAAAATATAAAAAGTTGAAAAAAAAATTATTGGGCACATACTATTATAAAATGAAAAACAGATGTAATAAATAAATAATATTAGCCATTTCAAATGTCTCACTGTTGGGCACGGGCCTCCCCTCAATAGGCCATTATCCACACAACAGATAACACATTCATTAATAATACCACATCAATATTACCAGACGAACACACCAACTGTACGTTCCCAAACTAAGCAACACGTGAATTTTATATGCAGTACTATGTACTGGGGAAGATTTACATATCAAACAACAACATATCTAAGTAATAAAACTATCAAAGTATGGAAACACCGTTGGCAGAATTGGTGCCCAGTGAAAATTGTCTGGCCCCAGATAAAAAAGGCGTTATAATAGAACCTGAGCTTTGGGCCGGAAAGCGAAATAGAGTTGTTAAATGTGACACTGAGAACGCTACCGAAAATTTGGAATCAATTTACCTGGACATCATCAATGTAGTCGTTGGCCCCTGACACCAGGTTGTTGAAGTCAGCGATGGAGCCGCCCTCCACGCTGGGGTACGCGAAGTGGCGGCACAGATTCCTATCTCCCACCACGCACGGCTTATCCACCAGCTTTGTGAGCACCGTGGCCTCGTAGTACGCTTCGGGAATCAGCACAAAGTAATCCTGGAAGAATGATATCCATTAGAATTAGGTTAAATTGAACTTTAGAATGCAATAATATAGTTTAATTTTAAATCACATTGTATGGATTGATGGTGATATTATTTTAGTCGACTCGAATTGACAATGTCAAGAAGGATACTATGTCATGGACTTGGAATGATCCCACAAAATCCAAATCAGAGAAATTCCTTGACATACTATGATGGCTTTCCTTCGCTGGCACATGCACTGGCCAGGGTTGAGAGCGCCCTTAACAGCACCACAGGCAACACGTTGGGTAGTGCAAAGACTTATGTAACTATCGGCTGTTGCCCACTCACGGCACGGCCCAAATCAAGGTTGTTACCCAATGATGCCCTTAAGCTAGTTGCCCTCTCTTGCCCGTCTGGGTCAAGCGCACTCTGCCCTCACCCTCACTCTTCAAGCTGTTCAGAGCCATCAATGTACTCTTCAAAAAAGGCCTGCAGTAGAGCCCAACATGTCCCAAACACCAGAGTCACTCACAATCATAATTTCCTTTGGAGTCTTGATGGTGATCATCCAATTTCCAGGGTTCATGACAAAGGGCGCTGGGGCTGCGCCCTTATCACCGTACACTGTCACCAGCTGCGGCTGAACGGTTGTGCGGAGCGCCACGTTGAACCTGCCGGAGATAATTTACTAATGAGTCAATATCCCACTAATATTATAAATGTGAAAGTTTGGATGGATGGATGGATGTTTGTTACTCAATCACACCAGAACGGATGAATGGATCTGGATGAAATTTGGTACAGAGATAGATTATAGTCTTGAATAACACATAGGCTATGGTTCCCGTGGGATAGATGTGGTTTAATTTCTCATAGAGCAGAGGATCGACATGATTTACAGAAAAGGAAAAGGATATACTTTTTAATCGCGGGTAGCGGGTCGACAAAGACTTGCAAGTAATACTTTCTTAGGTTACGGCCGTACCTTTTCAGGGGACATGGGGCTTCTGCCTTGGGAACTAGTTCAGGGGACTCTAGCTCAGCTAGCTTGAAACATGCACAACCGAGTCCAAAATCTTTATGTAGGTAACAGATGGCAGCTATTTGATTTGGGAGCAAAATGTAGGTACATGCCTTGATCCCTACATATGAATCATTTGAAGATTCGCTATTAACTCTGCCTCATTGGTCTAGTAATCTGTACCCAAACTATTATTTTTATTTATTTCTTGGTAATCACAATAGTCACAAACCTGGATCAGAAATAAATTTATTTCATCCCAAACTAGGTACTTATGCTAGTTCTTACTCATAAAAAATATCTTACCCAATATGTAAAATACCATTCTGCGCTTGACTGACGACTGTACATTCAGAGCAAGTCTTCAATATAATCAACTCACTTCTGTTGCGTGTCCACGAAGTTCTCCGGTGTGATGATGATGGTCGCAGTGACCGGGTCGCGCAGCGGGTTCGCGTACTTGAGCACCATGCGGTACAGCGAGGACTTGGGGATCATCACCCTGTTCGTCACCTGATTCTGTAAGCACACACCTTGCATAAAGAAACGATAATATGCGTTGATATAACAATTGGTTTGGTTCCATTATAAGAGGGAGTAAGGCTATTTATAGAGCCCGGTATAATACCAATAATACCAGGCATATTCTTCTTTAATGCGAGAGGAATTCGGTCCATTTTCCACCACACCCGTGCGGGCTGGAGAACTACACACGTCTTCTGAAGGCCATGCAGGTTTTCTCATGATAGAAGCCTTCACCGTACAGAGGTAATCTTTGTTAAGATATATATATAGAGAGAGAGAGAATCTGAGAGGTCCGTGCTGAGTTTGAACCGACACGCCTTATTTTCAAAGCGGGAATGAATAAAATTACAATACTAACTTGCAACATGGAGAACACGACGTATCCCTTCCATGAGTATCCAGGGAACACCTCCTCAGAGTTCCTGTATCTGACGGGGCCAGATTGCGTGTAGCCCTCCTCGACCTCGTATTGGAACTGGTGGAGGGTCGGGAAGTAGTGGGCTCGGATGGGGCGATCGCAGCGCCGCCCCTCCACGCGCGAGTGGCAGCGGCACTGACCGGTGGTCTTGTCACAATTATTGTCAATGGAACCGCCAATGTCACAGTCACATTCTGGGTGAAAACAAAATCCATACTTCTTATCCTTTCTTATTAATATTTTTTTAAAACAATAATGGGCTATTAGTCTTTGTTAACAAAAACTATCTTAAATAGTCATTAGTTTAATATGATGATGTTGACGTATAAATAAAGCACAATAGATTCGGGTTATTTTCGCAACATATGCTCACCGGTACATCCAAAGACATTGTTCGAGTTGAGCTTGTAGAACCCATCCTGACATTGGTCGCACTGGCGGTCGCCGACGTGCAGCTTGCACGTGCACTGTCCGGAGCGCGTGTCGCAGGCGCCCAGCCCGCCCAGGGTCCCCGCCAGGTAGCAGTTGCAATCTGTAACAAACCTCATTAGTAGACATTGCTATTCATCATGATTATATTACGAAGACGCTGGTACTGATACAATCTCCAGGCCTTGGCGCTGGGCAGCAGAGGCGCCGCCAGCCCTTGGGGGCGCGGGCCGAGGATCCAGACATGATTGTACTCAGCTCAAGCTGGGGCAGCTTGAGCCGTGGGCTAGCGATAAAAGATGGAGTGGGCAAATCTTTACACTGGAGTTTTAAAAAGAGAACGTGGCTGTCCTCCAAAAGGATGGCACGTTTACATCGTTGTGGACATGGCCAACATTGGGCTCGGCCCACACCACAGACAGGAATGGAGGAGGCTTACGTCCAATGACGGACGTCTTTCGATTTTACATTGATGCTTCGAATACAGCATCCAACCCATGCAGAAATTGTTTAGCTGTTCTTGCCTGTTATTTGTTAATAAAGCTGAAATTTCAATACCTTCGCATCCGTATGGATTGTACTCCTGCAAGTTCCAGAAGAGCGGCTTGCAGTCGTTGCAAATGCGACCCTGCACGCGATCTTTGCACTGGCATAGCTCTCCAGCCGGCACCGAACCGCAACCTAGCGTGACATAATTGAAAAGTAAATTAAAATAAGATTCATCTTCACTACTGACACGATCAAATATCAGAATCAGATATCATTTTTAGCGGAAATGGCGGGTGGTATGACAGTCGGCTACTGTCGTCTTCTTGTATACATGTTACGTTCTGAGAAATCTTTGATAGTGCGTTGTAGGATTATATAGAGAATCGTCATTTGTTCCGGACTTCATACGCAACGCCATCTCTGTATTGACGTGGTGAAATGTTTCTTGTGGCGAAGATTTTAACAGGTTGCCATTGGCCGTGTAGTCACTCACCCGCAAAGGTCGCGATCACTCCCCGAGGGTCGCAGTTGCACTCCTCACACGCCGGGTAGTTGTAGAACTGCTCCTTGCAGCGATCGCACTTGGCGCTGTCGAAGTTGGTCTTACAGTGGCACTGCCCGTTGTCGTCGCACGTCGACCCAATCGAGCCGGACACGTCACAGTTGCAAGCTGAGCAGAAATATAAGTAACTACCTTGCTGCCCACGGTTTTAATTTAATTTAATGTGTTAAGTAGGTACTGCTTCGGTGCCGGGGCGCCACAGTAGTATGCCATGTGCGATCCTGTGGCGCCCCACTCAAAGGTGGTGAAGGCGGCCCGTGGGGTTTTAGCCGGTAAGAGTCCGGCATAACCACACCGTCACCCCCGCGGCGGTGTGGTATCCATGAGGATTTCCCCACGTAAAAAAAAGGTACTGCTTCGGTATTATTCCTTATTATGGTGGCTGTGGTCAGCGTGCTCACATGGCGTTGATGGTTCTGGGAATGTACTTATACCTGCTTTTATGACCTAAGTACCTGCATGATTAAAAATATCTATAGTGGCAATCTGTTGAGATTAAACGACGAATTAAAATTTAAAATAAAAAATGTCGTTCCTGTGGCGCATGATCTAGTCTGATTGGAGCCAGGTAATGTTCCCCGTTCCCCCTCTAAAATGCGTCTAGACTAGCCTTTCCCAAAGTGGGCGATAACGCCCCCTTGTGGGCGCTGCAGGCCTAAAGGGGGGCGGTAAGAGACCCAGGAAAAAATGGGGGCGTTGTGTAGAGGCTTACAATAATTAATTTAATTTGAAGTTATAGTGGTTTTTAAGTAGGTGAAAAAATGGGGGCGCTAAAAAATAATTCAATCTCAAAGTGGGCAGTAGACAAAATAAGTTTGGGAACCCCTGGTCTACACGTTTGCGATCTCGCTGTCACAGCCCAATGCTGCCATCTTTCGCTACCCCCCAATAGTAAAAATGAGCAAGAACAATGCTTTAAGTTGTGTGTTAAAATTTGCAACATCGAATTTCAAACCTAGTTCCACAATGTTAAGCTTGCTATTACAAAGAGAAGAATACTCACACAGACATTCCGGGTACTTGTAATACCCGGGGGAGCACTGATCGCACTGCTTCCCCCCGAAGTTGGTGAGGCAATTGCATTTGCCACCGGCAGAACAGCTGGTGGATGTGGAGCCGGTTGGGTCACAGTTGCATGGCACGCACTGACGCTCGCGGCCCCTCACTTCCATGTAGTACCTGTGAATCACAATATTTTTAATTCACGTAGACCATTATGTCAAAGTCAAAGTCAAATCATTTATTTCATATAGGCCTACGGGGGCGCTCACAAATTGTCATTACATTTTGTTTTTCTTAACTCTACAACCAGATCGGAAGGCGACCTCAACTGAGAAGATCCGGCAAGAAACTCAGCGGGATTTTCTTTTTTCTTTTTTTTTGTATATATGTACAGTCCTTATCGTCAAAAGCTACAAAAATATTATGCTACTGCTTTACCACCCTTTCGGAATGTTGTTCCTATGGAGAAGAACGGGCAAGAAACTCCATGGTCCTGCTCCATGCTCTTTTTTAAAAAAGATCTTTTACATTTTTGAGCTGTGCATTGTTATAGGTATGTGAGAACAATGTAGGAACGGCTAATCAGACTTTAGCAGCAGGTCAAAAAAACAAAAAGTACTAACTAAGTATAAAATTACAGTTAATAGCTACATGGTTCCCACATTTACAAATTACTTATGTAAATGAAAATTGTGCAGTGGGGATGTGAGACATGTCATCAGACGGAGCCCTAGACGGCATCCTTGCAGTAAAGACTAGTTTGGCTAAACTGTCACGTGACAATTGCAAGCAATTATGAGTTTATTGTGTTTGGGACTTAGTGCCAAAGTTGAGTGAACAGTTTGAGGCACGTTGGCGACTCGAAAGAAATTTAGATGTCTGGGGGTTTTTTTTATAAATTTGGGAGTCAAATCTAGGTCTCGCGAGTTGCTTTTGTGTTGCCTGATTAAGCTAATCTATGATAAGCGATACAGCGCGACGATAATGCGGTATGTTTGATAATGAATGTGTATTAGGTAAATTGAATGTTAATTTTGCGTCATTCAGGAATAAATGAGAAACTGGAGTTAATTCATTTGAGCGGTGCTCGACGCTTATGTTTATTTATTGAATTTAAAATGTAAAACTTTTTCATATTTTTAGTTTAACTTCAATTTAGCATGTGTAGGATGTGAATGCATATGAATAAGTGACTTCATTCTTACCCAGAGATGCATTGGTCGCATCGAGCCCCACCAAAGCCCACTTTACAGATACACTGCCCACTGACGTCGTCGCAAATGCTCGGTTCCGTGCCGCTGGTGTCACAGTTGCAGTCTGATGAAGAAGATCATCTGCTTATAGTTTATCCAACAACTAAATAATTATTTTTTTTGAACTTGGACATTATGGGGAAATCCCTATACACAGGAGACTAACTTCCACCCGCTGCTCCACCTGCAGTAACTCGACGAAACATAGCCTATAGCAGGAATAATGTAGCTTCTTAATATTATTATTTTTTTGGGTCGCATCAATAGATCCGGAGACTACGCCCTACACGAAACTCACAAACTAACAGACTTGAAGTATATCTTTATAATATTAGTATAGAAATAAAAGGCAGATACGGAAAAACTATCTTAGGAACCATTAAATGATTGGTTGTGAAAAAAATTATGGCATATTAAAATATTTAGTCACGCATGGGTTGTTCATAAAAATAAATAAAATTGACCCATTTTATAAATGCGGATTACTTAGTACATATATATATATATATAGTTCGTGAAGCTCGTTTCAATGTATCGTAAGAAAAAACTCAAAGCAAAATTGGTCAAAATATAATTCATATTTTTTTCTGTAGATGTGGATGCAATTACGACTGATGGAATATGTATAAGATGTAACAATATTTTAAGAGGTCCATCATAGCCTATAATGGTTATATTCCTGTAGAAAACTATCATACTAACTACAATTAAAAAAATAGCATTACATACTAAGTGCGCGGTGAAACGGTACTGGCTTGCTTTCTCAGAGAAAAAACACAGACACTATTTACGCATGTATAATGTACATAAACGTGATCGTTATGACGAACTTGTTAACTACTTAAAATATTTTCCTCTATTTTTGTTACACCTTGTATATACACGTTATCTGATCGTAGATACTCACGCTTGCAATTAGGGTATTGATAGTAGCCAGCCTCGCATTGGTTGCACGTGCGTCCACTATACTTGCTCTTACACGTGCAGTTACCGCTGTCCTTGTCGCACACAGGCGAGCCCGAGCCCACAGTGTTGCACTCGCAGTCTGTGAAAAACGATAATGTTATAATGTAGGTATAGTCCTCTCACCGGAGATAGACCAGGCGCAGGATCGACTGTCCGAGTCACTA
Source organism: Pheosia gnoma (assembly GCA_905404115.1). Classification (NCBI taxonomy): domain Eukaryota; kingdom Metazoa; phylum Arthropoda; class Insecta; order Lepidoptera; family Notodontidae; genus Pheosia; species Pheosia gnoma. The sequence continues at coordinate 9,485,784 of FR989898.1, forward strand.
GCAAGTGATGATCATCGTTGAAAATTAGATGGATGGAGAGTCTAGATCAGCCTTTCCGAAAGTGAGCGATAACGCCCCCTTCTGGGGGCTGCAGGCCTATAGGGGGGCGGTAAGAGACCCAGAAAAAAAATGGGGGCGCTAAAAATAATTCATTCTCAAAGAGGGCAGTAGACAAAATAAGTTTGGGAGCCCCTGGTCTAGATAATACTCGTAATATGCTGAGTGAAATTATATCAAAATAATAAAAGCTTATCAACTAATTTTGTGCCAGATGTGCCTACTCAGAGTTATTAAGAGTAGTACAGTTCGAGCGAGGGATAGTGTGTAGGTACATAATTATAAACCAAAACTGTCTCTAACAAGACCCGTAGTATGAGTGTTCAACGTATAGAACTACCGTTCGAGTGACCGATTATTTATAAAAAAAATACTCGTAAAGCTGCACGTGTCCGCATAAAATGTATGTATTCGATCACTTGATCAGTATTCGATGCTTTCGAAACTCGTACTAAGCCCCCAAAGCAGTGAGTGAGGGTACTTACTTTTACATTCAGGTGAATAGTAGCCGTCCGCGCATATTTCACAAGACTTCCCGGCGTAGTTGAATTTACAGGGGCACTGTGAAATAATACCATTATTTAATAGGCACAGGTACTTACTTATAAAATTAAATTCGTGAATTTATATACTATGATGCCAGGCACACATCAATCTAAAGTACGTAGAAGTCTAAAGTAAGTAGTCGAAGCCTTAAAGTTGCATTGCTTGAGCTAACACATTAATTGTCTCGTGTTCAACATTTAATTAAGGTAGCTACAATCTACTTCTTATTTTTTTTTAAAGTTGGCAATCGGTAAGTAATCCAAGTGGAGCCAAACATTTTTTGGAAAAAAAACACAATTGACAACTTTACTGTTCAACTTCCCGCTAAAAAGCCCGAAGCTACTTTTAAAAACGGCTTCAAATTTCAAGTTTTTTATAAATTATTTTTCAACATTTAAAATACTTTTTACTGATCATTTGTGTACCACGAACACTGACTACGAATGTGGCTATATTATCTTGTCAATGGCCGTATCCAAACTAACCGCGCATCCTCGCGAGAATGTCCAGACATGACCCACGATGACAATGAAGTCAAATCATTATTTTGGCATAGGGTATAAGCCTACTTAAAAATCATCATTTTGTTTTATTCCTCACTCAACAACGGGAACAGAACGCGACCTCAACCAAAAAGATCCTGCAATAAACCAAGAGGGCTTATTTTTTTTTTATCGGACTTAACGTTCATACCATTCCATCCATAGGCGTGCATTGTTCCCCATCAGTCCCGTTCAGGTTGCAGATGCAAGGCTTGCAGTCCGGGTAGTCGAAGTAGCCGTATGCGCAAGAGTCGCAGTTCGGTGGGTTGAACTCCTTGCGGCATTCGCAGCGGCCGGTCTCCTCCTCACAGTTACCGGTCGAGTAGTGGAGGTTGCACGCACAAGCTAAACAAAGTTACAATCACACTAATATTATAAATGTGAAAGTTTGGATGGATGGATGTTTGTTACTCAATCACGCCAGAACGGCTGAACGGATCTGGATGAAATTTGGCACAGATATAGATTATAGTCTGGAATAGCACAAAGGCTACTTTTTATGCCGGTAAAAAGGACATACTTTTTAACCGTGGGTAATACCGCGGGGCGTAGCTAGTAGCAATATAAAACACCAGAACGCCTGTAATCCCTGAACCTCAACAACATCCTGATTTCAATAGGCAAGATGGTTGAGTGCTAACACCGACTTGGGATCCAGTAATTAATATAATTAAATCCAAAACCAAGCGCACCATTGCAAGACCTCAAGGCACTGTGAGCACTTTCTGCGTAGATCGGACCGCGAACAACAACTAAATATGACGGTACCCCAGTTCAAACTATGACACTAGGACGTCAACCACCTCAGTCCTCCCGTGACCGTGGTTGCTGTAAAGCAGCCGAAATGTCGGGAACGTAAAAACATAAAAATGAACGTGATAAAATTCGTAAAATTAATTTTATTTCAATGATTATACAGGTTGGTTGAGAAATAGTATCTAGGTACTCATCCTTGAATATGTGTGAAGTCAAATTTTGACATGTCGACTTTAAAAAATATTTTTTGTTCCCAATTATATTACAAGCGTGATTGTTAGTGAACAATTATTTTATATAATTAACTTTCAAATGTTTACTTCACATAATGATAAATGCGCTAAAAGAAGGCTAGTATACGTTCTGTACCTCAAGCACAATCGTACCGTAATTACGTACCGATTCGGTACCGCAACGTCTTCCATTCCTCTCACACCACAGATTTTATAAATAAGTATGACAGAGACAGCATGTTTTTCACATGACGTTACGATTACATTGGAAGTTCCTGATGAAGCTACTGTTTCTGAATCATTCTTAAGATACTTACGCTGGCACACGTCAGTCTCATTCCAATATTTGCCATAAGGTCTATAGAAGGTGGGTGTGCATTTGTTGCAGTTGATGCCCTCGGTGTTGTGCTGGCAGTTCTTGCAGACCCCGCCCCCCTCGTACCGCCCGAAGATGTCCAGCGACTGCCTCTTCTGGTCCACTTCTGGGACGTACTCGCATTCAGTAGCGTGGTTGTGGCAGTTGCATGCTGCAAGAAGGGAAAAGGTTAAGGCACCAAGATTTTGGCACGCGGCGGTTTAATATCTAGGTGAAAGAGAGATGGAGGAGGAGAGGAAGGAAAAGAGTTGAGAGAACATAGACCAAATAGACGGAAAAAGTTAGCTAGCTGAGTTTCTTGCTGGATCTTTTTAGTTGACATCGCGAATGCAAAAGACGTCACTTTTGACAGATATTGTATGGGATATCTGTCAAAAGTGACAGTTACTATGCGGTTGCTGTTCGATTATGAATCGATTGCGTTAGCAGACTTGGGGCCCTGTACAGTAGGGAAGACTTACGTTCACAAACAAATCTATCCCAATGCTGGGAGATCCTCCACTTCTTCTGCTCGAAGCCAGGACAGCACTCAGCGCACTGGGGCCCGCAGGTGTTGTGTTGGCAGCGACAGACGAGGATGTTGGTGTTGGTTGCGGGGTCGGCGGGATCGCACGTGTCGGCGTGCCCGTTACACATGCAACGCCCGCCAATGCTGATGTCCTTTATACTGTAAAAGTACTGGCGGGGCAAACAGACCGGGGTTGAAATTTAAAATTATAACAAAAGTCCGGGTATAGCTCGTATAATACATTATAATAATAATAACACCAGAGGAACACACATATGGCCCTGAATTTTAGGTACCGTACAATGGACTGAGGGTGCACCCAGTATATAATACTAATATACTCGTAGATATTAAACACCTATGACTCGGTTTATAACATTCGTTCTCGTGACACAAAGTTTGTCCATCTCATGATTCGAACCCGGGGCCGTCAGCCAAGAAAGCAGGGTCACTACCAATTGTACTAATCAGGTCGTCAACGGACTCCTCTAAGATGTCAGTCGAGCAACTGTCTGTCACGAGTGTCGGGACCCCAATTAATATGCAACTCTCCGCGAAACGATGAAGTCTCATTCGAGTCAGTGTCAAAGTTATGCAAACTTACGAAGTTTTTGGAGAGTCCGCTATGCTGGTATTGGGCGACTTATTGCTTGGATTCCTTGTTAAATAATTTTTTGGAGGACACGTGGGTGGTGAAACCTAAGAGCCTCCATGCGATATTAATAAATTTTTTTATACCATCACAACCAAGCAAAGCCTGAAATAACTCTCTGTCTTGCTGGGCTACTCTGTCAACATTTTATAAATACACCATTACGCCTGTAATACCCGCAAGGGTAGGCAGTGAACACAGATTTCGCTAATGGTATTTGGTCCTACATAATATAATTCGGCGAGTATATTGGCATTATACCGAGCACACTCCTTTACAATATGAGGAGGATTGACGGCATAGTTTGCAGCGCCGGCAACACCAACAGTGTATCCTGAAAATCAACACTAATTTTGAAACTTACTCGTCTAGTAACCGTGGGATCCTGTCTTGCGACTGACATGAGATGTCCCAATAAATTCTTGGTTCTGAGCAGGCGCAGTCTCACGTTCGTAGCTCTGGTCCACTCTTGCAGCACTGAAGAGTTGAAGTAAGTGTTCGCCGATGGACGGTAGTTCAGCAAAGATATTGGAATCTGAAAGAATGAAAGTTCATTTTTGGGGGATTGAATTAGAAGCGATGGAATTATAAACGTAGCCTTACGTTAATAAATGTTTTGTTCTAGTGTGTTAAAATGTTTAAATTATATGTATTGTTATTATTAGCTATCGTCGGTAGGGACGGGCGAACAGAGTGGCTGCTCCAGGCGCCAGGTCCCAGGGGGCGCGTGCGTGAGCCTAATCAGACAAAGACTTAAGATGTTGTAGAGTTCTCCAATAGGTATATGAGGAACAAGCATGGGGGGCGCTGTACTTGGCTCTCGCTCCATCCTTAAACTTGCCTGGGCCGGCTCTGATCGTCGGTATTGTAACCAAAGACTACTAGGCGCCAATTCTAACTGAGACCGGTAAGGTCTAGAGTCTGAAGTTTACAAGCATGCAATTGTAGATAATAATTTAAAAAGCTTGAATTTCAAAATAGTTTACCCCGTCGCTATTGTTTCTTTTTAAATTGATGATTAAAAATAATTTAATTGAATGTCGACCTTATTTCACTTGTGAAATATAGAGCAAGAGTGTCGCTGCAGAGGCCAATTTTTAATACCTTAAAAAGGTTATATCCCATATGTTACTTCTCCTAGGTCCTAGACCGTAATCAGTTCATGCATACCTCTCCACCTTCGAGTGGGACGATCTTGGAGTACTCCGTGCTGCAGATCACAGAGTCGTCCTTGGTGATGGGCAGGAGACTCTCTTTACCGAAATAGCGTTCGCAATCCCTGGACAGACAATTATATCAAACACCAGACGTCCAGAAAAATAAACAGATTTTTTTTTCTACACCACAATGTTATATTCATGTATAAAGTAGATACTTACTTATATTTTATTAGGGAATGCTGTATCTTCAACATATACCTTTGTACTAAAACCATAGGTATAGCAGAAAAAAACAAAATAAAAGCTTCTCATGCAAGTTATAATAAAAAAATGGGGGTCCACTACGATGGGCATTATAATCAATTATACAGCGGTTATTTATTTAATTTTTTGACAATTTTTCAAACTTGAATGTATAAATAATTAGTTGTTAACGAACCTTTAGGACGATACTAATTGTAATTAGGGATAACTACACAAATTCCATCCAAAAAAAACCACAGAATTATCTGTAGAGTACTAGCTATCATACGAACAAACTTGCACTCAATTGCATTGTACCAAGAGTCGCGTTTCGATTGAACCGTCTTTGCGAAATGAAATATCTGTTCGTAAGAAATAATAATATCTGTTCGTAATACAGGCTGACTTTGACTTTATTGAAGTGTTTTAATTCTTGCAGGTATTTTTTTTTTATAATAGGTAAAGTTAATTAATCAATCGATTTGTTTATTAATGTTTCTAAAATAATCTAAATCATTCATAGAGTTGTTGTTTTAAATATTGCCAATGAATTCAAAGTCACCCTGTATAATCTGTGACTTAAGCCAGGTGATTACGAGATGAGATACAAAATACTTACTGCGGGGAATCAGAGAAGTACTGCCAAGGTTTGAAGGTCTTCCCGTAATCAGTGGATTTCTCAAGCACCCAAAGACCTGGTCGCGGCGAGTTACCCATCTTCACGAACACGTACGCCACATGAAACTCCTGTGTAGACGAAGGCATTTATGTACTATTGATTTGTATGCGGAAGTCACCCTTAAATGGTTGCACATTAAGTTATTAAATTATACCTATATTTTCATAATATAAGTATGAATTTAACATGGTGGTGTTTGACTATATGGTAAATAAGTAATAATAATAATAAATTCTAACCCCGGCTCGTACCTTGGGATTTCTGGGATATTTTTAACTAAGTTTTTTTAGGCTTCACCCACCCAATATTCCAATAAGTATATCTTTTACGCAATTTGTCTTTAAAATCACGATGCGGAACTAAGTAGTTATATATAAAATTCCCGTGTCACAATGTTAGTTACCATACTCCTCCGAAACGGCTTGACTTGACCGATTTTCATGAAATTTTATATGCATATTCAGTAGGTCTGAGAATCGGCTACTATCTATTTTTCATACCCCTAAGTGATAAGGGTTGTCCACATTTAACATTTTTTTTTTGGACATAATTTTATTTTTTTTACAATGTGGCATTAAATATACATACAACCCTAATTTTTCACCCTTCTATCACCAACCCCTATTTTGTACAGCGTATATTGTCTCGAATAGGCGAATAACTATTAAATGAACATGGAAAAAAACCACTTCAAAAATAATTCATTTGCTTCTGAAGCGGTACGAAGTTCGCCGGGACTAGTTATAATAGTATAAACAAGTTATAATTAATTATAACACTGGTGGGTCTTTATTATAAAACATAACATTGAGGTACTTCATCATGCGTTCCGACCGAAATAGAAACTCTCTAAGAAAACATTTTACGACCCGTCCGCTAATCTATTGGTGACATTATCATAGCAGTTGCTGACCAATAACCCCGGCCTTACGTAAACTTTTTTATCTGCCGCTGCGGTATCGCGCGACCGGTATGCTGCCGGCCTAATCACGCGCGATAGAATGACGCCAGAGACAAGATAGATTCTGCTTCTTTTACAAAGCATATAGCTTTACCATCCTTCATCGTACATGGTTATGCTAAGCTTTGAACCTGCGGTTTTTTAGCGCGCATCACACAAAGTTTGTGCCTACCAGAATTCGAATCCGGGACCCTCGGCACAGAAGGCAGGGCGACGAATCTTTGAATATGAAATTATGTAAACTCGTTTTTTTAATCTCGAAATACCATTTTATTGCTGCAAATATCAAGTTTAAAAATATCGAGATTGCTTATATTCTTGGCACAGGCGAAATACAGGGGGTTTCAGAAAGGGTATGCTTAGCGCAAGGGACGGCGCCTACAACGGAAATGAATCAGAATCACCATCAGAATATGTTTTATTAATGTAAACCATTAAGGTGGAAGCGCAGGGTCAGGGCGCGAAATTCAAAATGTCAATGGTTTTTATTTTTTTACGAAAAATTTGGACATCTTTACGATATAATTTAGTGTTTTGCGATATTAACATTCTGCATTGGATGTCTCGATGTATTAAGTTTGCTTAAAAAGTACCTAATCTGATACAATACCATAAGGTTTGTAAAAACCGCTACCTTTACTAACTTTATGGTGTTGTATCGCTTTAGGTATTTATTTAAGCAAACTTAATACATCCAATGCAGAATGTTAATATCGCAAAACACTAAATTACATCGTAAAGATGTCCAAATTTTTCGTAAAAAAATAAAAACCATAGACATTTTGAATTTCGCGCCCTGACCCTGCGCTTCCACCTTAAGTACAGTACTTATGAATCGTCGAAATTTACAAAATGGTAAGCTACAACTTTACCAACCGTTCGGAATGCCGTTGCTATGGAGAAGAACGGGCGAGCAACTCCACGGCTGCCCTTTTTAAAAAGATCCTATACATGTTTGTGCGGGTTTTTGTTGTTATAGGGTATGTGAGAACAACGTAGGAACGTATATAGACCGTTGTATGAAAGCTATAATTATGTTAATGATTCTAATTGTCCTAAACAGTAGATAAAAGTTCACGATAGGGTCATCGTAGAGTTCATTGAGTATCATTCGATTTTGGGCTTAATTTCTAGTGTGATAAGACCGTTTCTGTTACGTGCAAATACATGAGTTACAGTTCACAATTCTCTACTACAATACTATATAGGAATTAGCCTATAGCATAAAAAAAAATATTGAATAGGTAAGTATCAATTAAGTATTTTTTTTTTTTACAATATCACTAAAATTTATTCTCACTAAATATTTACAACAGAAAAAAAAAAAAAAAACTTAAAAATGACATGAAAACAAACTATGTATCAAAAAGTTAAGTATTAAGTATGATCAAGCGATCGAATAAAAAAGCAAGAATAACATTTCTCCGTTTACACAGAGCATTGAAATAAATATTGTACAGTCAACAACAAAAATGATAGAATCAGAACATTTACGACTCGGGTACAAACATTCGTGCTCATCACGCAAACTTTGTCCTTACCAGGATTCGAACCCGGGACCTTCAGCACAGAGAGCAAGCTCACTATCTACTAGGTTTTTAATCAATATTGATTTGTCGACAATAATTACATAGCAGGAAATTATATAGGAGTATTTGTGCATCAGCAAAGCATAGGTTCTACATTCGCATAGCAAATCTGTGAGTAAGTATATTAGATACAAACATATCATATTTCGCATCGCTGTCATTTATAGAAATGCATAGCATATATTAATATGAACTAGCTGCGTGTGGGATCCAGGTAAATATAGGTATATATACTGAAATTGGAGCAAATAAACATTACATGTTATTTCTCATTCACACGGCAAAGCCAATTGCAACGTTTACATTTTATTTTTTATTTACACAATATTTACAACGAAGATGGAAATTAAAACGTGAACCTATTTTACAAAAAGTGTAAAAAAGTGGCCTAAGATGCTGGCTGCATCTCCTCGCTGAATAGCCGAAGCTACTCCCTGAGCGAGGAAATGCCGGGCGTTTGGGACGCCGCTTTAAAATTCAAAATGGTATAGTTTTGTTTAGAAAATGTGTGCGACACTGTTCCATGTGAATGAGAGTTAGGCTAACGGGATCAGTTGTAATGTGATTTACTAGTGGTCCCGTTAGCCCTGCAGGCTAAGCTAAAGATTGTGCCAAGAGTGAGCTAACGTCATCACTACGCTTCACTACACCATATGCAAAATGACAAGAATCTCGCCAGGAATTCTTGATACTTCTGTAGACTTAGTACTTTTTTACGAGAACCCGTGCAGGGATTCTAGTTCTTAGCGTTTGACTAAGAAATAATATAGACGGACCAACAAATTATAGCAAAAATATCGCAAATTCGCGTGTACTTAAGTACGAAATTCGCGTGTACTATTCTCTCTCCGTCTATTTTATTTCTTCGTGTGAGTACCCAGTATGATGGGTATAGAACTGTAACGAAATACGGAGTTCGTATTACCCATTATTCAAGTACTATTGTGAAAAGATAATATCCTCCAAAAATATCATATTACATGGTAACACTTTTCATGTTACAGCCGGCCTTTCATTCTTCCTTGTCACTCTAAAATAAGCCCAAAATCCGTTCCGTTACGTTTCACGCGTAGCCGTTGGGACATTGCTCGTAATTCTGTTCTATAATTAATTTAATGTCCCCGCAGCAAGGAGCGTGAGGTAAGAGGTCGATGAACCCGCGTTGCCATAATGCAACTATTTCTGGCGACTCCTGAATTATGTCCCCGGGTAAAGTAATGTCGCCTGCGTCCAAGAATATAACTAAAAATAGGCGGTAAGTGTAGCTACTACTATGAATTGATAGGTCCAAATGCACTTAGTAAAAAGCGGTTATTTTAATATTACAAACAGACACTCCAATTTTATTTATTTGTATAGATGTAACAACTTGTCATGACATGCATCATCAAATTATTTATAAACTGATGTCATCGGACTTGACTACGCGCATATTGATAAGCGATAACGTGTTAATTGTACGTAGAATTTGTATTGAAATCGAAGCTTTAAGTTTTAGTTGTTTGAGATCAAATTTAAAGACGCATTTTGGGTGCGGTTAATTTATTGTTGTTTAATTACTTGTGGTATGTATATAATATATTTTGTACCTATAATAATTACTTATGTGACAATGACTTAAGTACAACAATAAGAGATTAAAACTTGTTATAAAGTATTGTGTAGGCACAGATGAAGCAATAATGTAGACAGGATGTAGCCACAGACTAGCTAGAATAATCGGACAACACACGGCGTACGCTAAAAGTAAAGACTAAAAAGAACTAGTCTACCATTTAGACAACATGCTAGACCAGAGTTTTTTTAGGCTTCACTTTTAGCGTACGCCTTGTTGTCTGGAAAGTCTATAAAAAATAAGTAATTTACCTTAAATGTAGATGATTAAATGTACGGCATTGTAAAACACGTACCTGCCCCAGGTCGATGGTCAGGTTCACCTCGTTGTACTTCATCCCCCGGGAGAGTGGGGGGCTCTGCCACCAGGTCTCGGAGTCGTCCACCGCGAACTCGGGCGGGTGCTTCTTGGCATCATTGTTCGCATCACAAATGTCACAAACCTGAAGAAAACTTGACAGTTAAAATGGATAAAGACGTTGAAGCTTTAAATAAACGCTATTACTAATATAGGTACTTAGTTAAATATTCATGAACGTAGCCATAAAAGTAGGTCTTAAAATAAATGCGTTCATTAATCGAGAAAAAAAATTAAGATAAACATTATAATAAAAAAACACAAACAAAATTTAAATTCGTTCCACATTTAAAATTGTATTGTTACTTTTATCCAACGTAAGCATTCAAAATAGGGTACCGTTCCCATTCATTTAAAAAACCACGTTCACTCTTTTCTCTACAAAAAAAAACATCTTCCAAAAACCATTCAAATTTGGTAGCCATGTGACGCGAAAACAAAGGCTTGTTGGGTTGGGATGCGCCCGCGCATTTGCCGGCCACATGTCCGCAAAAACGCCACGAGTACCGCCGAAGACGGTCGAATTTCTACGAACTCGAAACTTATAGGTTTATAATTTCGATACAAAGAACTGGCGGATGTCTGGCCGCCTATATCTATTTCTGAATACAATGTGATATGTATACAAATTGTGTAGATATGCATTATATAAATAACAACTAAGTTGACTTCAGTTATTGCTGATTTTTTAATTGATTAAATAGCTATCTGTTTGACCAGCTCACGGGAAGACTGGTACTAATGAAACGTTTAATCCGGGTTAATGAATTATGATACTTATTGCCCTGGGACTGTATTCTCCGATGGAATGGATGGATGGTTTCTCCGGGATACTTAAAAAACGAAAGGCCACGCGTAAGTGTCATGGAAACTTTTGAATATGTTATAAAGATGGATACTATAAAAAGGTATTATTGGCTATTTCTCCGATTTCGCGCCAATCGTATGTCCGATAGAAAATAAAAATGATGTACTTATATTTTCGGACATGCAATAACTGATAGTGGATTGGAATACATTTATCTAGCTGTTGCACTTTATTATAACAGCGTAGGTTTAAGAACAAAAGAGATATTTAAATTTTTTATGCCCAAATGTCACTACCATCGGTGTCCAAAACACATGTTCTGAAGTAAATCGTTATAAATTTTAAAGAAGTCGTCGTTTGATGTACTTGTAATTTATTCATTGTATTACGGGAACTATTAGGACTAATTACTGAAATTTTTACACATACGAATCGTTAAACGAACTTTTTAAAAATATAATAAACTTTGTCATCGAGCAAAAGCTCAACTCCATAAACAGACAAGTACATACAAATATCTCTGTAAGTGTGCACCCTACTCACATACTCGCCAGCCACCACGCTTCTGCATTGGTTCGTAGACCTAGAGATATTGAAAGAGGAAGACCCGCGCTTCTGGTTAAAAAAATATTTCGGTTCTTCGACACGAAAATCGCGTTTGTCACGAAATAGTGGTCTTCACCGTGATCGCAAGATTTCGGGTAAGTAAATTTATTTAAATTTTAGTTCCACTTCTATTTCATTGGTTTTTAGGTCTACTTTTCATAATATAATTTTTATTTGTCTGATGTTAAAGTTTAACGGCATTTTTATTTAAAATATCTCAAAACGTCATTACCGTGAGTTCATTACCATAATTTACCATCGGTTTTTAAAGTGACGGTAATGACGTTAAACTGATGGTGGTGAGCCTAAAATAAATTATTACTTTTCTAATAATAAAAGATAAATGTTTTATCGTTATTTTGCTAAAAAATCATTTAAAAATAAATACATGCATATATCATCATACAATATAAGGCATCATAGTGATTGTGTACACTTTACGTTCCTTTTTTTTAAATTAATCTTGTTTCTTGGAGTTCAATCATACGTTCTTTTTATCTTTTAGATACTTTTATGCCAAAGATTGTCTGTCCACCAAGTACTTTGGTCCTCGAATAGTCTGAGAATGACTTTCAGGAAACTAAGTTGCTTTTTCTGCCAAAATGGGATGGAATGGGTACCATCTCTGATATGCCTGATTTAAATATGGAACCAGAACAAGATTTACTACAAAATTTTCTTGAAACCAATACTACTCCGGAATTAATCGACGAACTCACTAATTCACCGAAAAGACTCGCAACTTCTTCTCAACACAGTTTGAATCACGAATATCGACGAAACTAATCACTGGAGTTATTTGAAACCAAAACTGAACTAAAGGAACAAGTACTTACTAATTCGCCCAAGGTAACAATACTTTCCAATATTCGTCTACATTGGACTAACACTCCTTTCTACAATGCATCAACTTATGGAGATAGCTACTTAAATAATTTTGAAAAATTGGTTGGTATACCTCGAAAGACAGAAATTTGTACGGGTATAAAGAAATCAGCTACAAAATTAAAAACTGATAAGGATGAAACAATACATAATGAAGGGGGTGTCAAAATACGTAAAAAGAAAAGAATTGGATTCACTGGGCATAATAGTTTGGTTTTTGGAAAAGAAAAAAATGATTATACACGAGAAAAAGATGAGAAAGACCAAACGAAAGATAAGGAAAATGAAGATGATAATACAGGTAGAAAGAAACATGCTGGATTCAATAGGCATACTTATTTCTTTTCTGGAAAAAAGAAAACTGATTGTGTGATAGAGAAACATGTGAAGGATAAAACAAAATATATAGAAAATGAAGAGGATGATGAATATGATTTTAAAATATTTTAATAATTTATGACTGTTTTTTAAGATGATAAACATTTATAAGGTGATTAAGTTTACTATTTGTTTAATATAACGAGACTGCTGCTATATTTTGTTGAAAGCGTTATGTCAAAAATATTATATAAAAAGTTATTTGATTCGAATATAAGTACCCTCCTAGAGTTAAACTTGAATAAGACTGTTTTTTTTTGTTAGTATAGGTTTAAAACGGGTACAATAAAGTACTAGTAAGAGAATAAAAAATGATTACTTTGTTAATGTTTATTAAGAACTCCTAAATAGTGATGACAGCGATGGTATTTTGTGATTTAATAGTAATTTAACGATAAGTGCAACGATGCAACACAGTAGTAGATATTTATATCTACTACTATGTTGAATTAAAATATTAAAAAAATTGCATTTGATAGAGACCGATTAATAAAAAATTGTTACGAACGATATTTTTTGTTAGTTTAAATGTAATGTAATTTGATTTGTAGTTCGTTTTCTAGAAAAACTAAACTCGAGAAGTACTAGACTAGTATCTTATTGAAATTAAGCTATGTTAAAAGAAATTATTTCACACAAGCAACAAAAACTCATTATCAGTAAACATTAATCACTACCTTCACACAATTTGTCATTACCATAAGACGAAAAATCATTACCGTTACAAAAAAAAACTTCAGAGTGCTATATCTCCCATATTTATCGATGCAATTTAAAAAAAAATTGATACGACACATATTTTTAGTCATATTTTGATTCTATGTGAAAATTTTCAAAATCTAAATTTTTCTCCCAATTTGGTCGAATTGGATCGAAATGAAAGAATCAGCCTACTAATATTCGGCCGTCGAGAGAATGCGTCAATGGAGAATGGCCGAGTTTGATCGTATTTCTTTCGTACAATGGAGATATTGTAGTATTTTTACCATTAAAAATTAATTAAAAAAATATATTATTATGTCTATTTACAAGAAGTGATTTAGGCGAACAAAATTTTATTGTTTGGAACGCATTCGTTTGGCGGGCGAATTGTAGTTTCTTTACAATTTCATTTATAAGTTACGAAATACATTCAGTTCAGTTTACAAAAGGGATAGGGGATTTATATCAACAGCATCGTCGTCATAGCCATCATTATCATTATCAGGGGTACTTATAATTTTATAACAATTTTCAAGAAATACTTGACACTGGCAAAAAAAGCTCTATTTTGTAGCCAATTGCAACCTAGAAAAGGAAGAAGAAGAAGCCTATGATTCTGTTCGATTTCAACAGACTCTGATAGCAGGTCCAAGGGTCAAGTGATAATATTTCGAGAAGTAGTCCGCCACACCTTATCACTCCTTGCCTAATTTTAAAACTACTATTATTATATATCAACAAATAGTAGTCATTTAGAGAGAGAGGGCATGTTGGAGTATTTCCCTCCCAAATCTCGATGACGTATACCTATCATATCATCACGTTAAATGTTTGGTGGGCAGAGAGACCAGTAGGATAAGATGGAACTTCTAATGTAATCGTAACGTCATCGAGAAAGCATGCTGTCACTTTCATACTTGTTTATGAACTCTGTGGTGTGAGAGGGATAGATGAAGTTACGTTACCGAAACGGTACGTTAAAAGATTGTGCTTGACTGTACTAAGTGTTAATAATGCTTATGTACTTTTTTATTATAGTATAATTATATTGCCACGCGAACACACCAACTATATGGTCCCATACTAAGCGGCGCTTGTATTATGGGTACCGTGCAATTGACTGGGGGCGAACCCAGTATAATAATATTCATAGTATATATTAAACATTCATGACTCAGATACAAACATTCGTGCTCATCAGGCAAAGATGGTCCCTACCGGGATTCGAACCCGGGACCGCCGCAACAGAGAGCTGGGACACTGGTGGAGGTCGTTTTCAGGTGAGATTATATTTTCTGTCTTAATTTTTATTGAATTTATCCTCTGTATTTAGGGCTTTACTTACGTCAGAGGGGCTTACATGTCAGTACATGTTACTATACACTGTTACTTAACATTTTGTAAGCTCAATCAGCGTGCTTAGTTTTCGTAAGCTCGGAGCACCGACCTATCAGTCGGATGCTGACCCGACAGGACGAGATAACGTTATCAGACAGCGCTTATCACTGGATGGCACGCTGTGGACCTATTTAATTTGTGTGTAATGAACAGAATATACATTTATACTAGCTGTTTTTTTTGTCTTCTGCTTACTTTTGAGATGGGGGCGGAGTCTGTTGCCTTGCTACGTGAAGTACTCGTTCTTAAAGCTTAATATTGTTAGTTTAATAAAATTATTAGGCCATTCCGTTGGCTTAGTAGGCGCTTAGCAAGACCTAAAGTCCTGGGTTTGATTTCCGTGGTCACTGTGTTATGAGCACGAATGTTTGTCTTGGATGCTTAATATCTATACAAGTATTATATACTGGGTTCGCTCCCCGTTCATTGTACAGTACAAGCGTGCTTAGTGTGGGACCGTATAGTTGGTGTGTTCGTCTGTCGATATTATTATGTTGACACCTCAGTGTTTAATTACTATTGGTATTCAAGTCAATGACGTGGTGAGTTGATATTGTCTTCGCATTCATTGAACTTCCGAGAATCGAAGTTATACATTGACCTTCTAGTTAGATGGTTGGATATACTGTCTACATTCTTAGGCTGCCACTCCACTGTGGCGCACGCTACTCAACCGTCTCGTTTAGAACGCTCGCCGCAATGAACTGTGTGACATACGGACAGACAAACACCTCGATTACAATATATTTCAATTAACCGACAGTCTAAAGAAATTCATAAAGACAATCCCCCCAATTTCATTGAAAGTTTTATAACGAAAGCACATTTCTTCTGTCAAATACTTTGTAATGTTCTTGTAGACTGATTAAAAAAAATCTATGAATGGGTCAATATTTCGTAACACGATTGATAACCCCTACTTGTACATACCGACGGGCACAATTTAAAAGTACATACCTACATACTCCTACACAACTATTTGGTGTACTTATAAATAATGTTTGCATCAACAGCCCAGCCAATGGGGACCGTTCCCACCATTATGACGTCATAATACCTATACGTATAGGTACTGATGTTATAAAGAAGTAAAGCTTGTGAGTTGGGATGTAGGGGGTAATCTCCGGAACTACTGATCCGATTCGAAAAAAACTTTCACTAATAGGAAGCTACATTACACCTTAGTGCGTACGCTAATATTCATTGAAGTACCGCGGGCGGAGCCACGGGTAAAAGCTAGCAACAGATAGGTTAGTGACACGTAAATAATAACAAACAACTCACCTGTCCCTTCACGACTTGCTCGTCTTGGTCTGCGTTCGCGCCGACCAGTTTACAATACAACTCGAGCCCCTCGTCTCCGCACGTCGCTGTGGCGGTGATCCTCTTTTTCAACGCCAAATTGAAATACGGTGGGGTCAGTACCTCTGTAGTAACTAAATGTAATGTTATGATTGCGGTTGTGGCCGCTAGGAGCGCGGCAGGACGCGCCATGTTGCGTGTGCGGCGTCCCGTCGCCGAGTGTTGAATGAGTGCGCGGGCGCAGGGTGGCGCGTCGCGTCGTCCGAGCCGTTGGGGCGGGTTCGGCGCGGATTAAGGTTTTTTTTTTCATGAGTATAATGTAATCTTATGATTTTTTATGCCGTGCTGATGGTGTTTGTTGGAGTGGCAGTTGTTTGGGCTACAATTTGTGAGTAAGAATTTTTATTTGCTAGTCCGTTTTGAAGCGCTTAAGGTGTTGTTTGTTTGATTACATGTGTGTATCTATACTGTGTTAGCTTACTAATTAGTAAAACAATAATTAGTGAGTTATATAAGTATAAATTAAATGCAATCCAATAATATAATATCGGGGGTGTGAAGTTTGGGTAGGCTTTTGGAACGTACTAAAATGTAAACACTAGTTATATTATACTTATATTATTATGTACAACCTTAGACGAGGAAATAATATATACGGAGAGTCGCGAATTTGTGTGATAAATGCGAATTCTTGTTTTTTGTGCTTGAATATATTATTCGCGACATTCCATCAATATTATTACTTCGTATGAGTGTAAAACAAATATTGATCTACTTTGACAACAGGGTACATTATCACACCAATCATACTAATATAATAAATGTGAAAGTTTGGATGGATGGATGTTTGTTACTCAATCACGCCAGAACGGCTGAACGGATCTGGATGAAATTTGGCACAGAGCTAGATTATAGTTTGGAATAGCACATAGGCTAATTTATATCCCGGTAAAAAGTACATACTTTTAATCGTGGGTAACACCGCAGGGCGCAGCTAGTTGTGCCATATTTTGGGTGAAAGTGTACCTGCTAAGTCAGTTGTAATTATGATCTTAAAAGCATCGTCACAATGCAATTTGCAACCCACATTTCAATGATGGTATTTGTTAGGCACACACCTAAAGATATCAACAAATTGAAATAAAACTAATTATACGGATTTTATCGCGTTTATTTTAAGTTCTTTTCGTTCCGGCGTTTCGGATGTTTCACAGCAACCATGGTCACGGGAGGACTGAGGTGTTAGGCGTCCTAGTGTAACAGTAAGAACTGGGTCACCCTCATATTTAGTGGTTGTTTGCGGTCCGATCTACGCAGAAAGTGCTGAGTATCTTAAGGTCTCGCAACGGTGCGATTGTTGCGTATAAGAAGTTTTATTTCAACCAATGAACAAAATGAACAAAAACGAATTTCATAGTATCAACAATCTATATAAAACCATGAGAACGTTGACTTGTAATATGTTAGCGTTGTTGCAGTATCGGCCTTTGCAGACGCACACGTGGTACCGAGCGAATAACGATATCCCTCGGCTGAAGGGCGTCAACGAGGCGTGGGGGCTGACGACGCAGCCATCGTCCACGTTGTGGAGGGCAAACTCCAGGTGCCGGAGCCGTTTGGACGCGAAGCTCGCGCCTTTCGCCGGGTACATGGCTCGGCAACCCCTCTCGTTATAAACGTAACCGATGTCCAAATAACGCTTGAAGCAACCACCTGGAAAAAACAATTCTGTCCGATCCACGCCAGGTTTTTCAAGAGACATTTTTCAAACATTATCTGACTTCTGTATTAAAGGCACGCTCCACACCTTCCGATCCTAACTGATTCTGTCCTAATTGTCGGATGCAGTGGCGTAGCATGGGGGGTGGAGGGTGCGGTCCGCACCGGGCAGCACTTCACAGGTGGCGGTTAGAGAAAAAAATTAAGATATGAAAAAAAAATAAGTAAAAAAATAATAATTTATTTCAGTGTTTTTTTCGTCTTTTTTTGTCGTTACCTCGTGTCGTTATCCAGGTATAATGAAAAAATAAGAGGGCGGCAAATTTGAAATCCGCACCGGGTGCTAATGACCTATGCTACGCCACTGGTCGGATGGAATCGTATGTCCTAATTACGATTCAGGTTTGCCCTACACATGATCCGATTTTATCGGATAACTAGGATAGGATATATACAGGATAAGTAATATATACAGAGCTCGCGTACAGTCCATTGTACCGTATCCATTATACAAGCGTTGCTTATGTGGGACCGTAAAGTCGGTGTTCGTCCGGCAATATTATAAAAAAAAAAGTTAGAGCTAGTTACTGTGTACCTCTATAACTGGGTCCGGACCACACTCCGTTCGAACTCGTCTCCTCGCCTTTCTCTACATGTTTGCACGCCACTTTATACAATCCCCTTAACGCTCTAAAAGCGTGATCTTCATCGTCAAATATATCATAGCATCCCGGCATCATTGGAATTTCAGTGATGTTCAAGCCGCACGAATAACATTTGGCGGCGACTTTAATTTCTTCTTCTTTTTTTTTAAAACGATCCCTTTTTAACATAATCGCTTCAGCTATTGTTGTATATTCGACTGCTTTTACAAGAACACTTTTATTGATTGGCGTATTTAAAATGTTACGCGACATATCTGTATGAAGATCTTTTAAAATGTTACGCGACATATCTGTATGAAGATCTTTTAAAATGTTACGCGACATATCTGTATGAAGATCTTTTAAAATGTTACGCGACATATCTGTATGAAGATCTTTTAAATCAGTTGCAGGAAGCGTTGGGGGTTTATTATTGGAGCTTGTTCGACTGACGCTTGGGAAATGAGTTGCCCACGATTTAGTCACAACTGTCGTGGGCTTCGTGGGTGTGGGTGCTGGGGATAGTACCAGCTGCACTGCAGGCCACTCGTCTTGTCGGTTGTCGAAGTACTCGAAGAGGAACGGTCGTATAGTCCGCTTGGAGGACGTCACTTGTCTTACAGTCGGCCGCATGTCGTTATAGGAATCCCAGAAAGAGTCGACATTAGAGTATGTGATCTCTGGAGAGTAAAAGTAGGAGATTTGAGCATTTCATCTTTTATACCTTATTGTGCCTTGACAGCAAGTGTAGGAGATTTGAGCTTTCAACTTTTATACCTGATTAGTCTTATGAGTCCCTTCGAGATATATAATAAAATAAGGCAGAAACATGAATCGTGATTGTCGGGAAGGGTAAAATAGTTTCCTTATAGTGTAAGCATAGATAATAAAAATCGGTCCACTATCAAATACAATCCTGAAACGCGCTATGAGAGTTTTCGGTGCACGTAACATATATACAAGATGCCGATACAAACCGTTGGAGCATACCACCCTCCTGGCTGGAAGATCTTCCCTTTTTCGCTTAATGTCTATTGAGACATTGTACAATGAGAACTCATTATACATTGTTCTTTATCCTTACCTTTAAAAGGTCGCGGTCTTTCGTACACATCATATGTAAATACGGCGGGCAATGTTGTAGGTGTCTCTTCTCTTAGAAGAGGCCATCGAAGGTTAGCTAGTGGAGTACATTGGTTTCGAGTTAAAAAGTATAAAATAAAAAACAATGTAAACATACTAAAAAAACGTTAATAAATATAATAAATAGGGAAATATCCTCGAAAATATATATTTTGTAAAAAAAAACAAGTGTATAAAACTGTCAATAAAATGACTTTTCATAGATGATGGGTTTTTTACTTTTTAATATTCGTGGTGATCGCGTTTCCGAACGTAACTGTTTAGCGGTAATGTTGGTAGATGGGGAAGTGGGCACAGCGTTTTTGGCGGTCCCGATGTCAGGCAAAGTGCTACTTTCACCTATATTCTACGAGATTGTGGTGTTTTTACCTTGCTATGTGATTTTCCATGAAACCTGTCGTGATTGCAAGTTTAATTTTATACCACAGAAATGGGTACATAATAGTTATCCTATGGTTTATCCTTTTCTTCCATATCAGGGGGCTTAGTTAACAATTCAATTTAGTTTTTAGGTAAAATGGCTCCACCGATCTTGGGTGATTTTGCCAGTGCCAAGGTGAAATGTAAAAACACGCCAAGAGAGAATACAAATATGGGGCATGGCTGGGCATGGCAAAGGATTCTCGATCTTCGTCTTAGGGGCATAGGTAATCTGTAGATACGTAGATAGTTTACTCGTAAACTGAGAGTGGTATATAAATTACTAAAGTTTCAGTTGTTTTTTTACGCCATTTTCATATCATCATGTCACATCCATTATTTTATTTGTAATGTGTATTTATTGAATGTGTTATTGCTCTTCACATTGGCAAAATACCCTCTAAGTTGTGGGCGAGGCCATATTCATATCCATTTGATTTCATCGCATCTCATTTCGTAAATAAAGAAAGAAAGAGAGTGGTATATTAACCTATTGTGACATGCGGGACTGACAGAGAAACCTATGGCTGGCATGGGGCACGGACGCCAAAATATCTGTTGAATATATTTTTACTATAACTTTATTTTTGATAATATTTTTTATATTTTTTTCTATACAATGTTTTGTTTTACTTTTTTAAACATTTTATTGATACTGATATTGTTAGTGAAGCGATTGCAAAGTGTGATGATGTCGAGGAACGTTTACGCTCTATCGAGTGACGTGGCGATACTGCCCCAGGACTATGAAGACGAAATGGGGTTCACGGTACCTTCATATATGAGGAATAACATAGCCAATAGGAAAAACTTATTTGGGGGAAACACATTATCAGAACCGAGGCATTTTGAAAGACCTATCATACCTACCTTCACCAAGAAGATTAAACTGCGAAAGAATTTTTACATTTGGAAATCCACTAGTAAGCTCAGCAAAACTTTTAAGTTTAGTGAAAGAAGTACGATATCACCAACACATTTCTTTGATAGCTGGCCGCTACCAGTAATACCTCTTCAGAGGAGCACTACGGAACTACTAACGGATTTCACAACGACGATGTCATCTAGAATATGGTCTTGGAGGACCCATTTCCCTATTAAGACTGAATATAAACCATTCATCTATCGAGAGACTAAGAAGCCGGAGACTAAAGAAGATACAACATATTATAAGGAAAGTCTTTCGAGCAAACAAATCCCTAACAATGAGGGGCCTACATTCAATATTTCTAATCTTAAATCTGCTTCCCCTAAAGATGGTGCTCTATCAAGTGAAATACCTAAACTAGCGGAGAAGCCCTCCAACTTAAATGTATTACCCTTGCCTATATTCAAGAATGCGCGGAAACCAAAAAAACAAAAGAAACAATTTGGGACGAAACGGTGTTTTACATGTGGCTTAAATGTCACAGAATTTGGGTCCTCCTTGTGTTACAAAATTTTTGAACATCGTTATATAGTCAATCATAATAAGTACAAAACTAAATGTGGGCACAAAACCCATGTAGGGGGATGTTTTAAGAGGTTCGTGGACATTGGAGAGGTTTATAACGAGAGAGGTTGTAGAGGCATGCCGCCTTTGGCTGGCAACAGCAAAGCATCCTTCCGGCTTAAAAAACTTGAGCTGTTATTAGCCCACGAGAAAGATGGGTGCGTGACCAGTCCTTTAGCCAGTTTGACCCCATTCAGCAGAGCAGTTTCCCTGTACGTGCGATACAACGTGTGCGTGTGTTCCGGCAGGTATTGCAACGGTTCAGTGACAATATCAGCTTGTTTTATACAGTTTTTTGTATTAATTTTGATACGTATTTTTTAAGTATTAAATGTTTTATTTATACACTGATTAATGTTGGTTGGTTTATATCATTTTCTATAAATGTTTGGTGGGAAAGGGAAGGTCTTCCAGCCAGGCGGGTGGTATGCATGGTGGGGCGGCCGCTATGCCCCGACGGTTATTGTGGGGATCTTGTATATGTGACGTGCTCTGAAAACTCTCATAGCGCGTTTCAGGATTGTGTGGAGCCTCGTCATTTGTTCTAAATGTCGTCTGCAGCGCCATCTGTGTAGCTTGTGGTGAGATTGAAGTGGTCGCTACAAGTACATTGAATGAATTCGCTAAACCATCCACTTATTTGAAATTAGTCAAAGAGTATTTAAATGATTTGTTACTCTGTCCTTTTCTTTCAAAATATATTGTAATTTCAACTCGTCGGAAACCTGTCACTACACATGGTTTCAGAGGAGTAAGCAGGAATACCTAATGTGAACGTAACGTCATCGTGGACACATGATGTCTCTGTCAAACTTATTTATAATAACATAAAACAACTGTGGTGTGAGAGGGATGGACGACGCTTACGTACCAGAACGGTGATTTACGTACAGCTCTGTGTCAAAAAAGAAGTACAAGAACACACATTTATTTCAAACACTACAAACATAATTACAAAGAGTATTGATACTTATGTCCCTCCTCCTGTTTCTGATCTTTCAGTGGTTTTTGCTCGCTTATGCTCTCCACGCTGCTCTGTCTCCTCAAAGACTTTGAATGTGGAGTCTTTTTCACCTTTACTTCGGTCTTAGCTTTACCTTTCTTGTCTTTCTTAGCTAACACTTCGTCATCACTCTCAGTAGCACTAATTGTAATAACGGGGATCACTGATCCTACGGAATCTGATTGTTTGGACTGAGTACTGGATTGAGATGTTTGCTTCTCGCTCATTTTTCGCATATCCTTTTTAAGTTCTTTAGGTATCTCTCCAATTATCTTGGGTTTGTCTTTCAAACTTTGTTTCTGTTTTTCCCTCACAGCATCTTTTTCCGTGCGATCGTCGACTTTGGCTAGTTTCAGTTTGAAGGTATTGTCGTCCTTGGGTTTTTTATCTTCATCGGTTTTGAATTCAACGCTGTTGCGTTTCTTAGGCTCCGGTTTCACTATAGTGATGTCTTTTATTTTAAGGACCTCCTTAGGTAGAGTCTCATGGAAGTCAGTGTCTGTTTCGTCGTCTATATTGTTCGGGGATGGTGAGGCTATTTCTATTTCAGATACGGCTCCAACGTCAGACTTTTTGTCTAGTGCTAATCCGACAATTTTTGCGAAGATACCACCTAGAAAATAAATTTAGTCAAGCGTTATTTATGTATGATGGGTTACTAAATAAAACATTTTAGGTATGTTGTTTTTGTTATTTATAGGTTTATATCACACACCTCGTTTCTTAGATATTTTTGACGGTTCGTTAATCTCTTCACCAGTAGATGTCTTGCGGTCTTCGGAGTCTATGGATTTGCTCATTGGAAGGGACGGCAGAGCCTTCTTCCATCTTGCGAAGGGCGTGTTCTCCATACTTGAGGATCCGGCGCGTCTTCTCGTGTCAGCCAGTTGAAACATTTTCCTTCTCTCTTCAGTTCTTTCACGACGCAACTGAATCTGGAAGCAAGACGTAGTTTATCAAAAAAAGATTAGTAACATGAAAACTGGAGGACCGTGATGTGTGGAAGTCATTGGGGGAGGCCTATGTCGAGCAGTGGACTTTCGGCTGATAGAATAGAAATATGAAAACTAAATTCTATCATCCAATCTCTATTTCATTGTTTGATATACCTATATAAATATATATATAAAAAAATATACTAACCTTCAAATCATTATTCGCTTCTCTCAGAGAATTAGTCAGCGACGTTAAGTAATAAATTATCAGAATAAGCAACACCAACAGCGGAATAACGATGGCGGGTGATGCAATATACTCCAGCACAAAACTCAATTTCTTAGGCAGTATCTTGTATATATTGATTGTCAGAATATAATAAATCTTATCATACTCAGAAAAGGGTCCACAATGCCACGAAGGTTTGACCCAGACTATAGTATATCCAACCGGAAGAACGCATAGAAATAACATAGTGAGTAATAAAGCAAGATAGAAGTTGTTGCTCTTTGAAACTCGGAAAACAACTTCGTGCGGGACATTGCAAGTCATGACGGCCCAGGAACGAAGGTACATCATGATCATGAGCTTGAAAATGTTGAGAACCACTAAGCCAGGTGAGAAGAACATCCCCATCCACACCATTCCTTGGTTGTTGATAAGATGGAGAATGTTTTCGGCGATCTTGAAATCCCCATACTCGGGAAACTTCTTTTCAAGGTCCCAGCACCAGCAACGATTCATGTAGCGGACGAATAAGGCTCGGAAGAAGTCCATGAATAGTGTGCCGAGAAGAACAAATACCTGAAAATACATACATATTATTGAAACACGTTAATAGGTCATTCTCAAGACCCGTGGTTATTTGCTGTGGTGGTATAGATGGGTCTCTAATTTACATAAGATTGCGCCGGTCTTGGTTTCCGGACCACCTTTAATGAGAAATGTCTATGACGGCTAGTGTCTAGATTGCTTAATGGGTTCTTCGATATTTTTCTAGCATTAAACGGTTAGCTTTGCTAGTATGTAAGTAAAGTAATATTATTCTCACCAAATCCATCATTGTTAGCTTGACTAACTCCTGCCCAAACATTGTCTCCCAGCACAGTTGCAGTAGCTTCTTCTTTGTGGGCACAGACAAGTTGTACATCTTTCTGTTGTTAGTATCCATATACACTGTGTCTGTATTCTCATTCGTCCCATTTCTCTTACTAATAGATTCCACGTCTACTCTACAAGTCGTCACATAGCATACCGTCTTGACCACTTTGCAGTTGGAAACGTAAAACACTTGGGTTACATTCTGGTTACCCTTTTTGGTTGTACAATTGAAGGAGATATCTGGACACGAACTCTTTGTGTTAATCGCTGTAAGCGGCTTTATTGTTGTTTGTATGGATTTTGTTGTGATTTTTAAATTAGTGTCAGTTGAGATTTCATCAGTATTAGTGTTATAGGTATCGTCGCTTGTGTAGATTTTGAAATCCGTTACGAACGGGCTGTATTTTTCTATTTTATTTGTAGTTAGTTCATTAAAAGATGTATCCGCTATGTCAGTAAGAGTAGTGGTATCGGTCGTATCAGAAATAGTTTTAATTATAGAATTCGTTACTAGAGAATCACTTACTGTGGTATATTCAGTATATCTATCTGTACTGGTTTCAGTACTACCTGTAGATCTAAGCTCAGTGCTTGTAAAATCACTGCTAGAATCAAGTGTTGTATCAGTAAATTCGGTATTTTGCGATGCATAATCAAAATTATAATCCACCGTAATATCTGTCATTAAATCTGCAGTGGTTACAGTATCATTAAGAACATCGAAGTTATAATCGTTGTCATCCACATCTGTGCTTTCGTGATCTGAGTTATTTAACGGTTTATATCTTGACATTATGTATTTCAATCTGTCAAGTTCTTTTTTTACTAAAGAAGCACTGTCGGTTGTAGTAGTTCCTTCAGTTGTAGAGCTTTTGAAATTTACGGTTTCGCGTGCACGCCTCGAGAGTTTTATAGCTGCATGAGCACTCTCTGAGTAGGGCATGTAAAAAGGTGTAGTAACAGTGTCTATGTTTATACCATCTTGTACTATAGGTGATGTTAGCACAATACCACACCTGTCACAAGGTACTTCCTTTTCTATACATGAGCTTGGTATAGTCATAGCCATCGTTTCACTTATGTTTAAAGTAACATTTGAAACTGTAGCGTTAAGTAGTAATTGTGGTTTCAGCTTGTCCAATGCTTCGGACATGTCGTCAATTTTACTAAATAACGCAAATATTAGAGAGTATAGATTGAGCAGGTTTAGCAGCATGATTCTGAAATGAAAATGATAACTGTAAATAAACTATATTCTGCCAATATGCACTGAACGAAATTGATGGAAATTTCTGTATCCTCTCCCTATGTTGAGGCCTAAACCCAATAGGGACATTAAAAGGGATAAAATATGAACTTTACTTTATAGTTTTGTGAACTTTTTTTTTATTTAGATACTGCTGAGTCACGTCCAGAACCTCGGTTTTAATGAGAATAGTCCAGAAATGGGCAAACAAGATGAACCTGTATTTCTGGCTTCTTACCGCGCGAGCTGTAGCCTCAACTGCTTTCTCGGATGATAATGCTCCATAAACCCAAGTAGTTCGAAGAACACGGGAAAAGTTATGGAGATGACAGTCACGACTATGGTCGTCTCGTTCTCTCGCCACCAACCTCTTCCTTTGTTGCTGTCTTTTGAGCGAGACACCACTTTCACCACGGCGTACGCAGACACAACCAGGAGGATGAATACGCAGATATTTACGATAGCTCGAAGGGATATTATGCGCCAGCTAAAATTATGAATTAGGAAATCGAGACCTTAATTTTTTTTAAGGTACTAGACCTTGGATGGGCTAGTAACAGTGGGAATAAATGGCTCCCTTATGAGACAATTTAGCGTGTTAAAAGTATTTTCTGTATACTGCACTCCGTTACATTAGAGCTGATAGGTCTTCTTTATTAACACAACCGATTATAATTAAGAAAGAAATTGTGAGATTGGTAATGAACATTGGTGTATCCTCGTCATTATCTTCTAGTTGTTATAAACTTACTTCCTCAAATCCTTCTTCTTCTCGGCTTCTTCTAACAGAGCCTCTTTGAAGCTCAGTATGACAGACGCTATGCGGTTGTGCGCCGTCTCAGTGTTCCCAATCATGAAGTCCCAACCAGTGAACAGCTTCCACGAGAAAATGCACTCGTCGTCCTTCTCCGATAGCTTTGACATGCGGGAATTTTCAGCCATTCTGGAGAAAAGAGTTTGGTAAAGTTTTTGGGACAGTTTCTCTTTCTATCCCTGGAAGGTACTTCGAAAATGTTTTTAAATGTAATGCTGGAAGTGAGTTTGCAGTGCAGTGACACGGGTTGACAATGACAACATTGATACTAGAGATAGACCCCCGAATTTATGTACGTTTTATAACTTTATCAAACGACATATAGTACTGGGTAAAGCAAAACTCTTGCGCGCGGTACTTTATGACGTTTCATAAAGTTATAACACGTCTATAAATTTGGGGGAGAGAAAATTAGAACTACTCACTTTCTAAGTATAGCAACGAAGCTGTAAATATAAACCGCCAGTCCGGTAAGAAAGTATGCAAGTGGCATTCGGTACTGCGCCCGCTCGATGTTGCTGTAGAATCCGTAGAAGATGGCGGAGTACTTCAGCCCACCCTCGAATTCCCACAGCGTAAGGAGGTTCGTGGCGTTGGCAACCTCGTCTTCCATTATCTTCTTGCGTTCGCCATCTTGGTCGGGATTTGCTGTTAGGTACTGGAATAGCGTAGGCTTGTTACTGGTATAACAATTTTCTTTTCATCCGGAATTAATTTTATTGACAGCTAGGTCACTTTCAATATAGATAGGATATAGGCGCCAAAATTATCTTTATCTTAAAATAATGGGTTGAATCCAACGAACCTGTTTTTATAATTTCTATCCTTAAGCTCCAGAATCTTAGGCACTTCTCAATTGAATAAGAGTATTAGCAGAACTTGGTTGGTGGGTAACAAACCTCAGGTACAATAACGAACACCAGCAGTACGAATCCGATGACGAGGTTGACCCAGAACAGCCACCTCAGGAAGGTGAAGTAGGACGCGACCACGGACCCAAAGTGGGACTCAATCTCCTTGATGCGGAGTTCCCACGGGATCAGCAGGTTTGAGGTGTTGGCCGCTTCGCGTTTAAGTTGCTGCCATTTCTAATGTAAATATACATCCATTAGAAACTTAGGACGTACTACGGTCTGGGCAACTTAAAGGTAATTTTTCCATGGCAATAAGTATTTCTAGTGCCACAGTTTACTTCAAGAAGACAAATCTAAAGAGGGCAGGGTTTAAAATCTCCGCTAGTACTTGTGACATTCACCCTCGTAATACTAAATGGGTCATCTGAGGCATTCTAAGCAGCTGAAGAGATTCAGTTTTGTGAACAGCAGGAACTTCTTATGTAATTGTTACGTCATCGAGAAGGCATTTTGTCGCTGTCATACTTATTTAAGAATTATGTGGTGTGAGCAGGATCGAAGACGCTTAAGTCACGCTACCTAAAAAGAATGTGAGCCACTGTATACCACAAACGTGTAGTTTATATTTTTTTATTCGCCTTTAACTATATCTGAAAGAATATTACTAGCGTTGCTATCCTATCCCCTGACCTTCCGGGCGAGGATATTGGAATATTCACGTGTTTTATCTTCAGGACTAACGTTAGTGATGGTTTTAGCAAAGTTTAGTGTCACCAAAGGGAGAGAGAGAGAGAGAAATAGAGACTTACTGTAGCCATTAGTATGTTGAAACGGGCGTATATGTCCCTGGTACTCTTGGACTGTGCCAGACGCTCTTGGAGTTGACCTTCGTGACGCTTGATGTACGCTTTCGCCTATAAAAGACGTACATTTTTTTATAGGCAAGGTGGTTTTGGCAATTTTAAATTATAAAATATTTGTCAAAAATCTACGTCCTAATATCGCCAGAGTGTGGGAGTGTTCCCAAAATCAGAATCTGTTTAATCCTGGTCATGTCAGAATCATTATCAGATTAATCCTGGTCATGTCAGAATCATTATCAGATTAATACTGGTCATGTCAGCATCATTATCAGATTAATCCTGGTCATGTCAGAATCAGAATCAGATTAATCCTGGTCATGTCAGAATCAGAATCAGATTAATCTTCGTCATGACAGAATCGAAATCAGATTAATCCTGGTATTCCTGTTTTTTCCTGAGTCAGTGTGTATAAGAGAGTGCTCACATACGTAGCTGTATGCAGTACATGTTCAATGTCCCTAGCTCAGGAATTGTATTTGTACTCGCCTGGTGTACAATTTTCAGCTTACGCCTCATGCCGAGCGGCTGTTGCTTCACAGAGCCGAGCACCTCTTTGTGAAGGTGGATGTTCTCGAAGATCTGCTCCTGGGTCACCACCACCGACTGCCCTTCTTCCATAGAAATCGCCGTCCTGGGTACCAAGTATATTCAGTACCAAGTATATTCAGTACCAAGTATATTCAGTACCAAGTATATTCAGGCTAGATTTCAATACAGATAAAACCGAAACGAAACCCAAGAGGTATGTGTAATCCTCTAATAAAGTCTAATACAATGCAAGGTAACTGTGTGATTTCTCGAAACTTAAATAGTTGAGTACAATTTGAGTTCAGCCAAAATATAGGGATCGCATATTTTTTTATGGTTCACTGAGAAATATTATGTGAACAACTCTCACGAAAAAACAGTGTCTTGACAGAAATAATTCCTGAAACTTATTTCATCAAGCAAATTATCATTACTTTACTTTATAATTATTTGTACTGATGACTTACGTAGATATACAGGTAGTGCATGATTACGAAAACTTTGGGAATAGGTTACACTTAATACCTATAAAAACATAGATATTTAAGTCGAAAATCATGGGTTACAAATGCAGTATTTATTGAGCGCGCAATGTATCGTTAACAACGCGAACACAACTCAACGCTCAGCGCGATGTCGGACGTGCGAGTGAAACCACTGATTTATCAGCGCCCTCGAGCGTATCGACTTTTAATGTGCATTGCAGATTTAGATCTGCAGTCTAAATTATAAATTCTGACTTTTTATCACGTTTGAGAAAGTCTTCTATCAAGATTTCGTGCTAAAATCAATTACAAAACACTGAAAAAATATGCATATAAATCATGAAAAGATTGACAGGAAAGTCCAACTCTACGGGGTCCAGAATCGTGAGTCCAATCCACGATCAGTTTTAGTTACGAAGCCACATACACCCAGTATATATAACAATAGAGTAATATTGTGTTAATTATCGCATTACACACTACAGCAGATACTTATAAGTGCTTTATATCTGACAGGATGACTTAACAATCGTGAACATATGCGGTGACATCAGCAGACAAATTAGACCGGCGCTTATAAAGCTATACAACCAGGGTACAGTATGTCAAGTGCGAGATTATTCGGAAGCTAGCCGTATACTTCATAGTCTACCGTATTTAGACATTATGGAGAATTGAAAGTTTTAATGCCGTCCGCTAGTGGCGCTGTTCAATTCTCTATATAGAATGTCTAAATACGGTAGACAATAAACTATACAGTTAGCTTTCGAATAATCTCGCACTTGTCGTAAAGACTGTTAATTCTAAATTAATCGCAGTTTTTTGAAATGATGAATAACTATATATAAAAAAAAAAACGCATATTACTGTTGACGGACGCCAGCTCTTAGAGAACCCTGACGGTGATCATTCTTATTTGTTGACTCGTTTAAAAACACACCGATTAATAAGTGGCCTAAATAATTTGCAAATCTGCATCAAAATCCGTTAAGTAGAACTACAGTAAGTTGATTTGTTTGACAAGTCTGTAGTCATTTGTTTCGCACCCACTACTTACCTTCAATGGGTTCTGGAGACTCCTAGCTCTCAATTCGGTGACCCTCTAGGTATGTATAAATGATATATAATTACGCAATCACGTGTGCTAGCATTGCGACCAGCGAGAAAGTACAACATAGTCATAGAATAAAAAACACGAATATCAGCTCTCTACAGTCAATCACAGCTCTAAACAGATAATATAAAACATATTGAATCCACAATCGCTACCGAATGAATAACCAATAGGAATCGCTTATTATCGCGACAGCAGCTCTGACGTTATAACCAGCCAATAGTGTCTAAGAAAGGATCAGTTGCAAATTTCGCAGGCAAGTGCTACCAGAGCTGATAATCTTGGTAATTTGGTCGATCGCTTTTCTCTGACTGTATGATAAAAGGGAGTAGGAAACAAACATACTCTCCAGAACTCGTAGTGAATGCAGAAGACCGCCTTCGTGGTCTCTCTTCACCCAGGAATGGAGACGAGGGACGCCTTGTGCGGCTCTTCCGTGATCTTCGGACGCTGGCCCTTCGCTGGCGGAGCACCGCACTCAAGCTGGCTGAGTAGTCCTCATCTTCGGAGCCGTCTAGAGATTATGGACTTTGTTTGAATGGCGCTGAAGACGGTTTTAGGTTAGCAATGCTAGAACGCACATAGGGTATGGAAAGAGATAGACCCCTGATGATAATGACCCGCATTTGTTTCGAAGTATATTTATATTGTACATGAGTCGATAAGATTCATTTATTTACACCGTATACTGTTGACATTCCTTCGGTTCGTACTCAGCGTTTTGCTTCTACTTTCATCGTGCGAACTGCCAAGGAATGGAACACGCTACCGGCGTTCTTGTTCCCCGTTGACTACGATCTGGATGTTTTCAAGTCGAGAGTGAACAGGCATTGTATGCTCCATCGTAGATCTCATCGTCACTTACCATCAGGTGAGATCGAGATCAAATACGTGCCTATAATGTAATTTAAAAAAATGGCAACTATTATACTTACCGATAAAATGTAACAAGAAAACAACATTTGATTGTTAACTTATATTCAAACTTTAGCTCAGCTTAAAATCAATTGAGTATATTAGTTACCACCAAAATGATCTTCCCAAAAAAGAGGTTAGCTCATAAAGGTCTTAAGCCCTTAAACCTGTTCTGTGTTTAAAATAACTACGGATGGGTCTCGCGGCATCAAATTATAGGCCGCCCGCTGTCGGCAATAAAAAACATCCTTAATAAACTCTCTGCTGTTTTTGGAATTTATTAAAAAAAAATATGGGTTATACACGTATAAACATGTTGCAATTTTATTTACTATAAATTATGTAGGTACAGTAGGCCTATATACAAAGATATCTATATGAAAAAACTAAAATAGTATGAACTGAACAATTTTGCAAAAAGGTGTTTAAATAATATACCTACACTGGAAATTGTTAGTAAATTTTGCTAATCAAAACAATTCGCAATCATTCCCAAATTATGCATAATACAATCTTACCTCCAGCAGCCGGCGAGAACTTAACCTCATTGTTGATAAGGGCCTCGGAAGGCAGGTGGAACAGGTTGACTCCTGACGAGGACATGCTGCCAGGCTCGGCCCACGTCACCGACAGCCGGTCTACTGACGGTTGGGGAGAGCAAGGGGGATGATCGCAGGAACCCTGGGAGAAGGCGGGTCCTTGTTAAAATCATGCGATGACTATCTAAATTTGTTGTACTAGTGTTTCGCAAGACAACGAACACTAATCATAACCGTCAAATTTATAGAAGTTTGCAATGTCATTACAAAACATTTCTCAGTAAAGTCCTTTACTTAATTTCTTAAAAAAACATGCATTCATTTATATTTAATATTCGATCTAGTACGCTATTAAGCAAATTGAAAAAAAAAGAAAATTAAATTTCACATGAGTTGTAATTTTAATTTCGCTTTCATTACTTAGCGCGGCGTTCGCGACAATTATTGTCACTTAAGTCGGACATGTCAGATTTTTAATTACACTAGTGTTTTGAATAATTGCACACCACAAGTTTAATTTACAAATGCGAACAGTTTCTTTTTGTGACTGTACTGTACACACCTACCAATTTTTTTGCAATAACTTTTTTTTTTATTAATGTTATTAAGTACATTAATTGGTTGATTATTTCGGTCTCTATATTTAAATTTGAAAATAAAATGCTGAGGTAATTATATAACGCCCTTGCATTTATTACATTTTTAAAATACAAAATCATATATAATTGAGATTTGCAATAAAATTAGGTCTTTCGATGACGATTTGTTAAATTTAAAATTGTTATGTCTAACCAAAAATAAACTTAACGTCCACAAGCACTACGATTCCAAAGAAAAAATATTAAAAAAAAAATACTTTATCTGTCCCAAAGAAGTTGTATTTTGACCAATAGGAGAGCAGCACTGCGGTTGCCACGTCGAGAAACGACTGGAATCAAATAAGGCTCGTCGCACTCCGAGCCCGTAAACGAAGCGATTTATCGCCAAGTGCTTGGTACGATTGAAGTGTGTCATTGTGACTCAATCGCTGTTGCACACGCATCGCTGTCCAACAATAGTTGTACTCACAAACGGAGTGAATATTTAAAAAAAAAACAAGATTGTTTATTGAAATAAAACTAATCTTAAGGATTTTATCGCGGTTTATTTTTTATTTTACGTTCCCGACGTTTCGGCTGCTTTGCAGCAACCATGGTCACGGGAGGACTGAGGTGTTTGACGTCCTGGTGTCATAGTTTGACGGGGGTACCCTCATATTTAGTTGTTACTTGCGGTCCGATCTACGCAGAAAGAGCTCACTGTGTCTTGAGGTCTTGCAATGGTACGCTTGGTTCTGGATTTTATGATGTTTACTACAGGGTCCCAAGCTGGTGGTAGCACCCAGCCATCTTCCCTATTGAAATTAGGATGTTTTTTAATTTCAATGGCCTCGCGTATCATCCTTGGTCGGAATCGGTGTTCTTTTGCGAGGATCTGTGGCTTATCAAATCTGATATAATGGCGGGTGCGATCAGATTTGATAAGCCACAGATCCTCGCAAAAGAACACCGATTCCGACCAAGGATGATACGCGAGGCCATTGAAATTAAAAAACATCCTAATTTCAATAGGGAAGATGGCTGGGTGCTACCACCAGCTTGGGACCCTGTAGTAAACATCATAAAATCCAGAACCAAGCGTACCATTGCAAGACCTCAAGACACAGTGAGCTCTTTCTGCGTAGATCGGACCGCAAGTAACAACTAAATATGAGGGTACCCCCGTCAAACTATGACACCAGGACGTCAAACACCTCAGTCCTCCCGTGACCATGGTTGCTGCAAAGCAGCCGAAACGTCGGGAACGTAAAATAAAAAATAAACCGCGATAAAATCCTTAAGATTAGTTTTATTTCAATGTGTAGTATTCGCGTAAATATAAGAAATCAATAAGATTGTTTATACTCCGTTCCGAATCTAATTTCCAAACAATTGGGGGGTAACGGACCCACCACTGCTCTTCGTCAACTTTGTCAATTATAAACCAAACAGGTTGTTCGATAGATCAAGAAATCGCTCCGAATAGCAGAATAACTTTTAAAACATGGGATAAATTAACTAAATATAATAATAGAGATAATTCATTTTGTCATACATTTGATTCTGAGGCCGTACGATGGTCGCCGGGGTAGCTAGTAATAAATATTCCTGTACATTTTTTATTTAAATCGTGCGTACAGTTATGGTAAGCAAATTGTATTTATGTTTAGAATCTCTAATTTTGATTTCTTAGTGTACGTCCACCCTTATAATAATGGCAAATTAATATAGACTACGTCTTGTTATTGGGAGGTGCGGTGAGAAATAAGTTACTTTTGTACAGATGATAACACAACTGTTTTGAAAAAATATTTTATTCAATTTTTATCTTCGATAAAGATATTAAACTACTGGGGAATAGTTAGCAAAAATCACTTTTGAACTTAATATACTATCCTAAGTTGTGATAAGGTCATTCAAAACTTATGTAGAATACGAAAAATAACATACCATTAGAGCAGGTTCAAACCACGGCTCGCACCACTGGGATTTTCGGATTGCTTTTGTAAATCTTATTTTCCGTCATTATAATCACTTGCTTTTTACATTGGACCTAAAGGACTAAAATGGCCTCGGTACGATATGAGTGCACTACAATGAACTACTGCGTACCCCTCAGGGACAACAGGCGTAATGGTGATTTTTTTAAAAGAAGAATTTGTGACTAATTTAATCACAAGTTACTCATAAATTCCACTAAAAGCCGAAACCTAAATAACATTATATTTCAGTTAATTAATAAACGTGAAAATGGTATCGTGACAGTTTTATCAAAATAAAAATATTTTGCGTAACACCGCTGTCAGCGACTGCCCACAATGATATAGTGTGTATCATCACGCACAGCGATCATTTTCCCGCGGTGACTCCTGAATTTTTTATAGGTTCGCACTTTGGGCATAGATTACCTAATTTTCTTTGACAAATGTAATGATGTATAGGTTTTATTGGGTCTTATTGTTGGCTACGAACATATATCTAAACTAATATTATAAATATGGAAGTTTGGATGGATGTTTGTTACTCAATCACGCCAGAACGGCCGAACAGATCTGGATGAAATTTGGCACAGAGATAGATTATAGTCTGGAATAGCAAATAGGCGACTTTTTATCTCGGTAAAATGTATGGTTCCCGTTTCGTTTCTAGATTAATATGGTAGCATGCATACTTTTTAATCGCGGGTAACACTACGGGCTAGTAAAACACATACTGATTCTAGTTCTCGAGTCTTTAGGCTCTTATCACTTTTGTATAGATGTAGCTTTTGATATTTCAAAGCTTGCGGAGTCCAGCATTTGGCCAACCGCAGGTCAAAGTCCTCCATCGTGGTATATAATGTGACGTGACCCCCAGTAGTTAGTCTTGTAGAAGCGCCAATGAGGGCCATCTATAACCTCACACTGATTAACAATAATATATAGGGCTGCCTCATGATATTTCTATCGTTTTGATGACTCTGGGGACCACGGCTGATGACATTCGTACGATCCTTGTCATTTCAGAAAAGCCCGCTGAGTTGCTCACCGGATCTTCTCAGTTGAGGTCGCGTTCCGATCCGGTTGTAGAGTTAAGAAAAAAAAAACGTAATGATAATTTGTAAGTGCCCCCGTAGTATACGAAATAAACGATTTGACTTTGAATTTGATTTACCGTAGACTAGCTGCGCCCCGCGGTGTTACCCCCGATTAAAAAGTATGTCTGTCCCATAGGAACCGTGCATTATTTCGGGATAAATATAAGCCCATGTCATTTTCTGACCCCTGAACTACCACTATGCAAAAAATCATGTCGATCCTTTGCTCTATGAAAAATTAAAACAAATTTATCCCACGAGAACCATACATTTTACCAGGATAAAACGTAGCCTATGTGCTATTCCAGACTATAATCCATCTCTGTGCCAAATTTCATCCAGATCCGTTCAGCCGTTCTGGCGTGATTGAGGAACAAACATCTAACCAACCAAAAAAGAAAGAAGAATAAATAAACAGTTCGTGGCATCCCTGTGCGCTCATTCCATTAACGACTCCGCCCCTCCCCCCCCCCCAACTATTATAGGTAAGCATAATTAAGAAGTGATTTTTAACGAATCAGAGAAAAAAACAGGCGATCAATACTATAAACAAAATAATTCCTATAAGTACCAGTCGATCTATCTAGAGTCCCGGGTTTGGAACCCGGTAAAGGCAAACTATGAGTATACCCGAATCATGGCCATGTAATGTATGGCCGTAAAGCTGTAGGGAAGGGGGGGGGGGGCGGTTTCAAACCATGCCCGAAATGCCTTAGAGGACCCATCATGCTATACATAGGTAATCATGAATGTACTCGTATATGGTTTCCTGGCCACAGTCTTGTATGGCCGTTTATAAAGCAGTTATTCTAAGATCTCTCCCAGTCCATTGTACAGTACTAATAATACAAGCGTTGCTTAGTGTGCGACCGTATAGTTTGTGCGTTGCGTTTGGCGATATTATAATTATTATAATTCGTAAGTGGGAACCATAGGGCTATACTATAAATGATTTGACTTTGACTTTGAATAAACATAATTTCGTGGCACACACACACACACCGCCATGCCGAACCAACCCTCGTGTTGACGCTTGCATTACATTTCGTTAATTGGCGCTTCGGTTTTAGCGCGAAGGCCGGGCCGCCTGTAGGTAATTATGCTTGTTTGTCAAAGCGCCGCAACCGACGGGTTCTACGTAATCATGGCTTCACTAAGTGTATAGTCTGAAAGTAATTTGACACTAAAATCTGGGTTACACCAGCGTCACGCCTCCAATCCCTGAAGGGGTACTGCAGAGCACACTTTTTTTTATTACGTTATAGGCAAGTATTTGATCTCGATGTCACCTGATCAGTGACGATGTGATCTACGATGGAGCATATTTGCCTAGAAGGTACCTGTTCACTCTCGACTTGAAAAAACCCAGATTGAAGTCAACGGGGAACAAAGACGCCGGTAGCGTGTTCCATTCCTTGGCAGTTCGCACAATGAAAGTAGAAGCAAATCGCTTAGTACGTTCCGAAGGAATGTCCACAGTGTACGGATGACACTTGTCCGTGCGTCTTGTCGACCGATGGTAGAATGGAGATGGGGGAATTTATTCGTGTAATTTCATCGCACACTCTCCGAAATGTATTCTGTAGAAGACTGATAGGCTGGCAACCCTACGTCGTACCCTACCCTCATCTCGGCCATGGTATTTTGTCACAGTGCAATAGGGGCTGATCTTATTGGTTATACCGGGCAAATCTTCCTCAATATGAGGAGAATTTAGGCCATATACCACCACGCTGGCCCAGTACGGTTTGGTGAACTTCACACGACTTTCAATAGACGTGCAAGCTACCTCACGATGTTTGCCTTCACCGTACGGCATTGAAAATAAGATTTCAAAAACTTCAGAGGTGCAAACTGGGATTTGAAATTGCAAACGTTGTTTCGAAGGCGAGCCATCTACCAACTTGGCCATCGCGGCATTTTTTCAAATAATAAAACCTCTGATGTAGAGGGGTACCAATCATGTTGGAACACGTGAATAAGGGGTAATAACATAGCTTTGCCATACGACATTGTTTGTGTCGTCTGGCTTACCATCATCTTAAATAATCTCATATGTATTATTACAATAAAACTAATTTTAAGGATTTTATCGCGTTTATATTATGTTCTCTTGCGTTCCCGTCGTTAGGACTTGCAATGGTGCGCTTGGTTGTCTTTTACACGCGATTGAGAACGCGAAAGTGTACACGCTCAATCGCGAGTGATTACTTATCCGGTTAATTCTTTCGCGCACGTCGCTTTGTTTATGGCCAGAATTATTGAAGGAACGTTTGGGCAATCGCGAATCACGCGGCGTAGCCGAGTCGATTTTGTTTTCTCTCTGTCTTTCATTACACGCGCGCTCTTTCCTACACGAAAGCCGATTCACGCGGTATAGAGCGTGCATGTAGAAGCAGATAAAGTAGGTTATATGAAATAGCTCAACATACCTGAGGAGTAAGTTCCGCTCTGCTGGTGTCTGCAATGGCCCTCGGCCGCGGATCCAGCTTCAGAATGCCGCGTTCTCTACCCTGATCATGAAAGAGAGAGGATTTTATAAACATGTAAACTTGTAGTACTTTTGTCGAGAGCTCAGGGACGCAATTCTGCTTATTAAAAAAAAAAAAACTAAATACGTAGACTATAAATCAGGCATTCCCATAGTGGTGGGGTTTCGGATTTTGGGAGTCGATGAGGTCTTTTTTTTTTTTTTTTTTTTTTATTACATTATAGGCAAGTATTTGATCTCGATCTCACCTGATGGTAAGTGACGATGAGATCTACGATGGAGCATACTTGCCTAGGTAGGAAGGCGGCAGTAGATAGAGGCACATGCAGCGCAGCTGATCTGACCCGCCATCCATGAATGGCAACACCGAACATCATGCCGGAACACGGCTAGGCCGCTTGGCGACATGGCTTTGTTCAGTGGGTGGTGACTAGCCACGGCCGAAGCCTACCACCAGTAGAGTTGTCACCTGGTTGGCACCACCCAGGGTCACGTGTAGGGTATCTCGAGGGTACTTAATTCTCCTACGGACGAAGGTGACTCGACCCCGAACCCTCGACCCGGTCTAATATAATCGACCCCTACTAATCAACACAAGTTCGTAATTCGTAATATTTTAGTAGGAAGTATAACTATCATTGTTGTACTTTAAAAAACTCAACAAGTCGATGAGCGTGCACAAGTTTGGAAACGATGAAATTATTATTTTGTATTAATAGGAAAAAAACTAAAGATATGATTTTCAAAGTAATTTGGCTATGGAGTCTGAGGTGTCAGTTCATTTTGGAAAAAGGGGTCTCTTGCCCAAAATATTTTGGGAATATCTGGTTTACATGAATAAAAAATATTCAGATTCTGACTTACCTTGGCGTCCATGGTGCCTGCCACTGTATGGGAGCCAGGGAGACAACTGGTTCTGGTGGCTTTTATCGCGGGTAGCGACACCTCAACGAGGAAAACCGCATAACTCAAAAAAATAATAATTTCATTTTTTATCTCTGAATTCACTTTTTAA
Organism: Pheosia gnoma; assembly: GCA_905404115.1. Taxonomy (NCBI): domain Eukaryota; kingdom Metazoa; phylum Arthropoda; class Insecta; order Lepidoptera; family Notodontidae; genus Pheosia; species Pheosia gnoma. The sequence goes on from FR989898.1 coordinate 9,525,113, forward strand.
TGTATTTTCTTAATTTTGTTTGTTATAACGTTACATTGAAATGGCTGAATGTGCATGGTTGGTTGTCACAAGACTAAATTATGTTGTCTTATACTCTCAGCTATGAATGAAGGAGAGGGAGTGACTTAGCATTTGTTTTTTCAAGCGTATTTCCCCGATTACAAATATATCTCTTGTGTTATTTATATGGGTATTGGCATTGCTCTTTGAATTCGTAGTTCTAATAAATAAGTATATTGTATATCTTATATAACAAATAAGTTTTATAAACGAATAAATGAACCAACAGAAAATGAGACTAAAGTTACTTATATTTTAATTTAATTTGTTTTTTTCACAGCCTACAGTTCGCGAACTAGCACAAGCATGTCACTCAAACTTCTACTATATACCTAATACCCAATGGAAAACAGTAATTACATTAAGTAGGTACCTACGCCGCCCTATAATATAATTATTCTGCTAGTAAGGACTTCTAAGAACAACATACGTACCTACGCGCCGACTTTAACGGGAATTATTGCTAAAACATATGAAATGCGCGTCGTGTCGCCGATGTTAACTTTACAACGACGCAAGTGTCCAGCTATTCATGTAATTACTACATCAGTTTGCTGCATCTGTTTGTATTTAATAACTTCAACAATATGGCTATTAAATATTTAAGAAAATAATGTGGCCCGCTGAATTTCTTTTTTTCTTTTTTTTATTACATTATAGGCAAGTATTTGATCTCGATCTCACCTGATGGTAAGTGATAATGAGATCTACGATGGAGCATACTTGCCTAGGTAGGAAGGCGGCAGTAGATTGAGACGCTACATTCACTAGGCAGATGCAGCGCAGCAGCGCAGCTGATCTGACCCGCCTTCCATGAATGGCAACACCGAACATCATGCCGGAACACGGCTAGGCCGCTTGGCGACATGGCTTTGTTCAGTGGGTGGTGACTAACCACAGCCGAAGCCTACCACCAGTAGAGTCGTCACCTAGTTGGCACCACCCAGGGTCACGTGTAGGGTATCTCGAGGGTATTTAATTCTCCTACGGACGAAGGTGACTCGACCCCTCTTGCCGGATCTTCTCAGTTAAAGTCGCGTTCAGAGTCGGTTGTAAAGCTAAGAAAAAAGAATGTCATGACAGTTTGTAAGTGCCGCCTATTGCCTTTACGAAGTTAATGATTTGACGTTAACTTTGACAATATAGCTTAATATAAAGATACAAATAAACTAACCAATACTCGTTCTGTTACAATCTGACATCGCAATAATTGTGGACAGTAGGCAGATCAAGCATACCACAGCCAATCAGCTGGGTTTCTCACTTTTTTTACTTTTTGAACAAAACAGTAGGCAGCAGCCAATGAAGCTTTGGATTATTCATCTTTTTAAACTTTTTGAATAAAATTTGGAATTTCTAAGTTACTCGGTTTCGTGTGGCAGTAGCCGGTATTTAGCGAGTGGAAAACTGCGCAAAGGCGGGCAGTTAAAGGGGGTGCGAGTCCGAGGCTCATTTTACATCGCGCATTCACACCGAATAGTATTTTACATCGCGCATTCACACCGAATAGTATTTTACATCGCGCATTCACACCGAATAGTATTTTACATCGCGCATTCACACCGAATAGTATTTTACATCGCGCATTCACACCGAATAGTATTTTACATCGCGCATTCACACCGAATAGTATTTTACATCGCGCATTCACACCGAATAGTATTTTACATCGCGCATTCACACCGGATAGTATTTTACATCGCGCATTCACACCGAATAGTATTTTACATCGCGCATTCACACCGAATAGTATTTTACATCGCGCATTCACACCGAATAGTATTTTACATCGCGCATTCACACCGAATAGTATTTTACATCGCGCATTCACACCGAATAGTATTTTACATCGCGCATTCACACCGAATAGTATTCAAATTCAATGATATAAGGTTCGTTTAATATCACCACGGCTTCTTTTGAGAAGACGTCTTTTTAATAGCCTCTTGTGTGACCCAGCAGTGATAGCCAAGTTGGTAGAACGCTTGCCTCGGTAACGAGAATCACAGGTTTAAACCCCGGCTCGCACCACTGGGATATCTACATAATATCTATAAAAGTATTATATACTGGGTTCGTCCCCAGTTCATTATAAGGTACCCATAATACAAGCGTTGCTTAGTTTAGGACCGTTAATAATAATAATATTGCCAGACGAACACACAAAATATACGCTCCTACACTAAGCAACGCTTGTTTTATGTGTACCGTTCAATGGACTGAGGGTGAACTCAGTATATAATACTTATATAAAGTTTGTCCATACTAGGATTCGAACCCGGGACTCTCGGCGCTGGAAATATGGTCACTACGAACTTTTTGGTTGGTGTTCGTCTGGCGATATTATTATTATATTTTTTTTTACTACTAAAGTTGTATATTTCCGCTTGGCGCGCCTAATATAAGTCAACTCGTAACTTATTTTATTTCTTATTAATTCTAAAAAAAATAAACCCATCGCCGCGGAAATATTTTAATAGGAACAAATTTTGGGCTAGAGCCATCTAGTTTATAATGCGGAAAAAACTACCCTTGTAGGATTAAATGGAGGATTTGTACAAAGCGCAAAATATAAAAAAAAGAAAAATCGCCTTTAAAAACCTCCAAGCTTCTATTATGGTGGAGAAAAATCCGCTAGATGTCACTTCATACCATTTTTTTAGGATATTCATCATCTATTTTATGAACGCAGTGGACAGACTAATTTGAACTCTATACTCCGAATTTATAGACGTTTCACAACTTTATCAGGCAAAACTCTTTTGAACAGTATTATATGACTGTTGATAAAGTTATAAAATTTTATAAATTTGGGGTTATACCTATCACTAATATGAGCCTGGACTCCTATTCGATATACGGGTCTCAACGCTTTTAGTTATTGTCTATTTCTGGTACTTTTTTTAAATAAAAAAATCTATTGGAGCTGACGTTTTGACGTCAATTTGTGACAGCTATTTTTTTTCCTCATTGTCCTATCACCAACAGTGGGTATATCATCTGTATCACGACACATTCCTTGTGAAGGACCTAATTCCCCCGCTATCAGTTGCGTGAGCTACTTTTAGTATGAGCGGAAGCGGCCTCTGTGTTCTGGACCACTAAAACAGCTGATAAGAAGTCAAAGAACTCTCGATGACACCCATAGGACGATTAATCTTTTGTACTACGAGTTGTGTCAAGCTAAATTAAGCTTTTATCTGCTCAATATAATGTTCACGTGGGCTTGTTGCGGTGAGCTTGGATTTCGGATTTCAAGATTGTAGTGTAAACTATCCGTATACTCGTACCATGGATACTTTAAGTGCATGTTAAGTAACATCCAAGTACACCTTAAAACCGCGAGTACTTAAAATAATTATCGTATTATTATAGGACCGCTTTTTACTAAGATCATTTGGATGTATACACGGTACATATACCTAAACAACATTTTTTACAATTTTTGTCTGTCTGTCTGTTTATTTCGGCTAATCTCTCAAATGGCTGGACCAATTTTGACGGGACTTTCACTGGCAGATAGCTGATGTAACAAGGACCAACTTGGGCAAAACTTTTTTGTTAAATACCACGCGGACGAAGTCGCGGGTAACAGCTAGTTATTAATAATATTCTGTATATCATAGCGGAAAATAGCCTGTGATTTTGAGCCTTCGGATTCCTTTTTTGTCACGTAAGTTAATTTCATCTCCTCTAGTAAGCAAAGCCACTAGTTTTTTGGTCGTTCGTTAGTTTGTTGTTAAAGGTATGTACCAACTTACCGCATAGTTATGGTATTAACATTTCGACCTATTATTGACCTTAAGATATCATTATGTGACGGGCTACTTATGCACGAGATAAAATATTTATTCGTTGACGTAAAATAGACCATAATAATTCATGACATCTTATTAATTCACTCATCGTCACATTAAGTACGGTACTTATGAATCGTCAAAATAGTTACAAAATGCTAAGCTACAACTTTACCACCTGTTCGGAATGCCGTATTTTTGTTACCGAATTTTTAATATCGATCGCTTTTTCACACTAATCAGTTTTATAATTATGCGGTTAAGTTTCATAGGTCCCAATTTCAATCTTATAGTTCACATGGATACCGAGATGTAAATCGATAAATATGACCGAAATGAGAACAGACGACTCTTATTAATACATACTATTAAAGCTCCCCAGATGTCCGCCATCTGGGCTATGGATAGACAAGATAGACATCGGTTTATGTAACTAGTTAACAAAACATAGAGACACGTTGTATAACAAATAGGTATCTAATAATAATCCTTAAGACTTAAGATACACATTGTAAGCTGTTCGTTTTGTTCGCGTATCACTTGAGAACGGATATACCGATTTGGATTGTTTAAATAATTTTAATATTCCTAAAAAGGTTTTTAGGGAGAGTAGAAGATTGGGTCGCATATTGTATCGTCCGTAGGTCCGTAGAAGCTTTTTAGTAGTGAGTGGTACTGATTTTGTTGCTGTACACACACTAGATTAGAAGTTAATACGTAACGTTGCCACTAGCAAACTGAAGCCACTTTTTCAATGCATCAGGGCCCCAAGTCTGCTAACACAATCGATTCATAATCGAACAGCAACCGCATAGTAACTGTCACTGTTGACAGCGGCCATACAATATCTGTCGAAGGTATTTAGTAAAAATACCGAAATTTAAATATTTTACTGTGAATTTTATCTGCATTCGGATCGCTGACCAGCCTTAGAGTGAACGAGACGCAATTACACAGAATGTAGAGACGGACATGAATGACCTAATGCTGGAGTTTATTCATGTGTGGTGTACGGAATAAAGCTAGCTTTAGGGAAAAGTCATAGAATAAAATTGGTGTAATTAGTACCTAGTCAGTCACGTCAGTTAATTTTGTTAAACTTTCTGTATGACCTTTGTAGAGCAATGTTGTATAATTGTATGCTGGATTAATGTGATAAAATATTCCTAGTTAAGGAGTTACTTACATTCGGATATAATGAAGGATCTTATTATACCTACCAATCCTCTTTTGACATTCTTAATTCTCGACTTCCATAGGTACCTAAATATATTTTTTTAAATAAGTTTGGTACAAAAGTATGTACCTAAAATATTTCCAGGCTTGATCGGTTGTTACCTAGGCCATAAAAGGTACTAATATATAAGGTTTAACATTAATTGTGTATAATATATTTCCAGATGAATCAATAAAATAATTTGTTTAAATGATTTTTGTTTTTTTTAAACAAGGCGTAATTTTCTAAATGTTACATGAATTGATTTATGTCTATGGGAATGTTATTTTTATTACCTACTGTTGGTAAACGAATTCATTCTCGGAATGGTAATAATGGGTTGATTAGAGTTAGAACCATGCCTCGCCAGACACACAAAGTGACCGCACATGGTATTCTGACAGAAAACAAAAAGCAGCCTTTTCAGGTTTATTCACAAAAAACCGTCGGCATGGGCCGCTATGCACGGGGCTATGGGGCCACGTTTTCTACGTCTGCATGGCCACAGAACAAATAAGTAGCTGGAGAGGTTCAACTTTTAGGTAGGTACCTACATGACCACACATTTATTGTTACCCCCGTCTCCTAAATTAGCAAAATTATACAAAATGTTTTATAACTGATAACAAGTATGACAAATCTGGCGATATGGATGTATATGTGCTGAACAGGTTTTTTCTCTAAAACTACACTCAGTGTCGATATTATATTTCATGTTCGAGTCTAACCTTTTACGTACAATGTTAGTGTATTTACGTATCATCTAGAAAAATTTAACTCAAACATTACGCAGGTACAAAGGGCAGGCACCGACCACCTATTTTAGTGTTTAAGTCTTGTTTGTGAGCCGAGAGTTTCCAAAATGCCGAATAGAGAATAAATTATTCAATAACACAACGCTGACCGATACATACTCATAAATCAGAGCTTTTTTATTATGTAATTACCTAATAAACAAGCTACGATCCAAGTAAGTTCAATGTGTAGATTATTCGTCGAGTCCTCACAGAGGCAACGGCACGCCGCGTACTAAAATCATTGCAACCGCCAGCCATTATAATCTATGGCGTCGTGTTGTGAAAGAAACCTCCCTCCCCCGATTCCCCCCCGCCCGCGTCAGTGCTTGGTCGGCGAGCGTGCGTGCGGTACGTGTCACCGCGCTGTCGCGACAAAATGGCGCGGCCCAAAATATACACACACTTCCTAACAATTATAACAATAATATCAACAGTCCGAACGCAGGATTATTATCATACACCAAGGATAGGATCGAAACAGCTGGCGTCGTGTTACAACAGCGACGGGCTTCCACAAGTGAGTTTGAGAGCTTTTAAAGTCTTGAGCACAACTTTTTTGTGCATCATACTACTTATTGCGTTTGTTTTTGTTACGGTCTGTTTTAACCGTACTTGTTTAGTACTTAGAATGGTATCCGTAGTTGTGGTGTTTTAAATATAGATATTAAAACTTTTAAACTTTTTGCACCTAGTGAAGTTTGTTAAGTCTGTGGGGCTAACACTCACTAACATAAACCCTAATTAATTGTCTACCTAGCTGGCCAAAGGGTACAAGACGACATGTGATATAGAACAGACACTGCCGCGACACTTAGATGCAGATATTGTTTCTGTGTCGCTTAGTGTCTGTTGACACTTGTGTCAAGATTAAGTGTCGCCGATGACATCACGTATACTTAGCTTTATTATGGCTACTACACGGTCGGGTCTACTATCCAACAGAGAGAGACAATATAGTCCCGTCTCTCTCTGCTGTATGTTAGATCTGATCCTGTGGAATCCCTACTTTACTACCTCCATCGGCAAGCAAGTCATGCATAATCTTTAATTAAGGTATTTAAATTAAATTTGCTTAGTAGGCTATGCATATTACTAAATACTTACACAACTTGACCAATAGGTAAGTGCCGAAGCCAGAATAGAAATTATTTACCATATTCCATATTCAATTTAAATATCATAATAATCAGACCAATGACCTGTCGCTATCATAAAGCACTTAAAAAAAAAGATACATTGTCGTGTGTCTCTTTTTTCCTGTTATTTAATTGGCTCCATCTCTCTCTGTTGCGTGGATCATCCGACCGTGTAGAATAGTACCTACTTCCTCACTTTCCCACAGATAAACATATTCCATACAAACGTTGCCCCCCTTTTAGCCTGTTAGGGGTTGAATTTCCAAAAGTCATCATCATCGAATTTTATGAGTTTACAATGAAAGAACTATTGTTAGTTAGCTTGTTGTTAGCATCATATTAAACTAATGGACAATTTAAGATAGTCTTTCAAACACACTCAAATAGCCTAATATTCCGCGCGATCGTCCAGTGCCGTTTGATAGGTCCATATTTCTATTCCTGGTAACATTTTGCTTCGCCTAAACGCTTCTAATTGGCTACAGGTGGCAACCGAATAGCCTTATGATTGGAGTTTATGTGTTAGCTAGCTTAGACACCCTGACGAGCAAAGACGGTGGAAAAACTAAGTTATTGATCTCTTATTGATTTCTTATATTTACGCGAATACTATACATTGAAATGAAACAAATTTTACGAATCTTATCGCGTTTTTTCCCTACGTTTCGGCTGCTTTACAGCAGCTATGGCCACGGGAGGCCTGGGCCCCAAGTCTGCTAACACAATCGACTCATAATCGAACAGCAACCGCATAGTAACTGTCACTTTTGACAGATATCCCATACAATATCTGTCAAAAGTAACAGTTACTATGCGGTTGCTGTTCGTTTATGAATCGAATGTGTTAGCAGACTTGGGGCCCTGAGGTGTTTGACGGCCTAGTGTTATAGTTTGAACTGGGGTACGCTCATATTTAGTTGTTGCTTGCGTTCCGATCTACGTAGAAAATGCTCACAGTGCCTTGAGGTCTTGCAATGGTTTTATTGATCTCTATAAATAAAAATACGCGCCCACTATAGTTGCTAACGGTTGTTTTGGGTCGGCGATTGTGAGGTTATCTGTCTCATTCTCTTGTGTAAGCCACAGTGGGTTCGTTTACTCCGCCCAATGTTGTTATCAGGGGCCAACGGAACGGCTTATCGCTCGCATCCGTTAAACATGTGTAACGATGCCTAAGTAGCTATTGTCTCTGTGTTTGTGCTCGTATTTATTCAGCCCAAGTGTTGGCAGGGTTGCCAGATTGGGTAGTTTTTTTTTGCAATTCCGGGTAAAAATGTAGCTCTTGGAGAAATCAAAAGTAGCATGGAGATTTTATTTTGGTTTCAGAGTCTAAGCGTAGGCTGTAACTAAATTTATGTATTTGAGACGACTCCCTTTTAAAAGAGTTCACTTGGTCGTTTTATTCTACACTAGCTGTTACCTGCGACTTCGTCCGCGTGGTATTAACAAAAAAGTTTTTTTTAAATAAGAGTATATTAAGTTACTCCTCGTTCCATTCTATCTGCCAGTGAAATTCTCGTCAAAATCGGTCGAGCCATTTCGGAGATTACCCGAAACAAACAGACAGACAGACAAAAATTGGAAAAAAATGTTTTGGTATATGTACCGTGTATACATCCAAACGCACTTAGTAAAAAGCTGTTATTTTAATATTACAAACAGACACTCCAATTTATTTACTGTATAGATATAATGAACATATACTATTATTAATTCTTTTGAATCGCTCACTTGTGTTTCGGTTTGGAAATTAGAACAGTATTTTGAAAAACAAAAATAAAGAAGCAAAATGTTAATAATTACCAATTATCCATTAGGTTAATTCATCGATATTATTAACTTTTTGCCTTTGGGTAAAACTTAGCAAATGGTATCATTTTGGAGGAAAAAATAATTTCAAATTTGGGTAGAAATAGAAATCACATCTGGCAACCCTGATTATTGGCCACGCTGCATTGAGGAGCTGTTACATTCTGCGAATGCTGTGTACACCCGTTTCTCAGATCTACATTTCTAATATACACAAATTGACCCACAGCTTCACTATAATACAGTATGCCAAGTGCGAGATTATTCGTAAGCTTACTGTTTACTTCATAGTCTACGTACTCAGACATTTCGTATGGACAATTGAACAGCGGCTCTATCGGGTATTTAAAACTTTCAACTCTCCATACACAATGTCTGAATACGTACTCCCAAATTTATAGTACATATAGTACTGCGCACAGGGGTTTTGATTTGAGCAGTACTATATGACGTTTGATAAAGTTATAAAACGTAACAGTCCTTTAAAGTCCCGACAAAATGGCGTCGTTGCCCCTCTCGTCCTATCTAACGTTGTTTTTTATAGTTTAACTAGCTGTTACCCACGACTTCGTCCGCGTGGTATTTAACAAAAAGGTATTTCTAAAATAAAAGTAGCCTAAGTTACTCCTTGTTACATCAGCTATCTGCCAGTGAAAGTCCCCTCAAAATCGGTGTAGCTAGCCATTTCAGGGATTAGCCGAAACAAAAAGACATACAAAAATTTTAAAAAGTTTTGTTTTGGTATATGTACCGTGTATACGTCCAAATGCACTTAGTAAAAAGCGGTTATTTTAATATTACAAACAGACACTCCAATTTTATTTATTTGTATAGATGTATAGATTAAAACTGCTCTAGGTAAAACAACAGTGTACTTAACAATATACATACATCAAGGTACATACAAACAGCTGATCGTGTACTTTCTCGCAAATTTCAAAGGATCGTTCCTTTATATGCTTTGCAAACTAAACATAGAAAAGCATACAAGATTTAAATAGGAAGTGAGAAATTTATACCGCTAAATTTTGTACCTTATTCTGCCACTGCTAAGGGGCAAGCACAAAGCTAACAAAGTCGTGTTGGTTACACTATTTATAACTCAAGAACGGGTGCGCCGATTTCTATGATCTTAGATTTTTTTTAAATTGTCACCACCACGAATAGCAGGATAATTATTAAAACATAGGTAACATTTTAGATTTTCTTATATACTTGAGGCGGTGAGAAGATCCCCGGGACAGCTAGTAGTATTATATAGATTACCGGGAGTATTTTACAACTATTATGCGTACCTAATTGCAGCATGGGCCCTTAGCACGAGTTTTGGACATATTCAAATATCGAATAAGTGATTTATTTCCATACGTTTAAGAGTGAGTCTTCTTTATACGATTTCGACAGATCCGCTGTTCTGAAATACATGAATACATAGCACGATCGTAATTTGAAGCTGTCAAACAAAACTCGTACTCAGCCCACTGATGTAATAGTTGCAGCATGCATGACTAAGGTGTGTTATGGCCGATGTGAACGGCCTGTGAGCGACTATATATAGCCGGCTATTTCGATGGCAGTCGTCGTTTCGTGGGCATTACGTTTCCTTGTCATGTTCTCTTGATTCTAACGTTTTAATTAGTTTAAAATAATAGTTGAACTTATGAATTGTCAACGTAGGATTCCTTATTCACCCCTAAGTGCAATGCGTTTACACCTCATACACAGCGAAGCACCGTACTTCCTTTTTTTACGTGGGTAAACGGCTACAAAATTGAGCCATTTTTGTCAGTGTCAAGTAATATTTCCTGCTGGTTATTAAAAGTATACAGTGCCCCTGATGAAGGTGCTTGTAATGGAACTTTAAAAAATGAAGTTAGATTGTCTATGGTTTTGATTCAAAAGCGTTTGTTCTGGGTTTCTTTACCCTATGATTTCTTCTACTTTTCTTTATGTCGGCAATTAGCTACAAAATAGTGCCGTTATTGCCAGTGTCGAGTAATTCTTTACATTTGCTATGTATTATATGTACCCCTGATGATAATAGTAATGTTGATGACGATGATGATGATTAAATGAATCCCCTATCAGTAAATCTGTGAATACTTTACTGAAAATCTAACGGACATTTTGGGACAACTTAAAATGTCAAGTTATACAATTTTATTACAATTTCCCTCACTCGCGCACGTTTATGAACACACAATGGTTAATATCCCGATAGTTTTACACATTATTTATCAGAGAGATGCCTAAAAATCGTAATAGTTATGGTTTTTGTAGTAGAGGCAGTACGTCAAGTGCGAGCTAACCGTATGCTCAAATTACTCATTATGTTGCTCGAATTGCGATTCTCGGTACGCCGATGGAGTTAAGATGATACAGTATATCTCTATCTTTGCTGCAGTGCTGATTGAGTGTGTCAGCATCCCATTACAGCAACTTATTCGTCGACATGATTAGCGCAGTTGGTAGTAACCCTGCTTTCTGCGCCGAGGCTCCCTGGTTTGAATCACAGTTGGGACAAACTTTGTGTGATGATCACGAATGCTTGTACCCGAGTCATGGATATATAGTATCTATGTATAAGTATTGTATACTGAGTTCGCCCTCAGTCCATTGTACAGTACCTATAATACAAGCGTTTCTTAGTATGGGGTCATGTAGTTGGTGTGTTCATCTGGCGGTATTTATTTATTTATTTTATTTGTCTAGGACTGGTCCGAAATCTGAAGCGATGATAGATTCTCAAACAAATATTTTTTTTTAAAGAGGCGCTCCAGCGAATGCCTCGAATGCCCTCGACGAACGAGCGAACCGAGCCAGTCTGACGAGACTCCTCGTTGACGTAGCCCACAGCTAATGACGTTGTGTATAGCAGTGATAGCCAAGTCGGTAGAACGCTTGCCTCGGTAACGACGATCGCAGGTTCAAACCGACTCGCACCTCTGGAATTTCGCGATTTCATGTGCGAATCTCATTTTCAACCATGATTATCACATGCTAAACGGTGAAGGAAAACATCGCGAGGAAACCTGCATGTCTGAGAGAACCCCTCGACGTGTGAAGTCCGCCAACCCGCACTGGGCCAGCGTGGTGGACTATGGCCTAAGCCTCCCGTATTGAGGGAGGCCCGTGTCCATGAGTGGGACATTAGAACTGCTGTTATTATAATGACGTTGTTCTCTTACAGAGATGCATCCCAGAGTTCGAGAACGCTGCGTTCATGGTGCAGATGGAAGCAACCAATACGTGTGGCGATAATGGCGTTAAGGTTTACTGTATCCAGACCTCTGCTGGAACCTCTACCAGGTACGACCATGGCCCCGTCGCTTAGATGATTACTTAAACTTTGCAATGAAAGAAGCACGTCGTCTTATTTTCTTTATATGGCCTCATTCACCCAACGGCAGGTATTCAGTGAATGTCAAGCAATATAACTAAATACCGCCATGTTGTAACCAGTGGTAGCAGTTGACAGCTTGGAATTACTTGTATTTTCTTTGAGCCGGAGATCTTAAAATATGCATTGTATGTATATAGATATTGGAAAATAGATTATTTGGCAAACACAACTTAGTTTTTTCAAATTTCTATTTTGGAAAAAAAATAGCCTATGTCATTTTCTGACCCCTAAACTACCACTACCTATGCAAAAAATCATGTCGATCCTTTGCTCTATGAAAAATTAAAACAAATCTATCCCACGGGAACCATACATTTTACCGGAATAAAAAGCCTATGTGCTATTCCAGACTATAATCTATCTCTGTGCCAAATTTCATCCAGATCCATTCAGCCATTCTGGCGTGATTGAGTAACAAACATCCATCCATCCAAACTTTCACATTTATAATATTAGTGGGATTAAGCAGGATATTTTGGTGCTATAATTCAACTCGTGCGCAGGTCTTGTGACAGCTGCCAGCGCGGACAATTCTCCAGCTACTTCCTGACGGACTTGCACTACGAGCAGGAGAACCAAACCTGGTGGCAGTCCGAGACCATGCTGGAGGGCATCCGGTACCCTAACCAGGTCAACTTGACCTTGCATTTAGGTGAGTTGACAAAAAAATCCATCCATAGACAATAACTTGTATATTGATTAACTGAGATGCGGCTTACGTGGTCTTAGTTGGACAGTATACTCTTATAACTTTCAAAAGTCTGGACGTGTCTGTAGCAGTTATAAAACTCCCATTTTGTAATGTAGCCAACACCTAGTCACGCATAGACATAGGTGGGCAAACAGAAGCTGTAGTTTGCTACAACGCACGCCTTTTTTTTCTAAGGCTTGCGAGCCTGCCTTAGTTGCCTCGGACGAGTTTTTACAATTTAGTTACAATGGGTTCTCCGTTGCCGTTTTCCGCCTACTCAACTATTTCGGATTGATAAATAAATAATAATTGGTATTTTAAAAATACAGATAAAGCGTACGATATCACGTACGTAAGGATTGTGTTTTATTCGCCGCGGCCTCAGAGCTTCGCCATTTACAAGAAGACCGGCGAGGATCAAAAGTGGGACCCATTCCAATACTTCAGGTAATCTAGTTTATAATATATCTATTTAGGTTCAATTTTAAATTCCAACCAGAACTTACGGAATTTCCATTTAAAGTCTCCTCAGAATTAATCCAGAAATTTATTTTAAACACGTAGGCCTAACGTCGGTACGTAAAGCGCGAAATTATTCGTAAGAGTAACCGTATACTTTATAGTCCACGTATTAAGACATTTTGTATGGATAATTGAACAGCGCCTCTAGCGGACGGTATTTAAAACTGTCAATTCTCCATACAAAATGTCTAAATACGGTAGACTATAAAGTATACGGTTAGCTCTCGAATAATCTCGCACTTGACGTACTAGTTGTCAGTCAGTATTGGTTTATGTAAGCTGTATTAAAAAGTGAAAAGATATATTCATTAGGCCAAGAACAAAGAAAATACAGTATTAATATTGAATCGTCAATATTTACAAGCTAATATAAATTAAAAAGAGTATTTATAGAAAAGCTACAAAAAGTGTAAAAAAATCGTCAATTAATTCCTTAGTGCGTCTTGCCGCGAGACTTACGGGGTCCAAGAGCAAAGGGCAGCGGAGCTGGGCGCTGAGACCAGGGCGCTCTGCACCAGCGAATATTCCGACATCTCCCCGCTGTCCGGGGGTAACGTGCTCTTCTCCACCCTGGAGGGGCGCCCGTCCGCCTTCACCTTTGACAGCAGTCCGGAATTACAGGTAGGATGTCAATGCATTCTGGTAGATGTCGATGAATGTTAGTGGATGTTGATGAATGTTGGTGGATGTTTATGAATGTTGGTGGATGTTAATGAATGTTAGTGGATGTTAATTAATGTTGCTGGATGTTAATGAATGTTGGTGGATGTCAAAGAATATTTATTTTGTGACTTAAATATCTGCATTAGTAAGCATCCGAAGCAAACGATCGTACTGCCTCGCCGGGATGCTGTCATATGTCCGACCTTCTGTTATCATCCAATTTCTTTCAGGAATGGGTGACAGCCACCGACCTGCGCATCACCCTGGACCGGCCGAACACGTTCGGAGACGAGATCTTCGGCGATATACAGGTGCTGCAGTCGTACTGGTACGCGATCGCTGACGTGGCCGTGGGTGCGCGGTGCAAGTGCAACGGGCACGCGTCCGTGTGCGAGGCTCAGCAGCTGCCCGACGGCTCCAGGAGCAGAGCCTGCAGGTGCGTCTCGTGTATACAACGTGGTTCAGAAAGGGTCTAATAACCTTTGATTTTTTATGTAAAGTCAGAAATTCCACAGGTCAATATAGAAAAATATCTATTGAAATAAAAGTTATTTTACAGATTGTCTCGCGTTTATTTATTTTTTTTACGTCCCCGAGGTTTCCGATGAGTCGTCGAGATCGTAAAAAAAATAAAATAAACGCAATAAAATCTGTAATAATAAATATAAGAAATAATTAATACCTACTCACAAAAAAAAACCATTTGTCATTTTATTGGCAACAAGATAATCTTTTTAATATCAACATATTGAAATTCTTGACTTCATATAATGGTTAGAAATTCGCTAAAGAAATACATTACCCAATTACATTGAGGCCAATTAAGGGAAATGTGGGTGCACCAAGATCACCCGCACTTCGCCTTCCTTACCTATTGTTGCCTATGCCATTAATATACATACGTTTGAATAGCTACAGATTTTTTTTTACGCTTATTTAACGATTTTTCGTACTGTTCTTAGGCGTATTTCGTTTGGCAAGTTGTTAACCCTAACACAGTTTTTCGGGCAAGTGCCTTATTGAGTTTATTTGTAAAGGTGCGAGCACAACACAGCCGGCCGCGAGTGCGAGCGATGCCTCGACTTCTACAACGACGCGCCTTGGGGCCGCGCCTCGCCGACCAACGTCCACGAGTGCAAGGGTGAGTGCCATATAGCTGCAACCAGATGGGTTATTTTAAATCATTCGGAATCCTAGGCAAGTATGCTCCATCGTAGATCTCATCGTCACTTACCATCAGGTGAGATCGAGATCAAATACTTGCCTATAATGTATAAAAAAAAAAAAAAAAAAAATCGACATCGGAAACGGATTTGAAAGTTTCCGATGTTGGTGTCGCTCCCGACGAGCTTTGCGACGGAAACTTTTTGAAAAAGCGATTTGGTATTGTCATCTAGATACATCGAAGATAATCAAATTCGGAAATTTTAATAGCGATTGCGGTAATCCAGCTCGGAAGTTTTCGATGCCGTTTCCGAATGGTTTAAAAGAACCCCGCTGATACCCGTCCAGGACTCGCTGCCACATACGGTATATTGTTCCTCAATATGCTGCATTTGTAGCCAGAGACAATTTGATAGGGTTGTAAAACAACGAATGAATAACTCAATAATAGTAATCGGATTGAAGAGTGAATGATAAATCTTCATCATCATCTTTATCATTCACACTTTCATCGTTTGATAAAGTTATAGAACGTCTATAAATTTGCTCAATGTTTGGGGGTATATATTTATAAGAACATGCTATAAGATTTGTCGTAAGGTTTTTAATTGTGGTCTGGGTGTCGTTCGGGGCCCCAGTCTATTGCGTGTGCTAAAACCAGGTTCCTGAGGTTGTAAAGTCGGTAGAGTTACGGCTATAAGTATGACAATGACGTCACAAGCTTGATATATTGTCATGACGAGTCACTTCTCTCTTCTGAAGATGGATGTACTGTTACCCCAATCAATTGTGTCCTGTATCTAGCAGGACTGCTGGCGGAGCATCTGCGAGCTTCAAGCGTTTGTTGCTATGCGAATTTGTGCCATAAATATCAATTGATAAAGTATTTATTTACTTTGTTTATTTTTCCTATTAATAATTATGTTTTTAGTTTTTTGTTTTTTTAAATAATTTATAGTAAATAAAACTACAAATGATTTATTTAGTGATGGGATAAATATTTGTTCAATGTACCTACATACTTAAATTGCTACGCGAATTTAATATATATTTTTTAACTTAATTGAGATTTCTTCATGCAAATTTTGACCCCCAATTTGACCCCCTTAGGAGTTGAATTTCCAAAAATCCCCCCTAAGTGCACCTCTAGGGTACTCAAAGAATATATCCTCAAAATTTCAAGTCTTAGGTCCACTGGTTTCGGTTGTGCGTTGTCTGTCAGTCAGAGATTCGAATCCATAAACGCTAACTATACGGTCCCATTAAGCAGCGCTTGTATAATGGGTACCCTACAATGGACTGAGGGCGAACTCAGTATGTAATACTTATATAGATATTAAACATCCATGACTCGGGTACAAACATTCGTGCTCATCACACAAAGTTTGTCCCTACCAGAATTCGAACTCGGGACTCCCGGCACAGACAGCAGGGTCACTACTAACTGAGCGTTTAAATTGCCAGTCATTGGGTGGCAATATATGCCGGTCGGCAAGACTTTTTGAGAGATATTTTTCTAAATCCAGGGCCTTTGGACTCCTCCATTCCGAACGGTACAAAAGTCAATTCGGTGCTAGCAACTATACTTCTTAGTCTGCTGATATACAGTAAACACTACTTCTGCCTACTCCTGACTCCTCGTCTCCCTCCACCAGAAACCGCCAGCACCATCTTCTGACATGTTCCCCGTGACCAGTGGCGTAGCATAGGCCATTAGCACCCGGTGCGGATTTCAAATTTGCCGCCCCTTATTTTTGCTATTCAATATAAAAAATTTGGGGCATCGTAACGACAAAAAAAATTACGAAAAAAGCACTGAAAGATTTTTTTTTTAAGTTACTTTTTTTTCATATCTTAATTATTATTTTTTTCTCTAACCGCACCTGTGAAATGACCGGACGACGGACCGCATCCTCCGCCCCCCATGCTACGCCACTGCCCGTGACCTATGCTTTATTTAATAGTTATAAGTGGCGTTGTAATTTCTGGGCAGCTTGCAACTGCAACGGGTTCTCGAACAAGTGCTACTTCGACAAGGACCTGTACGAGCGCACCGGCCACGGCGGCCACTGCCTCGACTGCGCCGAGAACAGGGACGGCGCCAACTGCGAGAGATGCAAGGAGAACTTCTTCCAGGGCTCCGGGGATATCTGCTTGCCATGCAATTGTAACCCTACAGGTATGTGCAATGTATATACATGCCGCCCGTATAGGGGCGTGTCCGGGATGTTTGAATTCCGTTTGCGGGGGCCGGGCAATTATTGTATGATTTCGCATATTTTTCAGAAAAAAAATATCGCAATAAAATACTTCAGTCATTGCGGGGGGGGGGGGGGGGGGGGTCTTTCTAGAGGTCAGTTATGCAAGTTTCCTCACAATGTTTACCTTCACCGTTTAGCAAGTGACAATCATTGCGATTCGCACATGAAATCCAGAGAACCTTGCGTGTCGGGTTTTGAACCTGCGTTTCTACCAACTTGGCTATCAGTGCGTCTTAATATACAACTTATTATAATCTCCCAGGATCTCGCAGTCTTCAATGCAACGCCGAGGGCAAGTGCCAATGTAAGCCGGGCGTTACCGGCGAGAAGTGTGACATGTGCGCGCCCAACCACTACGAGTTCACGAACCTGGGGTGCAAGTCGTGTGGGTGCAACGAATCTGGATCGTATGGGAACACGCCCCAGTGCGACCCGCAGACCGGCGTGTGTCTGTGCAAGCAGAACGTGGAGGGGAGACGGTGCAGAGAGTGAGTGTCCATTGTATAACACAACGATTTTGATATCAGCACGTCAAGTGCGAGCTAACCGTACACTTTATAGTCTACCGTATTTGTTGGTTGTTGTTTTTTTTTAGGTCGGCAATCGGCTACAAAATAGTGCATATTTTGCCAGTATCGAGCAGTTTCTTCATCGTTGTTTTAAATATTAGTACCTCCGATGCTGATGATGATCTGTAAATCTCTGCGGGACATCTTAGAAGGAGGTGTGATTTGGGTATCCCGGTTGGACGCTAGCTGTGGAAGTTAACATTTATGTGCCCACCGGAATATCTCTCAACAGTATTTTTTCTATACGAATATCACTTATATCATTAACACACTTCTCGAGTGATACGAGATGATACACAATTCTGATTGGACGAAAATACGTTTTTAAATAAGTTTTGTTTTTGTTTGTGTTCTAAGTGATATGACGAGAGAATTAACACAGTTGGTAGCGATCCAGCCTTCTGTTGTTTCTGAGCTATTTGAAATAAAACGAATGTTTCGGAATTTTATCGCCTTTATTTTACGTTTTTACCGTCACCATGGTTGCTGTAAAGCAGCCGTAACGTCGGGAACGTAAAAACATAAAATAAACGCGATACAATAAAATAAAATAGTTTTATTTCAATGATGTAGTATTTGCGTAAATACAAGAAATCTATTTGAAGTAATTAAAAAAATCAACTCGATTCCCAGATGCAAGCCAGGCTTCTTCAACCTGGACATTGGCAACGAGTTCGGTTGCACGCCTTGCTTCTGCTTCGGTCACTCGTCTCAGTGCAGCTCGGCGCCCAAGTACCAAGCGCACGAGATTAGCGCCCACTTCATCAGGGACGCTGAGCGCTGGACCGCAGAAGATGACCAGGAGAAATCGGTCGCACTGCAGTTCAACGCTAACACGCAGAATATTGGTAAGTCAATTAAAACCACAAATTAACGCCATCAAATGGCGAAAAAGATACTGAAAAATTACTGTCATTTGCATAATACTAATAGTTTTTTTATTTGTGTTTAAAATTTTAATTTTATATAATTTATTTTATTTACTTAATTACTTTAAAAAACTTATTAAAATAATTTAACAAAAACATTAGATTGACATTATTTGTCATTTAACATCAGTTTTATTTTTGTTTAGGAAGCTATTGTTTTTTTTTTCTTATTTTAGTTGTATCTTTACTATGTTGTTTTTTGGTTGGAACTCGAGACTTAAACGTAGCCTCAACATTTTTTGACTTCAATCCCGTGCGAAAAGTACTATAACAAATTCAACTGAAAACTGTTGAGTCGTTTTTTTACCAGCAAAGAGTAAGTTGTATACGCTAAAATGATTTGAATTTGACGACAGCTTGGTCTAGTGGTTTGAGCGTAGGCCGGTCGGGTCACTGCACCAGGTAGTTGCGGGTTCGATTGCTGCCTGGGCAAATTTCGGAAACGGTAATTTGTCTGGGTGTTGCTGGGATCGCCCCCAGTCCATTGTACGGTACCTATAACACAAGTGATGCTTAGTATGGGGCCATACAGTTGGTGTGTTCTTCTGGCGATATTTATTTGTAATTGTACTCTCCCAGCCGTGACAGCCCAAAGCTCTGAGACCCGCTACTTCGTGGCCTCGACCCAGTTCCTGGGGGACCAGCGCCCGTCGTACAACCATGACCTCAAGTTCTCGTTCCGCCTCGGCGAGACCAGGGGCTACCCCTCCGTGCAAGACATTATCCTCGAAGGACCCAGGGCTTCCGTGTCCATCAACATCTACGCACAGAACAACCCTGAGCCCACTGATCAGGTAATTTGTGACGCTGAAGCGTTTGCCTAGCGATGTCATTGGTATATAATAACAATGTTATTCTTGAGTTCTTGTATTTAAGCGAATACTACACATTGAAATAAAACTTATTTTACGGATTTTATCGCGTTTATTTTATGTGTTTACGTTGATGTGATGGCTGGGCGCTACCACCGACTTGGGATCCTGTAATTAATATAGTTAAATCCAAAACCGAGCGCACCATTGCAAGACCTTAATACACTGAGCACTTTTTGCGTAGATCGAATCGCAAACAACAACTAAATATGAAGGCACCCCGGTTCAAACTATGACACTAGGACATCAACCACATCAGTCCTACCGTAACCATGGTAGCTGTGAATCAGCCGAAACGTCGGGAACGTATAAAACATAAAATAAACGCGATAAAATCTGGAAAATAAGTTTTCTTTCAATTTTATTCTTGTTAGTGTTACTTAGTAACAGAATTGTTGTCCATTGAAAAGCACTGCGATGGTAGATTATTTTTTTAATTCGAAGCGATTTATCGATTATTTTGCAATGCATTTGTGCTGACAAATCATGATATCGATTTTAATAATATACCTAAGTATACTACTTTTAAATATCAGTACAAACGCACCCGGTTTTTTGTACGTTTTATGAAGTATGTTGCGTTCGTTTTTTGAAATAAAATACGAGCTATATACGAGTAATAAAAAAGTATGTAAATAAAACTATGTATAAACCCATATTTGGTTTAGGTTCTCATTCGCACTGCGCTCTCTTCAAACATATATATTTTATTGAACCTGAACCGTATCCCCAGGCACAAGAGTACACCTTCAGACTGCACGAAGACCCTCGCTACGGTTGGACACCAACTCTCTCCAACTTCCAGTTCATGTCTCTCCTCCAAAACTTAACCGCCATCAAAATCAGAGGAACGTACAACAAACCTGGCGTAGGGTACATGATGCACTTCAAGCTGGATACCGCTAAAGTGGGTAGAGAAAAGGGGTCTGCCCCCGCCAACTGGGTGGAGAAGTGCTCCTGCCCCAAGGCGTATGTTGGCGATTACTGCGAAGAGTGTGCCCCAGGGTTCAAGCACGAGCCAGCCAATGGCGGACCGTATTCGACTTGCATACCATGTGACTGCAACGGGCACGCGCATATCTGCGATACTGCCACGGGTGAGTTGAACGCTTTTTGTTGAAGTTTAATATCCACAAAATTGGTTTCTCAAGGTGGAAGCACAAGGTCAGGGCGCGAAATTCAAAATGTCAATGGTCTTTATTTAAAAAATACCTAAAGCGATACAACACCATAAAGTTAGTAAAAGTAGCGGTTTTTACAAACCTTGGAGTATTGTACCGCTTTAGGTATTGTTTTAAGCAATCTTAATACATCGAGACATCCAATGCATAATGCTAATATCGCAAAAAACTTAATTACATCGTAAAGATGTCCAAATTTTTCGTAAAAAAATAAAAACTATTGACATTTTGAATTTCGCGCCCTGACCTTGCGCTTCCACCTTAAATAAATAATCCCACTATACTAGTTCCATTTCTTTACTTTCTCGATGACAGTTCTAATTTGATAGTTGTAGTGTTGTGACCAAATAAGTAATGATATCGATCCCATATATTTATTATGTTTTGAACAAAGACAAATACAACAAAAACATTCAAATAATAAACATAAAATAGAATCAAAGTAATATAGAAGTACAGGAACTTATAATAAATATTGGGGAGAGCTCATTGAGTGACAGTGTAGATTCATCAGATTTCGATTAAAATAAATAAATAAAGAATCAATATAATATAATTACATCTTGTAATGAAATGTAATATTAGTTAATAAATTTGTACAAAAATATCCAGCAATAGTTTAGTTTCTTACACTTTGTAAAAGAATATCGTGTCTGTTATCGTGTTACATTTATCGATAGCTCCATCCCTATCAGTTTCTCCGACTCTGCTATGACCTTGTACGTGCGTAAGCGTCATATTTTTATTAAATAATGTATACAGAATGTAAAAAAGACGCTCGTACAAGTTTCCACATGGAACTGTCATCGAGAAAGTAAAGAAATGGAACTAGTATAATATTATAAATGTGAAAGTTTGGATGGACGGATGGATGGTTGGCTGCTGTTGCATACATGCTTAATTGTAAACAAGATATATTCCATATCTTATATCTAATTTAATTTAAATGTGTAGATGTTTTTGTGTAGCGCGTAATGCAAAACAGACGGCTATAGTTTAACCTCAAAATTTGAAGACGTTTTATAACTGTTACAAATGTCTTATAGTACTGCGCAAAATAGTTTCGCGTTACGCAGCACTAAGTATATGACAATTGATAAAGTTATAAAACGTCTATAAATTCGGTGGTAAGTGTCTATTTTAACCGACTTTGAGAAAAGGGAGGAGGTTATCAGTTCGATTGCATATTTAATAATACCAGCCCTTTTTTTAATGTCCCACTACTGCTGGGCACGGGCCTCCCCTCAATGCGAGGGGGGATTAGGCCATAGTCAACCACACTGGGCCAGTGCGGGTTGGCGGACTTCACACGTCTTTCGAGGGTTCTCTCAGACATGCAGGTTTCCTCACGATATTTTCCTTCACCGCTTAGCAAGTGATAATTGTATTTGAAAATGAGATTCGCACAAGAAATCCCAGCGTTCTACCAACATGGCTATCACTGCATATTTATTAATGTCGTTTTCTAGGTTTCTGTATCTGCAAACACAACACGACCGGCAGCAACTGCGAGTTGTGCGCGAAAGGTTACTATGGCAACGCGATCGCGGGCACCCCGGACGACTGCCAGCCGTGCCCCTGCCCCAAGGACAGCGGCTGCATCCAGCTCATGGACGGCAATATCGTGTGCACTGACTGCCCCGAGGGTTACGCTGGTAAGCATATAATCTCGTTAGGGAGCGTTCAAGTACATATTACGTAACGCAATTTTTGGAGATTTTTGACCCCCCCCCCCCCCCCCATGTAACGCGCCGTAGCGTTTTTCATTTTCTATACTAGTACTCGTACCTCGCAACTTTCAATACTGCCTTTCATCGGACCGCAATTTAAAATAGCCTTTGACTGCTCGTCGCCGCGAGCGACATCGACATCGAAAAGTATTCGTGTCGACATAGAAAAGTATTCGATTTAACATTTAAAAGTAATAAAATTACTCCGCTAGAACGTAGCGGGTAATTCGCTCCGCTAGACGGTCGAGGTCGATGATAGTAACGGCAAGCCTTCTTGATGAAGTTACGACGCAGATTTTTTTTTTTTTATTGCCTTATAGGCAAGTATTTGATCTCGATCTCACCTGATGGTAAGCAAATGATTGTAATGATTGTGGCAAGCCAAGATGTGTGCGTTACGAGTACACGAGGAGTTCCTGTGTATGGTTAACTGAATGTAAACCCTTTCAGGGCCTAAATGCGAGGTATGCGCTGACGGGTACTTCGGGGATCCAACCGGCCGGTTCGGCGCGCCGCGTCAGTGCGAGGTCTGCCAGTGCAACGGCAACGTGGACCCCAACGCCGTCGGCAACTGCAACCGCACCACCGGCGAGTGCTTGAAGTGCATCTATAACACCGCCGGCGAGCATTGCGACAAGTGTCTTAGTGGTAAGTGGGGTTACAACAATTTTCTTACTACCGATACTGATGTATGTGGGTTCACAACAATTTTCTTACTACCGATATTGTTACAAGTGGCATCACAACAATTTTCTTACTACCGATATTGTTGCAAATGGGTTCACAACAGTTCTCCAGCCGCCCATATTTTGGGCTCAGTATTCCATCTACAATTTTAGTATGTCACACTGTTGGGCACGAGTCTCACCTTAATGCGTGCAGATTCCCTCACTATCATATGACAATTAAGGTCGAAAATGAGACTTGCACATGAAAATACATAAATCCTAGAGATGCAAGTCGGGGTTTCAACTTGCACACATTGTTTGCAAGGCAAACGTTCTACTAACATTTGCACATCACAAACATCCTTATTTCTGTCAGGTTACTTCGGTGATGCCCTGGACCCCAAGAAGAAGGGTGACTGCAAGCCCTGTCAGTGCCACGATGCTGGCACCGTCGGGAGTCCCGAGGGCCCTCCGCAGTGCGACGGCCTCACCGGCTACTGCTCCTGTCATCCACATGTTATCGGCAAAAACTGTGATAAGTGCGAGGTACTTGGCAGATGAAATAATATCTTGTTGTAACTTGCATAGAGTATGTTATTGCTTATAGATCAACCAGCCACTCAAGTCTGTCTAGTCATTCCTACATTGTTCTCACATACCTATAACAATGTACTGTACCAAAAATGTGTAAGATATGTTTAAAAAAAATGGGACCAATCTGTAATCATGTCCTTTCATATAAAAACATAATTTTCCAAATTGGTTCATAAATGACGGAGATCTGAGGTAACAAACATAAAAAATAAATACAACCGAATTGAGAACCTCCTCCTTTTTGAAGTCGGTTAAAAAGAGCATCCAAGGAGTTTATTGCTCGTTCTTCATATGTCCTCGCCCACGAAGAAGTTTAAATATCGGTAATCAGCTCCAAGTATACTGGAAGCCATTCCTTACACCCTGACAACAGCAATGGGTGAAATAATAGGCAAAATTACTATTTTTTGTTTGTTTATTCATAGGACGGTTACTACAACATCGACTCGGGCGACGGCTGCGACCCCTGTGAGTGTAACCTCGAGGGCTCGTACAACAACACGTGCAGCCCAAGCACAGGACAGTGTTACTGCAAACCGGGCATCGATGGGTAAGTCGCCAAGTTAAGAGGTCCAATTAAAAAGCTGAACCCAATTCTCTATATACTTGTCCCACAAACGTCATGTTGTATGTGATAAACAGAGACAGTAATAGTTGCGCAATCGCACTCAACAGCCGCATCCCTATAAATAAGAATCGGGGTCCCACGACCTCACCGCGCTTCTGGAGATCTCAAGTGACCACACTAACATACACCGACACACACAGCTGTAACGGTCCAGAGTATCTTCCCGTCACCATTCACAAATATATGATTAAACATTCAATTATGCTTGAACTTCTTTCACTTAGTTTCTCTCTAAAATATATAATTTCCTTCATGTAATGTTCACTTTCAGTCAATGTTCTTGGCAACAGTTAATGAGGACTTGATATTACTTTAATCTGAGGAAAAAACTCAATAATAATTACATCAATGAGAATCATTCATGTTCTAACTAAAAGATTTCAAAACTTGGTTTACCAACCGAACTTGTTGACATTTAATATATTTGACGTTAGATGGACATTGTCAGACGGGATGCGTTTCGTTATTGTATTCTTTAAACAAACAGATATATTAAATTCCTTAAAAACAAAATAGTTCTACGAACATTATAAATTATTAACTTTAAAATGCATTGTTATTATAGATTATATTATTATGAAATCTTGATTTTCATTGGAATTATTGATAGTGTGAGTCGCTTCATCCCATCGTTGTGAACTAAATATAGATTATATTGATATCTTGATACGTTCCGATATGTAGGGAACATTCATACTTTTCTATAGAAATATTGATATTGTAGAATATCTCATTGTTAACTAAGCGTAGATACTACAAATGGTGTAATCTTTCCCATTCCGTACAAAACTAGCTTAATTTCCATCAAAATACTGATGGTGTGAAATGTCATACTACTACAATAAGTATCCAGCATAGATATTATTGATAGCGTTAACGACACCGATGCGTACGTGACTTGGAACGCTTGAATCTTATGGAGTTGAGGGTAGTAGAAATCACAAGATACAAGTAGTGATGTGGTTAAGTCGAGCGGCCGGCATGATGAATGTACTCACGGAATTCACATATCAATAGGAGAGTTAGTGACTAAGCCTTATGTTAGATAAATCAATGAGTTATCGAGTAGAATTATCATAACATTATTGGAATAGTTTAATTTAACTAGTTTCTATCTAATAGAAATAAAATAATTTGAATTCCTTATAAAATCTGGTTTTGATATTTTGGAAAGTAAATGAATTGATTTAGGAGTAATTGTTAGTTCATTATTATGTATTTAAAATCATTATTAGCTTCGCTGATATTTTCGATGAATTGTGAAAAGTCTGCAGTATTATGTAAATAGTATCGACATCAGGACATCCCTAGAAATATTAGTGGTTGAGGGTAGAAATATGGTGTCTGAGAACTACTATAAAAGGCGTTGCACGATTCGAGAGAAATTCTTGACGTCCTTCGGTCCTGAGCTGCACAGGCGATCATTGGTAAGTACTTTTTAATCTGATTTTGCATTTAAATTTCTTGGTGTTTGAATTGTGTATATTCTTTTCCTGTTTTAAATTGTCTTTAATTATTCATTGAATAGGGTATTTGTATTTTAATTTGGGTTGTTCTTTAGTGCAGTGAATAAAGGGAATTATTTTGTAATTTTAAATGAATGTTAAAGTGTGTTGGGGAATGTTTCGCTTGTGTATCGCCTTTCCAGTCCTGGGTGTCTGGGACCAAAGACATACATGTTTAAATGTAAAAGTGACGTTTATCTCTAGTTTTGCTGAATACATATTTCATATAATTATATTTATTATTATAGGCGGGTAAGTTGATACAGTTGACTGGCGATAGGTATGGTTTATTGATTAGGCGGTTGATACGGTTTGTTTGATAGGCTATAGGGATACAGATTTAGATAAATTAATACGTGTTGGGAAACTAGGAATTTCGTAGGAATCTTCTTTTACTTTTATTATTTTAGATGCGGGTAGATCGATACTTGCGATTGGTAATAGGTGCGGTTGGTCTGTTGGCAATAGGGACAAATGTTTAAGTAAATTAATAGGTGATAGGATAGTAGGATTAACAATTAGGCAGGTAGGTAGGGACCCTTTTGCTAATCCATGGAGTTTCTCGCTCGCTCTTCTCCATTGGACTAGGTTCCCGAGCGAGTGGTAGATTAATTTGTTCCATGTATTCAATAGTGATAATATTAAATCAAGGTTAAAGTTTGATATACTTACCTGCTTTATTTAAATGTATCTATTTTCATGTTGATTATTATTCAATCTTAAATATATAACGTGAAAGATAACTAACTTAATAATCTGACGTTTGGTTCAGTATTGAGATTGTGGATGGATTGAATCTGGTGGAAAGTCTTTACTTATAAATTATATCGTAAATGAGTTGTTACATAGTGGGTGAATCTGGTAGATTTGGCTACACTGTGGGGCGGTAGACCCTGATAGCAATCACTAAACAGTAGATGATAGAGTTGCTATCTGCAGCCACTAGCTGGACTCGTTTTGCATACTAATGATATTTTAAGATGTGGTAATTGGGCGGGAGGCCCTGTTGGTATTCTCTTCTCAAGTGAAGTAAGAGATACAACTATGATGTTACACCTAATCTTAACTGGATAATAAAGTACTTGGTAAAGGTACTAGACTTGGAAGCTGGAGGATTCCTGATAGTCTCAAACTGTCCAAATGTTTGGATTGTTAAAGATTTAAAATGCTTGGTTTAATAAAACCAAATCAGCCGGGATGCTGGAGTTTGAACATTAATGTAACAGCCGGGAAGCTGCCTGAATGTTGCAATGTTTATCTGCCTTGGTTATAATCATATAATTGTTTTACTATGATCTAATATAATGTTATGGTCAATATATGTACTCAATACAATTATATATTGACTTTGCGGAGGGAGAAGGATCGTCTGGAATGTCGCCTTCTACTAAAACAGGCGGGGCGAGGAGCTTGTTTTTCTTACCGCTATTTTTTATACTATTCTTATTGTTTTTCTTACCGCTATTCTTTTTACTATTTTATTGACTATTCTTGTAGTATTATTTCTTTCATTGAAAATACACCTAAGATAACATTCTATCATCAATTTAACAAACTAGCTAAATACTTGTATTACCGAATGAATAATATTAACTGGTGATGTTAATGAATATAATTATTTTAGATTTAATATTTAGCTGCGGATCGTTCTAAGTTGCGTAAATTCATAGGTATACCAATCTTTCACTACAAGAATTTAGGTTACTTTTCAGCGGTCTCACAACGTACGGGTTTCATTGTCACTAGACGAATCACTTTGCCAATATTAAACCCAGATCACAACTAAGTCTAAGGTTACATAATTAAGTAGGTAAAGGTATAAGATAAGTCGTTAGGTTATTAAAGATGTCTAAGATATAAGTAGGTATGACTAATAGGATACTTAGGTCCAAGTGACCAGAGTAGGCAGGTAGTTAAGATCTTGATAAATAAGTTTGAAATATTTAGGTTAGGTTTAGCTTAGCATTACAATTGATTTTAAGATTTTAATTAGATTAGGGGTGGGTCGTTACACCACACACTAACAGACACCGACACACACCAAACACTAACAGACACCGACACACACCAAACACTAACAGAAACCGACACACACCAAACAGTAACAGTCACCGACACACACCACACACTAACACTAACAGACACCGACACACACCAAACACTAAGCGACTAAACTTTCCGATGTCGATTCCGAATGATTTAAAACAACCCACCTGTTTGTCACTTATAATAAGTCCCCCTCCGAAATGTGAGTACTTTCAATACACCTCTGCCGATCCACTTAGCAAACACAGTCTTGATAGTGTTTATTGTGTTCGTCAGTAAACACTGCGAACGCTGCCGGCTGTACCACTACGGGTTCTCGGCGGAGGGCTGTCGTGACTGCGACTGCGACGAGTGGGGCTCGACTGACTACCAGTGCAACATGGCCGGCCAGTGTCCTTGCCTCGAGAGCGTCGAGGGCAGACGATGTGACAGGTAAAAATTCTTCTTCTTCTTTCTTTACGAAATGAGATACGATGAAATAAAATGGATATGCAAGTGGCCTCGCCCACAACTTAGCGGGTATTTTGCCAATGTCAAGTAATTAATAGCAATGACACATTCAATAAATACACATTATAAATGACATAATGGATGTGACATGGTGATATGAAAATGTGTCGCGTGTCCCAGGTAATTTTTTTTTAATAACATGTGTTTGAGCTTATCACGGAATAAAAAATGAATGGAAGGAGCATGGAGCACAATATATATATATATTTATATATTATCCAGAGCATCCAGAAATCCCAGAGGTGCGGGCCGGGGTTTGAACGTGCGATCCTCGTTACCGAGGCAAGCGTTCTACCCACTTGGCTATCACTGAAAGCGCAAAGCATACCTATTACACCGATATCCAAAACGAAGAAAGAAACGAAATAATTTACGGGCTATCTGTCAAATAAGTTGTGGATAAGTTAATCCGTACATTGAGAAACCCTTTCGTTAGCTGTGAATGTTGTATTGGACAGGTGCATGGAGAATAAACAGCGGCGCGCTGACGGCCAGGGCTGCGAGGACTGCCCGCCGTGCTACAACCTGGTGCTGGACGCGGTGAACCAGCACAGGAGGGAGCTCCGGGAACTGGACGACGTGAGTATCTAGACACGGTGACAAAAGCTGGGCACGGGCCTCCACTCAATGCGAGGGGGATTAGTCCATAGTCCACCACGCTGGCCCAGTGCGGGTTGGCGGACTTCACACATCTTTCGAGGGGTTCTCTCAGACATGCAGGTTTCCTCGCAATGTTTTTTTTCACCGTTAACAAGCGATAATCGTGGTTGATAATGAGATTCGCACAGGAAAATCCAGAAAACCTAGAGGTGCGAGCCGGGGTTTGAACCTGCGATCCTCGTTACCGAGGCAAGCGTTCTACCAACTTGGCTATCACTGCTATATGACAAAAGCATGGTACAATAATATGTCATAGCCAGGTGTTCTCTTCCCATGACAGCTAGGTCACATGCTTGACCAAAGACTTTGACATCGGCCATATCGACCAATGAGCGATGTTAATTCCATCTATACACAAATAAATAAAATTGAAGTGTCTGTTTGTAATATTAAAATAACCGCTTTTTACTAAGTGCATTTGGATGTATACACGGTACATATACCAAAACAACATTTTTTTACAATTTATGTCTGTCTGTCTGTCTGTTTGTTTCGGCTAATCTCTGAAATGGCTGAACCGATTTTGAGGGGAGTTTCACTGGCAGATAGCTGACATAACAAGGAGTAACTTAGGCTGCTTTTATTTAAGAAAAACTGTTTTGTTAAATACCACGCGGACGAAGTCGCGGGTAACAGCTAGTTGAAAATAAGATTGCACTGATCGTGACGGAGTCTTGGGCAATCGTCAGAAGACCTGGGCCCCAAGTCTGCTAACACAATCGAGTCATAATCGAACAGCGACCGCATAGTAACTGTCACTTTTGACAGATAGGTATCCCATACAATATCTATCAAAAGTGACAGTTACTATGCGGTTGCTGTTCGATTATGATACGATTGTGTTAGCAGACTTTGGACCCTGGCGTAGCATTTGATTGTACCAAGCTGCCTTCGAGTATTCGGCCGCGAGTCTGCAGCGACTTATTCCCTTATAGATCCTGTCGAAAATCTCCAAGTCTCCTACGGTGGTGGAGAACGCTGACTTCGACAACGAGCTGCAACGGGTTAGGGGGGAGATTGAGAGGCTCGCGCAGGACGCGCAGGCCGAGCTGGGCAGCGGGCCGGGCACCAGCCTCACTGACAACCTGGCTGAACTGTCTGACAGACTGGCTGATGTCAGGTAAGCTTCATATTCCTTTTTTCTTCATCCAAAAAAAAACATTAGCTGCTCTGTTTTTTTTTTTTCAAAACTAATCTTTGCCATTCTTGCCATTTGATCATGCCAAACATCATGCATTTTAATCAAAGAGAATCTACATTATAATAAAAAAACAGTCGATGTCGTTTATACTGCTAAATTTCTTGGTATAATAGTTGATAAAAAGCTTAACTGGAAAGCTCACATAGAAAATCTAGCTAAAAAAATAAGTAACTCTGCATACGCACTATACAAACTAGCTCCAGTACTCAATATTGATGCGCTTGTCACTGTTTATCACGGCTTAGTATCATGTAGTCTGTTGTATCATTTCGTAAAGAAAGAAGCAGAATTATTTTGTACTCTAATCATAACCATTTCTGGTTTGTATTTCTTTTTATGACCATAATCTATACTCTATACTAATATTATAAATGTGAAAGTTTGGATGGATGGATAGATGGATGGATGTTTGTTGCTCTTTCACGCCCGAACGGCTGAACGGATCTGGATGAAATTTGGCACAGAGATAGATTATAGTCTGGAATAGCACATAGGCTCCTTTTTATCCCGGTAAAATGTATGGTTCCCGTGGGATAGATGTTTTAATTTTTCATACTTTTTATCGCGGGTAACACCGCCGGGCGCAGCTAGTTAATTTATAAAACGATTTTTCCCCCATTTGTAGGCCATTGTGGCAAACACGTAGAGCACTTTTTTTTATTGTATCCACCCTACTTTTACAGATAATAAATTATACAATTCGATTTGACATTATCGGGTTCAAATTCTTATTGTTCTCACAGAAACATGCTGTTTAAGATAAAGGATGAGAGCTACGACGGCAACGACGCGGTCGAGAAGAGCAAGGGCAACGTGTCTAAGGCCGAGAGCACAGTGGAGGCTGCGCAGAAGGAGATCAATGTAGGACTAGCCTTACCAACATCCCATAATTGGTCACAATTCGACCCCCAAAAGTTCTGTGGCATATTGACCCACCTTTATGTGACAAGGGTCCCGGCTTCGAGTCCCGGTAGGGGCACTTTGTGTGATGATTGTACCTGAGTAATAAAAAAAAAGTCTTGTATGTTTAATATCTATACAAGTAGGTAATTACATACAGGAATCACCCCAGGTCCATTGTGCGGTACCCGTACAAAAAGGTTTGCTTAGTTCGGGACCGTATAGCGCGTTCGTATGACGACAGGTTCAGGGTTCGATACCCACCTCGGCTGTTATGCTATTGAAGTTTTTGTTGTTGAGGTGTATTTAACATGGAAGGATGTTTGTTACTCAATCACGCCAGAACGGCTGAACGGATCTGGATGAAATTTGGCACAGAGATAGATTATAGTCTGGAATAGCATATAGGCTACTTTTTATCAAAGGACATACTTTTTAATCGCG
This sequence comes from Pheosia gnoma, assembly GCA_905404115.1. Lineage (NCBI taxonomy): Eukaryota > Metazoa > Arthropoda > Insecta > Lepidoptera > Notodontidae > Pheosia > Pheosia gnoma. Next base: position 9,557,069 of record FR989898.1, read on the forward strand.
GGTAACACCGCGTGACGTAGCTGTTATTATATATATTATTATGCCTACAATAGACTGCGATCATTATATGCTTTAACCATTCCTCAGAGTGCCTTGGAATATCTCGAGGGTGAGGGTGCCGCGGCGCTGACCAAGGCTCGCCACCGCTCCGACCAGTTCGGCAAGCAGTCGGTCGACATGTCGGCGCTGGCGAAGGAGTCCCGACTCCTGGCCGAGAAGCTGGAGACCGAGGCGAGGAGCATCAGGGAAATAGCTGAGAAGGCGCTCAACGAATCCCTGGCGGCGAACATGAAAGCTAAAGACGGAATCAACAAGCAGGCTAATATTAGGTACCTACGTTGGGATTTCTAGGAATTGGTGTAGATACAACGTGATTCAGAAAGGCCATACTACCATTTGTACGTGAAGTCAGAATTTTAATACGACAATTTGAAAAAAAAAACGATTTAATAGTAGCAACTTTGTTGCCAACAATATTTTTTTAATGGACTTATCAGATTTCTATTTCTATGTAATCATAATGATTACAAGTGTGCATAAGATGCACAGGCTCAAAGGTTACATATTTTAGAATCACCCTGAATTGGTTATGTCATTATTCTGCGAAAACTCTCATAGCGCGTTTTAGGATTGTACGCAGAATTGTCATTTTGTTCTGAACGTCGTATGTACCGCCATCTGTGTATCGGCGCAGCAAACATGTTTTTTGAACCGAACTTTTAAGCAGTCGCCACACATATTAAAAAAAAAATCTCTTCTCACCCAGCAATGAAGTCCAAGTCCTGACGAACGAGCTAAACACCGCTTCGAGCAAGTTGAACACGATGACGGACCTCTCGGACCAGGCTCTCCAGAGGGCCAAGGAGGTCTACGACGACGCCCTCGGCTTGTACGCCGAAGTCAACACCACCCTACTGCCTGATATCAAGCTGAACAAGCTGCAAGAAGACGCCGTCGGCATGAACGTGACTGTAAGGATTTTTCAGGATATATAGACCATTTAATTAAAACGAATCTTACGCATTTCATCGCGTTTATTGCATGTTTATTACTATTACAAGACCTCAAGACATAGTGAGCACCTTCTGCATAGATCGGACCGCAAGCAACAACTAAATATGAGGGTATCTCAGTTCAAACGTCAAACTAGGACGTCAAATACATCAGTCCTCCCGTGACCATGCTTGCTGTAAATCAGCCGAATCGTCGGAAACGTAAAAAACGTACAATAAACGCGATGAATGCCGTAAGATTAGTTTTATTTCAATGTGTAGTATTCGTGTTAATATAAGAAATAAATATGTAGACCATTTCAGATTGGTAGAGGAAGTAGCGGAGAAGAGTGGGGTCTCGTTCTTTCTTTTCTGCACACTCGCCAACTTTTGGTGATGACGTCACAGCTCTGTAGGTTTCGAAACAAACCCCCGGTTGACGGAAAAGATTCCCGTCTTTTACTCTCTCTTCTTATTTCCCTTCTTCTCTCTCCACTCCCTTTTCTTCTTCTGCATAGACGCCTTGGCTCTTAGCGGAACCTGTATCGAATAGCTGACCAGAATGAGAGCCAGTTCCTCTGCTTTTATGTATTCATACTCTCGAACAGAATCTACCAAAATTAATAAAATATTAACCCCAGGTTGACGAGAAGACGGCAGACTTGGAGCGTCTTATTGCCGAGAACTCGGATACATTGGATCAGCTGGAGGGCGCGATCAGGCAAGGCCGGGGGCTGCTGGACCAGGGCCACGACCGGCAGGACGAGCTGAACGAGCTGCTGGCCAAGTTGGACGAGCTGCAGGCGCAGGCCAAGAACGACGTGGAGCTGACCAACCAGACCTTGAAGGATGCCAACGAGATCTATAAGACTTTGAAAGGTTCGATTGCTTTTATTTAGACACCTGCGACTTCGTCCGCGTGGTATTTAACATAAAAGTTTTCCTTAAATAAAAGTAGCCTAAGTTACTCCTTGTTACATCATCTATCTGCCAGTGAAAGTCCCGTCAAAATTGGTCCAGCCTTTTCAGAGATTAGCCGGAACAAACAGACGGACAATAATTGTAAAAATGTTGTTTTGGTATATGTACCGTGTATACATCCAAATGCACTTAGTAAAAAGCGGTTATTTTAATATTACAAACAGACACTCCAATTTTATTTATTTGTATAGATTATTAACGACTGGCCCCTAAATTCATAAAAAAAATAATAAGCCAGGTACTTATAATGGTAGGTATTTATAAGAAAAGTGCTATGCTATTGCTGATTGGATATTTTAAATGCTTGTTCACCAGCCGGTGTTTTTGGGCACGTTTTTATTTCTATTTATATTTTCCTTTTTTTCTCTTGAGTAGTTGCATGATTAAAAAAAAAAAAATCTTTTTTTAAGACATCAGCCCGTTTTTTGGGCAGATTTTTATTTTTATTTGCCCTTTTTTTCTCTTGAGTAGTAGGTGGTACATAAATAAAAGATAATATCATAAAATATTTTTTTTTGGTAGAGTTCAGCGACCAGGTGACGGAGTCCCGCCAGCTGGCGGAGCAGGCGGCGCTGGACGTGCCCGGCGTGCAGCTGAAGATCGCCGCCGCCGACGAGAGCATCAACAGCATCGCGGAGCAGCTGTCCGTGGCCAGCGACAAGGCGCAGGAGGCGCGAGACCTGGCTCACACCGCGCAGAAGGACTACGCGGACAAGGCATCAGAGGTAATATCACATATTAAGGTGGAAGCGCTAGGTCAGGGCGCGTAATTCAAAATGTCAATGGTTTTCTTCTTTTTACGAAAAATCTAATATCGCAAAAAACTAAATTACATCGTAAAGATGTTAAAATTTTTCGTAAAAAAATTAAAACCATTGACATTTTGAATTTCGCGCCCTGACCTAGCGCTTCCACCTTAACTAAACATGTGCCCAATAGTGCGATTTTTTTTTCATACAAACTTTCACCTTTGATAGCAGTGATAGCCAAGTTGGTAGAACGCTTCGGTAACGAGGATTGCAGGTTCAAAATCCGGCTCGCACCTCTGGGATTTTTCATGTGCGAATCTCATTTTCAACCATGATTATCACCTGGTAAACGGTGAAGGAAAACATCGTAAGGAAACCTGCATGTCTGAGGGAACCCCATCGAAAGATGTGTGGCGTCCGCCAACCCGAACTGGGCCAGCGTGGTGGACTATGGCCTAATCCCCCCTCGCATTGAGGGGAAGCCCATGCCCAGCAGTGGGACATTAAAAAGGGCTGGAATTATTATTTTTATTGTATATATTACGTAGGCCGCCCACGAGGTGAGAAAGAAGTCCTCCAAGTCCCGAGCCGAGGCCGGCAAGCTAAGAGACGAAGCAGAAAAGTTATCCAGTAAGTATTACCAGTATCGCAATATATTGGACAACAGTTCATTATCCTCTTGCGCACTCTTCTTTAATATATTCTCGAAACTAGCTGTTACTCGCGACTTCGTCCACGTGGTATTTAAAAAAAATCTGACGAAGTCGCGGGCAACAGCTAGTCTAAAATAAAAGTAGCCTAAGTTACTCCTTGTTACATAAGCTTATCTACCAGTGAAAGTCCCGTCAAAATCGGTCCAGCGATTTCAGAGATTAGTCGGAACAAACAAACAGACAGACAAAAATTGTAAAAAAAAATGTTTTGGTATATGCACCGTGTCTACGTCCAAATGCACTTAGTAAAAAGCGGTTATTTTAATATTACAAACAGACACTGCAATTTTATTTATTTGTATAGATAAAAATAACATATTTTATTGCCACGACATGGCTGTGGTGTACCTACTGTAGGGTTATCAGGAACCCTGTAATTGTAACGTCATCGGCAAAGCATGCTGTCTCTGTCTTAGTTATTCATGACGTCTGTGGTGTGAGAGGGATGGAAGATTCACATAACCGAAACGCTATGTGTGCTTAAGTTACTGGTACCGTATCGACCAATGTGTTTGTTCCAGCCCGCGTTAAAGGAACTGCCAAGGAGATTGAGGACTTGGAGAAGCAGGCGGACGACAACATGCAGTTGACCCGGGACGCCAAGATGAAGGTGGTGCCGTGAGGGGGTCAGATCGTTGCTAGAATATGGGGGGTTAAAACAGCACACAGCTATACTTCTAAAGGCAACATCTTCGGAAAATCGTAAAACATACACACACTAACACACAAACACACAAACTCACGCACACACACTCTCTCTCTCACACACACACACACACTCCAGTAACACATAAACACACACTCACATCCCTAACACATACATTCACACTCACACACACATATTCACACACACCCTCCCATTCATACATACACACACACACACACACACTCACACCCTCACACAAACAAACACACAACTCAAACGCAACGCTTTAAAGTAGTTTTTACGGAACCATTTATCATGGTCTTTAATCATGTCACCACAGTTGAGTGGAATGTGTGGACACATTCCCTCAACAGTTAACGGGTTCACGGTCTCATAGATCAGGAGCCATATAGCGAGTCCTTGTGTATAGTAACTTGAATTAAGTCTACATTTAAATAATCTTAAAATGAGTTTGTATCATCGTTTGTTTCGTGCCAGGTCGGTCAAGCCAACACTGACGCGAGGGAGGCAGAAAAGCAAGTGTCCAAGGGCCTCGAGGATCTGAAGGTCATCTTGGATGAGCTGCAGAACCTGCCCTCATTGGACGACCTAGATCTAGATATGCTGCGTAAGTTTAGTGGTATCAAGGCTCAGTTGCAACGGTTGGAGCATATGGAACCATTGGAATGGAATGGAATTATATGATGAATGAATCATGAAGCAGTGATAGCCAAGTTGGTAGAACGCTTGCCTCGGTAACGAGGATCACAGGTTCGAACCCCCGCTCGCACCTCTGGGATTTCCGGATTTCCATGTGCTAATCTCATTTTCAACCATGATTATCACTTGCTTAACGATGAAGGACAACATTGCGAGGAAACCTGCATGTCTGAGAGAACTCCTCGAAAGGTGTGTGAAGTCCGCCAACCCGGACTGAGCCAGCGTGGTAGACTAATGCCTAATACCCCTCGCATTGAGGGAAACTTATACGAATTCGTATCCACGACTGGCTGCAATACTATGTATTAATTATTTCACAGAGGAAAGTCTGGACGAAGTTGAACGTGAGCTGAATGCGATGGACTTGGACGGAAAGATTCAAAGCTTGACCGAAGCCAAGAACATGCATCACAGGTACCTATATGACACGTACACACGAACTTAGCCCCAAGTCTGTAAGATAATGGACACATAATCGTTTGACATTGACCACTCATACTCTATTTGTCGACCTGGGCCCCAAGTCTGCTAACACAATCGATTCATAATCGAAAGGCAACCGCATAGTAACCGTCACTTTTGACAGATATCCCATACAGTATCTGTCAAAAGTGACAGTTATAGTCTGGAATAGCGCATAGTTTAGTACTTTTTATCCTGGTAAAACGTATGGTTCCCGTGGCATAGATTTGTTTTAATTTTTCATAGATCAAAGGCTCGACATGATTTTTTGCATAGGCGGTGGTAGTTTAGGGGTCAGAAAATGATACATAGAGGAAAAAGACATACTTTTTAATCGCGTCACCTCCTATCACGTTGCAGGTGGATGAAGCAGTACCAAGACGATCACTACCAAATCCGCCAGGAGGTGAACAATATCAAGAACATCCTGGGCCCGTTGCCCGACGGCTGCTTCAAGCGCATTGTGCTCGAGCCCACCGAGGGGCCCAGCCGCCCCGTCAGCTTTAGGTAGATCACGAGACGGTGGAGGCAGGGTTTATGGGGCCGAAAATACCGCACTCACACGTTGATACAACGTATCTCGGAAAGGGTATACTACCATTTGAACATACTGCTCCTTAGCGCGTTTGTAATCATCTATACAAATAAATAAAATTGGAGTGTGTTTGTAATATTAAAATAACCGCTTTTTACTAAGTGCATTTGGATGTTGCACGGTATATATGCCGAAACAAGATTTTTCACAATTTTTGTCTGTCTGTCTGTCTGTTTGTTTCGGCGAATTTCTGAAATGGCTGGACCGATTTTGACGGCACTTTCACTGGCAGATAGCTTTTATTTTAGAAAATCTTTTTTGTTAAATACCGGACGCGGACGAAGTCGCGGGTAACAGCTAGTTAAACAATAAATTTTGTTCTCAGCAAAATAGCAATTGTGATTGCTTAACAGCAATAAGAATCTTCATATAATGCTTACAAATGCGCTTAAGATGTATCTTGCTGGCTATGCGGTTTTATTTCTTTTAAACTCTTAAGTAGCTACTTACAGCCTTAAGTGTGGATCGGTTATATTAATATCAGATATGGAAAGAGTTAGCAAATGCAAGCACATCTATCGAGTAGATAAGGAGGTACGGTACCACCTACCGTCCAATGGTAAGTCGTATTCGTTGGACATGCCCCGCGCTGGCTTAATCCGATACTAGTGTTGCCCCTATGTAGTTTAAAACTTTAAAGCCACGAGAGTAATCGTTAGAAAATAATGGAGGCATCTTACTTTTTTTTTATAATATTGAAAGTCTGTAACCCTTAATAGCCTAGAGTTTCAATTTTGATACCAATCTTTTAAACCGTTCTCATTACTATTAGTTTTTTTTTTATATAGGTTGGCTGTACGTATTTTACTGTTGTATAATATTCTTTCCAACGAAATTAAAAAAAAATCAAATGTCATTATTATTAAACACAGTAACACTAAACACAGTAATATTAAAAATAAATCACTTTCGTAAATCAGGCTACTGAGGGTTAATTTTTTTTTTTTTGTTTTTGTATTTTTATACCTACAGGCTGCATTTATTAACATTGCATTTTGTACTTAGACTAGTTTTAAATATGAACCTTAGCATGTAGAGGCTTTTATAAGTTGCATAAGTATAAATATATACGCGTGCCATATTTCTGATACTTGTACAATTGTAAATATAACGTAATATGTATGTACCCAACTAAGCCATATCCAGTTATTAATTAATGTCGAGGTCAAATCACTTTTTTTACATACTTAAACCTAATGGGACATTTACTAATAGACATTTATAACAATAAAATTGCGGGTTTGTCGTTTTTTTTTTTAAGTAATTTATGTCGAAATTGATGTGTCACAAATGTTGTAATTTTGAAGCGCGCAATGTAGTGTAAACAATGCGATCACAACACAGCGCTCAGCGCCATATCCGACGCGTGCGATTGACGAGCGCGTCCAAGCGTATCGAGTTTGAATTTACATTGCAGTTATAGGCCTCAATTAATAATTGTGTATTTTTTTATTTAAAAGTAACTTGAGATAGACTTCTGTTTTTATTGCATGGTAAAATCAATTTAAAAATACTGAAAGAAATGCGTATAATTTATGAAAAGATCTACGAAAAATTTAAACTGGGAGTCCAGAATCATGAGTTGAATCTATGGTACCAGTTTTCGTTACAAAGCCACTTACATCCTGTATATGGTTTGAGAGAATTGAAGATCGCCAAAGAACTATCTACGTATGCTTTGGTTATGTACTTTGTACAGACTAAGTGACCGAAGATTGAACATCTTGACAGTTGTTCAAGAACGATTCGGCTTAGCTTCGTCTGCACACAGTTATCTTTTCTTTTACCTTTTTTATATAAATATATTTTTATAATTCTTGTCTTCTGATAAATATGTGAGTAATATTATTTGTATTGCAGCCTATTTATTTGTAATAAAATGAAGACAAGCATTTATATGTTTTATTTATCGGTGCGTACACTTAATTTAATAAAAAAAACGTACTATGAGCATGGGATTGTGATGGGATTTCAAGTGCGAATCACATTTTCAACCATGTTTTTTACTCGCTAAGCCGTAAAGGAAAATATTGTGAGGATAACTCTGGTAACTCCTGCTAGGACGTCAAACACCTCAGTCCTCCCGTCACCATGGTTGCTGTAAAGCAGCCGAAACGTCAGGAACGTTAAATACTATAAGATAAACGCCATAAAATCAGTGGTGTGAATAGCCTGAGTAAGAGGACTAGTAGCGACATCTAGTGAAATAAAAGGTTAGGTCAGAAGCTTTTAGGCGCGTAATGTTAAGTTTGTTAGAAGCTTGCAGAGTATCCAAATTGCTTTGAGATGTTATTTGTAGAGTATAGATGGCGCCACGCTACCTCTGCATCTAAGGTTTTCGTTTGTGTAAAAATATTATGCTTTATAAAATAATGTTTTTTTTTATTTTTACAAATGTTAACTGCAGCCGATTTGTTGGACAACTTTATTCTTCTTCTTTTTAGGTTGGCAATCAGCTATAATATGGCGCCATTTTTGCCAGTGTCAAGTAATTCTTGATAATTGTTATAAATTATATGTACCCCTGATGATAATGATAACGTTGATGACGATAGCAATAATCTTACAGGGTTTTGCTGTCGCTTTGATATCGCTAGGCCAGGGTTGGCGAACCTTTATGTATCAACGTGCCATTTTTTCTAAAGTAATGTTAAATGAGTTCATAGACGTGCCATCACATAATTTTGACTGTGATTACTATGGGTAGCGTTGGCGTAGACTGGCTTCTGATCTTACGCACACTAAAACAATGTGTACATGCATTCACTTTGACATACATAGCCCAACGGACTTCGTGAAATAGAATATCTATACCTACTTCACACTTTTTTTTATAAGTGCATTATGAGTTTTTGTGATAGGTGACGTGCCCAAAATATTGTGTCGCGTGCCATTGGTTCGCCGTCCCTGCGCTAGGCTATTAAAATCCTTCGCTCGGTACCGGCGTTTAAAAACAATCTGATTAGTCTATTCCTGCTCCGCTTCATACCGCTTTGGTGGACACCAGGCCTTCGGAAGGCTTCTGAGCTGAGCGAAAAAGCTAGGTGTTACGAGGGGGCAACACGAAGCTGGGAGACCATTATAACTCTTTCTACCAAATCTGTGCTTTTGTTAATACGCCCAGGGCCTCAAGTCTGCTAACACAATCGATTCATAATCGAACAGCAACCGCATAGTAACTGTCACTTTTGATAGATATCCCATATAGTATCTGTCAAAAGTGATAGTTACTACGCGGTTGCTGTTCGATTGTGTTAGCAGACTTGGGGCCCTGGTTGATGAAAAGCTACCCTTAAGGTCCATACCATTGGGTGACTAAATTAAGAATCCACATTGCAGCAGACGAACATATTACATTATCATTTATTTAGGATCTTATCTATCAGATTATATAATCTATGTTTTCTGTATAGATAAAAAAAATAAAAATAAAAAAAAAAATACAACCGAATTGAGAACCTCCTCCTTTTTGAAGTCGGTTAAAAAAGGGGTGTTTTTTTATACCATTTTTGACAGACTGACTGACTGACTATCCAAGCTGCGATGGTGTGGGTACTGAGTTTCAGAATTATAGAGGAACCTTTCAACTAATCATTGTTTACATTAATTTGCTAACGATTGAAAGGAACCCAGCGCGTAATGGACGCATATGTTAAGAAATGTATATCCACAACCAACAAGTATCCGATACACACACAAATGTAACACTGCACTCTTAGAATTATCATTATAAAGTTCAAAATTGCATGTGATAAGCTTGCTTGACGACAATGAGATCATAGACAAAATTCGCATACACGTTACACTTGGTTAAATCACTCGTATACTCTATGTAATGGTCATAAAGTTTATAATTGAATGTGATCGTTATTTTTGACAATGTGAAGCTACCATGGTAAATCTCCCCTTTTGTAGTTTTTCGAGTTATGAATGTGTTTGATGCACTGAGTAGCTACCTTGTATTTATGGGGGTCCGTTCAAATACAAGTTATTGTTTGAACCATATTTATGATGCACCCGGTTAATTTAATTCATAACATACTGCTTTATTTGTTAGTTAAGTATTCATGATCAAGATCTTTCATAGAAGTAAATATTGAAATAAAACTAATCTTACCCGACGTTTCCCGACGTTTCGGCTGCTTTACAGCAACCATGGTCACGGGAGGACTGAGGTGGTTGACGTCCTAGTGTCAAAGTCTGAACTTCTTCTTCTTCTTTCTTTACGAAATGAAATGCGATGAAATAAAATGGATATGAATATGGCCTCACCCGCTTACCGGATATTTTGCCAGTGTCAAGTAATTAATAGCAATATTAAATTCAATAAATACACATTATAAATAAAATAATGGATGTGACATGATAATATCTACATAGCGATTCAAGTCTGAACTGAGGTACCCTCATATTTAGTTGTTGCTTGCGGTCCGATCTACGCAGAAAGTGCTCACAGTGTCTTGAGTCTTGCAATGGTGCGCTAGGTTTTGGATTTAATTTAAATTGTCACAAAACTAGTGGAATAAAACTATTTTTTAAGGATTTTATCGCGTTTATTTTTCGTTTTTACGTTCCCGACGTTTCGGCTGCTTTACAGCAACCATGGTCACGGGAGGACTGAGGTGGTGACTTGCAATGGTATGCTTGGTTTTCGATTTCCAAGCAATCGAAAACCAAGCATACTATTGCAAGACCTCAAGATACTGTGAGCACTTTCTGCGTAGATCGGACCACAATCAACAATTAAATATGAGGGTAGCCCGTTTCTAACTATGACACCAGGACGTCAACCACCTCAGTCCTCCCGTGACCATGGTTGCTGTAAAGCAGCCGAAACGTCGGGAACGTAAAAACGAAAAATAAACGCGATAAAATCCTTAAAAAATAGTTTTATTTCAATGTGTAGTATTCGCGTAAATATAAGAAATCAATACAAAACTAGTGTACAATAGTTTAACCCATGAAGATATATGGATCCCGTTGACTTATAAAATAATTGTGTAAATGATGTTTGATTATTTTTAAACAAGGTGAACCAGTAGCGTGGCAATAGCCTCATCCTCAGTACCTACAGCATGTAATGTTTTAAATGTCATGTCATGGAAAGTTTATCTTTAAAATCTACTGTTGGCCCTGTTACAATATTTTACACTATTATTGTTACAGCTTATAAAAGGCTTAGCAATTTATTAAATAACTATTGAAGATAAAGAGATCATAAACGTCTGTCAAGATTATCCCACCAACAAGGAATACTTAAATATTGGAGTTAAAAAACTATACAAGATTACTGCCACAAATAAAAATAAGTAAATAACGTTACTGTTAAAGCAGTGATAGCCAAGTTGGTAGAACGCTTGCCTCGGTAACGAGGATTGCAGGTTCAAACCCCGACTCGCACCTCTGGGATTTTTCAAGTGCGAATCTCATTGTCAACCATGATTATCACTTGCTAAAACGGTGAAGGTAAACATCGTGAGGAAACCTGCATGTCTGAGAGAACCCCTCGAAATATGTGTGAAGTCCACCAATCCGCACTGGGCCAGCGTGGTGGACTATGGCCTATTCCCCCCTCGCATGGAGGGGAGGCCCGTGCCCAGCAGTGGGACATTAAAAAAAAAATATTATTATTATAAATAACGTACTTATGTACATACATTTTTGAAAAAGAAAAAACCTACTATAACCATAAACATAAATGCAAGCTAAAAAATTTCCACGTCCGTCAAACATTTTCCCGCCACAAATACAAACAAGATGGCGGCGGACTCTACGCTTCGGACAAATGGCGTTCATTACACGGCCTTCGGTTTGTATTAAAACAATCGTGCGACTAACCAACTCATTATAGCCGGTAACGACGCAATCCCACTTAATATAGCCCGCGTCGGGCCGACTAACTGAAGTAGGAAATGAAATAAATGGAAGAAAACAAACCTTATTTAGATAGTTCCAAGGAATTACCGCCGTGGTTTATACTCACTGTTTAAACTGCATACGTAATTGAAATAAAACTAATTTTACGGATTTTGTCGCGTTTATATTATGTTTTTACGTTCCCGACGAGTCCTCCCGTGACCATGGTTGCTGTAAAGTAGCCGAAACGTAACGAAAAAACATAATATACACGCGATAAATTCTATAAAATTAGTTTTATTTCGTTCACAAATCATCACAATAGGCATGATGACTGATTTTGAAAAACTGTTCTATAATATTCTAAGGTATCTACTATTTCCAAAAAAAAATATTATTTCGGCAGGAAACTAATTTTTATAAGAAAAAAACGCAATTTAAATTGTAATTTTAAAATTCGCTCCAAAACGATCGCCGGTGTCATGGCGTCTGCTAGTGACGTCACTATTATGCAAACTGACCGTAAACACAACAAATCAGTAATTTACGTATATAAATATTGTAAAGAGTATGGAGTTTATCTTATTACTCTTTGCTGATAATGTTGCGGTTGCTTAGCAACAGGTTTTATATTGTTTGTGTCAAAAATGGTAAATCCTTGTTCCATGTTTTGAGAACACAAAACTATGTAATTGATCGATAGAAATCACGAAATACTTTATAAACGCAGGTAAAAACAATTACTAAGTGCAGAGATCGTCGAAGTTCGTACGAAACTTAGCGATGTTTACAATGTGTACATGCTCGTGACGTGGTTCGCTCTGATTGGTGTTCAACTTATCATGGCGGACTGCTGAATTTCGTCGTTTTATTTTATTAAATAAATTATCAATCTCGCCCTAAATCTGTAAATAAATACATTTTCCAGAACCTATTAATCCTATCTCATTAGATAAACACATTATTTTAGTGATTCTTAGTTACTGCTGCTAATTCGCTTGGCACCAACTAGCCTAAACTAGACCAAATTTTAGTTTACTCCTGTCAAACGGCGTTCGCTATTCTGTTAACAGCAGATTAGACTAATTTTAGTTTGACAGCTCCTAAAATTGGTTTAGTTACTCAACTTAGCTTAGTTGGTCATTTTTCTATTCTGTTACACACACTTTACGTCAAATTGCGTCTAAAATTAGAAACGTCAAACTATAATCCGCCTTATTTGGTCGGCATCTAATTTGGTGCCATCTAAATTTAGTTCGTAGTTTTTCAGGTGTTGTTATTATTAATAGAAGTTGTGAAATACTATTTTATCAAACACGATGGAGGAATATGTGGTTGCGGCTCTTGTGGATTCATCTGAAAGTGCTAATTTTACCAAAATAATAATAAAACAGAGCCTACTTCAAAGTACTTACTTGAAACACAAAATTAAGGCGTTTGCTTTCTAACCGTAGAAACTATGAAGAAAGAATACGCCTCGAAGGTTTAAGAGCATATTCATAATTAGCAGAGAAGTTTAAAAAATCTTTTGTGGCTTCACAAATTTGCAGCACTTCAATTACTGAATACTCTAGATGATCCGCTCTTAGTGGAGGGGCACATCCCAAAACATATAAAGGTTTGCGATTTAATATTTTATACAGATACATACCTACTTTTTACTTGTTTATAAATGTTTATAAATACATCAACATGACACTTTGCAGATTTTAACAGCACTGCAATTTTACGCTCATGGGAGCTATCAGGTTGTTGTAGGCCAAGATAGTTTACCAGGAATGAGCCAACCAGCAGTGAGTATATGTTTGGGAATAGTGTTGAACATAATTGTGCAACAATTGACACCCCAAAATATAAAGTTCCCTACAACACAGACGGAGAAAGAATCTGCAAAAACTGAGTAAGTTTCATTTCATATCCACTAAATTGGTTTAGTAATTTTTGAGCTCATACATTATAAACAAATAAATAAATAAATATCGCCATACGAACACATAACCAAACGGTCCCACTTTAAGCTTAACGCTTGTGTTGTGGGTACTGTACAATGGACTGAGGGTGAACTCAGTTTATAATACTTATATACATATTAAACATCCATGACTCGGGTACAAACATTCGTGCTCATCACACAAAGCTTGTGTCCCTACCAGGATTGAAACCCAGGACTCTCAGCGCAGAAAGCAGAGTCATTACCACTAGGTTAATCAGGCCGTCGAACCAATATATCTTTTGTCTTTATAATATTAGCATAAAAAAATATCTTGACATCAAGTTATAACATGTAAATGTTTCTACTTTTGCAGATACGGATGAGAATTATACCATTGATTTAGATCATACTGATAAGCTATCTATGGTGGAAGAGTACATTGAAACAGATTTTCTTGCTGAAGCAAGACACATTTGGCAAGTGTTAATAAACACTATTTTACTCAAAATTAATAAAAGTATGGCAAATCATAAACAAGACTTTAATTTCTGAATTATTATAATAAAGCTTTTTACTTATTACTATGTTATCAATAATCAATATTAAACATCAACATTAAAAATAATTAACAATCAAAATAATAAACAAATTTGTAAGTAATAGAATTTGAAAGACTTAACAAACAAGCTTCTGCACATGGGGACCATTTGTTGCCCACACTCAATGAAAATGGCACTACCGAAGATAACAACTATGCAATAAATGCTTAGTAATACTAACTTATTACATAGTATTATGGTACACTTCCAGGCGGCAAAATCCATCCACATAGGCATGCCCAACAATATCCAAAATTTTGGATTCTATGTCTGTCAGGGCTCCTCCTGCCGGACCGCCACCTGTGGCGCTTATTGAAGTTCGCACCTTGCGAGCCTTGGTCTATAACTTCGCCACCCACACACTCCAAACCTGTTGATAAAAAAACCATATAAAAACCATTTAGACGAAAAAAATGCATAATATTCAGAACACAAAACTTACATGCTCCCACTGCTGTGCAGTTCTTCTGCAGCCGAGTTGGTTGAGCTCGTCGTGGTTGGTAGGGCCCCCTAAAAATCTACCACGGCAGAATCTGCTTGGTTTCCTGAAAATATAATTGATTTTTAGATAGATGGCCTCGCGCGTCGATGTAATTATTACCATTGATTGATTATAAGTAAAACAAAACTTTGAATCCTTTTAAATGCTTACCCCTCGCTATTTTGATGTTGTTGTGGAGTCGCTCCACAAGCAACTCCTGTTGTCTCTCAGTAGACCGTTTCCTATCGTTTTCCATATTAGATTCAAGCCACTAGATAACTTATTACAACTACAATGTAACACACCCGTCTGATCTGAAAACGGTGTTTTGTTTACCTACTGTCAACAGATACAAAATCGAATTTACCACAGAACAATAGATATGGAACACTTAACCACAGACTATATATAACAAGTTCCTATAATTTATTATTGTAAATATCATAAAAAAATAACAATAAAAATATTTAGACGCCGACATATATTTTAAATTAAACTTTTATATATTTCAAGGTTATTTTAAAAGAATTTAATCATGTTATTTCGATTTTATTTTCCATTCACCTTATTTTCATTCATTCTTCAGATATATTTTTTAAATACTGGCAACATACCTCAATTCAATTTAGGTGCTGTCAAAATCAAATTAGTCCTGTCAATTACGATATTTAAATTAAGTTCGATGTGACAACAGAATTGATTTTAATGATTTCTAAACTATACTTAAAATTTTAGCTAGTTTAGTTAAGTTTAGAGAGTGTGCAAGCGAATTAGCAGCACTGTCATCATGCCTATTGTCATTTTGTTGGAAAAAAAATTTTTCTTTAATCGACATTACGAAATGTTGACCTCACATTTTCATTAGAAATGCGTTAAAAAGCGCAAGTTCAAGGCCAGTAACCCCTTTCTGTATCGAACCCTGTTAGAAGCCAGTTTTACCTAACAGCCTTAGGGCGTCTAGTATGGCGGCAATTTTAAAACATCCCTGTCGAATATAGGTAAGTATATGCTTTCTTTTATTGCGAGGGAATGGGAACACAGACAGCCATTTGGGCCACAAGAATCACTACTTAAACGAACACAGCAAACGGAGCCTCGGTATATAGCTGAATGCTAAGCCAGAGCCACAACGGCGGAGTTCACATGGCGAGAATATTCTCAATAATGAGGCATTTTCCCAATATTGGTAGGCCGGAATGTTTCGTGCATGCCATTGCCCAAATAAAACAGGAAAAGAAAATGAAAACTTTCACTGAGAAAAATACCTTGCATGATTACGAATAATTTATAAGGTATTCTGCAACTTTTATCCGTATTCCTGTTAAAAAAGGACCAAGAGTTGTTACGGACACTTTGTGCGTAAATAATAACAATTTAACATGAATTGGCTTCACCAATAAACATCAGAATGAAATCCAATCATTACGTTCACGTTAACTAGTAGTTGTAAAACGTAAATCGAACCCGACGGAACGATATGTCAACATGTTCATGCTAAATTTACTGTTGTCTAAATTAGATATCATTCTTCATGTTTATATTTTATGAAGCACGGGAGTCATTTTTCTCAGTGTTCATTGCATGGACATTTTTTATAGGAAAATTGCGTAGGTATTGCCCATCTTTGGGTAGGTGTTTTGCCAACGTCTAGTGGAATATTAAAACTAGGCCTAATAAACCCCACTAACCCTATCAGTAAAGTTGAGGATACTTTACTGACAAATTACCGGACTTCTTGGGAGAACTGGTCATGTTGTACTATTTAGTTTTATTTTCAAACAATTGACACTTCTCCGTACAATCCTGAAACACGCTATGAGAGTTTTCGGAGCACGTAACATATATTCAAGATCCCGACTATAACCGTCAGGGTATAGCGGCCGCCCCGCCAGGCATACCTGGAAGATCTTCCCTTTTCCGCCAAAAACTTTTTACCGTCCCATTGCTAGGCACTGGCCTTCCCTTACAGCAAAGGGGAAACCGACTATAGTCCATCACCCTGGCCCAGTGTAGGTTGGCGGACTTCCCACGTCTTTGGAGAACATATATTCAGGATCCAGGATCCTCGGACATGCAGCTTTCCTATTATTTTCTTCACCGTTTAGCGAATGATAATCTCAGTTGGAAATTCGATACGCACATTACATTTTGATATCACAGCGGTGCGCGCCTAGACTTGAGCCTGGGACCCTTGTGACCAAGGCGAGCGTTCTACGAACATGGCTGTTACATTTAATCCCTCGTTTGTGCTGATTAAGTTGCACCAGTATGGCGCCGCCTTAGCGCCGTCTCGAAACGGACTTATTTATATTTTTGCATTCTTTTCCGTCCTCATTCCGCGGAGGCGTAGGACTAGGAGGCGTATGACGGCGCTCCGGTTTCTTCACTTTTAAATTAAATAAATAATGCATACAATTTGATCGCAATAAAGTGTGGGTAGTGTTGGTGCTCGTTGTGCGCGGAATTTCGCGCGCCCGTCCGTCGGGAGCGATAACCGTTGCGGGTATAAAATGGCGTTGTATCCGCTCGCCACGGCAATGGTGGATTTGAGGGGTTTTTACGAAGCTTTCATGCCACGAATAGACTTATCTCCATGACAGTACATTGCATGCCATGCGATTTTTTCACTTAAAATTAAAAAAAAAATACAATCGAATTGAGAACCTCCTCCTTATTTGAAGTCGGTTAAAAAGAGAAGCAGACTGATACCAGATTGTTGTTTCACCGTAAGATACAAATAACAATTTTGTTGCATCATCGTAAAATACAAGATTGTTGCTTCACCGTATTAGATACCTACAAAAAACAATTTTGTTGCATCATCGTAAAATACAAGATTGTTGCTTCACCGTATTAGATACCTACAAAAAACAATTTTGTTGCCTCATCGTAAAATACAAGATTGTTGCTTCACCGTATTAGATACCTACAAAAAACAATTTTGTTGCCTCATCGTAAAATACAAGATTGTTGCTTCACCGTATTAGATACAAAAAACAATTTTGTTGCCTCATCGTAAAATACAAGATTATTGCTTCACCGTATTAGATACCTACAAAAAACAATTTTGTTGCCTCATCGTAAAATACAAGATTGTTGCTTCACCGTATTAGATACCTACAAAAAACAATTTTGTTGCCTCATCGTAAAATACAAGATTGTTGCTTCACCGTATTAGATACCTACAAAAAACAATTTTGTTGCCTCATCGTAAAATACAAGATTGTTGCTTCACCGTATTAGATACCTACAAAAAACAATTTTGTTGCCTCATCGTAAAATAAAAGATTATTGCTTCACCGTAAGATACAAGAAACAATTTTATTGTTTCATCGTAAAATAAAGTATTGTTGCTTCACTTAAAATACAAGAAACAATTTCGAAAGATACAAGATGGAGTACAGTCCTCGCCTTCTTAAACGATCCGCAAAATCACCTGCCTTCCCGAATAGTACTTATATTTCCAACCGAGCGTCATATTAATACGCCGACGGCCGTACCTAAAGGTGTATTCACATTGGCATACACTAAAGCATTGTCATATTTCCAAGCGCGAGTCCAAGTTTGTGCAGCGGCCGCGCTCCTGTGTGACCGCTTCCTTTGTGGCCCGTTAACACTACATAAATAGTAAATAAGTGGACTTGCAAACAGGCTTATAGGAAACTTTTATTACTCTTACGAACAAACGGACAATATTTTTGTGGATTTTAGTGTATTGCCGAAGTTTTTTTTTTCGTAAGTGCTACGTGCGCGGCATCGTAAATAGCATTTAATTATTTATTTGATTTCTCAAGAAGTACTCACTTATGTGTTTATATTTTTTTATTGTGCCCTTGAGAGATCTCATGAGATTGCTCTTTAGAGCGGTATCTGTCCTATTATTCCGGAAAGTGGATTGGATGGCTTCCCGCGGGATAGCCAAACGCATGAGTCTCCAAAATTGGGCGGATTTTTATAAAATTTGTAATAGTTTATGTACATGCACCAACCACATGAAAAAGTTCCCTCAGGATACTGAAAAAGTTCCCTCAGGATACTGAAAAAGTTCCCTCAGGATACTGAAAAAGTTCCCTCAGGATACTGAAAAAGTTCCCTCAGGATACTGAAAAAGTTCCCTCAGGATACTGAAAAAGTTCCCTCAGGATACTGAAAAAGTTCCCTCAGGATACTGAAAAAACTGTAACGACAGTGATAAGTCTATTTAAAAAACTAAAAATTGGACCCGAAAATTGAAAATGTTATCCGGAAAATTCGGAAAAAACTGTACTTCTTTTTGTTCGTGTCACGTAATGAAAAAATGGGACCAATCTGTAAGCATATACATACTTTCATATAAAAAAATATATTTCGAAATCGGTTCATAAATGACGGAGATCTGAGGTAACAAACATAAAAAAAATACAACCGAATTGAGAACCTCCTCCTTTTTGAAGTCGGTTAATAAATACAATAAAAAGTCGAAATATCCAGACACAACCGAAAACCCAAAACAGTAGGTAATCACTAAAAGCGGGGTATCGCACTAAACACATATTTCTCGGTGTGCATGAAACATGCAAGCCGTCTCTTTGGCGGCACAACTCTGTTCGGTATTTTGTCATCTGGCAACACCGCGCCCGGCGACGTGGTTTGGGTGCGTAACGCAGACGACGACGGCAACTTATGAATTTATGCCGCAACCGTGCGGCGGGATACATCGCTGGTTTATATTTTTGTGACCATAAAAAACATTTTTTAGGTTCCAGTAAGCTTTGGCGAGGTTCAATCCCCAGCTTGCCTCTGGGATTTTCGCATGTTCATATGCGAATCTCATTTTCAATTATGATTTACTAGCCGCGCCCCGCGGTGTTACCCGCGTTTACATTTTACCGGGATAAAAATAATAGCCTATGTGCTATTCCAGACTATAATCTATCTCTGTGCCAAATTTCATCCAGATCCGTTCAGCCGTTCTGGCGTGATTGAATAACAAACATCCATCCATCCAAACTTTCACATTTATAATATTAGTGGGATCGCTGGATGTACGGGAAGGTAAAAATCCTGAGGAAACTTGCGCGTCTGTCGAAAATCGTGTGCACCTAACCAAACCGCACTAGGCCAGCGTGGTGGACTATGGCTGTAGTCTTCCACATATTGAGGAGGAATGTGCCCGATATAATGTCAATAGATACATTAGGATCAAATACTATCGGCGAAATGTAGATGCAATGCTTTGCACCTCTGCCTACCTCTTTGGGGACTATAGGCGTGATGGTTGTTCTAGTGAGCCTGACGACGTGGTTTCGATGGTGTATGGAAAGGCAATTGGGACTATGGATGGAAATTTCGATGAACTTGGGATAAGGTTATTTATTGGAAGGTTTGCGGACACCTGCCATAATTAAAGTACGTCTAATTACTGTAGGTACGTGGAGACTAGTCACTCTCTAGGTGGACGTCCTCAAAAGGCCGTTACATGAGATTACTAGGGGCGACACTGGGGTGAGCGGCTCAGGATTGTATGGAGATGTACTAGTCTTTCTCACATGGTCATTTACGGTGTTAACAAGAATATAACACTAGAATAGAATATAAATTATTTGTACCAATAAACCTATTCACCAGCGATGTACAACCAACACGGAAACATTCAAACGTTGGCGCTAAATAATTATTCTTGGGTTCTATAAAATATTCCCGATTCACCCCCTCACAGGACGTGTTGCCGACAACACGCTATGGACGTATGGCCAATTTATTTATGGCCATAGCGGTGTATATATGTATGAGACTAGTTTATCTAGAGATCGAAATAATCTCCGAGTCCCATCTGTGTCAAATAAAGACCATTTAGGTGTGGCAAAGTATTACTGTGAGGTCGGATGAGGTCCTTATATAGGATAGTATTTTGGTAATTAACAAAATTAATAATTCAACACAATTAAGATAAATATTTTTTTAATGCCGTGACCCTCGGAACTAACCGCAGACACATCCTTTTAAATATTCACTCCGTTTGACCGAAACAACAAGATTACACACGGTGAACCCGCAAAATTAACAATGAAAATAATGTTACATCTATTAATTCACCAAAACACCCCACTAACCAGGGGTGGGACTCGTATTAAAATGATAAATGGTTCTAATCATCATTTCTCTGCGACCATTATACTAAGACCGGCCACCCCTCCCTGTATCATACGAAAGCTTTGCCATAAAAGGGATGCTGCTAATTCGTAAGGAGTCTATTACAGCTGGTTAGTTTTACCCCACTCGCGCACCGCATCGAGTTAACTTTTACAAATTACCAAGGCAATAGATGGTGAGGTAGCGACTCAGTTTCCGAGGGAAAAAGATGGATTGCAATAATGATCTGTTTTCTGTTAAAATATTATGCCTCATTTGGAGGTGGAGGAGATTAATGAACGAAACGCAAATTAGGTTTTCTTTTTAATTTGACGTTTATTTTGAACTTGGCACTTTATGACACCCGGTTAAATTATCTTTTTGACACTAGATCTTCTTGGAAATCTTCAATTTATTGGATTAGTCATTACCTGCAGACATCATAGACCATTACTATTGTACCCTTATCAGTAAAGCTGTGGATACTTTACTTAAAATTTTCCAGACGTCTTGGTAAAAAAAAAAATCAATTTATACTATTTTATTTCAATTTCCTTCGCCTGTGCACGTTTATGAACATACAATGTTTAATATCCCACTAATTTTACACATTATTTATAAAAGAAACACATTTTTTTGTAAATAATACAAAATGGGCAACTTCACGATGCATCTTCTCATCATCATCTTCATCAACATTGTCATTATCATAACGGATAAGTTCTGATATTTAAATAACAAATGAACATTTCATTTCACTCGACACTGGCAACGATGGTAATATTTTGTTGCCAATAGCCAACAAAAAAAGCAGAAGAAGAAAACTGCGCGCCCGCCGATCGACGCTTGCGTCGTTCGGAGTAGTATTTTCCTTTAGTGATTATAATAAAACAGGAGTTGGTTGTCTTCAAGGGGTTTTTCTCTTCTTATCATAGACTATAATCGTTTTTCTTAATATAATAGATTTTGGTCAATCTCATTGTCTATGGTAAGTAGGGCATTCGATTAGCATAAGTATTGCTATCGATTATTGGTAGATCCATCTAGTGTTACCAGCTTAAATTGTGAAACATACACACTCCACTAGATGGAGCTAACAGCACATGTGCTTTATATCTACATACAACCACTGCACCTCCGGAAATTCAACCATAAAGGGGGCTTGGGATGTTATTATTAAAATGAGATTAGCCTTTTTCGTTTAAACCCGTTTGTTCTCCTGTAATTACGCGGGGCGGAGGCTGCGATTACTGAGCCTCGTTCCAATTCGATGGCTCATTCAATATTAACAAAAGATTCTCAGCCAAACTGTTTTTGTTGTGTTTTTGATTGCAGTTCACTCGCGATGATAATTACCTCTGGGAAAGGGTTGCGAAATTCGGTGTGCACAGGGTGTTGTGAGAAATATGAATTTGCGATGTGTTTTATTTACTCAATATTTGTTTGTTTATTAGCGCATTCGCTGCGTTACGGCAAGTATTTGGCCGTATTTGACTATCAGCCAGTGCGGCAGCTCATTGTCCTTGTTTTACGTTCGGTGCGGGGGTGATTTACCTGTGTTCCTGTACGTGTAGAAAAGAGACAGTGATGTGATCAATATTGTTGCTTTTTAACCGACTTCAAAAAAAAGGAGGAGGTTCTCAATTCGGTTGTATGTTTTTTTTTTTATTTTTTTTTTTTATGTTTGTTACCTCAGATCTCCGTCATTTATGAACCGATTTGGAAAATTATTTTTTGATATGAAAGGATATACTTACAGATTGGTCCCATTTTTTTCAAAAAAATGTTCTGATCATGGGATCCATGAGGAATTGAGAGGACTCCTCAAATTTTATAGGCAAACCTATAGCAATTTTGGTATTTTTATCAAGAAGTCAAGCATTTGCATTCAGAAAGTATCATTTGCTGAAGTGAAAGTGATGAAGAAGACCACAAATGGCCACCGGAACTTGTCAGTGATACGTATTTCACGGGTTGCGCCAATATAATCTCGTTTATGATCGTTAAGCGACTATGACAAAGCAAATTTAAAGAAATGGTTCTGATGAATATGGCACCATCAAACTGATCTGATGATAAACCCAGGAGGAACCGGAACTCTGTAATAAAACAACGTATCCAAGCCCTGTTTGGGCTTATTGAAATTGTTATGGGATGCACTTTGGCTATAAATAAAACTTTTTCGTGGATGTTTCGATTTGGATTATTCTTTTTTTTTACAGAATAAGGTAGACCCTTTTAAAATTCAGCGAGATTGATTCAATGGTTTTTGTTTTATCTTGATTTCTTTGAATCTATATTTATCTCGCGATGATGTTGTATTTGGTATACCTATTATCCAGTAAAATTATTGAAATAAAAATCTTTTTAGTGACAAAGAATAGTAAATATATCCACTAAAAAGTGTAAAATAAAAAACTTTTTAACAAAATAAAAACCGTCTTCAAAAAACTAAAAAGCCAAAAATAATCTAATCTTGTAATCTACCTTGTTTAACTAAATCAAATATTTAACTAATCTGAAGTCGGTGCCAAATAAACAACCGACGTAGAATAGCAAAAGTATACTCCAGTAACGAGATGCGCGGACCAAGTTGTAGGTATAGTCTGTGGCGCAGACCTGCAATACTCGACTCAGTAGTTTTTTTGGCACCGACTTCAGATTAGTTAAATATTTGATTTAGTTAAACAAGGTAGATTACAAGATTAGATTATTTTTGGCTTTTTAGTTTTTTGAAGACGGTTTTTATTTTGTTAAAAAGTTTTTTAATATAATAATATTGCACACTAATGATGTACGAAATATAGATACGGGCAGTATTTGTCTCGTACCGCACTGGCAAAAAGTTTAATTTCAGCACTGCCGTAGCGAAAGTGTAAGAATAGAACGGTACCTATGTAAACAATTTTTAATTTACAAAGATCAATCGAAGTTCAAAAATATTCTCATAACTTTTAATTACACAATTTCGCTAACCTATCGCTAAACGGTTGATTTGTATGACAGCAATCTGGTCCCTTATTTGCCTAAGATTAATGTTATACTCCACGATTCGGATCGAATTTTATGGAATGAACGAAACATCTGACAATCCCCAAAATTACAAAACAGAACAGCCTGTACACACTGGCGCGTTATCGTTATTGTGATTAAGGGCCCAAGTAGACCGGCGCGTGACAATCCTGCCAACATACATTAATAATAGAATCACCACACCACGCCTAAGGTACCAACTTGGATATAGTTAAGTTGGTAGCGCCGGGACCAGTTTACCAACTTTCTTGGCACGGAGCAGGTGAGTGAGACGGGATTTAAGTTTTCTCGTTAGCCGTTAGTGTAATTAGATAGAGAGGAGGACGCTGACGACGGTACGTACGTAACTATATATCAAACGATTAAAATAAAAAATATCGCAAGACAAACACACCGACATGTGGTCCCAAACTAAGCAACACTGGTATTATGGGCACCGTACAATAGACCGGAGGCGATCCCAGTATAATCTATACTAATATTATGAAAACATTAAGTTCAAGAGCTTGTAAGTTTAGACCAGGGGTTCCCAAACTTATTTTGTCTACTGCCCACTTTGAGAATAAATGATTTTTTAGCGCCCCCATTTTTGCACCTACTTAAAAACCACTATAACTTCAAATTAAATTAATTATTGTGAGATATACTAGCGGAGATTAAACATTCATTCTAAACGAGACTTTTACTATAACCCGCAAGAGTTAACTTGAGACCTGAGCGCAGTAGGTAGTACTCAACGCCGCTCAGGTCTCAAGTTAACTCTTACGGGCTACACCTGCCAATGAGAATGATTATTGAAACGCAACTTTAGTATTCAGACAGAGTATCTTTTATTCAAAATAAAACAAACCCCCTAAGCCTCGACACAACGCCCCCTTTTTTTCTGGGTCTCTTACTTCCCTTTAGGCCTGCAGCACCCACAAGGGGGCGTCATCGCCCACTTTGGGAAAGGCTGGTTTAGACGTAGGGGTAATTAAACTCCGAATTTGGTGATCCGATTCTGAAATTTATTTTACTACAATGGTGCAATGCAAATAAGCTACATTATCCCTGTGCTATATAGGTGCTGTATAGGTGCTATATAGGTGCTGTATAGGTGCTATATTGGTGCTGTATAGGTGCTATATAAGTGCTATATAGGTGCTGTATAGGTGCTATATTGGTGCTGTATAGGTGCTATATAGGTGCTGTATAGGTGCTGTATAGGTGCTATATAGGTGCTGTATAGGTGCTATATAAGTGCTATATAGGTGCTGTATAGGTGCTATATAGGTGCTGTATAGGTGCTATATAGGTGCTGTGCTATAGGCTACGTTGATACAGTCACCACGGGCGCGGGCGGAGCGGCGTGCTTAAGCTCGTAACTTAAGTTTACAAATGTTAAGCGTTGAGTACAAATATTCGACCTTTTTACGCACAGTTTGCTTATGTGAAACAGCACGTGACGTCACTGTTTACACGTTAATTTAAAAAGAGAAAACTAGGGTTTTCTGTAAAATTTAATTATTTATATGTTGAACGCGATTACATTCGTTCAATTAGTTGTATATTTCAATGTGTAGTATTCGCGTAAATATAAGAAATCAATATGAAATTATATTTTTCAGAATCAGAATCAGAATATTTTTTATTCATGTAGACCATTAAGTGCAGTACATATGAATCTTCAAAAGTTATGAAATGCTAAGCTACTACTTTACCAGCCGTTCGGAATGCCGTTCCTATGGAGAAGAACGGGCAAGAAACTCCACGGTTGCTCTTTTTTTTTTAAACATCTTTTATATTTTTGAGCAGTACATTGTTATAAGTATGTGAGAACAATGTAGGAACGGCTAAGCAGACTTTAGCAGCTGGTCAAAAACATTTTGAATGAAGTTATCAATATAAATTTAGCAAATTATATATTTTTCGATTGATTAGTCATACAGCGGTACATTAAAAAGCATTCTCATGAATTATTGTAAAGTTATTCAACGAGAAATCAATTTGTCCACGCAAGGTACACAGAATTACAACATTAAATTAAAGTACTACCGCCGTCCCCTCCAAGCACCATCTAATCGGCATCCTATGGTCTCTATAAAATCACATTAGGGCCCAATGTACACGCCTCGGGGCGAAGGGGCCCGCCAAAGATGTGAGCAACACTGGAAGCGACTATATTATGTGGGCTCACTTTTTTTATTTATCCATCAAACTTGAAATTCGATTTTTTATTGGGACTATGCCCGGCACGCACTCCCTCCTATGCTACCCTGTAACCCTGGATCCACAGCGGACACCAACGCAGACTCCGAGCTTTGACCCTCGGTGTGTCCCGGGGAAAAGCTAATAATATTGAAACCCACAACGAAATGAATCGAAATGAAGATAGGAGAAGTTGTAATGAAGATTATCCACTCCCCACCATTACAAAGCGGGGGATAATAAAAAATACTGTATAAGACTGTCACAGAAAAAAGGCCTCATTACTAGACGTAGCCCAGTTGTTAGGCGCCACAGTTAATTGGCCCTAATCTTGCGAGTTGATTATACATGATTCCAGTAAAAGGCTATTGAAATTCGCTGTCAACATCGGTATATTATGTACTACGCACTTGATTTGGCGCTCGAAACAAGCAGTGTTCCAGTGTGGTGCCAAAACCACAACTTGTTCAGAATAGCGGACGACGTTTCGTGGGTGCTTGAAAAGAAAGCATTATACTATGCACGCATGCAGCTACCAGTGCAGCTGGTATTGTGTGACATTATCATATATGTCGAATTGAAAAGTCATAGCTATATAAGTAAGGTAAATAAGCTGCATTAGTAGTTAGTAGTTACCATTATGCAGGCTCTTCTAGTGCACATAAATCATAATAATCCTCCGCCGGCTAACGTTTTTTCTAGATTAAAAATGTAATTAATTTTTTATTGTGTACTCTATGGGCTCGCGCAAATGTTGTTATATTTGGGTCCCAAGCACCCCGGGCGGGATTACCAGGCCTGCCACATCTTCCGTGCAAAGATGGGGCGGGTTCACCAGGCCTGCTCCATATTCTATATTTTTCACTGTTCTACTTCCCGCCAAAAAGTCCCCGCCACCAGCTTTTTCCATTTGTCACAAATCACTTGTCAAAATCATTCGACATTAAGACTATAATCTCTTGACTGGTTTTAAAGTCCGCAGCGCCACATTGTAACAGTGACGTCACGCAACTGCACACACTGTAATCAGATCAGGGGCACAAGTGGAAATTGAATTACGACGGACTTGACCCATCGGCAGAACTTACATTCGAAAAATCACCCTTAATTTTTTCGCGTGAAGGTCACAAGTTCTCTGAAGTATAACTCTCATTTCGTTCATTGGAAAACAGTTTAAATGTTTCGGCGGTTAAGGTTGATATTGCGGTGGATGTGCGATGGAGTAGGAATCAAGGGTGACCGGTGAGATCAATGCTTATTTGCGTCTAATAGCAAAAAACAACAGATGTAGACATTTCACGGGTATAATGTGCTTAGTTGGATTTTTATGGGGTGCCTTTGATCTGGCTTCGCGGTGTCTGACAGCACCGGTGGCGGGTCGGTGGGGGCACAGAGTAAACATATTTTGAGTATTAGTTCTTCTTATTTTTTAGGTTGGCAATCGGCTACAAAATAGTGCCATTTTGCCAGTGTCGAGTATTTCTTAATAATTGTTATAACATTCTAAGTTAGGTAACCCTAATGATAATGATGATGTTGATGACGATGAAGGTGATGAAATTAACTAAAAAAATAAACTCATTTATACTCCATGGTTCCACGAGTATTGGTATGGACATTCCAAAAGTGCGTTTGCATCCTAGAAAGTTCCTATATTATTCAATGTTTTTTTTTACATTATCATCAGTAGGTACCGGATATTTAAAAGATTGTTTTACTTGACACTGGCACAAATAGCACTATTTTGTAACCTAAAAAAAGTACAAGTACTAACCTTTTGTTATTGGTACAGTGTTACACAGATTATAAAACTGTAATTAATATAATGTGAATAGCAAACATTTTTGTTCCGATTTACGGGTGATCCATAGAGAAACCACAGCCGCACACAAATACGCTGGGCATTTTTTTTAAACCAGTAGTTTCTCTATGATTGGCTTACGTCAAATACGACGGCAGTTCGTGACGTAACGACCAGTGACGTAGTACCGTGCATGTATTATCTAAGGGTAGGCTAATCCACTTTGGCACTAAAGGAACCACAGTAGTTGTCGTGATTGCTGATGGACGGTTGCTGATGGGATTTCTTCATGATAGGATTTATTTATAGTGTTGCTATAACACTATAAATAAATCCTATCAAAGCACCGCGTGTTAGTGGGTAGATTTAATTATGCCTGGGTTAGAAGAATACAATCGGTGATAGGTACTGCTCGAACGATCACTGTTTTGATTCCCGTGTCTATTATGGAATGAATATGCGAAACCCTTTTATTTTCTAGCTTTCGGAAGTCTCCCTTGCTCAGTCAAATATCTCTTATGTTAGAGCTACGCGTTGTATCTCGGTAGTTGCTTATAGATTATCAATCGTATTTCGATAGTAATAAAGTTCTATCATAATTAAATGCATCACGTCTTGTCTGTCTGTCTGTCGTGTCTGGTGTGCATGCCGCTATGTCATCGTGTTGTCACTTCCAATTTATTATTTTATGCATATAATATACTTCGCTGTGTTTTTTTTAATAGCTGCATCACAGACCTCAATAAAAAAATCGCTAAAGGGCTAACCAGCTCAATCAACTCAAAAGAACATAAAATTAACGCGATCAAATACAAATAATCGGAGCCCTCCATCCCTTCATCCCTTATAACGAGATATTATATAACATAATCGATTATACGCCCCGGAATTTATTCCTGCACTAGTTTTGCAAAATTACAATTTGCCACCCTGCCAAAAGAGAAATATCTCAATTGTTTGGTGTATAGTATGCATTTTCCTTTGATTTTTGAATTTGCTGTGGCATTTTGGATGAGCGCATAGGGTAGTATGGTTTGCTGGGCCATTTGTTGGTCACTTGGATTCATTGAAGGTTGGATACGACAACTTTTATATATCTACTGAACATTATTTTAAGTCGGGAATAAATAATTGTATATATATATATTATTGGGTGAATCAATTGTTTTTGGAAAGAATCCTTATATAGTTAAAATCGTATAATCAACCTTTACACTACTTGCCTTGTATATATATAGTATATTGTATAAACATGTTTGTTGAAAAAAAAAGACTTCAAAAATAAAAAAAAGCGCTGAGTTTCTCGCCGGATCTTCTCTGTTGAGGTCGCGTTCCGATCCGGTTGTACTGTAAGCCCCCGTAGGCCTATACGAAATCAATAATTTGACTTAGTAAGCTAATGGTTTTTTTTTCTTGTACACCCATTTACACTTTACTAACTTTTTTTATTTGGCAGCAGGCCTTCACCTATAAAATAAGCTTAAGTCTCACCTACCTATTTCATACATATTTTAATCTGAACTCATCTAACATGTTTTGTTTATTTCTTGTACAACCAAACTCACACATTCATTTTGGCTGGAGCTCCTTAGTGCTAGCCCTCTCGTCCGGTGAAGCTGTAGAGGTCATCTGCGACCAACAAGCAGTTATCATTTCGAAAAAAAAATAAAGACAAAAACACTTTCATTTGTTTCTATTCCAGTATTGCGCTATCCAAATGGCCCTCACTAAACGCATGGGCGTTGCGCGTGCGTGCAATTGTCATTACATTTCCACTGCATTACTGCTTGCTCCCAGGAGGGTCCCCGGGTGCGACAGGCCGGGTGCTACACTTTTTGCTAATCATTATTTTAGTCGCAACTCATTGTATGACGCCGTAAGTGTCGGGTTTATTTGATTGACACCTGCAGTGTCAGGGCAAAATATGTCTTTTGTCAGAAGTTAAATCATTGTATAACTATCATCAGTACTATATTTCTCATAGAGCAAAGGATTGACATGATTTTTTGCATAGGTAGTGGTAGTTTAGGGGTCAGAAAATGACATAGCTAATTTTTATCCCGGAAAAATGGACGGTTCCTATGGGATAGCATACAGGAACCGTGCATTTGCAAAAGGACATAGAGGAAAAGGATATACTTTTTAATCGCGGGTAACACCGCGGGGCATAGCTAGGGGTAAATACTGTTTAAATCGTCTACAAAATACTTCTTGCAATCGTTATATGACTCCTATACAATAGTAGTAGCACCGTTTTCCTCACTCACACACTTGTATCGCACAGCGCAAACAGTTCGCATATCGTTACAATTTATTACGGAAAAAACTTCTTAATTCGCTCGAAAGGATCTGTTCCAGGCGTCAAGCAATGTTATCCCTGCCGACCCGCCCGCGGAATTGCGTCGTAAAGTGACGTAATAGCAGCCGTATAGCTACGCCAGGAGCGAGCTTAATATCTTAAATAAAATATTAGCAAGAAATCAGTGGCACGCGGAGTACGGACGGCCGGAGTTTATAGCTGCTAGTTTGTACACGGGCGGCGCCACGCAGACGGTGCACTTTTATATTCCATTTTTAAAAGTCTATGGCTCATATTCTAATGCTATTGTTAATGTTGCTCGTTGAATCCGAGTTTTTGATTCGATTTTTAAAACGATACCGTTCGAATACAAAAAAAGAAATCACAATCAAAAGTCGAACAAAATAAGTGTACTTTTTGGCGGGAAATTGAAGAATGATGTTGTCAATTTTGTTTTGATTTGGATAAAATGTGTTTCTTTGATAAATAATGTATAATATTAATGGCATATTAACCATCGTGTGTTCATTGCACGATTGAAGGAAATTGAAATGAAATAGTATAACTTGACTTTTTAAGTACTCTTGGCTGGGAAAAAGTTTGTGTGATGATCATGAATGTTTGTACCCTATAAGGAGTCATCGATGTTAAATATCTATGTAATGTACATATACTGAGTTCGCCCTCAGTCCTTTTTACGGTACACATAATACAAGCGTTGCTTAGCGGTCCCACCGTATAGTAGGTGTGTAAGCCGGGCGTTACAAAAAAAAATATATACCGCATTTAATCTTTATTCTTGTTCACTTATAATATAACATACCTACATCGTGTTTGCCATCATTAAAGACGTCCCTTACGGATTAAACCATGAATTATTTTCGTTTTTCCAACCACAAAGACATAATAATTAAACCCAAAGGAGTAATCCTTAGAGTTTTTTTAATAGGTATACATATTCCTTTTGTACTGAACTCTTTTGCGTCTTAATGAGCATGGGCCGTATGAAGAAATATTTTTTTTAACATGGCAACATTTTTTTACAGGATTAATCTTTTGCGCATTTGTAATCACTGTGTAAATTCAGAATGTCAATGATGACGATTTTAAAAAATGCTGCCAACAAAATGACAATCGTGGTATTTTTGCGAATTAATTACTTTTTAAAATACTTATCCAAATTCTGACTTCACATAGTGAGAAGTCTGTCTATCAGTCTGTATAAGTTGTAACAAAAATAGTTTAACATATTTTCAGAGGGCGCTTCGAGTTGGTTATGTAAGTATACAGGATGGTTCAGAAAGGGTATACTAACCTATCATTTTGCGTTTTTAGCACATTTTTAACCATTATGTGAAATCAGAGAATAATTATGTAGAACAACTCTACAAGAGAGAATTTTACTTAATTATTAAAAAAAAATACATCATACAATCGGGACTAGGCTAGGGTACTATGGATTGCAAATAATTAATTAATAATAGTTATTAAGTGTATTATCTCGTTTTTCTAATACTCATCAAGTACCCACCTGCTTTTTGCACAAGCAGGTAAATAATTCATTAACTAAGCTCTTGGAAGATGAACTGAATATTTCTCTAATACTTTAGTAATTTCCTGAAATTAAATAACCGCGTATCTGAATATCAATCGGGGCGAAAAAAACATTCATTTTGCTTTATCAAGCACTCAGCCGCCCCCCTCAGTTACAACAATAAAGAAATAGAAATAAGTGCTTCAACATTATAACTTCTAACTACACATCCATAATAACTGGATCCCAAAAGCTTAGTTCAAAATGGCATACCTAATACATGTTTGAGTACAGAATTTTGGAACGGGAGTTCAATTTGTTCTGGCCGCGACGAGTGGGGTAGAAGCCCCAAATTTCGCCGCGTGGCCTACGCGTGCCTTAGAGTTTTCCCCACTCGGGACGAAGTTTACATCACAATTAATGTCACCTTACTAATTGGTGAAAGCGGTTTGACAGTTCGGTACAAAAACTTGTAACTCGTGAACCTGCGTAGTCGCGGTCAAATGGTGTGTAGGTTAGGTAGTTTAAGACCTGCGGAACGTGATCAGAACATAAATATTTTCCTAGATCAGTATCTAAGTAGTACTAAGGTATCTGAATATTCTGGACTAAGCAGATTCTGAAAAAGGAGGAAATCTCAATAAGAAAAAATACTTGTCTTATATTTAATAAATAATTTATCTTATATTTTAATAATAAAAACCGTTATTAAAAGATAATTTGTTTTATATTTTAAAAACAACAACCGTTGTTGCGAATATGTCTTCTATTTTCAGCAAAATGTGTACCGCCATGTTAATTAGACAAAAACATAAAGTATATCAAACGGCGTATAATCAGATAAAACTAAGTTGGGGCATCCCTGTCGTGTAGTGAACGTCTGCGAACCCCACGCGTGGGCACGTGCCCAGCAATCATACAAATTGAGACATGCTCGCTTGAACTTCGAAAACAATAATCATAGATTATCTCTCTTCTCTTAGGGAGAGACTAAAGGGAAACCAGGAAATTGTATGAATCGGTATGTTTTGTAGATTTATTTTTTAGTTAAAAAGTGTATAAAAAAGCTACTTAATATTTACAAATAGTGTAAAAAATGATGCTGGCCGCATTTCCTCGCTGAATAGCCAAAGCTACTCGCTGAGCGAGAAAATGTC
This sequence comes from Pheosia gnoma, assembly GCA_905404115.1. NCBI lineage: Eukaryota > Metazoa > Arthropoda > Insecta > Lepidoptera > Notodontidae > Pheosia > Pheosia gnoma. The sequence continues at coordinate 9,589,918 of FR989898.1, forward strand.
CAGCCCTTGGGTCGCCGGTTACGTGGACCAATTTTTTAAATATAAAAATAATTAAAGAACGTTGGCTTTCCTTTAAATAGCCTCACGCACCCAACAGAGCTATCCCAGTGTCAAGCCCGGTAATGTATACTCGTACAGCACGTCAAGTGCGAGCTAACTGTATACTTTATAGTCTACCGTATTTAGACATTCTGTATGTAGAATTGAAAAGCGCCTCTAGCGGTATTTAAAACTTTCATTTCTCGCACTTGACGTGCTGTATTAGACGTAATAATAATCATCACATTAAAATAGGGACTTTCAAAAAAAAAAACTTGAGAGTTGTCAAGGGACACCCGGATGGAACGAAGTTCCTTTATTATTTTTTATTATTTATTATGTACAAAAAATCAATAATTTTGGGAAACAAAAATATATCACCCCCGGGTGGGCTCGAACCACCAACCTTTCGGTTAACAGCCGAACGCGCTAGCCTATTGCGCCACGGATGCACTTGTGCAATGTCTCGAAAATACTGACCATTATGCAAATGCAAACGACAAAGATAGCAAAAAGTGTCGTTACAACTTTTCGTGATATTTTTTTCCGTCTAGCCCCCTTTCGCAACGCGCGATAAGGAACTTCGTTCCAAAATCAAAACCAACCTGTGATAATTGATCCAAGAAACGGTGACTGACCATATGATCATGAACCGTTAAATTCAATATTCCGGAACGATCCGGGGCCGGCACGTGTCGCCGGCCACCGGAATTGTACAAAAAATATTTTTTAAACGATTGTATTAATTTCCGATGGGGCGCCAAACACTTCCGGCGACGATTTTAGTGGTAAACTTTGTTATACATAATATATTATGTAAATTGATAATAGTTTCTTGACAATTTTATAAAATTATATTATTGGATATGTACGGACTATTCTTAATTTAGGTACTTATACGTTTATGCGACGGAGTTGAAAATACATATTCATGTTTTGTAGGATTGTCGAATCTAATGAAGGTTATCAGCGGGGTTGTTTTGAACCATTCGAAATCGATATCGGAAACGGAATCGAAAACTTCCGAGGTGGATTACCACAATCGCCATTAGAATTTCCGATTTTGATTATCTTCGATGTTTCTCGATGGTATATATGGTCGAATACCAAATCGTTTTTTCAAAATGTGTCTGTGTTGGAAAGCTCGATTATGTTTTATTATATGTAATTTATTTTCCACATCACCTTTTTCCTGAGCTTGTTAGAAAATGATTTTTAATTGGGTTTGGCGGTCGCTTTTAAATGCGGAGTTAATTATGATTTTAATTGGTCGTGCGCGAATAACGAAATATCTCGCCCGTCCGAGAGCGCGCGCAGGGTCGCCATACAACGGACTGGGCGCAAAAAAAATTAACACATCATACCTACTGATGTATACTCAAATGCAACTGAAGTAATAAACACTCTAATAATAAATAATAATACCAGCCCTGTTAATGTCCCACTGTTGGGCACGGGCCTCTCCTCAATGCTAGGGGGATTAGGCCATAGTCCACCACGCTGGCCCAGTGAGGGTTGGCGGAAATCACACGTCTTTCGAAGGGTTCTCTCAAACATGCAAGATTCCTCGCGATGTTTTTCTTCACTGTTTAGCAAGTGATAATCATGGTTGAAAATGATATTCGTACATGAAATCCCAGATGTGCGAGCCGGGGTTTGAACCTGCGATCCTCGTTACCGAGGCAAGCGTTCTACCCACGTGGCTATCACTGCTATTAAATTTTACTTTCTTTAATATAGCGAATACTACAAACGAACGCACCACCTGTTATTTGTTTGCCCGCTTCTGTTCTGGAAATTTCGACTGAAAATAACTTTGTATTTAATTGTTCAGCTAAGTTCAGTTGTATGATAGCATTCAATCTATCGTTCAGACTGCAGTCACTTCTATAATTAGTTTAGTTGGAGGGGCAACTAACAGGACCACTACCTAGTAAATGATGACCTCGTAATCTGTACTAGTAATTACTGTTAAATATAGATGTTTGTACTCAAAACTCTATGCAATGCAATAGACAATTTTCTAGTAAAAAAAAACTTTTCTGCGCACCATACCATCGTAACGTTCGTCGGTAGGGCTCGGCAACATCCGGCGGCGCGGGGCGGGCGGGGAGGCCACATCCGGCGGAAGCTGCAGCCCGCCCCCGCGGTACACTCCACTGTCTTTCTCGTCTCGCAGAAACCTTTCCTGTTTAAACTTTTTTGTTATGTAATACCTAATTATTCTTGTTAATACGCGGCGCTTAACTTCAGCGAGTATATAAGGTGTAACATAAATAGTGTAAAATATTTTAACGGTTTCACAAGCAGGTTATAACGATCACGTTTATGTATAAAATATTTGTGTATACAGTGTTTGATTTTCCTGTGAGGGAGCGAGACAGTGCTGTCTCATCGCGGACATGTATGTTTTTTAAATTTCAAAAAGTGGGTTGTTTTTCGGGATTGTGAGTTATAAATATATAATTAATTAGGCACTTATTAAATTGATTTAAATTAATTGTCTCTCAATACTTCATGAAATTGATAAGCGTGTAAATGTCACAAGCAGCTCAACACGTTGAATAAACTATAGTAGGCACTTACGAACCGAATTTGTGTGTTGTGTGTGTTTTAAATCCATTAAAAAAAGAAAGAGCAACCATGGAGTTTCTTGCCCGTTCTTCTCCATAGGAACGGCATTCCGAACGGGTAGTAAAGTAGTAGCATAATATTTTATAACTTTTGACGATTCATAAGTACTGTAAGTACTTAATGGTCTACGTGAATAAAAAATATTCTGATTCATTTTCAAAAAAAATAATAGACAGAAAACCCGTTTGCAATCCGTCCATCCGCTTAACAATATATTATGAACCGGGGAAATCATTACCCGGGTTATTTGCTCGCAAATGTATGATGCATTTAGTACGCGCGGTATACTGTGCATCGCTTCGTTCACCCGTGGTTCCGTACCTATCTGCGGTACCCTAAAAAGGGTAGCCGGTTGATGAGTGGTACAACATCACGAGAGGAGCGTGTATCACTTGAACAAAGATTTATTTCTTCTTCTTCTTCTTTTTTCTCTTCTTATTTCTCAGTCGTTCTAACGATGTGTGTGTGATGAATAATAGTACTGCAGTAGGCATATATCTGAAGTGTTAAAATGAAATCATTAAGCAATATTGATCGTTATACGACGTGATTGGTCGGCCTGATTAGTGTAGTTAGTGGTGCGCCGGCATTCTGTGCCGAGGGTCCCGGGTTCGAATCCTGGTAGGGTCAATCTTTGTGTGATGAACACTAATGTGTGTACCCAAGAAATGGATGTTTAATATCTATATAAGTATTATACACTGAGTTCGCCCTCAGTCCATTGTACGGTACCCATAACACAAGCCAGCGTTGTTTAGAGTGGCACCGTATAGTTGGTGTGTTCGTCTGGCGATAATATTATTATACATAGGTAATTAATAATTCTATGGACTCCTTTTTTTTAGTTCTGCTACTTAATGTTTTTTTCTTGGCGGTAAACCAAACAGATCTAGGTATATAATTGATACGCGAGGACTACCATTAGATTGATTGATGAGAAGAGTTGCTCTCGAATTTATAGAATATTTTCGACCATTTATAATGCTATTGCAAAGCACTTTTCTCCCGATAAATAATGAACGTGATATGATTAAAACTGTTATACATTTCAGAAATATGCTATATCTAAATGTATTTTGGAAATGGGCCCGATTTTAGTTTTTTCGTTCCGATTTCGGAGCGAATCACTCCGTCCGTCCGTATGGTGCAATACCCGCTATATCTCATGACTTCGCCCGGCCGCCGAAAATTCCCGAAGGAGCCGCGGCGAGCGATAAAAGCTTTGTGCATTATGTACGCGCGTCCGAAATCGAAAAATTAAAACCCTGCCATCTGCCGGCGGGGGCGGGCAATTACTGGGGGCATGTTGTGACGTGCGCGCATGATCCTCGCTAATTACGAGAAGACACCATAGCCGCCTTCTACGGCAATGGGTGCAATTCCTATCTATGAACATACCCAGTCTATTGTTCATCCAAATAAACCTTTACCTTGTTCGTGAAACTATATAAAGTGGTAAATATACCATGGGCCCTGGGGTGGAAAATATAGACTTCTTGATACTTATATAATCATAGTTTTATTTAAATACTCGGAACACTTTTTAGAACCAGACGATGCGAAGCCAAGGAGGCGCCATAGAGAACCGAGAGAAAACCATAGAGAACATGTTTCATAGATTATTGTCCATAAAGTCAGTCAAGTAAGTAGTTTTATAGCTTTGACAAAAACTCCTAGTTAAAAATCTATTACGGTTCATATTTGATATGATGTAAGTTCTAAAAAAAATAGCAGTGATAGCCAAGTTGGTAGAACACTTGCCTCGGTAACGAGGACCCCGGCTCGCACCTCTCGGATTTCTGGATTTCATGTGCGAATCTCATTTTCAACCATGATTATCACTTGAACTTAAACGGTGAAGGAGAACATCGCGAGGAAACCTGCATGTCTGAGAGAACCCCTCGAAACACGTGTAAAGACCGCCAACCTGCACTGGGCCAGCGTGGTAGACTATGGCCTAATCCTCCTCGCATTGACGGGAAACCCGTGCCCAGCAGTGAGACATTAAAAGGGCTGATATTATTACTATAAGATCATATGACAGAAAATAGACCTTGCGATCTATACGATGCGCAAATAATATTCAACCTAGTGATTAAGGAGTTTCTTGGTCGACTTTACATTTAAAAGTCAGCAGACTATAATCCAAATTTCAAATCTTGTTTATGAGCGGATAAAGTTCACAGCTGTAGGATTTTTCTCGTAAGAGTTGTGAAGTCTGGTAATCCTAACTAAGCCAAAGCATGTGCTGGCTGGACCCATAACACTTCGGTGTTTCATAGGATTAAGTACTACTAGACACAGATGTTTTAGGAAACTTTGATTGACACAATTGGTAGTGAACCTGCCTTCTCTACCGACGATTTCGGGTTCGAATCCCGGTAGGAGCAAACTTTGTGTGATAAGCACGAAGTTTTGCACACGAGTCATTGATGTTTAATATCTTTAAGTACCTACAGGTGACTCGTAAAAGGTATAAGTATTAAAACTTTAGTTTCGCTTTTTTAGCGCATCTGTAATCACTATAGGTAAGTTATTAAAAAAATTAAGGTTAATTTATAAAAAAAATATACATTGAAATTCTGACTTTACTTAACCAATTACAATAGCCAAAGAAGCGCAAGTTTAAGGCTGAGTATACTCTGTCTAAATTACCCTGTATAAGTATTTTTGTATGCACTTACTGGTATCGCCCCCAGACCATTGTGTACATAACCTACCCATACAATCGGTGCTTAATTTGGGACCGCATAGTTGGTGCATTTATTATTAGGTATAATTACTAATGATCGAATTCTACATCCCATCTATCCCCAATAGCAACACCCGAGAAAAAACTTCAAATTCAAAAAGTTAAACCACAGAAAAGCAATCTTAACGCAAACGTGTCGTATAAAGGTTGCCAACTGCGTGTCCGGCCATCCTGCAGCTATTGATTGGCCAGGAGTTAGCCGGCGGCGTGCCGATCGCATCGGACCCATCCGTCAACCTTTTTGCAGCTGGAAGCGTGAAAAGGTAACAAGGAGCAGAAGTGAATGGACCAATTAAATAATTCAGTAATTCGCGAGCCCGCCGTCGGCGACGTAAACACACGCGTGAGACGCGCGGGGCGGGGCGCGGGGAGGGGCGCGCGCGAGTGGTGGGGCGAGGGCGTGGCGTGTGACGTCACGCAGCGCTGGCCTCAGTCGGTCAACACCCGGCGAACGGAACGGACGTGCCGCCGCGTCGTTTATAAACCCGGAGTACGATAAAGTCGCCAAAATTTTCGACCGCCAGTACCATTCGCCCTCCAAGGTGCTGAAGTTGGAGGACGACCCGTGGGGGTCATGTGCGATGTACTCGCAGGACAAGATGAAGTCCGGTGGCGGGCTGATGGCGCCCCCCGGGTGCTTCCCGGGCCGGTACAGCCCGACCTACCGCAGCTCCGACCCGCGACGGTGCGTCCCCAACCCGTCTGTGAGTACCTACCCTTATATACCTACCGCAGAATAAAGCTTTTCAAGTCATCTCTACAGGTATCTTGGACGAGCCAAGCTTTAATTACATATTAGGTAGTTACATTATAGCAAGTGATAACAACTAAAAGGAATCGCGCGCAGTTACAATAAAAAAAACACGTAATGTTGATGTCCTGAAACATTACAGGACACCAACAACAATGTTCGTGAACTAACCATTTGTTTTTCAGGTCGTATTATGTATATGTATATTATGTATCACTGCTCTAGCGATTTTGTATCTATTTCTTTGAAGCTGGCGCATGCAATGGCGATTTATATGGAGCTCCATGGGGTTTACTTATGCCTACTAACCATTTTTTATTTCAGCGCAAAAAGTCCCATAAGTACATTCATTCTTGCATGGTTTTCGGTGACTTCTATGACTTTAATAAATAATATACAAAAATACATTAACAATATTAATAACTGGAACAAGCAAACGGTTGTATATTAACAAATAAGTAAGTTTATTTTGTGATTCATCAAACACAAATAAAACCGATTAAGGAATTATGTCTATTCCAAAATTGCAGTAACTAAGGTCAACAATTGTTATATTAAATTTTAACGCAATACATTTACATTCTATAGCCAATTATTTAAACAATTCGCAAATTTTAACCGTCGTTTAAAACAAAAACACATTATTACAGATTATTAAAATCATTGTTATAAATTACTGGAGCTCTCAAAACTCCGAGGGAATCCCGTTTGCAATAAAAAGTTCCGTCGGCGGCACCCCTTGAGTGCGGTTGAATTGTTTAACATTTATTCTCTAAAATTTCCGTAAAACTCATTCGTTTCGCGCGCTTATTAATTATTTTTTTTGCATTCTTTAAAAAAAATTCAACTTAAGGTAGGCTACCAAGTATATAACATTGTCAAAATTTAGGTATTTTTAACCTTTTAAATGAATTTATAAACCATGTCGTAGCTTAGGATATTTACTTAATAACTAGCTGTTCAAACAAATTTCGTAGGGCCACAGACTCAAATATAAAGTGGCATGTTTTAATATTATGGCTATTCGGGGCAGAGACGAATTCAACAAATTGAAGATCATAAATATCAGCCCACCCGTTCTTGACTTATAAATGGTGTAACTAACACGATTTATACACGATACGTAATGTATATAATATGTATATAAATGTTTATGTATATAAATTATTTAATCGATTTTGCAATTTAACCCGTCGTTAAGTCGGTACATAATTACCGGCTATGCAAGTTGCCGGCGGCGTAGCACCGTAGCACCGTCGCGCCGTAGCTGCGTAACGACAGCGTAGCCCCGTAGAACGCCTACGGCGACGGCCGCCGCCATTTATGAAGGCGGGGCGAAAATGGTGGATGTCGTTTTATTATAAATATTTATTTAGCAATGATAGTACCTACATAATGTTACTGGATTTAAAGTGGGTAATGTTTAAAGTATTGAATAAACGTTAAATTATGAAGATAACACAAACACGCATTGTGTCCTACATATGATAGAAATTCATATATATATACATATATATTAAATTAATATATATAAGTGATAACAACTAATATTTTGGTGATAATTATTGTCCATTACGTGCCATTCTACAAACTGAAACCTTATTCATTAAATTAATTTTAATATGGGTTTGTGCTGATAAATCAATGTGATATACAAGAGATACTTGAATAAAAAAAGTCAGACCTTATTTTAATATAGATAAATCAAATCTCCTTGTAAATTTAAAAACCAAATGGAATGAGAAAATAAACGAGCTGTTTTAATATAAGTAAGTAGTCGTACTAAAAACTTTGTGTGATATATAAACATTAAAATAATGTATATTAGCGGGTGATAAATTAAGAAACATGTAATTAGTAGTTTATTAAACTTTTTGACATCCAATGAATAAATAGAGACGCTATAAAATTGAACTCGTCATTGAAAACCATGGATGGATGGACTTCACTTGTGACTGGCGTGTTTTATACGAAAATTTTACAGGTTTCAGTCGAGTGGCGGCGGCGGCGGTGCGTCGGCTATGTACACGGAAAAGCAGATTCTCGGACAAATACTCAAATCCAACTCAAATTTGTGTATCGTTGAATTCTACTGAATCGTACATAAAATTCAAGATAACATAATCTTAATAGCACTTACATATTTCAGTAGGTACTTAGCGTTTTAGTACTCGGCCGTATGAGATGCAACACATCATTTTAGTTCACGTTAAAATGTAATTTAGTCTTGAACCGAAAAGGTTTTATTGAATATCGACGTAAATCATAGCGGCGCAAATACTAAATTCAAACAGCAAACAGAACGAAAGCATTTAAAAAAAAGGTTTCATACTTCTTTTTACCTACCTAGTTACATATTACCCGCTAAGTACTTGAGTACATGTTACATAAGTATCTCTTTGGAGATAATTATTTTTTTTTAAATTTACTGTGACTTTGTTACCCATAATAATGTATGCTGGTGTCGTACACGTTAATTTTACGTCGTTTTTACGTAACGTGAACGGCTTCAATAATGAAATGAAAATGAAATGAAAAAAGTTTATTCGACACAATAAGTGGATATACCTACATTTAAACAAGGTAAATTATTTAATGTTAATGGTAACACCGTCAGATAAGTTCTTCTTCTTCTTCTTTTACAAAATGAAATGCGATGAAATAAAATAGATATGCAAATGGCCTCACCCACAACTTAGCGGGTATTTTGCCAATGTCAAGTAATTAATAGCAACAAAACATTCAATAAATACACATTATAAATAAAATAATGCATGTGACATGATGATATGAAAATGGCGAATCCGAATACCGTCAGATAAGTTATTGATACAGTTCAGCAGCACATGCTAAAACAGTCATAAAATGTCATAAAAAATATATTTAAAATCACATACAAATGATATACTAAGCGCGAGCCTGTGTCGTGAGGAGGCCAGATACTTATTATTAACAAGATGTGAGAGAGAGTGTGTGAGTGTGTGTGTCAGTGAGTGTGTGGTGTGTGTGAGTCTTGTGTGTGAGTATAATAAAGGACAGGACACACATATTTCCACCACAGATATAAAAAAGTAATCCCGTCGCTCCAGTTGTAAGTAGGATAGGAGTACTCAGCCGGACGGACAGACAAGCTATAAATAAATAATTAGAAACCTATTCACTTACGGCGACTTTAAATATTCCAATACTTGATTGTTGTATCAGAGTTCGTTCCTCTTTTGTATAACTAGGTTTTAATAATCGCTTCGTCATTGGATAACATTAACCTGTAGATATACAAGGTGTAACAGAAAGAGTGTAAAATATTTTAACAGATGAACCAGTAAGTGATACGGATCGCGTTGATGTATAAAATAATTTGTGTAAATGATGTTTGTTTTTTTAAACAAGGCGAACCAGTAGCGTTTGGCCCTACGCTCAGTATACGTGAAGCGCGAGATTATTCGTAAGCTAACCGTATACTTTATAGTCTACCGTATTTAGACATTTTGTATGGAGAATGGAAAGTTTTAAATACCGGCCGCTAGAGGCGTTTATTAAGTCTCCATACAAAATGTGTAAATACGGTAGACTATAAAGTATACGGTTAGCTTACGAATAATCTCGCATTTGACGTACTGGTGTAAATTTTTAAATCACACAAATATTATAACTGTGAAAGTTTGGATGGATGGATGGATGGATATTTGTTACTCAATCACGCCACGGCTGCACGGCAACGGCTGAACGGATCTGAATGAAATTTGGCACAAAGATAGATTATAGTCTGGAATAGCACATAGGCTACTTTTTATCCCGGTAAAAAGGACATACTTTTTAATCGCGGGTAACTCCGCAGGGCGGAGCTAGTGTTTAATAATTTGATTCATTTCTTTGGGAATGTTATCTTTATAACCTACTGTTAGAATATTTTACACTATTATTGTTACATCTTATATATGCAAAATTGGGTATGTTATTAGGCTTGTGGGCGAACCTAATCTTAGCAGTATGATTGAATTATAGCTGTGACGTCATAGAATAAGAAATAAAAAGCTATAGTGCGGTCACAAAGGCATCGATATAAACAAGTTTTTTTTTTTTTAAACAAACAATTTTTAACTCGTAAACAAATAAATCAATGATGGGCCCACACAATTGCTGACAATTAGCTGAACAAAATTGCATAGATAATACATTTTATTCCGCGTAAAGTTGTTACCACAGATTATGCAGATAAATTTGACGACCTGATTAGCTCAGTGGGTAATGACCCCGCTTTCTGTGCTCCGAGTCCCGGATTCGAATGCTGGTAGGGACAAAATTTGTGTGATAAGCACGAGTATTTGTACCCGACTCATGGATGTTTAATATCTATATAAGTATTTTATACTGAGTTCGCCCTCAGTCCATTACACGGTACCCATAATACAAGCGTTGCTTAGTGTGGCACCGTATAATTGGTGTGCTCGTTTGAGGATAAAAAAAAGAAAGCGCACATAAATAAAGCTTCAGAAAACGTCAAGAATGTTGCGACCGCAGTCTATGGCGCCCACTACCATAGACGCAAGTCTATTTTTATCCGACGTTTGTTAGGCCACTCACCTATAGTATCGATCCGTAAGAATTATTACCTTCCGACCCGCACCCATCGTACGTGGCCGCACTTTATTCAAAAACATCACTAGTAGCCATACTAGTTTAAAATATTATTTATATGGGCATACCAACGTAGTACATTATATGTATAGATTAATTAATTAACAGTGTTTTTGATAGATTAACTGATTAACATTTGGTCGTAGAAACTTGTATCTGCACTACCAACTACCAACCTAATAAAGTAGGTAGTCCCGTTAGTAGTAGTAGTTTTTAGTCCCAAAAATCTAGCCTCTGTATGCTGTGTTCTGTTTATGTGTACTGTGTATGTGTAGTGTGTATGTGTACTGTGTATGTGTACGGTGTATGTGTACGGTGTATGTGCACTGTGTATGTGCACTGTGTATGTGCACTGTGTATGTGCACTGTGTATGTGTACTGTGTATGTGTACTGTGTATGTGTACTGTGTATGTGTATGTGTACTGTGTATATGTACTGTGTATATGTATGTGTACTGTGTAAGTGTACTGTGTATGTGTACTGTGTAAGTGTACTGTGTATTTGAATAGTGTATGTGTAATAGTGTAGTATGATTCAGTTGTGGAACTGTCGCGAAGTGGCTGCCTAACGTCCTTATTTACGTAGGTACGGACAGTTGCTAGAGTAACACAAGGAAATCGTTATGTGAGTGAGTATACATTGGTATTTTCCCGCCGTCAGTGGGAAGAACTCGCGCGCACTATTAGCCAAGTGACTTTTATGTATCATTGAATTAGTATAAGCAACTAGCTGACCCGCCGGCCGTTGTCCAGTCCCGATTTAGGTACCAGTTTTCTGGACCACTTTTTCATTCGCTAAAAACATTATTTGGACAATTTAGAATATTAAAAAAGAAATAGCCAAATCTTTGCACCAACTAGATCGGACCGCAAGCAACAACTTAATATGAGGGTACCCCAGTTCAAACTATGACACTAGGACGTCAACCACCTCAGTCCTCCCGTGACCATGGTTGCTGTAAAGCAGCCGAAACGTCGGCAACGCAAAATATAATATAAACGCGATAAAACACTTAAAATTAGTTTTATTTCGACTCAAATTATTTTAATATGCCCCACCAAGGGAATGTTCTAATAACCTTAGACGGAGAAATACAGACGCAGTGTCGCGAACAATACACGCGAAATACGTCCTTACGTACACGAGAATTTGCGTGTACTACACAAATCAGTTTGATTTTCTTTTGTTCGCGGAACTCTGTCTATATTATTACCTCGTCTAAACTAGTAAAAAGTATAGTAGTTACACAGATGCTTGGATAAAAGACTGGTCCCAAGCCAGATGCACTGGAAACAAATGCATTGACATACAATTTACAAGCTAAAAAATACAACCGAATTGAGAACCTCCTCCTTTTCGAAGTCGGTTAAAAGGAACTTCGCTGGTAGCCATAACTTGTAGGATATTTACCGGCACGACACATATTAACATAATTATAACAAATTAAACGGATTAAAACATGCGGTCCATTTTACTTTTAAACAAAATATAACAAACTATAACCGCATATAGCAAAACTCTTCTTTTATTGCATTTCTACCGTGTATTCCCATTTCGCTCGCTCTTGTTTGTAAATAGTTTGACAGAGCGGGATAGGTAGCGCCAGTTGGTGTTATTTTATTCATGGGGTCCCTGTGAGATGGGTATATTTGCATTGCGGTGTGGATGAAAGAGATAGATAGCGATTATCCCGGCCGTCGTCGAGTGAAAGAGAGGGGTAGCGAGGCCGATTGTTATTCTTATGTGGAGTCGGAGGAGGTAGATATAATAAAAGACTGCATCTCTATTGAATCGGAACTTTTGGAAACAGTTTCATATTTCGATTGTTTGGTTGGTACTTGTATTACTAGGATGGAACATTACCGTGGTATCTTTCAGGATTGCTTATAGGTTACGGAATTTTTGACCGACTTCAAAGAAGAAGGTTATTAGTTCGACATACCTAGTAGTATCTATATATATTTTTCTATGTATGTAGGTATGACACGGAACATCCCCGACGTTTGTGAACAGTTGAACAGTTGTTTTTTTTGGTTTCAATGTCAAATAATTTATTTCGTTGGGCACTTACACATTGTTAGTTTGGTAGTCTCCATCGTGGTCCCAATAAGTGTACTTAGGTATAACGAGCTTAGGGGTAAGTTATTCTGAAATTGAATATGTGGGTCAAGAACTCGAATCTTGGAACGATTTTTGATAAATACCTTTATTAAGCGTGAAATGGAGAGTTAGATAATGTTAAGAATAGTGAAATTAAATAATATAAACCAATTAGTGAAGGATCCATTGGAAAACCCTGTACTTAGCACTAACAATAATATAGAAACAGTTTTCTTAGGCTATGGCTACATTATCGCGCGAATATTCGTGGTGCGTTATCGCTATAAAACTTCGTGTTGAATTTACGAAGATCTGTATCAGTCTCGCTGTAAACAAAGCGCGCGAAGTGTAGCACGAACTTTGTCGCGATAAAACCCTTTGATGTATAGCAATTTGCCGACAGCAGCGCGGAGGGCATTCGTGATTGCCTGTATGGCTCGATATATGACGAATTGCCTTTTTTTTTTTACGTGGGGAAGTCCTCATGGATACCACGGTGTACAACTCTATCGCTATTGCCGAGGTCACGGGTACGCATAATGGCGAATTGCCTGGCCAAACGTTTCGCAACCACGCGAATGTTCGCGCAAACCCGACAATGTGGCCGTAGCTTTACCAAGTTGAATACTCGATATGACATTTTCTTTGGGTTGCCATACAAACTTTTTTGATGTCGCAATTATTGTTTGTAATACCAACACTGATCTGGCCCCTCACGTAGTGTGAGGGTAACAATTACTAATATTTTTAATTTTAATTTTATTTTTCAATTATAATACTGATTGGTTTTTGGTTTTTACACCTCGGAACATAGACAATTTATCCTGTACTTAAGATCTCGTTTAGAAATCATCTGAGCATCACAGTAGCATTCTGGCATGACATAAATTATATTGTAGCTCGAGTTTTTATTAAAAAAAAACCGTCGTTGGAATTGGTAGCTCTATAGGAATATCTTTTCTTAGGTACCTACCTAATCTATAACTGGAACAAATGTTCCGAAACGGTTGTAGATTCCTAATTTTTATTAGTGCTTTTTTAATACTGATTTAAAGTCTGATTCTGAAAATATTTTACAAGCACAACCTGACATTATTAAGTACCTAGTCCTAATAAGTTTAATATAAAAATAAAATATTCTTATGATGCCGCTTCTAAGATATACTTAACTCTGTCGTACGCACGGCAAGTGCAGCGCACTCAAAGGTGCCACCACATTAAGCGTACATAGAGTTAGACACGGATTAGATATTCAAATGGTCTTCACATTTTACAATACGCATTTAAATATGTCGGTAAATGACATGGCCCAAGACTTCGACACGATCCTTTGCTGCCATTGATTCACAGTGGAATTCACGCCGCTCATTGGTAGAAGAGGGTCAATGACGTAGACTTAGGCCAATCACGTGACCTAGCTATATTATAGCATATTATTGTACCATGCCGCCGTGGGTGCCTACCTACCTATACCGGCAATAAAAAAACAATACCAGTTACGCCGACGATCTAGTTAGCGCACTCAATTATGGTCTAACTCTATTCTATCGCGGGTTAACTCCGGCTGTCGCTAACTGCGGTTTAAATATTTAACTAGATGTATTGTGCGGAACAGCAGCGCCGGTGGGTGTGGACGGGCGACATTTTTGTTGCTCGTGCGTCGTTGGTGTGTTCCTAGACTTTTAAGACTACAAATGTCAAAGAAATTGTAATGACTTCATTTGGTCTTGAATTCAAAGTCAAATCAATTTTTTTTTTTTGTTATAGGCTTACGGGGTACCCGCTTACGGTTTATCATTTTTTATTGTTTTCTCCTTAACTCTACGACAACACCCATCCCCCCCCCCCCCCCCGTCCTGACCTAATGACTTTTTTTTATGGGACTAGGCCCGCCACACACTCCCACCACTGCTACTCCTGTAAACCAGGATCTACAGTGGTGTCCCATGATGACACCGAGGTTTGACCCTCGGCGAGTCCCGGGATAAAGTTAATTGTTTTTTAAAGATAAAAGTAGGAGGGGTTGGACGAAAAAAACAAAACCTAATGACTTAAAGAAAACAATAGACCGTGATAGAGTGCTGCTCTATTAAAGATAAATTTAAAAAAAAAAAACCCGTTTCCCAACGAACTTCGTGCCTAAGTGCATGCACAGGCTTCCAACCGTTTCTATATTGGGCCGTCTAGACACGATTAAGCGCGGCCATCAGTCAGGATGCCTTGATTTCGAGCACCGTGTCAGCCAGACTTGCCTGTATGTGGTGTTTGGGGCGAGTGCAAGCGGGGATGGTAGCGGGGAGCGAATAAAGCCAGTCATGTTTGGGTGATTGATTGAGTTACAATTGTATGGGCAGCTGTTGTTGAGATCAAATAATATAGATTAATTAATTAATGGATTGTCTATGACACCATTTAATTCCCCTTTAAAGCAAAATAGTGTCCAGTATGTAAATCGACCTGTAAGTCAAGTGCGAGATTATTCGAAAGCTAACCGTATACTTTATAGTCTACCGTATTTAGACATTTTGTCTAAAATACCGTCCGCTAGAGTCGCTTTTCAATTCTCCATAAAAATGTCTAAATACGGTAGACTATAAAGTATACAGTTAGCTCGCACTTGACGTGCTGTACATAAGCATATTGCATATAATATTTACTATAAAAATACAAATTTTCCCGATCCGTGCTGTGGTTTCAGTGTATACGTGAACAGACAGACTTTCGGCCAAACATTGCGGTTTTCCTAAACCTAAATAATATGCAAAGTGGCACACTGCCAGCGCAGTGGAACATTTGTGAGTGGACGTCCCAAATGTTCCACGCCGCTGGCAGTGTGACCATACCCTCATTATTTATTCCGAGTGAGTGAGCGGGTGACATCCGTGTCGGTCGGCTTAGCCTTCATATGCATACCTAATATACTTAATAAGTATGTAAAACGAAATTAGTTTCCTACCTTTTTAAGGGTTCCATTGTCAAACTAGTTTTTAATTATTAATTTAATTATATAATGGCACTCAACGGCAATGGCGAAGCATGAATATTCTAACTAGAGGAGCCGAAAAAAAAGCTTGACCAATCACACTAATGTTATAAATGTGACAGTTTGGATGGATGCATGTTTGTTACTTAATCACGCCAGTACGGCTGAACGGATCTGGATGAAATTTGGCACAGAGATAGATTACAGTCTGGAATAGCACATCGGCTACTTTTTATCCCGGTAAAAAGGACATATTTTTTTTAATCACGTGTAACACCTCGGGGCGCAGCTAGTGCATAATAATACAAAACTCCTCTATTCAGTGTGGTAAAAATGACAGTCAGCAGAAAACAACCATGATTCTAGTCACAAAAAAAAATATTCAAGCAAATTTTAATTTCCCAAAGGAAAACCGTCAGCAATTGTGTATATGTATGTTTCGCCACTGCTACACGGACTGATAATACAGGCTGCGCTTGCGGCCACTGAACCAACAACGCAGACTCTTTTCAGATAATGGGAAAGTAAAGCTAGGTACTATAAATACTTATACAAAATAGGTGGCCATTCTGTAGAGCAGTTTCGCACAATAGCAAGTTCCTGAATTGCCTTGTTCGCAACAATGGCGTCGGCTCGCGCTATATTCGCAACGGCTCGTGCAGCTCCCTGGGGCAACCAGCTAATTCCAAGTTTGGCAAGTGCTGCGGCCGTCGGTATTAAAGTCCCAACGTCTTGGGGGTTAATAGCTTCTTGGCCCATGAAACTTGATGGTATGGGCTTTGTTCGTTATGTACTTTTGGTATGCAATATTCTATTCAATTTACTGGCAGCTAGCACTCTTTAAGCTATGGAATCCTAGCGCACTAGCTTTAGCACAATCTTCTTAGGTAACGTTTTGGTAGCATTGGCGTCTTCCGTCCCGCCCACACGAGAGGTTTTATAAATAGGTATAACAAGGACAGCATGTTTTCTGGCTAACTGTGAGTGTCTGTTTAACGTACTGATTACTGAAAACATCACAGAATAGAATGGCCTTCACTTTCAATTTATTTCAAAACCGATGGTCATCTGTGCTAAGGCATTATTTAAAATAATATGTACAATAATTAGAAAGAAAATAACTTAAATATTTAGAAGACTAATATAAATTAAAAAGTTACAAAATCAAAGCTACATAATTTAGAACGATAGTGATTTTAATCATTTATGTTTAGAAAATAAATGTAAAGCAGCCGAAATATCGGGAACGCAAAAAACATAAAATAAACGCGAAAAAAACCGTAAAATTAGTCTTATTTCAATGTTTAAAAAATAATTTTAAATATTAATTTATTCACATATTTTAAATACATATTATTTTGATACATAGTTTGTATTTAGTTAAACTGTAATTGTAAATTTTAATTGAATTAAATATATGAGTATTCAATTTATTCACTACTGAAGCTTCTATTAAAGTTGTCTTGTGCTCAAGCATTTTCCTTCAACATTAAATCATAATGTTATACAAGTACAAGTAGGTAGCTACCGCCACGATCCGGAATAATTCATGATCGCCGCGAATCGCGCGTCGATCTCGATGCATATTAGCGTATCTCCACATTTTTATGCCACAATTTTATGCGTTTCATGTTTACGAGTTAGCTCGCCGACCTTGGCGGGGTCGAGGGATTTGACCCGTTTTTATGTAATTCTATATGATTTTATGAAGTTCCGATTCGAGTTTGCTCTTCCGACTTTATTGCTGTCGACTATGTTACAACATTGGGTATTTTGATGTTAGGTTGCCAACGAAGAGTGTTATAAGTCGTATATGTTATGTTTGTCGTGTATCTGTGTGTCTATCTGTAGCATCGTAACCTCCAAACGGATGGACCGATTTCACTGTGTTTTTTTTTATTTGATGCTTCATTTTGATTGGGATGATTCTTAGACATGTTTAATGAAAATTGTTATAGTGATGGAATTGCAATCCAATTTCAATACATCTGTCCTTTTGTGAATTCCATTAAATCTGCAGTGAAACTAATGCTTCTACAATTCACAAAAAAAATAAAGAAAGATCTCAACCATTAACATCCATGACTTGGGCACAAACATTCATGTACATCTCAGAGGCCCGTGCCCAGCAGTGGGATATTAAAAAGGGCTGGTATTATTATTGTATATTGTGAAAGGCTTATAATTAACATCAACAGGCAAGGCAATTCAAATAACGATTATTGAATACATTGGTGTTTATTGTTAATTCCCGCTTCGTTTGGGCAGTACGCGTATATAAGAGCAATGGTTTAAGTATATTGTTTTTTGCCCATAATCTGTGAATTTGGCCCTAAATGATAATGGAACTTACGCGAACCTTCCCACCTATCATCGATAAGGAATTAAAAACATACGGTGCCTGGTTTTGATAGCATTTCGGTTGGGAATCTCACCGGCACACAGGCATGTCTCAATCATCAGTACGTTATATTTACCGTAACTAATCGTTAAAGCTCGGTACTCAACGTGGAGTCCACTCGCGTGACCATCGGTGGGAATCGCCGCGTGGGCTACCCCGTCCGGCTATAATGATCAGAACTAATACCCGACAATTTTATACCGCGGAACATACGTACCGCCATCGATGTGGGTGTCAGAGGGCTAATGTACCAGGCCGAAGTAAATCTTGCAATTAGCTAGGTAACAGGTTACATGAGGAGTAACCTGTTACCTAGCTAATTGCAAGTGCATCAGTTTTTTTTTACCCAACATGTATTTAAATTTATTTTTCGGTATAGTTGGAGGAACATTGCAATTTTAGGTAGGTTCATAGTTTTTTATACCTGATATAGAATAGGTAAGTTGTATAAGGCTTAACTATAATAGTGTAATATATTTGAAGGGGTACATATCTATATAAGTATTATATTTTAGGTTCGCCCCCAGTCCGTTGTACGGTACCCGCAATACAAGCGTGGCTTAGTGTGGGACCGTATAGTTGGTGTGTTCGTTCGATATTATTGTTGTTATAGATTAGGTGGTCGAGGTAGCATTGTCAAGCAACGCGGTCAAGTCTCTCCCACCCACTCCCTCCCCACCCCCCTATCTTTAATACTATTTACCACAGACTAACATCTTCATCTGATTGGAGCAAACTTTTATCGGTCTTTTACTAGTTTGAAAGCTCCCCCGAGTCACTCCGAGCGTTATTAGTTTAGAAATATCAACTTTGTTATTGTCCGAAATAGAGTTTATTCTTCAATGTCCGTTTCGTTTTGCTCTATTTTTTGGTCGCGAATGGCAAGCGGTTTTTAAATGTAGGTAGTTCTGATGGATAGGAATTATATCTTGTCGAGAAATAGCGAATGAAGATACTACTATTATAACAAAGAAAACGCCGTTGGATTTTATGAATATCGTTTTGAATGGGCAATTTGTATATTAATTTTATATTTGAGTGGAAAATGGCCCTAAAAAATTCGGTTCACGCACAAGGCAGTATGGCGTTGCCAAGTCTACATTGATAAGTTATAGTAAGTACCAACTTATAGTGGGTGAACCAAAGCCTTCCAATAAACAGTATCACACTTCTTTGTACGGGCTACAAATATCTTTATTACTTTTTATTACGGGCTACAATTATCTTTACTTAGTTAGTACTTTTTGTTTTTTTTTTGACCTGCTGCTAAAGTTTGATTAGCCGTTCCTACATTGTTCTCACATACCTATAACAATGTATTGCTCAAAAATGTAAAAGATCTATTTTAAAAAAAGAGCAACCATGGAGTTTCTTGCCCGTTCTTCTCCATAGGAACGGCATTCCGAACGGGTGGTAAAGCAGTAGCATAATATTTTTGTAACTTGACGATTCATAAGTACTGTACAATAATGGTCTACGTGAATAAAAAATATTCTGATTCTGATTCTGATTCTTTAAGTGTGCAATTTTGGCAATATAGACCTAGTAATAAGTCCTGGCCGCATGGACAATATAGCGAAACAGTTTCACTACGGAACCCTAAAATGAGTATTGCCAACGTAACATAATATTAATATTAAATAATAATAAAAAAAAACAAGCCCCCTGAGTTTCTCGCCGGATCTTCTCGGTTGAGGTCGCGTTCCGATCCGGTTGTAGAGTTAAGAACAAAAATGTAATGATAATTTTTAAGTCCGATGGGCATCGGGCACCCGTTGTTGTATTTGTTGTTTATTATACAATGTTTATTATTTCATTTTTCCTTATTTTATTTTTCCTTTATTTTATTGGAACGAAGTTCCTTATCGCGCGTTGCGAAAGGGGGCTAGACGGAAAAAATTAAGACGAAAAGTTGTAACGACACTTTTTGCTATCTTTGTCGTTTGCATTTACATAATGGTCAGTATTTTCGAGACATTGCACAAGTGCATCCGTGGCGCAATAGGCTAGCGCGTTCGGCTGTTAACCGAAAGGTTGGTGGTTCGAGCCCACCATGGGGCGATATATTTTTGTTTCCCAAAATTATTGATTTTTTGTACATAATAAATAATAAAAAATAATAAAGGAACTTCGTTCGTTCGTTTTTCCATGTAAATAACTATTGTACATAATTTATTGAATAATATTGAACCTCACGTTGATGTAATAAATAAAAAAAACAGTTGTGATGCAACAATTAAATATTAATTAAACCCCCTGGTAGCGATAAACAGTGCAGTGTAAATAGATAGGCTATCCCCAAAGGGCCGACTTTGCGATTAAAAATCGGCGTCGTGCGACAATAATTAGCCGCACGTGCGTACTCCACCGATGATTTGGGCCACTTCCGGTGCACGCCATCGCGATGTCAAACCGGAAGTGGTTGAACAACATATTTGTTGTGGTTGTAAAGGTTCAGCGTACTGTTATTATTTTTCAATTTGATTTAATTATTAATCATTTTGAAGTGTTACTTTAAATTATATTTTTTTCTTTTGGAAATTTTAATCCGTCAACTATCCGTTTAAGCGTTTTTGCGGTATCTTTGCCAAACTTACAAATCATAATATTATATTATATTTTATATTTAAATGCCCTTAAAAGGAATTAATATACAATAGACGAGTGACGATCTGATTAGCGCAGTTCGTAGTGACCCTGCTTTCTGTGCCGCGAGTCCCAGGTTCGAATCCTAGTATTAAACATTAGATAGGTACTTATAATAATTGAAAAGTCACAAAATCGTATTGATTGACACAAATTTACTATTCGTGCGGATTTGGTTTAATTGTTTATGATTGAAACTTTGACGACGAACTAGAATATTGGTCGGTGGCCGCCGACAACTGGCCACCGCCCCCGGCCACCGCCACCAGCATCGGCCACTCGACCCGAGCCACGACAGTCCATTTCCGGTGTTTAGCACGCGATTGTACCATCTGAAATTGAACGTCAACATTTGGCCGGTTTAATAGATAATTTAAAAACCGTAATACATAGACTTAATAATCTACTAGCCCGGCTATCCTCGCACAGTCACAGCATCAAATGTATGAGAAAATAAATTTTCTATATTATCAATTTTCTAATAATTTTTTCCATGTTTTAATAGTTATTCTGCTAATCGGGGTGGAGACAAATTAAAAAAATCAATATTTATAAAAATCGGCCCATCAGTTCTTGAGTTATAAATGGTGTAACTAACATGTCTTTGTTTTATATATACCTATAGATATTGAACACGAATATCCAGGGAACCGAGCAGCCTACACGTGGCTCGCGTGGCCTTCAAATGATCCAATTCGAGGCACCGCTTCTTAACTAATCCTAAGTCCAACCCGACTCACGGCAGCACGTAACCGTCAACGACAAGGTGTCAATAAAGCCAATAAACTTGTCGAAACTTTCTTAAGTAGCTTCAGAACACAATTTATCGATTTAAGGAGGCCTTAACCACCCCATACATCAGTTTACAGCGTGATATTGATAGTCGGTGACAAGAGCGCCGGCGACGTCCCCCATGCCGGGCCCGGCAACCACACACTATACCCACAATCCATAGTACCCGCCAAACACAACCTTGACTCACCGCAATAAAGTTGACAACTTATCCGTTAGCCGCAAAACTAACGTGGTGCGGCAACCGAAACTTACGCGACATCAGAGAAAATATTTTTCTTTGAAAGCGTACCGAGGTTTTCCCTGGTCGGCGAGCTTAGAGGGATTTTTATTTTTTCTCTCCCTCTGTCGCACAAATGCGGCCTTTTCATAACTGTCGGGGATCGATCCGGTCAAAAGATTTGGTTTCTAAATCCGGTTTGATCCGGCGCCGGGAGTGCGGGAGACGGCGAAAGTGAATGAGGATTTGAACTTGGGTTTAAAGTTTCTCAGTGTTTATATTCGTACGTCCATTATGAGGTTTGAGCGATTGATAGCTAATATAAGATGATTAAGAAGATTAAGGGTCCAGTATCCTAGACGAGTGGTGTAGGACCGTGATGTGTGGTAATCATTGGGGGAGGCCTATGTCCAGCAGTGGACGTCTTTCAGCTGATAGGATAGGATAGGTTCCTAGACATATAGCGATAGCTATGAATATTAATTGCGGTCTCATCAAGCTTGTACAATCATTAGACTACAGTCTATAATTTAGTATACTGACAGTACGGTATATAATTTTCAGTATACATATTCGGAATATAGTTTTTCTAATAAAATGAATAAGGCATTCCCTTAAACAAGTGGCGTAGCTGTTACCAAGCGCCCCGGTGCAAACATGAAATTGGGGCCATATTCAAACTAAACTAACTTCTTTTTAGATCAGTACCTGTTTATATTAAAATCGATTAAAATACTCAAAATCAAGTCGAGTGCATGAAATCAAGATTTCAGTTCGAGTCGTGCGAGATTTGTTGGTCATAGGCAATCATGTCGAAAGTCGAAAATTCTGATTGTATATTTTTTTCGAACGTCATTCATGAAGTCCGAGGGGCACCTTGAACTTGACTTTACATAAATACTTTCGTAATAATACCTACTAGTCAACATTGTGAATCTAAAATACCTAACTCCAAACACAGACGTTGTATACAAATAATTAACTAACCAAAAATATGAGGACTAATTCGATTCAAATTAATTTTCAATAATGAACGAGCCAAATGTTGACGGCCCGCTCGCAGCTACCGGCCGCCGGAAGTGCGTAGTTAAAACAAAATGGCCGCCGGGCCGGTCACGTGACCACCGGCCGCCGGATTCACCCCGACTTCCGGCACTCGACAAACACGGCAAGTGTATTGAGGGTAGTTACGCGATGGATAATTATCATCACTGTCGCGTTATTATTGTATCAGCCCTTATAAAGTGTTTGTGATTTACGTGCGGCTGCGCACCTATTATGATTTCTGAGAAGACGCAGCCAAGCTGGGCCCCAAGTCTGCTAACACAATCGATACATAATCGACCAGCAGCCGTAGTAACCGTCACTTTAGACAGATATCCCATAAAATATCCCATAACAGATTGTGTTCGGTACCCATAAAGCGTTACTTAATTTGGGACCGTACAGTGGCGTTCTATGCCGATATTAAAATCATATTTTTTTTTTTAATTTCATTCTAAGTTACATAGTACCTTCACTTCTAGGTAGCTAAAAACTATATGCTTCTAATAAAAAAAATAGTTATTAATTCAATTTTTAAAAACCGATCGTGGACTTTTTGGCGGGAAACTGAAAAGTCATGACGTCAGTTTTCTTTTTTTTTCTTTGTGGGCATCACACCTTTGTGTTTATTGCCAGTGGTCATGTTTAATCATGGCGTCAGTTACGTATGATTTAATTTCTAAAACTAGTGTTCCTGCGAGTTATAGTGAGTGATATAAGTGGAATATTAACCATTATAGGTTCGGTAAAGTGCACGAGTGTAGGTAATTGAAACAGAGTGACGAAACTTGGCTTTTCAGTTTCTCACAAAAAAAAACATAAACAATCTTTCAGTAAAGTATCCATCACTTTACTGATTGAGGGATGGGGGGTATTTTACTTGAGCCTAGCCTTTGGGCCTAGCCTTTAGGCCTGTGCATAAGCTGGTAAACTGAAATAATTTATATTACTTGACACCGGCAAAATACCGGTGATACGAGTACTAAAATTTAAAAAAAAACACCGATCGTGTTGTATTGAAATCAGCGCCGCCGCCGCGCCCGCCCCCGGGCTGCAATAAAAAGCCGGCGACCGTATGCGTCTGGCTGTCACTCCGTTTGTGTCAATCAATTATAGTAGATTGCGCAGATCAGCCACGCAGCGTCCTGGCGCCGCCCCGTATCGATCGTTCCCGCCCCAAACACGCTCAAATATGCCGTGCGCCGAACTTCACGGCGGACACGAGCCGCGGAGGGCCGCACGCCGCGATGCCCGACTTTAATAGCCACAAGGCGGTCTCTACAACTTACACTGGCTGCACACGATCTAGTTACAAAACGTTGGCACTCATTCTTGCGCTTATTTATCTCGCTTTAGGTATATATTGTCTGTGCTTTGCAATAACCAACTATTGTCTATGAATGTATTTTAAAAACTAAATAATATTCTCTCTGATTTCTTAACCTATAATGAAAACTTAGCGAACTTGAAAACTTAGAAATAAAATTGTTCAAATAATTACACATCGTTGTTTTAATTAAATAGTATGCAGTTATATATAAAAAAAAAATACAACCGAATTGAGAATCCTCCTTTTTAAAGTCAGTTAAAAAGCAACCGTAGCTTAGCATTTAGTGTAAATTTTGTCGACTAAAAGAAATGTATTTAAAGGTATACATTGATAAAAAATGATTAGGCACATTATGGAATAGGCCTAAGAATCTCAACAGTCTATGATTAATTTTCATGATACTACCAACCTACGTTAATAGATTGTTTATGTAATACCATAAACAACTCTTTTTATCTCCGAAGTCCACGTGGGCGAGGACATGTGTACAGTTAATAAATGTCGAACAGTATTGGGCGAGTCAATATGTCGCAGGCAAACTAAGAAACAAGGCCCACTGAATATCGGCGGAAACGTTAGTGCTTGTTAAAAATTCAAGAGACACGATACGTGTAACACACGATGTTGTTTGCATTTGCCAATTAGCTACGAACTAAGCAGGAAAATAGGCGGGTTGACGATCTAAAAGAATATGATCGAGTGCCTACAGCTCGGCACAAAACTACTTTCAGAGCAATTGTAAATGTAGACAATAAATGAGGGCGCTTGTGTTTATTATATAACATCGCCTCGTAGAACATTTTTGATGATTGAAATAAAACTAATTTTAAGGATTTTATCGCGTTTATATTATGATTTGTACGTTCCCGACGTTTCGGCTTATTTACAGCAACCGTGACCATGGTTGCTGTAAAGCAGCCGAAACGTCAGCCACCTGCTGGGGTCAATTATTGGAAATGGTAGCATAAACAGCGAACTGATCTCAGCAGGCGGGGGAACTATTGCAGCAATATGGAAAGATAATTGGGACTATGGATTGAGGATTGGATGGACATGAGATAGGGCTATATTCTATAGACGGATGAATCCAAAAGAATTAGTTCCGTGTAACGGAATATTCCAACGTACTGAATCCGACCATCACACCGAGCTCAGTAACAGAGGCCATTGTATTTCTAGTTAACGCCTATATGAATACGTAATAGGTGCACACAGAATGATTAATTGCATTCCAACGGCACAACAAACAAACAAACAAACAAGCCGGTAACATTAATACCGTCTTATGTGCCGCTTAAACAAATGTTTGTGTAGACGGTAAATGGTAATCGAATTATATAACTAGCCCCGGACAACGACCCTGAGCCTACACCTGAAACTATGGGGTCACGCTTCCCCAGCATTTACTGTTGAGTCATTTTTGTTTTTTTAATATACTTGTGCTATTTTTATCAAGCAATTTGAATATTCTATACACGGTAATGATGTCTGATATGTGTATCATTTCTAGTAGATCAATAGATATACTATTTAAAATAGCGACCGGCTTGCCAACTCTTTTTTGGGAGACTAATTGTATTTTTTTTTTCAAAAATCATATACTTAGTACTTTTTGGGAAATTTATATAAAAAAAAACTGGGACGGCGTCCTGTTTTCTAAAATAAAAGTAGCCTAAGTTACTCCTTGTTACATCAGCTATCTGCCAGTGAAAGTCTCGTCAAAATCGGTCCAGCCATTTCAGAGATTACCCGGAACAAACAGACAGAAGACAGACAAAAAATTTAAAACATGTTGTTTTGGTATAGGTACCGTGTATACATCTGAATGCACTTGGTAAAAAGCGGTTATTTTAATATTACAAACAGACACTCCAATTTTATTTATATGTATAGATAAATTTAAAGATAAATAAATTATCAAACAAAAATAAAACAAATGAGGTAACCGTGCTGTTTGTGTGTTTTGTGTGAGGTGACAGTCGTATATATGTGTTTAAGAGACGCTGGAGTTTCGGTGAGATACGAAATTCTAATCATTAGGTCCTTATTTAAGCTAAACTTTTTGTAATACTTGTTCATATTTCCTCGTAGGTTTTAGATGTTAAAAAAAATTAATAATAATACAACCGAATTGAGAACCTCCTCGTTTTTGAAGTCGCTTAACAATTTGATAGGAAATGTTTGAATAGTTTTGAATGTTGACCATACATTTTCAGTATCTTGTTAGAGAAATAGGTATGTAACGATCGTATAACTGAGTTGGGGACGATAGAACTTCATCTCGCAATATGACCATCCAACGTTCTAAGTGACATCTTCCTGTGCTACGAGTCCGCTAAATAATTAATGCTTAGCCCTTTGGCGCGCTTGTGTAATGGCGTGACTAAATAAGGTAGGGTCCGCCCCCCTCCGCGCGCCGGCCCCACCCCGCCCCGCTGAAAACTTTTAATACTGAACGTTTGTTTTAGGGAAATTTTGAGTGGTCCGGGTCAAAGTTTATCCTTGTATAACGATGATAGATATTGTCTAGGAAAGTATCGGGTTTAGGTTTCTGTTTGTTGATTTTATCACAAGCAGTTTTTGGATCAAATTAGAGAAAGTATTTTATGAAAAAGCTATTCCACTTTGGCCCAAGATAACAGATCAGTACGGATCCCCCTCGAATTGAGGGGAGGCCCGTGCCCAGTAGTGGGACATTAAAAAGGGCTGGTATTATTATTACGGATATTACCGAACGATAATCTTGAGTATTGTACCTACTTTGAATAAGAAAAACAGTATATTTATGTTGACAGTACCTGTCTAGTAGTATCTATATATAGCCATACCCAAAGTAATAAGCTTCAACACTACAGGGTAGTTTAGGTACTTAAGTAAATAGTTCTCAAAGATCGTATACTAGTTAGAAGTTATGCAATAAACTTAGCCGTTAAATCCGACACTTAAGCACGAGCAGCACGTCAAGTGCAAGATTATACGTAGGCTAACCGTATACTTCATAGTCTACGTATTTAGACACATTGTATGCAGACTTGAAGATTTTAAATACTGTCCGCTGGAGGCGCTGTTAAATTTTCCATCCAATGTGTCTTAATACGTAAACTATAAACTATACAGTTAGCTTACGAATAATCTCGCACATAACGACGACGTACCGTTCACAATAAATAAACAGCTAGTACCGTCAAGTGCGAGATTATTCGTAAGCTAACCGTATATACTTTATAGTCAACGTCTTTAGACATTTTGTATGGAGAATTGAACAGCGCCTCTAGCGGACGGTTTTTTCAAAACTTTCGATTCCATACAAAGTGTCTAAATACCTTGACTATACAGTGGTTAGGTGGCGAATAATCTCGCGCTAGGCGTACAGCGGACCTATTATGCAACACTGTTTCAATCATTAAGATAGAAATACATGAGTTGATTGAAACAGGTTTCTAATCAGATTTTACAAACAAATAACAATACTGTTGCAAATCTGTTTCAATAATTTCATGTATTCCTATCGACTAATGATTCAATAGGAAATATATTAAATGATTACATAATAGGATAACGTCTTTATAAACACCTGAAATGGTTTTAAAACATTAAAAACTCGTCTAACGCCACCGCTATACTGCATTACCTCCGACACCTGAGCATTTTCACACGAACATCTTAAAAAGATCGCAAAACTCCCATTCCACAATTACAGAAACATAATCGTCCCAGAATTTAATCTGACATCGTAGAATGGGCCTTAAATACGTCAGACGACGTCGCGCCAAACAGGGACGGAGGCGCTCTGCGTGCTTAATAAGGAAGGTGTGAGCAAGACGACTATAAGATTATTATAATGTTAAAAATGTTCAATGAGGGTGCCGGTGCTTAGAAGCAATTTGGAGGTATTGTATTTAATGTTCGCAGCGGGGTGGCGGGAGGGGGTGCAGAGGGATTTTGTGAATTGATAATCAGGGTGCACTCTAGCGCCGTCCGTTTTTAGGGATTTTCCGAGTGACAGGAGGCTGGTGTCGCTTTTAGCGGCGTGCGGCCGTAAAGAGAACACGAGAGTATCGCGGATGCTGTACTATACAGGGTGTGTGTGGCCTCGTCACGAAAACTGATTTGATTGGATTTTTTCATCGTTTTTTATCATGAGTTGTACGCACGTTTTTCTATGTACTTTTAAATTTATTTTAGCTACAATAATAATATAAGTGTCTATGTCATCGTGATTTTTAGTAAAAATACTTTATTACTTAGATGACTATTTAGATGTGAACTGCAATGTAAATTAAAAGTCAATACGGTCAAGCGCGCTCGTCACTCGCCCGTGTCTCGTATCGCGCGGAGCGTTGTTTTGTCAAAAGTCAAAGTCAAATCGTTTATTTCGTATAGGCCTACGGGGGCACTTACAAATTGTCATTACATTTTTTTTTCGTAACTCTACAACCGGTCACCTCGTGGTTAATTAACCGACTTCAAAAAGGTGGAGGTTCTCAATCCGCGCTCAAAAATTACAACATTTGTAACCCATTCGATTTTTTTTTATAATTTTATTATTATCATTAAGTGTAACCTTTACCCAAAGTTTTCGTTACCACGCTCTACACGGCATCGCTGTATACGGCAGCATCCATTGCAGTGTAACTTAGGCGCTATTTATCGACCATAAGCAAGCCAGCGTTGCCAGATTGTTTTTTTTTGTTTGTGGAATAAATTCGTTCTTGGGAAAATTTTGAGAAAATCAAATCATGGGGGTATTCATTGTAAACAAATATAACTTATTATATTACTTAAGCCAATTTGTGTTTTTTCCTGTTTAAAAAAATAATGCCGAAAATATTGCAATACAATATAGTATTCAACGGAATACTTATTCGTGAGCTAACCGTATTTTTAGCTAAAGTAAATTAACACGTTTACACGAAATACAACATCTAAGTAGGTTTTGTACGTTTACCAACGTAACATTAACGGGAATCGTACGTATCTCGGTGGTTCCGTGTACAAACCGGGCCGGGAACCGGATAATGCAACCGGGCAATCAGCGGCCGGGCTATAACAATAACGGCGAATGACTATCATTAGCCGCGCTGCGGTGCAGACCGTACTCGTGGTTATCCTGAATATCCGGATAAAGCCGGATATTCATTGGATGGATAATTTTCTATATCTTATATCTTGTATATATCGTACGTGCTCCGAAAACTCTCATAGCGCGTTTCAGGATTGTATGCAGAATTGTCTATTGCGTTGAATGTCGAATGCAGCGCCATCTGTGTAGCTTGTGGCGAGGCTGAAGAGATCGCTAGCAGTCTAATAAAATAATCCTCACGATAAACATAGACGGTATAGGTTTAAACTTAACGACATTTATAATAAGATTAAATTATATCGGTTGTATCGTATCGCATATATTGACAGTTTGTATGGAGTATTGAACAGCGCCTCTAGCGGGCGGTATTTAAAACATTCTATTATACGTAGACAATAAAGTATACGGTTAGCTTTCGAATAATCTCGCACTTGACATGCTGACTATAGAAATTTGAAAGCTAAGGTGCTTTTGATTTTCTCATCAATACTTTTTTATTAATCCAATTTTCACAATTAATCAGTTTTTATATTTTGATGTTACAAACTCGTCTACGTGACTATGGGCACAGGCCGATTCTAAATTCGATTACTTACAAAAATATCTACAAGTTGTTTTTCTTTGTAAATAAAAGCATTAATTTCACCATCTACACAGAATTATCTCCGGCCGGTGAGTGGCCCGCCTTACGGCCGTAACAAATAACGCGTTACATTAGCGGCAAGCTTTAACCGTTAACGTAACAGTTAATTGTTATTACTATAGAGGACGGTAACTGTTACAACCACCTTATATACTCGTTATGTAATGTAATGTACTTAGGGGGTGAGAGTGCCAGCCAATGGGGCAGTAAGATTGGATATTTTATGGCAAAAGCTTTGATGGTACCTACTTCAAAATAAATATACTACCTACTAGCTAAATAAATGATTTTTCTTTCTTTCTTCAATTCTAGATTTTCGTTAATGTTGGTACCGTTACTTACATTGGTTTTCTGCACGTCAAGTGCGTGATTATTCGTAGGCTAACTAGTTTATAGTTTACGTATTTAGACATATGTTATGGTAAACTGAACAGCGCCTCTAGCGGACTATATTGAAACCTTCAATTCTGCATACAATGTCTCTACATACGTAGACTATGAAGTATACGGTTAGCTCACGAATAAACTCGCACATGACTTTCGGTAGAGTAAGCAAGAACGTATAATGTAATGGTCACGTTATTGGGAGAATATTCTGTCACTGTCATTTTTATTTATAATACCGATAGTATGAGCAGGACTGATGACGGTAATGGTACCGGAACGCTGCGTAAAAATATTGTGTTTGAGCCACTGTTTTCCATACAATGCGGGCTGGATTGCATGCGCACGCGCGCTCATATAACAACGTGTCTAGCTTGCATGCAAGTAACTCGTATCAATAAAAACGGAGCTTTATCTTTTCAGAGTCGAATACTAGAGGATGCATCGTTGATGTGCAACTCGTGGTCACCTCGGCACAATGTGAGTTAACAAGTAGACTAATTTAATAGTTAGACTTTTTTTTCTTAATTTTTCCTTTTTTAATCTATGAGGTTGCTATGCGAATGCGCTTGCGCTCATCTTTGGCCAAAGATGTTTACGGTGGATTGTAATTGACATCCTTTTGTTTGTTTTGCGATGCGATATTTTTTTGTAAACCCGTTCCTTATTTGTTTTTTTTATACGTAGGTATATGCATGTTTTTTCACAGGACAACCTTTTATGCTGCCACTAGTAAGATGGCGTAATGCCAACATTTCAAGATGGCCAATGTTTGTGCCAATGAAGTTATGAACGGTTTGATTGGTCAAAACATTTTGTATATGTAGAAAAGATTTTTTATACGCTATATATATATACATTACATTATATATATACATATATATACATTGACAATAATAATTTATAGCCTTTATTTTGTACTCAATACGGAAAAAGAAAAAAATAGGAAAAGACAATAGTAAAGAAAAAGTATTTTTTTCATTTAAAACTAAAATAAGTCCTGCATATTTAAAATTTTGCATTGCGCAGTACTATATGACGTTTGATAGAGTTATAGTACGTCTATATATTCCGGGGTTTGTTTTTATTGTAACCATAGCCTATTAAATAGTAAAAGCTCCATTGAAACCGGTCCAGAAAATGTTTCGTGATTGTTGAACTAACAGACACACATGAGACTTTATAATATGCCAGACTTATTTTAGTAGACGATACTAAAGAGTAGAGTACACAAATTCAATGTTGATAGGAGGTCGAGCTGCAAAGCAAAATGTCGACGATTGCGTGGGCAGAGTCGCGGGTAAAAGTAGTAAACAAGCTCGTTGGCAATTTATGTGGCGTGCACACTCGATGAGAACACGAAGAGAAGGTAATTAGACCCCCGGACGTGACGTGATATGTCATATGGCGAAAGGTCGCAGATTGGAGTCACTACATTGATATTTCATAGCACACATTCTATTTCGAATGTAGTTCAGCAATATCAGCGTTCTATCGTTCACCTTTCCGAGTTCTTAGTACTTTATGTTCCAAAGCGCCCCCGTAATAGCAGCCGATCAGGAACGCATATCGACATTTGAAAGAACGCGGAACAAAGAACACTAGGAACCATGCTTACGTAGAGACGTCACCAGTAGTAGAACCAAAGAAAAAATGTACATAGTTACATAGGGCGAAAACCTGCACGTCAAGTGCGAGCTAACTGTATACTTTATAGTATACCGTATTTAGACATTTTATATGGAGAATTGAAAAGCGCCTCTAGCGGACGGTATTTAAAACTTTCAATTCTCCATACAATGTGTGTAAATACGTAGACTATGAAGTACACGGTGAACTTGCGTATAATTTCACACAAACGTATTTTTTTCCACATTGAAATAAAACTTATTTTAAAGATTTTCTCGCGTTTATTTTATGTTTTTACGGTCCCAACGTTTCAGCTGCTTTACAGCAACCAAGGTCACGGGAGGACTGAAATGATTGACGGCCTTGTGTCATAGTTTGAACCGGGGTACCCTCATATTTAGTTGTTGCCTGCGGTCCGATCTACGCAGAAAGTGGTGGGGTTCAGAATCATGAGATAAATTCATGGTATACGTTTTCGTTACGAAACCACACTCTGTATAATTAGCTGGTAATGTTAGTGTAATTAACCCTAATAAATTGTCACCAAAATGTCCGGTATTAAGTAGTGGCAATGGGCTCACTGTCTGTTACGATAGGACTAAATACCATTACTGAAAATATTATGGGTTAGAACTGCCAAGAATAAAGCTACTTCATACATCTTAATAATTACAAGTGCTTGGGTATAATCACGACCAATTTGTGTTTATCAATATAATTTGTACATCAAAACAGTACGCGTCAGTAATGTGCCTCCCCTCTTCCCAATCCAGTGGCTCCCTCTATATAATCGCGAGAACTAAATGCACATCGCATAATCCCAGCCGCTATGAGTGGTACAGACGACGACGGCGGTGTTTCAATAACATTATTATTCATGTTAATCTTATTTATTTTTCGAATGGGAATAAGCTATACAAGGTTCAACATCAATAGCGTAAAACATTTTAAGGGGTCCATCGGTAGGCTGTAAAGGTTACATTGGCAAAAGAACAAATTATTTTATATTTTAAAAATAACAGTATATAAAGCAGTGATAGCCAAGTAAGCAGTGATAGCCAAGTTGGTAGAACGCTTGCCTCGGTAAGGAGGATTGCAGGTTCAAACCCCGGCTCGCACCTCTGGGATTTTTCAAGTGCGAATCTCATTTTCAACCATGATTATCACTTGCTAAAACGGTGAAGGAAAACATCGCGAGGAAACCTGCATGTCTGAGAGAACCCCTCGAAAGATGTGTGAAGTCCGCCAATCCGCACTGGGCCAGCGTGGTGAACTATGGCCTAATCCCCCCTCGAATTGAGGGGAGGCCCGTGCCCAGCAGTGGGACATTAAAAAAAGGGCTGGAATTATTATTATTATATTTAAAAATAACACTACACACTAAGTCCGAGATGACAAGGTACTGTCTCGCTTTCTCACAGAAAAATCAAACACTGTATACACATATTTTTTTATACATAAACATGATCGTTATCACCTACTTGTTAACCCTTTAAAATATTTTACACATATTTTGTTGCACCTTATACTCATATGTTTACTTACGGTTTATGTATTTGTAAAGTAACCAAATTTACCTTATCCAAGGTGCCAGGCCCAATGTTATTCTTACAGTTAGCAAATTAAAAACCATTGCTGGTGTTATTTTTCACACATCTCCAAGCGAATAATACAATTTTCGTTGCTATGACAACAATGTACTTAAGCCTTCACAAACATTAAAGGGTCCCAACTTTTTGATATTCATTCTTCATTACTTCGCATAGAGCGCTTACCTGCTACATTATCCAAAGATATTTTTGGGTCCACCAAGCGATCGCAGTGTGAGTTGTTGGACTTCACATGCTTCGCACCCTTAACTGTTCAGATTTACGAAGAGTTGGCAGTACAATCATAGTTGACAAAAAAAAATTAATACATCATAATATTTTCCTAACACATTAGCGCCCGACTGTACCCAACAGCGGACTAATCACCCGATCCTCTCTTTTGCTCCCACTGACATTTGATACCGCCGCGTGACGTCAGGGCCGACGGGGGATCAAATAATGTCGCCATTTAACCCTAAAACTAGGACTGATGAATATTTGTAATGGATTAGTGATGCGCCATGGGACTTCGTGCCTTTGATGGTCCTCGCCTTTTTGCGTTAGTTGGATTAGGTTTTTGGATATATGGTGGGATAAAGGGATTGCGTGTTTCTAACTTGGAAATTGGGAATGGTAAAACATCCGCCTTGACGGTACTCCGGTACACTATGAGTGGGGTTCGTGGTGTTTTATCTCGACACACCTACAAGTTTTTCATCCTTATCTATCTATCTATGTTTTTTAATATATAAATGTGAAAGTTTGGATGGATGGATGATTGTTACTCAATCACGCCAGAACGGGTGAACGGATCTGGATGAAATTTGGCACAGAGATAGATTATAGTCTGGAATAGCACATAGGCTACTACTTTTTAACCCGGTAAAATGTATGGTTCCCGTGGGTACTTTTTAATGGTCGGTAACACCGCGGGGTGCAGCTAGTCTATTATATAAGGTGTAAAAATAATAGTGTAAAATATTTGAACAAGGCCGACAATATGTTATAATGATAACGTACTCAAATAGATAAAACAAATTATTAGATATTTAAAAAATGTCGCTCAGTACTGAGCGGAAGGTAAGCCTACTAGTTCGCCTTTTTAAAAAATCAAACATCATTTACACAATTATTTTATACACCAACGTGATCCATATAAAATATTTTACACTATTTTTTTTAGACCTTGTACATCGGGGAAATAACATTATTTAAGTGGTCCATGATTAATCTATCTATATAAAGCAAAGTCGTATCAGTTACACCATTTATAACTCAAAAACGGATGAGCCGATTTATATGATCTTTGATTTTTTTTCAATTACTAAAGTAAATTAATAATTTCCCCAAAAATATGTTATATCCAAAAAAATAATTACATGGCTTTAATGTTTAATTAGCAACTAAAACTAATCTAAAAGATTCCATAAAGTGAATAGTACTTTTCATGGAAAGCCTGTACTTAGATAGTCTGAAAAAAAAAAATAGTCGTCGAAAATATGCTTAATTCTTTTTCATTCAATAAAAACAATCATCCTAATCCAACTGTAACGACAAAAAACTAATCCCCATTCACAAGTGTCATATATTTAATCGAATAATAGGACAGTTGCAGATTGTCAAACAATTTGTATGAGAGCAATAATTGTCAGTGTCGGGGGCCGGGGTTGAATGAAGGGGCGGCACGCGGCCCCCGGTGATACGAACTTTTATATGTAATTGATTAACTTATAGTTTAGCGATTCATGATCTGTATTGGGAGCAATGTATTCCGATCTATAATAAGGGTAATTCCAGTGACGTAGCTGAATTGAGGGCATGCTGATGATGTGAATGTTACGGCAATGTTTGTGGATTGATATAAATAATCATAATGAAATGAAATGAAATTTATTTATTCGCTAGATATGGTTTGATTTACATAAAGATGTTAAATAAATTAATTGTACAGCATATCTCGCCTGCAATAGGCATGCGAATATTGAGTATATGATGAATACCATCATATGAATCAAAACTTAAAACTATTCTTAAAGCTATAAGTATAATAATAAACAATTCTAATGTTATCCTTATAAATATATTACATTATTCTTTATGTTTGAAAAACTCTTCGACACTGTATAGAAACAATTTTTAAGGAGCCATAATTTTAAAGCTTGTCTAAATTTGTTAATAGAAAGTTCCCTAATGTTCTTTGGTATCTTATTATAAATTTTAATAGTCATTAATATGGTGTCAGTAATGTGGAGGAGACATCTGGTGACCAGAACGCTAACACATATTTTGGCCAACACATCAGCATTGCCATTCAACGTGGCAATGCTACCGGCGTATAGGACCCCCGATGGTGGTGAGGATTTGTTGAGTGCATTTTGAAATCAGCCTAATTTTAATTTTAGTAAATAAGTTACTATATTGCGTTGTGTAGCTGTATTTCTATTACCTATGTTTGTTTTATTCATAACTAGCTGTTGCCCGCGACTTCGTCCGCGTGGTATTTAACAAAGGCAACCGTTGACAACAGCCTGCTCGCGTGTTCTGAGCCCGCGGGACGCATTGCAGGTTGTTGCTATCAAACTTAATCAGGCGCTGCGCTGCAACATTGGTTTTATTTTTTTTTCGTGAGATCCTATGTTTTTTTCTAAAATAAAAGTAGCCTAAGTTACTTCTTGTTACATCAGCTATCTGCCAGTGAAAGTCCCGTCAAAATCGGTGCAGCCATTTCAGAGATTGGCCGGAACAAACAGACAGACAGACAGACAAAAATTTAAAAAAAATGTTGTTTCGGTATAGGTAACGTGTATACATCCAAATGCACTTAGTAAAAAGCGGTTATTTTAATATTACAAACAGACACTCCAATTTTATTTATATGTATAGATGTCATCATAATGTTTGGTTTATTATATCCATTCACAAGGAGCTCACAAACTTTTTAACCGACTTAAAAAAAAGGAGGTTCTCTATACGATTGTACTTTTTATAAGAATGATTTGTGTAACACAATGTACGAAGTGCACACATCAAATGATCGATTGGTGCGCTGCGCTTTATATTGCGATAACTGAAAAAAAAACATAGATCTGGGTACTTTTAAACACCGTGTCTGAATTTATATGGACACCATATAACCATGTGCCCGAACGTAACTAAAAAAAAAACTGTAGGTAGGTATATGAACTCAGAACCCCCCCTCCGCCCCCCAGATTTGCAAAACCTCTGATTAGTGTACCGCCAGGGTACTCAATGAAAACATCACCCATATTTATCATCTCAAGGTCCACCGCTTTAACCTTTGAGTTTTTGTCAGTCAGTCAGCCAGTGAAAATATTTTATTAAGAGATTGTGATCGGTGCGGGTTCGATTTCCATGCGGTAAAATTTCAAGTTCTAATCATGTCATTATTTACCCTCGGCGTTAGTTAGCGATAGGCCTCAAACCTCGAATGATACCCACAATACAAGCGTGGCTTACTTTAATACCATTCAAATAGTATGTATTTTGACAATTGTTTTTAACCTTTAGCAAGTGATACAAATTATAATAAACATAATCTAATTATCAATTTTATTATACTGTCGACATGTAACCCTCCGGTGGCCGGTGGCGCCCTGATGCGACAAATTACTATGTATCTCGTTAAAGGTACGTTCAGACTATGTTGGGATTCGCTCCCGCCGCCGCCGGTCATTACTCGATATAATAAAAATCAGAATAAGATTTTTTTATTCATGTAGACCAATAAGTACAGTACTTAAGAATCGTCAAAAGCTACAAAATGCTCTACTACTTTACCACCCGTTTCGAATGCCGTTCCTATAGAGAAAAACGGGCAAGAAGCTCCATGGTTGCTCTTTTTTTAAGATGATGATTGATTATATATATTATTATTATTTATTATATATATTATATGTGTGGAAGTCGTTGGGGGAGGCCTATGTCCAGCAGTGGACGTGTATATCGGCTGATAGATAGATAGATAGATATATATTATACATGTTATGTATCTGTGTTGACAACCCCAAGTTTCTAGTAGGAACGCCGCTTGTAAATGAATTAAACGTAACAGAACATAACTCATTTCCGTGTCCTGTCGCAAAAAAAAACAACTTTGTCTCTTGTATAGTAGATTTTATTTATACGGTAGGTTGATATTATTATATGTTATATTGTGGCTTTTTATAGAGCAGTAGATTCATTATATTCAGGGTGAAATATTAACATAAATTTCAGTTATACACCGTGAATTTATTAACGCTTACGTATTTTGCTGGTGGTAGGCTTCGGCCGTGGCTAGTCACCACCCACTGAACAAAGCCATGTCGCCAAGCGGCCTAGCCGTGTTCCGGCATGATGTTCGGTGCTGCCATTCATGGATGGCGGGTCAGATCAGTTGCGCTGCATGTGCCTAGTGAATGTAGCGTCTCTATCTACTGCCGCCTTACTACCTAGGCAAGTATGCTCCATCGTAGATCTCATCGTTATCGTCACTTACCATCAGGTGAGATCGAGATCAATTACTTGCCTATACTGTAATAAAAAAAAAAAAAACGCTATCAAACGCGCGGATTCCAGTTAAGTTTGAACAGTACTTATAATGGGTACTTGTTTAGCGATCGGTGTGAGGGGCCCGCGTAATGCGATGCTAATGTTTCGGAGGGCTCTCGAACAAATTTTCATTCTCACGCCCAATTGCCTCAAACAGTTTTTTTTTTTGAGATTGACAGTAATTCACTGTCTATGACACTCGGCATGGAGAGCGTTGCAAGTGTGACATGAGAGTTTATCAAGAGTTTATTTACTCGTGTAAGAGATAAAAAAATACAGTAAATACGTCTATCATAAATTCCAAAGCCTGTAAGTACAGGTTTTTGGAAAATATGATTTAGTTTAAGGACGTCGAGTGCGAGATTATTTGTAAGATTACCGTATACGTAGCATGTTATTTTACCATGCCCATAGATAAATGGAATAGTTTGTATTTATATAAATAGCATATCTATCCAAGAGAAACGAACGAATCAATTCTGAGATGCTGTTTAAAATTCAAACTCGAGACGGTTCCGTGTTGGGGCGGTCCGCAAAATAAAACCGACAAACGTGCCGGCCACCGGCAAACCGAAAAGATAGTGGTGCTCTTAAACTGGACCAGGGGTCCATAAAACTGCCTGTTTGGAAGTCAGTCCGCGGACCGAGCGATCCGTCCGAGAGGATACGGATATCGAACCTAGAGTTCGGAAGCGTTCACACTACAAATGTGATATAATGTCTAATTTCTTTTTATTTTCTCGATATGTCTGCATGTTTTTTTTTTCTCAAAATTATTTTTATTCTTGCATACATCAATATTCCGTTGAATATTTAATCTTATAAACAAAGTACTCAATAATAGTATTATCGCTTTAAGGATAGGTACTTATATTATTTTTTAGTTTTATTTTATTCCTTGGTACGCAAACAATTATAAACGCGGATGGTCAATGCCAAGCTTTTAAGTAAATCAAACGTCAATTCAAATAATTCAAATCACAATAATCAGGTCACGGTTGGACACTTAATTAAATCATGACGAATTCGTAGTTTTCCAAATTACCTAGCTTTTAACTTACCAGCGACTATAGACAATCAGATCCTTCTCTTCTATTTCAACACCTTAGTTCGACAAAGGCAATTTAAAAAAACAACTATTAAAAAATATATAAAAGAAACATCGACAAGTCATCTTAAATCACACTAGCTACTGATCGACATAAAAGTATTAAATAAAAAAACAGAAAAAACGACTTACTCAGTTACAAGTCTGTATGCTACAATTAAAAAATGCACTCTCCCGGCAGATGGTGGTGGGGATTTGTTGAGTGCATTTTGAAATCAGCCTTATTTTAATTTTAATTTTAGTAAATAAATTACCTAACGATGTTTTGTTTATAATATATTTCTGTGTTACTGTAAACAACTATAAGGTTATAACGTCTCTGTAATACTCGAATTAAAGCTTGTTCTAGCGTCGAAAAAAAAAGAAAAAGAAAGCAAGCGTCGTCCCAATATTGTGTACGCACCGTTACATAGGTAAAATACTAGAGCGCAAGTCGGGGGTCTGAGTCACTCATAAATAATTTAGAGTAATCCGTGAAAAAACCCTGTCCACGGTCGCGTCCCCTCATGACTATTTTATGTAGCCACATATTGCCTCCCGAATTAGTGTTGGCCTAGACTTAACATATTTTGGCTCATCACACGTTAATTTACACGACTCGCTATCCCGTTGTTGAAATTAATTTGGCGTTCTTTAGCTGCATGCGAGTTGGTTTTCGGCTCACAAATTTGTTATAGGCAGTTACTTGAACGATTAATTTTTAAATTTAGAACGTCATTTAGTATACCTACGGCATGCGGTGTTACTTACTTATTATTTGCTTTGACATTTTCATCTTTTTGTCGTGTAGGGAGTATAGTTTTCAGAAAAATAATTGAAAAGCTGTAAAAGCAAAGTCGGTCAACACTCTAGATTTATTTTATACTAGATGCGCCCGGCGGTGTTACCCGCGATAAAAAGTATAAAAAATTAAAACATCTATCCCACGGGAACCATACATTTTACCGGGATAAAAAGTAGCCTATGTGTTATTCCAGACTATAATCTATCTCTGTGCCAAATTTCATCCAGATCCGTTCAGCCGTTCGGGCGTGAAAGAGTAACAAACATCCATCCATCCATCCATCCAAACTTTCACATTTATAATATTAGTATAGATCATTTGATATTGTGTTAACAATTAAATACTGTGTATAATGGTTTACTATCGACTTAAGTAATCTTTTGTCTTTTTACTTTTTGATTTGTACTCAAGTGGAAAAAAGTTAGAAAACTTTTTTGATGAGACCAAAGATAGTTTATTTTGAAACTCTAACTTTTTACCATGTGCCACTATTCCGATGCCGTAACTTTCAATCACCAATCGCCTTATATATCCAGGGCGACCTGTTCGGCGGTCTCAACGACGGCCTCCTCAGCCGGGCGGAGGCGCTGGCGGCGGTGGACATCAGCAAGCACCAGTCAGGCCCCCAGCCAGGGCCCCCGCTGCCGCAGCTGAAGCACGACATGGTGCACCACTACGGGGTCGGGGGGCCCACGCCGCACAACTCCAGGCCACATCAGGTAAAAGTTAATTAAGTGTGAGAACCGCGCTCAATAAGTCCTAACTACCGTTATAGCACAATTTTTGTTTTTTTTAAACCAAAAAGCACTGAAAAACTCGGCGGTCATTTTTACCATGAGTACCTATAGAAGAGAAAGATCGACGTTCATCTAAAAAAATGTAGGTATATGGAAGCTGTGACTAAAGTACACTATAACACTATAACCGATCAATATACTTCTTCTTCTTTGTCGTTCCCACACTCATGACTTGTCTCCATTTACTTCTGTCCTGCGCCAGTTCAATAGATCGTTGTAGAGCTTTTCCTGTTGCCTCTACAATACTTTTACTCCATCGAGTTGGAATTTGGCCCCTTGAGCGCTTCCCCTGCACCTGTCCCACTATCAACCGCGTCTCCAACTCATGCATATGTGATCGCATTATATGTCCAAAGAAGCTTAGTTGACGTTCTCGGCATAGAGAGGTAAGTAGTTTTTTTTATGTGGAACAATATACACTAACTCTTAAATAAGACCCCTGCACAGATCTCCCTTCAAAGATGCCCCTTCGAAAGCAGGTACGCATCGTATCATATCGCAATAAAATTTAAGCCCGCCCCCTCTCCCGAAATCCATATGAATCATACAAATTGAGTTTACCGTCAATAAAACTAAGGCGGGCCTGTGAAGTCGTTTGCAAATTCCATCTCTCTGCACCATGGGCCCTCCCATAAAACACCGTGGCGTATGATCGATGGCGAATATGGATATTATTAGTTTTGAAGATTTTGAATCACATACTGCCAGATGTTGTTTTGAAATAGTAAAAAAAGAACCTCTGGGTGTTTTCAAGTCGAGAGTGAACAGGTACCTTCTAGGCAAGTACCTATGCTCATCGTAGATCTCATCGTCACTTACCATCAGGTGAGACCGAGATCAAATACTTGTCTATAATGTAATAAAAAAAAAAAAAAAAACCGACAGTCCATCCAACGAGGTAGACTACCATTGATACGCGCGATTATAAAGTTATTGTCTGTGACAAAGATTTTTAGATATTAGAACGACAATCGGGACGGCCAGCTTAATATCCCAGACAAACGCCACCTGTATAGTCCCACACTCAGCACTTGCTTTATAGGTACCGTACCGGGCGATCCCCGTACATAATCTAAACTTATATTATAAAGAGGTACTTAAAAGTTCGTTAGTTTGGATACTTTTGTTGTTTTTTTTTAAACTGAAATATACTTATTAATAGGAAAAATACACATGTATAATAAAAATGAAAATAAAATTATATACATAAAAATGGGTATATATGGCTTTTGGTTGAGTTTTGATTGGAGCTACTGATTCGTGTCTGAAAATTATTATACCAATATGATGCTACATTATCCTCCGAGTGCTACAAGCTGTGGTTCATAGAGGTACCACGTTTGAAGCCGCGGGCTGAAGCTAGTCATTTACATAGATATTAAACAGCCAGGGCCCCGAGTCTGCTAACACAATCGAACAGCAACCGCATAGTAACTGTCACTTTTGACAGATATCCCATACAATATCTGTCAAAAGTGACAGTTACTATGCGGTTGCTATTCGATTATGAATCGATTGTGTTAGCAGACTTGGGGCCCAGGAGTCGGGTACAAACATTCGTGCTCATCGCAGATTTGAACGCGAGACCCTCGGTACGGAGAGGAGGGTCACCAAACAACTGTGCCAATCGTGTTCTTATCGGGTAAATAATAATATTTTGGTTGTACAACTTAAACGTGAAATCTCTGGTAGTAACCAATACTATCACTAAAAGCCGAATATAAATAATAACAAACGCATATGGATCGCGTGCAGGGAGCCGGGGAGCCTCCCATGGGCCTGGGGGGATCACGTAAGAAATATGTAGTTGGTGCTATAAAAATTATGCACTATACCTACACAGTAATGGCGTTTTACGTTTGTTCGTATCGTATTTGCGGATGGGGGTGGCAGTTTTCTTGTTATAATCTGTGTGTACATGTATATATTCAGGTGGGAGAACAATAAGTGCTATTTAGGGGATTCCCGGTAGTTGGGAGCCAAGTCTGCCAACAGAATCGACTCACAATCAAATGGCAGTGTCATCATAGTATACACATTTGACTTTATTCTTCTTCTTTCTTTACGAAATGAAATGCGATGAAATAAAATGGATATGAATATGGCCTCACCCACAACTTAGCGGGTATTTTGCCAATGTCAAGTAATTAAAAGCAATAAAACATTCAATAAATACACATTATAAATAAAAATAATGGATGTGACATGATGATATGAAAATAACGGGTCATTTGACTTTATTAATTGTTGATTTAACTGGCAATGAAATGTTAAAATTTTGACGGTAATATTTTTTAAACTAGTAACGCCATCTAGTGTCATTTTATCGAACCGACGACATGAATAAATAATTAGCTGACAGGCGGCAACTAAATATTATAAAAAACAGGGCAGCACTCGACCTCATAAATTATTTATTGCCAGGTTCTTGTAAATGAAAAATTGTTTGCCTTCTACAATGCGACGGAAAGACGTATAATACATTTATGATTGAATTAATAGTCGCGTTTATAATAGTTGGAAGTTGAGACAGTTTATAATGGATTCGGTCGGTGGACTGATTAAAAAATTACTGGCAATGTTCGGTTCAAATTCTGA
Organism: Pheosia gnoma; assembly: GCA_905404115.1. Classification (NCBI taxonomy): domain Eukaryota; kingdom Metazoa; phylum Arthropoda; class Insecta; order Lepidoptera; family Notodontidae; genus Pheosia; species Pheosia gnoma. Next base: position 9,633,415 of record FR989898.1, read on the forward strand.
CGTATATTTTATTGCCATACGTACACAAACTGTGCTGTCCACAGCATCCCAAGGTAACAGATCCTACCAGATGAATATAGACTGTTCTTAACTGTGTAGCCATACTCACTAATGACTATATCGAAGACATTTGGGCGGGAAGTTTAACAGGGAAGTGGTCAATTTTGTTTTATTTTCCATAAAATGTGTTCATTTGATAGATAATGTGTAATATTAGTGGGATATTAACCAGTGTGTGTTCATAAACGTGCACAAGTGAAGGTAATTCAAGTAAATTTGTATAATATTTGACTTTTCAAGTTCTCCCAAGAAGTCCGGTAATTTGTAAGTAAAGTAACCTCAACTTTACTGATAGGATTAGGGGGTTTATTAGGCCTACTCTACGAATTAGGCCTGCAAAAAATCTCCCATGTTTGATATTTAAAAAAAAAGATTCCACTTGACGTTCTCAAAATACCTACCCAAAGGTGGGTGAGGCCATTTTCAAAACAAAAAGGTCCATTAAGAATAAACTTTATTGAACTGAAATTGACGTTCAAAAAGCAATTTTAGAACGATCAAAATGCTCCCCAACAAACTATATTTACAGATTAGAGACATACACGGGACGCGAAACTGCATCGTTTGGGGTCCGTGGGGCAATAAAGTAGACATTACGCGGGCACTGTGGGGCAACCCTGCCCCAGCTTGGAAGGGAAAAGTAATGTTTTTCCTTCGTTATCTATATATATAAAACAAAGTCGTGTTTGTTACACGATTTATAACTCAAGAACGGGTGGGCCGATTGTTATGATCTTTGATATTTTGAATATGTCTCCGCCCCGAATAGCAGAATTATTTATAAGAGATTGAAAAAAAAAAAACAAAAAAAATATAATCAAGAAAATTGATTTTCTCTTTGACGACTTTGAGGCGGTACGAAGAATGCCAGTTTTATATCAATAGTGTTCCAAATACCCGAGCACTGGAGACAAGTCAGCCTATGTTACAGATTCATTGCAATAGATTTAACCCCAAATTTATATAAGTTTGCAATGGGATTACAACAAATATATTCTTTTTTTTTTATATTAAACATACATGCTTATTTATTTATTAATAAATGAATATATTTGATATTGATTTCTTATATTTACGCGAATACTACATATTGAAATAAAACTAGTCTAAATATATAAGTAAAACTACTCAGTCCTCCCGTGACCATGGTTGCTGTAAAGCAGCCGAAACGTCGGGAACGTAAAAACGAAAAATAAACGCGATAAAATCCTTAAAAATAGTTTTATTTCAATGAATATATTTGAATTATTTTATTGCTGATGACGTAGTATGGCATAATATCGTGAACGTAGACCGTAGACCGTATTATTGTACCGCGGTTTCACGGAGCTTTGTTATAAACCTATCTTCGTAGCCCTCCATTTACGTGGAAACGAACGTTATTTAAAAAAAAAACAAAAAATAGTGTGTGTTTACAGAAGGGGTATAGGAAGCCGCTGGGGACGCGGCAAGTTCTGTACAATTGTCGCTGCGGTCTCCCGGGACCGTGACGTGCCTACTGTTAGTTCTGGCATATACTGCTAGGGTTGCCACCTGTTTTTGGAAGTTTTTTTTTTTTGAAAAGCCCAGATAGGTTTTCTCTCATAATTAAGAGAATAGAACATTTTTTCCTAAAAAAAAAGGGGAAATCCAAATCGCCATTTTCATATTTTCATGCCATCATCCATTTTATTCGATTTATAATGTAATTATTGAATTTGATATCGCTATGTAATACTTGACACTGGCAAAATACCCACTAAGTTGTGGGTGAGGCCGTATTCATATCCATTTTATTTCGTAAAGTCAAATCATTTATTTCGTATAGGCCTACGGGGGCACTTACAAATTGTCATTACATTTTTTCCTTAACTCTACAACCGGATCGGAACGCGACCTCCACTCCGACCAAAGAAAGAAGAAGACGAAAAATAGTATTCATTTAGGTACATTTCACGTCAAAAAAACCACCTCAGAAATCGGGCGGCGTTCAACAACAATTGACAATCAGAATGGTTAAAACCCCCACCGAATTAACAACTCAAATATTTTACTCTTTTTTTTATGTGTTTGTTTTATTTTTCCATTGAGTCAGGCGCAACATGATTCTGCCATGTCGATATAGTTGCGAAGATACGATGGAGCTTGCTTGATCCTCCAAATATATAAAGTGTATGTTGAGTTATAATTGTCTCTGGTCCAGAGCTCTAAGAGGGGGGCTCTTTCCTCGCTCAAAAATCAGCTTGATAATACAGCGAGGAAATACAACTAAAATTATGCCACCATTCCACGCGGACAAGATCTTTTGATACATAATTAGTTGTCATAATTTATTTCCTATTTATTTTTAATTTAACTGTAAATATTTTTTGTTACTAATAGGTAATTGTTGTATTAGATAATATAATCGACCATTTTTGGAAAACATATTCAATACAAATTCACGGCATAAGAGACGTTGAAACGAGAAACGAACCGCCCGCAGTAATCATAATGCATTCACACGTCCTCCAACTTGCCGCAGCAAACCACACTTTAACACACCGTGATAGGATCTATGAAAAATTCCAGCTCTATATTGTTAGGGAAATTGAACTTTAGCTCAGTGGAATACAGGTCGTCGTGATGTACATGGGACAGGCAGACCATCAAATTGCACCTACACTTGCGTAAAATAACCCGATATGTGATAGATGGGAGGGGTAGCGGTGTGGCCACGTGAACAGCGGAATTACCGAGCGGACATGTTCTCTCACTGTCAAGTTCACTCGCATTTATATCTTAAACTTAAACTTTGCTATCTTAAACCAGTAAGGGCCCATATACATGAGGACTTTTTTGGGTGCATCTGACACGCATTTTACGACTATGCATTAACAGCGCTTTTAACAATATCAAGAGCATTATAGCGTGAATATATCGTGATTGTGATTTGTTTTAGTTGCCTTTAATGTGTTCTAAATTCGAATAAAAAGGGCGTCGTAAAGAAAGGCTTCCCACAGAAGGCCTTATAAGAGCTTGGGATATTGGGATATCAATACCTAGCTGACACCATAGGATCTGACAGCGCTAGACAATACATTATCAGGTTATTTTAAATTAAATTACTGTCCTTCTTATCAGTTGTGTACTCATGAAGGCTTATGGTTGGTAGTAGTGGGCTCTGACTTAATTCTTCGATAGCGCTTCTCAACGTATAATAGTCATTTTATAAAGAAGTTGTATGGTTGGTTTTCCTACATCGTTCTCGTACTCGAATCGTTTTATACTTACTACGTACGAGTATATTAAAGACCAACATAAATATACTTACTTGATATTAATCACTAATCTCCTGGCCCCACATCATACCAATTCGGCCACTTGTTCAAATCATAACTTGCGATACAAATCACTATTCAAGGAACATAATTTATTTAATATTCACTTCCAGTCGTTATTAACACGCTCTTTAGTGTTGGGGATGAAATATACTATTTTTATCGATATATAGTGATGATATGATGTATACAGCGTGATTCAGAAGTTGTATAAGGGTATATGCGCTTCTCTAGCGCTATTATGAGAAGTCATAATTTCGACAAATTAAAAAAAAATGCTTACGTTTGCATTTTTTTTAAATAATATATCGAAATTCCGACGTGACATATTGTGTGTAAGCCCTTTCTGGTTAATGCTGTATATTTGTTCTGAGGCATATTTATTAATACTTCTGTCTATTGAAGGTCCTAGATTATATTTTTCTATTTTGAAAACAAAATTTTAACCATTTTTACATTTTTTTTGTATCCAGCACTCAGACATTCCCTTTTCAACCGCCTTAGACATTAGCCCTAGTTTGTAATTTATTTAATGGCTCCTGTGTGACGTTTTTAGGACAGGCTAAATAGTAGACTTCTAGCCTTACGAAGCCTTTTTGCACTTGAAGTAGGAGAACGTGTAATTTTGATCGGCAGCGTGTTGTCGGTATAAATTTTAAATATCAAACACGTGTTTTTGTAATACAAATATTACTTTATGGACATCGATATTGGGTCGATAGTCTAATGTAGGACAGACATAATAAATCAAATCGAACGCCGGGTATACAAAGTGTAAATATTGATTCATATTTTTAAATCGCGCTTTTCAATGATGTTTGTTGATGAGACTTTTCAATTTAAGAAGCGAAGAAGAAAGCTGCTTGAAAAAGGCTTCTTTTAAAGCATATTCGGAAGCGATGGCAAGAGCTTAAAGCACTTCAACTTATGCCTTAACGACTAAAGGTGCCTCCAGTGATGTGCAGGCCTTGACTTGAATGAGGAGGGGGAATGTGAAATACAAGTTCGCTGCGATCTCTTTAACCATCGAAAAAAAATTGGAGATTGTCTATTCGACACGTATTTTTTTTTTGTGAACACATTGCATGATCTCACACGGTGTAAAGTTCTCCACGATGTGGAAGTAGATCGTTGATTATGCTATGGTTAATTCCATGAATAAGATGAGTGAGTGAATAAGAAAAACTATTGATAGCTCTTATTGTCGATATGGTATATTAAGCCTTGAAACGGTGCATTTAAGCGCATTTTTATTCGCAGTACCTATGTGGGGTCAGAAATTCGATATGTCGATTTAAAAAAACATATATAATATATTGTTTCCATCAAAATGACAATTGTCATTTTAGAGAGAAAATTAAAAAAAAATATTGACACCGAAATTCTGACTATACATGCCTACTTCATGGTTAGAAATATGATAGAAAAAGGCAAGTCCAAAAGTTGTTGCATAGAAGTCATTTTCGCATGGCAATAAGCTCTATCCTTTTTCGGCTAGCTAGAGCCAAAGAATGGTCCAACCGACAACCTCTATTACCAAGGTCGATTAAAGTATCTAATATTACCAAGGTCTATAAAAGTATCTAATAATATCAAGGTCGATAAAAGTATCTAATAAAATCTAAATTAATCTAACGTAGTGTAACATCACTAGCAAATGATATTTATGAAGGGTAGCATCCCCTATAACGCGCCCCATCAAACCATGGGGCATTCACAAGTCTGCAATTTGTTGGGACATATGCACCTGTACCGTGCGGTTGATAAAGGTGCTTAATTGGGCACATTTAGACACAAGTAGTAGCCGCTTGCGCATGCTATATGATTTGAATAATAAGCTGTTGGCAACGAATTTCTAAACCGGTACGTCAAGTGCGAGATTATTCGTAACTGTATACTGATAGTCTACCGTATTTAGACATTTTGTATGGAGAATTGAAAGTTTTAAATACCGGACGGTAAGTTTTAAATAGCGAACAGTCTTTAGAACTTCCAATTCACCATACAATGTGTCTCAATACGTAGACTATAAAGTAAACGGTTAGCTCACAAATAATCTCCCACTTGACGTGATTGTAGCAAATGTTGAATACATTCAATTGGTATTTGAATACGTTCAAAACGAATATTAAGTATATATATCTATCTGTATATATAGTATACTAGCTGCGCCCTGCGGTGTTACCCGCGCAAAAAATCATGTCGATCCTTTGCTCTATGAAAAATTTAAACAAATACATTTTACTGGGATAAAACGTAGCCTATGTACTATTCCAGACTATGATCTATCTCTGTGCCAAATTTCATCCAGATCCGTTCAGCCGTTCTGGCGTGATTGATTAACAAACATCCATCCATCCATCTATCCATCCATCCAAACTTTCACATTTATAATATTAGTACAGATTAGTATAGATATATCTGTATCTGTGGCATACGATGTGGTTGCGTGTCATAAGAGTTACAATTACCTAATATCATTCAAATTTTTATTAATTATTTCACATGTAACATTCTAAACTCTATAATAATAATCTCTATGGTAATCCTAAATGAATAAATAAGTGTGTGCCCAATCCTAGGTAGCATAACTAATTATTTCTAAAACACGTATCGCCAAGACCATAAATAAAATCGGGATGTATAAAAAATACTAGAAATAGTGGTGTCCACGTCCCGCGTCTCGTGTCCACTAACGTGTAATTGTGATGTACCGGTCCCGAGGGCGGGGCGCGCGCGCGCGGCTGACGTAATAGATAGTCCACATGTTATTGTTCACCGTTTGTTTGTATAAGCTCCACAACATGGCTATTTTGGACCATAAATTATAATAATCCGCGATATTATATCCTCGCTGTGCAGCGCAGCCCTCGCGACATCTAGAAGTCCCTTGTGGAAAATACAGACTTTTTTATTTCAAATTTTATTCATACTTATTTTGGCTGTGTTTATTGGCGAACGATTGGCACAGTTGATGGATATCCTGCTATCTGTTGCCAGGATTCCGGGTTCGAATCCCGAGGCAAACTTTGATCGGCACGAATGTTTGTAGTCGAGTTATGGACGTTTAATATCTATAAAAGAAATTGTATAATGGGATCGCCCCATTGCAATGTTCGGCACATATATTACGAGCGTCTTAGTTTGGGAACGTACAATTGGTATATTCGTACCATAAAATCCGTGGTAAGTATTGCCAGATGACTGAAAGTTGTAAATTACTAAATTTTATCGTGATAGTAATAACATAATTTTATCGATAGATTATGTAATCACTAAAACTATAATTTTCATTATGCAAGTCATTTTCATCGTACTATGTAATAATTATCTATCTCTAATATCTGTGATAGTAATATTCTGTAGGATCTCTATACTTTTTAAATAGTGCTTCGTGTAAGCTAGTGGTGTCGGTAGTAATTCGATACGTAAATGCAAAGGAACTAGGGAGGCTCTAGTTCCATCACAACGTCAAATGAAACGACTGGAATGAAATATCTTACTAAGTAGTTCCATGGAACAAATCTCAGTGGAAGTAGTGGAAACGATCCGCTTAAACTGGTCCACTTTGCGAACAACTTCACAAATTAAACGAAACAGTTGCATCGCAAGTGGTTCACTTTGCGAACAACTTCACAAATTAAACGAAACAGTTGCATCGCAAGTGGTTCCAGCTTATTCCGACTACCCTCGGCGTCACAATGTGTCCACGTACGGCCCTCGTGAACATCAAACATTCATTTTCGTGACAATGCGGGTCAACAACTTAAGCATATTGGTTGAACACTCGTGGCCGTCACAACACGGCCCCCGCGCCCCCAGCGCCCCATATCGCCCCACAGCACAAAACACAAGTGTTTGCACTCATAAAGAATGGCTTTAAATCTGCGCATTGATTGTTTATGTTTCCACATCCCGGTGCTATTGTTGCGCCGGCACCCTCGCTCCGAACACAATCATAACGCACAATTTAACGACAATTCGCAAGTTAATAAGCGAGAGGATATAATGATGATGGGGCGTTTGGTAATCCGTTTCATATCCCACCGCTGTGGCCGTGGGCCTCTACTTATAAAAAAGAAAGTATATTAGCAGCAGAGCCATAACTACAAGAAGAAACAAATACCTGTCCCTTTAAGAGTCGACCATAGATACAATTTCACACAGCTATGTAATTACATGTTTCTTGTCCATTCTTTTCAGATGGGCCACCATGGCATGGAAGGCCTGGATATGCTCGACCCCCTGACATCCTCGTCCATGACCACCCTCGGCGCGCCTATGGGCGAGGCCGCGCCCCCACACCACCAACTCCACGGCTACGGCGCCATGAACCACGTCATGAACCACCACCATCACCACCATGGCGGCGGTCTTACGCATGCCCCGACAGCACACCTTGGACACCCTGCCGCCGCGCTACATCCAGACACGGACACGGACCCTAGAGAACTCGAAGCTTTCGCAGAAAGATTCAAACAGCGGAGAATCAAACTAGGAGTCACGCAGGCAGACGTCGGTAAAGCTCTCGCGAATTTAAAGCTCCCCGGAGTGGGGGCACTGTCACAGAGTACCATCTGTCGCTTCGAGAGCCTCACCCTGAGCCACAACAACATGATAGCACTGAAGCCGATACTGCAGGCGTGGCTCGAGGAGGCAGAGGCGCAGGCCAAGAACAAAAGAAGGGACCCAGATGCGCCGAGTGTCCTGCCCGCCGGTGAGAAGAAACGCAAGCGGACTTCGATCGCGGCGCCCGAGAAGAGGAGTCTGGAGGCGTATTTCGCGGTGCAGCCGCGGCCCTCCGGCGAGAAGATCACGGCGATCGCGGAGAAGCTGGACCTTAAGAAAAACGTAGTGAGAGTGTGGTTCTGCAACCAGCGACAGAAACAGAAGCGTATGAAGTTCGCCGCGCAGCACTGACCGGCGGGCGGCGGCGCGGCTCTACTGTACCCCGGCGCGGGGTACGGGTACTGAGTCCCGGCCGCTGCGGGCGCCGGCCGGGGCCGACCCGGCCGCGCCAGACGAACCATTCGTGAGCAATAAAAGATCTCATTTCGATCTCATTCTTCACTCCCAGAGTCGACGCAACTACATTAATATTGTATACAGTTTTCGTTCGCACACGTTCTACGGATACCTATCTTATATATTTTTTGTGACACAGGGTATGTAATGATCGATTACCTATATACATATCATAACAGTGATTGGATGTCGCTTCATTATTGTTTGTGTCGGTGCGCGCCTCTTGCAATGTTTGCGGAGCATTGAATAATTATGTAACATGAATTAAAAAAGAAGAAATTCAGGATTTTTAAGAGAATGTGCCTTGCAAATAATCAATATTCTGTGTTTTAATGATAGTTACTTCATTGCTGCGAGCGGCACACGTACCGGGGCACGCACGAGTCGTGTCGCGCGGTGCGTGTTGTATTGTATATGACGTGTGGATAGATTAGACCGGTAACATGTGTGAGAGAACAATTGTTTTATCAATCAGACCTTTTTCTAACTTTCTCTATTTTTTTTTTTACTTTAGGGCATGTTACTTGCATCTAATCTGTGCACAATTTAATGATTTAAACATTATTGATAAAGTCGTTAGGCTCCTTTGTTCTGATTATATTGATACTGTACAAAATAATTGTAAGGAATCTAGTTTCTCGTTTAATTTGTACATAGTTACGGTATGTTGTATTATATTATAATAATATTGTTTTATTTACGTTTGATTAACGATTATAAAATTACACAAAATGGCACAATTTATAGTTTAAGAGGTTATTATTGACATTTAGCCAAAGTAGTATTATTATTCATATTGTACATATATCACATTTCGATTGAAGTAGGTATTAGTTTAAATACATAATGATAAGTACTAAAACGACAGGAATTAGAACAATGCGGATGGATTCATGCGGGATTTTGTATTTTTTTTATTATTTTTATACTCTGGTAATTTTTTTCCCACTTAAATTAATATTTAATGTTACCAATGTTGCCAAAGATTTTGTTCGCATTAAAATTCCAAATTCGAATAAGGCCAAAATTATTATTATATCGGAAAAGGTTTTATTGTGATTATCGTAAAGTCCGTCGGAGGTACTCACCAGATGCATGAATCCCAGTTGGTACGGTGGTGAAACGCCAAGCTTATGTACTTAATTGAAAAAGGAAAAAATACATAAAAAGTTTGCGAATTATAAATAATATTTTTAAAAGATATTTTGTAAATATAGATATAGAGAAGAATTAAGTAATGAAACGTGCAATCTAGACCTCGGTAATTATAAAAAATAAATGCTAGGAATTTATGGTATTACCACAGACAAAAAGTTTACACATTATCAATACATTTCCTTCGAACCAATCTAGTCATAGCTTTAGCTACTTATGTGGTTATATTGTTTTTGGCAGTGTAAACTTGCCCCCGAATTTATAGACCGTCTATAACTTTATCAAACGTCATATAGCACTGCGCACAAGAGTTTTGCTTTGCGCATTACTATATGAATTAATAGACAAATTTATAGACGTTCTATAAATTTATAGATCGTCTATAAATTTGGGGGTTAGTTTTTAGGTAATTATTTAGTTTTAACTTTTGAACTAGTGGCGAGCTTTATTTGACCAAAGATTTTTATTATCTAGGTACCTATGTACCTTTATGTTTTATAATTGTAGCAGTCCGCATTCCGTATTATGTTATTGTAGGTATTATTCTATAACGGCTTACGTCACCACACGTTGGTAGCAAGTTAATTGAAAACATTAGAATAAAATGATGCAAAAATGAGTGAAAACCGATTAAGATTAGTACTTTCTATCAAAGAGAGCTAAACGTCAAATGAGTTCGTTTTTTTTATTTAGATACGGTGACGCAAGCTGGCGATGGAATAATACAGGATATTATTAAATAATTTAATTTGTAAATAGAACGCGTAATTATTAATAATAGACCGAACGTAACTATTATTACTACTATTAGTGCTCAAAACTAAGTCAGTAATAATTTTAAGTAGACATTAGAAAGAAAACCGTTTCTCTTGCAATTATTAATTCTTAATTATTATTAATAATGAAAAAGGGACAATCTTATTTCGAAAACCAATAAACAATAAATTGAGAATAGCAATATTAGTAAAAAAAATATATATGATGTTGTTTTATTATTGAGTGGTATTTAAGCGAGATGTCTGATGGATGGCTTTACGAGTTTGATACAACCACAACGCAAAGCCATAGGGGGGGGGGAACTACCTTCGACATGCTCCAGACAACCCTATACGTTAACCTATGAGGAAAGAGGACCCACCACTGACCCTCGACTTGTCAACTTGCTTGCCTCGTTTAGAGGCGAAACACGTGTCGAATACTTTTATAGATTCGCTTAGTGTCGCGGAGAATCGCATTTTATTTGAGGTCCCGTCACTCGTGATAGATAGTTTCTCGATTAACATCTTAGAGGAGTTCGGGTGTTGTTGGCTTCTTTTATTATCGATCAAACTTGTTTGGTTTATAATTGAAGAAGTTGACACGCCGAGGGTCAGTGGTGGGTCCTCTTTCCCCATAGGTTAACAATGGATTTCCGCCAAGTATCGCCTAGTTCTATCAATTATACCTATACGTTAAGACGAGTACAACACCTATACTATATATGATCGTACTTGGGAACACCGAGGGCAAGAGAGCTCGAGGACGGTCCCCAACCAGATGGACCGATCAAGTAAAGGACTCATCTTCAACCAAATTCAGCTCGGTGGTCTGAAGCGCCATGAACAGAGACCGATGGAAGCTAATCTTTTTTTTTTTTTTTCACGTAGACCTATATACAGTACTTATGAATCGTCAAGTTACAAAAATATTATGCTACTGCTTTACCACCCGTTCGGAATGCCGTTCCTATGGAGAAGAACGGGCAAGAAACTGCATGGTTGCTCTTTTTTTAGAATAGATCTTTTACATTTTTGAGCAATACATTGTTATAGGTATCGTTCGATCCAAGTGTGGACTATCCAACGATGATCGCGATCCTCAGACATGAGGGACCGACCATAGAGAGAGAGACTATATATGAGAGCGGCACGACTTTCCAAAACTCCCTTCATAGTGCTCACAAACGTTATATAAGGAACTCCTGCGCAATAGTACACGCTTCCAGGTACTACGGGATGGGCTGTGCGCTGACCACGATTATCACTTGCTAAACGGTGAAGGAAAACATCGTGGGGAAACCTGCACGTCTCAGAGAACCCCTCGTAAGATGTGTGAAGTCTGCCAATCCGCACTGGGCCAGCGTGGCGGACTATGGCCTGATCCCCCTCGCATTGAAGGGAGGCCCGTGCCTTGCAGTGGGACATTAAAAAGCGCTGGTATTATTGATACTATGCGATAAAAACTTACTACTTAGTGGGTAGTCCCGTTAGCCGTTCCCTAGACCAAAGTTTATAGTAGACAATGAGCTATCGTCTCAATTGTTTGTTTCCCAGGCTGGGGATAGAACCAAAAAGCTCTCGGTAACGAGTCAGGACTTTCTAAATACCTACTAGGCCATTGACGCTTGGATTATAAATTCAAAACAGTGTGCAAGTATGCTCGGTAAATGAGGATAGTCCTTTTTTATTAAGAAATACTTTAACTAAAAAATAAGCTTTATAATAACCAACACAGAGGTAGGTACAATATAATACTTAAGTACATTTTAAGTGACTTAATATTGTTTAATTCACATACACTGAACTGAAAAGACTAAATAGGTACTTAGCACTTATATACATAATTAAAGTAGTAAATCATATCATAACACAAGGCCGTAGGCAAGGAGGTTCGTGGGTTCAAAACCTCGCTGGCTCGACCCCCCTCCCCCGCATGAGTTCCCGGCTACGGCCCTGATATAATTATGTAATAGCTTGAAAATAATCGGCCAGAGATAGCCGATGACAAAGAAGTATGGACGGTTATGGGGAGACCTTTGCTGAGCAGAGAAACAATATAGTTTAAAAATAATTACTAAATAAGTTTTAGGTAGGTATTTAAGCAGTGAAAGAAATTCCACTAAACCCATTTAGGCCTCAGGAGACCGAACAACTGACAGTTTTTTCTGCCAGGAAATCAGCGTGGCTATCCAGGGGGAAAATGCTGTCAGCCTTTTGGGTACCTACTACCTGGCGATGGCTCCGGCGCCAGAGGTGTTTTATTTGTATTTTAGTATTTCCGTTGTATTTTTTAGTTCCGCCTACAATAATCACAATCACACTAATATTATAAATCACACTAATATAAATGTGAAAGTTTGGATGGATGTTTGTTACTTAATCACGCCAGAACGGCTGAACGGATCTAGATGAAATTTGGCACAGAGATAGATTATAGTCTGGAATAGCACATAGGCTACTTTTTATCCCGGTAAAAAGGACATACTTTTTTGTTACCGCGGGTAACACCGCGGGGCGCAGCTAGTTTAATATAATTTGCGAGTACAATAATTCATAGAAAAAAGTTAAAGAATGTTTGCATATATACAACAAATACGTGTATCGAGATTACACCGAACCAAATATATGTATAGAGTCGTTACCCAGCCTTAAATGCCGCAAAATGGCATTATTTCGAGATCTTCTGACTACCTATCCCATCAAATTTCGCAATTTGTAACTGGCGTATTGAATGGGTGGGGTGCAAGCGAGCCCGCGTGCGTGCCGTAGCCAACCTGAGGGCACTAACTAGAGAGATAGTAGTATAATTCAATTCAGTACCGTCCGACAATAAAATGTATAGCCGAAGATGCTCGCACGGACGGTAACCAATATAGGGCGTCACTCGTGTGGTGTAAAATTGTGTTATGTCGTTTAATTCTATTAGATACCTAGCAGTTCTTGTTTTAAAGTATTTTTTTAATCGTGGTACAATCGTTCTAGGTTTTTAAGCGTTTGAAGTTTTACTTCAAGGGTTCTTATTATAGTTAGGTTGTTATAAAATAACATAAGGTTATCCATAGTTCTGTCTATTTTTTATGGATTTTATTATTTTATTTGAAAGTAAAAAAAAAAAGATTTATGTTATTGATAGCTTAAATAAAAACCACAAAAGTGATTGAAGATGTAGCGTCCAATATTGGTTTTACAATGTACTTAGGTCGAGCGTGCGAGTTGATATACAAAACACGAGGCCCTCAATATTCAGGTCGAAACGCGTCGCGTAACGTTCTATGGCGGTTGTCCGGCCAGCTCCCCAGAGGCGGGTGACGTATGGCGCTGTGCGGCACTAACTCACCGGTGTGCCCCCGCCTTACACCGCGCGGTGTGCAACGGTCTTAACACCGCGCGGTGTGCAACGGTCTTTACTTAGCTAAGCATACCTCCGAGAAATGGCTGGTCGGCTGATATGTTTGCAGTGAGAGGAGTATGCACACACCAAATGAATAACATTTCACAATTTGCTGATAATTATCCACAACTTATTTCACAGAATAGTATGTGTAGTTTTACTAATAAGTTGTGAATAGGGTTTATGAACATATTGTAATACGGCCTTATTCCTTTTACCGTAGTAGTGTTTGAGGTAATGAGACACAATTTAAGGATCTCCTAACGGAGATCCTTTAATTGTGTTAGTCCCAGGGGGCATGCTAATAGTCTGTCCAATTTATGAAAAACACTAGCATATGCACTGAAAACAGCACTCTTAATTGTGAAAATAATCATATCGTCAAACGAACACACCAACCATACGTTCACACACAAAGCAATGCTTGTATTATGGGTACAGTACAATGCACTGAGGGTGAACTCAATATATATTACTTATATAAGTAACTAGATATTAAACATCCATGTCTCGGGTACAAACTTTCACGTTTATCACACAAATTTCGTCTCTGATGGGTTCGTGCAGCTTTACTGGTGATCACACGATCGTTAATATAATCGACGTTCAAAACTCATACTAAGGGCGCAGGGGTATCTATTAAAGTATCCGTGTAAGATCAAGGTAATACCTACGAATCTGTATGTTAAAGCCAAGATTGAGCGCCGAGTGTTTCTTTAGCTACAATACCCCTGCCCCCTGATTACGTATCTTGCAATAGCCTAGCGATAGCAGTAATCGCGCAATATTTGCTTTTAAATTGATAATTCGTATTACGTAGCGCTGCGACGTCATACAAATCTGCGATTTGAAAGCAATTGTTGCGAGATTATTGATGTCGCTTTTCTTTCGCTAAGCTTGAAAAGATACGTAATCTTGGGGCGGGTTTGCGGCCGCCCGAAGCGATCGCCCTCCCGGCCCACCCCTAATATCCAATGTATGGAGATCAGAATTGTAACAAACAATATTTGACTAATCTATACAGATGTTTGTACAGCGTTCTAATTGGATGACGCCTGTATTGCCTGAGCCCGCCTTTGTGGCCGCGCCTGGGCCCGATGTGGCCTATTCAACTCGGGACATTACGTGTTTGCTATCCGAGTATCGTTGTATCGAGATTGAATATTGTATCTGGATGTTTGGGTCGTTGTCCTAGGTCCATTGCAGGGTAGGCAGTCAGAGCCAAATACTATTATCAGGTCGAAAGGGTTACCGGTAAGTTTCTTGTCGGCTCTTCTCAGTGGAACGAGTTAGAACCAAACCAACAACCGGAGACAAAAATATTACGCACCATAATAAAGATCAATTGTGGCAACACTTTCGAAATTGTAAAAAAAAACCACTTTGGTAAAACCAAAATGTCCAAAAAAAACCAACTGTTCATTCGCGCTTTTTTAGCATAGATACATGAATAAAAAAAAATACTTTTGATTTTACACTAATCTATCTACATTTGTTTATTATTACTATAAGTATAATAGTTATGTTATCGAATTCACGGCCCCCGGGCTTCACTTTTCGCACACAACTAGAACAAACACGCCACGGAATTAAAACTCTACAAACAGGGCGGGGAATGGAAACATGTTAAACGCCCGAGGTGCTCCACCAATTTAATTTTAATGCAAACTATGCAATTGATTAGTTTTCTAGATTAAAATGTTATTTGTTTGCATTTTGCTGGCGTGTCGGTGTTCCATGCTTCAACCTACGTTGCCGACAGGCTGTTAAGCGGCCGGTTCTTATATCTGTAACACTAGTAAGTAATGGGCCAAGTTCGGACCAATCTAGGTAGACGGGTGATTTTGTCAAATGTGGCCATCCACGTCCACTTGAAAAAACAGCCTGTATATAAATAAAAATGAAATGTTGTTCTTTGGTAAGCACATGACTTAGAAACGGTTGAACCGATTGGACTTATTTATTATTTTTATTATGCTCTTGTTGTCCGAATCAGGTTAGTAGGAAAAAAAAAACAAATTTCAAAAGCAGTTCGGAAAATTGAAATAATCAGGAACATCTGAAAGTCTTTTTTCTTTCAGTTTTGTAAATAAATAAACTGCCATCATTGTTAAATGTCATTAGTTTTTCAGCTTATAAAGTCTTTTCATTAATTATTTTAATATCAATATCAATATTCATATTCTTGTCATTGGCAGATAGTGGATGAGGCCATTTATAGGAAATAAAAATTATCGCCAAAATTTCTGCTTCCCTATAAAAAAAAACTTTTTTTTTAATTTACGTAGGCCAAAAAAGCACCTTTTAATAGACAAATTTACCACCGGTTCGGAATGTTGGCTCCACCGGATAAAACCGGCAAGAAACTCATTGGAACTATTCTTTTAAATGAGTGGTTGTTGTAGGAATATTCACAGGAAAATCAACGCTATGTGAGCAGACAGAACCATAGTCATGATACTACGTAACAATACTCAAGCAGTACTTAAGTCATTGTAAATCAAATCAAAACACGCTCTGTAAGAAGTATACGTAAAACTAATCTTACGGACACATCGACATAAAACTAATCTTACGGACAGTATTCGCGTGAATATAATAAATCAATAAGCATACGTTTGTCAGAGTCAGGTACACCAGCTCAGGAACAGAATCAGAATATTTTTTTATTCACGTAGACCATTATGTACAGTACTTATGAATCGTCAAAAGTTACAAAAATATTATGCTACTGCTTTACCACCCGTTCGGAATGCCGTTCCTATGGAGAAGAACTCGGGAACTCGGGCTATATCCAAGATGCCGTATCTTGGGCCTGAGTTTGCCTTTAGCATCCCGTCTCCACGAGTACTATGTGCGGTTCTATCAACATAGCGCGACGTAAATCAAACCACAGTGCCTGCCAACCCTTTTAATATTTATAGCGCAATAAAGTGGTAACAAACTCGCCGACGAACTGCCGCCACACTATTTGTAGATACGATAACTACACACACAGAGCATAAGTGGCTTCGTAACGAAAACTGATACTACGGATTGTACTCATGATTCTGGACCACGCTGAGTTGGAATTTTTCCTCGATCATTTCGTGGAGGATTATGTACGCATTTTTTTCAGTATTTTAAAATTGATTTGAGCATGAAATCATAATAGATCTGTATCAACATGATTTTAATAAAAATACATATTTATTAAATTAGAACTAAAACTGCAATGTAAATTAAATTTCGATACGCTCGAGCGCGCCCGTCACTCGCATGAGTCGGGTATCGCGCGGAGGATTGTGTTGTGATAGCATGGTTTACGATACACTGCGCGCTCAAAATACATTTATCACCTATGACTGGGTATAGAATATATAATCTTACTATAGCCATTTAGTGCAATCTAGATTTGGCATAACTTATATATATATATATAAATCTGAAAATATTTTTAAAAGTCTAATAATTTATTTTTTTGGGAATTTTATCCTTAGAGCCTACTGATGGACCCCTTAAAATATTTTACACTATTGCAGAGATATATATACAGAGTGTATGAGAATCATAAAACCAATACAGACCGATATTAAAGTTATTGATTTTTTATATATACACGAATACTACACATTGAAATAAAACTTATTTTACAGAATCAGTCAGTTCAGCAGTCCTCCCGTGACCGTGGTTGCTGTAAAGACGCCGAAACGTCGGGAACGTAGAAACAGAAAATAAACGCGAATAAATCTGTGAAATAAGTTTTATTTCAATGTGTAGTATTCGCGTGAATATAAGAAACGAATATATATTGTAACTCTTAAACAAATACCGCTAAAAAGCCACAGAACAACTATCAAATCAATCCGAAGCCGTAAGTGGTGTAGTGCCGCGGAACCCAGACACACTGCGCTATAAATAAATCAATTCTCAACCGCTTGGGGCGCTCGCGACGCCCAGGGAACCCTAAATCTAAGTACGACGCCGGTAAATCACAGTTATTGTTAAATGTGGTGGTCAACGGATCTTGGTTGTTATTGGATGCAGGATGTGTTAGCGCTTTCGGACGGGACAGAGGTTTGATTCCAGTTCTGAATACGTATTTAATCCCACTAATATTATAAATGTGACAGTTTGGATGGTTGGATGTTTGTTACTCAATCACGCTAGAACGGCTGATCGGATCTGCATGAAATTTGGCACAGAGATAGATTATACTTATATCCCGGATAGATTATACTTTTATACTTTTTATCCCGGTAAAATGTATGGTTCCCGTGGAATAGATTTGTTTTAATATTTCATGGAGTACTAATAAATTCATTTTCTCATACATTTGTTTCTGCGGCGGTACGAAATTCGCCGGGACAGCTAGTCAATCAGAATCGACGGCCTGATTAGTATTAGTAGTAGTGGTAATGGTTCAACATATAATATCAAAATGCTTGTACAAAATGACTCACAAAGGGTATACTAACCTTCGAACCTATGCTTTTTTGCGCAATTATAATCATTGTGTGAAGTTGGAATTTCGATTATTTCTGAATCCGAAAAAATACATTTAAGAAATGAAGGTATATGCGGGAGGGGGCTAGGTACGCGGGTCGATTCAGAACATTTTCGACAAGTATTCGAATCGATTCGATTAATTTTCTCGCCCATTTTTTGTCGACTGAATCTTCTCGACAAAATTTTCTCTACACTATTTTCTTGACAATTTTTTCTCGACTTCGGAGCCATTATTCATGACCGATACGACTACTTCAACAAATGGCTCGATTCGACTACTCCCTGTGCGTACATAGTGGTACATTTCATAGGTACCCCTTAATAGGTTTCAGTTACGCAACAATATACTGCTGAAGTATCAACCATCTTACTGAGCCAACTTAAAGACAATGCCCGGACGGTCCCAACTTCTTCACGGTACAATACGCAGCTCGTTCACTGGCTATGGAGTCGAAACTGCACATTTTATTTATAATATCCTTGGACAAAGAAATACAAACAAACCGATCATCGATAACGCCATATTGAAGCACAAAAATACAAACAAACCGATCATCGATAACGCCATATTGAAGCACAAAAATACAAACAAACCGATCATCTAAGGCGATGTAATAAGTACACATGTAATTACGTATATCATGTATATTTTACTAGCTGCGCCCCGCGGTGTTACCCTCGATTAAAATTTTCCTTTTCTCTATGTCCTTTTCTGTAAATTATGTCAATCCTTTGATCTATAAAAAATTAAAACAAATCTCTCCCGCGGGAACTATGTGCAATTCCAGACTATAATCTATCTCTGTGCTAAATTTCATCCAGATCCGTTCAGCCGTTTTGGCGTGATTGAGTAACAAACATCCATCCAAACTTTTACATTTTTGATACTGGGATTCAATCGTCTAAGTTTAAAAGTAAAACAAAAAGTATCTTAGACGTATGAATAAATGAATTTGATGAGCATATGTGAGTAGTTTGCGTGTATAACACAAATCGGATTTATTGTTGGAGACACTACGTCAGACCTTATCAGCCTCCGACAAAACGCAGAGTTTTATAAAGAGTTTTATTTTTTTCTAAGTGGCATCGCATAGTTGCAGAATAGACAAATCGATGTCTTTAAGTTTTTTTTTATATTCTACACTTGGTATCCAGGACATAGCCCTGACAATATTTATTATCTATATTATTTGAATTAATTCAAATATACTTTCTGATTTTATCGCAATTATTTAATCGATTTCCCATATATTATCATTACCTTTTTAATAGATAATTTATTTGTAATTTCTTTAAACATAAAGAAATAAAATCGTTTTAAAATTGCAGTTAAGCCAGTGTTATAAACTGTGGGTTTCAGCCTGCATGGAGGTGCACTTGCCTCGCGATAGTTTCACAAGCATCGCTAGGGAAGTTATACTATCGATATAGAGCTTAAATGTTACGAAAATGTTGACTGATCTTTATATATAAAATACAAAGTAATGTTAGTCACACCATTTATATCTCAAGAACGGGTAGGCCGATTTTTATGATCTTTGATTTTTTGAATTCGTATTTTGCCCCAAATAGCAGAATGGTCATTAAAAGATCGGAAAAAATCACAAAATAAAAATAATATTTGATCAGGATTTCATCGTACATTTCTTGTTTTATTTAGCTATACCGCTGGCAGCTTCGGCATAGCATCGCAGTGAGATAGAGCTCTAAGCAAACCTGCTATGCTATTCTGAAATAATCATTTGCGAAATCGCTTGTGAATCCTCGGTGGGACGATGGAAGTGAGAAGAATTACGGCGAGTGAGGATTTTGACGTTTTGCAACAGGATTTGGTATTCTGAAACCACATTCGCCCTGCATATCCTATGAGTGTCTTCCGAAATGATTAACTTTATGGTGTTCATACACGCTCAGAGCGAACCCCCTTCCCCCGCGCCCCATATAACCAAAATCAAGCGGCTGTTAATTTTTGCCGGTGCTTAGTCACTTTTAAAATCAACCAAAAGCTAACAATATTTAAATAAGTATTTTATAACTTAATCGACAGTCGATACTGACACACTCCACCACTAGTGCCATAAAAGTTTGATCAGCCCCTCTCATTACCAGTTTTTTCATGTGAATGAATACTTCAGTAGGCTTGCCCGTGATTTTCCTGGACGACTGACACCGCACTCACTTGAGGTACACACAATAAACTGAGGAACTTAGCCGCTATGCTGTTAGAATAAGGTGCATAATAGTAGGTACGTTCGTTGTGCAGTCGTTTTTTGTTTCAATGTTGTAAGCTGAAATAGTGTCACGCAAGTGTCAAGTAGTCATTGGTTACACTCAATTTATAGGTTACTTGGAAGTGAGTACATCTACATTACAATATATTAATAATACAAGTATAATAATTGTAAGTATTATGCTCGTATTATATATATTTTATTTATATATATTTTTATATACATTTTATAGTGTATACTAATAAATGAAACACCACAGTTAATATTAATTAAATGTAATTGTGTACGAACGTAATAATAGAATAAACAACAATGAATAGGATTATTGGGCATAGAGTCAGGACGCGATCAAAACCGGTGCGTTCAGAAATCATAATTAAGTTCGCGTTCTCACACATTTCAATAATTTTCTTGTTCTTCTTCTTTTTTTATGTTGGCAATTGGCTACAAAATAGTGACATTTTTGCCAGTGCCATTTTTAATATAAGTACCCATGATGATGGTGAAATGAGTCCCCTACCCCTATCATAAGGCTGATGATACTTTACTGAACATTTACCAGACATCTTGGGAGAACACGAAGAGTCAAGCTATACTGTTTTATATTAATTAACTTCACTCGTGCACGTTTATGAACTCACAATGGTTAATATCCCACTAATATTACACATTATATATCAATGAATCTCAATTCTCTGAAAATAAAACAAAATTGATAACTTCGCTGTTCAACTTCCCGCCAAAAAGTCACCCTCGATAATGTTCACTTCTCATTTCAAACTTAAGGGGGATGCTCAGGGTCAGGGCGCGAAATTCAATATGTCAATGGTTTTTAGTATTTTACGAAAAATTTGGACATCTTTACAATATAATTTAGTGTTTTGCGATATTAGCATTCTACATTGGATGTCTCGATGTATTAAGTTTGCTTAAAAAAATACCTTAAGCGATACAACACCATAAAGTTAGTAAAAGTAGCGGTTTTTAACCTTATGGTATTGTATCAGATTAGGTACTTTTTCGCGCCCTGACCCTGAGCTTCCACCTTAAGTGCTCCCACCGTTGCATCTTGTCTTATAATTTTATTAATATACTTGTTTTCTTTTATTTTATCTGTTCATATTCTTCTACTTCAACTTCGCATTTTTAAACGCAATTATTTTCTTTAATGAAAATTTACAATTACAGTTACCTAAACTAAATAGGAAAATAAAATAAAAACTTAAAAATAGTATAACAACAAACTATGTATCAAAAAGACCTTGTCCGCGTGGAATGGTGGCAGGAATGCTGGTTGCATTTCCTCGCTGTATAATCAAACTAATTTTTTGAGCGAGGAAACAGCCAGCCCTCCTGTCACCTGTGGAGGCAATCAAGCTAGGTGATATTTTGTCTATAAATTCTTTAGCGCTATGGGCCTAACGTCTCCACGGCAAACAATCAGTAGTAGCTATTTTAATTAAAATAAAGCGTGCGACACACGTACGTTTTACTCGTACAGCAGCAAGCCACTTACTTGAACATGTGCTAATCACATGCATGCGTCTTTAGATACATAATCAAGATATGTATAGTTATAGAGGACTAAGTACCTACCTAACGAAACCACTAAGGTACCTACTTAATTAAAATGTATTCGTCGACTCCAAACTCCAATTAAGATGCTCGTAGAGTGAAAATGAACGCCCCACCAGACGGGGATTTTTATTTCACGAGACGTACTCTCTTAAAAATTCTAATTTCTTCATTTTACGATATTAAGTAACTAAGTTGGAAAGTTTCCCCGCAAGGGCGAGACTGGCTAATTATTTTTTTCTTTTTTATATTAAAAAAAAAACCTCCGAATTATTAGCGTCTCGGTGTTCGTCGGGGCGATAATTGGGAAATTTACGCGCCATTTCATTACTTGGGGCGCTTTTTATAATCATTTTTTTAAGAAAACTTTTTCGTTGGTAAGTTGAATTTCGAATGTTTTATTTCAGTTTTTATTTTTTCGATACTTCGGTAGGTATTTTTACATCGTATGTAAACGTATACCTCCAAATTTATAGACGCTCTATAACTTTGTTAAACGAGAGTTTTGCTTTGCGCAGTAATTTGACGTTTGATAGTTATGTAACGTCTATAAATTCGGGGGATAGTTTACAATGCAATGGTAGTAGATAGATAGGTACAGTTCATGAGAGAACAAATGCGTGTATGTTGATGAAAACCCAGCATTTTTTTAAGCAAAGCTCCGCGGTCCATGCGCTCCGCGTTCATAATCTGATGCACGATTTCACCCAAACGTAGCCGCCATTTAATTCGTTCAGGGAATTAGTTTCCTACGAACGTAATTAAGGAAACTTTTAGGATTAACCGCGTTGTTTTTCCACTTGTACCGACCAGTACAACTAGGACTGCCCCTGTCGGGAAAAACTCTTCGGTAATGAACAGTATCTAGAAACGTTAGGGGTCGTGGAGGATCATTTTGTAGTGGCCGTCGTGTCAACATTTTTCGGCCAGTTATTTAGTTTTAGTTTGGTTGTTGTGTTGCGAAAACTCCAGGCCCCCGGACGGTGAGATATTTGGTAATTTGGTTGTTGTAAATTTGTTTTGTTGGCGCACCGGCCGGCGCTGGGCCCCGGCCGAGCGACGACAGGGCTATTAACACTCTCGCTCTATATATGTTTTCGTTTTCATTTTGCCTACCATAATATACTTATGTAGTTAATATAATATCAGAAGAAGTTTGCGATGTAGTGTAAGCCTTCCTCATTGGGTAGCTCGTGGAAAATTATTTTGAAAATTGTTTAATCTAGAAATCACTCACAAAAATAAAAGTTATCTGGAAAAGATCGCAGCTTGCGATAGGACCGCGCTTAGTGCAGTGCTGTTGGATTCTAATTATGTATGTCTCTTTTGTCATGTCTGTGGCTTACTGGTGCACAATAACAAGTTATCTATTTACACACAACCACGGCTGTGAAATCTATGTAGGTACCTAATTTCCATTCCACCATGTTTACTATTTACCAACACAACACCACAGACGCTATGAAAACCCCGAACTTCGATAGCTACAGCGATCTTTTGTTGTAGCACATTCATTCTTACGAGTAAGTACATAAATATTATTTCAATCATCTGGAGATGTAACTGCGTGCCCTGCAGGGCTGGGCCCCGGAGGCGATATATAAGCGTATGTAAACGAGGGCACGGCGCGTTGCTTGCGGAGGCGGCGAAAAAAAAACAAAAGAAAATTCAACGGAATGGCCAACATAAATTGTACTACACCGGGGAGTTGTAGCGTTTGCATACCCGCCGAGTAGGGTGGGCTTGCCGCGAGATAGTTTTGTGGGATATGTTCTGAGTAGCCACTTGGGTCACAGATCATCTAATAGTTTTTATTAACAGATATATCACTTATTTACCTAGATTATATATAGATTAAAAAATGATTGTTGCGTGACTATGCGCTTTTTTATTGTGTAACTCTATATCTTGCAAGCGTGTTGTGCGCGCTATGGTTACCTATTTATCGCAGTAGGATTGGCGAGTGAAGGATGCCTGCCTCGGTACATGCATACTTACCTAAATTTATAGATTCTCAATCCTCAGGCCCAGGTCTTACAGTAATGGTAAGAAATCGGTGACTATACCGGCGGTATTGAATGAAAACTTGGCAATACACCCACCAAAACTCACCCGTTTAATTAAACAAAAATAATAATACCTTTAACATCCATCATCATGGTCACCCGAACCCAACTACTCACACATACAAAGCTATCGCACGCTCGCACGCACACACATGCCAACCGTTTAGGGCCGCGCTACACTATCTCTCCCAGGTATGAACACCCCCCACCCCTTGAGTCGTATCCCCCCTCGGCCCCCGCGCGGACATGATTTCCCGCGTGGTAACAACCCTGGATGAATCCAGCACTTAAGGTTTTATCATGTAGATACGAGTATGTACATCTTTTTGTTAGTCTGTTGCTTTTCTAATGGGCGCGTGTTCTTTGGAGATTGATTAATTAAAAAAAAAACAAGAATTGCCAATAATAAAATTATTTGCAAACGCTACATTAATGTGCGGGTAGAGGGGGGATGCAATTTTGTTTTAGAATAATTTCCACCCAAAAACGAAAGGCTCTAGTTAAGTCCGGCGAGGCCATCCATAATTGTCTCCTTCTCCATCTCCTGAATACGAGATGAACGAAGAAGCCGAGGGCCTCTTACCAACAGTTTGTGGAGAGCCATTTATTGGTGCTACATTCTTTGAGAGTGGTAACACTCTTTCTAAATTTGTTTTATGAAATTCGGTGCATTCTGCACTACCAATCGCTAGATAAACACTCCCACCGCAATATAGTTGCAATCAAAGCAATGATCTTACAATACTTATTAAGGGTAAGTAGGTACCTATCTGTGTTACCTATAATGATCCGGGATTAAATTAGGTATAGATACCTACCTACTAAGAGTAGCTACGAAACTTATAAGAGGGCATTGAACTCTCGTCGAAGAAGAAATGCAGCAGCTAGCTATAACATCTGCTTCATAGCCTGGTGTAGCGCTGTCCATAGATATGTATTTTATATTGTATATAAAAATATATATTTAAGAAAATTATGAAACTTCGGCGGTAAAAGAAAGACCTTCCAGCCAGGCGGTTGGTATGCCTGGCGGGGCTGCCGCTATGCCCCAACGGATATTATCGGGATCTTGAGAGCTCTGAAAACTCTCATAGCGCGTTTCGGGATTGTATGAGGAATTGTCAATTGTTCTCAATGCTTCTGCAGCGCCATCTGTGTAGCTTGTGGCGTCGTTGAAGAGGTCGCTACAAAACCAACCCGATATTTTTTGGTAACAATAATCCTCTCTCAAAGTGCTGATCGGTAGATAAACTGATCGGTGGGCGAGCATGGCATGACTATAATATCTTCTTTGCTATGAATCATACGCCTAGCCAGAGGAAACTATAAAGAAAATAAAAAAGAATATAGGTACTTGTCGTACAAATTACCTCCTGTTTTTTTCGTCGGTAAAAAATTACTACGCTAGCTAGGAGGGGGCTCCACTCTGTACATTCCAAATAGATCCAACTTCCAAGGAGTTTAAAACGGTTCGTATTAGTTGAGTGTATTACCGGTAGATGGCGCCCATTCACTTACCTAGGTACAAGCAACTATTTTTATGATAACACTGCACAGTTACTACAATAATTAATTTCACGTAGAAATACACTAAACGTTTTTAAGATGTTTAGCTTTCATAGTGTGTTTAGTCTATTAAAATAAACAAAAGTTAAGATAAGTTAAGATAAAATTAATACTCGACACTGGCAAAAAGTACACTATTTTATAGCCGATTGCCAACCTAAGAAAAGTAAATTTACTCGATGGAATAAAGTATCTATGGAATAAAGTCTGATCTGATCATTCATCATAGGAAAAAAAGGCGGGAAACCTTTAAACCAAGAGGGCGCGTTTTTTGAACAAAAAATTTGTTTTGTATTATAAATATAAAGTGAGCGAATTTAAAGGGGCCTTGCTGTGGCCGGAATGACGGCGAAGCGGAAAAAAAGAAAGGCGGATGGGGATCTTCCCCCGTCATCGCAGTCTTCGGAATCTGATGATGACTCGGGAGTAGATAAATTTAAACCTTTTAAAGTTGACAATTATTCTCGACAATACCCTGAGGACGGCGGAAATTTTGAATATATTGTCATTTATGAAAGTACCGAGATGTCGAAACCCATTGGGGACCGAGATTTGATGGCGTTAGGCGCGGTCCTGAAGCGCCATCATAAAGGAATTAAGCGCTTCAAACGAATTAATAGGTTCAAGGTTGGGGCAATCTTTGAGCGGCCTGGTCTTGCAAACATGGCTTTAAATAATGTTAAGGTGCAAAAAGACTTAGAGTTAAAAGCGACAATACCTGCTACACTCACGGAAATTACAGGGGTCATACGCGGTGTTCCCACATATATGTCAAATTCTAATATATATACCGGCATTTCCAGCTCCAAAGATGTAGTGTCCGTGCGTCGCCTGATGCGCCGTGGACGCGATGACGATGGCAATCCAATTTTATTACCCACGCAGACGGTGGCGATTACCTTTTCCTGTCCTACACTTCCTGATAGCGTCGATATAAATAGCTGGTATTTCGAGGTAAGCGTATATATTCCACCTGTTAGTCAGTGCCTGCGATGCCTGCGCTATGGACATATTGGCAAGTACTGTAAAAACAAACAAAAGTGTTCGATCTGTGGAGAGGATCATCATTACAAAGAATGTCAAAAAGCAGCCAAAGATGCCGTATGTGTGCATTGCAATGGCAATCACATATCCATTTCAGCAGAGTGCCCTAAACGAAAGGAAGAAATAGAAAAAAATAATAACAAATACAAACAAAAGAAGTATGTTGATCTATTCAATAACACAAATTTCCCTGACCTTACCAAAACTAAATCTGACCATCACATAACACAGTTTTTACAATCAGATCGTATTCTTAATTTAATAATATCCACCATTGTTAAAATTAGCTCACAAAAATCTAAAACAGACAGTCCCATTACATCTGAGACTATTAAATCAATATTGCTGGATAATTTTAATACTAGTAAAAAGAGTACAACTAATAAAAATGGATAAGCTCAATATAGTTCAATGGAATGCTCAGAGTTTGCTTAGTCATAAACATGTCTTTTCACATTATTTATACGAAAATGATATACATATAGCTATAATCTCCGAAACTTGGTTACAATCATCAAAAACTATAAATATCAAAGGATATAAAATAGAAAGATTAGATATTGGATCTAAACATAATGGTGTTGCTATACTAATTAGAAATTATATTAATTATAAAAAGATACAAACTTATTCAGATAGTTCTCTACAAAATATAGCCATTCAAATATTTATAAATAATGAAACTTTGTCTATAGTTAGTTTTTACAGTCCTACATCTGCTTCTCCTTCTAATTTCAATTATACACAGCTTGACAATTTAATAAAGTCTGTTCCACAGCCATTGATACTAGCTGGTGATTTTAATGCACATCACACTATGTGGGGCTGCACATCCACGGATTTGCGTGGCACTACTCTCTTAGATGTAATAAATGATAATCATCTGTGCTTGCTGAATGATGGTTCTGCAACAACTGTTGGTTCCCATACATGGCAGCCAAATGCATTAGACCTTACTATTGTTTCACCCTTGTTAGCCTTAAGATGTAATTGGCATGTGCATGATGACTCATTTTGTAGTTATCATCTTCCTGCAGTCACTACTCTTTTATGCAATCCTGTAAATATAAATAACAACAGCTATGTTAATGCTAATTATTTCCGTCCAAATTATAAGTGTGTTGATTGGCAGAAATATCAACATGTGGTAAGTTTAAAACTACATAGCAGCAATTTTGATTTATCTAATCCAGAAATGTGTTATGACATATTATATAAAATTTTGTTAGAAAGTGTATCTGAAGCAAATACTGCTAATAAAATCTTTAATCCAGTGTCTCAGATTCACAATAGACCCAAAAGGAAGTTATGTTTACCTTGGTGGAATCAAGCCTGTACACAGGCAGTTAGTAAATGTAAGTCTGTTTATTTGAACTTCAAAGCTAATCCTACAATAGAAAATTATTTATCATTTAAAAAACAACAAGCTTTGAAGAAATTAATCATTAACAGAGAAAGACAGACTGCTTGGACAGAACTATGTAACTCATTCAATCGGCAAACTTCAATATCAACTATCTGGTCCAATATTAGAAAATTTAACAAAACTTATAGTCATTCACATAATTATGCTAATGATGATAGATGGATACAACCATTTCTGGACAAATACACTTCCAATCCTCCTAATATGCCAACATTAGATCTTTATGCCAATAATATTGATTTCCATGTTGATAATTTCTTCATGAAGCCATTTACATTTTCTGAGTTTACAGGTGCTATATACTCTCGTAGGGATACTGCATTTGGTTTAGATCATGTATCTTACAAAATGTTCAAATATCTTGACTCATTTAGCCAGCAAATGGTTTTAAATATTTTTAATTCATTGTGGAATAACATGGTTATTCCTAAATCATGGAAGATTGATTGTCTTGTTCCTATACTTAAGCCTGGTAAAGATTCAAAACATCATGACTCATACAGACCTATAGCTCTCACTTCCTGTACAGCCAAAATATTTGAACAGTTAATAAAGCAGCGTCTTGAATATTTCATAGAATCCAAGAAGTTATTACCTTGTAATCAGTTTGGTTTTAGGAGAGGACGCTCTGCTTCAGAAAGTTTAAATCATTTAAACTTGGATGTACATGATGCATTTGTTAGTAACAAGTTTTTAATTAGCATTTTCTTTGATATCACTGGTGCTTTCAATAATGTAGATCATAATGTCCTTGCTAATGAATTGCATCTACTTGGGTTGCCTGTAAAATTAGTAAAGTGGATTTTCAATTTTCTAAATGGTAGATCTGTATATGTAAGAAGGAGAAACAATTTGTATGGGCCTCAGTCATCCCATAAGGGTGTCTGTCAAGGGGGGATATTAAGTCCTTTATTGTTTATTTTGTATATACATAGGTTAAATAATATATTAGGCACTGATGTTAATAGTCTGCAATATGCAGATGACTTAACAGTGTATTGCACAGGTACTAACATAAGACTAGTAGAAAATAAGTTAAACACTGCTTTAAAAGGTTTAAAAACCTATTTTAATTACTTGAAACTAGATGTTAATTCAAATAAAACTAGAGTCATAATATTCAGCAGATCCAGATCTTTACTCACCAACATCATTTATGATGGTAATTTACTTCCTGTAAGTGATGAGGTCAAGTTTTTGGGAGTTACATTTGTCAAGAATTTATCATGGCAAAGACATGTTAATGGTTTGGCAGACAAAGCCTTGCGAGCTTTTAATATATTAAAATCACTTGCCAGAACTTATTGGGGAGCTGATCCAAAAATTTTACTTATGTTGTACAAATCCATAGTCCGCTCTCATTTTGAATATAGCTTTTGTTGCTATGCTTCCAATTCTGTTCTAGTAAATAAACTGGAAAAAATTCAGAATAGAAATCTTCGTTTAATTACAGGGGCTATGAAGACTACCCCTATCATTTCAATGCAAGTTGAATGTAACATTCCTTCATTGTCTTTTAGATTTAAGTATTTAAAGTTCAATTTCATTTTAAAGCTTCACTCTTTTGACAATCATCCTCTTCTAATTAAATTAAATGACTCCCGATATTTAGCTTCAACTCCTCTATCTTCCAAATATCCATATATTCTTCGTGATTATACTGAAATATCAACATACATTAAAAACAACAATGTTTATCATGCTGAAAATTGGGCTTGCTATCATGGAACCTTTGAAGGTAAATTTCCTCCATCAGACGTTATAGAAATAGACCATAATCTGAGAACCAAGCAGGATGTTTATGAGAAGCTTTCATGCTGGACAGACTACCAGATTATCTACACAGACGGGTCGAAGAATGAAACAAGTGTATCTGCTGCATTCTATGATACGGATAAAAAGTATGGTCGAGGATTTCGATTACCTACCATTTACACAGTTTTCTCGGCAGAGGCCACAGCGATTTTGGAAGCATTAAAATATGTACAAAACGACGTTTTGTGCTCCAGTGCATCACATTTTATTATTGCGTCTGACAGCATGTCTGTTCTGAAATCTTTGAGACATCCAGGTTATAAGAATGAACACCATATTATATATGATATAAAAGAAATCCTGGTAAATTTGACGATATCTCGTAAACAAATTATACTTATTTGGATACCAGCGCACGTGGGCGTAATTGGTAATGAAAGTGCAGATTACCTTGCCAGATTAACAAACACTTTGGGTGGCAATATTACAAATATACCAAGTCCGTGGAAAGATTTGATACCTGTTTATCGTGCAGAAATCAATAAAAAATGGTTAGAAGAAAGAAATGAGATAATTCGAACCAAAGGAGCATGGTATGCTGGTATTAATAAAGATGTGGGCAAAAAACCTTGGTTTGCAGTTGACAATGAAAATTATTTAAAGCGAAAATTTTACACACAGATTATGAGACTGAGATTTGGACATTGTCGTTTTAATGCTCATTTACACCGCATGAACATGATCGCTTCCCCTAAATGTAGTGAATGCAACTCGCAGGAAGATCAAACATTGGATCATATATTCTTTAAATGTCCGGCCTTTAACATACAACGCCTATTGCTCATAGATCAATTGCTGGAAAAATATCAAAACATCCCGCCTTCCCTACAGAACCTTTTAGCTTGCCCTGATAATTTTACGCCTATCTATGACTTTATCAACTCCTCGCTTGGAGATATTTGAAGAGACAAAACAAAAATACAAGACAATCCATCAAGGACTAGACTAGTTTTTACTTTAACAAGTAATCAACATGGACATATAATTACTGAACTATTTAAAGAAAATAATTATTCAAGATTTGGCACTTGTGCCTTTATATTTAAATTGTATACCTGCAAGTAAATTTGATCAAGAAAATACCCATGACATTGACAACATCAGAATTGGCAGTATGGATTGATTCCTTCGCCTGTCCTACTGGACGAATTAAACTACTACTACTCATTCATCATAGGTCGATTGATTAGTTAGTATATTATTTTAAAATAATTATTTCAAAACCCTCATATGCTGAATTAGTGATGAAAATGCAACTATACATAGTTCTAGTCTTCGTGGGCTCATGCATCGTTTTCGTGACCGTAAGTACGAAACAGATTATTTCAGAAAATTATTGTTTACATGGACATATTTTGTTGTTTTCTCATCGAGAAACGATAGAAAATGGCATAGTCGTTTTTATTTTATGCATTTCGAAGTGCATGTATTTTCGTTAAGTGTGCAGCATTGTGAATAAGATGCGAGGTGAAATTTAATCCTCTCGTGTCGTCACAATACATAGGTAGGTGCGTATTCCTTTATTTTTCAGGATGCAGTTTTATACAAATATTTGTGAAACGCCTTCGTTTAAATATGAATATTTCTGATGCAATTGAGTTTTCAACGTTATATTTTCAAGTATAGTAAGTTTATAATTGATAGAACTAAGCGTTGCTTGGCGGGAATCCATTGTTAAACAATTGGGGGAAGAGGAACCCACCACTGACTCTCGGCTTGTCAACTTTTAAACTAAACAAGTTTGATTGATAATTATTAAAGAAGCCAGCAACACGGTACTCCTGTAGGAAGGTAGTCGAGAAACTATCTATAGTAAGTTTGCCAGTGATGTGCAATAACCCAAACTAGTATATATCTGTTTTATTCATGTTGGCTAAAGAGTATTTATAATTATTCTGAATATGACCCTGGGTCAGAATATTGGTTGCTAAGCCTCAAGCCCGGACAAGGTTAATTAAAAAATAAACTTTGTTGGAGTATTATGCAAACACTGAGTGCAAGCTCCGCTGTAGTTGGAGCTATATAACTAAGTTAAAGCATTTATTAGGAATCTACTTGAATTAATAGTTAACATCTAACATAGACATCATACTTGGTACCTCTAAATGAGGGTAGCCTCATAACATTCAATACTCTTACTTTACATTCTTTATTTTCCTATTTGAGGGCACCACACCGCCCGGACACTCGTACGAAGACAACAGATGCAAATGTGTTTGCCCGAGCCCAGCGGCTGTGCTCAACAACACAGAGGGTGCTGATCGCAGTCCCTTCATGAAATCAGCAAATGTCTCACCAAATAAATGGTAAACTTTTTTTTGTAATAATTTTTTTTTGTTGATACTGGATTGTCATAGATGATTGTTGATGGTGATTGTATGAAAAAAATCGAATATAAACAACAACAAGAACAATATTTGGTGTGTTTGGCATTTCAAAATGTTGAAAGTATTTTTTTTTCTTTTGCTGTCAACAGCACGTGTGAGAATGTAATTCTGCCAATTGTAAGGGACCAGATCAAAGGTCACGAGCAAGAGTTCTGTCCTCGGTGCGAGTGCAAGTATGAAAACAGGAACACCACTATTATCAAGGTAACCATATCATTATAGGATCTGTAGACCTGGTCCCCAAGTCTGCTAACACAATCGATTCATAATCAAACAGCAACGGCATAGAACTGTCACTTTTGACAGATATCCCATACAGTGTCTGTCTAAAGACTACTAAACTGAAGTAGCCATGGCCCCACCACTCCTTCAGTGGGTGTTTCCTCAACAACTCAACTCATGAGAACCTAATTTGTCTCATCACTCCAGCCATGAATTCCATGAGGAAGACGCTTAGCCTCTTAGGGTTTCTGACAGCTTCCTAGAGGCTACCCAGTTTTCACAGGTCATTGACCTTTGCAGACATAAGGGGCTGTCCATAACAACTAAGTTATAAAGGTGTCTGTTAAAGTTGTCAAGGCCTGTAGTTGTGCATACTAGAAGACATATATAAGGTTTATTGAACTATAATGTGGCCTTAGAGAGATGACGGTTGATGCACCGGCTACGTAGCATGAATGAACCCGCAACTGTGGAAAAATGCTCACTAAGCATCCCAAGTGAGGGTTCTACAAAATTGGTTATCACTGCTCAGCTAAAATCAAACACATTTTCCAAGGTGTATTATGTATAATTACTCATTCCAGGTGGTAGTGATCATTGTGATCTGGATGATCATGCTTCTGGTGGTCTACATGGGCTTCCTTATCTGCCTGGACCCCCTCATCAACAAGAGGGCCAAGGCCTCCTACCAGGAACACACCAACGAGGAAGTGAGTACTATGAAAAGGAAGCATGAAGCTTCCTACATAAATTATAGTGTTACTAAGATCATCCCTAGCCCATTGTGTGATAAAAAGTAGTTTGGAACCATACAGGGCCCCAAGGCCTGCCAGTACAATTGAATCGAAATTGAATGGCAATCACTTTCATTTGATATGCATATGGAAAATAACTAATATTTGCGTATGGAACTAAAGAGCCGCAGCTTCACATCCAACGAGCCGCATATGGCTAGCGAGCCGCAGGTTGCCGACCCCTGCCTTAGATAGCCAAATAGGAGATCAAATAATGGATCATTATTTTTGCGGCACATGGCTAGCTTAAAATCAGAAGTCAACAATAGTGTTCTAACGCCCCACTCTTTATGACAGGATGAGGGTAGTACGAGGGGCCCCGTGCCGCAGCTGGGGGCCCGGGGCAACGTGCTGAACCGCGTGACCCACCAGCAGGACAAGTGGAAGCGGCAGGTGCGCGAGCAGCGCCGGAACATCTACGACCGGCACACCATGCTCAACTAGACAAGGGAGCGCCCCCCCCAATGTAACGCGCCGTAACTTTGTTCTTTAGAGTAACCTTTACCCAAAGCTTTCGTTACCATGCCAACCTGTATGCTACCAAGGGTTCTCTTCCGACCATAGCACAACACTACGTCACTATCAGTGCTACCATTAATCTACAATAGAACATTTACATTATATACTATCTGATACCCTCGACTTCGTCCGCGTGATATTTAACAAAAAAGTTTTTCTAAAATAAAAGCAGCCTGAGTTACACCTGTGAGTTGTTACATCAGAAACAAACAGACAAAAATTCTAAAAAAAATTGTTTTGGTATATGTACCGTGTATACATCCAAATGCGCTTAGTAAAAAGCGGTTATTTTAATATTACAAACAGACACTCCAATTTGATTTATTTTTATGGATATATAGATAACAGGTCATTGGTTCAACGCTCATTGGTCAATATGGCCGATGACGTATTGTTGGGCCAATCACGAAATAGCTGTTACGGAAGAGAATACCTGACGTAGCGTATTATTGTAGTATGAATACGAAAATGACTGCTATCGTTGCCCCTCGGCTATCAAGAATATTGCATACAAAGAACAATGATCACGGAACTATAGACCAGTCGACCCGTTTGAACCAGTCTTGGCTTTTCCCGGACAGTACACCTTACCTATGAACTCGTGTAGTGTCTTAAGTGTGTTAACACTTTTTAAGTATTTTTTTATAGCTTTTGTATGATTGAAGTCTTACGTTAGCAGATGTGTCGTTAGCGGCAAAATGTCGGAAGTCGCGGCTCGGGCATTATTCCGTTGAAGTAGACAGTGTTTGAATCAAATTTCCTATTCGTAACACCAATTAATCCCACAAATATTATAAATGTGAAAGTTTGGATGGATGGATGTTTGTTACTCAATCACGCCAGAACGGCTGAACGGATCTGGATGAAATTTGGCACAGATATAGATTATGGTCTGGAATAGCACAGGCTAATTTTTATCCCGAAAAAATGCACGGTTCCTATGGGATAGCATACAGGAACCGTGCATTTGCAAAAGGACATGGAGGAAAAGGACATACTTTTTAATCGCGGGTAACACCGCGGGGCGCAGCTAGTATTTTTATATTCTTGAGATGAATTGTTATCATGTTAAGGCATTCTCCATAAGCTAGGCCCTATTGGTCTTGTCTCCTTCTTAGAATGACTTATCGCGTGAAACTGAAAAACAAATAAATATTGCGTGCAGTAACTAGTTTATTATGAGACCTTTAGTATAATAAAATAGCAAGTTCCAAAATGATCGAAACTTAAGTAACTGCTTCGTTCGCACGCATATAAGCAATAAATTAATATACCAACATAGTACATATATTTATAATAATTAATGACTACTGAGATAAATTTAAAAAAAAATTTAACATCCCTCCAAAGTATGCCCTTAGCCAATGTAATGTCTACATATTACATTATTAGGTACCTGCTTCGCAAATAAGCAATAAACTACGACACCAACATAGTATCTATATTTATAATAATTAATAATTATAGAGATAAATAAAAAAAAAAAATAACATCCCTCTAAAGTATATCCTTAGGCTTTTATCGACATATTACATTATTAACCACCCGCTTCACCCGCACACAAATAAGCAATAAACCAACCTAGTAGGAATATTTTATAATAAATCATTAGTATGTTAAATATACAAAAAATACACATCCCGCCAAAGTATGCCCTAGCCTCTTAACTTCATAATACATAATTAAGTACTTGCACTCGCAAATAAGCAATAAATTATTATGCCAACATAGTACCTATATTAATAATAATTAATCATTTGTATGATAGATATAAAAAAGACATCCCGCTTAGGTATAGCCTTTTAGCTACATAATACATTATTATTGTCATTAATGTTCTAATATAATTATCAACATATATGTTAGCAATATAACAACCTTGAATGCAAAACAATTTAATTATACCTTAAAGTATGTTTGAATAAATTAGTAAATATATAATCGGTGGTGTTATTATTTTAGATTATACTCGTTCTTCCAATTTAAGGTGGAAGCTCAGGTCAGGACGCGAAATTCAAAATGTCAATGGTTGCATTGGATGTCTCGATGTATTAAATTTGGACATCTTTACGATGTAATTTAGTGTGTTGCGATATTAGCATTCTGCATTGGATGTCTCGATGTATTAAGTTTGCTTAAAAAAATACCTAATCCGATACAATACCATAAGGTTTGTAAAAACCGCTACTTTTACTAACTTTATGGTGTATCGCTTTAGGTATTTTTTGACCTGAGCTTCCACCTTAAGGTTAAGGCCCTCGTCCGTGTAGCTGACGCTTATGCTGCTGGTGCTCTAGAGCAGTAACTTTCACCTCCTTATGCGACATACCTATGGCCTATACTTGTAACATTATGAAAATTCGACGTTTTCGGGTATAACATTTAAGAACCCAATAGTATTTCTTCTATCTATGTTTATTTTTGTTTAGCCTGTCGTTATGTGATTACATTATTCAATTGTCATCGTTATAGTAATTGCTGAAGTAAGTAAAATACCCGCTAAGTTGTGGGTGAGGCCATTTGCATATCCATTTTATTTCATCGCATTTCATTTCGTAAAAAAAAAGAAGTAGTTGACATTTTCATATCATCATGTCACATCCATTATTTTATTTAAAATGTTTTATTGCTATTAATTACTTGACATTGGTAAAATACCCGCTAAGTTGTGGGTGAGGCCATTTTCATATCCATTTTATTTCATCGCATTTCATTACATTACATTACAAGAAGTAAGTGGTTCGGTACAGAGGCATAATCGTAGTCGCAAAACTACAAACTGGCCGGTCTTCAGAAGGACAAATACTTATCTATAGGAACCCAAATATAGCATTGAAATACCTGAACGACGAAATTTCAAATTTGTGTTCATTCCGTAACGTAAACCCTCGCATTTATTTATTTATAGACGTTCTATCTACGCGTTCTTCTTCTTTTTTTTAGGTTGGCAACCGGCTTCAAAATAGTGCCATTTTGCCAGTGTCGAGTAATTCTTGATAATTGTTATTGAATTATATGCACCCCTGAGTATAATGATAATGTTGTTAATGATGTTGAAATGAATCCCTATCAGTAAAGCTGTGAATACTTTAATGAAAATATACCGGACATCTTGGGAGAAATTTAAAAGTATTATACTATTTTATTTCATTTTCCTTCAGTCGTGCACATTTATGAACACAAAATGGTGAATATCCCACTATTATTACACATTATTTATCAGACACACATTTTTAGGAAAATAAAACAATGTTGACAACTTCCCACCAAAAAACCCATGTACGCGTTCCATAACTTTATCAAACGTCATATAGTACCGCGCAAAGCAAAACTTGTGCGCAATGCTATATGATGTTTGATTTAAGTTATTGTGGGATAATCTACATCACAAAAAAAAACAAACGTATAAATAACGTTCCACAGATCCGGCAGATAATCGGTGGCTATAAGATGGACGACCCATTAATCAAGTGATGTTTTGTAGCAACTTTTTAGTCTCTACTACCCCTGGTGACACGTGGTGAGATTTCGAACTACCCCTCCCCCTCCCTCTATCCAAAATCACGTGTATTTTGTAAAAATGTCCAGGCAGGCATTAAGGTTGCAGGTTATTTTAAAATCGCGCGCCCCCCCCCCCCCCCCCCACCCCGCTTAGAGCCCCACGTGACCCGCAATTTCTATGTTGTAGCCATTTATTTATAGAAAAATAAAACAAGTGTAGGTAGGTACATTATAACTTCTATTTATTAGTCTCTTTTTTATACCTATATAGTTTTTAAATTTTAGTGACTTGAATAAATACACAAAACTTTATGTGTGAAGCGTCATTAGTGCTCTATTAATCAACTAAGTACATCATTTAGTTTCCTTTTTCGCTCTTATGTTGCGTTTAATTGCTTGTATATTTTTAAGACAATGTATATATATACATCCACTATGGATAATTGGCAGAGAAATCAACTTTCATTCAATTCATTTTCATCAATCAACATTTCACAACAGCATTTACAACATTTTCTATGACATTGAAGTAAATTTGTCAATCTTGGTATTATTACATACCGTCAATATTCGCCATTTTTCTACAATCATTTATAATATTTTGTAAAATTATATTGACGCTAGATTCGATTGCGACAATTCTGCATGCACAACAAAGACGTAGGATTAATAATATTTTCGTGTTGTATACACGCGAATTACGCCCTTACGTGCACGCTAACACCACACAAATCGGCTTGGTTTTTGTCCTGCAATATGTTGCACGCGACAATCCGTCGTCGCTATTATTTCTTCGTCTACGATGCGGAGTAGAAAAATAAACATTAAGTTTAAATAAAATTACTGCTAGTAATATTCAATAATACAACTTATCAAATTGCGTAGAGAATATAAATACAAAATCCAAAAGGAGTACTTATATATGTACTGTGTTCTTGCGTTTACTTGGGTCACAACCTTAATTACCTACCTAAAAAGTAGAATATTATGAAAAATATTTATAAAATTACATTTCCTTTATAAAATATAAATAACAACAATATATAACAACATTTAATCAATCTAAAGGCATGCTTTTATAATTGGTACGCCCATTAGCTCTTTAAAGTGGTAACGGATAACGCCCTTTAGCTCTTTAAAGTGGTAATGGCGCTCGCTCATTAGCTCTTTAAAGTGGTAATGGCTCTCGCTCATTAGCTCTTTAAAGTGGTAATGGCTCTCGCTCATTAGCTCTTTAAAGTGGTAATGGATAACGCCCTTTAGCTCTTTAAAGTGGTAATGGCGCTCGCTCATTAGCTCTTTAAAGTGGTAATGGCTCTCGCTCATTAGCTCTTTACAGTGGTAATGGATAACGCCCTTTAGCTCTTTAAAGTGGTAATAGCCAACGCCCATAAGCTCTTTAAAGTGGTAATAGCCAACGCCCATAAGCTCTTTAAAGTGGTAATGGCTAAAGCCCTTTAGCTCTTTAAAGTTTCAATGGCATACACCTAAGCTCTATATATATGGTGTAACGATAATAGTGTAAACTATTTTAACAGGGCCAACAATAGGTTATAAAGATTACATTCGCAAATACATAAACCAAATTATTAGGCATTAAAAAAATACACCTGTACTGCCTTGCCTTGTTTAAAAAATATCAAACATAATTTACACAATTATTTTATATATCAACATGATCCATTTAACTTACTGATTCATTTGTTAAATTATTTTACACTATTCTTGTTGCACCTTATTCATATATAACCGCGCCCCTCTACTCACAACTCAGACTGGATCTAAAACCACCTGTGTCTTAGTACGCGATTCAATTATTAACAATAACGAAATTCTATTTCGAATGAGGTTTTCAATCACGTACCAAATAGTAAAGTATACGAAAGACTTATAATGTTACATCGACATAGAATATTGCAAGAAGTATTTTTTTTTTTTGCTAAAATGTTCCAAATTGTTCGCAGAGTTAGAGGCAAATATTTCACTCTTTTAAGTAGTTTTCTTTTGGAACTGTCAGGCTTCAGTATCGTCGCCTTGAATCAACAGCGTTTGGGCCTGCAACGAGATAAAATAGTCTTTAAATGTAGCCTTAACATACTATTATATTGCTCAAAAATGTAGACAACCATGGAGTTTCTTGCCCGTTCTTCTCCATAGCAACAGCATTCCGAACATGTGTTAAAGTTGTAGCATAGTATTTTGTGAGTTTTGACGATTTATAAGTAATGTACTTAATGATCTACATGAATAAAAAATATTCTGATTCTATTTAATAGGCGAAAAATTATATGCGTCCTACATACCTCTTCAGATCCCCCCTCCTGGTAAAACTTGACCCTCTTCTTGTTAATCAGAGGATCCAGACAGATCAGGAAACCCATGTAGACTGACAGCAGCATCAGCATCCATAGCAGAATTATTACGACCACCTGATGACAGAACACTAATCATTATCGCCAAATAATGATCCAATGTTTCTGAAAGCAACCCTTATAGACTATTGTAGTTCCTAATAAAGCCATTTTAAGTGCCATACTCAGCACCAGCCATCGCCTTTACTACGTCATAAGTTTGGACACCAATATGAAGACATAACTATTTATCCATCAGCCGAAAGAAATGCACCGCTGGGCACATAGGCCTCCCAACCCCCCAATGACTTCCATACATCACGATCCTCCTCCGGTCCTCGGCAAAATATTAATTACTTAAAAAACTCGCTGCCTTTTTACTGCTACCAATATTGTTCATTAAATATTGACCTTCATTAACCCCCTTGTGATGACGGACATTCGCTATAGGTATGGACGGACCTGCAAGCTGCGGCTTAAGTTGAATTCGATCGATTAAACATTATATTAGGATATGCATCTATTAAGGTGTTTGCAGTTTTATCAAACACGACGAAACATATATTCTAGAAGATAAAAATAATGGAAGTAGTGATAAGAGCCGTACAATTAGTTAATATAAAAACTAATATCAGAACCATGTCACAGTAATATAGATTACATTTGAAAACATTATGTCACCTTTCTTTATTAAAGCAGCCGAAACGTCGGGAACGTAAAAAACATAAAATAAACGCGATAAAATTCATAAAATTTGTTTTATTCCTTAAGAACTAGTGATATAATGTACTGATTGAGCGTATATTTACACTCAATCAGTGCCAGCCCTGTAAAGGAGCCATATAAAATGCGAACTCATGTGTAGGTATATTGTTTCTAACTTAGTTTCAAAATACATATTTAGAACAACAGTGTCTCGCGAAACCATTCAAATACTTCGTCAACTATATTTAATTTAATTCGCAATCATTATGATTCGCTGGCTTAATACCACAGAAGTTGTCACAAACATTGAAGTCCAAACAACCCAGCCGATTTGTGTAATAGACTCGTTTTCACACAAATCGGCTTGGGATTTTTTTGTGGCTTCAACATTATATTCGCGACAATTCCGTCTACATATTTCTTCGCATGAGTTCGCTGGTAGGTATTTCATGATGACAAAACTCTTAGGGCCTGCTTCTCAATGTGCTCAAATAGCTTGTCGTTGGTTTTTATTTGACAGAATCTGTGTGCGTTATCGGGCAAAGTTGTGGATATGGTTTATTTGCATATTGAAACACTGCCCTAACGATAGGTAAGCAGGATAATCCCAAACGGGACAATTGCATATGTCAGGGAGTGACGGAGCCAGTGGACACTCAATACTGTCAATGTTCCTTGCTCCACCGATTATTGAGGAAACGAAGAGCAAAATTCTACTGGACATCAGCGCAGCAGCAAGTATCACACGCTTACCATAATAATAGTCGTATTCCGCGTCTCGTATTTACATTCGCACCGCGGGCAGAACTCCTGCTCGCGGCCATTGAGCTCGGCGCTGACCTGGGGCAGTATCACTCCATCGCAATTGCTGTAACAACAATGAGGCTATGGTACTATGGCAGTACTGAGAGTGACCATTAGGATGTCATTGTCACAAAATTATGAGGTCATTGTGAAATGTTCATGTCATCATCCATTTTTTTTATTAATAATGTGTATTTATTGAATTTGATATCGCTATTAAATACTTGACACTGGCAAAATACCCACTAATTTATGGGTGAGGCCATATTACATTTTATTCCATTGTATTTAATCGCATTTCATTTCGTAAGGAAAGAAGAGGTCATTGTGATAGCAGACTTGGCTCTAGTCTAGCGTCTAGATGCAGCATTAGGGTCTTCGCGCACTACGCGGCCACGACCGGACCCAGTAGTCGCAGCGTCCATCGTCCAGGGCCCCAAGTCTGCTAACACAATCTATTCATAATCGAACAGCAACCGCATAGCAACTGTCACTTTTGACAGATACCCCATACAATATCTGTCAAAAGTGACAGTTACTATGCGGCTGCTGTTCGATATGTATCGATTGTGTTAGCACTATGTATCGTTTAATTAACAGAAAGAAAATGGTTTGCTGAAATTTCAATGACTTCGCAAGTATCGGATGTCGAAACTTTGCCACAAAACCAAAGTTTATGTATAGATTTATTCTATAATGTTTTTCAGGGGTCTCCCACAACCTTGGCTCATGATCGACACAACATTGGATCGACTAGTAGTATTCAGCGATCCGAAGAGTGCGGTGTTGTATTCTGAGCGCAATAACAGTACAGCCAATTAATAGTTTAGAGGGAGATTTTGTCACGTTTTATGGATTTTTTTACTAACGGCATGACACAGTGAGAAACAAATAATTATCATAATTAATGTTTGTCGTTGTATAAAGCTATGTTCAAATTTGTCACGGCATTCGAGGGAGATCTATATCTGCCGCGCTTGGCGTGGACATACAAATTTAGCGGTAAAGGGAAGATCTTCCAGCCAGGCGGGTGGTATGCCTGGCGGGGCGGCCGCTATGCCCCGACGGTTATTGTCGGGATCTTGTATATTATGTTACTTGCTCCGAAAACTTTAATAGCGCGATTCAGGATTGTGATGACAATTGTCTATTGCTTTGAATGCGTCTGGAGTGCCATCTGTGTAGCTTTATTGTACGGTTGAAGTTGTCGCTACACAACTAAGGCTATGAACATAATAAAGATGCCTCACTGCGATACGTTCCAGCTCAATAACGCGATTTCACATGAATGGCAGTGCAGAGATATCAGTTCAGACCCACTTGGATGCTCATCTGCGTCGAGGATGAATGGAGATTCGAACATGAAATTTGAAAATACCAGAGCTGCGAGCCGACAGATCAGGAGCCAGATCACAAGGATACACATATTTCGTTTTCACGTAGGCATCAAGGCAAACTTCCATGTAGCCTGCGAGGTATTGCAGTGGGGTATCCCTGGACACATGTGTGCATGTGTGTGCATACATTTGTTTTACATGGAGGCTATATCTATGTATCAAACCAAATTGCAACTGCGAAGTATTCCAGTGAGGCATCTTTGGCATGTTCTTACCGCAATGTTAGCTCACGACAAATTGTGGACTATTCTGTGCCTTGCAAGACCAGTAGTGTTTAAATAATTATCAATTATGTCAACCCAGCCCCATGGGTATTTTTTTTAACTAGCCAACTGTATGTCACCCTGCTGGGCAAAGGCCTCCCTTTTACGTCTTTTAAAAAGTTGATGTTCTTACTTGTACACAATTCGATTATTACTCTTGCATAACAGAATTCGCCAGGACGAATATGAATAGCCTATATAGCTTACTAACTTGAGGGCATACCATGCACTTTTATTTCTAGGCACTGCACTTCCCGGCCTAAATATTTTCATCTGTATTATATAATCTATATAAGTTCTCGTTAAATAGTATGTATCGGTTTGTAATTATACTCTTGGCCAAAAATATTTGGAAATAATTTACTTGTTTTTTATTAGTAAGAATTATTTAGTTAAATATAATATTGATAACCAATTCAGTATATAGCCTGGAAATGAGATTTCATGGCAGTGCCAGCTTTATCTATGGTGCAAGCTGTGCGGCGCACATGAGTACAGGGTCTTAAACACACAAGAAGTTATAGGTGCTGTTAACAACCTAATATTAGTATGTATAATAGGTAGGTACATAGTATCTTACCATTTATTAGGTGGTACATTGCTTGTATATATTTTTCGATCAGTAATACTACTGTTCAGCACAGCAGAT
This sequence comes from Pheosia gnoma, assembly GCA_905404115.1. Lineage (NCBI taxonomy): Eukaryota > Metazoa > Arthropoda > Insecta > Lepidoptera > Notodontidae > Pheosia > Pheosia gnoma. Next base: position 9,676,906 of record FR989898.1, read on the forward strand.
AGACTGGGGCAAATGCACCTACATCTCCTGTCTTCATAAAACTGACCCTGTAAATAATTAAAATTCTTTGTAGTTATATATTTTTTAATCACTCAACTGCAGTTCAATTTGCAACTGCCTTTAGAGAATGACCAGTCAATGCCAGCATATCGCAGCAGGTTAAGAAAATAAGCATATTTTACACATTTAATGGGTAAATTTAGTAAAATCAATAACAATGTTTACTTACACACACGGTCGTCACCAGCAACGTAACACAACAGTATTTCAATAGAAAACTCATGGTCACTTTTGCTACACTTTTCATGAGTTTCGCTATTCCATGCACAGAGCATTTATGGTTTATTCTATGGATCCATTTCGTTACATACGTATTCAGAAATTTACAAAAGATAAAGTAAATAAGAGACACCCTCCCACCAGTAGTAGTTTCTTATGACATTCGCAAACAATTGAAATCATTTTGACATTGGTCACATCTTTTTTTATATTAATTATTGTTTCTGGGCTCTTGGCAATTGGTATTGCTTTATAATCTCCTTAAAAATTATGTTCCCTCGGCATTATACAGATAAGTTTATACTTATTAGCAGGCAGTATATCCCATCCCAGGACTTCCCGTGAGCCCCACCCAGCTAACTAAAATGTTTGTGTGCGGAATGGGCTCTTGATCTCGGAACCTTCTCAATTATGAAGATTTTCTAACTTAAGAAGATGAGAAGAACCCTTACTACTAGACTGAATTTAAGGTCTTGTTATTGTTCTGTGCTTGCCCCACATGTGGATCTTTATTAATATCCACAGACATAAACAAAATCAGCTTTTCTCCTTCCCAGGAGTTTCTTGGCTGGCAACAAAAGTCTATCAAGTCTATGTTTTACGGCTGCTGACTGATCATGTTTTGAAGTGGGTAGAAGCTAAATGTGTTATTTTTGTGATGACTGTTCGAGTTAAATGTAAGGTAATTACAAAAAATATCCTTTTTACGTGGTTGCCGCACAATCCCATAATAAACGCATAATTTGCATCGTGGCGAGGTCGTTGTATCCAGAGTGCTTAGGTGGCAATTTTCAGATGTCATTATTCTAGTGCAGGTCATTTTTTTACGTTTTATTCAGTGTTTTGGGGATTATTCAGAATTTTATCGGTGCAGTGGAGAGATAGAGTATAAACAGACTTTATTACACGTGTTACACTATTTGAAACATTATTTAAATATGATAACAATCGTCATTCTTGGTAAGTATCATTTTTCATTACTACGATGGTAAGTTCTACGTTTTCTTACCTATAAAAATAGCTTTTTAACTTCTTCTTCTAGTCGTTGCACTATTAAAATGTTTTTATATTATTTGACATTGTTTCGGAACTGTAATAATGATAAAATGCTTGCATTTAATTTTTTTTATTAAATCCATGAAGGATTCCAAAAGTAAAGAGGAGGGAAACATTTTTTAAACGCATTAGTTTTTTTATATAAAGCGCAATAGTATTTTCTATTTGAATACTGCTAGTTTTAGGAAATTACTAAAATATTTTTCCGTTTGTATGTTGTTGCAGTGATAAAAAGGTAATCCCAATAATCATTAAAATAACATCACTTGACGGGGTGTATTTCAATGAAAGTTTTACTGGTGATAGATTAACAACAAGATCAACAAATTGAATAATGTTTATCCCGGAAAATGGAACGGTACCTGCGTGATTACCAAAAAAATGGTATCAATATGTTTCTAATTAGAATTAGTGTATACAACTTATTATTTTCAAATGTTGAAATAGCTAAGAAATATTACACAGATACAATGTTTTGTACAGTGACAATAAACCTAGTTTTAACATCCATTTATCTGTCAAATCATTCTTTCTTTACCTAATATTGACATGTTATATTTTAATGTAGCTTCTTGCAGTTACCCATAGCATTATGGATGGAATTCTATGAATTCCCTTCTACCTAATTGTCATATGTTAGAATATTATATCGGGTACTTTTTTATTTTTTTTTTCGGCCTTTATTGCTGATTTCTTTATACAGAGTTTATACATTAATCAAAGTTCCAATTTTTTTTTTTTTTTTTTTTTTTTAAATAATTAATTGATCAGCGTGTCATTAGACACATAGGCCTCCTCTAGCCTTTTCCACACTGTCCTGTCTGTAGCTTTCCTCCTCATTTTATTTTGGAAATTGCTATCTCCAGTTCAGTGAGCTTCTCCTGTGTTCTTAGTGACAGACAATTCAATGTTGCTATAAATATGTTTGTTTCATTTTTGTTACGTTTTTTATTCAGGTTGTCCTCTTTAGTATTATTGGTTTTGTTATTCTTGATGATATTATTAATCTGTGTTTCAGTGGTTATATATATACTATTGTTGGTGTGGCTAGGGGGTTTTGGTCGAACTCCCCACGGTGACCGGCCGGCTTGGGGATATTAAATTTACTGGTAGTACTGCTATCGTTTATACTTTCTACATTTTTCCGGGCACCGTGTGTTGATTGCTATTTCTTGTTTTCGGTATTTACTGAAAGTGAGTTGGATCGTTGTCTCAATTTGTCGAAGGCATTTGGCCTGCTGACTTTTTGTGCTGGTTTTGGAGTACAATCGATGTTCAGGATACATTCTTGTGGGCTGCTAGTTGGCGATCTCCTTCTCTTTTCTGTTTTCTTGTTTTCTTTTATTATTAGTTTGTCGTAATTTATATAAGCAAAGTTTCCTTTGTTTCTTTCTTCTGCGAGCTTTCCTTGCAGTGAGCGCCTTATCTCCAGGATATTCTTCGGGAAGTCTTCCGTGATGTAAACATCCTTAGATTTCTTTTTATTTTTCAGAATCTCGTTTCTTTTCCAGAAGTTGGTTAGTGCCGGTATCGGGTACTTGATTTAATATAAATATAGTGTAGGGTACTTTTCTACTTTATTAATAAATAATGTGGATTAAGTGGGTAGATGAATAACATTATGACCACGACACAATTGATTGTAATGGCTACCTAGCAGATTACACGATTCACAGATTCGATGTGTTTTACTTAAGTTCAGGACTTTACATTAATTTAGCTAGTGTTCTATTTAATAAATTTCTTAACACTAGACTGATTGGCAGATAATGCACAGCCCAAACTGATGGACCTTGAAGCATACAATTTTGACCAGGAGTTCCATATGTAACATAGGTGAGCACTTGGGAGATTTTTTTGGAAATTCGACCCCTAAGGGGTCAAATGAGGGGGGTCAAAGTTTGTATGAAGATTTTTTTTAAATTGCAATTGTGCATTACATAATCCTGTCAATTTAGAATAGGTCAATACAACTAAAGCATTGAAAAATATTAACAAAAAATGTACAGCACATTGCTCTTGTGCTTTGACTCATTGCACTCAATGGTACTGTGTTTATATACCTGGGCACATTTTACACATTTCATAGGTAATGTGTTTGTAATTTCCAATTGGTGAAGCTGTAAATTGATTATATATTTATATTTAATTTAGTACATTGATCCAAGGCCAGAGCCAGGACTTCGTAGAGGGGGAGATAAGCTAGTCTTTACAGAATGATTTTTTTAAGTGTTTTTGGACGGCCAAATCTAGAACTATAGAGAATAGGGAAAAATGCGTAAAGGACTCCAGACTAGATTGTTTTGAATATTTCATTATTTATGGTAACTTTAGAAAAAAATGTGTGCATCATTATGACCAATGCATTTTTTTAACAGATGTTGACCTAGTCAGTACACAGCTGATAGGGTCATACACAAATTGTCTGGACAATCTCATAGTGGGTACCTATTTGGCCATTTGTAACCTTTTTTTTCTTTACTTTTACCGTTCAATCTCCTGTGTGTCTTAGTTTACGACATTGACATTGAAAGAATCGTATTGGGCCTACAGTCAATATAAAAAGGGATTTGGGCATAGACTCAATAGAAAAGGCCAAAAAAAAAATCAAAATGTCATTAATAATTTTTTTTATTCTGCAGAATGCCAATCCAGGCGCCTCAATGGACGGACTACCTAAACTGTCCAGTGTGTTGCCACGAGTTTGGAATGCCGCCTCGAAGCCCCATCAGCCTCGGCTGCGGCCACACTCTATGTAAACACTGCCTACAACATTTACACCGAAGACAATGTCCTTTCGACCAGGTGAGAAGAGCTCTACATTGTAACAACCTCATTCACAATAAATGACTTAAATAGCTCAAATAAAAAAAAATCAATTCTGTGATTCAGAAAAGATATACTAACCCTGAAACCTGCGTCTCTTTAGCGCAATTTGTTGTTGTTTATTGACATAACATTACTTTTGTAATTTTGTTGGCAGCAATATTATTTTTTTATAATTAAAATTTATTTTATCTATTTGACGACATGACTAGCTCAGTGATCCTGCTTTCTGTGCTGAGGGACCCAGATTAGAATCCTGGTAGGGACAAAGTTTGTGTGTTGAGTACAATTGTTTGTACCTATGACATGGATGTTTAATATCTATATAAGTACTAGCTGTCCCGGCGAACTTTGTACTGCTTCGGAATCAAATGTATGAGAAAATGAATTATATTTATTAGATTTTTTATAAGTGAATAAAGATAACTCATTTCTGCTAGTCATACATGGTGTAGCTAACACAAGTTTGTTTAATATATACATAGGTTATATAGTAGGTTTGCCCCCATCCATTGTACGGTACCCATATTACAAGCATTGCTTAGTGTGCTTCCAAAATATTTGTACACAACGTACATGATCTGGCTCAGATTATGCGAGGGCGTTTGAAACTATAAATTATATAAAGTCCAACGGCATTCTGTGTTAGGTATACTAAACTAGGTCTCTGTCTAGACGCCTTATCGATTCGTTAATAATTATAATTATTATATTTAATTTTTATCCGATCACGATTTAGACCGAGTCTAATCCAACCGTTGTAATTGTGTTGCAATTTTGAGACGCGATTGCAGCATTACTGAACACCGACACTATGTAGGAGTTTCTATTTTAAGGCTAGACTGAATAAGTGTTTTGAATGTTTTTTTTTCTAGATATTTCTTGGGTCCTAATAGTAAATGAGCCCTAATGCTGAGACCTAACATAAACGCTGGGTGCCTGCCGGCCACATTACATTTTTGCCAAATTTGTCCCTTTTCATGATCGCTCATGAAAATATTTTTAACAAGATTTTGACAATTGTTTATCTGTAAAGTGTAATATATAAAGGTTAAGGTAACACCTAATGCCTATAATGAAATTATAGAAATCATTTATGTCGAATATCATGAGTTGCAAATGTTGGAGCGCGCATTGTATCGTAAAACACGCATTCACAACACAACGCTCCGCGCGATACTCGACTCGTGCGTGTGACGAGCGCACTCGAGCGTATTTAGTCTTAACTTACATTGCAGTTTTACGTCTAAATCAGTAATTATGGTATTTTTATTTAAAATCTCGTCGAGGTAGACTTGTATTATGATTTCGTGGTAAAATAAATTCAAAAATTCAGAAAGAAAAGCGTATATTCATGAAAAGATCGACGGAAAATTCCAACTCTGGGAAGTCCAGAATCGTGAGCTGAATCTATGGTATCAGTGTTTGTTACGAAACCACTTACACCCTCTATGATACGTATAATAATAATAATAATACCAGCCCTTTTTTTAATGTCCCACTGCTGGGCACGGGCCTCCCCTCAATGCGAGGGGGATTAGGCCATAGTCCACCACGCTGGCCCAGTGCGGGTTGGCGGACTTCACACATCTTTCGAGGGGTTCTCTCAGACATGCAGGTTTCCTCACGATGTTTTCCTTCACCGTTTACCGTTTAGCAAGTGATAATCGTGGTTGCAAATGAGATTCGCACATGAAATCCCAGACGTGCGAGCCGGGGTTTGAACCTGCAATCCTCGTTACCGAGGCAAGCGTTCTACCAACTTGGCTATCACTGCTTTCGTGTAATACGTAGAATCTCTCTTTCTCGGCATTCCTCATACGCACGTGGTCTGAAGTGATATGATAAAGTGGTGTCCTTTGTTGCAGACCGCTATCCATGTGGAGCAGGAGGAGTTTGTGGTGAACACCCCGCTGCTCCAGCTGGCGGGGTACCCTCCCCCCGCGCAGCCCTACCACCCCCCCTCGATCCAAGCGCTGCCCGAACACGACCGGCTGGCATACGACTGCACAGTGAAATGTATGGAACACCTCGCCGCCTACCTTAAATTCTGCGGAAATGGTAAGTAATATAATATACTAGCTGCGCCCCGCGGTGTTACCCGCGATTAAAAAGTATGTCGATGCCGATGTCATTTTCTGATATATTATAGAAGACTAGCTGTTACACGCGACTTCGTCCGCGTGGTATTTAACATAAAAGCTTTTCTAAAATAATAGTAGCCTAAGTTACCTACTCCTTGTTACATCAGTTATCTGCCAGTGAAAGTCCCGTCAAAATCAGTCCAGCCATTTCAGAGATTAACTGGAACAAACAGACAGACAAACAAAAATTGTAAAAAATGTAGTTTTAGTATATGTACCGTGTATACATCCAAATGCACTTAGTAAAAAGCGGTTATTTTAATATTACAAATAGACACTCCAATTTTATTTATTTGTATAGATTTATACACTCCCAAAACTTATTACAACATCGATGCCTTGCCGCAGCTACGAATAACATGTCCGGGAGCCGGCTCTCCAGGCCGATGCAGCGAAAGCTGGTGATCCTGCTGCAATGCGTCATCACAGACGAGGAGGGGCGGGGGAGGGCCGCGCGGGCGGTGCGCTCGCTGGGCGAACGCACCGTCACCGAGCTGATACTGCAGCATCAGGTCAGTGGCTCACGACACTGCGCCAGAATCACACCGAACCGTACAATCAGTGAGGTCATTTGCAATGGAATCGTACACTTTACGAGGATATCACTCCCGCCGGAATATCAAAAGGCTATATCGAATCTATTTATCTATCTATCAGCCGATAGACGTCCACTGCTGGACATAGGCCTCCCCCAACGACTTCCACATATCCCGGTCCTCCGCCACTCGCATCCACCGGCTTCCTGCGACGCGAATATTTTTCACTTTCCTATATCGAATAATATCGCTTATATCGGAAGGCATTTCCAAGTGTAATAATTTTGATTCCGCTAAGACGGTGTGATAATTATCACTTGCTAAACGGTGAAAGAAAACATCGTTATGAAACCTGCATGTCTGGGAGAACCCCTCGAAAGATGTGTGAAGTCCGCCAACCCGCACTGGGCCAGCGTGGTGGACTATGGCCTAATCCCCCCTCGCATTGAGTAGAGGCCCGTGCCCACCAGTGGGACATTAAAAAAGGGCTAGAATTATTAAGACGGTGTGCTTTTATTAAGAGTCTTTGTAGCGATTTCGGGAATCCGTCTTGGAAGTTTTCGCGAATTTCTCTGATAGTCATGTGTAATGACTTGAAAATAGAAATACACTTGAATTGAGAATCTTCTCTATTAGGAGGAGAGACCCCAGTTCCACCTTTTGTATTAATGTTGTGACAACTAGAGAAAAACACGCTGAAAATTGTCATTGTTCTGTCTAGAATCCCCAGCAGCTAAGTGCGAACCTATGGGCGGCTGTGCGCGCCCGGGGGTGCCAGTTCCTAGGCCCAGCGATGCAGGAGGAAGTTCTCAAACTTGTGTTGCTGGCACTGGAGGATGGGTCAGCTCTTTCTAGGAAAGTAAGAAACTGATGTACCTGCATTATTGTTCAGTTGAAACTAGCTGATAATACTCGAACCTAATCGAAAATAACCGAACCTACCCGAAAAAAAAAGTGGCGATCAAGTATTACGTAACGAATTTGGGGGAGGGGGGGGGGGTCTTCTGAAACGTTACGATGCGTTACAGGGGCGGGAGGGGGGTTTTGAACTAAGCGTTACGTAACATTGTTTTATCCCTTTAGAACGGTCGCGTAGAGATTTTACGTTTTACTAGGGGGTGGAGGGGGGGGGGGGGGTAATGGCGCGTTACATGGGGGGATGGGGGGGTCAATCTCCAAATATTGCGCTACGTAATACTTAACCGCTCCCTAAGCTTCCAGGCTCACTGCGTGGGATGGCAGCCGGTTCGATTTCCAACGGTGCAATATAGAATAGTTTCACGTAATTGGCGCTGAACTGGGTGATACTGGGACCGATCCCAATATTTTTCCCAAACAGTAGTGCGGGGAAACACATACCCTGTGTTAAGCAGACGAGTGTAATTTTTTTTTTTTTTGCTTGGTATTATTTATGCCCCTCTATCCACTTTCGGGGGGACAAACATATATGTGTTAAATAAAAATGAACATAATATAAATAAAATGAAATTGGCCAAATACATTTTCTTTCGTCGAAAGCTAGGTATTTAAAAAAATATGTTAAAGACCAGATACATTGTAGCAACGAAAAAAAAATACAATGTCAAAGTCAAATCATTTATTTCGTATAGGCCTACGGGGGCACTTACAAATTGTCATTACATTTTTTCCTTAATACTACAACCGGATCGGAACGCGACCTCAACTGAGAAGATCCGGCAAGAAACTCAGCGGGCTTGTCTTTTTTTTTATCCATTATATTTACAAAAAAAATAATAATAAAAAGTAAGCTCCAGTGTGTTGCCATGCGAGGCGCACACACGCTACACTTTAACATTATATATATTGATATTTGAGCGATCAGTCCCAGGCTGCTTTATCATCCAAATAATCCAAGATTCTGTAATAACCCTTACGACATAAATTACTTTTAACAATTCTTTTAAACTTACTAATGGGCAAATCTCGGATTCCTTTGGGAAGTTTATTATAGAAGCGTATACATTGCCCATTGCATAGTACAGTACTGTGTATAATCGGTACGTTTTTATTTCAGGTGTTAGTAATGTTTGTTGTCCAAAGATTGGAGCCTCACTTCCCGCAGGCATCCAAAACTAGCATAGGCCATGTCGTCCAGCTCCTATACAGGGCTTCATGTTTTAAAGTGAGTATGTTCATATATATAAATTACGTGTCACGGTGTTTGTCCGCTATGGACTACTAAACTGAAATTACAAGATTTTATTTAAAATAAAATTTTGCACACTGTGTGCAGTTTTATCCAACTTGAAAGATAGGATCCCACTAATATTATAAATGTGAAAGTTTGGATGGATGGATGGATGTTTGTTACTCTTTCACGCCAGAACGGCTGAACGGATCTGGATGAAATTTGGCACGGAGATAGATTATAGTCTGGAATAGCATATAAGCTACCTTTTATCCCGGTAAAATGTATGGTTCCCGTGGGATTTGTTTTAATGTTTCATACTCTTTACTCGCGGATAACACCGCGGGGCGCAGCTAGTATCTAAATAATTGTAATGTAATGTAATATAATCTATACAAATAAATAAAATTGGAGTGTCTGTGTGTAATATTAAAATAACCGCTTTTTACTAAGTGCATTTGGACGTATACACGGTACATATACCAAAACAACATTTTTAAAATATTTTGTCTGTCTCTCTGTCTATTTGTTTCTGCTAATCTCTGAAATGGCTGGACCGATTTTGACGGGACTTTCACTGGTAGATAGCTGATGTAACATAGGCTACTTTTATTTTAGAAAAACTTTTCAGTTAAACATCACGCGGACGAAGTCGCGGGTAACAGCTAGCATGTAAATAAACCTTTTTTTTTTAACGTGGGGAAATCCTCACGGACACCACACCGCCACGGGGGTGACGGTGTGGGTATGCCGGACACTTACGGGCTAAAACCCCACGGTCCGCCTTCACCGCCTTTGAGTGGGGCGCCACAGGATCGCCCGTGGCATACTACTGTGGCGCCCCGAAGAGCATGTAAATAAACCTGGCAATAGGCATGATGACAGTAACTAAGAATCACTAAAATAATGTGTTTATCTAATGAGATAGGATTAATAGGTTCTGGAAAAAATATTTATTTACAGATTTTGGGCGAGATTGATAATTTATTTAATAAAATAAAACTACAAAATTCAGCAGTCCGCCATGATAAGTTGAACACCAATCAGAGCGAACTACGTCACGAGCATGTACACATTGTAAACATCGCTAAGTTTCGTACGAACTTCGACGATCTCTGCACTTAGTAATTGTTTTTACCTGCGTTTATAAAGTATTTCGTGATTTCTATCGATCAATTACATAGTTTTGTGTTCTCAAAACATGGACCAAGGATTTACCATTTTTGACACAAACAATATAAAACCTGTTGCTAAGCAACCGCCACATTATAAGCAAAGAGTAATAAGATAAACTCCATACTCTTTACAATATGTATATACGTAAATTACTGATTTGTTGTGTTTACGGTCAGTTTGCATAATAGTGACGTCACAAGCAGACGCCATGACACCGGCGATCGTTTTGGAATCGAATTTTAAAATTACAATTTAATTCGCGTTTTTTTTTCTAATAAAAATTAGTTTCCCGCCGAAATAAAATATATTTTTTTTGGAAATAGTAGATACCTTACAATAATTATAGAACAGTTTTTCAAAATCAGTCATCATGCCTATTGCGTTCAGGTATCGAAGCGCGAGTGCGACTCGTCGCTGATGCAGCTGAAGGAGGAGTTCCGCACGTACGAGTCGCTGCGGCGCGAGCACGACGCGCAGATCGTGCAGATCGCCACCGAGGCCGGGCTGCGCATCGCGCCCGACCAGTGGAGCGCGCTGCTGTACGGCGACACCGCGCACAAGAGCCACATGCAGAGCATCATAGGCTAGTAGACATACTCAAACTCAAACTCAAACATTTATTGCAAACTATGTGTTCATTGGTCTTTTTTTTTTTTTTTTTTTTTTATTACATTATAGGCAAGTATTTGATCTCGATCTCACCTGATGGTAAGTGACGATGAGATCTACGATGGAGCATACTTGCCTAGGTAGGAAGGCGGCAGTAGATCGAGACGCTACATTCACTAGGCACATGCAGCGCAACTGATCTGACCCGCCATCCATGAATGGCAACACCGAACATCATGCCGGAACACGGCTAGGCGCTTGGCGACATGGCTTTGTTCAGTGGGTGGTGGCTAGCCACGGCCGAAGCCTACCACCAGTAGAGTTGTCACCTGGTTGGCACCACCCAGGGTCACGTGTAGGGTATCTCGAGGGTATTTAATTCTCCTACGGACGAAGGTGACTCGACCCCAAAATTCTTAAATTATTTTTAGTACTTATGACATAGCGGCCTTCTTCAAGCATTGCAATGTTGAGGGGCTAGTTCTATCTACTAAACACGATTCTTAAATACTAGGTACAGGAACATATGCTTAAAATTATATAACATTATTTAGAAATTATTATTTGTATATATTTTATTATTATTATTATATTATTATTATGTTATTATCATTATGTTATTATCATTATATTATTATTTGTATATTATTCCAAGTCGAAGTGGCAGTGGACGGCACATAGCTCGCTGTACCGATGGCCGTTGGGGCAGAAAGGTTCTAGAATGGCGACCACGAATCGGAAGACGTAGTGTAGGACGGCCCCCCACAAGGTGCCCCACAAGGTGGACCGATGATATCACACCCGTCGCAGGTGGATGCGAGTGGCGGAGGACCGGGATGTGTGGAAGTCGTTGGGGGAGGCCTATGTCCAGCAGTGGACGTCTATCGGCTGATGGATTAGACATTCTTATTCGAACTGCCAAGGAATGCAACAAGCTACTGTATTTGTTCCCCGTTGACTACAATGGAGATCAAAAATCGCGTCACTCGTGATAGATAGTTTCTCGATTAACATCTTAGAGGAGTTCGGTGTTGCTGGCTTCTTCAATTATCGATCAAACTGGTTTGTTTTATAATTGGAAAAGTTGACAAGCCGAGGCTCAGTGGTGGGTCCTCTTTCCCCATTAGGTTAACTTGCCTATAATGTAATAAAAAAAAACATTGGGTTAGTGGCGAAAATTGATACCACGGATTCAACTCGTGATTCTGAACACCCCAGAGTTGGAGTTTTTCGACGATCTTTTTATTCATTTTTTTTAGTATTTGATCGTGATTATAAATTTAAAAAAAAACTAATTTAGACGTATTAATGATTTGTGGAATGTCAAGATTACAATCTGATTAGCGCAGTTGGTAGCGACACTGCTTTCTGCGCCGTAGGTCGCGGGTTCGAATCCTGGTAGGGACAAGCTTGGTGTGATGAGCACGAAAGTTTGTACCCAAGTCATGAATGTTTAATATGTATACAAGTATTATATACTGAGTTCGCCCTCAGTCCATTGTACGATAGCCACAATACAAGCGTTGCTTAGTGTGGAACAGTATAGTTGGTGTGATTATATTGTTATTATTATTATCCTATAGATAAATTACAAACGCCTCAGTCGTTCGCGCAGTCGGTTCAGGAGTTGTTCATCGCGCTACAACGCACCGGTGACCCAGCGCAGCTGATCGTGATGAGCCTCCACCTGGATAGGCTCACCAACATCGACGCGAGCCTCGGTAAGACTAGCTATATACAGGGTGCAAGTGGCTGCCTAACTAAAACTGATGACTATAGATGTAACTCATAATTCTGAACACCCCATTGTTTTCCGTCGATCTGTTTATGAATTATACGATTTCTTTTTAGAGGCCTATTTAATTAACTTGGTTTAAATAATAAAAAAATATAATTACTAATTTAGACCTAAAACTGCAATGTAAATTAAAACTCGATACGGTCGAGCACGCTCGCCACTCTCGCGAGTCGGGTATCGCGCAGAGCGTCGTGTTTGGATCGTGAGATTTACGATTCCATTGCGCGCTCAAAAATGATGACTGTAACCCATAAGTTAGACATATATGATTCATATAATTGTCGCTCATTCGTAGCCCAGCCGACCGAAGGATGCCTCGTTTAGAGGCGAAACACGTGTCAAATACTCTTTTAGAATCACTTCGTATCGCGGAGAATTTTATTTGGGGTCCCGACACTCGTGACAGATAGTTTCACTACTTACATCTTAGAGGAGTTCGGTGTTGCTGGCTTATTTAATTATCGATCAATTTGTTTGGTTTATAATTGGAAAAGTTGACAAGCCGAGGTTCAGTGGTGGGTTCCTCTTGCAATCATAAGCATTAAGAGTTACTTTTACCTTTTCGTTATCGTATCCCTTACGACTATATATGTTACACTTTATAGATAAACAGTTGTCGAGGTTCTTGTCAATAATGGTTTCATGTTATATGAACCCATCATATGACGAAACACGTCACTATAAGGGGCAATAATGAGCTCAACAACACCACCCAAAACGTTCGCGAATAAAGGCTTAGGAAAAAAAACAAATATGAAGCATATTGCAATCATGTATAGTTCTTTTTTTAATGTCAGACGCAAAAAGTCCGTCCTGGCAGCAGCTGGCCGAGCTGATGACGTCACTGAAGGAGGTGGTCGCGGCGCTGATCCACTACCTGCAGCAGCAGTCCGGCCGGGACTCGAACCATAACCAAAAACACATCATCCAGGATCGATGTTTGGAGCCCAATAGTGAGTGGACACTATGTCTGTTGTCTCAGAAAACTGTTTAAACGTTCTGTATTTAGTTGCTCACCAAGAAAATACGTATTTTCTTTCGTTAGAAGACTTCTTTCGTCAGAAAACTTCTTTCGTTAGAAAACTTCTTTCGTCAGAATACTTCTTTCGTCGGAAGAATTCTTTCGTCAGAAGACTTCTTTCCTCAGTAGACTTCTTTCCTCAGTAGACTTCTTCTCTCTCTCTCTCTCTCTCTCTCTCTCAACTCTCTTTGTCTCACACCGTCGTTATTCTCACCCAGGTCAAACAGCCCCCCAAACGGCTGCCTCCACGCCCACACACGCCAAGTACAAGGTGGCGACGTGTAGGGACGCCGCCTCGAGAGCCTTCTGTCCGAGAGGCAACAGCTGCAACTTCACACACAACGACGAGGAGATAGACAGGTCAGTACAGTACGCCCACACCGCGTTGATACACAAATATTGGCGCATTATAAACATAAAACTTTGACGACAGCCGGGGTTATTTTAAACCATTCGAAATCGATACCGGAAACGGAATCGAAAACTTCCGAGCTGGATTACTGCGATCGCTATTAAAATTTCCGAATTTGATTATCTTCGATGTATAATGATGATACCTAATACCAAATCGTTTTCTCAAAGAGTTTCCGTCGGAAAGCTCGTTGGGAGTACATCAACATCGGGAAGGTTCAAATCCGTTTCCGATGTCGATTCCGAATGATTTAAAATAACCCTGCTGATCAGCGCAGTTGGTAGTGTTCCTGATTTCTGTGCCGAGGGACCCGGGTTCGAATCCCGGTCGGGACTATCTTTGTGTGATGAGCACGAATGTTTGTACCCAAGTCATGGATGTTGAATATGTATGTAAGTATTATATACTGAGTGCACCCTCAGTCCATTGTACGCTGCCCATAATACAAGAGTTGCTTAGTTTTGGACCGTATAGTTGGTGTGTTAGTCTGTCGTTATTATGTCTCTCTCCACACGGGCTATACCCGGGTCTTTGGAAGAATTGCGCGGGGGCATGGGTCCAACGCGTAGAGGCCCTTTTTCAGAATTTTATTGTTATGTTAGCTACATGCTGAGGTCGGCTGCTGAAAATTATAGCATAGACAACGAATTGACCTCAGCAGGCGGAGGAACTATTGCAGGAATATGGAAAGATTATTGGGACTATGGATTGAGGATTGTATGGATATGGGATGGGAATATTGGAAGGGTTGCGGACACCTGCCATAATTAGTTTTTATCTAATGACTATTGGCAGGTGGCGACTCACCGCTGTTTAGGTGGGCCCCCTAAAAAGGCCGTCATATAAGACGATGAGGGGCAACACTGGCGTCTGTCGCTATTATTATTATTATAAAAACGAGTCAACAGCGTCACACAAATAATGTTAGAGCTCTAATAATAATGTATTTTCCATTATGACATACCCTACACTTCACACTGCATAGTATTTTATCATATTTTATGTAAATGTTTGTTCGCATCCAATGGCACTTTTTAAAACATGGCTCTGTGTTGGCATTGTGAACAAATTAAATTGTTCATATATTTGATGGTTTGTTTCTACCTAAATTTTAATTTAGACCTATTTATGTGACTTATTTATTTATAATTGTATCAACTAGTTTTAAACAATTTAAAACTGATAGTAATTCAAATCATATTGTCTTGTATGCTAGCTACCGCTAGGTCCATTGTGTGCTCATAAACGCGCAAGAGTGAAATTTTCGACAATTTATCATTAGAGTATACAATGCTTTGCTTTTAATCATTGTCAACTACATCATTATCAATGTTCAAGGTATTGTAATCAAGATATATTTTGTTTCTATATGTATTTATTGTATTTGTTATCGCTATTAAAATTATCACTAGTTGTTGGTGAGGATTTCATTGCATTTCTTTTCATAAAGCATGAAAATTTCTAAGGCTGCGATTTGGAATGTTCCACGTTCGAATTATGAACATATTTAGAACTTGCGATCCTATGATGTGCAAATGATATTGGATCTTATAGTGATGTAAGGAATTTCTTGGCTGAATGTGCTTATACTCGAATTCATTAAGCATTGCGAAGTCGTTTATTTTATGGTTATATTGTAATAACATCTGTATTTATAGCACACCTATGTAACTATAAAAGCGAATAAATGTATAAGAATGTGTTAGCTGCTTGCTCCACTCTTGCATGTGTGTGTTGCCTCGCTTACTCACACACATATGCAACGCTATTTATATATTACATTCATAGCTTCTGCGATTTTTTTATTTCTATTATGCTTAACCGACATCAAAAAACTGATTTTGATGAATTGTTTTTAATTTAATAAATCTGGTGTTTCCCCATTATTTTCCCACTATTCTGGTTAATCAACGCCAAAAAAGGTCAATAAAAAAAATACATTAATAAATTATTAAAAAGAAACTAGCATTGGTTTTTAAAACCTAGGCGCACTAACATTTTATTAATTACATTTTACACGCTATACATTTTATTTGAAGCCGGCGTCGATCCAAATCTTGTAGCATTATCCCGGAGTTGTACTTGCTTATATAAGATTTCTTTTTCAATTTGGATTGGCAGTGGTCCTAAATAATTTTGTTTTTTTAAATTTTTCTAGTTGAATTTCGCGTGTATTTATATAAATATTGGTTTATTTTATTTTACGTTACGCATATTTAAATGAAAAATCATATTATTAGGTGTACAAAGCACTTATAAAAGAATAAATTATAATAAAACGAAATACTGGTGGCGAGACTCTATTGTTGTGTTGACTAGCTGTTTTGGTAGTTACATTATTTTCTACTATTAAATATCGTCTATAACGAGCTATTAATAATCCCACTAATATTATAAATGTGAAAGTTTGGATGGATGGATGTTTGTTACCCAATCACGCCAGAACGGCTGAACGGATCTGGATGACTTTGACTTTGTTATTGCATTGATAATGTTACGGGCGGGTGTAATTAAATGCCGATTACGTGACAATGAATTTAATCGCTCTCCACACACAAGGCAATATAGTACACACCAGAACACTAACTAGTTCAACACTCAAATAACAATAGTCCAAGTCACTTTGAAACACAGTTGTCCACAGTCTTCGCTAGAGTCGCCGGTATAATCTTCTTAGTTCGCTTCCGTAAGATGTGTATCGTGTATAGTATATCGCTTCCGAATAGAAACTGTCCGGTCGCTGGTCGTACACACTACTTATAACTCAAAAATAGCAAGTGTGGATCTTTCCAGAAAGGTGTCGATAAAAACCCACTAAACAGAAATGTTCCATAAGGAAAATGAACCTTATTTACACGGAAATAAGAAGGGGCTACAATGTACTAGTGTACGTAGCTGCATTCCTCGATTCGGTATTATTCCGAGAATTCAGAGTAGTTCATTGCCCTCGCCCTTTTGTTTACAAGTAATTGTAATAAAAATATTACGAGGTACATTCCGGAAGCCGGTTGCAACATTGTTGACGATTCTAGATCTTTCTTCACAGATCGATAGGGGGCCGTGGACCCGACGATGCGTTTTTGTTTCGAGAAGCTCTGATGACTATTTCACGAGTTGTCGATATCTCTTTTACGCATCGTAACAATAATATATCTATAACTAGATGACCCGGTGTACTCCGTACCACCTATCCTAACGACATTAAAACTCTCCCTTCGCTAAAATGGCTGAAAATGTTGATCGTGCTTCTTCTTCTTCTTTCTCAATTCGAGTAGACCCGAGTCTACCGTACCTAACGTATAATGGTGACAGAGTGACAGATAATCTTTCGTCTGACGTTCGACAGACCAACTGACAGTCAGAAAAAATAAAGCACAATAAAATCTTATTTTTCGTCCTCGCAACTTTTCCATATTTTCACGCCGTGTAAACCTTCCCTGGACTACGACAAACATTTTAAAACCAAAATCAACTAAATCGGCCCAGCCGTTCTCGAGTTTTAGCGAGACAAACGAATAGCAATTGATTTTTATTATATAGATTTGAATGAGCTTACTCCCCGTCCATCTAACCTATATATTGATAAATACGATGGTATTAGTGAAAACTAAGAAAAAAATTAAGAATGGAATTTGTAATGGCAGCCATTGCAAGTGGGACGTACGGACTGTTCGAATAGGTTTGTCAATGAAATAAGATCTTATAATATCGATATTCATTGTGTAAATACAGTACAAACCAGTTGTTATGAGATTTATATATAACATACCTCGTTATTCGATATTCGACTTATTTATAACATGTCTCGGTAAAGAAAAAAAAATATCATAATATTTTGATATTTTTCTCTCTTATAATTGGAAGAAATGATTCTTAACCACACAGATCGCCCGCGTCCCCGTGGGAGGCGCGCCCCCGACTTGACAAACACCTAGTTTTATCAGATTACATGTGACGACTTCGTCAGCGTAAATTTTGTAATATTCTTAATAGTTAAAAGAGTAATATTGTATACTCATATTACTTATCTATACGTCGCAATTTGATTGTAGAATCCGCTTTTTTTTAAATGCCTAGGCGATTTTAAAAACGCCTCAGTTCTGTAAAACCGAATATAGAATCAATACGTTCAACAAAACGGGCAACCAACGCTTAAGCTCTCTGTAAATAGATTAGGATGTAATAAATTTTGGATCTTTAATGCTTAACTTTTCGAAACTATGCCACTAGTCCTAAAATATCCCTGAACTAGTCAAATGTCTAGGTCGACGGAGCCACGCTTCGCTACCACCTATTTTACAGCACGGAATCGTTTTGTAAAGCACTTAGACGTTTTGTAAAAAAAGTGGATTAAACAATCCGGCTGCGAGATATATACCCAAACTATATTACCAATCCTGATGTAATGTAGACCTTATTAAAACATCCCTACCCACTTACCACTACCAAAAATATATAAAAAAGCCAATATATGAAATTGCCAGTCCGAATATTTATTCGCTTATCTCCTGAATCTTAGTAAAACGATCCCAGTTTATTAGTCTCACAAGTCGATATTTAAACGGCTACGCGGCTGTAGCGGAAGCAGCGTAGCCGTTTATATATCAACTTGTGAGACTAATAAACAATCTGTTACTAATTATAATCATCTCGCTGCAATACTTAGTTCTAAGAAAAACAACCCCCGGCCCGCCGCCCCGGGTATCATATTAAAAATATCTTAAGAAGAAATTCACGTGAAATCTTTACGAACATTTTACTGAGTTTACAAATTAATTAAAAAAAATACTTTCTTTACTTTGCCGTACGCCATTAGTTCACAGTACATGATATTTGTAAGCGACATTATCGGATGGTGCAATAATACAGTAGGTTGGGTTTTTTTTTCAGAATCTACGGGTTCAAATCCTGACTAGGGTTTTTTTTTTCAAAAATCTATAGCCGTTCTAGTTTTCATCAAAATTAGTCTCGAGAGTCATTTAAGCATTTTTCGATATTCCCTTTAGTTAAATAATCCATAATAAATAATCAAGTATACAGTATTATTTAAAATAAATCTACCTACATGATGTGATGTTTTAAGAATTATTATTAGGCAAATAAAATTTTGTTGCTAAATTTGATTTGTCTGCGAAGAAATAAAACAACTCAGTTTCTAAGTATACAGGATACTTACGTAAACGTAAATAAGATATTTATGTCTGACTTCAATGGGCTTAATGATATTCTTGTTAGATTTTACATGTCATAATCTACCTATTTAGCTAGTTAATGTTGATTCAGAATCAGATTATTTTTTATTCGTGTAAACCACGCCACGACGACGTTAGGTACAGTACTTATGAATCGTTAAAATTGTTACAAAATGCTAAGCTACAATTTTATCTCCCGTTCGGAATGTCGTTCCTATGGAGAAGAACGGCCGAGACACTCTATGGTTGCTCTTTTTAAAAAGATCCTTTACCCAGGTACCCATATTACAAGCGTTGCTTAGTGTGGGACCGTATAGTTGGTGTGTTCATCGGGCGATATTATATTTATTTATATTTTTGAGCAGTACATTGTTATGGGTATGTGAGAACAATGTAGGATTGCAGGATTGTAGGATTTAGCCTAGATCGGTTGTCCTTATTAATGGAAGGGCTCTAAAAGTTACGCGAACCGTTGTTATAAGATAGAGCAATATTTTATAAGAACCTTTTTACTTTGTCATAATCATATTATATGACGACCTGATTAGCGCAGTTGCTAGTGACTCTGCTGTCTGTGCCGAGGGTCCCGGGTTCGAATCCGGGCAGGTACAAACTTTATGTATTGAGAACGAATGTTTGTACCCGAGTCATGGATGTTTACTATCTTTATATACTGATAAAGATAGGAAACATATAAGTATTATGTATTGGGATGCCCCTAGTCCGTTGTACGGTACGGTACCATCGGTGTGTTCGTATGGCGATAGTATATAATTATTTTATCATTTATCATGTCGTGTGTATAATCAGTACATGTGTGTACTGTCAAACAAGAGTATCCATACAGACTAACTTGCAGGTACAGAACGAGTCAGATGAACGGTAACTTTGTGTTGGTGCCGGTCGCCAATCACCAGGGCATCCCGCCGATGCAGACCCAGGGCGTCCCGGGCATGCCGATGCAACAGCAGCCCCCGGCCTTCGCGCCGTACATCGCGCAGACGGGCATGGACAACCATAACTATCGTAAGTGTCAATTTGACTATCCGGCTGTAAAAAAAAATATACAGGCCATAGACAAAGAAATACTACGAAAAATAGTATAACAACAACATAGCCGCGAGTTGTATTGTACACGCGAATTTCTCACTGTAATAAAATTGGAGTGTCTGTTTGTAATATTAAAATAACCGCTTTTTACTAAGTGCATTTGGATGTATACACGGTACATATACCAAAACAACATTTTTTACCATTTTTGTCTGTCTGCCTGTCTGTCTGTTAGTTCCATTTTTTAGGCCTACACCAGTAATCATGTTTTTTTTTAAATTAAAATCACGTTTAAAATACTTCTATTAATGATTTTTAATGGTACAATCAATTAAAAGAATACTGAAAAAAAAATGCGTATTATTCATGAAAAGTACAACGAACGGAACAATCCAACTCTGCGGGGTCGAGAATCATAAGTTGAATCCATGGTATCAGTTTTCGTTACAAAGCAACGTACACCCTGTATAATGTCTAAGCTTTGAATCATATCTAGGAAAATTATATTCGTCCGTGTATTATAAACCTTTGAGTCTTGAAGGAAACACTTGTAAATGACTGCGGAACCTTACACTACACGCGATATGTTCTTGGCTGGTTAGTGAGAAGCCCCGACTTCGCACGCGTTAATAGAAACAAGTGAAAGATGAATCATAATATATGGGTCCGGAGAAGTCTTAAATTCTAAGGTAGGTCTAAGTATATTCTAAGGTAAAGCGCAGTTTGTTCACTTGAGCGTCTTCCGTCGTCTACCCACGCCCGCTGGCTGCCACTCGCCTTCATTCCTAACATTATTAATTTCTATGAACTTATTTATCCTTTTTCAAGTATTCTGTTATGAGAGCATTCTTGACACGAATCGGTGCTATTGCAAATTAATTTTTGTTTACTGGAAAATAAGACGGTATTTGTACGTACTCTTTCTGCGAGGCGAAGTCTTCCAAGAATTATAGATTGGAATTCATAAAATAAAAGTCTTTAATAGTCTGACGAGCGATAACAAAATATGCGAAACATTATACTCTAGAGACTTATACTTAACAATAACATTTTAAATTTTATTTTCTTTCAATTTAATTTACAAGACTTCAATCTGTGACATTATTATTTAAATGAATTCAGGAATCAAAGACTTACAGTCGAATTTATAGACATTGGTTATAACACGTTAGTAACACTGTTTAGTTAAAACGTACTATTGGCGTTACAGTGTGTTATAAGAAACGATCATTTATAGATCCACTGAAATCCAGTTTTAGTTAAAACACATTACATTCTGCCACAGATAAAAAAAACTATTATTCTCGTATTAACCTACCATATTACAATCACAACTACACGCATGCTTTGGATAAAGGCAACGAGCTTTTCTAATTTAGCCGAATATTATCTTTAGTTGTCATGGCAACGAGATGAGAAATTTATTTAGGTACTACTTATTACTCAAAGATTACCTAATAATTATGACATTGTAATTAATATACACACAAAAAGCAACACCAATTAATAGAGAGAAGCTATCAATAATATCCCTGGAATATAGTAAACGTGGCATGCGTTTTATGTTTTGTCATTTGAGAAAAAATAAACAACTAGAACGTATACATATTTTATTCTTTTAAAAGTATTCCTCACGGAATACCGTTTTAAAAGAATAATGTATGATTGGTTGGCAAACCAATCTTTACAACATTTATTCCACTCCGAAGTAGGCGTAGGTATTCAATCGCCGATTTGAAAGCTTCGACTGCTTCTTCACTATATACTGGAACCGTTGATGCGCGAGCTTGCGTTGTCTTAGTGCAGGATGATTCGCCACTTCGGCGTTGGTTTTCCGAAGCTCGCCCATAGCTTGTGGTAAACGACTGTGATACCACTATGTATCAATAAATTGTTCTAAGATTCTCTAGCTCAATCGTCACAATGCGGTCTGTTTTCGGTACGAACGTGGACACTATTTTCTTTGAAGTGCTTTTGGCGCGAACAACTTTTGTTAGTTTTTAACTTATCTTGAAAGACCCAGACGAGCGATTAATATATCCATTTTCATATATAAACGATAGTAACTATGAAGAAAATGTTTGAAAAGTTCACTGTCCAAGTATTATCGCGTTATTTTTCTATATCTATGGACATTTTCGCAGTTTCTAGTTTTTATGCGCGAGTGTGAGGGAGATCGATGTAGGTTTTTTTTTGGGTTTGTATCAATTACTTTTAAAGGTATCAGATTCATTTGGGGTAGAAGTTATTTTAATAGTTGGTGTTTTTTCGATCGATGTAGGTAACATATGCTAACTTCTCTGTCTAATCCTTTACAATGGGTTTAAATATGGCTAAAAGATGCCCCCAGCCTATTATAAATTTGGCATGGTTATAATAGAGTAATAATGAAGATATAACATATTATAAGCTTTATAAATCATGATTTTGCGTATTCGTTATATAAGAGCATGTTTATGTTATTATAAAGGGATTATAATTTCTATAAATTCGAACGTTGGGTGTCGCTGAAAGGTAGCCAATTAAATCGAACTTGCATTTGGAAGGGGTGCAGTGGTGTCTCGTGCGCCCACTCGCGCTCCCGGGTTTCGCGGAGGCTGCAACATCCAACCGACGGCACAACTGAATAGTTCTCGCACTAAGTATGTGCTTTCGTTGCGGTTACAAGCACAGAGCTGGCGAGAAGTGTTGGGCGCGTGCTCTCATATGCTTTCGGTGTAATCGGTACGGGCATATAGCTAAAATGTGTCAATCAACGTCGATAAGAAGGATGGATGACCTGATCGAGGTGGATGAAGGGATGTTACGTGAGTCTTTACTGCATCACCTGTCGGTCTATGAAGTTTGTTTATATTTACAATATCATATCAAAGAATCAACTTGTTCTATTTTGTTTTCGATTAGTTTCGATGCCGGTTGCAAGACAATTGGCTTGTCCCCGGGACTCGACGAGAGTCAAAATTTGGCGTTTTCGTTGGTCACCGACGTGGATCCCGGAGTACAGGAATAAAAGTGGTAGGAGAGTGTGGTGGGCCTCGACCCAAAAGTCGTGTATTGAGGAAACATGAAACATTATGCCATCTTTCGTCTATATCAGTGGTACTCAACCTTTTTTTCATAGGGACCACAAACACGTGTTAGTCGTGGTGCCGCAGGCCGCAATAAAAAAAAAACATAAAAAAAATTGTAATGATTTCATAGGTTTTTGCTATTGTCACAAATTTAATTAAACAACTATGAATTAATTTGTTGCAGCGCGGTAGTATTATGTAGTACCTATTCACTCAGCGCGCTCTAAATTTTTGTTATGGGCGCGAAATTCTAAATGTTTAAAAAAAAGTAACACCCGATGGGCCAATCACAAAAGCCCAGCGGGCCGCAGGTTGAGTATAGCTGGTCTATGTCATATAATTTATTAAACGAATAAATTATGTGAGCTTAATTCTGGCATACCATAGTTGTGTAGCCGCTAATAATTGAAGACGATGCGTGAAGAGTCGGGTACACTGTGGAGTCGACAATCTGTTACGATTAAGACCGATTCATATTCTCGTATATATTGCACATAAGTTTCAAAGAGACATTTCTATACAAAAAATAATTAAAAGTTAATACCCATTTCTATACAAAAAATAATTAAAAATTAATATCACAAAAAAAAACAAACTTTTAAAACGTCAAAAATAATATCTGTGTATTCGTTGTCTGGGACCGATAAGTTTGGCACTCTGTTTTATTTACTGAACTGTATACTGTCTCTAACTGTTATTTTTTTTTATTCATGTAATCCATTAAGTACAGTACTTATGAATCGTCAAATTGTTACAAAATGCGAAGCTACAATTATACCACCCGTTCGGAATGCCTTTCCTATGGTTACTCTTTTTAAAAAGATCTCTTACATTTTTAAGCAGTTCATTGTTATGGGTATGTGAGAACGATGTAGGAACGGCTAAGTAGGCTTGAGTAGCTAGTCAAAAAAGTACTGACTCAGAGTCAATGGTTTACTTCTGTTTTATAAATGATGACAAAACATCAATTATATGTACAGACAGAATAAGTATCAATATTCGCTATGTTTCAGCGATTCCTATGGTACCGGCGGTCAACATTGATATGCCTGAAAACCATATGAACAACGGACACCAGGCCGCGTAAGTAGCCATTTATTTTACAAAATAATAACCTCCCATGACGTCCATATTTCCCAAAGAGATTGACAGAGATCTACTATTCTAAAGCCATATTAAAACAATAAAAATAAATAATAAAATGATTTTACAAATCGGTTTATAAATGACGCAGTTCTGAGGTAACAAACCACAGATATATTAGAGGAGATATGTTATGAAAGCGGTGGGCTTGCGCTCACCTTTAGCCAAAATTACGCTAACATAGAGTTTTCGCCGTCAGTCGACTGCAACTGCACGTCGGTATCGGAGCTCTAACTTTTTTTTTAAATGCCGTGTTATTCCGTGGTTGTGTGCTAAAATACTAGCAGCAAAGTGAACTACGCGTAAGATGGAATCTCATTTCACCAGCCAGTATTAAGTATTTTATTTATTCGTCTTTAAAATCATTAAAAACAACAAATCAAAAAATATTTAATGCCTTTATTATGTTATTTTAGTTTTCATGTAGCACAACGACTTTTTTATTTTTGTACAAAATACATGGCTCTTTAAGTACCACCTATGTTCGCTACTGAGTGAATGTACGCGGCAATGGATAGATCGTCTAACGATACTTTGAATAAACTGGTGCGTCGCGTGGTACGGCCGCTGTATGCGGCGACGACGCAGCACGCACCGAATTATTGGCACGCGTGTGTGTGTGAGACTTCGTATTGGTTGGTTTTATGTAATTGCATGTGTTTTGTGGCGAGTGGTGGAGAACAAAACGGAGACAGCGAGTTCCCATACATTTTGAACCGCACGGCATATCTCTCGTGATCTGTGTAACAAACATATAAAAAAATACAATCGAACTGAGAACCTCCCCCTTTTTTGAAGTCGGTTAAAAATAAATACAATATTTTATAAACCAATGAGGCGGCAGTCAATTAATAAGTCATTCGAAAATAACGGATTATATTCAATTATAAAATTATATGTATGAAATGAGAGCGGGTTTGACAAACCCCAAGGCACCCTTAATACGGACTCACCAAAGTGCACCTTTACCAGCCTCCTTAGCGGGGGCATGCGTATTTATTGTTTATTTTTTTAAATCTCATTTTCCTCCAGTGTTTATCCAGTCCCGCACCATCAAATGCTCATAATGAACAATGATATGATAATGTCGACCCCCGTGGGCGAACGCCCATACTACGGCCATTTCCCTGGCCCGCGGTTGCCGGAGGAGCACCGCCCCAACATGCAGTACCTGCCCGAGATGTCGCAGCCGGCCTTCGCCCCACGAGCAAGCAGCGCCCCCAACATGCACCACCCGACCATGTTCCAAGCAGCGCCGCAGGAGACTATGACGCAAGATGATATATTTAATCGTGAGTAACTCTATTGTCATACTTGTTGTTCCACGCGACTGCGTACGCGCAGAATAAGAGATTCAGAGGAACCCTTAAGCCGAATTTGAAGTCCTAGCCCTTAAGTTTTGCAGATTATGTGATGTGATTCAGTGGTATTTTTTTATACCTTACTAGCTAAACCTACAGACATTATCTTGTAAGAATCTTATAGCAAAAACCACTTTCAGCTTTTCCCGATTTTTCTGAACAACTTTATAAATTTATAAAGAAAGTCCCGTCAAAATCGGCCCAGCAGAGACTAGCCGGAACAAACAGACAGACAGACAGACAAAAATTATAAAATATGTTGTTTTGGTATATGTACCGTGTATACATCCAAATGCACTTAGTAAAAAGCGGTTATTTTAATATTACAAACAGACAGAGAAATTTATTTATTTGAATAGATGACGTATCAAAATTCTGACATCACGTAATGATTACAAATGCGCTAATGATGCGCACGTTCAAGGACTAGTATACCCATTCTGAAACACTCTGTATATATCCGTGGTTTTATTTTTTTAATTCCGTGTCTGTTGTTGTGCAGCGGCGGTGATCCCTGCGGAGCTGCTGCCGGAGTACCGCGTCCCCTCGACGTACGGTACGGTACCTTTTGACCGCCGCACCGATGCCGTCTGGGCGCCCAACCTCGGCGATGTGAGTACAAGACCCGCCTTGCTGTTGCCCACTGCGCGGCGTACTACTTCTATTCATGTTATTGGTCTTACCACAGATTATATAATATTTTTTATGAATAGATATTTCATTCTGCAAATACTAATATCATATATAGCAAATACACTATGCAATACATACTTCTCTTTTGATCGATCAATTCTAATTAATTATAAGTAAGAATAGGCTAATTCTGCAAATTCTAATTAATTATAAGTAAGAACAGGCTAATTCTGCAAATTCTAATTAATTATAAGTAAGAACAGGCTAATTCTGCAAAATTCTCAGCTGACGGGTCACACTGGTTCCAAAACAGAAAATTAGGGACATAGGGATCAAAGTCCGAGTAAAGACCTGATCTTTTGAAATTAGGGTCTTGGGATGATTCTAAACAACTTTTATAGAATGACTTTTTTTGATATCAGTGCCCGTTTCCAAGAAAATGAAGGTTGTTATTTTTTTTGTATGGAGAAATATAGTTTTTTGTAATTATTTCAAGATTGGGCAGAGGTGTTAAAACCAAACCTACTAGGGATTATAGAGGGTATGAGACTCTACATTTTTTATCTCAACATTTTTTTAATATCTCTGCCCGTTTAAAAACGGCAGGCGTTCAAAATCTCAATATTTTACTACGCAAATTAAAAGGTACAATGTGTCTTTTTTGACGCTAAAATTATAATTTTTAATCAGAATTACCTAATTCTATTAAAAATAATAATAGTCAGACATTTTTATCTCATACTATCTTTTTTTTTCAAAAACAATAGGTTGACAATTCGACAATAGCGCTAATTGCCTTCTTAGCACTATTATCTAAAAACAATAGCAGCAGGTAGAAGGTGAAATGACAAATATGTATGTGCCAGGTACTTAGGTAGTATGACATAAAATGACCGACTATTATTATTTTCAACATTTTTCAATAGAATTAAGTAATTCTGATTAAAAAATATAATTTTAGCGTCAAAAAAGACACATTGTACGTTTAAATTTGCGTAGTAAAATATTGAGATTTTGAACGCCTGCCATTTTTAAACGGGCAGAGGTATTAAAAAAAATTTCAGATAAAAAATGTAGAGTCTTATACCCTCTATAATCCCTAGTAGGTTTGGTTTTAACACCTCTGCCCAATCTTGAAATAATTACAAAAAACTATATTTCTCCATACAAAAAAAATAACAACCTTCATTTTCTTGGAAACGGGCACTGATATCAAAAAAAGTCATTCTATAAAAGTTGTTTAGAATCATCCCAAGACCCTAATTTCAAAAGATCAGGTCCTTACTCGGACTTCGATCCCTATGTCCCAGATTTTCTGTTTTGGAACCAGTGTGCGGGTTTGTGAAACTTTAGTAAATTTTTTTTATAAAGTTCTATTAAACAGAACCCGGTCTTGGTCTATTTTTGTCTATAATTAAGTGGTATTGGTCGAAAAATAATTATTAACCGATGTACCCATAAGTGGCGGTTTAGAAAAAAAAACACCGATCTTCTTGCCGGATCTTCGGAAACAAGGTCCGGCGTGCCGGTTGTAAGAATTAATAAAAAAAAATTATATATAATGACCATTTGACAACCTGATTAGCGCAGTTGGTAGTGACCCTGTTTTCTGCGCCGAGGGTCCCGGGTACTAATGCTGGTAGGGACAAGTTTTGTGTGATGAGCGGCACCCATAATACAAGCGTTGATTAGTGTAGGACCTTATAGTCGGTGTGTTCGTCTTGCGATATTATTATTATCTGTAAGTGCCCCCAGAAATTAATTATTTTACTTTGAAAAAGACAACAATACCAAGACTGGATTTTTGGCAATATTAATTACCGCAATTTTTTTTATTTAATATCATTCACATATCCGCAGCAAATGTTCAACTTCACGGAGATGCGGAACGCGCTGCCCGCGGTGCATCCCGGGATGGGCACGGAGCCCCAGCCGGGCCCGTCCACCGCCCCGGACGTGCTGCCAGGCGGCCAGGCGGCGGACCGCAGGGTGGTAGGTGCGGACAGGGGGGGCATAGTGGGCTCTGAAGATGACGTAAGTACTATGTAACCAGTGTCTACCAGTATTTGTTTTAAAAACATTTTCGTCAGTGTGTGTGTGTGTGTGTGTGTGTTTATATGTCATTATTTTACAGTTTTCACACGACTTCTCGTTATTATGTATTTTACACGAGTTTTTTTTTCATAATAAGTTAAAATTTATGTGAACGACTTCTAGTCAATATTAAAGGCTAAAGAAGTTATATAAATGTCATTGATTAATCTCATCAAAGAGTAACCCCCAAATTTATAGGCGTTTGATAAATTTATAAAACGTCTATAAATTCTGGTGCTAAACTATATCTATTTATAATTGCAATGTATAGATTTAAAAAATATATAATATACTTGGTCGTGCCATTGGAAATCGACGCAAACTCTATCGGAATATAAATATCGGAAGATATTTAGATAGGATTTCTCTACCGCATGGTTTTCTTTGTTGTTATGTCTCCAACGGGGCAAAATCGTTGAACACTTTAACGATTCCGGCCTGTATAAAGTTTTCTTTATTCCAGAGAGAATTGGAAGCTGGCCTGCAAGCGCTGGAAAGGCAAATCGACACTGAATTCAAGAACGCCGACTAGTCTCCCTGCTTACACTCTTGTTTGAGCGTCCGTCGCGTGAGGTTTGTAAGGGGATTCCTTTATAAGGAGATCCTCCCGAAACACGACATTAGTTATAGGGAAATGTTACCTTTTTGTCAGCACAGACGGGCTATCCGAAGCTATCGCAGGCGGGCGCGGATACAGGATTTCGATTAGGGGGGGGGGATCTAAGTTATCTACTTCATCATCAGACTATAAGTTATCTAGTTACCCATATCTAACAAATAATTTGAATTTGCAAAAAAATTGTCAGAATAAAGTACTTCAGTCGCGACTCAGGGGGTGGGAGGGGGCAATATCATCCATTGCCCCCCTGTATCTGCGCCTGACCGCAGGCATAAGCATAAATATAAAGTGTAACAGAAATAGTGTACATTATTTTTTACACATGGCTCAGTAAATTATATGGATCACGTTTGTATATGAAATAATTGTGTCAACGATGTTGGTTTTTTTTAACTTAGTACGGGCTCCCATTTTAAGATTTGTAATTAATATATTTATTTATCTGGCAATTTTATCTTTATAACCTACTTAGTGGACCTGTTAAAATATTTTACATAATTTTTGTTACACCTTGTATATGCGTGTTATATAACGCCACAGACGGAAAAACGATAGTTTGTTATATACCTATTACGTAAGTCCCGTTTATGATGTACCCAAATTGCGACCTAAATGGCATGCCATACTTACAACTGCAACACAACTGCGATCACAATAGGGTTTCGAATTGAAATTCAGCCATAAGCAATGAAGAAATTTTTATATGAATTTGATAATTATGACCACTTTAAAGATTTTAATTGAATATAAAGCTGCATGTACCGTGACCCCTTCACTATTCTATACAGAACATTGGTTCGGCTAACACTTAAATTTAAATTTTAAACAAATATTATTTTGAATAACAACTATAATTGCCATTGCATAAATAAAATATAGCGGAAAAAAAACAAAGCCAATGCTCTATAACAGCCCGATGTTTCCGCACGATGCATTTGTTTAGAGAATTCAAATTTGGAACACAAATGGGAAAAAATCAAAATTGGAACATATTTTAAAAAAGAAAAGGAAATTATACTATGGCACACCCGTTCTTGCGTTATAAATGGGTTTTTATATATATATAAATTATAGCAGTACTAAAATCGTTCAATAGACCAGGCGATGGATGAAAATAAATTAAAAGTGAAACCAACAATCCGACTGATAAATATGCCCTTTTTATATATTTACTTCATTTTTTTTATTTGTAGTTCGTGTCAAAATTGAAGCAACAAAGTATTTCAATATTCACATAACTGAAGCGAATGTGTGTGAACTGTATAAACTAAATTAAATATCTGGTTGGTTGTGTAAGATTTTATATTGGGGAAAATCACAAACATACCTCACCACAATCTGAAGCTAATCCCACATCTGACAAACATCAATTTAAAAATAGATCTCAATAATTATAAAAAAGAATTTCCACATAAGAAATAAATAAACAAGTAGTAGCAAAAAGTCAGTCGATAGTCTTACATCACATATTTCTTTAAAATAAAACACAATGATAACATGCTGTCTCGATGACAATACGATTACGTTGGATTTTCTATGGCCACTGTCATTCGCATGTTAGTTAGTATGTGCAGGAATTATGCAATAGCGCCCTCCTTCAACTCCACACATATCTTTTCTTATTTTATTGTTCATGACATTTTTTTAAATTGAAAAACGTCCTTTTGAACTCTAATGTAATGAAATTATCTTTAAAGCCCACACCACACTTGCGCCTAAAGCTGTTAATTAACGCGTTAATCGACATAAAATACTAACATCGATTAACGCGTTAATTGTCGGCATTAGGCGCAGGTGTAGCAGGAGCGTAGGAATAAATTACGGGGTCGGGCCCAATTGCTGGCACTACTTATTTTTGGCACTGTAATGAAATATAATGAGATCTATGTTGGTATGTTTTGATTTTACGACCATAAATGGGGCTACCAACTATTTTTTTATTAACAAAATGAGTGCGGAGAGCTTTTAATGTTTTTAATAGCCCATTCAAATATAATATATATTCGTATCTTCTATATTATTCTTCAACTTTTAAATTTGATGTCTTGGTCTTTATTTCATTTATTTTAAAGTACATATATGATTATTAGAGCAATTTGTAGCGCTATTGATTAACACAATAAAATATGGGTTGTTCATTTGTTCGCTTTACCTTTCCAGATCCAACGACATGCTTTAAAAAAATCTACGAATGCATTTTTTACTGTTTTAAAAAAAATGAGCTATCTACAAAAATATTTTTTTCCAGGGCCCGAGTCTAAAATGTTTTGACAGATTATCGATTGGGTCATACAAGTCATCTGTATTTATAAAATAAATGTGTTGATTTTTTTTATAAAAACTATCTTCGGCAACCCTAACCTGTGTGTATTTGGTAAAGAAAAAAATTGGCTGCTTATACCACCCGTATTTGAATAAGGACCTGGCCTAACAGTTAGGATTCATAGTTAGCTGGCCATAGCCCATAATATTCTTGAAAAAGAAAACCTATTTAAAATAAAACAAATTTGCTTTTACCGCTCTGAAAATTCGTTGCAGTGCACTGAATGAATTTACAAACAATATGATGTTTTATTATGGTTGTCTACTAATTTATTTTATAGCGGTGTTTTAAAAACATGCGGTAGCTTTTATCGGTTAAATATGAAAAAAAAACACGATTGTTTGTGCTCACAAAAAAGCCCTTATCGGACGGTGACTTATTTGGCGTTTGTCGATCAGTACGTCAAGTGCGAGATTATTCGTAAGCTAACCATATACTTAATGGTCTACGTATTCTGACATTTTGTTGGGTAATTGAAAGTTTTTAATAGCATCCGCTAGAGGCGCTGTTTAAATCTCCATAATTCTCCAAGTGTCTAAATACGTAGACTATACAGTATACGGTTAGGTTGTGAATAATCTCTCACTTGTCGCACAGAGTTCGCTGTAACTTAGACTGAATACATGTCTGAAAATTAACCCGCTTGAAAAAAGTTTTAAAAAATGAGATTATTTATTTCTTTATTATCTTTTTTTATAAATCCCATTCACTATGCTTGCCATTATAGCAATTTTACAGGCACATTCTGATATAAAACTTGTATATAGTCTAAGTTAAAACATGTTTTATACATTTTATACGAAATTCTTATATTTATTGTCGCAGAAAGCCGATTGGCTATCGTTACTGTGCGTTGAAACTAGTCGACGTGAATCTTGTAAGTTAAAATACATCGCGATATCGTATCGGCAACGTAAATGTACTCTCTATCCACGTAAAGTTTTGTTCATAATCAAAACGTGAACTGCAAAGTCTGCGTATTTGTCATATTGTACGGCAAATTGAATAGTGCCTCTAGCGGACAGTATTCAAAACTTTTAACTCTGTATACAAATACACAAATACGTTGACTTTGAAGTAGGTAGGTATATAGCTAGCTTGCAGTTGATTACGATAACCACGAAGCTGGCGAAGCGGCGTTAATAATTTCATTGGTGCCAGGAGCTCTTTTTGATGATTTGTACGTTGTTAAGCTAGAGAGTCGTATCAAGAAAATCTTTTCCTTAACAAGCTAGTATTGTTCTAGCGTGGTCAATAGTCTAGATTTAGTGTTACGTTTTTGTTATTTTATTTTTCTAAATGTTATTTTTTATGGGCTTTGCTAGTGTGTTACCGTGTGCAATTCATTATTCCGTAGTGTTGTGCAGTTGTTAGTAATTTATTAGTTGATTTTAATGTAATGGAATTGTTTTATGGTCCCAGTCGTTATGTGGATATTATTGATGTTTCAACTCGATGGATTAATTACTTGAATGTAATCAATAAATTACTACTCATAATGAATATTGAAAGAAATAATTAACCATGATTATACTCCTTATATTAAGTGTGTGTGTATCGTATACATATTTATTACCTATTTGTCTATACATTGAAGGCGTAGGCCTTACTGACTAACTATCAAACAATGCACAGCTTAAATCACTGGTAAACTCGTAAAAAGAATATAGCAACGTTCCCTTAATGACGTAAGCATTCACTAAGACAGGATTTTTAGAAATCGTCTTCTTACAAATCGTGGTCAAAGTGTGTGGTAAGAAAAACTCGAAACAAATATGCGTGGTAAGAAAATCTCGAAACTTTATGAAAATACTCTTTATAAGAATTGATTAAAGACTTCTTTTGTTATAATTCCTAAATCTCCACGGAGTGCTTAAGTTTTTACGGAGAAAAGCTATTGAATAATGATATAATTTTAAAATCTGGTTAAATTATTTTTATTCATAAATAACTGAACACGTGATGCATCAATATTTTCATGTTTTTGGTCGTTACCGTGTTTTTTCCTAATCTTTCCCATGGGCCGACCCACTGGCGCTTAATCTTCTTCTGTCTGTCAATATACATATCTTATTATTTTTCCTAGCAAAGCAAACTTTTATAATTTTGATTTTTAAATCCAGTTATTACTACATTTAATTCCAGTAAGTAGCCGGCCGCCATTTTGCCGAACATACAAAGTCAAAATGGCGGCTGGCGCTCAGCATCGTGGTATTTTAAATAATCAACCGTAACTATGAATTGTTTTTAAAAAAAATATGACAAATTTTATGAGTTTAATTACACTTTCAAAAAATAAAAACAAAATGATACTTTGAGTTTACCTGTATAAAAAACTAAAATACCATAAAACCTTCGGTAATAAGTATTGTTATGGCTAATTAATCATTATAAGTGTTTATTTAAATCGGATATACAAAAGATACTGATCTCTGTCACACATCAGTATTTTATCATTAAAATCAATATTTTTATTTGCATGGTCACATCTTTCCTTATATAAACAATCTATGATGGTATATTGGTATTTTAAATAATGGTGTAGAACTGGGTCGATGGGTATTTTTTCTAGGCGACAAATGCGTGGGCTAGTGCTAGTATATACAAAAAATAACTTACTTGGCATCATTTTGGTATTTATTATCAAATCGTAGTATTGTCGGGGACTATTAAGAAAGTACCTTTTGAATAAACGTTTCTAGGTTTCAATCAATTTTATCAATGCATCAACATAAATTAAAAATTAATAGTATTATAATGAATTGAAATAAAGGGTGCCCATGCGCAACTCGTTCCCCTTTGCGGTGTCAATTTTATTTTGGACTTAACTTATTGCTTCCAGGCTGCTATCTGTAAGATGCACGGTAGGCGAGATTATTTCCCTCGCATCACTATTTTATATTTATTAAACGGTCATCTAGTTATTGTATCAATAAATAGCGGACTCCATTTTCAGATAGTAGCCTACCATAATATAGTCCAACCAGAAAAATAGGAAATATTTAAAAGGACACTGTTTATCGCCCCTGTGCCCCCTGTTAGCTAGCATCTACAGCGGTAATATCAGGTCCGAGCCATTCTGTAGTCATCGAGCAGTAGTGGCTCGGAGCTTTTAACATTTTCAATTAATTTATTAACAATAAAAATAACTGCGCTCCTATGATACGTCAAGAAATAATAACCATTTCTGACGACCTGGCCACACCTGCGCTTATGCCGTTAATTGACATAAAACACCAACATTTTGTCGATTAACGCGTTAATTCGCGGTCTTAGGCGCAGGTGTAGCAGGAGAATGAGACTCTGTATTAATTGTCTAGACGGAATGTTGAGGACCGACTGCGCACGATATTTTAAACAATCATAATATTTCCGGTAGGTTTATACGACGGAACGACTAGCAAAGCTTGCTTCAGTTTACAAACAAATTTATTCTAGTTTATAAATAACATTATTGATGTCTAAGGCTGGTGATACAATATACTCTAAATGGATGAAAAAAAAACAAAATATATCTAAGGCTGTAATTTAGAAATAGCTGAGAGATGCGAGCCGATGCTCTCTTGATGTAATTTATTACGTTTACATTCACGTTGGACCAATTGGATCCAATATTGGCCATCGCTGAACCAATTTACCGCGTAAATCTAGATCTCGATTCTCGATCCATTGTTGGGCCAACGTGGGTGAAGGCATTAAAGTATCGCGGTGACAATTTTCTAAAGGGAGATAGTGTCACAAACTTTTGTGTGTCGGCGAGTGTTTTGCTGCCAAATGCGGCCAGACATAATAACATTTTCAAAGTAATATGAATGATTATGATTATCGTTACCGGGATACATAAGTTTATGGCAATCGAATATCATTATGTTATTCCTACAAGACGTCACCGATTACAGGTCTGATCAGATATAAGCGTTATTCGTTACCTATGTCGGGTAGAAGTAGATGCAAGGCAGCGTTGCGCAGACTCAACCGATCTGCCCGTACCGACCACGCGCAAGTTGATCGTAGCTCTGAGGAATTTGCTAGTGATGCGACCCGATTATTGATAGTCGATGTCGATGAATTTCACAAAACCGAAATAAGGGGAGCACTTTTTGTAAACAATTTTACGCGCGACTTTACCGCTCGGTCGATCGCCGTTTCTATAAGGTAGAACGGGCATGGAACGCCATGGTTGCTCATTTTATTAGGATGATACATTTTTGAGTAGTAGTGTTACGGGTATGTGAGAACAGTGTAGGAATGGCTTTCCAGATTTGAGTAGACAGTATTAACCCTGAGTATATAATTATTATAAGTTAATGGCTGATGATGCTCCTGCGCTTCACTTGCCGCCCCGAATGCAATCAACTTGCGCGGACGGTACCTTTTACTCTCCTGCCACACCTGCGCCTAATGCCGTTAATTAACGCGTTAATCGACGTAAAATGTTGGTATTTTATGTCGATTAACGCGTTAATTAACGGCATTAGCGCAGGTGTGGCAGGAGCGTTACCGCAAGTGGTAACGAACACCGCTCCAGTATGATCAAAGCCTAAGACTATAAAGTCCTAGTGATTTATTAAATTACGATTTGTTAATTTGTTACAAGTATATTGAGTGCAATTGTAAAGTTGCGTGCAATATTATGTTGGTGATGCGGCTCAGGGGGACTGGGTGACGAAATGTTGGACAACTCGCGCACAACATGTTGATATTTGATATGTTGCATTGCGAGACCATGTGGGGCATCTTTCAAACAATGTGTGTATAATATGAAAAGTTATATTCTTGTCGAGCAACAGGTTGCCAAACATGTTGTCCAAATTTCATTGCCCAGTGACTACGCAATGGATTTAGTTAGTCGATTTGAGTTTTAGTCGAGTCGCATGACTGCCTAATCATATAGCAAAGGAGGTCAAATCGACTACCGGTGATGCGATCTCTTTGCATTTAATTTTTATGATTTATAAACATAATTAATTATCAAGTGCATGTAACTAATGTTGTTTGTATAGAGGTGGCAACCATATTTTGGTGTATTTTTTTTCCTAGGAAAAGTCATTATTTATAAATAGGGAGGTCTGTTTAAAGACCCATTATAGGACATGCGCACACAGTGCGATTTAGTGAATAATATATATATTTTTGTGTCTTATCACCTTTTGCCTAGACATATACCTACTTAATAAATATCTTTGATTATGTGTTGTGTTTTTTTTTATTTTTATTTTTTGTTGCTTGTTCTTTATGACTCCTTTGTGCACACAACACTAACACGTTAACACGTACATGATACTCATACATTATGTGATGACGTCATCTGACATCAAACATACGTCGAGAGTGAACAGGTATCTTCTAGGCAAGTATGCTCCATCGTAGATTGAGATCTACGTCACTTACCATCAGGTGAGATCGAGATCAAATACTTGCCTGTATTATAATAAAAAATACATCATAGTATACAGTAGTGCAAAATGGCGCAATGTACGTACTTGTTACTTTGTGCGAACTTATGATTGCCATACAATTTTAACGCTTCATTATAGTGCATTTAACTATATTTTATAAATTAAATAATAATTAAAAAAAAAAAAAAACTATATGTAATCTTAAATTTCGATAATGATTCTCGAGCTATTTCTGTCACAATTTTTATTTTATAAAACCGATTTTATATTTTCTAAATTATAGTAATTACGAATGTATCAAGAACATATATCATCTTTAATTTCGATAATGATTCTTGAGCTATTTGTGTCACTCATTTATTTTGTTTTTAAGTTATTTAATGAAACAGATTTTATATTTTTCAAATTACAATTATTATTAATGTTTTAAAAAGCTGGGCAAAAGCTATATCATCTTTAATTTCGATAATGATTATTGAGCTATTTCTGTAAGTGAACTGATGCTGGGCTAAAATGGTGTTACATTTCTGACCACATATTATATCCTTCAAGTGTGGAAAATCAGTTGGTTTTTTTTATGGACATAGACAACGAGCCTTAAATGTAGATTAATTATTAGAGGTGGCATTTCCCGGGTTATACTTGGGGCGTCCCTTCACAAGAGGCGCACGCCAATTCTCCGGCTGTAAAATCCATAGATAAGGAGTTTTTTTTATAAGTGGGATATTACATTCACATAGCTCTAGGATGTCTCATATAGATGATAATATAATTTAGCCACATGATTGTATCTATGGTCATAGTTTAAGATAGTTCCATACATTTTATGAATGTGTATATACATATATAGTCCTAGGTCATAGATATATGGTAGTGTAATATCCCCTTAAACCTTGTGTTTTGTCATGACTGCATAAATCTAGGATTGTATAGTTAAGGTGCGTATACACGATGACACTTGGACACTAGCCACTCGGTCTATAGATCGAGTGTCGAAGTGTATACACCGCAATGTCACCCGAGTTGCTGAAATTTTGTCTTTGTCGCTTAGTGGCTGTCGACGGAAGTGTCGAGTGTCAGTGTCCCCGTGTGTACATAGCTTTAAGGAACTAGTAAGTATGTGATGTGACTTTTCAACGAAGTCAGTACAAGTAATTTGAATTTTTCAAAATAAATCATGTAACCCTTGTTTAATTGTTGGGATGTATTTTGTATATAACGATGTGTACGCCTGTGTGTGCCACTTTGCACGCCTTGCACACGGCTGTGGTTTCGCCAAGTTATGTGCATTTTTTTTTCAACTTTATCGTAGCTCAGATCTTTCAGAATGGTGAGTTCCCGAAGTGGCACATGCAGGCTATGTGTTGAGGCCCATTAGGTATGTATATATGGGTGTTCGCTGTAGTAGACGATGGGCCTCTATGTAATTAGACCTAGAAATGGGATTGATCTAGGTGTCATAACATTATTTGCTTATTTTTATAAGCTTTTCAAAATTGATCGAACATATTTTTCCAAAAATCTAATCATTAATTTATAAATAAGAATGAAGCGGTTATTTTCGTTGGAGATTTCCTCGCTATTCTGAAACATGGTTTTATACAATGGTCATACAATATGGTTATTTTTTAATCTTATTCTCATTACGATATTTAATTAAAACATGAAACCTACATGTGGCACGCTCCGGCCTCTACGGGTTCGTTGTAAGACAGGATACTAATCTGCACGCATAGGCGCTCTTGGATAGATCTTCAAAATCCGTCCAGTAGTTTGCTCCTGATGCGCGGACATACAAGCAGACAAAATTTCCAATTATCGCGGATTTTCAAGATCAAAGACAACTGCTACCACGTTTATTTGTCTGCTAAAAGATTCAACATACAGACTGGACCATTGATCTGCAGGACCAATTAAGTCCCGAGTATATTTGTATACCGAGATCGAAAGAGGTACCTATTCTGTTAATTGAAAAATACAAAAAAAACCTAATTTGTATTTTGTATTGTTGTCATTGTGTAAAAAAACTTCATGCTATTATTTTGATCATATTATGCAATGTGAAAAAATACTCGCACACATCAGACTCTTTGTTTTAGTTATGAGAGTCATAACTAATATTATATAGAGCACTTAGCCTCGGCGAGTCAGACTGTACCTCGGCCGAGTCAAACTGTACCTCGGCCGAGTCAAACTAGGCCAGTCTGACTCGATTTAGTGTCTCCACCCCCTCAGGTCGGGCGCCGCCTCCTAGGGGGCCTAGTCACTTCCCGCGTTGGGCCGTGACGAGAGTGGACACGGAATTGGTGGAAGAGGCCGCCATTGTCCAGAGGTGGGCCTACCCCCGAGCCTCCGAGGGTGTCACCGCCGACGAGCTTGCTGGTCGTATGCGTAGAGCCCTTACGGCGGTATGCGATGCAAGCATGCCGAGGGCCCGGCGGTGGTCCGACAGGAGAAGGGTCCACTGGTGGTCGGCTGATATCCAGCGAAAGAGGGAGGTCTGCGGCGCTGCACGGAGGGAGTACGTGCGGTGCCGCAGACACAATGGGCGGGACCCAGCGCTGGAAGCGCGTCTGAGGGGGGCCCTAAATCTGGCCAAAGATGAGCTGGGGCGGGCCATCTGCCGGGCCAAGGAGCGGGCGGACCGGGATTTCCTCCGGGAGCTGGACCGGAATCCGTGGGGTCGGCCGTTCCTTGGGGCTCGGAACAAGCTCGCGGGACGGATGGGGACACCGGCAACGGAGACCCTTCCCGCGGAGATCCTTGGCCGGATCGTGGGAGACCTGTTTCCGGGCCGCCCAGAGGATTTCTCTCCGCCGGTGATGGCGCCGCCCAGTCCAGCGGATGGGGGACCTCCGCCGCCACTTATAAGTGACGAGGAGATGGAGGGGGCCCTGGACCGCCTCCGGAAGCGGAAGAAGGCGCCGGGTCCAGATGGGATCCCCGGGTCCATCCTGTGGCGGACCAGGAGGTTCTTGGGGGGCCGGCTGCGGGAACTGTTCGATGTGTGTCTCACCACCGGACAGTTCCCGAGTCAGTGGAAAGAGGGGAGGGTTTGCCTCCTGCCCAAGGAGGGGCGCCCCCCGGACCAGGCATCGGCCTACAGGCCTATTGTCCTGCTGGACGAGGCGGGTAAGCTCTTCGAGCGGATTCTGGCGTATCGCCTCGTCCAGCACCTGGAGACGGAGGGACCCGCGCTTTCGGGGGCCCAGTGGGGGTTCAGGGCAGGTCGCTCGACCATCGACGCCCTGAACCAACTGAAGGCCTTCACCGGAGAGGCGGTGGAGAGGGGGGAGGTGGCACTGGCGGTGTCCCTGGATGTGCGGAACGCCTTCAACAGCATTCCGCATGAGACGTTGGTAGAGGCGCTCCGTTTCCATGGAGTGCCTCCTTATCTGCGGAAGCTGTTGGAGGCGTACCTGAGGGACCGGCAGGTCCTGTGGGAGGACCGTGAGGGCAGCCTGTGCAGGCGGCCAGTCGAGCGCGGGGTTCCGCAGGGCTCGGTGCTGGGGCCCACATTGTGGAATGTCGGGTTTGACTGGCTGCTCCGAGGGCCGCTCCTTCCCGGGATGAGGGTGTTGTGTTACGCGGACGACACCCTCGTCATGGTTCGGGGAGGGAGCTGGGAGGAGGTGGCGCGCAGGGCGACGGTCGGGACCTCTCTGGTGGTGGACAGGATCCGGCAGTTGGGTCTCGAGGTCGCCTTGGAGAAGACGGAGGCCCTCTTGTTCCATGGGCCGCGTCGAGGGCCTCCGCGGGGGGCAAGCATCGCCGTCCGGGGAGAGATGGTGCGGGTGGGGGCCCAGATGAAGTATCTGGGCCTCATACTGGACGGGCGGTGGAATTTCGGGGCGCATTTCATTCGTCTAGCCCCGAAACTTATTTCCACCGCCGCTGCCCTGGGCAGGTTGTTGCCCAATGTGGGGGGGCCAAATTCCTCGTGCAGACGGCTATACTCCGGGGTAATCCGGAGTATGGCCCTGTACGGGGCCCCAATCTGGGCGGAGGCTCTCACCGAGGGGAACAAGAGGCTTCTTCGGAGGCCTCAGAGGGTGATCTCGGTGAGGGCCATCAGAGGGTACCGGACGGTGTCCTGGGCGGCGGCCACGCTCCTGGCGGGGGATCCCCCCTGGGAGCTGCAGGCGGAGGTGTTGGCCGTCGTCCACCGGTTCCGGGCGGATGAGCGGGCGAGGGGCGTCGCACCGGAGTGGGAGGCGGTGCGGCGCGAGCGGAAGAGGGCTCAGGAGGAGGTGGTCCGCAGGTGGGGGGAGCAGCTTGCAACCCCCACATATGGCGGAGAAATCGTAATGGCGATTCGCCCTCAACTTGTCAACTGGCTCAAGAGGAGGGGCCAGTTGACTTACAGGCTGGTGCAGATACTTACCGGGCATGGCTGCTTTGGTAAGTATCTGCACCAGATCGCTGGGCGGGAGGCGACCCCCAAGTGCCACGAGTGCGATGCACCCGTGGACACGGCAGGCCACACGCTCCGGGAGTGTGTG
Organism: Pheosia gnoma; assembly: GCA_905404115.1. Lineage (NCBI taxonomy): Eukaryota > Metazoa > Arthropoda > Insecta > Lepidoptera > Notodontidae > Pheosia > Pheosia gnoma. Next base: position 9,718,299 of record FR989898.1, read on the forward strand.
GTGTGGGGGTCGCAGAGGCACGACCTCGCAAGCGTGGTCGGAGGAGACCTCTCGCTGCGGAGCATAGTGGAGGCTATGCTCCGCGACAGGGGGGCCTGGGAGGCGATGGTCTCCTTCTGCGAAAATATCATGTCGCAGAAGGAGGCCGCGGAACGGGTCAGGGAGGAGGATGCCCTGGCGGACCCGATCCGCAGAGCGAGGCGGGGACGAAGAAGGGGGCGATACGCTCGTCTCCTGCCCCCGCCATAAAGAGGGCCTAACGGCAGAATAAGCCGGAATGGGGCCGGGGGGCCCCAAAACAGAGGTATCCGCCGGGGCGTCACGGTAGTGTGCTCGTAGAGCGATCCCGTGGCGCCCCACAAAAGGCACAGAGGGCGGCGCTGGGTTTTAGTGGGTAGTCTGGACTTCTTCCAGGAGCCCCACATAACCGTCCGGGCTCCCCCGGGCTCGGGCGGTATGCGTAAATGCATTTCCCAGCGGAAACAAAAAAAAAAAAAAGGCCAGTCTGACTCGGCCGAGGCTAAGTGCATTCACAATTATTAATATGATCAAACTTAAAAGTGGGCGCGCACCTGGACGAATATAAGCGTGTTAATTACTATATAATGAAAACTATCAAGTTATAATCATAAAAGCTTCGAGCAAGACAAAATATTATAAGCAAGCGAGCGTTATGTCGGCAGTGTCACGTCATTGGAGCACGGTACGGTGAGGGATGTTCGTGCCGGCCCGAGTCGACTCGGAGTCCAATTAACACAAACTGTAATCGACTCGGCGTGATCCGAGTCCGTATGGTGTGCAGTCCGCGACTCGGTTTGGACTTGCACGGTCTCCCTTTTGCATACGACTTGATATGATAGTTGACCTATCTCTGTCTCATAACTACTACCCTGTTCCGCTATTGGCACCTGTGCCAGGGCAAGGCATGTCACCGGCAACCCGCGACCAGTTATACCTAAATGTTATGTTTGCCTAGTCATTTATTTTATTTATTGCATTTTTATTGGTAATAATGTAAACAAATCTAAATAAAGAATTTAAAATGAAAGTTGTATTTTTTTTATTGATATGACATCAATGTTCCATAAAATAACACTCCTTCATCTATACATACAAATAAATAAAATTGGAGTGTCTGTTTGTAATATTAAAATAACCGCTTTTTACTAAGTGCATTTGGATGTATACACGGTACATATACCAAAACAACATTTTTTACAATTTTTGTCTGTCTGTTTGTTTGTTCCGGCTAATCTCTGAAATGGCTGGACCGATTTTGACGGAACTTTCACTGGCAGATAGCTGATGTAACAATTTTCTGTAACGATTTTATTTTAGACTAGCTGTTACCCGCGACTTCGTCCGCTTTTTGTTAAATACCACGCGGACGAAGTCGGGGGTAACAGCTAGTACCTAGTTACTAAGATGGGTATGTTGTAAGCAGCAGTAGGCTACCGCTCACAGCTTCGCGGTCCGAGAGGCCTCGCGCCTTCAAGATGTACATACCTATCCAGCTTTCTTCAACTCATAAAAATATTTGGGATATAGCCTTTACAAAATCTTTTTCATAGATAAAAATGTTACATAGGTATTAAATCCGTCCTCTTGCGTCAACAGTGAGCTTCCCAAAAAATTATGCACTCATGAAATAAAAATCTTGCTTTGACACGGGCTATATGCATAAGAAATCCTTAAAGAACTACGTAGGAGGATTATTATTTCAGTATTCGGCGTGTGGCTTTTTCTGGCTAGATCCCAATAACTTTGAACCACTGACCGACTAATTTCTTAATTAGCTATTAATTTTAACAAAACTTATCTTAAGGATTTTATCGCGTTATACTTTTTTACGTTCCCGACGTTTCTGCTGCTTTACAACAACCATGGTCACCGGAGGACTGAGGTGGTTGACGTCCTGGTGTCATAGTACGAAGTCATATTGGAACGTAAAAAGTATAATAAACGTGATAAAATCCGTAAGATTCGTTTTATTCCAATGTGTAGTATTCGCGTAAATATAAGAAATCAATAACTACATCAATTGTTCAACCACATCTCAAATCTGTGTTGTTGTTATTGTGTTATCAGCCCTCACATGAAGATCGACCGCGAATATTCAACGATTACTAATTAGGTAGGAGGTTTCCGCGAACAAATATATTAAACTACGTATCAACGATGATTCACTGAGGTGAGTCACCCTGCTTACCCCCGTGCGATAACAATGCACCCTAAATGATACGGGGTAGAAATTACAAAGAAAAAACTGATCATACAAAATATATATCTGGGTTGGAGTTTATAAAGGCCATTTTGGAATGATGGGCATTTGACCTATATTAATTGAACGATTCGAATGTTGATAGTTATAAATACCTTGGTAAGTATATGAAACCATTGCTTGGTTAATAGATTTGTCCATTTGCGAATGAGTTAACATACCTTTTATGGGTACGTTGTGTTTCTAGAGCTCTAGGCTCTAGATATTGTTGTAAACCATAGATTTTACCGATTTAAGTAATAATATCTTAACGATCTACTGTCCGTACTCAGAAAAGGTTCAGGAAGCAGGGCCCTTAGTATGAGTATTGGATGATCTTATTTAAATACAAAAATAAAGAAACGGTGAAGTAAAACATCGTGAGGAAACGTGTATGTCTGAGAGAACTCCTCGAAAGATGTGTGAAGTCCGCCAACCCGCACTGGGCCAGTGCGCTGGCCCAGTGCGGGTTGGCAGCGTGGTGGACTATAGCCTAATCCCCCTCGCATTGAGGGGAGGCCCATGCCCAGCAGTAGCAGCTCAATAAAGAATTGGCAACACTTGAACAATGGTTGAATGTTTTCAATTTTCGTTTGATGCTCATTGGTCTGAGACGTATCCAAATAATTTCCGAATATGCGGCGCATCCCTATATATTGGTAATTATAACAAGCGATATAAACACGCCATAAAAATATGGGCGGGCGTTCAAATATTAATCTCATTTGAACCCTTTTATTGATTTTTTAAACTCTCCACATTCATCTCCTGAATGTTACTGAAATCGGTGTGCAATAAAGAGTTATCTATCTATCTATCTCCTTTTCCATTATAATCAATGCTTCGAAATCAATCTCTCTTCGTCTCTACACACGACTAATCAATTAAAAAAAGCTCTGTAGAACTCTTGATTATAATTGCACGTATATAATGAAAACTTTTAATGAACTCGCGATGTGCAATAGGGGAACACCCTCGGTTGAACCGACGATTGTAAAATGACCCATCTACATGTACATTTTAGTAGCGACAACAGCTCCTTTATTTTGGACAGTGTCATATCACACTATCGCATGCGTAGTAAAGGTATATGTTGAGGGGAATTGTTTTGTAAATTCAATCTTATTTGTTAGTGGATACGAGGTATAGTTCAATATATGATTGATAAAGGTGTTTTATTTTTTTGTCAACATACACCCTTACTGGGCTAGGAATAGTATGGATAAGACTTACCAACTGAAAACTTTTACCTCAAAATTAATAGATGCTTAATCATTTTACAACTGTTACCGTAAAATATGAACTGAAAACCCAGTGTGTTGTACTTATATGGATATAAAACATCCATGACTCGAGTACAAACACTCACAACACATAAAGTTTGTCCCTATCAGGATTCGAACCCGAGACTCTCGGCACAAAAAGCGGGGTCACTACCAAGTGCGCTAATCAGGTCGTCAATAACTCACAAATAAACTGTTATTTTCATAGTGAAAAAAAATTATACGTAGTTGGGTAAAACGTATCCATCCTATTATATTGGTTTAAACCCGATAATACCTGGCGGCTAAACGGGTCGGTGAAAACTTTATTCCGGGTTAAGTTTTTGATGGGTCTAGACGCTTTTTGTGAATTAATCAAACCGCTATACAAATTTTATATAAATATTTTATATTAGTAGGTACAGGAAGAAGATAATCTGAGGTAAGATTATGTTTCTATTAAATTAATACTTTCTAATCTAGTTATATATATATGTATATATATAACAAACTCGTTTTAGTTACCCCATTTATAGCTCAAGAACGGATGGGCCGATATTTATGATCTTTAATTTTGTGAATTTGTCTCCGCTCCGAATAGCAGTGAAACTATTAAAACAATGGAAAAATTCATAATAAAAAATAAAGATAATTCAATTTCTCATACATTTGATTCTGAGCCGGCACGAAGTTCGCCGGGACAGGTAGTTTTAATTATTTAAGGACTGCACCGGCCATTATTAGAATGTTGAAGTTTTATTTAAAGACATTTTCTAATTTTCTAATAGATATGTTAAATTAAAAAAAAATTACTTAACTAGTGCAAGTGCCCTAAATACCTCATTGAAATTACTGGCCGTAATAATATCAATCTAGGAAGTTCATAACTTTTTTTTTTTTATAAAACAGCATTTTTTTTTATTATGTTGAAACTTATGCTCTGTCACATTTTTTTTTCTTTCGTCTTTTATATTTGTGCATACTCGTGTACTTATTACATTATTGCTAAGCGAATTATCTTCTGTACTTAATTAACTTGAATTATAACATATGGCAAGCACTGGCCATCATATGGTCGGCATATGGTCACACGGCCGGCATTGCCACCCAATACACCCCATGGCTATAGTAACTAAATACTTATGCATTATTTGTATACAATAAATAATAATAATACCAGGCCCTTTTAATGTCCCACTGCTGAGTACGGGCCTCCCCTCAAATCGAGGGGGATTAGGCCATAGTCCACCACGCTGGCCCAGTGCGGGTTGGCGGACTTCACAAATCTTTCGAAGGTCTCTCAGACATGCAGGTTTCCTTCACCATTTAGCAAGCGATAATCGTGGTTGAAAATGAGATTCGCACATGAAATCCAGAAATCCCAGAGGTGCGGGCCGGGGTTTAAACCTGTGATCCTCGTTACCGAGGCAAACGTTCTACCAACTTGGCTATCACTGTTTACCTAAATACTGCGTATTATTTGTACCTATACTTAACATTGCAACACAGCGAGCGGTCGAATCCAACCATTTGGTTGCGTAGTCGTATCGAATCTCCGATTCGATTATGAAAAATGGCTCTGTACGTCAAGTGCGAGATTATTCGTAAGCTAACCGTATACTCGTACCATAAAGTCTACCGTACTTAGACATTTTGTATGGAGAATTTAATGTTTTAAATATCGTCCGCTAGATGCGCTGTTCATTTCTCCATATATACAAAAAGTGTAAAAAAATTGGTCCATGCGGTAGCGAGCCATAGATGCTGGCCGCATTTCCTCGCTGAATAGCCAAAGCTACTCGCTGAGCGAGGAAATGCCCAGTAAATTAAGTAGCTTTTCTATACTCTTTTAAATTTATATTAGTTTTGTATAATAATGTAATTGGTCTACTCTATATCTTTAGTTTGTAAATACTTAAGTTATTTTGTTTGTAGGTAATTATTGTATGTAATAAATAATTAATATCTCTTTCTCCAAACAAAATGTCTAAATACGGTAGACTATAAAGTATACGGTTAGCTCGCACTTGACGTGCTGAAAGATCGTCGTCGAATCGAGATAATTTCTAATCGAATCCATTCGGATACCTGTCGAAACGTTCTGAATCGGCCCCCAGGTAACCTATGCGTCACCCAGATATTTCAGCTATACATATATTAAAATAAACTCGTGTGCTATTTAAAAGTTCTAACATATCGGACCATTTTTGTTGACTACCGTGTTTAACGACGCAATACAACGTGAGTCACCCCTTGCGTGCAACACTGCATTCTCAACCCCCCATCGTAACTTGAGCCCCGCACCCCTTTGCCACTTTCGCTAATTGGATTAAGAACATACAAGTCTTTGGTGATGGCGGCTCACGATAGAGTGGTTATTTCTAGACAGGTTGTGCGTTTTAGGTGAATGTGTAAGGTATATGTATACAGGGTGATTCAAAAAAGGTGTACAAACCTTGGAACTATCGCTTCTTTAGCGCACTTGTATCATTATGTGACAGAACATTATAGTCATTATAGAAGGCAAACGGTCACGTGGTCGGTCTCCAACAAGATGGACTGAGTCAATAAAATCTGCTACAAATTGTCCCATAGTAGAATGTTCCCGAAATGCCCTACATCGAGATACGTGGAGAAAAATAGCAAGAGCAGCGTCCATGTCCGAACAGTGCAACCCATTACCACGACCACTCTGACAAGAGTGCCCGACTAAGAAGAAGAAGATCATTATGTGTCGTCAGAATTTCGATGTATCGATTATGGAAAATACATGTTTTTTCCAAATAAATGACAATTATTATTTTTGGGAAAAAAAAATGATCTATAGAATGATCTATAGACACATATTTTGACTTCAAAGGTAAATGTTTGGTTTTGTTTCAGAAAATGCTGCACTGTTTAACATTCGTTTTCATAATCAATTGCGCGCTAGGCTTAGAATCAGGTTGGTAAAGTAAATTATCAATAGTTATTTTTACATTGTTGAGAGGGCACAAAAGTCAAGCCATACCCCCGAATTTATAGACGTTTTATAACTTTATCAAACGTCTTATAGTACTGCACACAAGAGTTTTGCTTTGCGCAGTACTATATGACGTTCGATAAAGTTATAGTACGTCTATAAATTCGGACGATATTATCCTGAGGTTTAATTTTGTATACTCTGTATTGTTTCAGACACTGTCTTATAAGAATAGCAGTGTTCATTTTTGTTTACTGAAATATCGATATATATCAGTAAAAGAAATCGACACTGTCCAACCCATATAAAAACAAAATTTTTAGTTACACCATTTATAGCTCAAGAACTAACTAACTAACTCACTAACTAAAACAGATCATTCGTATCGTAGAACCGTAGTCGGTGTGGTCATATGGCGATATTTTTTTTATCTAAATATTCCAGAGGTAGTGGTACTCCGTGCGGTGCGAGGCCGCGACGCGAGGCTGCCTTGCGGCCGCGGGAAGGTGTTTCTGGACGGCCCGGACTCCTACGTGCTCTGGCTCAAGAACGACCGGGACTTCCTGTACCGGTTCCCTAATGAGGAGACCGAGCGGAGGTAATATTGGGCAAGTCCTTTGGGGATCCCTTTTTAAGCGAGAATATGTACATCTTGGGTAACATCGGGGCCTGTTAGAAGCAGCTGTGATCGGTGAAGTGGGACAGTGGTGGTCGTGGTGGTGGTGGTCCACCACACTAGAGATATTTAACGTCCATCACCGCCAAAGACTAATTCTCAACTCTACCACGCATAGCACTTACACAAAATGCAAGATTGTAATGTATCTAGCTGATTAGTACTTACTTAGGACTATAATATTTCATTTATTTATGGTTCAATATTACGGGTCGCGCTGCATGGCGACGCAAAATGAGATGTAAAACTTAGGCACTTAAACTTCTAGGACTTTATCGTATGCAGGAAATAATTCCCACCATTGTCCCAGCGAATGTCACCCGTGTATTTATCCTCAGATCCATGAACCATGACCGCATATTCGGCATATCCTGTGAGTCAGGCGCCTGCCACGACGACACCTCGCTGCTGCTCAAACGGGTCGGCGACCAGGACGGCGGCCAGTATCGCTGCCGGGTCCATTATCAAGCCTCGCCCTCTGTGGACTATGTTATCGACCTCAGATTAGTAGGTAAGCACCCTACCTAGGTAGTACCTACGTACCTTTCTTCTCCTTTCCCTCTTTTTAACGAAAGAAGATCTTTTCAAGATTCCCAGTGCTCAGTATGGAAAAATTGTGTCTCCTGGGACTGCCTCCAGTTTGGAGGAACTAATGGATCTTATTGAAATGGAACGCATCAGTGCCTCATGTGCTGGGGTCGCTCGCTCTCCCCTGTGGAGTTACACTACTTAGGCCAATATAGAAGCTACTGGTGAGTGGGTGGTCCTTCTCAGTCTGTCTTGGATTTATGGCACCACAGCCAGGGAAGGCCAGCTTTAGCCAGCAGACCAGCATTATCCAACGTGAGTCGACCCAAGAGAGGAACAACGTCTCTGGGTATCAAGTTGGCGTCGGCTTTCGGCCAGCATCGGCCTCCATCGGCCAGCGTCTGAATGTCATCGAATATTTTTTTACGATTCATGGTTATTCATAATCAATTATATATTTGTTCCAGACTCTCCTGGAACACCCAGGATATTCAATGAGGATGGTGACGAAATCAACAAGGCCTATGTTGGCCCTCTCAGCTTGGGGTCCGATCTGACATTACTGTGTGAAGTGGATGACGGTGCGTACTTACATTACATTGTTCTGCATTTATTTTCTTGGCAGTCCCGATATTAGCTTGGCTTTTTTTGGTTGATTCATATCCTGATAGCTATGTCGTTTTGTTATGTTATGATGATGAAAATTGGATCCCCTAAGCCTTGTTCAAGTACTGAATATTATTTTTATATTATAGTAATGTTTTATGTATTTATTTTCTCTTCGCACAAATAGTATACATTTTATTGATAAAAATGAAGAAAAATAATATATATTTATAACATATAATTATACTAGTTTATCCCGGTAAAAAGTATGTCCTTTTTACCGGGATAGAAAGCCTATGTGCTATTCCAGACTATAATCTATCTCTGTGCCAAATTTCATCCAGATTCGTTCAGCCGTTCTGGCGTGATTGAGTAACAAACATCCATCCATCCAAACTTTCACATTTATAATATTAGTGTGATAGTGTGATTAGTGTGATTTGTTTTGTCAAGCATGTTCATGGTCCGCGGATGCGTCTAAGTTACAGTTTTCCTTCAGTCCAACCAGACACACTGGTGTACTGGCGCCGCAACAGCGTGATGATCGAGCGCGCGCACTCCGCGCAGCCCGGCGTGCTCCGCGCCGAGGTGCGCGTGCGCAACGCCACGCGCGCGGAGCTAGACGCGCACTACGAGTGCTTAGCGCAGAACGCTGACGTCACCGAGCCGCTGGCCGCCAGCCTGGTAGTTAGGATGTACTGTGAGTTAATACTAAATTCATCCATCATACATTGCCTCCTATAAATAATACAGCATGAGTGAGAAAGGGTGTAAGTATTGCACCTGCGCCTCTTTAACGCATTCGTTATCATTACATTATCAGATTTTAGATACAGATGTCATTTGAAAAAAATGCTTCCACAAAATCACAATTGTCATTTTGTTGAGAACATTTTTTTTTAATCTTCGTTTCAAAATTCCCAATCACTCTGTATAATCCAAGTCAAAATTCCCAATCACTCTGTATAATCCAAGTCATAATTTCGATACGTCCAGAAAAAAAAACCCTCGTCCCATCTAACGAAATGACAATGGATTTTTTGTTAGCATTTATTTTTATTGATAAATATTCTTTGAACCCCTAGTACCCCCCCTCAGTGTTGAGATCCGTCTGAACAACAACTTCGACTTCGAAGCGGGCCAGCCGCGAGTCGTGGATTGCGTAGTGGTGGGGTGCGTGCCGCCGCCCTCCATCACCTGGCACCTGGGAGAGACACTGCTGAGACCTAGCGTCCATAAGGTGAGGAGACAGAAAGAGAGAGGGATAGAAGAGAGAGACGGAAAGAAGTACATAAGTACATACTGTAAAAGCTCTTTTATTGTCCAACTACTAGGGCGGGATTTTTCGGCCATAATCCCCCCCCCCCCCCCCCTGTTGGGTGTTGAAGTATTACAAGAACTGCTTAGATTCATAGACATGCCTCTGCTTTCATTATTTGGTAAGACCGATACAAAAATGATTTTAAAGCATATACAATCCCACTTATGCCTGTACAAAGAATCTCTTTATCTATAGAAATAGCTAGCATCATATTTCAACGGAGCCCCCCGCAACAGCCAATCCTGGCAACAGCCCAACCCTAGATAGAGCTCGCTGCAGCACCCTTGAGCTACTTGCCCCATTGCCCCTCGCCTTGCGTTCTTAAACAAAAGGTGAAGCTGCGTCAGACAACCATGTAGAGCAATAAAATAGTTTAAAGAATATGCCTATAATATCTTGTCAGGATATCTTTCAAGCCTCAACTCAGGGTTGGCACGTACACTTGCAGGAGCTACACGACGGCAACTACACGGTCTCATCCCTGACCCTGGCTCCCTCGCTGCGGGACAGCAAGCACGAGCTGGTCTGCCGCGCGCACAACTCGCATCTGCCCACAGGAGTCTTCGAGGACAAAGTCATTCTCAATGTTGGATGTAAGTAACAAAGACAAGTACAATAAGTTTCTTGCCCGATTTTCTGTTCGCGTTCCGATCCGGTTGTAGAGTAAAAAAAAAGATAATTTGTAAGCGTCCAAATTGTAAATCCCGTAGGCCTATATGATAATAAATATCGCTAGACGAACACACCAACTATACGGTCCCACACTAAGCAACGCTTGTATTAGACCTCAGCCTCGAATTTAGCGGGCAGCGGGGCGGCGGCGGCGGCGGCGCGGGAGCGGCGCTCGTTGGCCGCCCCGCGCCGCTGTTTTCGAGAACCGGTCCATTTGATTTTACGCATAAGATCCTGCCGCTCCCGCGCCGCCGCCGCCGCCGCCCCGCTGCCCGCTATATTCGAGGCTGAGGCCTTATGGATAACCAACAAAGGACTGAGTGCGAACTCAGTATATAATGCTTATATAGATATTAACCATCCATGATTCGGATACAAACATTCGTGCTCATCACACAAAGTTTGGTCCCTACTCGGCGCAGAAAGCACCAACTGCTCTAATGTAATTAGACTTTTGATAACGACTGTTTAGATATATTTTTAATGTTTTACGTTTCATCTTATATTATTTTTAAAGAATAATATTTTATTTTAATTTCATTCTTGTCTTCTTTCTTTATTAACACGTACGCTTTATGTTTTATACAATAATGTAACTAATAATAAATATATAAGCTAACGTAGATTAAGCCATCTAATATGGTATCCAAGATACAGGTTTCTGCCTAGTTTGGATCCGCTACTTAACTGCCATGTGTAATGCTTAAACTGAAATAAACTTTACTTACTTTACTTTACTTTATATTTCGACCTATGTTTCTTGGGGAAACTTGTTAGGTCTTATGAGTGAATTCGACTCTCGAAATATTCTTTCATAACCCAGACCGGCCTATCTGCCTGACGACTCGAGAGGAGACGGTCGGCGCCGTGGTGCGGGAAGCGGAGACTGTGACCTGCGTGGTGGACGCCTCCCCAGAGCCGCTGCAGTTCAGCTGGACCTTCGCTGACTCCAAGACTTTGTACACCAGCGTAACGGTCAGTTCATGCGACACTCTACCACACACATCCCTGACACAGCACAGAACACAGAATCGATGGTTAACGCACTTAGATAGTGAATGTAGGTTTGTGTGTGTGCGTACATGCTTATAGGGCTGTCACTAACGAGTGGCTGAAGAAAAATCCACGTGAACAATGAATCAGAATATTCTTATGACTTATTATTATTTTCTTATGAATCGACAAAATGTTTCCAAATGCTATGCTACGATTTTACCGGTTATCCGGAATGCCGTTCTTGAAGTTCTTTAAAGAAGGAGGGACAAGAAACTCCAAGGTTGCTCTTTTTAACCGACGAAAAATAAAGAAGATTCTCAATATTTAACCGACTTAAAAAAGAGGAGGTTCTCAATTCGGTTGTATTTTTTTTATTAATTGTCTACAATCATTGTGGTCTATTGAGTGCTTTGGTGTTATTTAGAAGGTGCCAGGTCATCATCACCGGTACTCTTCGACTCTGACGTGGTTGTCCCGCGAGGGGGACATAGGGCTGCTGCTGTGCCGAGCCACCAACGCGTTTGGGGAGCAGAAGAGGCCCTGCTCCTACACCATCTCGCCTGGAGGCCCCCCGGCCACGCCTGACTGCGCCGTGCTTCGGTCTTACCCCAGCACCCTGAGGGTGCAGTGCAAGAAAGGTGAGGTTTCTTGTATAACTCTTGTATAGCTAGGCATTTGATTAGAAATCCGTAGAATGGAACAACCGGACAATATTCTGTATCCACATATGATAGGCCACAGTAAATACAGTACACAGGAATATTGGTAGTAAGATGCCTGATGATACAAATTATAAAAGAAGACCCTCAATAAGGGGAAGTAGAGATCATTTTACATTAATTGAGGAATTTTATGAAATTAGTAATCTTATGAAATTAACTATATTAGGAATTTTATGAAATTCGTATACCTACTAGCTATTTCATCAACAACCAAATGGTACCTACATTTATATTAACAGGCTGGGACGGGGGTCGTCCGCAAACAGTCCACCTAGAAATACTAGACGAGGAAGGTACACCCCTGCACAATGTGTCCGACGCGGCCGGTCACTTCCACCTGCCCGATATAGAGGAGGACCGCAACTTGACTGCGATGGTGTACGCTACCAACGCGCGCGGGAGAAGCGAGTCCATGACCATACATTTGCAGACTGTGAAGCCATTGATCGCATCAGGTATCTATACTCTATACAAATAAATAAAATTGGAGTGTCTGTTTGTAATATTAAAATAACTGCTTTTTACTAAGTGCATTTGGATGTATACACGTTACATAAACCAAAACAATTTTTTTACAATTTTTGTCTGTCTGTTTGTTTCGGCTAATCTCTGAAATGCCTGGACCGATTTTGACGGGACTTTCACGGGCAGATAGCTGATGTAACAAGGAGTAACTTAGGCTACTTTTTTTTAGAAAAACTTTTTTGTTAAATACCACGCGGACGATGTCGCGGGTAACAGCTAGTCTATAATATGTTTCACTGGACATGATACTCACAAAATATCATTAACGGAGCATCCTTGGGAAGCTGCCTCAGTTAGCACGGGAGTCGCTTTTTTTTGGTTGTAACATCATTGTGTATTTTGCCAGTATTAAGTTTAAGTTTCGTCCATTTTGCCAAAGCACCATCGGACTAGGCTGTGCGTAGTCTGTCAGTCAGTGTTTTGAAATTTATAAAATATATTTAATTTGTTCCAAGCTCAGACCAAACAATATTAGACTCTATTTCCAGCGGTGACGGAGTCAATTACCGTCCGCTCGTGGACGCGTTGGCTCGAAGTTGCAGCAGGAGTGCTGGCTACGGCGGTAGCCATCACCGGCACTGCCATCTGCATCAGAGCTTTGAAAGCCAGGAGAGACAACTGTGAACTAAACCCTGACCTTGTTCCGAGAACTGATGGTGAGCTAGATATTATAGAATACCGCCCTGTTGACAGAAAAACACGAAGAGAATATTGTAAACAAAATTAGTCGTGAGACCAGACTTGAGGGCTTTTTTGTAATTTAAATAATGGTGACGAGCTGATTGTTATTATGCGTTTTTAATCTTAAATGTTTACAATATTTATCAACAAATTATACGTCCGCATCTGCAGGCGCGATGGTAGGCTCAATGGCTAGTGGCTAGCATAATGGAGCAGCTGCTGCGCCTCTGCCTATTCCTTCGCGTAATCCGACAATCTCCCCTCAAGCAACAGCCCAAGCCGAGGTTGTGCCCCATGTGGCGCCCTTGAGCTAGTTGCATGCCCCTCCGGTTAGAGCGCACTCTGCGCTCGCCCAAAAAAACCCGGTGAAGCTGCAAAGGCCGCATCGGCCAGCAGCGTACTAATCACTCACAAAAAAAAATATTCCTTCGCGGCATGTACATGATAGTCTGAAGAAACACGTGGACACGTCATTATCAGTGTGAATGACTTGCTGCCTTGCATTGGGCTAAATAAGACTAAGGGTAGGTACTTATAGTGATGTGTTACAATGATTGCAGGATCATTTCACCGAGAGCCAGATTTTGCGAGAGAGGAAAGGGTCCTGGGTACTACCAACATAACAGTCAATCAGTTAGCGGCGTGTCAGAATGTAAGTTAAAACACCCATGCTCTTTTCATAACTTGAAGTCTTCTTTTTTTCAGTTTTTAGGTAGGCAACGGGCTACAAAATAGTGTCATTTTTCCAGTGCCGAGTAGTTCTTGATAATTGTCATAAAATTATAATCTCCTCTGATGATAATGATGAAAGAATCCCCTAACCTTATCAGTAAATACTAATACTTACAAATAAAATAATATATAAGATATATATCTAGCTAGGCGATGGCGCCAAATTCAAAATTTCGATGGTATTTATTGTTTTCCAAAAAATTGGGACATCTTTACGATGTAATTTAGTTTGTTGCGACACATTAGATGCCTCAATGTATTTATTTTGCAGAAAAAATACCTAAAGCGATACAATACTACAAATTTTATTAAAAACTTTGTGTGTTGTTTTATTTGAAATTGAATTGAAGCGCATTTGATCTGAGATAAATAAATGCAATACACTATGCCGTAGTTGCAAATGTTTAAATTTTCGTCGTTCGTCATTTCCAGCAGTACTCGTCATCGCCGGTGCCGTCGTGCCGAGTGCTGGTCGGGTGCAATGCGCATGCGCAGCCCCAAGACACGTGCCCGGCGAGCCAACATTCATATTTTGTTTAGACTTAATTACTTACCACTGAATATTTGATAACAGCTTGCTGCCATTATAGTTTCGCGACCCACTAAAAGCCAATAAGGCATAAGTGAACAACCACTTATGACCCCGGCATAAAATATGATAATTATGCAAAAATTAAAAATAAGTTGGCAAGTATACAATAGTTATAATAAAAATTAAATAAATAGTAAGTATATTGTAATTACCAGGTTGGTAACATAAAATTTTGTAACGCACCTGACACTGATGAGCTGATTAGCTCAGTGGGTAAACGAACCTGGGATCCGCAGCACAGAAAGCAGGGTCACTGCTTTCTGTGCTGCGGATCCTGGGTTCGAATCCTGATAGGGACAAACTTTGTGTGATTAGCACGAATGTTTGTGCCTTAGTCATGGATGTTTATTATCTATATAAGTATTATATACCGAGTTCGCCCTCAGTCCATTGTATGGTACCCGTAATACAAGCGTTGCTTAGTGTGGGACCGTATAGTTGGTGTGTTCGTCTGACTATTTTTTTTTATTGCCCCCCCCCCCCCCCCCCCATTCCATTGTATGGTACCAATGATACAATCGGTGCTTAATTTGGGAACATACAATTGTTCTGGTAGTCTTAAGATATTTATTTATGAATTTTGTAGCTGCCAACGGCCTGTTTTGGGTGAACTGTGCCCGATCCATATAATACACTAATAAAATGCTAGTCAGTATTTAATATAAGTAAGTATCGTTTCATCAAACAATTTAAGCATACAACTTAAGCAATCAATACAATTTAAGCTCTTTGTAAAGTATTTAAAGCTTAGCTCATAATACATACTTATCGGTGGCAATTCTATGCGGCATTCTCTAAATCTAAATTGCACTAAATATTTGTGAATATCATTCGATAATTCACTCAAATTTGTGACTTTTTCAGAGATAAAATTAAACTATAGAGATAATTTTAAGGATTTTACCGCGTTTATATAATGTTTTTTTTACGTTCCCGACGTTGTTTAAATTAGTTTTATTTCAATGTGACTGAATGATTCGCGTAAAAAGTTTAGTTTAGTGCATTTTCGATTGAGAGAATGCTGCATAGAATCATCACCATTGTTGTTATAATAACGACTGATTATCTGATGTTCCAAAAATAAAATAATTGTATTATAATCATAATTAGTTTTATTTTTAACCGACTTCAAAAAGGAGGAGGTTCTCAAGCCGTCTGTAGTTTATTTTCTGGCTTTGTTATGTATGTTTGTTATTATAAATAGATACGACTACAGGCAAACTGTCAGATAAAATCAGATGTCTTATTAAGATTATCATATAAATAGAACATCCTAGCTCTCTGATATGTTTATATAAATAATAATGTGATTTATCCCTTTGGCTAGGGAGCAATATATGCTAGGGAGGGGATATTCCGCCATTGATTTTCCGTTGGGTTTTTCACTGCTATACTAAAGATCGTGTTTTTATTTGCGTGAAAATAAAAACAAAACATGTCGTCTCACGCTATTGCTGCCAGTAAAGGACGGAGTCCACTTTAATTTTACTTTTTCTCTGCGATCCAAGGCTGTAGATACTTTAGTGCACAAGATATAATATAGACATGTTGCAATATATATATGTATTTTATATATTTACCGTAAAATTTATAAAAAGTTTTAATGGATTATAAAGCCATTATAACGCACGTTTTCCTCTAAAATGATCTTTATAATGCCATTATAATTAATGATAACTGTCTACAAATTTGAGGGTTAAATTCTAATTATAAATCCAAGAATTTTTTTAAATCTGGTGAATGGCTGTCGAACAAATTGCGAAGGAAGGGCAATCTATTATATTTTATTTTCTTTGGGATCATAGGCAATACAGGGCTGTTCCTTAAATTAAATGTTGCCCTAGTTACTGATCGTGGTATGATAGATACCTCGACTAAGCAACCAAAGAGAGATTAAAAGATTGATTGAGCAACATCTGATTCGCAACGGGCTTTATCTTCCAGTTTCCAGCATCCGAATCATTGACCAGTGTCCGGTTACGTAAATATCTCTTGCACAGCTATCGAGAATCACCGAACTGAGTAAATGTCAATTCTCGAATGCTTTATCAACCTTATTACGACGGTATAAGGATAAATATTAAAAGTGAACTTTATTAGTGTTATGACATTTTATCATAAACTCATCGTTATGACCAAGGTATTCTTTTGTCTTATGATTTTTAGCTTTAAAACTCTGTCGATAAAGTTTGTTTTATATAATCAACACGACCTGAAACCTGAGATAATATTGATTGATTTTCTGCGGTCGAAAGTTTAATCGGTTCAAAACATTTCCACAGTTTTCTTTGAGGAATGTTGAAATAATAAGTAAGTCATACAAAACATTTTAAAACATTTCGTTCGGAAACTAAAAAAACATCAAATAAAAATAATAAAAAAACGCACCTTTGCAATACGAGTTCTAGAACGCACCTTTGCAATACGAGTTCTAGAACGCACCTTTGCAATACGAGTTCTAGAACGCACCTTTGCAATACGAGTTCTAGAACGCACCTTTGCAATACGAGTTCTAGAACGCACCTTTGCAATACGAGTTCTAGAACGCACCTTTGCAATATGAGTTCTAGAACGCACCTTTGCAATACGAGTTCTAGAACGCACCTTTGCAATACGAGTTCTAGAACGCACCTTTGCAATACGAGTTCTAAAACGCCAACCTCAGTATATGTTAAATAGCGATTTAATCTAGCAATTGATTCAACATACCTATTATCGACTATATGACTAAACCCAATAGAGACGAAAGCAATAATAGCCCATATGGTAGAACGTTAGCCTAGTGCCAAGGATCACAGGTTCGAACACCGGCTCGCACTTCTGTGCGAATTCCTTATGTCAATCTCATGTTCAACCATGATCAATATTGCTAAACGTTGAAGAAAAATCTCGTGAGGGAACCTACATGTCTTATGAAACCCCTTGAAGAACGTGTGAAGTCCGCCAACTAGCACTGGGCCAGCGTGGTGGACTAGGGCCCGTCCCCTTGTATTGAGCAATAGGCTTGGTATATTAGGTATATTCACTTGTAATACCAGCGGTGAAATATGGGGGCACAAAATTGCACTTCTACTGACCTATTTGGACAATACTGGTGCGTTTACATATTATAACTGAAAATTTCAAAATCAACGAATGCAATGAACGGACTTCTATTAAATATATTGTTCATTCGTTTCTGCGATTATAAAATAATAATATTGAATTTTATACATTTTTGATTATCCGCTATCTTAAGCCACTCAGTCGCAGTCTTAACAGAGCGAAGTTGGGGGGAAGGCTTCGCCGGTGGCGGGGGGGACGGGGGGCGAAGTAGGAGTATCAGTATTGCGGAGGTCGCCATCTTGCGTGCGCGTGAGTGCCTCGTGTGATCAATGCATTCAGGTCAGTGAAACAACACTTATATTTACGATGTATTAAGATACAATTTCATACAACACAAATGGTAGTTTTGTGTTTTCATATCGTATAGTTATTTATAGTTCTTGTTAACGGTTATTCAGTTACGTTTTAGCTAACAAATGTGGTCATAACTTCAACTTCACAGCATTCCGTTTTGTAGTAGCGTAATTTGAAGCTTTCCTTGTAGAAATTAGGTAGGTACTGGTTGTGTGTACCGAAGTGGCTTGCGCTTAGAGCCTCGTGAGGCAGTACGTTAGAAAAACCATTTGATTAGGAGGTAGACTTGAATCACTTGGCATGGTCCATTAAAATATCTCGAACAGCCAATTTCATATATAATAAATAAAACTATAATAAAACAATACTTAAGATGATGATGTAAATATATAAAAATATACTTAAACAAATATGTATTTGCTACATTTTAGGACGTATTACAAAAACGAACGGAAAAAAGTTTATTTTTTTGCTTAAGAAAAAAGTTTTTCTTCACTTACTTTTTGTTTTTTTTACGGGATTTCACATAGACACCTATATGTTTAATGTCTATTCATTATCACGAGTGATTGTGGACAAGCCCTTTGAACAGACAGTAGGTGCTGATTTAATAACGACTGGAACAATTTCCATAAAACATGGCTATGAAAGATTATCATTACATCAGTTCAGTCTCAGCAATAAATAATCATTTCGGAGCTACGATACCCCAAACAGACATACAGACTTAACACCTCAAAACGGTGACACCTGAAAAAGTCGGGGGTTAAAAAATTACAAGATAATATATGTAACAGTTAATATAGCACTTAAATATTTGAGTAGTGCTTGAGTTTGACCGTAAAATGAGTACGTCTCAAAGACATTCCTTTATCACTGGACTGTGCACTGTCAGGGAAGGTGAAGATTTTTTAATGCAGTCATAAAAATCAACAGGCTATTAAATATATTTTAGTGTAATTTGACATTTATTATATCTGTCCTTAAATAGTATTTTTTTTTATTACATTATAGGCAAGTATTTGATCTCGATCTCAACTGATGGTAAGTGACGATGAGATCTACGATGTAGCATACTTGCCTAGAAGGTACCTGTTCATTCTCGACTTGAAAACACGAGATTTTGATTTTGAGATTGATGACTT
Organism: Pheosia gnoma; assembly: GCA_905404115.1. Taxonomy (NCBI): domain Eukaryota; kingdom Metazoa; phylum Arthropoda; class Insecta; order Lepidoptera; family Notodontidae; genus Pheosia; species Pheosia gnoma. Next base: position 9,737,378 of record FR989898.1, read on the forward strand.
AAAATTTATCAGTGCATACTATGTGTGATGTACATAGTTAATAGATAACTACGAAGACACCTTACTATTTATACATACGTAATAAACTTTTGTTTATTATTAAAAAAAATACTAGATTTTTTTGTGTGTGTAATAGGTACTTCTATAATAATAACTTATAGTACCTATGTACTTACAAATTTGATTGTAAAACTTGAATCCTTTTATAGACATTAAAGGCGGTAATTTAACTAGATTACCTAGTACTCGATCTAGGTCGAAAAGAAACAAATTAGCCCACCAGAATGTTCTGATAACCAAATCAAGATCAATATTGTCTCAAAGTGTACCTATGTTGTAGTATAAGTATTTGCCCATTACTGTATTAAAATAATACCGTAGACCTATTGATACCGTGCAGCTATATGAGCTGTATCAGAAACTATGAGATAGATTACGTTTCAGTATTCAGTTCTATGTACGGTTATTTTTAGATTTATTTTAAGTTAGGGTGCTTTGCCAGTAGTTAATTACAACCCTTGACAATGTTCGCCAGTGAGGTGTGACAGTTCACAGCTGTGATGAATGGCAGTACGTGCTTGCATACATCCGGCAGTGGGGCCGGTGGTGCACGGCATGAGCGGAGCGGGGAGCGGGCTGGGCTTGCAAACAATAGTACGACTAATTCCAGGTTGTGTCGACCTCCAGTAATTTCAGTTCAGAAGTACTAGTACAAAGTTATATAACACGTAAAGTAGACATAACTAAAAAGGATGTACCATATTTTATTTTATTGCGAAACCTACTTATTATACATAAAACGTCATTGAACTCAGTAAAGTAATGTTTACCTAAACATAGTTAAATATTACTACATTGTTAATGTTATTTAAGTATTTATTATCACTAAAGAAAAGTAAAATAATGTTCTCATTAGAAGATCCGCATCATTCATTTTAAATGGTTCATAGTTTAAGCCACCTTTTACGATATTTAAGGAAAAACTCAGGCTGATCTTACATCTAAATAATTCAAATATTATTAACCAATTACATTGCCCCGTATTATATTGGGACTAAAATACTATCGGCGAAATAAGTGTACTGCAGTGTACCTTTGCTTACCCCTTCCAGGGTAACAGGCGTGATGGTATTTGTTTTAATTTTCCACCAAAGAGTTTAGTGTAGTTACCGTCATTCCCCCTCCCCGCTCTCCCCTCACCGCTTGCACCACAGACATCTTAATTTCCACGCCGCGATGGCAAACTGCACAAGTGGGTCGGCCCGACTACCATAACCACCGCCAGCCGAAGCCGAGACACGTTTAATGCGCTGTTTCCTTTGCTTTCTGAACTGATTAGAAATCCACGGATTGATCTGTGTGGGAAGACACCCGATTGGAAAGTGTACTAGAATATATTCCTGTACAGTGCGGTAAATGGTCGACGCTGCCGGTCCGCGGATTCTAAACAGTACCTATGTTTGCAGACCTATTCACTGATGTAATAATAAAAAGTATGTAGATGTAAGCCAGATCATGGCTTACAGGAGTAGCAGTGGTGGGAGTGAGTGGCGGGCCTAGTCCCATAAAAAAATACCTATTCACTGATGTAACAATAAAAAGCACTTGCCTGGTGTTAAAAAAATAACAGCACTAGTAGCACAGCCGGCTGTGACACAAGACGAAATGTGACATAAATCGTTTTGGTCTCTTTCCCTCGTATTAATTATGGAAAGGAGAGAGTGACTCGGTGCGACATATTCTGTGACATAGGTTTTGTCTTGACCTGCGTGCTATAGCAAATCAATCAAAAATCAAATCAAAAAAATAAATCAAATTATAATTAAGACATTGAAAACTAACCCCGTATACATCCCACGGTAGAAGTTACTGATCCGCTTTCTCTTAAATAAAATCAATCATTATTATACTTATAAACGTGATCGGTATGATATATTCGTTAACCTGACCAGATTCGAGAAGGTCCTAATCTCGAAGTCTTCGTTGGGTATCGCTGTGGGTCCTGGCTTACAGGACTAACATTGTGGGAGTGTGTGCCGAGCCAAATATAAAAAAAATGACTCTGTTCTCAGTGAACGACAAATGCGGTACGATTCTTGAGTTCGATTCCTCATAGATTATTAAAATCCATGCAAATGTAGTGTACCTATATACTCATAAATCAACCAACTGGTAAGCCAACTGAGTTTGTAAGATTTCTATAGGATGTTTAGTATACCTTACTAAACGCGCGCCCGAGTCCCCGGCGTCTTTAACGTCAGCTATTTAAACTGTGATCGCAAAGAACACAATTATGAGTTGAGATTAATACCGTAATAAAAAATAAATTATTTCCATGCAATTCGTTTTAAATTTAGTTAAGTTTATTATTGTCACATTGGGCTGTTAACTTCATATGAAAACATAGAACATTACTTATTGAAAACTTCTCACCAGAAAAAATACATTTAATATCAGTTTACATTAGCCGGCAATCGATCCCAGGACCAGCAGGACTAGGAACTTGCGACTAGACCAACGAGGTACCAATTGTACGAGAGGTAAGGGATTCGAGTCGGGCTGCACTACCTACCTACTCCGGTGACCCAGTGCAGTGCGCCACAGAAGTTTTAATTCTCAAAAAATATTACTAAATAGAGTATTTAATGCAAACTTGTTTATTAAATTACTTTCACTGGGAACGACCGCTTGAGACCGTTGCATTATTGCTCCATGTGAGTTGCGTCACCGATTGCGCCGGCGCAACCGCGCGGGTCGGCACTCGGTAATCTCGATCGGCGTCGATAATGCGCCATTATTTACAAAATGGCCGCCGCACTCAAAAGTTATCGGTAATTATACATTTAGGTATTATGTAGTAATTAGTTGAAAGATGAAATTCTCTTGGTTCTTTTTTATTGGAACGACGGGAGGTAGCAAATAGACATTGCAATCCCGCAGTTAGAGGGTGTTCCTGTTTGATGAAAAGCTTGTAACACAGAACAGCTGGTATGATATCTCAAACACATCACACATATTTGTAATCAATCAAAACCGCTGAAAAAATGTACCCTATAAAATGCACCCTATACCTAAATGGCATTATTACACGACGCTAAAAAAGTAGGAGGCTCTCAATTCGATTGTATTTGGTATTTTTTTTGTTATCTGTTTTGTAGCAGTCCCTGATGGATTACGCAATTTTTAATTAAATGATTATTTATAATATATACTTTTTAAAAGATAGTTTTTCCAAATTGAGGATTTCAATTATGAACGTCAGTGTTCAATAGTTAACGTAAACGTTACAACTATTGAACACATTGATAGCTCGCTCCGACCACAACAAAACGTTCGTGCAAACAGTTGAACTGTATTTTTGACGTTTAGAACAAACTTTTCGGTCAATTAACTGCGTACGGGACCGGCGTTGTATACATACTGATATTTGATAGTCGCTCAACAATACGGTGATAACATTCAATTAGAAACTTTAGTCGAAGACCATAAAGTTGTTATTTCAAGAGAATATAGTTGTGGTTTGATGGAATATTGTTTAGCTAAGTTTGCGATTTAACTGCATCAGCCATGCGCAGTATAGTTGCTATTCACTATTGTAATAATAATGATTGCGCACGTATTTTTCCTACTGAAAACGTTTTTATCTAGTCAATTGATCAATTTATATCAAATCACATGCGAATCACAACTTGAGAAGTTTTTTAGACATAATTCAATCACGTGAATGCTACGTAGTTTGGCCCTTGCGTAGAATATTTAGACATTAATACATGAGGTCCTTTAAAAGCTTCCATATTTCTTATTCTTCTTCTTTTTAGGCTGGCAATCGGCAACTAAATAGAGCCTTCTTTGCCAGTGTTCAGTATTGCTTGATAATTGCTATATATAGTATATACATAACAATTATTGTTGATATATAGTACCCCTTATGATAATGATGTTGATATGAATCTTCTGCCCCTAGAAGTAAATCGGTGGATACTTTACTGAAAATTAACCAGACATTGAATTGAAACTAATCTTACGGATTTTATCGCGTTTATTTTATGTTTCTACGTTCCCGACGTTTCGGCTGCTTCACAGCAACCATGGTCACGGGAAGACTGAGGTGTTTGACGTCCTAAACGCGAAATAAACGCGATAAAAGCTGTTTAATTTCAATGTGTATTCGTTGTGTATTCGCGTAAATATAAAAAATCAATATGTTTACCGGATATCTTGTTTACCGGATATCTTGTTTACCGGATATCTTGGGTGAAAAGTCATGTCATAGTTTTTCATTATAATTTCCTTCACTCGTGCACGTTTATGAACACACAATGGTTAATATCCCACTAATATTACACATTATTTATCAAGAGAACACATTTTTTGGTATATAATCAAAAAACCCTTCTATATTTAGTGACGAAGTTTCAGGAAATACATTGCAGTACAAACACGTACCTACTTCATTTTTTTTTTTGTCTGCGCCATAAGGTCAGCGGGCGTTGAAGTCTTTAATACGGACAAAATAAACACAGTAATGGTGACTGGACATTCATCTTTTATTTGACTTATTTGTCAGTATCTTTATGTTAACAGTAAACACCTTAATAACTTATATATGTTGGTATATAATAATAGATTCCTAAATTGGATACAAATCAATAATAAAACTAAGATTAATTATCTGACAGCACTGATAACCAAGTTGGTTGAACGTTTGCCTCGGTAACGTGAATCGCAGGTTCAAACCCCGGCCCGCACCTCGGGATTTCTGGATTTCATGTACGAATCTCATTTTGAAATGAAATGAAATGAAAATGAAATGAAAAAAAATTATTCGACACAGACACGAAGATACACAAATGGGTACATTTACATGAAAAAGTAGAAGTAAAGAACACACAAAGATACACAAATAGGCACATACATTAAAAAGTAAGGAACATAAAGTAGGTATATACTATAATATAAAGGGTTAGGCTGCAGTTAGTAGGTATTGTGGATCTCAGTGTGAGCTGTGCCGAAAGGCGTTTGGCTCAGCATGAGCTGGTGGGGAACGGATTCTCCTCCAGCGCTGATTTTCAGCCAAAGCCTCCTCAGTAGGACATTAATCATTTCGCTTGGTAACCAAACTCAGACGCAATCGCAGATACACACAATTTTCAATCACGATTATCACTTGCTAAACGGCAAAGGCAAACATCGTGAGGAAACCTGCATGTCTGAGAGAACTCCTCGAAAGATGTGTGAAGTCCGCCAACCCGCACTGGGCCAGCGTGGTAGACTATGGCCTAATCCCCTACGAATTGAGGGGAGGCCAGTGCCCAGTAGCGGGACATTAAAAAGGGCTGGTATTATTATTATTAATTATGTGACACAAAAATTAATCGGATAATTTTTGGTTTTCCAAGAAAAATAATCTATATTTCTTTTCAATATTGACAATTTGTATTTATTTGGATAGTCATCTTATTACAATCCTACTGTCGGGATGATAGAAATCAATTCCCATCAAATGAGATGTTGATGCCATCGATAGGAAAGTGTGATCGCATAAAAACCGATACAGCATTGAGATTATATACACATTATGTTATGTAGGTTAGTTTCCCATTGCGGGCGCAAACAATAAGACGCGATTTCCAATGGATCGGTGAAAACTGCGCCCGCGCCGCCGCCGCTGCTGCGGTCACAATAAAAGCTGTGATGATCAACTCCAGAGTTGGTTGATTAAATCATCAAGTCATATGTTTGGAAATTACTCCCTAAATATATCATGTTGTTATATCGATATATATTATAATATAATAATATCGCTATATGAATATCGATACTCGGACCTGACTCTATGGAAAAGGATCTATGTTTTTTTTTAAATTACGTGCTATTTTAATAAACCGGAGCTTGTACTAGGGATGGGTTCTCGTGAATAGTTTATTCCCGGAGTGGAGCTCAAACCTGGAACCTCTCGGTGACGACGGTGGCCCCTCTAACCACTAGGTTGTTAACGCCAATACCTCTAAGACATAGCTTAGTAAGAATACCAAGTGTTTAAGTTTTACTTGTGATACCAAACCTGCGTCTATTCGTTGCTAATGTGAGCTTCTGACTAACTGAGCTATCGTTGATAACACGCAAACGCCAAAGTAATCAATGCAATTTTGGCTCTTTCCATCATTATTTATTTACAGCGTCCTCCCTGGTCCAAACTGGTTTTCCTCTTCGCAAATGAATAATACGAGTACATTATTACGCAACGTGTTATCCAGATTGAAAGTTATATAGCTAATGGAAACTATAATCGGTTACAATACAGTTCAATTTTGCAATAAACTGATTCCCACTGGTTGATACGTTTTTGAAATATGCAGCTATTTTAATGGCGATTTTTATAATACTTGTCTATTAATCAGTTGTAGTGATCAACGAAATGCATGCTTCAAACACGTTTTAAAGTCATTGTAATGTCTGTTGGAATGATGTAAATCAAAAGTATCAGGTTTAAGGCGATTTCAGAATCAGAATAAGAATATTTTTTATTCATGTAAACCATTAAGTACAGCACTTATGAATCGTCAAAATAGTTACAAAATGCTAAGCTACAACTTTACCACCCGTTCGGAATGCCGTTCCTATGGAGATAAACGGGCAAGAAACTCCATGGTTGCTCTTTTTTAATACATTCGTAACATTTTTGAGCAGTACATTGTTATGGGTATGTGAGAACAATGTAGGAAAGTCTGCCTGACTTTAGCAACTGGTCAAAAAAGTACTAACTCTAAGTATATCATTACAAGTTAATGACTATAAGAAGAAAGAGGAAAAAATCTAAATCTAAATAGTCTGCTTAGTATTATAACCAACCTGTAGATGTTTTCAGTGGAATATGGAGACTTTTTTACATATTGGTTCGTTATGATAACGTGTCATTGTCTTTTTGGTCCCCAGAATGACTGACTACGAGCGGATAAAGCAGACGTGCCTGGAGAAGGGGTCGCTGTGGGAGGACCCTGACTTCCCCGCCACCCAGACCTCGGTGTTCTACCACCAGACGCCTCCCTTCCATTTCGAGTGGAAACGATCAAAGGTGAGACCTTTATCCCGAGCAGCTGCAGCTAAAAGGTGTAAAGAACCAACGGCCTGACTATGTCAGTTGGTAGTGAACCTGCTTTCTGTGCCAAGGGTCCCGGGTTCGAATACTAGTACATCATTAAACATTGTACACCATTAAGTATTGTTGCTATACGCCTTATACGCCATTCTATGACATTAAATCTAAACTCCACAGCAACCGCCAACCTAGTTTAATATAGAAATCTTTTCTCGTGGTTTACTCACAATTATTATTAATGTACTTAAGCGTTGCAAGCGAAAGTGGCTGACAAACGGACCGTATCATTTTGCATTTTTATTTGTCATTTTCTTGAGTCATGGGGGCTGCCAGTGGCATGCCTTTCAACGTTTCCTGTTTGCAGTTTGCAGAGGGAATCGAACAATTCAACTATCACACCATAATGTTAATAAGTTACTTGATGCTGTATTTATTCTTTTGTAACTATGAGCTGGTGTTATCTTGGAAGATTGGTAATTAATGGCGTCTTGGAGGGGTGGACATATTCTTTGAGTCGTCACAATGGTCTGTAGTCTGACGACATAACCAAATTCCAAGTTCTATGTCACTATACATCTTAGGTATAGTGACATAGAACTTTGATTACAAATTGTATTGGGACCCTACGTAGATAAGCTCGTTTTCGTCTACCCACAGAGTAAACTACCAAATTTCGCTTGACCCAGCTGCAACCTCATATATTATGTATGACTTATCTGAACTGACTGATATAAAAATACTTTCGACTCTATGACATCATAAGAATTTAGAGAACACGAAAAAAACATTATAAATTCTTGTCTCGACGGCGCATGCGCGGCCGGTCGTACACCGTTACAGCTATAACCCGCCCGTGTTGGCGACCCCCGGCGAAAACAAGAGTTGTTCGGTACGATATACCTTCGCGAATTGACGGATTAATGGCATGGTTTGGCCGAACAGTAGGATCACGTGAGGTGATAAGCGAAGCGAGGTGGATCACTCTTGGGTGACGTCGACTAGTGGTCCAAATGGGGTACGACCCCTGGGCCCCAAGTCTGCTAACACAATCGATAAACAATCAAACAGCAACCGCGTAGTAACTGTCACTTTTGACAGATATCCCATACAATATATGTCAAAAGTGACATTTACTATGCGGTTGCTGTTCGATTGTGAATCGATTGTGCTAGCAGACTTGCGGCCCTGGGGATACGTGTGCCTATTACCGTTTTACAAGATGAACTAATTTCGCGTTTGATTTAAAAAATAACTGGCTTTTATAATATTAGAGAGATTTAATTGACTGACTGGGAACCATGATCTCGATGTTGTGTTGAGAAATATGTTAGTAGACAAGTTGACAAACATAAACGTGCGGGCCGATATTTTTTCATATTTACCAAAGTATAATTTTATAAAAAAAATACTCATATCATTATCTCCTCGTTTGTTATATAAATATTATAATTTTAACAATTTTTTAACAATTTTTATAAATATTATAATTTTAGCATTATAATTTGGTATTTTTAGAAGTTTTTATATCTTATAGCTGTCTCGGCGAACTTCGTACCGCCTCAGAATCAAATGTATGAGAAAATTAATTATCTTTGTTATTATATTTGCAAGTGAATTTTTCTCATGTTTTAATTGATACTCTGCTCATCGGGGCGGAGACAAATAAAAAAAAACAAAGGTCATAAAAAACGGTCGACCCGTTCTTGAGTAATAAATAGTGTAACTACCATGACTTAGTTTTATTAACTCACTTCAAAAAAAGGAGGAGGCTCTCAATTCGATTGGGTTTTTTTTATATACACATATTATTGGCATACGTTTTCAGACAATTATATTCTAATTTACCTAATAAATTTATTTATCTACTTATATCAACGGATCTGTTATAATATATAACGAGGCGACCCGAATAGCACAGTTGGTCGTGACCCTGCTATTTGTACCGGCGTCCTAGGTTTGAACACCGGTGGGGGCAAACTTTGCGTGATAAACACGAATGTTTGTGCCCGATTCACGGATGATCAGATCTATATGAATATTATATGCTGGGATCACGCCCAGTCCGTCGTGCAGTACCTGAAATACAGGTGTTTTTCTTAGTTTGGGACCGTACAGTTAGTGTGTTCGTCTGGCAATATTATTACATGAATATTAATTAATTTAATAAGATATCGTGCGTCGCGAGTAAAGTTGTTAATTTAAAACAAAACCACGCTTAGCTCATCCCACTATGTGGTGGGGTCAAGTCGCTAAGTTAATGACCCGTGCGGCGGTCACGACGTATTTGGGAGCTCGCATGCGCATTAGACAACAAGTTGGAGCTCTCGTGAGGCGTGCGAGGTGCGGCTTGCAACTGTCCATGGTGTAGGCGCTGGCCGCAGGGCCGCCACACGCCGGAGTGCGATTTTAAAGGCAGGGTTGGGATGAAGAAGGAAATTATAATATACTAGCTGCGCCACGCGGTGTTATCCGCGATTAAAAAGTAAAAAAAATTTAAAACATATCCATCCCACGAGAACCATACCTTTTACCGGGATAAAAAGTAGCCTATGTGCTATTCCAGACTATAATCTATGTCTGTGCAAAATTTCGTCCAGATCCGTTCAGCCGTTCTGGCGTGATTGAGTAGCAAACATCCATCCATCCAAATCTTCACATTTATAATATTAGTGGGATGTAGGGAAACGAACGTGCGTGGACCTTAAAGGGAAAAAATAACAAAACGTATATAAAATTACTCTCAAGGAGATTGCGTCGTTAACACATGGGTATATAAGGTGTACAATATTTTAACACGGCCAACAATAGGTTATAAAGATAACATTCCCAAAGAAATAAAACAAATTATTCGACCCTATATGAGCGCACTGCCAAAGGCTACTGGTTCGCCTTGTTTAAAAAAAACTAACATAATTTACACAATTATTTTATGCATGAACTTGATCCATATAACTTACTATAAGTATATATATATATATATATATATAAGTATAACTTACTGATAACACTATTTTTGTTACACCTTGTATAATGATATGCTACGCCAGCACTATTAGCAAAGCCTGCTGTGACAAGACAAAATTACAGATAAAGTGATATTGTCTCTTTCCCTCGTGTGAATTAGGGTAGGGATAGAGCGTATCGGTACGACATAATCCGTGACATAGGTTTAGCCTTTCTGGTGGGTTATTTTAAATCATTCGGAATCGACATCGGAAACGGATTTGAAACTCTCCGATGTTGGTGTCGCTCCCGACGAGCATTCCGACGGAGACTTTTTAAAAAAACGATTTGGTATTGTCATCAAGATACATTGAAGATAATCAAATTCGGAAATTTTAATAGCGATTGCGGTAATCCAGTTCGGAAGTTTTCGATTCCGTTTCCGATATCGATTTCGAACGGTTTAAAATAACCCTGCTGGTACTCTATTCCCCAGATGACGTCACGATCAGTGTTGCAAGACAAATGTGCTAATATTATCGTCAAACCATAAGCCATCGTTACAGGAACAACATTAAGTGCACCACAGAGATACGCCATTTTCATATCATCATGTCACATCCATTATTTTATTTATAATGTGTATTTATTGAATGTGTTATTGCTATTAATTACTTGACACTGGCAAAATACCCGCTAAGTTGCGGGTGAGGCCATTTGCATATCCATTTTATTTCATTTCGTAAAAGAAGAAGAAGAAGTGCACCACCATATTATTATTATTATTAATGAAGCCGTTTCTGAACAATGTAGACAGGACTTTTTAAAGAGAGCAACCATGGAGCTTCTTGCCCGTTCTTCTCCATAGGAACGGCAATCCGAACAGGTGGTAAAGACTAGCTTAGCATTATGTTACCATTTTGACGATTCGTAAGTGGTTTACATGAATAAAAAATATTCTTATTTTGGAACATCATTATTCCAGCCAATTGGGAAAAAAAATATTTTCGGGCCGTTGTGTTTAAAAACCGTATGGTTAAATATAATTAGACTATGCCGCGTGGGAGGGAGTGGGCAGGCTCATTCACCTGTCATGCTCAACTATTGCTAATCAGCTTGTTGAAATATCTTTTGTAGTTCAGTTGTAAGATATTAAAATAAAATGATTTAAAAAAAGCTTTATGTATGTATATGTTTGTAATATTAAAATAACTGCTTTTTACTAAGTGCATTTGGATGTATACAGGGTACATATACCAAAACAACATTTTTTTAAATTTTTGTCTGTCTGTCTGTATGTTTGTTTGGGCTAATCTCTGAAATGGCTGGACCGATTTTGAAGGGACTTTCACTGGCAGATAGCTGATGTAACAAGGAGTAACTTAGGCTACTTTTATTTTAGACTAGCTGTTACCCGCGACTTCGGCCGCTTTTTGTTAAATACCACGCGGACGAAGTCGCGGGTAACAGCTACGATACGATTCTGAATGTTCCATCGCATTCACGTTCATATCTACGAGTGCATGTAACACCTCACGTGCGTTTCGTAACCTGATCAGATCAGCATCCGTCTGTACTGAGATGAGCTGCCGGCCTGTAGGTGTGCGCAAGGTCGCCGCCCACCGCGCCCGCCGCCGGCGTGTCCAATCCAGCCTTTTACTTTTATCCACATAGTTTTATATTATTATCAAACGAGATGCAACGTAACTTGCACTTTTATTTGTGAAGGTCGGTTTGCCGACAGACAAGAGTGAGGGCAGAAATATCATTTTATATATTAAATCGCGTATAAAAATGGATGTACAGATAAATTTCAAATGTTGCCCAATTAATAATAAATGTTCACCAAATAATTATAATAATATGCAAGTATATAAATTATCATAAGATAAGCATGTCTGACACACACTGCCCGTCTTATTTGTCTAACGAAAATATATGTGCTTAATAGGATTTATTAAAACGTAGAGCTAATTTCCAGCTTGAAAAAGAAAGTATAAAAAGTGTCAATATTTTTTTCTAATAAAATACGTCGTTTTAAAAATACAAAAAAAACATCCTTTTGGTTTTTTAAATTAATAGTAGTTATTTAAACATGTTTCGGAACGTTTGCATTTCATACTTCTTCAACTACTTGTGTGAAATTTCCAGTCAAATAAAGCCTCAGATATAAGAGTGAAACTTGAACCGCCCCTTTTGCTTTACTTCGGGGGTCAAACCGCAATAGAAATGATCATGTTAGCAATTTCATTTTCTACCAAGCCCAATAGCGAAATGTGCGCGATAATTTCGAATGAGTGGCTGTTACTCATTCAGATTCGAATACTTTCCAGGAGACACGATCACTACTAGTCTGTCACGTCTATTGTCGGCGGTCGCCACAAGGTCAGCGCGACCTCCGCTCTGAGCTACAAGCTGTAGCGCTTATCGCTTGACGATACGAAGTCGAAAAAAAAATTAGATTTTTCTTATATTTACGCGAATACTATACATTGACATAATGTCAAAATTAAAGAGACCAAAACACTGGCAGCATTGCCACGTTGAATGGCAGTGCTGATGTGTTAGCCGAAATAAGTGCCAGCAATCTGGTGACCAGATGTCGCCACCAGACATTCTGAAAGCTCATTGAAAATCCGATGGGCACCCGGTCCCCACGGACCCAAAATTCTGATACCTGTTTAATTTTAATTTACTATATCTTTATGTATACATATATATTTATGTATTTCTCGACCCGCCATAAGTTAATCACTTGTGCACTATCATTTCTTGTACCGAACATTGGTACGTGAGCGTTGATAATCGTTAACTCAGGTAGTAGGTACTAATTGTCCCGCTGGCCGGTAAAACCGACAACAACCGAACGCATCCGAACCAATTGAACTTAAACTTTAACTCTCGCTATTTTAGGTACACACTTCCGCGTATATCTTAGCTTACATTACATTTACTTAGGCTGGAGTGTACCATTAAATTGAACTACCGTCGAATCTGGTCAGATTTTATTTTTTTTGTACATTATAGGCAATAGGCATTATTCTTCAGACTGTAGTCTAATTAGCGTATAATTAAATGTCAGAATGTTCTTATTCACACTTGAAATAACTAGTCAAATTTAGGTATAACTACTACCAAAAGAATAACAAATTATTTTATTAAATATAAGGTTGAACAAAAATATTTTAAGGGGTTAACAAGTAGGTGATAACGATCACGTTTATCTATACATATAAATAAAATTGGAGTGTCTGTTTGTAATATTAAAATAACCGCTTTTTACTAAGTGCATTTGGATGTATACACGTTACCTATACCGAAACAACATTTTTTACAATTTTTGTCTGTCTGTCCGTCTGTCTGTCTGTCTGTTTGTTCCGGCTAATCTCTGAAATGGCTGGACCGATTTTGACGGGACTTTCACTGGCAGATAGTTGATGTAACAAGGAGTAACTTAGGCTACTTTTATTTTAGAAAAAAAATAGGATCTCACGAAAAAAAATTAAAACCAATGTTGCAGCGCAGCGCCTGATTAAGTTTGATAGCAACAACCTGCAATGCGTCCCGCGGGCTCAGAATGGGCGAGCAGGCTGTTGTCAACGGTTGTCTTTGTTAAATACCACGCGGACGAAGTCGCGGGCAACAGCTAGTGTATAAAATATATGTGTAAACATAGTGTTTGATTTTTCTGTGAGAACGCAAGACAGTGCCGTTACATCGCGGACTTAGTGTGTAGTTTATTAATACAATTTAAAATAATTTGTTTTTTTTTTTCGGGATTGTGACCCATGGTGGCGGTGGTGGTGGCACCCACCAACTGGTGGACTCCTTCAAATATTTTACTCTATCATTGTTAAACCTTATACCTATAAGAAAAATCATGCATGCAACTTTTAAGTGAATTCAATAAAAAATATAATATCAATGTTAGGTTTCTTTTTAAATTGAAAAAAATAATGATTTTGTTAAATTAAAATCTAGGTTTTTTTGTAGATTTAATTAACATTTTATTGTTTGCAGGAAATATACCAGAGCCCGTCGTTTATCCATGACAGAAATGAGGTGTTCGATGTATCTCCTGGGAAATTAGGTGAGTGGAATAAAATCGTCATCATAGACAATGCCCTGTATTTTAAGCACTCAAATTATTACCCCATATATATCCCATCCAAATCAGTTAAGTAGTTTCTGTGATTAGCGCGCACAAACGCTCAGACAAAATTTCTAACAATTATTGTTAAGGGTTCTACTGCGTTGATAAAGGCCCCCAATACTATTATTGGGGGCCTTTAATTATGAAAAAAACTATGTTTCCATGTACAGATAGTGGTCAGTTACATTATTATTGTAACACACTGGTGGTAGGCTTCGGCCGTGGCTAGTCACCACCCACTGAACAAAGCCATGTCGCCAAGCGGCCTAGCCGTGTTCCGGCATGATGTTCGGTGTTGCCATTCATGGATGGCGGGTCAGATCAGTTGCGCTGCATGAGCCTAGTGAATGTAGCGTCTCTATCTACTGCCGCCTTCCTACCTAGGCAAGTATGCTCCATCGTAGATCTCATCGTCACTTACCATCAGGTGAGATCGAGATCAAATACTTGCCTATAATGTAATAAAAAAAAAAATATATATATATATATATATATATATATATATTATATATAGATGTAGATGCATCGAATACCGCATAAAAGACGTACTTATAAGAGAAAATAGATTCCATAATTGAACTGAACTCGGCAATCTTATTTGTAAGCTATCATAGCTACTGCTTTGCGAATATCATTATTGTGCCAGGCAAATTATATAAGCGTAGCGAATAAATCATATCCAAATGTACTACTAGCTAGACATATTGTTTAGTTCACAGCACATGGGTTGGTGATTTTAATTTATAAATTATAAGAAAACATTTTTAACGTTAATTGACTTTATTCTTAGCAGCAATGGAAGCACACAGAACACATACACACACAACGGAGGTAGACCAAAGATAATCAGCAAACAAAATATAGATAATAAATGTTAATCTACCTTATGTCAATAATGACATGTACGTCATGTACACATATTAAGGTCTATTTCGCGTGGCAACACATAGTACTAGCGCTACTGCTTGCTACGACCCCGTGTCTGTACCGTTCTAACGAAAATTACCTTAAATGGACCGGAGTAAAGACCTCATAGTAGCTGCATAGTTTTCTTTGGTATTGTAAGATAACATTACTATCGATATCGTAATATCCACTTACAATAAATCTTCGACGGTAAACTCAATGGTCGGGGGACCGTTAAGCGAATAATAGCAGCGGGCATCGGCGCGCGCAGCCCCGATAGCCCGGACTATCTAGATATTTGAGGCACGCGCACACTGCGCCCGCGCACCGCGCACCAAGTCAGCCGTGGAATAACCAGACGCTGATTACGTACTTATGCACGTGGTTAATAGAAATTAAAGGGCATAAGGCAAATATACAAATCCATAGATTATCTATTTTATTTTGTTTGATTGTTAAAAATTTTTTTTAAACAAATGTATACTTAGTTAAGTATTTGATATTCGTAATCATGCTAAGCGAATGTAGTTAATTATCTAAGTTATCAACTACAAAGTTAACATTAAGTTAAAGTTATGCTCTACACATTGAATATGTTGTTTTCGCGAGTACAGTTAAATTATAAATCTCGCCATGATGGAGTTAGTCACAAAAAAGTAATATTAGCTACCTACGTGGTCGACTCCACGATGGCGATGAGACAATCCCAGAAACACCCAAAGTCAAAGTCAAAATACAAAAAGAGAATTTCCGAAATTTTCCCAAATGGAAACGAGTTCTATAACCAGCCGGTACAGTACGCCGAGCGGCCTGTAATTAAACCAAACTGTCGTGATATACTTATTTGTGCCTAGACTGCAAAAAAAATGGCTAAGAAGCGCCTAACTCTGGTTTCAGATCATAGTTTTACTATTATATTCGCATGGCACACTGGAGCTCACATATTTATATTATTTGTAAAAATAAGGGCTTAAAAAAAGGCAACCCCGCTGAGTTTATCGCCGGATGTTCTCAGTCGAAGTCGCGTTCCGATCCGAAAAAAAAATGTTAATGACAATTTGTAAGTGGGCCGTAGGCTTATACGAAATAAACGATTAGACTTTGACTTTATTATGAGATATACTAATCGGCAGTTCAGAGTAAATGGGCAAAATGTTGCCATACATTTGGGGGTCTATCGTTAACTAATGATATTAGACCCTTAGCTAGCGTTGATAGCATCGTTTGGTTGCAGGCGACAAATGGATGGTTTCGTGTCTGGGAGTGTTGTACCTCACGAGGGGCCTGTTCTACAGAGTAGTGCCCGCGGACCAGAGAATCGACGAGTCATATGCTGGAGTTTTCAGGTTTGTATACTTAAACCCAAGTCTTAAACAAACTGACATTTTACTCTCCTCATTCTTTCTTGAAATGGCCTCACCCACCCAATAGTACGTTTACTGCCTAAGCCTCCAATCTGCGCTTGTATTACGTATGTGAATTCAATATTTGAAATCAGAATGTTCGATTATTTTTTACTTATCATTAAAAAAAAATTGTGCATAAACAAAATATTATCGGCATTGTTTTAAATCCACTTTTTGCAATTTTGAGTTCAATGATTACAAAGGCGCTAACATAGCGCAAGTTCAAGGCATAGTATACCAATTCTGAATAGTCATGTCATGTACTTGAATTGAAATCATCCTCAGAAGTAAAGACCTTAAAAAGAAAGAGCATGGAAGTAAGTTACCTACCTACGATTATGATTCTATGGTTACATTTCCAGGTTTCGTCTGTGGTGGTGCGGACAGTGGCTCGAGGTGTTGGTAGATGATCGGCTGCCCACTGTGAACGGGAAGCTGGTGTTCCTGCAGAGCATCAACACGGAACAGATGTGGCCGGCGCTGTTGGAGAAGGCGTACGCTAAGTGAGAACACATTTTGGATGGGAATCCGCTTCTTAATCGCTTATCACCTATAAATATGGAACGCATACGGTGTTAAAATAACACCAGGTGTGTTAAGCCTGAGAACGACATTAGGGGGACAAAAGAAATTAACATGACCATCTTGGGATCGCCATTTTCATATCATCATGTCACATCCATTATTTTATTTATAATGTGTATTTATTGAATGTGTTATTGCTATTAATTACTTGACATTGGCAAAATACCCGCTAAGTTGTGGGTGAGGCCATTTGCATATCCATTTTATTTCATCGCATCTCATTTCGTAAAGAAAGAAGAAGAAGACCATCTTATTAGGATGATGACTGATTCCCGCAGGTTGAATATGAGTATGAAAGTATTAGTAGTAGTGAGTATGTATAGTAGTAGTAACTGAACCCTGAATCAGAACAAAATATGTTTTCTAGTTCCTGAGATTTGGCGTACAGTTTGACATAGTCATAGAGAAAGCGTACAGACATTTCAATTACATTGATAATCTAAATATGGTGGGAGCGAGATGGAACACGATTGTGCTATACAATTTAATGACTGTGATTGAGCCTCAGAACATGGACTTAGTTAATTTATTATTGTCCTTACACAAACAGAGCAACTATAGAGTTTCATGACATTCTCCTCCATAGGAACGGCATTCCGAACTGGTGGTGAAGACGTAGCTTAGCATTTTTGACATAAATACTGTATAACAATACTAGCCCTTTTTTAATGTGCCACCGCTGGGCACGGGCCTCCCCTCAATTCGAGGGGAATTAGGCCATAGTCCACCACGCTGGCCCAGTGCGGGTTGGCGGACTTCACATATCTTTCGAGAGATTCTCTCAGACATGCAGGTTTGCTCGCGATGTTTTCCTTCACCGTTTAGCAAGCGATAATCGTGGTTGATAATGAGATTCGCACTTGAAAATCCAGAAATCCCAGAGGTGCGAGCCGGGGTTTGAACCTGCGATCCTCGTTACCGAGGCAAGCGTTCTACCAACTTGGCTATCACTGCTCTGCTTGGCTTGGCTTGGTTAAATAAAAAAAACTGATAGTTGTTTTCTTCATCTCTCAGGTTGCACGGCTCGTACGAAGCGCTCAAGTACGGCAGCTTGCTGGACGGGCTGGCGGACCTCACCGGCGGCATCACGGATGCCATGATCACCACCGAGCTGACCGGACCCCAGGCACTCAAGAACCTGATCAAATACACTAACCTGGTCACTGCGCACTACGACCATGTTTCCCAAGTTAGTGATAATAACAATGAATAAAGCTGTTTATGAGTAGCGACAGAGCGTTAGTCAGGGCCCTCATCTTTGTGTGTTTTTGTCGGCCAAGTGAGGCTGACGAAGGCCCGAAGGCCTCTCAGCAGTACTATTCTGTAACGACAATCTCATATATCACACGTGAGTTGTAAAATATCAATACAAATTTTACATTTCACCCTCGAAATCACGCGTGAAATATTGAGGTAAAACGACAATCTTATATTTTAAGCACGACTCCTCGCTCGGGTAAAATGTAAAATTTGTTTTAATATTTTACAATTCGACGGCCTGATTGGCGCGTTTGGTAGCGACCCTGCTTTCTGAGCCGAAGACCCCGGTTTAGAATACTGCTCCTGACTTTGTGTGATGAGCACGAAAGTTTGTGCCCAAGTCATATTCTATATAAGTAATATATACTGGTTTCGCCCCCAGTCGATTGTACGGTACTCATAATACGAGCGTCTGGCGATATTTGTTTATTTATTATTTACAATTCACTTTCGGACTCACGTCTGAAATATGAGATTTTCGTTACAGAATAGCGCGGCTGATGTGATTGAAAAATTTTACACTCTTTTTGTTACACCTTTTATATATTCTAAAGTTAAATGTAAAGAAGGTATGTTATAGATTATAATGTATGGATGTTTTGTAGTTGTTAATTATAATTTTTGGTAAGTCGGTATATTTAAAAGTACTTAACTTTGTTGTTATTTTCTCACATTTTTCAACGTCTATATGTGTAACATGATAGTGAACTATCGTGGAACCCAATTAGACTATTATTATTACAACCAGTTGATAGTGAACTATCGTGGAACCCAATTAGACTATTATTATTACAACCAGTTGATAGCCGGATGTATGTTAATATAACGTTTCTGTATGTCTTAAATAAATAAATTTGATTCCAGGGCATCAAAGGACAAGTGGTTGATCTCCAAATTGGAATGAACTATCTGGTTACTAACGTGGAAATGGTAATTTTTATTATTTACTAACTAATTTATACAAGAAATATTTTTAAGCGCCCTTTAAAATACGTCCGATTGGCAGGTGGAGAGCACGAGGGGGCCGCTGTATATGGTGCGCGTGCGCCGCCCGCACGGGTCTGCAGACTCCATTGCCGTCCCATACGTCGTGATGAGCCCTGATCTGTAAGGATCTCTTGCTAACGCGAGTACATACTTTAATACATATATATATATATATATATGGTGGATCCCGGGTCCGAATGCTGGTAAGGACAAGCTTTGTGTGATGAGCATGAATGTTTGTGATGAGATGTTTAATATCTGTATAAGTATTATATACTGAGTTCGCCATCAGTCCATTGTACGGTACCCATTACACAAGCATCGCTTAGTGTGGGACCGTATAGTTAGTGTCTTCGCCTGGCGATATTATATTTTATTTATATATATTATATTATGTGTACCACAGTTGGCAGACCATCCCCCTACACGAGAGGAACCGCTTTATAGCCACCAACAAAGGGACCTGGATGCTGTATGACGACTTCATATTCGCCTTCGTTCGTATCGAGATAGTGCACCTCGACTCGGAGACCTGCAGAGCGGAGCCCTTTCTTACAGACAAGCAGAAATGGCAAATGAAGTTGCACCAGTCCGCTTGGAAGAGGGGCGTATCGGCCGGGGGGTGTCGGAATTACGTTAGTAAGTATACAATTCTTAACACTGGCTGACAGACAAGGTATCGTCCAAACCGGTAGACCTGTAGGCATGGCGGACTGACAGATAAGACACAAATAAATAGGTCAATTCAATTAAATCCTTATGCAGTTTATGTTATTAACGGACCTATTTTAATAATCTTATTACTATTGAATCCCCAACAGATTTCTTCCACACGAACCCTCAAATACAGATGATAGTACCAGCGTCGGACGTGATAATCATCTCGCTCAACCAACACAGCATCATGGACCCAAAGGTCATCGGGTTTAGTATCTACAAGATGGAAGCTCCGGCGACGGAGACCATCAAAGCGGCATTCTTCAAGAAGTTCAAGAGTACAGTTAACTCACAGTACACCAACAGTAGACAGGTGACACAGAGGTTAGACAAACATCATAAGATGCTTGGTATAGTTGGATCTTAAAAGCGTTCAAGCTTAGTAATTAAGTTAAGATAAAAAAACACTATAAGAAGTCGACAAGTCGATTGACACATTTTGGATAAAGGTTACACTTTAATGCCTATAATAAAATAATAAAAATCATTGGTCACGAAAGTCGAAAGTAATTTTTGAGCGCGCAATGTATCGTAAGCCACGTGATCACAACACAACGATTCGCGCCATACCCGAGTCGTGCGAGTGACGAGCGCGCTCGAACGTATCGAATATTAAATTACATCGCAGTGTTAGGTCTGAATTAGTATTTTTGTTTGTTTTTTCATTTAAAATCATGTTGAAATAGACATCTATTATTCATATATTTCATGCTAAAATCAATTAAAAATACTGAACAAAAATGTATATAATTTAAGAAAAGATCGACGAAAAATTGCAATTCTGCGGGATACAGAATCGCGAGTCGGTCCATGGTATTAGTTTTCGTTACGAATCCACTTATACCCTGTATAATAATTTAACGCAGCTCTGGTAGCTGTCAACTGCATGTTGTCTGTTTTGTGTTTCTATATAACGCACTACCTATTCCTATAAATTTCTATTACCGAGTAAGCGATTGCATTATTAGTAATTTCTGCAATGCGATTTTTAAAATATAATATACCTGACCTACGTATATAATTATTATGTACCTGGATATTTATCTTCCCAATGGTTACCATAATTATTATATTTGTAAACACTAGATAAATTTAACTTGCTCCGCGAATTATACACAATTCTTATCAAATCACCGAGGAACCACAATTCCATGAAAATTGCAGGAGCTTCTTCACCCATGACACGTACGTCATCATCCCCACCACGTTCGAGCCCCGGGAGGAAGCCAGCTTCACACTGAGAATCTTCTCCACCAAGCCGATCAACATGAAAGTACTGGACAACCCCCCTCAAATGACAAAGATGGCGTTAGTCAAAGCTCCTCCGGTTGTGGAGGTGAACAGCTTTGCCCAGTACGAGGCGGTGTTTCTCCAGCTGGCCGACGAGCATAGGACGATAGATCCGTTTGAGCTGCAGGAGTTGCTGGACGCCTGCCTCCCGAACGACTACATTAAGAGCTGCGCCTCCATCGAAACGTGCAGACAGATCGTGCTGTCTTTAGATGTATCCTTTTAAATAGATAAGAACGAGGTTTATATGCACACAACACCACAAAGTACATACACACACACACACAAATGTTATCACTATTTTATTTTCAAACCATCGACTAATTTAATTAATTTAGATTTATTTTTTCTTCTTTTTTCCGTAGTGTATTTTTAATAGTCTTATGAATCAAGTCCTCTTGAAACGTCTTGCAATTGCGCTTGTAATAATTAAGAATAAGCAATTTAACTACCTACTAAAATCTATTACGTTTTGAATTACTAGCCATCGCGACAGAGACACTTAGCGTGGGGACTTCGTATAAGTTAATTTTTGTGCTTGCTCTTCAAGTCAAGCAAAAGTCGTCATAGCTTCAAGCACTTATAAATAGCATTAAGCTTGTAGTCTCTCATCCTTATGATTGCAACGTTAAATATACTTTACTAGCTGACTCGGCAAACGTTGTTTTGCCATATAAAATAAATTGAGATATAAACTAACCTATCTTTCAAGTTAGATAAAACTGCACACAGTGTGCAAAATTTTATTAAAATCGCTTTAGCAGTTTAGGAGTTCATAGCGGACAAACACCGTGACACGTAATTTATATATATTAAGATTAAGATATAAAATCTATAGGGATCCGAGGGTACCGATATACCTCCCTCATCCAACAATCGAAACGTGTCCAATCCAAATGGTTGCCTGAACGTTATACAGAAGAAAGGCTCAGGTCGGATCTCGCTGGCCGAGTTCAAGGACCTGATGTGTAGTCTGAAGCACTGGCAGCTGGTCTTCCGCACCCACGGCGTGGAGAAGATGGGGGTCATCAGAGCTGAGAGGTTTAGCGACGCGCTCGGCGATGTCGGCTTTGTGGTGCCTGAAAAGGTTCTCGGGTTGCTGGTGCTCCGGTACATGAGGAAGGATGGCATGCTGAGGTTCGGCGATTTCGTGTCCGCCGTCATGCATCTCCATCGAGCCTTTGGTGAGCTGTGATATAAATAATAATTAATATCCTCACACGAACACGTCGACCGTACAGCCCGTATTTAAGCAATGCTTGTATTATGGGTACAGTACAATGGACTGGTAGGTATTATATTAGGTAACTACTTATATAGATTGAAATAAAACTAATCTTACGGATTCTATCGCGTTTATAATTTGTTGTTTACGTTCCTGACGTTTCGGCTGCTTTACAGCAAACATGGTCACGGGAGGACTGAGGTGTTTGACGTCCTAGTGTCAGTTTGAACTGGGGTAACCTCATAAATAGTTGTTATTTGCGGTCCGGTGCGCGGGTGATTAGTTTTATTTCAATGTGTAGTATTCGCGTAAATATAAGATATCAATAAACTTATATAGATATTAAACTTCCATGACTCGGGTACTTACATTCGTGATCATTACACAAGTTTATTTAATTTACCATAAAAATGAAAAATAGATGCGCAGATTTTCCAGTACACGTTTCGCTAACGAAAAGTATTAACTCTATGCATTGCACATAAATAGTTATTCAGAAAGGGTAAACTAAGCCTGGAAGCTGGACTTCTTTAGTGTATTTGTAAACACTATGTGAAGTTAGAATTTTGAGGCTTAAGAATTAAGAATACTCTTTCTGAATGATCCTGAATAGACATATGTGCATATCCTGTTCAGACTTACGTGCGTATCGTTTATGATTACTGAATACTTTATGATTTTCAGAAATGTTCGAGAAAATAAACAGTCGAACAGAGGAACCTCAGATGACCCTCGCTGAGGTAAGCGTTATTCCAAATTATAATTTCTATTTAGAAAGCTGGTTTTATGATTTATTATCGGTAATTGAAGGAACTATTATGTAATTAATACGTAATGATTATATAATTATATGTTGCAGTGGCTGAAAAACGTTTTCATGTGCTGAAACCTGAAACTGAATCTGTGAACAGTGCGGTGCTCAAACACTCCCTACCAGGCTGGCTCCTAAATATAAATCTCAAGTTTAATTTTAAATAAGAAATTATTATTATTAATTAATTTTAAAATGTAATGTTGCATGCCAAATTATTATGAAATGTTGTACCGTTTGTATTTTAAATATTTGGAGAGATACCAACATTCGTCGTGGCTCTATGCACGTTGCAGTATCTCGCCAATGTTGGCTCGAGTTCATCTGTTCATGTGTGTCAGTGTGTAAGCAGCTTAAAATGCACTGGATGTAAATAACAAGCGATAAATTATAAGTAATAGAAAATGCTAATATTTTTGTAAATATTTAGTTATAAATGATCAAGTCATAGATTATTTTCTCCGTCCAACTTATGCGGGATCGTTGTGAACATAATTTAGATAAGTAAAAAAGTAATTACAATACTCTATGCATTTAGTTATTTGATTGTGATTTATATCGTGTGTGAACTAGTCGGTAGATTGGAAATACTTATATTTAGTTACATGTTATTATTATTCACTTTTAATGTACATAAAAATAATACTTAGACTTAATTAAGTACTTACTTAGTATCTGGTACGTATTGCGTTGGGACTTCGTCGTTGGTTCAATGAGTCCAGCTGCTGGGTTTGATTTCCAGCTCAAGATATCCAACCATCCATACATCAACCGTAAGAGTCCACTGCTGGACATATGCCTCCACAAATGACTTTCACACATCCCGGACCTGGCGAACTTCGTACCACGTCAGAATCAAATGTATGAGAAAATGAATTATCTTTATTTTTTTTTCTTAAATTTTTCCCATGTTTTTAATTTTATTCTGCTATTTGGGGCGGAGACGAATTCAAACAAATCAAATATCATAGAAATCGACCCGCCCGTTCTTGAGTTATAAATGGTGTAACTAGCACCACTTTGTTTTATATATATAGATGGTTGAAATATAGATGTAGGTTAAACTTAATTAAATATAGCAACGATCTCTCGACTCAAGTATAGTTTTATGTACAATACGGAGGGTCAAAAATTATAATCTTTCAATAAATTATAATTGGTCAAAAAAGGTCAAAAAACATAATGTATGAAAATAAATTGTATTGCAGTGATTAATACGGTTAATTATCACTAAAATCAAAGTTATGTCTCTCACCACACGGGCTATACCCGGATGTTTGGAATGCTTGCCCGGGGACATGAATTTTACCTACTAAGGGGTCGAATTTGCAAAATTCCTTGCTTAGTGCTCACCTTCGTACGTCATTTTACTTACTTACTTTGGGGTCGAATTTGCAAAATTCCTTGCTTAGTGCTCACCTTCGTACGTCATTTTACCGACTTAGGGGTCGAATTTGCAAAATTCCTTGCTTAGTGCTCACCTTCGTACGTCACATAAGGAACTCCTGTGTAAACTTGCATGCTTCTAGGCTGTGCGTTGGTATTAAGAATTTCATCAAAGAAGTTACATACAATTAAATACTATTTACTTGTGAAGTATATCTTCCCTAATGTTGTCCCAAAATGTGTTAGTGCAGCTTTCTCGTTCAGTTCCCGGCCCTCAGTAAAACTTAAGTACCTACCTACGTATACTTAGATAGTTTTATGTTTATAAATAAAATTAAACGTTTTCCACCGAGTCCAGATTAAATGTAAGATCAATTTATGTTTATCAAGTTATGGTTTTTAATAAAATTACTTTTTATACAACGTGTATTTTTTTTTATTATAGTATGCTTTCGCAGTGCCGGACTTCGTAAGCGTGGACGGGACTTTTGATTTTTTACGATACCGGGAGAACACTTTTAGTCCCCACGATAAAAATACTGGGTGATTCAGAAAGTGTATACTAACCTGGAATATAAAGACATTACAACGAACTTTTCAGAGGAAAATGTGCGTTACAATAGCTTTATAATCTATTATAACTTTCTATACATTTGAGGGTAAGCCTTTAACCTGCGCATTAGTAACCTTTATGTGAAGTCTGTACTGATACGTAAATATTAAAATGTGCTCACATCAATCACAATTATCATTTTGATAGCAGTAGTAGCCAAGTTGTTAGAACACTTGCCTCGGTAACCATGATGGCATTAATTAACAAACACGACCAAGTTAGAATCTCATATCTAACTTTATCTCATATGTAGATACCATTCTTCATATCCCCATATACATATTTATTAATGTGCTTTCAGTTATTGGCTTTACGAGTAGGTACCTACAATATAAGGATCAACAATAATAGTGTAAAATATTTTAAAGGGTCTATTGGTAGGCTATAAAGTTCACACACATATAATAATTCCAGCCCTATTTTTTTATTGTCCCACTGCTGGGCACGGGCCTCCCCTCAATGCGAGGGGGGATTAGGCCATAGTCCACCACGCTGGCCCAGTGCGGGTTGGCGGACTTCACACATCTTTCGAAGGGTTCGCTCAGATATGCAGGTTTCCTCACGATGTTTTCCTTCACCGTTTGGCAAGTGATAATCTTGGTTGAAAATGAGATTCGCACATGAAAAATCCCAGAGGTGCGAGCCGGGGTTTGAACCTGCAATCCTCGTTACCGAGGCAAGCGTTCTACCAACTTGGCTATCACTGCTTTTACACATATATTTTAAACATAAACGTAATGGTTATAACCTACTCGTGAACCCCTTAAAATATTTCACACACTATTTTTTCAACTTTATACTGATATAAAAAAAAATATATTCAATATTTTATTTATTAAAATTCTCTACTTATTACCTAAGATAGATCAACAAAAATATCTACAAATTACAATCACAGTAAAATCATACGAACAAAGTTATAAAACATTTTTTGTTTTTGTTTCTGGCTATGTCCTTTTGGACAATTCTACCAATGTCCAGTGAAACGAATAAGTACACAGTATATATTGCAGATTGACCAGTGAGATGCTAAAACATAGTGATCATATAATCTTTGTGAGATACACAAGTGTGGAGTGCACAGTATAAAAATCAGAAACCATTAAAAAATTATACAGATGAAAAAATTGAAATACTCTGTCGCACAGTAAGGTTTGTACATCTATGATTTCCTACACTATCGCAACAAATACTATTCGTTTTAAATAAGAACGGAACTATCGCAATTACAGTTTATCTTGCATCCCTTACGTTCTGTGGGAAATTAGAACGAGACTCCTACATTACCGTCGACCACGGCTGTCAGAACACCCAGAGCAAGCTTATACAAAATATATACGATATAAAATGACATAGACAAATTATATACCATTATGAAATTATAATATGACAAGTATCAAGATTATAAATACATAAGTCGTAGAAAGGTTGGCTACAGTTCAGACGATACAAAACTAGGTTCTCACATTCAGATTCAATTGTATTATAAATATTATGAGGTTTTTGGAAGAACAATGCATGGACCGATTATGGCTTAAATATCCCACAATAGAAAAGAGGATGCTATAGGCGCTCATCATTTATATAATTACAGAAATTCTTTTATTTATGGTGTTTTTTTCCCGCTCTATCAAGTGACATAGGCTAGTACTCAAGAGAATTTAAACCTAAATAAAAAAAACACAGATAGCTATGAACAGTCAGAATTGCCTGCTTTAAGCAGTAACACAGAATCTTAGTGACTTCTCTAGTGGTTGCATGTATCACAATATTTATTCTCTATGATGATTGTAGTCACAGGTACTTTGATTTAAAGTAGCTAATATTTACATATTAAGACTAAACTGTCTGTGTATGTCCAGGCCGCCTTCACGTGAGCATACATGGTATCAAAGCGGTTACAATAAATCTCACTCAGCTACTGTAATCATTTCTTTTCATGCAGTTGTTTGTCATCTGTCTCGTCATCCTCTCCTATTGCGGCTTTGTGAAGCTCATACAATTGGACTATTTGCTCATCGGTCATGTGATCCAAAAGACTAGGCTCCAGATATGTGCCAACTGCTTTTTTCTTCACCTGCTGAAGTGGTTTCATTTGTTTAGCCAGTGTTATAGCATATTCCTGAAATGAAAGGTTATATTATAGCATAATAATTTATTTAACTATCTTAGCTAGAAAAATATAAATCAATATAAGATTTTGCGTGCAGACAAACAATGTACCAGTCGATTATAAGATTTTTTATTGTGTATATACTATGTTAATATTACAGTAACATATGTTTTAATACCTTTTCTCCTATTATTAACAAATTAATTAATAAAAATAATATAATGCTTATAAAGTGAGTTTGTGTGTTAATCAATCCACTATAGTAATATATATACTATATTGCCATTATATATATTATATACATAGTAACAACTCACTGTCCATTCATTTAAAAATATCCGAGCCTCTGTTGGGTTGCATTTCATGTGCCTCTTGAACTCATCTCTTGCGTAATTATCCCCCATGATGCGAAGCTCGGGGGGCAGGGCTCGGTGCACCCGGAAAATCAGCTTGTAGAGCGTACGGACCCGAGATATGTGTTGTGCTGTTGACATTCTAGACGAACATTTTTCAATTGCTTTAGTTGAAGTTAGATAATTTCAAATTATATTAACATTCCGCTGTATTTCGTTATGTATACGTAATGAGTCTTTTGCAAGACGTTCGCAATGAATATAGTTATTTACCTTTTATTTGTTGTGTAATCGTATGATTTGGCCAAAACACCTCGTACCTACATAGCCTAACCTATTTCATGTATGTATGTATTTAGAGAAAATTAAACTTTACTTATCATCATTATAAAATATTGTTAACATTTATATGTAGTCACAAAATAAAATATAATTCGTTAAAGGCGAATGAATCATAACCTTAAAAAAAGGCAGACGAATGACAGACAGACAATAATCAAAATGACATTTTACCTTTGTCTTTGCTTTGGTCTTTTCAATCGTTTTTTTCTTTGCTCCTTTGATCCGTAGCTTTGCTCAGTCTTGGCTCAGGCACAGATATATAATTTACATTAAATATATTTTTTTATCGCGGTTTTCTTCTTGAATTATGAAATTAAATAAAATGAATATGGCCCCATCCATAACTTCGTGGGTATTTTGCCAATGTCAAGTAATTAATAACAATACCAGATTAATAAATAGACATTATAAATAAAATAATAGATGTGACATGAAGATATGAAAGGGGCTCCCATAATTTAAGTCCTAATTAGCGACACTAGGCGCAGATGAAGCAGGGGAATTGGTGAAATTTAATTTCATCTATTGGATGGGTGGGACAGAAAAGTAGGCAGAGAATGGCTAGGAATATCGCTCTTCAATATTTCACTTATCGAGTAAAATTAAAGTCGCTCCGCCATGTTACACATACTGGGGGAATTTTCATTTCGTCATGTTGAAAGTAAATTACCAAATATAATACTAAAATACATAAAATATGTTTTAAATAAACAATAGCCGTGTGGCTTATTAGTTGGTCAATGACTTTAACCTAGGTATACCCTGGGTCAGCCAGCATATAGAGGTTTCTAGTCTGGGTAATAATAGTTTCGAACTCTATCGTTTCACGGGAACTTACTGGGGGCTGTTAACTATTATAAAAAAAATAAAAAAATCTAAATTTCTTACGTTCTTTATGTACTTAGTTATAATACAAAAAATAGGTCACTGAAGTAGAAGTACTAAATAACATTTTACTGATTTCATTTTTATAACTGGCAACCTCGCCAACTAGATAGCCGACGTTGGCAACGAGGTGTCCAAAAACTGGTACTAACTACGGTCCATTTTGAACTCCAAGACACGGTACATTTAAACGATTTTGGAATGTGTCCTTTCTAACACCACAGACCACGGGAACGAACGTCCAAGAGAAAGGGACAAACATATACAAAAAACTCACAGTGTCCTATTAATTTGTATACCTCTGTCCCTCTCTGCCACGCACCAGAGGTCTATGGTGGCACATTATCAACAGGTCTATAGAATTAACACATTAACGGTATACAAATTGAACTACGCAGCCTTTTATTATTTCGTTGAACATTTGTACATTTGAATTCAGAATCGGGTTCAGCCACCCGCGGCGGGTACAGCATGCAGACGGCGGGTGGTGAATTCCGTGTTTAACCGCCCCGTGAGTACGTACCTTGCTATAGCAACAATCGCGCAATATTTGCTTTTTATTCGCTAATTCGTTAATTTTGTAAAAATAATGGATTTTAAAAAAAAGACAAGCCCGCTGAGTTTCTCGCCGGATCTACTCAGTCGAGGTCGCGTTCCGATCCGGTTGTGGAGTTATGAAAAAAAAATGTAATGGCAATTTGTAAGTGCTCCCGCAGGCCTATACGAAATAAACGATTTGACTTTGACTTGGCTTTGTAGCGCTGCGACGTCATACAAATTTGCGATTTGAAAGCAAGTACTACACGATTATTGCCTTCGCTTGGCAATCGCTAGGCTAGGCAAGATACGTAATCGGGGGGCCGATTTTAACATAGCAAGTCGTGAACCAACTTAATTCGTCTCCAGAAGTTTGCAAACTGCGAAGCAGACAACTTGACAGAGTTCTGGGCATTGAACGTAGAAAATGGAAACACGTTTTATCTATGTAGGACTCTAAAACTAACTAAATAGATGTGACAATCGCTTTGTGCTAAAAATACGGCTAGGGCTGCCCGAATCACGTACATTGGAGAGGATCAGGCTATACACCTCGAAGACTGCTATAGTATTGTCGTCTACATGACGGTAACACAGGGCCCTAAGTCTGCTAACACAATCGATTCATAATCGAACAGCAACCGCATAGTAACTGTCACTTTTGACAGATATTGTATGGGATATCTGTCAAAAGTGACAGTTACTATGCGGTTGCTGTTCGATTATGAATCGATTGTGTTAGCAGACTTGGGGCCCTGGACTAATGATGTCACCACTATCGAGTATCGTAAATATGGACTAATATGTAATTACAAAAAATATTTAATATCTCGTGTCTGTTGGAAGAAGAGAACAATACATTTACACAATCAAGTTTAGTTTTTATATCAACACAATTGCGACTAATTTCATTTGAACATTTGAATAATATCTAAGATATAGTTCGGATAACGTAAAGTGATCAATGTTGGCTTGCGCAGAGCCACCGTATTTGATCATTTTACGTGATGGAACCTATACATGCAAGGTAAGTGATTTGTGATTGTTCAGTGAAGACAGACTGTACGTAACATTGATTTACATAGTACTATAAACTTTTTTTTTTTTACATACACACATGGACCGCGAAATTATTAAATTGACATTATTTACGATACTTGATAGGATTGGCGTCTCGCTTGGACATCCAATAACTTGTTTATGGTGTACATAGCACATACAGCAGTCGCTGATGGCAGCGGCCGAGGTTCGATTTTCAAATCAAAACAATTATTGATATAAGTATATTACGAATCATATTTTACTAAGCTCCCGAAATCAAGCACATTAGAATATTCTACAAGCGTCATGTATACTTGTACATACGTAGAGAACATTAGAATATAGAACACTGACCAACGGCCAGTTTCCTGGTGAATCAGACCATAGACTGCTGCCGTCAAAAACTAAACTTTGACCCGGTTACCATGACAACCTATTATGCGATTCCCTAATATGCGTTTCCATGGCAACGCGAGTAACGCTTACGGCCACACCTGCGCCTAACGGCTTTAAAATATATTTTTAGTCGATTATCGCGTTAATTGACGCCATTAATAATGCAGGTGTGGCAGGAGCGTTATAAAGACAGTTAGGGCTCTTAGTATGAATTCAAATACCGATCGACTGTTTCCATAATATGAGTGAATTTACAAGTGGTCGCTAGGGGCGCTGCTGTAAAATATCTGGAATTTTTGTATCTGTATTTTGATGCCGTCAAAACCGTGTGCTACATCCCAAGTATTGATGTAAACGGGGGTTGAGCGCTAGTCCTAGACCCCGCTCTTATAACGGCCGGGCCACACTTGCGCCTGAATGCTAACCAAGCCTATAATCGACCAAATACCAACACTTTGAGAGGATTAATTAACGGCATTAGGCGCAGGTGTAGGAGGAGAACAACGCGCACTTACAACTCCACTCACTTTCCATATAAATGCTTAAGGGCCGGTTCCTATTAAAGCGGAGCGGAGAGGAGATATGGAATATACCAATCAATTTTTTTTAATAATCCGCTCGGTTTTATTTAATTTGTGTTTGTATTTGTGCGGGTTAGGGTATTTGTATGTGTGTGTGTCGGAATTAAATATTACCCCCAAATTTATAGACGTTATATAACTTTATAAAACGTCATATAGTACTGCGCACAAGAGTGTTGCTTTGCGCAGTACTATATGACGTTTGATAGAGTTATAGAACGTCTATAAATTCGAGGGTTAGGTTATATAGTAGTGCTCACAAGAGTATTACTTTGCGCAGTACTATATGACGTTCGATAGAATTATAGAACGTCTATAAATTCAAGGGCTAGGTTATATAGTACTGCTCACATGAGTGTTGCTTTGCGCAGTACTATATGACGTTTGATAGAGTTATAGAACGTCTATAAATTCGAGGGTTAGGTTATATAGTAGTGCTCACAAGAGTATTACTTTGCGCAGTACTATATGACGTTCGATAGAATTATAGAACGTCTATAAATTCAAGGGCTAGGTTATATAGTACTGCTCACATGAGTGTTGCTTTGCGCAGTACTATATAACGTTTGATAGAGTTATAGAACGTCTATAAATTCATGGGTTATTTTATATAGTACTGCACACATGAGTTTTGCTTTGCGCAGTACTATATAACGTTTGATAGAGTTATAGAACGTCTATAAATTCGGAGATTAGGTTATACGGAATGCTACCGTGTTTGAAAACGCACGTTGGACGCTTGTCATAGGAATAGGGTCTTATAGTGTTGGTTACGGCGACGTGGTGGTAATTAAATACTATATTTTCTCCTGTATAAAGGGGTGCGCTAAGCAGTGGTTCACGGAGGCCCGCTTCGCTGGGTCCAGCATCAGCATCCGCTCGAGCAGATCCTTCAGCTGTGTGATCTTCTTAGCCTCCGGCGCTGGTAGTCTGTGGTGGGGGGGCGCTAGCTCCGCCTGCAGGTCTCTCGTTGGCTTTATGCTCGATATCACTACCACTTTTTCCTGTAAAAAAATAATTAAGTTAACGGTTTTTGTGATGGAATACAGGGTGATTCAGAAATGGTATACTAACCTTTGAACCTGCGCCAGTTAAGCTCATTTGTAACCATTATGTACAGTTAAAAATTAATTTTTTTTAATTTAAATAATTTTGTTCCAAATAATGTTTTTTTTTTTAATTTTACTTGTCGCGATTTTGACTTCTATATTTAATTATTATTTAATAATTGCAAAAGCGCTTAGAAGCACAGGTTCAATGGTAAGTATACCCTTTCTGAAACACCCTGTATAAGGTCTAAATAAAACGATCGACTAGTAACGTGTGAACTTTACTGGTACGCGTGCGCTTAGTAGGAGCGTTGTATTTTTTTTGTATGTTTTTATTTCTTTAATCTCAAACTCTCAATTCGATTATTTGTTCAATATTTAAATCTAGAATGTACGCGTCTCGGTAGATTTTCATTCCGCTACCGATTGCGACGTATTTTTTTTAAATGAGGTTCGTCTCTCCTTTTTTTAGTTGGGCAATCGGCTATAAAATAATGCTAGTTTTGCCAATGTCGAGTGAAGCATCTTCAGCGTTGTTTTAAATAGAAGTACCCCTGATGATGATGATAAAATGAATCCCCTACCCCCATCTGTAAAGCTGTGGATACATTACTGAAAATTTAACGGACATCTTGGGAGAACTTGAAAAGTCAAGTTACACTATTTCATTATAATTTCCTTCACTCGTGCACGTTTATGAACACGCAATGGTTAATATCCCACTAATATTACACATTATATATCAAAGAAACTATTTTCATAAAATAAAACAAACTTGATAACTTCGCTGTTCAACTCCCCGCCAGAGAATCTCGTAAAATAGTAGCCACAATAATTATTTTTTATCGCCAGACGAACACACCAACTATACGGTCCCACACTATGCAACGCATGTATTATGGGTACCGTACAATGGACTGGAGGCGAACCCAGTATATAATACTTCAATAGATATTAAACATCCATGACTTGGGTACAAACATTCGTGCGCATCACACAAGCTTTGTCCCTACCAGGATTCGAACCCGGGAGCCTTGGCGCAGAAAGCAGTGTCACTACCAACCGTCAATAGACTCACCCTTTCAGTAATCTTATCCAGCTCATGGTACAAGAAGTTGCAATTGGCATCAAAATGCTGTTCCTTGAAGTAGCCTTTCTTTATGATCTTATTAGGCAGCTTTCCCTTCAGATCCATGAAGTACTTCAACATTTCGTTGTTCGATTTGCCACTGAACATGATCTTGCCGGTGGACAGCTCGTATATGGTGCACGCGGTCGACCACATGTCAATACCATGGTCGTACGTCACGCCGAGTATGATCTCCGGCGCCCGGTAGAACCGCGACACCAGGTAGGGTGTGATCTCGTTCTCCGAGATGTGGGATGCTGCGCCGAAGTCGCACAGTTTCAGCATCAGCTTACTCTCGTTCACTAGTATGTTGTCGGGTTTCACGTCTGTGGGGGTTATCACACTAATATTATAAATGTGAAAGTTTGGATGGATGGATGTTTGTTACTCAATCACGCCAGAACGGCTGAATGGATCTGGATGAAATTTGGCACAGAGATAGATTATAGTCTGGAATAGCACATAGGCTACTTTTTATCCCGGTAAAAAGGACATACTTTTTGATCGCGGGTAACACCGCGGGGCGCAGCTAGTTATTAATATAGAAAAAAAGTATAAGTATGCAACGATAGGCCATTTCAAGGCTTCATCTCACTGTCAACAATGATTATTGCCAGCTAAACGGTGAAGAAGAAACATCGCGAGGAAACTTGCATTGCTGAGAGAATCCCTGAAAAGACGTGTGAAGTCCGCCGACCCGCACTGGGCCAGTTTATATTCCACCAAAATTACACATTAATTATTTGAAAAAAAACACATTTTTCACAAAATAAAACAAAATTGATAACCTTTCTCTTCGACTACCCCCAAAAAGTCCGAACAAAATTTTAATATATGCGCTAAAGAGGCGCAGGTTCAAAGGTCAGTATCCCCTTTCTGCATAACCCTGTATAAAGCAACGCAACAATCTATATCAATCTATATCACTCACCAGCATGCAAAATTCCCGTCTTCTTCAACAGCTTGAGAGCCAAGAGCATCTGTTGAGTGTAACTTCTGACAGCTTTGATATGTATGCCGCTGTTCTTCCCGTACTTCTTGAGCACTTCGCGCAGGTTCATGGAGAGCGGTTCGAGGACCATGCACAGATGCCTCTTGTGGAAGAAGTGGCGGAAGAGGCGGAGGCAGTGGAACTTGTCTTCAGGGTCGGCGTCATTCAGCCGCTTCAGTATTTCTAACTCGCGGAGACCGGTTTTGTGCCTATTAAATGGGCAATAGAATTTTGAAACAGGCCCTATTTCAAAAAAGGCCACATGATCTACATAGACAAGCCGAATTTTTCTAGTGGGCATCGAATGCCAAATCTCAAGCTATACGTGATAGCAAATAAATCTTATACATATATAAAATTCTCGTGTCACAATGTTAGTTACCATACTCCTCCGAAACGGCTTGACCAATTTTTATGAAATTTTATATGCATATTCAGTAGGTCTCGGAGGAATCGGCTACTATCTATTTTTCATACCCCTAAGTGATAAGCGTTGTCCACCCCTACCATTTTATTTTATTTTTTGGACATTTTTTTTTAATATAATGTGGCATTAAAAAATACACAACCCTAAATTTTCACCCTTCTATCACCAGCCCCTATTTTTTAATAGTCATTTTAGTAATCAGAACGCACGAGCGGGCTATTGCTAACGGTTGTGACTTTGTTAAATACCACGCGGACGAAGTCGCGGGTAACAGCCAGTATATGTATAATATATTTACATACATAATCTCGTTGTTTCTGATGATCTTGACGGCGACGTCGGTGTTGCTGCGCGACTGGTCCCGGGCTCGCACCACGTTGGAAAACACCCCCTGGCCCGTGTACCCGTACACCGTGTAGCGGTTGTCCAGATTCTCGCCGATACGGACTCTAGGGGGGAGAGAGGGGGACTCACTAACAAAGCTAACTGCTTAGGTACTATCAGTATAGAAGTCCTGAATAAGTAATCAAATCTTCTATTTATATTTGATAAAAATACGTGAATCGTGATATGTTTTTTTAACATACCTATAATATCCTTCGGCGTCGTCCCAATTGTCTGTCAACGACGGATTCTCCAATGAGTTCTTGCTTCTGGGCTTACCAGCCGTTGGAGTCTGTAATAAAAAATAAAAATTTAAATAAAACTTTCTACAGCGGTTGGGAACAATGTACTTATACTTTGAACCTGCGATCCTCTTTACCGAGGCAAGCGTTCTATCAACATGGCTATCACTGCTCAATTCATAGATAAAAAAAGCATATTTTAGGCGCATTGACAATTAGCGAGACAGACCTTCTATTTAATACAATTCCTAACCTAGTGGGCCTAGAGGCTTAGAATTTGGACGATATATTTCATTTGTACCTAAGAGGTGCACTCGGGAGGGATTTTTGGAACTTTGACCTTCAAGGGGTCAAATGGGGGTCAGAGTTTATATTAAGAATTTGTAAGTTGCGCATGCCTAGTGGTAGTATAAAAGATTAACATCATACACTCACGTCAACACTATAGTTGTCTTGATCAGCGAACATGTCCCATTCCCCGGGCTTGATGGACTTCTCCAGCTTCAGTTCACTCTTGGACTCATTCTGGATGTTCCTGATCAGTTCGCTGGTGTTGCTCTTGGACTCTTTGATCACCCTCAACTCCGTTGTAGGAGACGATTTGATTTTGCTGTCAGACTTGCTCAGGTGCTTGGAGTCGGGCTTGGTTTCATGTTTGTCAGGCTTGGGAGGAGCCGTGACGTCTGGTTCGGGCTCAGCTTTAGGCGATAATGCCGGTGTGTGTTGAGCACCCTCTGATGTTTTTGTGCTACTGTTTTCACAACCAAGTCTCTGGGAAGGAGATAGGTTTTTATTAGCACAAGATAATATGGAAGACCATCATGTCAGTGGATAGGAAATTACCTTCATGAGTTGTTCCCTCTGCTTCCGTCTCCGCTCGATGATCTGCTCCTCCGTCTCCTCCTCCTCGTCGGTGTTGATGTCGATGTTGAGTTCCTCATCGCTCGAACTGGGCACTAGCTCCGCTACTTGGTTATTTGAACTCTGGAATTTGTATAATAAGATTAGTAAGGGACGCAGTTATCGAAGGGCGAGGGATATTTTAATAATTTTATTACATTTGATCAATTTCAATTTAGTATATAATGTGTAAAAACTACTTGTCACTGCTCCAGATACCACGAAACACTATATCTGTCAATAAATACACTTAAAACTATAAAAACAATACTGCATTCTGCCATCAGTCAGCCAATTGACGTCAGTATACCTTGCGTTTGTCCCTATCAGCCAGCCTGGAGTCTCTGTCCCGGGAGCGATCTCTCTGTCTCTCTCGCGAGCGCCGGTCCCGCTCGAAGTGCCGCCGGTCATGGCGCATCGCAAGCGAGCGGTCGCGCGACCGCCGCGCCCGCCCCACTTCTCGCTCGCGCCGCCGCGCCTCCGACGATCGCCGCTCTCGCTCTCGCTCCCTTTCCTTTTCCCTTTCTCTATCTCTATCCCGCTCCCTCTCCCGCTCCCTTTCCCTCTCCCGCTCCTTTTCCCTCTCTCGCTCCCTCTCCCGTCTTCGCTCCCTCTCTCGCTCCTCCAACTTAATCCGCTCCCGCTCCTTCCTTTCTCTATACTCTTTCTCTTCTTTTATTTTACTTTCCCTATTAATTATCTCCCTCAAATCTTCCTTCGGCTTCCTTGGTTTATGTTTCTCTCTCTCCAATGACCGATCTTTACTAGTATTGTGTTTACTATTTCTATGTTCCTTATCCCTTTTGGGCTTTTTGGGCGGGGGTGATTTAGCGTCGTCGTTGATACATATGACTGGGACGTCTTTGCCTTTGGCGCGATCGTTCTCCTCGTCGCTCTTGTCCGAGAAGTAGGCCACCAGGCGGGCCTGCAGCAATTCCTTCTGCTTCATGAGGTCCTCCAGGTTCAAGTCGTCCTCTATCATTGTCAGTTCCGGGCTCGCGCAGTCCTCTTGGTAGTTCTCTTCTGAAGTCGACGATATAATCTCCAGCGCGTCATCCTTTATCTCTACAACTCTTTTATTGTTATTTTTAATTTGAGCGTGTGGAATGACAGCGCTGCCGTTTTTAGTAGCCGATTTCTTATCTTCAACGTGTTGCGCACGGTGCTGGATGTGACTGGATTTGCTTATCAGGTCCTCGTAGTCAGAGAGAGACGTCTCGCTTTCTTGTTTGGGGCTCTTGTGCTTCTCCTTTTTGGATTTCTTTTTCTTTTTATGTTCCTTCTCTTCATCTTCTGCGGCGCGCTTGTGCTTCTTATGTTTCTTGCTTCTCTTCTTCTTTTTGCTTTCCTCGTCGATCTTATCGCCGTTGGCAGGCTCCCCCGGCTGAGCTTTGGATCTGTGAACAGGATTAATAATGTTGTACTTACTAAATGTTGACTCGCTGTGTTCTTTTCGCCGTTTTTGTCCTTCAAGACATATTTAACAACTCTGCAACGTTAGATCATAGGTAAGTAACAGTTGACAGTAAGTTGTGAGCATACAAGGTATATTTGTCGGTATTCATACGCACACTGTTGATGAACTTAGACGTAATTTCAGCCTTTGTCATGGTAAAAAAACTCCGAAAGCTACTTACATGTATAGCACAAACTACTTATGAAATTGGAAGAGGCAAGAGAAACGTGTAAAGTCGTGTCCAGAATATTTGTGGCCCTCGGGCCCGTGGTTTGCAAGAGACAATACCTATAACACATTCGCAAAAATCGCGCGATATCAAAACACGCGTGTTAATTTTTTTTTTCATCATCATTTACATTCTATGAGGCACACTGGAATCTGTGTCCACCCTTCACCAATCCGAGCGTAAGATATATTTAAAACTAACTGCGCCCCGCGGTGTTATC
The DNA here is from genome assembly GCA_905404115.1 of Pheosia gnoma. Classification (NCBI taxonomy): domain Eukaryota; kingdom Metazoa; phylum Arthropoda; class Insecta; order Lepidoptera; family Notodontidae; genus Pheosia; species Pheosia gnoma. Next base: position 9,776,034 of record FR989898.1, read on the forward strand.
CGCGATTAAAAAGTATGAGAAATTAAAACAAATCTATCCCACGGGAACCATACATTTTTGCGGGATAAAAAGTAGCCTATGTGCTATTCCAGACTATAATCTATCTCTGTGCCAAATTTCATCCGGATCCGTTCAGCCGTTCTGGCGTGATTGAGTAACGAAACATCCATCCATCCAAATTTTCACATTTATAATATTAGTGGGATGAGTCTTGTATTCTCGAAATGATAGAATATTAAGACACCCCGCGCACTAGGCCGCCTGGCTGCGGCAGCCAGTAAATAATATGACGTTGTATGGGAGCCCGCGCACTAGGCAGCCACGAATTCCCGGCTGCGGCAGCCAATAGAACGCGCCTGTTTGCACGGCAGCCAGCTGGCTGCGCGCAGCCAGAGCGTGTATAGGCGAATGTATGTGGCTGCCGTCAGTCTCCGCGCACTAGTCGTAGCAGCCAGACGCAATTTGGGTTCCGAACTTTAAAAAAACAATGACGAATAGAATAAATATCTCGAATAGTCGTCGATTGGCTGCTATAACTGGCTGCGCAAATATTCTGGCTGCCGCAGCCTGGCTGCGCAGCCAGGCTGCCTAGTGCGCGGGGGCTCTAATAGTACAGTGCGCGCTAATAGATATCGACAAATACCCTGGTGCATGAAAATCTCTCGCCTTGTGTACAGATTGCGCGCGTTCGATACTTCAATAGATATGTTCACAGTTATTTGGGAACTTTTCATAGCTGTTGCATTTTATTATCGAAGGATTCAGCGACAGATTTGATTCATGTTTTCCTTTTCGTTCCTTACGAAATGTAATGCGATGAAATGAATATGAATATGGCTTCACCCACAACTTAGTGCGTATTTTGCCAATGTCAAGTAATTATTTATATATATTTTTTATGTTTCTCCATGATTTTTGTGGGTGACAATTTCACTTCGCTTTTTAAAACATTATGGCTTCCATCGTTTTTTGTCGATGATTTTGCCATCTACAGAGTTTGAAGACACTTGGCCGAAAGAATATAATTGAAAGAAAAAAAAGCAAGATTGACATTGTACTGTGAATTTCTAAAAATGTAAATTTGTCAGTTAACATCATCATTAACGGTAGTTGAAGGTCTAACTATATAAGCTTTATATCTATGATTCCATTTATCCACAAAATGTATTACTTCTCCATTTCATATTGGCTTCTTGTCCCAGAACCAGTTATGGATTGAGGGTGTAAAACAAGTTATTATTTACCTATAGTTTAACAATTTCTCGGCAAGTTGGAAAAAAAAAATATTATTAATTACTTACTCTTTGCCCATTTTCAGGAAGATGTCTGCTTATATGTCAAAATCTGTAAAGAAAATTATATTTATATATAAATTCATGATAAGCACACTACTTTTTATGAACCATATCAAATATTCCACCCGATTTAAATGTGAAGAAAGTTTATACAAGTATGGTTTAAGTAGGAATAGGGGAAGGATAGGGGGGTATTTAGGGCTAGGCCAAGGCCAGCAAATGCTTTAAGTGAACTTTAAAAGCTTTAAATAATGCTCGACCCTGGCAAAATACCTAATATGGTATTGCCATATTCTTGTTTAAAGAAGCCGGATCAGAATGAGACCTTAATTGGGAAAATCTAGCAAAAAAACTCAGTGGGACAACTTGCTTTGACCCAATTGCATGACGTTTGATCATTTTATATTATGTTGCAACACCTAAATCAGATAGTACTGTGATTTCATACTAAAAAATTACACATTTTTTAAATTATCATTATGGAATTAACAGGTACACAACACATTGCCATTAAACTATGTTTCTGAACCACCACACTGTTACTTTCAGAAGCAAAAGCTACTCTGTTGAAATCTCCCATGAAGAAATAACATAGATGGAGTGTCACTAACAACATATCGAAGCACAAAAAATCTATATATTTTATTTATTTGTTTATTAGAAGTGGACGATTATGAACTGTTTTTATGTATCATCAATAATCAGTGGTCAATATGAACATTAACTGCAAACAACAGTGTTTGTTGGTGGTGCACACATGCTAACAAAATCAATCAACCAATGCAATAGCTGTTCCAATGTGAATCATTTACCCATTTTATAGATCAAGGACAGTGTAATTTAAACACATGAGCATCTATGATCAAAGTTTGATAAATTTCTTCTATGATCATACCTACAAACCTCCTCTGAGATTTCACTGCTTCAGTTAGTTGCCTACTTTAATAAGTTGTCAGACAATATTGATCCCTATTATTTTAGCAATGGTTACCAATTTATATTTAGCTCTTAAAAAGCCGTGCAAGTCAAAAATAGATAAATCGATATATAAAAAGTTAGGTTGCATTCACTAACAGGCATGATAAACCTTCAGAAACTTCACAAACATGCAATTATTTGTGAGCAACACACCTATTATTTCGCAAAAAATACAACGGCAAACGTGCACTGTGAAACAATTGTGCGGTTACATCAATTAAATGAACACCAACATAGGCTTTAGTAGGAATTTTACCAAACTTTTTAAGGGCAGTACATACTTCTACCTGCAAAATGTAAATATTGTATGTAAATATGAAAAAATAAGTCACTGTGACCTCCATAGCTTAGTATGAGCGAAATAGGCCTACATCCCTTTATATATATTTTCACATAAACGATAAATTCTTACCTAAATTCCTGTAATTTTAGAATAAAATACAGAAAATATTCAATGTGACGTTCTTTTTCGCCAATCCACAGCAAACAAAAAAATATAGGTTATGGCAGAAGCAAGATGCGTTCCAAAACAAAAACGGACCGGGCCATATGCAGGTCTGACTTGGCTTGTCTTGGACAGTAAATTTGGGCAGTGTTCCGAAATATCGCGTTATGTTTGTAACTTTATAAAAGTGCATGAAATGATGCAATAATCGCCATGATTTAAAAAGAAGTCGGTTAAAAATAACAAAATTGCAAATTACAGTTAACAAACTTTTTATAGAATTTCAATTTTATAAATGCAATAAAAGGCTTCCTTTGATTTTTGCTTAGGTGTACTCCATATTAGTCTTCTTTTTCAATTTTAGAATTCAATCTGGAGATTCTAAGGCAGAATGTCGCTCGATACTGGCAAAATTAGGACAATTTCGTAGCCGAATTGACATCGAAAAAAAGAAGAAAAAATACACGAATGTGCTATGCCAAAACACATGTTATTTTCTCTATGCCAAAACAAAATGAAGTTATTTTGTAAATAGCACAGACCAATAAGAAAACAAGTTGTAAATAGGTAGTTCAGAGGTACATCGGATTTTAGTGTGATATTGATATTCCAATTATTTAAGACTCACTGCAGACCTTCGTCGATATAATACAATTTAAGTACACACAAGGTAAGACATTTCGTTAAATATATTTACGTCCCAAATATCTATGTTCTTATTTTCTTTGATTGTACAATCAATAATTGAGATTTATTATATTTACAGACGCAGCCAGTTCTTGCCATGGCAAATATAAGGCGTTTCTGTTGCGACGACGAGACGGGCGAGATAATTACGTATAAAGTAAACGAGGAAACCGGCGAACCTTTTCTGGACAACATCTCGCCACCGCATGACATCGACCTGAGAAATGTGACCAGCACGCCGCCGCCCATACCCAAGTACATGAATTTCCCGCAAGGATACATGAGCCACACTAAAAAGTTTCAGTCTTTGAAAGCCAATATCATAGCGGGATCCAACACAGTGAGTCACCGATTGCTCCTGATACCATCAGTTCTAATAATTTTCCCCGGCATCTTTTGCATCCTACTGGCGGCTCTCGAGGTGTACTTGCATGTCCAGTGCCACAAGAAGAACAAAAAGCTAAAAGATAAGAATGTGTACTACCGCAGTCCGTTCCACATGATCTCCCGTACCTTCTGCGGCGCCTGCCGCGATTGCGACACCGCCTGTAAGATCGGTCAGATGCAGGACCAGAGACGCCATCGATACGACTATTTCCGAGGGATCGCTATTTAAACCTTGACTCAAAGAAAGGAGTGTTGTAACATTAATTCATTAAGAATTCTGGGGTGCTGGTAGTTTAACGCATTTATACTTAGTGTGATGACAATAATCTCAAATTGAAGAAATGCTGTTGTATGTTGATCTCAGAAACTGTTATCTCACATAATTTGTAGTATATAAATCTGCTTGGAGTGACTTTTGCTACATAGAAGTCCATACTCAAGTATAAATGGGTGTTTTCAAGTCGAGAGTGAACAGGTACCTTCTAGGCAAGTATGCTACATCGTACGTCTCATCGTCACTTACCATCAGGTGAGATTGTGATCAAATACTTGCCTATATTGCAATAAAAAAAAAAATATTCATAATAAGTACTGAAACCTTATAATTCTATAGTGGTAACTGGATATAGTGCTTCCTTCTGCCTGCACTGGTATTGAACCAGCTTGGATCTTATTGTAGACTTGTTTTCCCACTAATTAGGGCCTGTTTCACCATTTGCTGTTAAACTTTATTTACAACTAATTTTACAGAATTTGCTATTAATCTGATAATTTGTAATAAATTGTGAAATAGGCCTTTAGTATTATAAAATTTGTATATTGCTCAATTTATGCATTTCAAGTTAGAGCGGTCTCTAATTTTCTTTAAAACAATTGCATTTTAAAGATAGACTGATTTTGAGGAGCAAAGATCAGAATTTATTTAATAGCCTAGGTGTAAGTAGATCTGTTGAGTTAATGGGCCAACATGGCCCATTAACCCGACCAGTGCTTAATGATTTAGCAGTATTTTCATTAGTAAGCCCATGTGCCACTAAAAACAAGTGTTCTAAAACACAGAGTAATACTCATTTTACTGCTTAACATTGCTGTTTTCTTAACATGACCAAGGAGAGTGAACTCTTGAAGTTACCATATTTTTATTCCACTATTTTGCAGTCTTCATTTTTCTTTCATTACTCACAAATAGGTGATGGTGTTATATACAATATTGTGTTGGAGTTTGTAAGTTTATTGTAATATATTTCGGTTGTTATATTCATGCTATATGGTAATAAAGGTTATTGCAAAAAATATATAGATCATCTTATTTTCAAGCATCAGAATCAGCTACAGTGATGTAGTGTGGAGCAATATCGATGCGCAATACCAAATGGATAGATAAGTAAACATTGTACATCTTAACAGGGCTGTTCAGTAAAAAATAGTCTATCAATTATAACATCTAATAAGTTGATCTCGTTTGGATGTTACTGGTAAACTTTTGGACAGGGGGTACCTTGCAATCTCCCTCGGTATATGGGGAAACAGCCCTTCGGAAAGGTGTCCAATTTTTATCTGTTCCCGGCTGCGGCTTCACCCGCGGTACCTAAATGAAACAGCCTACAGCACTCAGGTTTAATCGAGCATTCGATTAGTAAACAAATTTATAGAATCGGATCGGTGAGCCCGAATATTTCGTCCTACATCCTAACTCGAAAACTAAAAACCCATGTTTATTAGTGTAAATAGATTGGTACCAAACCCACAACCTTCGTAGCAGACCGGATGTTCGAACTCCACTCTGCCGACCTGATATGACCGGCTGTGACAAGATCCAATTGTGGAATATGTATATATCAGTTTTGTCTCTTACGAAAGATAATAAATTGCATCTCAAATAATCTCAATGTGGCATAATTCTGGTCTGGGCCCGCATACGCCCGGCTGCTTGCCATTAAACTCGACTTAGGTCACTCCTAGCATGCGTTTTGTGTACAGATATTACCGAGATTAATGTATACTGAAACAAAAACAAAACTAAAAAAATATAAATAAATGTAGGTAATTTAGAACAATAAAAAATGTGATAGAGTTAAAATTTTATTCCATTTTTATAACTAAGTATATACCTAGATACCTTATCTGGAGTTCAGCGGCCTAACATCAAGCTCCTATCTATATATATATATATATATATATATATATATAAGTTATATAAATTTAAAACAAAGTAGTGTTAGTTACACCATTAACTCAAGAATGGGTGGGCCGATTTATATGATCTTTGATATTTTATGTTGTCTCTGCCCCGAACAGCAGAATAACTATTAAAACATGGGAAAAAATCACAATAATAATAATAAGGATAATTCTTTTTCTCATACATTTGATTCTGAAGCTAGTGACAAATATAACATGTGCGCTAAAATACAATTACACATTTTAAAATTTAAAACAACAATCCTTACATTGGTATTTAATACCACCATATTACTTCGGTAGGTACACCGACGCACACATATTTGATTGAAGTACGATGATGATGAAACTTTCACCAATAACTGGAATCAGGGTTCCGTCTGTACCATTGATAAGCCGCCTCACGAGTACCTAACAAGGGGGATATTACCCTATCATATACCTAAGACATAGGTGTAGGATATTTATTGTAATCTTAAACAATATATTTATATTACCATCGAAACTATGTAGATACTTAGATATTATGTATAAATGAATTTATGATATCAATAGCTGTATAACATTGTAATATCCCCCTTAGATGTTGAAAAAAAAGCAGGAAAAAAACAGGACTCCAGTGATATGTTTATTTTTTCACAGATAAATAATAAAAACAGCTATTAAGACTTGAAACAAAAAAAACTATACACGTCCTAGCATCGGTACTGTTTTAAATCGTCACACCACACCTATATACACGTTATTAGAAAATACAATTACTTCAACAATGCCTGCCAAACGATACAAATCAAAGCCGGCCAATTTCAAACAGTACCAACTGGCACATGAAGATATTCGAAATAATGTTGGCTCTTTTGAATCTGTACGGTACCCTGAGGGGGTAGCGCGCCCATTACACGTGACGAAACAGCCAATAGAATCGCTTTATTCCTAATAATCTTAGCATAATTTGATAATGTAACAAGAATAATGCGATCTCATTGGTTGATTACTTCCAAGCTGTCGCATGCCAACACAGCATGGTGAACACGCAGGCCGCAACAAACAAAAAGTCCAACAATCTGATATAATATTAATATGTAACCAAAACAAGATCATAGATCTGAGACCGATTGTTATTTTGGCAATAACTTTACAACGAATCAGAATCAACCATTACAGGACTTGTGGATTTATTAAGTAAAAAAATATAATAACGAGAATAAAGAAAAGAGATGGACATAAAATATTAGCTGTGGGACCGTTTCAGTTTGGTCCCAACAGCTACGTAGTGGGGATGAGGGATGCACAAACAAATATTAATTCGTGTAACAATGATTGGATATCCTCAAGCAGTGTACAAGCATATTTATTAAATATTATGTTTCACATATAATTTATAGCCGCATACTGTAACGCACCATCGCGAGCGCACGCCTCAGGAGTGCTTGCTCTATAAAACAACTCGACTGTTCGAGGTTAATCAAGCGAACCAATCAACACAGTCGATTTCATACAAGTTAATCAGATTTTATAACCTCATTGTCATAATTCTGTTCTCTTATAATGTATCATAAACAGACAACGTAATTTAACTTAAAAACATCGTTTAACATAATATTATACCGATAAAGATTTTAATTTCATTGAATATATGCCCCATTTTGAGATGTCTTGATGAAAACCATTAAAAAAATAGCCTCATTTTATATATTCTAGGCGGTGAATATTAGAGAGGCATAATGCATACATACATGTTAAAATACGGTTCCGCTATTACAGCACAGATTAGCTAGAATGCTGCGCAAACTGCCCCGCTCCACTCGTCAATGCTGTGTGTAGCGCATCGACCCCGGAGTTTAGCTACTCTTTAATATAGAAGCATACTACATTATCATATATACACATGACATAGGTTCAAGGTCATAGGCAAGGAGGGGGTGGGGGGGGGGCTATTTATATGCCCCCCGAAAAGCCTCAGACAACCAACCGTTTTCTAAATATTATTATTGATGTCTCTGGTCCAGAGCTCGACCCCCCCATTCCCGAAGTGAATTGCTGGCTATGGCCTTGCTATATAGTATCGACTATATGTATGAAAATATCAGAAACTCAGCTTAAATAACATCATCATATGACATTGATAAATGATAATGTAATTTGCCCTATATACCTTAATTACGTCGTTACACGAGCCCAGGGGTGTCAAGCCAGGGTGGTCCAAGCGTTCAGCTTCATTGTAAGCTAGGTATCTAGTGTGCCATCATCTCCAGCCAGAATGGTTGAATATAACGGTCTACTATTTAGTGAACTGTGTCTCTACACTTCCTAATAAACATGTGTGTTTCTAACAAGCCTCATTTGTTTATTACTACATACATTATTTTAAAAGAAATGGAGCTGCATTTATTTCTTACAGAAAAAAAATATTCATGAGTCCAAACACGTTTTTCTAAAACACCAATAATATGGTCCAAGGGTTAGAGAATGTCAAAGGCATTATTTTACCAAGTAAAACATGCCACATGGACTTAGGATTGGGAGGGAGAGCTCTATAAGATGAGATCCTCAGAAAAGAGGGGCAGTTGCCATGACCACTGACTTTGGTCTTAGACTCTAAATTTTCCATCATCTACCAAGCACGCTACTGACGTTTTTGCTCGGCAACTCGACTCCCAATGGCCATAGCGTGATGATATACAGGGTGTAAGTGGCTTCGTAAAAACTGATACCATGGACTCAGCTCATGATTCTGAACCCCAGCGTTGAGATTTTCCGTCGATCTTTTCATGAATAAACGCAATTTTTTATCAGTATTTTACCTACACCTGCAACGTAAATAAAAACTAGATACGCTCGAGCGCACTCGTCACTCGCACGCGTCGGGTATCGCGCGGAGCGTTGCGTTGTGATCGCGTGGTTTACGATACATTGCGCGCTCAAAAATTACAACATGACCCATGACTCGCCAAAAAATATTTCTATAATTTTACCTTTACCCAAGTTTTCGTTACCACGCCCCTTACACCCGGTATACTTCATCTAGTCTAACCAAAGCTTATTCAATAGCTTATGATAACCCTGCGATTGAGCCAGTAGTTTCTCCGCAATGCTGGAATACATACAAGAAATCTAAAAGAACTCATGGATTGACACTTGCAAATAGCTAATTGCAACTTGCTTTTATATAGCTCCAATGTTGAGACACAGGCCAGCTATAGTTTAAAAACGTAAGATGATAGATGTTGATTTAAAACACTAACCTCGTGGAACTCGGACATAATAGCATTTACATTAGGGGTGCGCCGAACACTCGGTAATTATTTGCAATAATTGTATGTTGTTTATAATAAAAATGCCCTACATCGAGATACGTGGAGAAAAATAGCAAGAGCAGCGTCCATGTCCGAACAGTGCAACCCATTACCACGACCACTCTGACAAGAGTGCCCGACTAAGAAGAATAATAAAAAAACAGGTAAGTAGTTTAATCTTCAACATTTACGTATATTTTATTTTAAACAAACTTGTAGGCCTCATTGGGACAAAAGATCGGTTAATATTCGGCACATTAACCGAACATTCGGCCGATTACCGAATAAGTATATACAATTCTGCCAAATAAATACCGAATATTCGGCGCATCCCTAAATTACATGTATTATCAATTGCTTTAATTTTGGCATGCAAGTTTTTTTTTTTTTATTAATTAAATACACATTTAATTAAGGTTAAGACTGGCATAATGCGCTGCACGTTCGAAAACGGAGTATATATTCAACAGGTGTTATGTGTCATTGTGTATGACATAACAATCAATTTAGTACAAAACGAAGTAGAGGTGATTACGATCCGAACTTGAATTTGGTGGGCACTTGCGCTGGCACCGTGAACATGTATCCTAGAAACACGAACAGTAACATTAAAACATGATTTTTCACTTCTCATACCCATGAAGTACTTGTTTATGCTGAGTCTCAGCGGACTCATACTACATTTTATGCTCTAGTGCATAAAATTGTTTACTTTATCACAATAAACCGAAAATACTTGTTATTTTATTTAATTCCTACTGTTGAGCACGGGTTTCCATCAATGCGAAGGGGACAAGGCCATAATCCACCATGATGGCCTATTGTGGGTTGGCAGACTTCACACGTCTTTCGAGGGATTCTCCCAGACACGCAGGTTTCCTCGAGATGTTTTCTTTCACGGTTTATCAAGCGATAACCATTGTGGAACGAGTATAATAGTTTCATCAGTCAAATCTCACTATTAAAATTAGATCCAAAGCCGAGCGAACCCAGGAAGAGCATGTTAAGTGACACAACACATGTTTACACACAACAAATATAATTAACAATCCCTTTGAATCTGCCAGTAATAGGCTCCCGTTTTGAGAGGCGGTAAGAGACCCAGAAAATAATTTAATTTGAAGTTATAGTGGTTTTTAAGTAGGTGAAAAAATGGGGGCACTAGAAAATCATTTATTCTCAAAGTGGGCAGTAGACAAAATAAGTTTGGGAACTCCTGGTGTAGACGGTCTCCTAAGGACATGCCAGGATACGTACCCCCGCTCTGCTCGATGCGCTTGCTGTCCTGCTGCGCCTTGCGCTGGTCCGCGAGCACGAGCACCGCGCTCAGCTGCTTCTGTTGCGCCTCGTTCAGGGTGCTGGTCAGCGCGTGGTACAGCGCTGGCTCGCTCGTCGACAGCGCTGTCGACAACAACTACTGTACTGGCGGCTCACTACCAGTTTTGGCATTATTGTGCCAAAATGGCGTAAATAAAATTGGCGCAAAACGCCGATGTCGAATGCAAGTCCTTTAGTAGTACCGCAGGGTTATTTTAAACCATTCGAAATCGATATCGGAAACGAAATCGAATACTTCCGAGCTGGATTACCGCAATCGCTATTAAAATTTCCGAATTTGATTATCTTCGATGTATCTCGATGACAATACAACACCCATCCAAGGTTCCCCCAAATTAATAGAATGTTATAATAGATTATAGTGGCATTGTAACGAACTATTCACAGGAAAAAGTGCGTTATGATGCGCCCCGCGGTGTTACCCGCGATTAAAAAGTATGTATGCTACCATATTAATCTATCCCACGGGAACCATACATTTTATCCCGATAAAACTAGCCTATGTGCTATTTCAGACTATAATCTATCTCCGTGCCAAATTTCATCCAGATCCGTTCAGCCGTTCTGGCGTGATTGAGTAACAAACCATCCATCCAAACTTTCACATTTATAATAATAGTGGGATTATAACTTTCTATAAATTTGAGGGCTCGTGTATATTACCTTGGAGTGTGTTCTTGAATATGATGTACTCGTCGAAGGGGCAGTCCTTCTCGTCGAGCGGCGTGGTGTAGCACTCTATCGCGGTGTCCTCCGGCTCGTAGTCATTATCGTCCTGGCGACCACAAACACTTATACACAAACTACTCGCCAATCGTTTTCCGTTCAACTAGACTGATTAACCCCCCAATTTATAGACGTTTTATAACTTTATCAAACATCATATAGTACTGCGCACAAGAGTTCTACTTCCGCGGCCCATCTAATGCGGTGATATGAAGAATTCACCAAGTTCCTCAGGCATATAAATGCTGTGATATCAGCATGTGCAAAGTTCCAGAAGTCAGTCAAGACAGATTCCTGGGGAAAAGAAAGGGGGAGGCGTCTGCGCAGCAGTGGTAAATACAATAGGCTTAATAAAACAAGGATCGTACGTCATCGCTCTCCTCGAAGTCCTCGATCTTAGCGTTCACGTTGACGCCCTGTGTGGCGCTGTTCTTGACCGCCATCCGCGCCAAGTTCTCCAGGTACTCGTTGTTCAACTCCTCGATGTCATCGTCATCACTGGACAGCACCTCTGTACGATCAACGACAGAAATAAATAATTGCATTCACCGACTTCTTGGCGGAAAATTGGAGATAGAAGTTGAAAATTTTGTTTTATTTTCCGAAAAGCAATTATAGTCATAAATATTACAGATAGATACTGTATTGTATGACTGACATATATTGTATGGGATATCTGTCAAAAGTGACAGTTAATATGCGGTTGCTGTTCAATTATGAATCGATTGTGTTAGCAGACTTGAGGACCAGTACCTTCATCTTCTTCGTCGTCGTCTTCCTCCGAGGAGGTGTCATCGTCGGCCTCCGCCTTGGCCTCGTAGGCGCGCTTGAGGCCGTCAAACAGCACGAGGCAGGACGGCAGCAGCTTGGGCACGATCTCCTCGAGGTTCGGCCGCTGCGGTCCCATGTCCAGGAGCGTGCAGATGCCGAGCACGCACAGCTTCCTGTCGTGCAGACTGAAACACGAGAAAATATATGAAGTTGATTCTTACGAAAAAAAAAGATGATTTTAATAAATTCATATTGAGGGTGAGCCATCGAGATGAGTCCAAAACTGAAACTATTGTGCTACAATAGATATGCTAGTTATTGCCGGCCACACCAATGCGACTATAGTTAGGCCACTACCGCTGTGCCGCGCCCTAGGAATGCGGGGCGTGAACTGCAGGACTTTTTATCCCGGTAAAATGTATGGTTCCCGTGGGATAGATTTGTTCCAATTTTTCATAGAGCAAAGGATCGACATGACTTTTTTTGCATAGGTAGTGGTAGGTATCGACATACTTTTGCTAGCTAGTGCTATTATAAAGATAATAATAAAGGATGATACATAGAGGATATACTAAATTTGGACATCTTTATAAATAAAATTTTTGTTCCCAACTAAATGACAATTGTGATTTTTGGCAAGCAAATGTATTATTTTTTTAAATTAACAAATCCAAATTCTCACTTCACATAATGATTACAAATGCGCCAAAAACTCGGAGGTCCAGGGCTCAGTATACCATTTCTGTATCACTCTGTATACTCAAGGAAACTTGACAAGAACCCATTTTAGAGCAACCACGTATGTCTCACCCCATGAAACAGTCTGTGTCGTGGATCCACTGCTTGATGAAGTGCTGTGTGATGGAGGCGTTCGGCACCGACTCCTGGAGCTTGTCCAGGATCGAGAATAGCAGGTGAGGGTTGCAGTACAGCACAGCTATCAGGACCTGCCGAACAGAATTATATTAATCAGACATCTTATCTATACGGATTGCAGGTCTCCCACCTTAAGGTTGGTGAATAAAAAAAAAATTATTCCACATAATATGTTAAACTATTTTGGATCGTATAACTAGTTCAGCAATTAAGTTAAACAAAAATACACCATTAAGCATGTAATGTTAAGATAAGTTCGTAACAAGGCCTATTAATTCTGGTAAGCATTAGTAACAAAGCCCTATGAATTCTCACATATCCGAACAATTTGTGACGCTTGGTAGCCCTACCTGCAATAGCATGGTCCTCAGCTCAGACGTGTTGACTTTCCTGGTGAGCCGGTTCAGCACGAGCTCCACGAACGACGGCAGGCAGTTGTCAATCTTGTCGGTGCACTGGAGTACCATCACCTCGAGGAGCTTGGCTGCGTATATCTCGGACTCGTCCTCCGCGTCCGAGTTCAGCACCTGGTTCCATGAATGTCATTTGTCAAAAAAAAATATTGCCGACTTCAAAAATTTTTTTTTTTTATATTCGCTCTCCCTATTTTATTTTTAATCACACATCATTATAGAATAGTGTTGAATAAACTCTTTAGTGATAGTGTAAATAAGCTATCGCCGTAGCGAATTTATTTAAACACACTCAGTAACATTCGGCAGGTTGAGTGTTTGATTAATACTTTGCATGGCTGTGACGTAAACAAGGAAACAAATGGTACTGAAGAATGAACGCAATGAAATAAATATGAAGAAACATTAAAATAAAACTATTGTTTACGTCGGGAACGCAAAATCATAAAATAAACGCAATAAATTCGAAAAAATAAGTTTTATTTCAATGTGTAGTGTTCGCGTAAATATATAAAATCAATACATGAAGAAACATTTGCGATATGTAGTTTGTAGGTGATTTACATAAAAAAACAAAAGTAAATTGTAGAAGGGGGAACACGGGATATGAACCAATTAAAACAACGCCAATCAAACGAGGATTATACATCATGTTTCTTATCAATGTCACTGATCTTTCTAAAAATAATTATGTGCGAGAATCGAACCCGCAGCGTTCGGCTTAGTAGCCTGACTATTGCGTCAGTCATTTGAGAAATATCACACATCCCATTTATTTGACTTCATTGAAATACCGTCGCCATGGCAAAAGTGACGTCCGAAAGAAGTCGCTGTATTGCAAAATCATTGTGATCATCATCATTTAAATACTTATTGGCTGAGCACAGTTTAGAGCTATATCGGTTATTGTTATTAATACTCAAAAGGTACTCAAATTTATAAGTCATTAACTGTTGGAGACGTCCTTGTCTCAAGTATTCGTATGTAAAAGTCAATTGCTGTTTACGGTACAGAACTGGATTGTAATTATAGATTTGCATGACCCGGGAATCGAACCGAGGACCTCATGATTGTCAGGTTGCGCGTGCAATTACTAAGCGCATTGAGGCAGTCAATCCATCTTGTTTTTTTTATTACATTATAGGCAAGTATTTGATCTCGATCACACCTGATGGTACTGATGGTAATCTTGTTTTTAGAGTAATTTTTAGCGTCTGTACCCCATAGTGGAACATTAAAGTACACAAATCTAATATAACTTTAAACCAATTGGAGATAATAGGATAAACAAAAGAATAAACATTTTTCGCAAGATTTCGCATATGCAATATTGACAAGCGTAAACAGTTTAAATACAAAATCAAAACAATTGCATAACAATAAAGTGCATATGATATCGCCACGCCAGCTGACCAAAGCACAACTAGTTACAATGGAATGTCATCATTCTAGCCTCATCTTTCAATAATAACACAATGGAATCTTCAAAACATGTGGTATGTTTTAATAACCAGTATGAACTAAACCAGTGTAAACAGGCAGTGATAGCCAAGTTGCTAGAACGCTTTGCCTCGGTAACGAGGATCGCAGGTTCAAACCCCGGCTCGCATCTCTGCGATTTCTGGATTTCATGTGCGAATCTCATTTTCAACCAAAATTATCACTTGCTAAACGGTGAAGGAAAACATCGCGAGGAAACCTGCATGTCTGAGAGAACCCCTCGAAAGACGTGTGAAGTCCGCCCACCCGAACTGGGCCAGCGTGGTGGACTATGGCCTAATCCCCCTCGCATTAAGAGGAGGCCCGAGCCCAGGAGTGGGACATAAAAAGGGCTGATATGATTATGAACTAAACCATGTAAATATCGTAAACGCTGAGCATAGTTAAAAATAAGCATCACCTATAATAGGTTTGTATTTTTATCGCTCCATAAAAAGTATTTAATATCACATAATAAACATGTCTCCGTATGAAATTTCATAACCCTTTAGCTTTTGCTGTACATGCAAATAAGCATTGCAACGGGATACGGTACCTGTTTTTCAGTAACTTGCAGTTTATAATATCTTATCATACATTATGTATTAGCTGTCAGGACGATGAATATGTTGTCCGATACAAGTGTTGAGGTAAGTTACTTTTTTAAAAGCGAATATTTTAGAATGGCGACGTATTGTTGTTGAAGGTAATAAAGTACTGCGTCGTTTATAAATTTGTTGCCCAATAAACACTTAGATATGTATAGTAAGAGTAGACCATACAATCAAATAAACATTATCACGGCTGAATTCGCTAAAGGAATAGATTGTACAGTTGAACATATAACTTTTGTATTAAATCATGAATACTTATCCTAATAATATGAGTAGGTCAAAATCATAGGCACAGTGGTAATTCTGTAGGTATTAACTTAATGACATAGAAAGCACAAGTTGAAGGTAGTAGCATAATATTTCGTAACTTTTGACGATTCATAAGTACCGTACATAATGGTCTACGTGAATAAAAAATATTCTGATTCTGATTCAATGCCAAGAATTGCCTGAAAATAGAAGTTTATAATAACATGTTTCCTCATAAGAATTTTTAACTGAAAATGTATTAATATAAACATATATAGTACGCACCGCTTTGGCCATATTGAACATGGCTAGAATATGGTTCTCATTGGACAGGAACGCGTTGGTGTCCACTGTGATGTAGTTGTGGAGCACCGGCATCATGTCCGTGAAGTAGTCGAAGCCTTCCTTCTCAAACACCTGGTACAGGAGCTCCAGGACCTTCCACATGTCTTCAGATATCGTTTTTGCTGTCAGACTGCACAGCAACGTCATGGCTTCTTCGTAATACTCTGTGGAAAATTTAAAAAGCTTAAGAATTATTTATATCTTCACTGATTAAATTTCATTCTAGCCTTTTTTCTAGTTCTTTTTGTATTGACATTGAATGCCAGTCTGATTTGTCCGTCCAGGTTACAAGAAGCGATTACCATCTGCTCTGGACTACTGGTACCTTAGTGGTCAGTTCATTTATGAGAATTATTATGGATTCTGACAGCCCATGACGAAAGTCGATATTAGAATGACAACTGAGACCACTATAGCTTCTCGTGACCTCCGAGGCACGCCATCCCTCACGGGAGGTGTTGGGTGTCCGGAGGATAAGCACATAGATCCATAAAAAAACTATGGCCACTTTTGTTGTTTCCAGCTGGTGTTATTGTGCAATTCGATAGAATACGGAAAAGTGCGATACTTGGGATATTTGTATGATTGTATGTAAGTAGGTACCTATTTTATACAGTGTGATTCAGAAAGGGTATAAATAAGTCATGAACCTGCGCTTGTTTAGCGCATTTGTAATCATAATATTAAGTCAGAATTTCGAAACGTAATTTTTTTATTAATACTTTGTTCACCTTAATACTTTGTTCAGCTGTCATTTATGTAGGGATTTTTTTTTTTAAATCGTTATGTCGAAATTCTAACTTCACATACTGAATACAAATGCTCTAGAGAAGCGCAGGCTTAAGACTTAGTATACCCTTTATGAATTAACCAGTATATTTATAAACATATTGGGAAGACCATTATAGTGCATGAGTAAAAAAACCTGACACAAAGACATAATAATAAGAAATCAGATACATAATATTAACTCACCAATGATATTATGATGCAATATATGCCCGACGACGCGCAACACCGTCTTCTCGAGTTGTGCCATGATCTCGGGATTATCCTCCATCACGTTGAGGACCGTCTCCATAGTGTTCAGCAAGCCCATCGCCGTGATCGCCTTCTCGTCCGTCCCAGCATCAGTCTCAATCACTTTACTGAACGTAGTAGCCAGATGATCGGTGATCTCGTACGCCATCGGCATTAACTGTTCAGTGTACAAGGGCACTATCTTCTGAAGCACATTGGCAATGTTGTCGTTCTCGGTCTCACGGATAACTTTCAGCAACTCTGTGGTCACCACCTTCACTTGAGGCTCCAAGTATTTATGGACTTTCTCCTGGGACGATAACAGCATCTGAATGGCGATGGACGCCTCAACTTTTACGGGTAATTCCGTGTCGTTAAGGAGAGCGGTGACAGTGAGTCGGACGGCTTCGAGGAGAAGCTGGTCGCTCTTGTAACGGACGCTGGCGAAGCAGTAGAGCACCCAGCAAGCTCGAGCTCTCATGTAGCCGAGGGGACTGTGGAACTCGGGGAACACGAATCGGCTGAGGAGGGAGTCGATCTCGTCTTTGTAGAGCTTCTTCTTGATGAGAAGGTAATGTAGAGTGCCGACCATGTGCAACGCGCCGTCGCGCTGCCGCGGCCCGTACTCGCCGTTCTGGCTGGTGAGGACCTGCATGCAGAGCTGCATGGTGCGGTCCAACATGTCCTTGCGCTTCTTGCAGCACGACTCGAGTAGTGCCTGCGCGGCGGACACCGGCGACACAAAGTCCTCGAAAATGTCTGAAGCAAACATATTTTTTTCAGACAAAATACCTTAATTGATATCGCAAATCCGATGGGTAGATATTTGAGAATCATGTTTCTTGATTATAAACCTGTGTTTACGAAAAAAAATATACTAATAAAAGATTTCTGATAAAAAGTGTAACATCCTTCTAGCAAGAGCAACCATGGAGTTGCTTTTCTTGTCCGTTCGTCTCCATGGAAATCACACATTATGTGTGCTTTATATAAATAAAATAAAATATTGATTGTTTTTTTTTGTCATGGCTGATTCCATAACAAAAAAAATAGAATTAATTTTATAAAAACTAGATAACCAAAAAGTGTTATTGGCAATATTAGTAGAATTATACAACCACTGTGTATTATTTATTATCATTTCTGTATAGTATCGAAACTATTTTGAATGAAGTACCTAAAATAAAAAAAAATCGTATGTCAATGATTGCATCATTAGAGACGGATTAAAATAAAATGGATTTTTTCCATACATGTCTGCATACCTATTCAAAAGTGAAAATGTGTGTAAATTTAATACAACCAGGACAACAAAGGACACATTTATGTATTTTTTATTTTAATATATTCATTCGCTTCAGTGTTCACTAACCGAATTTAATTCGTATGTACTCGTGCGGGTCGGTGGCCCACAGCTCCTCGTCCGCCTCCGAGTAGGACATGAGGGGGAATAGGACGTCCTGGATGATGGCGAACATGTGGGGCTTCAGCAGCTTCCACGCGTGCCCGTGGCTCACACTGTTGGACGAAACGGATTGACAACGAAATTTCAAAATGAATCAATGTCAAAAACCAATAACAAATGTGTTGTTGAAGAAAAGGTGAAGGCAAGCGTTTCTAAAATCAAGGGGAATTTTAGTGCCATTAGAAGATGCTGCTCTGAACAGCTAGATCAGCAATTTCCATCTCTATAACATAAAAGAACTATAGTTACTGACCACTGATCAATGTAGCTGAGCGTCTGCTGCAGGACCCTGGGAGAAACGTAGATCTTGTTCCTATACTGGTCAAGTATTCGGAGGAGCACCTCCAGGATGCCGCCGGTGAAGGTGGTCAAGTACCACTCGGCGAACTGCACGTATTCCTCGCGGGCGTTAACTGGGCTTCCATACCTGATAAACAAAATTAGTGTTAAGAAAACTGCCCATGTGCAAATCACTCTCCTTCTTCTTATTTAAGGGTTAGACCCTTGTTGGTGTAGCTGATGAAGCTCTTTCCATCTGTCTCTATCTAGAGCAGCTTCTGTCACCTCCTTGTATGACATGACACCAATCCTATCTATTATCTGACTCATGTAGCTTATTCTTGGTCTTCCTTGTCCAAGCTTTCCTTCGATCCTTCCCTCTATTTGCATACAAATCACTACAAGGTCAGGTTTCGTCGCCATGTACTTTTTTTTTACAAAATACTGTGTCCTGACACCTGTTATCACGTTGGGTTACAACTAGAGAACTCTAAATGATATATGAATATATAGAATACTCTTCAGATTGAGTTTTTATCCCCTGAACACAAAGCTATTTCTATCTGACTTCAGCGATTATCGCGTCGGTCAATATAGGGCGACCCTTATGCCTGGATTACACGAAACGAGAAAAATTGCGAGGCAGTCCATAGTAAGTATAAACATGTTTATACCTACTGAGCACTGTCTCAACATGTCAAGGCATTACGTGGGGCGCACTTTGGGGTAGATAGTGAGGTACACTAGCAGCTGCCTAGGAAGAGATACCATTGAAGTCTCTTACCGATCAAACAATCTGTGCAACGTATGGACGGCCCACTTCTTGCACTTCCACCAGGCGAGCTCCATGCGCTCATCCTCATCCACTTGCAACGTGTCCTCCGGCACTGGCTGCTCCATCACGGACCTGAGTACCTCCATCCACTTGGTGAATGTCTCCTTCGTTATCAGATCCAGTGGCAATGTGTACTGGAATAAAACCATTGTGTTAGAAGTATAGTTACTGATGATCTGATCTACAACTAAAGCAAAATCTGCCTATGGAGTGTCATATATAGCAGGTCAATATGGTTAAAAATATCTTATGATGGTTAATTAGTAATTATTATGATTTTATATAAACATAAATCTGACTGCGTTTTTAAATGCTATAAACCTACATCTCCATCCTTCTCAGATGGAAGTCAGATCAGGTTGTGGAGTCTTAACGGAGATATTTATAAAATAGAGCACTATTTTAAATACCTTTATTAGGCCATAGAAGCATTTGAGTATTTGCTTCTGTATTGATACAGATTCCACAGACTGGTCTGCTTGGAGATTCACAATCAAATTGTACATCATGGGCAGGAGAAGATTCATCGCCTCAATCAATGGCACTCTCTTGTCAGCGATCTGGTACTCGTAGTTCTTTATCAACTGGTACAGGCACAGGAGTGCACCCATCCAACTGCTGGGCTCAGGATTCTGAAGGTATATGTGGATTTTGTCGACAATCTGTGTCCAACGGGCCGGGAAGTCATGTTTGATTATTGTCTTGAGGCAAACACACAGCTGCACCCTAATTATGTCTGGAGCCTGAACCACAGCTTCCACAATGATTTCCCTGATCATCCCTCGATCCTGTTCATGGATACTAAACGGAATGGGCTCTCCTTCTTCAGGCTCCTTCTCCTGCCATCCTGACGTTACAAGGTTCTTCAGATAGATTACGCCAGCTTGCCGAATTGGGATAGAGACATCATTTTGCATAACAACTTGCAGTAGTGATGGAGCAAAGCCAATGATTTTGTGAATCTGAAAGAGATTTTTGGATGTTATTCCAAAATAAGTTAATTCTGGCTTGTTACATTATATAGAAGAAAAAGTATACAAAGTAGGACAGTCCTGTATAAGTGGATGAAATGATTGATATGTGTCGCATTAAAAATAAAGCATCCTTAAGATAGCCTTAGTTACCTCTAAAATAGAGCTATATTGTACCTAACTAGTATAAGTGCACAATTTCTTAGAAGGATTAACTTAAGAATACTTTCATATGTAAACCAAGGAGAAATATTAATACAAAAAGTTTTAATGAAATATTATGTTCAATAGAGTCAGAGGCATTATGCGCAACGGGTTAAGGGATATTTTCAGTTCTGCAAGTCAATTCAGTTGAGTCACTTTCTCACTGAACTCTCTTCTACAATATAATAATGTAAAATCTTTAAGTATACCCTTAAATAAATATTTTTTAGCACTTAAGCCACATTTTAGTTAATGCTGTACACACCTATTATAGATGTACCTATAAGAAAAGCAAGATTTTTTGATAGTATGAATATATGTTTTTATGTTATCAATTAGCAAGTAAACTGCTGTGGTCTATTCATATATAAATAAATGTATTCATACATGACACCAGTAACTGAACAGACTCAAGAGCTGACCTTGTAGCCAGAGAGCATAAGTTGCAGTATTTTTACATACTATTATAAGAATAAGAGTATTGTAATGTGTGTAAATAACAAAAAACATAATTTTGAGGCATATAAAGTATGATGAGAACATGTTTTCAGCAAAGTTAGGTCTTTTGGTCGCGGTTAATAATTTCGACACTTTTTGAAAACTTAACAAAAGGCTTGGTCCTTTCATGGTAAATTCTATTTATAGCAATGCTGAAGTGATTTTACAAGACAAAACCTAGTTTGGTTAGAACTTCTTGTCTCGTCATACTCGCTATTTAGTATATGCTGTTTGTACATAAACGTAAAACGGTTTATGATGGATTCATTCATATTGTTATCAAAACTGAGGACTGACGCCAAGTATTGCGAAAAGTAGTAAGTTGAAACAAGGTGGGTTCAACCAGCGCGGCATGTTATAATCCGGCAAAATCAAAAAGCCAAAGAAACACCAACATTTACATGATGACGACGGTGTATGTAATTTGGTCGTGTAATGCAATGTTCGAGCATGTGGTTGATGGATGCCAAAGAAAAACTTACCTGCGCCAACTGTTCCTCGGCCTGTTGCCTTTGATTTGGATCGATAGTTCCCCGTAAAATCTCGGTCAGCTTTCTTGTATCCATTTTTCAGTAATAAACGCTTTTTCAACGGGTATCCAAGCTGCCGCCGGGCGTGGAAGTAAAAAAGAGACAATTTGAAATGTCACGTGACTGACACTCACCATCACCAACCACAGAACATCAACGAAATCCACGCTTCATTTGTTATAATAGCTGTAAATGCACGGATGTCCGTTTTATCGTAACCTGTGTTGGCGGTATGCAACGAACGATTGACTTTGCTTGCCTCTGGCTTAGAAATGTACAGTGCGATCGTAGAGATTTCTCGTAGCGTGTGTGGCCATCATAATGTAGCAAAATAACTTGATGTAATGAAGTCGACACTTTGAACCGTGAGTATATATTTTATATCAACGCTGGCAGGTTTTTTATTTGTCAACTACATTGGTCAACTAAAACGTTTTTCTTATACGGAAGAAACGTTTAGCTCGAGAAATGGGCATACTGCCTACACACGTTACGAGAAAACTATACAGTTGCATTTCATGGCTTCGACTGACAACGCATTAGCAGTTGTTGGACTATTATTCACATTAAAAAACAGAAAAATTCAAGAATCGGAAAAGTCGTATCACCTGCACGTCAAGCGCGAGATCTTTCGCAAGGTAACTGTATAGTTAATAATTTACGTATTTCGTGATGTCGAATTTATGCACTATGTGTCAGAAGCGCGCAATTGTACGTTATTTGTACGTTATTTGTTGTTCTTGGTCAAGGAAAGAAAGAGCGCCGTTTTTATTTCTTTATTGCGTATGTCTGTTGCACCAAGTTTAGTGAGGTGGGTAGGTAGTCAAAATTGGTATCCATTCTAAAAATATGTTCGTCTGTACGAACTTGTTGTTATGAGCTGTGAATTTTTATAGATATTAAATATTTAATCCAATAGGTACTGCTGTTTCGTGCGCTTCCACGCTGTGGTTATCTACATGCCTAGTAGTTTGATTAGTTGTTCTGTGGAGTCGATGACGCGACGCGACGACTCGACGGCAAGGTTTAGAGTTGGTTTATTACAACCACTGACCTCTATGTATACATCGCTGGACTAATCATAAGCCCGGTTATCGTGTGTCTATTTGATTTTCGCCATTTTGGCGCTGATAGCGGCAGTGTGGGGGAATGGAACTAATAATAGAGATGGGACAGTGATATGATACATCGATAAAAATGTTTATGCTTAAACCTACCCATGCAGTAAAATGAAAATAATTATGATCCATTCCTTTAACAATGGCTAATGTCCAAAATAGTCGAGTGGTTAATACTAAGATGAAGATTGTGGGGTCGAGTCACCTTCATCCGTAGGAGAATTAAGTACCCTCGAGATACCCTACACGTGACCCTGGGTGGTGCCAACCAGGTGACAACTATACTGGTGGTAGGCTTCAGCCGTGGCTAGTCACCACCCACTGAACAAAGCCATGTCGCAAAGCGGCCTAGCCGTGTACCGGCATGATGTTCGGTGCTGCCATTCATGGATGGCGGGTCAGATCAGTTGCGCTGCATGTGCCTAGTGAATTTAGCGTCTCTATCTACTGCCGCCTTCCTACCTAGGCAAGAATGCTCTGCTAAAAAAAAAAGCAAATAATGATTAGCCGAATCGCTCATGGGTAGGGTAGGTAATCTTAGGATAAGCCGAAACCGGACTAAAGGGTGGTGTGTGACTAGTTAAATCCTACTTAAATAAGGATCGTTTTTAATGAGAAATGTAATGTTGTTTGGGAAGCAATGGAGTAGGTAAGGTATTTATAGAAAATAAAAATCATCAAAGTAGTACATGAGTTATGTTTAATAAAACAGTCATCAGAGAAGTGTTTTGAACAGATGTAATCATATTTTTTCGGACGCCAACTAGGCTTTTCAATGTTTTTGAGCCATAATTCTAGTCTTCTATTGTCAGTCGGAAACCTGTGAATTAGTAAACATTGTTTTAAAATAATATGTATTTGATAATAAAAATCTGTCATCGGCGATTTTTACGTTCTTGAACGTTCTATCTATTTATGATATTGATAGAAAAAATATCGATAATTTTTATCGACAAGGAACTTTTACAGCACTATTGAATTTTATTGTTTATAAAAAACCGATAATACAAAGACAAATGTGTTGTAATCACGTATAAATAAGATTAGTAACATATTTTTAAGTGCCTATAACATCAATAGAAGTTTTAATTTCTTGAATATTAGCCGTAAATTCACTTACTTGTGGAATGTAACACCACTTCCCTTCTGGTAAAGAGTTTTGCATAACACGCACTCTTTCATGGTTTACCTATTAACTAACACCACTTATTTATGTATTAACTATATTAATACGACACAACAAACAAGTTTAATCGCGTTAAACCTTCAAACTCACTTTATAAACACGGAGACAATGTAAACAAAACAACGGCCATTTGCATTTTACGTCAGATTTAGTTCCTTTCCCCCACATTGGGGGCGCTTCAAGTAGGCGCAATAGATAGCTGTCATTTTAAAGGGTATCATGGACGTCAGTGATTACAACCAAAGAGAATATAGATATAATATGGACATGAACCAGCGTTACCAGATACACGGTAATTACCGTAGATGCACGGTAATTTTGAGCAAAAGACGGTCTACGGTAATGAGCTATTACCGTGTTATTTTAAAATATTAATTACCGTGTAAATAATACTCAAATTCGTGCTCAAAAACGTGTGTTTTTATGAGTAATACTCAATTAGCAACACTGGCTGCTGAGGAAATCCCTAACGATTTCATTACTGGGGAGATAATATAATCGGGGAAAATGAAAAATTTTTTGAAACTTGAAATGCATCTACGAAGAAATTTAAATTTCTTCCCACGTTCTTGTTAAACGTTCTGTCATTGCCCCACTCCAATGCTGCCTGTGAGAGGCTTATACTTATATCATATGATATGGTTAAAAAAATGACTTCGTTGATTTATGACCAAGAAGTAGAACTTTTGGAAGAATAGATTTTTTTTAAAATTAATTTTACAAGTGTACCATTTTTTTTGTTAGTTCGACACCGTATTATGCAAGGTAATTTTAAAATAAAATTAAGGTAATTATACTCAAAACACGGTAATTTTGGTCTACAGACAAGGTAGTTTAAAATGTTCATCTGGTTACACTGGTTGGAGTGGAGACACTGATGTGTTCTGTGCTGTGATTTTGTAAGTATATTATTTTACTCTTTGGATTTTGTGTTACTTGTGTCAGTCGCGGTCGGTTCGGTCAGATTTGAAAATATTTTCACATCCATTTTATTTCATCGCATCTCATTTCGTAAAGAAAGAAGAAGAACGATCTCATAAGTGGTGGGTGAGACCATTTTCATATCAATTTTATTTCTACGCATTTCATTCGTAAAGAAAGAAGAATAACGACATTTTTTTGTGATTGGGCATGTGATTAGTATTTTATGGTGTGTGCCTAATGTTAAAAGGAGTGGGGTGCTTTTTACTTAGCTAAGCAAAAGGCGCTGTTCACATTATGTGGGATATTACGTAACCATTTATCTGAGACCGTTTGTATATGAGGTAGGCAATTATTATCCTCATAATAGGGATGTAGATAAAAAGTAAGTAGCTTAATTTTAAAGTGTGCTGTATTTTGTTTTAGTATCCAACGCCTGCAATAAGAACAAGAGCAATGATTGGCAACGAAGACACCAAGAGAAGCATCTGTTCTTCTACAACCGGGGACCAGTAAGTATCACAAGTTATACGTATCTATACTACTACTGTAGTTTGAAAGTGTGTTTGCAAGGGGAGTACCGCTGTTTAATCTGTATCACGCAGAAGACAACTTTTTTGTACTTGAAATCTATTGGACACGCCACAAGTTAATGCTACATCATCATCCATCTCCATAATACCAAGGATTCCACTAGTTTTCAATCAATACTATCTCTATGGGACTAATGGACACATTGGCGCCGTTCACACCGTCAATTGGGATTATGGTATAACTGCTCTAAAGTACTTCGACCATACCGTCGTTACATGGAACGTAATTCGCGTCGTGATACTTGTGAGAATAATAATAGTGTCCATACTATGTTATGTAAACTGTTTTTTTTTTTCATAGCAATGATGGCCAGCTGCAACATAATCAGACAGCGGCAGGGCGCCTGCCCGACGGCGACGAGCGCCTGTCGAACGCGGCCCGCGGCCTCCTCTTGCGGTTGTTGGAACGCGATCCTCGAGTCCGTATGAGAAATTTGAGACAATTGCAGCAATCAGCGTTCTATATGGGATACAATTTTGAACATGTAAAAGCTAAAAAGGTTGGTTTTTAAAATCGCATGACAGCTAACGGAAACAATAGTTTTTATAAAATTATTACATTATAAAATCTATTCTCAACCCAGTCTTGAACCCATTCAAATATCGAGCCATCTAGTAATTGAATACTTCCGTCTGTTAGTAGACCAATGATTGTAGTAACTGGTGAAGCTCCACGTTCCCGCTAGGGCGTTGCTGTGAAATGTACCTGAGAAAGTATTTTTTTTACTAAACATAGATCAATGGTGGATAGATGGATCGATTCACTTCACTTCCACTTTTTATAACTTATTGGCTTTAATCACTCCGCAATAGGGATATTCGATATATACATCGATGCATCGAAATCACTCAATGTTTACAATACGATACATTGAATCGATCCGATGTTTTGAAAGGTTATTAAAATACTCGATGTATCGATGTATTTTCATAAAACATCGAATCAATGATAAAAACTCAGTTTGATTTCTAAATCTTTCCAAAAAACTTTTTCTATTTGTTTTAAAATATGTTTATTTTACATTTTTTTATTTCAAACCTGTATTGTTTAAACTTATATGAACGCAGCGGGATCCGGAATCTTATTTCTTTGTGTTTATATAATATTTGAACACCCTGTTTGGACTGCCAACTATTTAGGCCGAAATTAGAAATTGATGTTGGCTACACTGCACGTTACATGATAAAATAAAAACATAACCCAGACTTTTTAGCGGAAACTGAAAATTCATGGCGTCAGTTATGATTTAATTTCTAAAACTAGTGTTCCTGCGAGTAATAGTGAGTGATATAAGTTGAATATTAACTATTATGAGTTCGGTAAAGTGCACGAGTGAAGGCTATTAAAACAGAGTGACGAAACTTGGCTTTTCAGTTTGTCACAAAGAATCCATAAAAAATCTTTCAGTAAAGTATCCATCACTTTACTGATTGTGGGATGGGGGGGCGGGGGTATTTTACATGGACCTAGCCTTTGGGTCTGTTCATATGCTCGAAAACTGAAATAATATATATTATTTGACACTGGCAAAATAACTATGGTGATGCCAAACTAAAAAAAAAGAACAAGTTCTGAATTCTACTGCTGTTTTTGCTGTCTCAGTGAGCTTTAAACAAAAACCAAGTAAACCAACAAAGAAATCGACTCCAGGGAAAGCGTTTAAATAAACTTTTGATTCTTGCAAAGTTTATCAGAAGAACACTGGAAATAGGGTGTTTAAAGTTGAGGATGATTTTATTTCATTTGTACTGTCATACTATAATCAATATTGTTCTCATTCATGATTTTTACTTTTTTTTAATAAACAGTTTTATTTTCTTAATTATATAGATTTCATGAACATTCAGCGTCCTTGAACACACGCGATAAATGTGCAGACATGGACAGTACTGGGCCCCAAATCTGCTATCACAATCGATTCATAATCGAACAGCAACCGCATAGTAACTGTCACTTTTGACAGATATCCCATACAATATCTAGTGTAGGAGTGGTATTTATGTAATTATAAATTGAAGTTTGCATGGTATGTCAGAGGTTTGACTAGGTGAGGGCTTTGTGATGTAATGTTAGAAAAAGTACTCGATTTTCAGTAAACATCGATGTTTCTAACCGATACATCGGAAGACATCGATGCACACTTCCGATTATATAGCATCGAAAAAAACATAGATGTTTTTTCGAAGTGGACACCCCTACTCCGCAATAATTGATGTTGTGAAAACTCACAACTCACAATCTACATCGACTTTTTTTTTTACAGGTATCACCAAAGTCTATAGTGGAGCAACATTTTCCGGACAGTATCCCTGAGTTAGCAATCGATAACCTCCGCATCGCTAGCGAACTTTAGCCAACCAGCTTTTGTATAGTTTTTAAATTTATGATTCTACATATATCAATTTGTTTGCCTACATTCCAATTACCGACCACAAAGCATCGCGCTAGCGACAGTTTTGGGAGGCTATTTATTTCCTGAATGCTATTTACGAACACCTTTTTTTGTATTTCTATGGTTGATAGCTTTATTTGTAGATAGCCACCTCAAGTATGTTTACCATAACTACATCGTAACTACATATAAGCACTATTTTAATAGGTAGGTACCTACTTTAACTGAGCAAACAGGTGCCATTTAGATTATATTGATGTATAATTAATTGCACACTCCATTAAGGTCATTACATAACATAAAGCAGTATACTGTTGTACCATGGGCTTATTTGTACATCTATTGGCATCCCTAAAATTGAATCTCCAGCGATCCAGAGATATAAAAGTCATGACATTTACCTATAACAATAGTTGTACGGGAGTCGATGTCTATGAACGACATTGCTGCACCGGATGAAGATCCCGTTCCCGTAATATCAGAACGCTATGAAACTCGAGACGATTATTACTTACATGGAAAACCTACCAAAACAAAGTTTATATCTATGGCGGAGGCTATCTACCACTATCAGTGGGATACTCCTGAACGGTTCCACTCGTGGGGACGACAGAAATTTAGAACGTAGACTGCTACCGGCCCACCAGGGCTAACTGTTCCCCATTCCAAGGCTGCATTGTAAAGCGCGCTCGCGCCACGTTCGTGTCATGTCTCAAATCATCATCAGAATCATTTCGTAAAGAAAGAAAGAAGACGAAGAAAATATAAGAAGTTGCGGTTTAAAAATGGCAAAACATATAAAGTACCAGGGTGCAATATACTTTGTATGTAACAGCAAAGTATATTTCAAAGAGGAACCTGTTTCCCCTTTAAAACAGGACTTTAAGTATGATAATCATTTTAGACTGGTACGGAAGTCGCTATCTATGTCCGACATTGCTGCACTAGATGAAGATAAAGTAAAACTGGAAATAAATGAAACTCGAGAAGATTTTCATTTACATCAAAGACCTACGCGTGCTCCACATGACCTGCCGCCAACAGAGATTCTATCTATGGCAGAGGCTGGCTATCATTGTCAGGGGGATACTCCTGATTTAAGACCAATAAGGAAGTCAAGGTCTATGAATGACATTGCTGCACCGGGTGAAGATCCTGTAATATCAAAAGTCAAAGAAACTCGAGACGATTATTGCTTACATCGTCAACCTACCCGTGTTGCACATGACTTGCCTAAAACAAAATTTGTGTCTGGCGGAGGCTATATTTCATTACCAGAGGGATACTCCTGGACGGTTTCACACAAGGGGACCACAGAAGTTTAGAATGCAGGCTTCTACTGGCCCAACAGGGCTGACTGTTCCCCTTTCACCAAGGCTGCGGTGTAAAGAGCGCACGCGCCACATATATGTCATGTCTCAAAAAGAAAAGGAACAAATAGAATTTGAAGAGATTAAAAAATTTAAAATCAAAGCAAATCCTATACCAAAATCAGTTAAAGGTGTTATCCATTTGCCTGTGGTATCAAGAAAACCTTTAACAGTACCTGAACCTTTCAAGTTATCAGAAATCCATAAAAAGTGGACTTCATCACCTGGTAAAGTTCACAAGTTCAAAGCCCGTCCAGCTCCCAAGCATATACTTAAGAAATCACAAATTCCTGTAAAATGCCCTGTGCGTGCAAGTCACAAAACCAGTCAGCCCTAAAATTGATTACAAAAGAGTAAACTCTGCAGATCATCTTATGCATGAAACTGCAGCTTGCTCAAAGAAAAATGAAGACAAACCTCAAAGACGCGGGCTCGTTAAACCACAGCCATTCTCATTTGAAAAACGTGATGAGGAGTTAAAGAAACGCCGAGAGGAATGGATCAAGCAACAAATACAAGAAGAGCGCAAGCAAGCATCTCAGTTCAAAGCTGTCATATGTTAGAATATTATATCGGGTACTTGATTTAATATAAATATAGTGTAGGGTACTTTTCTACTTTATTAATAAATAATGTGGATTAAGTGGGTAGATGAATAACATTATGACCACGACACAATTGATTGTAATGGCTACCTAGCAGATTACACGATTCACAGATACGATGTGTTTTACTTATGTTCAGGGCTTTACAAAAGCTCAGCCAGTACCAATGTTCAAGCGACACATGAAAAGCACATTAAAGGGTAGTTACTCAACAACATCAGAGAATAAGAAGAACTTTTGAAAATTGGAGGCTAAACCTCTAGTATGAAGAGGCATTTAAACCAGTAATGAAACTGGGGCATTTGATGAAGCCAGCACTATTTGAACTGACATCAGAGAAATGGGCTACTGACAAAGAGAAATTTGTAATGCAGCTGAAAGAAAAATAAGCTGATACTGAGACTACAGAAGGAAAAAAGAACAGCAAGAGGCAGAGGAATGTGACGACACAACAACGAAGATATTAGTATAACTAGATTCTATAAGTGTTTCCCGATAAAAATGGATCCAATACTCGATCATTTAAATAAACTGAGGCAGGAGAGGATTGCGAGGGAAAAAGCACGAATGGAGAAGGTATGTTTAAAATTACATATCAACTATTATAATATAATTATAATGTTTGGATGAACCGTACTATGAACTCGCACGAAGACAATTTTTTTTAAAGGATTAAGTAGTTTGTTGTATCATTCAGTTCCATATTATTATTAGTAGGTAACAATAACATTTCTTTAGGAAATTACGCACTCTATAATGGGACCAAATACACAATGTGAGTGTATTGCAGTACACATCTGCCTACCCGTCTCATTTTATTTCTTAAATAATTCTTATGTTTCAGTTAAGAGAGTTAAATCTAAAGAAATATAAAAATATGAGGGCCAGCCCAAAAACGCCGCTTTTAACGTATTCATAGCTAATAAAACAACAAAATCTGATTCACATATTAAGCCCAGCACCTCTAAATTTGTTAAAAATAATTTCCATGTAGATGGTACAACCAAGAAACCTATTTCAATGCCGAATAGCAAGAGTCTTGTGAAAAGAGAGGTCTCCAAACCCAAAATTCCTGGAAATACAACAAATACTGCCAACAAAATACTTAAAATAGATGCCAAAGTGACTGATAATGACAAAAAGATTGTTAGCACTGACAAAAATCTTGTCGAAATTCTCAAAAAGGATTCCAACAGTAAAGAGAATGAAAATAATATGAATGCAGGTAATAATATTAATAAAACAGAAAAAGCTCTCATGAATGGTGACAGTACTGTCGCTGGAACAAATCCAGTTAAATCTACTATACCTAAAGTGGTCCTTAACAAGAGTGCCAACTTACGTAAAAGCTTTGCATTCACAGAAAACCCAAAACCGAGTATTTCTAGAAAATCAATGTTTTCAAAACCGCCACAGGCCAGCACCAGCCAACCGTCAGTATTTGAGAGATTATACCAACCGAAATCAACCCAAAAACCACCATTGAACAACATTGAAAAACTTCAAAATGATCCTGATTACCTCAAGAAGGTTATTCGTTCATCCGGCTTGATATTGAACAAACGTCACACTGTATTTGATAACAAACCAAAGATAGCCATGCCAGTACGTAGATCTATATCCGCTGTGCATTTCAAAAGAATAAGTAAGTCAGATCTTGGGAACTGCATACATAAATGGTCATCTATTGGAGATAAACTCAATAACGTTCATTTGAAACATGTCAACGAAGATGAAACCATCAAAGAAGACAAAGTAGTCTCCTCTGTTAAGAGTGAATGCAAAAATGTTAAATTTCAGACTCCGATATCAAACACACCAAAGCCGGATGAACTGCAATCCAGGCTTAAGATGTGGCTGCAGAAGCGAGGAAAGAACTTGGATTCCTACCAGCATCTCCAATGCTTTGGTATACACCATCTGCCATCAAGGAAGTTCAATATTAAGTCATATGATGATGAGAACAAGGAGAATATTGCTTTGGATTCAGATAGCGATGATGATTCTTACACTGATAACATGAATGATGTGCCAAATGATAAATGGAGGATGGCTTCTAGTTTCGTCAGTGAGACAGACGGCAATGAATCTTACAATACAACTCCGACCAGTAATGATGTGGGCAACACTGATGAAATAATACAGGGGCTCTAAACGACCTGACCGATTTATTGAAAGAGGTATGTTTTTTTTTAATTTTTACTACAGCATGGTCTCTATGACAATATAATTATCCAAATCATTAGATCAACCATTTTAATTTCGCCATACGAACACTCCAACTATACGGTCCCACATTAAGTGGGTACTTATATGTATACTTATTAAACATCCATGACTGGGGTACAAGCATTCGTGCTCATCACACAAAGCTTGTCCCTATCAGGATTCGAACCCGGGACCCTCGGCGCAGTAACCAACTGCGCTTATCAGGCCGTCAAAATTTCCATAGTATTAACCTTGATTTTAATTTGCTTTTATTTCAATAACTTATGTTTGTGGCGAATTCCCAACTCTGGCATTATTCTGATAGACTCGGATAGTAGATCTGTGATAAGTCAACCGATATCGAGTTGGGGTGAATATACAACCCGCTGTCTCCAGGGCTTCGACTGGGAGCTATGCGCGCGCTGGCTCCGCGCGGTGCGCGAGCGGTTCCCGGCGGCGCCGCACAGCGCCGCGTACTGGGAGTGCCGCGCCGCGCTGGAGGAGCGGCGCGGCGACCTGCCCGCCTCGGTGCAGTGCTGGGAGGAGGCCATCGCCAAGGGAACTGAGGTAGGTGAATTAACAAGTGTTGGCAGCCCCAACATAATTATTTTTCTAGTAGATTTTGTCCTGTAAGCCAGGATCCATAGCCGTGATCAACAAACTCGTTGAGGTTTAACCCTCTGCGAGTCCCGGGGACTAAACAATTCTCTTGCAACGGAATTAATATCCAGTTCAAATATGAATCAGAATCAAAATATTTTTTATTCACGTAGACCATTAAGTACAGCACTTATGAATCGTCAAAGTTACAAAATATTATCCTACTACTTTACCACCCGTTCGGAATGCCGTCCCTATGGAGAAGAACGACTAGAAACTCCATGGTTGCTCTTTTTTTTTAAAAAGATGTTTTAAGTTATTGAGCAATACATTGCTATAGGTATGTGAGAACAATGTAGGAACGGCTATCGGGCTTTAGCAGGAGGTCAAAAAAAAGATACTAACTAAGTATACAATTACAGTTAATGGCTACATGGTTCCCACATTTACAAATTACTTATGTAATGAGCCTTCATAATATGACATTGTGAAACAGCACTCGGTCGTGGAAGCGAACCTGGACCAGACGCTCGACAAGTTCATGCAGCTCAAGATCAGTCCCAACAGCGGCAAGCGGCGGCCGGCCGACGCCAAGCTGGTGGACGTCAAGAATGTCTTCAAAAGCACCATCATCAGATTCGCGGTGCAGCAAGCCAAGTTGTGAGTATTATCATAATAATCCTGACCGAATTTTCGGTCACGGCGGCCAATCTCAAGTGACACTACGCAGGAGATATTACAGTGTACATATATGTGCGCATGCGCAGGTGCACTCTCTTTTCCCTCAGGCGTCGTTCTAATTGGCTAACGATCGGTACCAGTACACGATCCGATGAATATGATTCCTCGTCGTGAAATGAAGCCGTATCGTTTATTCATACGATAGTTAGCACATTAGGACGACGCATAACTCTCATAATCTGATGAGACGGCCATCCGACACGAGCGGAGGAGATCAGGCGCAGGACCGACGGGCATACGTGCTCGACACGAGCGAGTGATGATCATGGTTGAAAATGAGATTCGCACATTAAATCTTCCCCCAGAGTCCAGAGTCCCATTGTACGGTACCTACCTATACATTTTAACCATTGCTTAGTTTGAGATTGTACAGTTGGTGTGTTCGTCTGGCGGTATTATCATTACAATTACAACTCGACAACCTCATTGGCGCAGTTGGATGGACCCTGCGTTCTGTGTCGAAAGTCCCGGGTTCGAATCCTGGTAGGGACAAACTTTGTGTGATGAGCACGAATGTTTGTACCCGAGTCACGGAAGTTTAATATCTATACGAATACTTATTATGACCTGAGTTCGCCCCAGTCCATTGTGCGGTGCCCATAATGCAAGCGTTGCTTAGTGTGGGACCGCATAGTAGATGTTTTTGTCTAGCTATAATATAATTAAATGTATTTAGTATTTAATTTTAGTATTTAAATATTTTTCAGACGCCAATCTCATCAGTCCGAAGGCCCCAAGTATACGGTGACACCAGTTCGTCGCAGCGGTCGGCTCAGCACTCAATGGAGCGCCAAACGAACCCCGCTACAAGTCTGCACCAGTGTGCGGCAAGCCGACGAGATTGTGGCTGGGAAAACGTTATTTGTGCCTAATCGCAACTTGAATGGGTCGCCTTAGATTCTTTGTAGAGGCTATGGGAAAACTGCTAATAACCTGATAGCATTTTTTGCCTGGAAATTGAACGGTGAAGTTGTGAATTTGGTTTTATTTTCCAAAACATATGTGTTTTTTGATATATAATGTGTAATATTAGTGGGATATTAACCATTGTGTGTTGATATATGTGCACTGACTGCTACCGGCCCACCAGGGCTAACTGTTCCCCATTCCAAGGCTGCATTGTAAAGCGCGCTCGCGCCCGTTCGTGTCATGTCTCAAATCATCATCAGAATCATTTCGTAAAGAAAGAAGGAAGACGAAGAAAATATAAGAAGTTGCGGTTTAAAAATGGCAAAACATATAAAGTACCAGGGTGCAATATACTTTGTATGTAACAGCAAAGTATATTTCAAAGAGGAACCTGTTTCCCTTTTAAAACAGGACTTTAAGTATGATAATCATTTTAGACCGGTACGGAAGTCGATGTCTATGAACGAAATTGCTGCACCGGATGAAGATCAAGTAAAATTAGAAATAAATGAAACTCAAGACGATGTTCACTTACATCAAAGACCTACGCGTGCTCCACATGACCTGCCGAAATCAAAGATTCTATAGATGGCAGAGGCTGGCTATCATTGTCAGGGGGATACTCCTGATTTAAGACCAATAAGGAAGTCAAGGTCTATGAACGACATTGCTGCACCAGCTGAATGGACCAAAAGCCGTTGACGGAAGCTCATAAACTAGAGGTAATTATAAATGCATAAACATAAACGCATACGTAGGTACATGTATTTATAATTGTGAGTATATAAGTATATGTGGATTGTATATTTAAATATTGGTGTAAGTAGAGTAAATAATTGAGGCAGTTGCCTTTTGGCTTAGTAATAAATGCTTTTTAAAATTATCTTTGAATGTGTTTTTCGTTTTCAGAGCTCTCATCGGTGGAGGTATGTCGTTCCAGCAGTGCGTGGCGGCGTACCTGAAACTTCCCCGGAAAGCTGCCGTTCTGTATCGTGGCCAAGACAAGGGGTTTACTGATGATGGGCGCGAGGTGTAAGGGTAGCGTGCAGATCTCCAGACTAATGACTCGAGATGATTTTCATTTACATCAAAGACCTACGCGTGCTCCACATGACCTGCCGCCAACAGAGATTCTATCTATGGCAGAGGCTGGCTGGCTGGCGTAAAGAAAGAAGAAGAAGAAGAATATCCATTTTATTTCATCGCATCTCATTTCGTAAAGAAAGAAAAACAAGTAAATATAAGAAGTTGGCGTTTAAAAATGGCAAAACATGGGAAGTACCAGGGTGCAATATACTTTGTAACGAGCAGCAAAGTTTATTTCAAAGAGGAAGCTGTTTCCCCCTTTCAACAGGACTTTAACTATGACAATGATTTTAGAGCGGTACGACATTGCTGCACTAGATGAAGATAAAGTAAAACTGGAAATAAATGAAACTCGAGATGATTTTCATTTACATCAAAGACCTACGCGTGCTCCACATGACCTGCCGCCAACAGAGATTCTATCTATGGCAGAGGCTGGCTATCATTGTCAGGGGGATACTCCTGATTTAAGACCAATAAGGAAGTCGAGGTCTATGAACGACATTGCTGCACCGGGTGAAGATCCCGTTATATCAAAACTTCAAGAAACTCGAGACGATAATCACTTACATCGACGACCTACCCGTGCTGCACATGACCTGCCGAAAACAAAGTTTGTGTCTATGGCGGAGGCTGTCTATCATTATCAGAGGGATACTCCTGGACGGTTTCACACGAGGGGACCACAGAAGTTTAGAACGCAGGCTGCTACTGGCCCAACAGGCCTGACTGTTCCCCATTCACCAAGGCTGCGGTGTAAAGAGCGCACGCGCCACATATATTTCATGTCTCAAAAAGAAAAAGAACAAATGGAATTTGGGGGATGGTGTTGCTCACGTCCGATTCACCACCTTCTCCTAGGAATCACCCTACACGTGTCCCCTGGGTGGTGCTAATCGAGCAACAACGCCGAGCAACAGGCGGCGGTCAAATAACCTGCTACGGCTACCACAAGCCCAGGGAAATTAAATCATCTCTAAAAGTGTGGCCATTGTACCATGGGAAAGTGCAATGTGTACCTTCCCACCCCCCTTTTATGACAATGGAATTTGAGGAGATTAAAAAATTTAAAATCAAAGCAAATCCTATACCAAAATCAGTTAAAGGTGTTATCCATTTGCCTGTGGTATCAAGAAAACCTTTAACAGTACCTGAACCTTTCAAGTTATCAGAAATCCATAAAAAGTGGACTTCATCACCTGGTAAAGTTCACAAGTTCAAAGCCCGTCCAGCTCCCAAGCATATACTTAAGAAATCACAAATTCCTGTAAAATGCCCTGTGCGTGCAAGTCACAAAACCAGTCAGCCCTAAAATTGATTACAAAAGAGTAAACTCTGCAGATCATCTTATGCATGAAACTGCAGCTTGCTCAAAGAAAAATGAAGACAAACCTCAAAGACGCGGGCTCGTTAAACCACAGCCATTCTCATTTGAAAAACGTGATGAGGAGTTAAAGAAACGCCGAGAGGAATGGATCAAGCAACAAATACAAGAAGAGCGCAAGCAAGCATCTCAGTTCAAAGCTGTCATATGTTAGAATATTATATCGGGTACTTGATTTAATATAAATATAGTGTAGGGTACTTTTCTACTTTATTAATAAATAATGTGGATTAAGTGGGTAGATGAATAACATTATGACCACGACACAATTGATTGTAATGGCTACCTAGCAGATTACACGATTCACAGATACGATGTGTTTTACTTATGTTCAGGGCTTTACAAAAGCTCAGCCAGTACCAATGTTCAAGCGACACATGAAAAGCACATTAAAGGGTAGTTACTCAACAACATCAGAGAATAAGAAGAACTTTTGAAAATTGGAGGCTAAACCTCTAGTATGAAGAGGCATTTAAACCAGTAATGAAACTGGGGCATTTGATGAAGCCAGCAGTATTTGAACTGACATCAGAGAAATGGGCTACTGACAAAGAGAAATTTGTAATGCAGCTGAATGAAAAATAAGCTGATACTGAGACTACAGAAGGAAAAAAGAACAGCAAGAGGCAGAGGAATGTGACGACACAACAACGAAGATATCAGTATAACTAGATTCTATAAGTGTTTCCCGATAAAAATGGATCCAATACTCGATCATTTAAATAAACTGAGGCAGGAGAGGATTGCGAGGGAAAAAGCACGAATTGAGAAGGTATGTTTAAAATTACATATCAACTATTATAATATAATTATAATGTTTGGATGAACCGTACTATGAACTCGCACGAAGACAATTTTTTTTTAAGGATTAAGTAGTTTGTTGTATCATTCAGTTCCATATTATTATTAGTAGGTAACAATAACATTTCTTTAGGAAATTACGCACTCTATAATGGGACCAAATACACAATGTGAGTGTATTGCAGTACACATCTGCCTACCTGTCTCATTTTATTTCTTAAATAATTCTTATGTTTCAGTTAAGAGAGTTAAATCTAAAGAAATATAAAAAATATGAGGGCCAGCCCAAAAACGCCGCTTTTAACGTATCCACAGCTATTAAAACAACAAAATCTGATTCACACATTAAGCCCAGCACCTCTAAATTTGTTAAAAATAATTTCCACGTAGATGGTACAACCAAGAAACCGATTTCAATGCCGAATAGCAAGAGTCTTGTTAAAAGAGAGGTCTCCAAACCCAATGTTCCTGGAAATACAACAAATACTGCCAACAAAATACTTAAAATAGATGCCAAAGTGACTGATAATGACAAAAAGATTGTTAGCACTGACAAAAATCTTGTCGAAATTCTCAAAAAGGATTCCCACAGTAAAGAGAATGAAAATAATATGAATGCAGGTAATAATATTAATAAAACAGAAAAAGCTCTCATGAATGGTGACAGTACTGTCGCTGGAACAAATCCAGTTAAATCTACTATACCTAAAGTGGTCCTTAACAAGAGTGCCAACTTACGTAAAAGCTTTGCATTCACAGAAAACCCAAAACCGAGTATTTCTAGAAAAACAATGTTTTCAAAACCGCCACAGGCCAGCACCAGCCAACCGTCAGTATTTGAGAGATTATACCAACCGAAATCAACCCAAAAACCACCATTGAACAACATTGAAAAACTTCAAAATGATCCTGATTACCTCAAGAAGGTTATTCGTTCATCCGGCTTGATATTGAACAAACGTCACACTGTATTTGATAACAAACCAAAGATAGCCATGCCAGTACGTAGATCTATATCCGCTGTGCATTTCAAAAGAATAAGTAAGTCAGATCTTGGGGACTGCATACATAAATGGTCATCTATTGGAGATAAACTCAATAACGTTCATTTGAAACATGTCAACGAAGATGAAACCATCAAAGAAGACAAAGTAGTCTCCGCTGTTAAGAGTGAATGTAAAAAAGTTAAATTTCAGACTCCGATATCAAATTTTAACACACCAAAGCCGGAAGAACTGCAATCCAGGCTTAAGATGTGGCTGCAGAAGCGAGGAAAGAACTTGGATTCCTACCAGCATCTCCAATGCTTTGGTATACACCATCTGCCATCAAGGAAGTTCAATATTAAGTCATATGATGATGAGAACAAGGAGAATATTGCTTTGGATTCAGATAGCGATGATGATTCTTACACTGATAACATGAATGATGTGCCAAATGATAAATGGAGGATGGCTTCTAGTTTCGTCAGTGAGACAGACGGCAATTAATCTTACAATACAACTCCGACCAGTGATGATGTGGGCAACACTGATGAAATAATACAGGGCGCTCTAAACGACCTGACCGATTTATTGAAAGAGGTATGTTTTTTTTAATTTTTACTACAGCATGGTCTCTTTGACAATATAATTATCCAAATCATTAGATCAACCATGAGCATTTTTTTTTAATTTCCCCATACGAACACTCCAACTATACGGTCCCACATTAAGTGGGTACTTATATGTATACTTATTAAACATCCATGACTGGGGTACAAGCATTCGTGCTCATCACACAAAGCTTGTCCCTATCAGGATTCGAACCCGGGACCCTCGGCGCAGTAACCAACTGCGCTTATCAGGCCGTCAAAATTTCCATAGTATTAACCTTGATTTTAATTTGCTTTTATTTCAATAACTTATGTTTGTGGCGAATTCCCAACTCTGGCATTATTCTGATAGACTCGGATAGTAGATCTGTGATAAGTCAACCGATATCTATCCATAATGCTATATATAATAAGCCTTCATAATATGACATTGTGAAACAGCACTCGGTCGTGGAAGCGAACCTGGACCAGACGCTCGACAAGTTCATGCAGCT
The DNA here is from genome assembly GCA_905404115.1 of Pheosia gnoma. Taxonomy (NCBI): domain Eukaryota; kingdom Metazoa; phylum Arthropoda; class Insecta; order Lepidoptera; family Notodontidae; genus Pheosia; species Pheosia gnoma. The sequence goes on from FR989898.1 coordinate 9,815,919, forward strand.
CAAGATCAGTCCCAACAGCGGCAAGCGGCGGCCGGCCGACGCCAAGCTGGTGGACGTCAAGAATGTCTTCAAAAGCACCATCATCAGATTCGCGGTGCAGCAAGCCAAGTTGTGAGTATTATCATAATAATCCTGACCGAATTTTCGGTCACGGCGGCCAATCTCAAGTGACACTACGCAGGAGATATTACAGTGTACATATATGTGCGCATGCGCAGGTGCACTCTCTTTTCCCTCAGGCGTCGTTCTAATTGGCTAACGATCGGTACCAGTACACGATCCGATGAATATGATTCCTCGTCGTGAAATGAAGCCGTATCGTTTATTCATACGATAGTTAGCACATTAGGACGACGCATAACTCTCATAATCTGATGAGACGGCCATCCGACACGAGCGGAGGAGATCAGGCGCAGGACCGACGGGCATACGTGCTCGACACGAGCGAGTGATGATCATGGTTGAAAATGAGATTCGCACATTAAATCTTCCCCCAGAGTCCAGAGTCCCATTGTACGGTACCTACCTATACATTTTAACCATTGCTTAGTTTGAGATTGTACAGTTGGTGTGTTCGTCTGGCGGTATTATCATTACAATTACAACTCGACAACCTCATTGGCGCAGTTGGATGGACCCTGCGTTCTGTGTCGAAAGTCCCGGGTTCGAATCCTGGTAGGGACAAACTTTGTGTGATGAGCACGAATGTTTGTACCCGAGTCACGGAAGTTTAATATCTATACGAATACTTATTATGACCTGAGTTCGCCCCAGTCCATTGTGCGGTGCCCATAATGCAAGCGTTGCTTAGTGTGGGACCGCATAGTAGATGTTTTTGTCTAGCTATAATATAATTAAATGTATTTAGTATTTAATTTTAGTATTTAAATATTTTTCAGACGCCAATCTCATCAGTCCGAAGGCCCCAAGTATACGGTGACACCAGTTCGTCGCAGCGGTCGGCTCAGCACTCAATGGAGCGCCAAACGAACCCCGCTACAAGTCTGCACCAGTGTGCGGCAAGCCGACGAGATTGTGGCTGGGAAAACGTTATTTGTGCCTAATCGCAACTTGAATGGGTCGCCTTAGATTCTTTGTAGAGGCTATGGGAAAACTGCTAATAACCTGATAGCATTTTTTGCCTGGAAATTGAACGGTGAAGTTGTGAATTTGGTTTTATTTTCCAAAACATATGTGTTTTTTGATATATAATGTGTAATATTAGTGGGATATTAACCATTGTGTGTTGATATATGTGCACTGACTGCTACCGGCCCACCAGGGCTAACTGTTCCCCATTCCAAGGCTGCATTGTAAAGCGCGCTCGCGCCCGTTCGTGTCATGTCTCAAATCATCATCAGAATCATTTCGTAAAGAAAGAAGGAAGGCGAAGAAAATATAAGAAGTTGCGGTTTAAAAATGGCAAAACATATAAAGTACCAGGGTGCAATATACTTTGTATGTAACAGCAAAGTATATTTCAAAGAGGAACCTGTTTCCCTTTTAAAACAGGACTTTAAGTATGATAATCATTTTAGACCGGTACGGAAGTCGATGTCTATGAACGAAATTGCTGCACTAGATGAAGATAAAGTAAAACTGGAAATAAATGAAACTCGAGAAGATTTTCATTTACATCAAAGACCTACGCGTGCTCCACATGACCTGCCGCCAACAGAGATTCTATAGATGGCAGAGGCTGGCTATCATTGTCAGGGGGATACTCCTGATTTAAGCCCAATAAGGAAGTCAAGGTCTATGAATGACATAGCTGCACCGGGTGAAGATCCTGTAATATCAAAAGTCAAAGAAACTCGAGACGATTATCGCTTACATCGTCAACCTACCCGTGTTGCACATGACTTGCCTAAAACAAAATTTGTGTCTTTGGCGGAGGCTATATTTCATTACCAGAGGGATACTCCTGGACGGTTTCACACAAGGGAACCACAGAAGTTTAGAATGCAGGCTTCTACTGGCCCAACAGGGCTGACTGTTCCCCTTTCACCAAGGCTGCGGTGTAAAGAGCGCACGCGCCACATATATTTCATGTCTCAAAAAGAAAAGGAACAAATAGAATTTGAAGAGATAAAAAAATTTAAAATCAAAGCAAATCCTGTACCAAAATCAGTTAAAGGTATTATCCATTTACCTGTGGTACCAAGAAAACCTTTAACAGTACCTGAACCTTTCAAGTTATCAGAAATCCATAAAAAGTGGACTTCATCACCTGGTAAAGTTCACAAGTTCAAAGCCCGTCCAGCTCCCAAGCATATACTTAAGAAATCACAAATTCCTGTAAAATGCCCTGTGCAAGTCACAAAACCAGTCAGCCCTAAAATTGATTACAAAAGAGTAAACTCTGCAGATCATCTTATGCATGAAACTGCAGCTTGCTCAAAGAAAAATGAAGACAAACCTCAAAGACGCGGGCTCGTTAAACCACAGCCATTCTCATTTGAAAAACGTGATGAGGAGTTAAAGAAACGCCGAGAGGAATGGATCAAGCAACAAATACAAGAAGAGCGCAAGCAAGCATCTCAGTTCAAAGCTGTCATATGTTAGAATATTATATCGGGTACTTGATTTAATATAAATATAGTGTAGGGTACTTTTCTACTTTATTAATAAATAATGTGGATTAAGTGGGTAGATGAATAACATTATGACCACGACACAATTGATTGTAATGGCTACCTAGCAGATTACACGATTCACAGATACGATGTGTTTTACTTAAGTTCAGGGCTTTACAAAAGCTCAGCCAGTACCAATGTTCAAGCGACACATGAAAAGCACATTAAAGGGTAGTTACTCAACAACATCAGAGAATAAGAAGAACTTTGGAAAATTGGAGGCTAAACCTCTAGTATGAAGAGGCATTTAAACCAGTAATGAAACTGGGGCATTTGATGAAGCCAGCACTATTTGAACTGACATCAGAGAAATGGGCTACTGACAAAGAGAAATTTGTAATGCAGCTGAAAGAAAAATAAGCTGATCAAGAGATACTGAGCCTACAGAAGGAAAAAAGAACAGCAAGAGGCAGAGGAAAGTGCGAGAGTCAAGTTAAGAGCCAAACTTATACATCATGCCCACTGGCACAAATGGTGCACTATCAGGGGCAACCAGCCTCTGATAGTGCACCATTTGTGTTTCTAATCGATACATCGGAAGACATCGATGCACACTTCCGATTATATCGCATCGAAAAAAACATCGATGGTTTTTTGAAGTGGACACCCCTTAGAACTGCCAACGTGACAGACGGATCGAATAAACGGGCAGGTTAAGTTGGCGCATAATGTTTCCAGCGTTCAATATAATAGTGCCTAAATCCGCGTTAATTACAAGATTAGGCATTTGTGTTATATTCAATATAGACATATAATTATTCGAATCTTCTTTTTTACGAAATGAGATGAGATGAAATAATATGGATATGAATATGGCCTCACCCACAACTTAGCGGGTATTTTGCACAATGTCAAGTAATTAATAGCAATAACAAATTCAATAAATACACATAATAAACCAAATAATGGTGTGACATGATGAAATGAAAATGGCGTCCCCCCGCCCACTGTGATTGCTTGTTTGTTTCTTTTTGACAATTGTTTGAATACGAGCGGTTGCAAACTGTCGCATTGCTTGTGATTTCAATTCAAATGAAAAGTGGTTGTTATTCGCTCGCTTGTGCCTTCGTTTAAATATTAAATAGGTCATTCAGTAAATTCGCCGGTATATTAATACCCACTTAAGATATCCGTAAGCTAACCGTATCTAAGACTTCATTTTTCATATCATCATGTCACATCCATTATTTTATTTATAATGTGTATTTATTGAATGTTTTATTGCTATTAATTACTTGACATCAGAATGACCTTTTTTTTTTACGTTACGCATCCCAATGCAATGTTGCCCTAATATTTTTTGAGTATTATTTACACGGTAATTAATATTTAAAAATACCGTAGAAAAGAACACGGTAATAGCTCATTACCGTAGACCGTGTTTTGCTCAAAATTACCGTGCATCTACGGTAATTACCGTGTATCTGGTAACACTGCTTGACATTGGCAAGATACCCGCTAAGTTGTGGGTGAGGCCATATTCATATCCATTTTATTTCATCGCATTTCATTACGTAAAAGAAAAAAAAGAAGAAGAACCGTATCTAACTAAAGACATTTCGTATGGAGAATTGAACAGCGCCTCTAGCGGACAGTATTTTAAACTTTCAACTCCATAGCAGTGCACGTAGTGAGTGTTCACGGAACAAATGATCAAGATATAGCATGACAATCATGTTGACAAACATTCAATAAAATGGATTATACACATTTTTATTATACATATTTGATTCTGAAGGTGTCTTTTCACTGATATAAATACAGATACGTTCCAAAAGACGGCCATTGCCGTTGAAATATGCAAATGTAGTTCCGGAGACGTCCGAAGGGGCACTTCAACTCGACACAAAAAATTGAGTAGTACAGCACAGTGCTCTAAAGACTATTACAATAAAATTGTCACTGGATTATGATTCAATTGTCTTAGACGCTCACGCGCAGAGGTGGCTCCTGCAAATAATTTTCAACTGTATTATTAGGCCATGAAGACAAAGTTCAATGGTCGATTTGCTATTTTTTACTAACCTAATGTGTCCCACTGCTGGGCAAATGTCTCGCACAACTATTTTCACTCATCAATTTACTATTACCTTATGCAATAATGTTGTAATGATGTAAATATTAATTTAATTAATTATGTTTAAATTCTGTATAAAATACAATACTCGCAATTATGTTGGATTTTAGCCTTTATTATGAATGTCTGGTTTTTTTTGTGTGTCGGCTTAAAAGCCGTAGTGTTTGCTGTTTTAGTTGCCTTTCCTTTTTAATTATTTTTACTTCAAATAAAGCTATTGTAATACATTTATAGAGGTTTTTTATTTATCAAAACATGAGGATAATGTCTGTGAATAGAACACGTAACATCTATTGATAAAGATGAGTACTAATTTAATAGTGATAATACCACAATATTATGTATCCCTTTGAGATGTAATCAGGCATAAACTACTCTACAACCGCGTGGCTTGCAGGTTCGATTCCAAAGTCTACTATTCAGAGGCCAACATGTATGTTGGAAAAGCCGTGCGCTAGATGCAAAATCTCCACGCTCCAGTTTGGAACTACCAATACAGACGAACTAGAAATGTTAGATGCTTGCAAACACATGTAATAGAAAGGAACAGTAGAAAACAATAGCGCGCGGCAAAAACCATAACCAATTTTAGCGACTGCTTTACTGAAAATTTACTGGACTTCTTGGGAGAACTTGAAAAGTCAAGTTATACTATTTAATTTGAATTTCCTTCGTGCGTACATGCTTATGAACACACAATGGTTAATATCCCACTAATATTACACATTATTTATCAAGAAACATATTTTGGAATATAAATAAAAATTGACAACTTACTCACTTCCAAAGAATGTTTGTATAGATAGTGTGATTTATATTATGAGTTTGTAAGTGATTTGTTATACAGACTGAAAGCTTGGACAATCTAAGATTAAATGGATAATGTTATGATTGTTTATCATTGAAAGGTGTATGACTCGGTATAAGGAGGGAGACTGGTTTTCCAGCATAGACTTTTAGTAATTACTCTCATAATATCTTCTTCCTCCTCTGCTTTCTTTACAAAATTAAATAAAATGAATATGTATATGGCCCCTCCACACAATCATGTAAGGATAGCCGTGATATTTTGTCAATGATATAAACAATATCATAATACCATCCAAATCTCAACACTGCCTACTTTTTTTCTTACATCATAATGGGCACACTCATCGACTAGCCTCGTATCTAAATTGTCTTTGGTGTGCGTGCTTGGTGCTCTGTGCTGTCACATCTGTCAGCTTTGTACTGTATGATGAACGAACAGTCAACAGATCATAGTATGTATTATCTATGCAACAGATTATACACGCACTCACTGACAGTATATGTACTGAAGAAAATTTGCTTATTATTACATCTGCATCTGTCCGTCCGGGGTACAATTTATGTGGAGTGTACTACAGTCTACAGGTGCATTTTCGTTACAACCGGCGGAAGTAACGGCAGTGCGATGAGTGCGGTGTGTTATAGTGGGTCCCACGAAAGACTTATACTGGAGGCCGATCAGCTCATATCCTACATAGAACGCGGCTCCACGGTGATCAAGTTCTATCCTCGCAAGAAGCCGGAGCGCCGCTCGCTGTCCGTTCGAAGAGAAACACATCAAGTAATCTGGGCGAGATCCGGCATCCCGCAACGTAATACATACGAGGGAGTCCTAGACATCAGGAATATCAAGGAAGTGAGGGTCGGCAAGGCATCCAAAGACTTCGACAAGTGGACCGAAGACGCCAATAAGTTTGAAAACTCGAAATGTTTCATTATCTACTATGGAACAGAGTTCAAATTGCGTATAGCATCTTTTGCAGGTTTGTCGACAGATCTATAAAAGTGCATATTGCGAAAATGTCAAATAAATCTCCTGGTGTTTGCATTGCGAAGTTATTGTTATGATTAGTGGTTTGTGTAATACTAGAAATATAAATTTGGCTTTTGAGTCAGTGTACAAATTTAACCCTGGTGTATTTACAGCTCAGACGGATAAGGAATGTGAAGCCTGGGTGAAGGGTATAAGGTATCTTATTGAGGAAGCCATCAATGCTTCCTATCCATTACAAATAGAGCGGTGGCTAAGGAAAGAGTTTTATGCCATTGAGAATGCTCATGAAAAGTAAGATTTTTAGTTATAACATGTTTTAATTTGATAGAAGTTTTGACAACAGCTCGGTTTAGTGTTTTGAGCATAAGCAGCCCAGCTCACTACACTCGGTGGTTGTGAGTCTGATTTGGATTAATTTTGCAAACTAGCTTAGAATAGGGTAAATTATGAATAATTCACTCTAATCTGAGTGTTATTGGGAACACCCTCAGTCCATTGTATTGTTATCCATAACATAAGCATTGCTTAAATTGGGAACATGCAGTTGGTGCATTTGTTTGTCAATATTGAAACAAATAGCTGTGTCTGGGACTCTATGCATTTATATATTCCCCTCCCTCTTTCGCTATCTTTTTGTGTTTGAAACTTGTTTTGAGTTCATATGCTTTATATTAGTTCTGGCTGGAGAGTTAAGTGCAAGTGGGTCATGCATATGGTTGCCATCTGTTCAGATTTCCCTGGAATTTTCCTATTTTGGAAGGTATAAGGTGGGGTTATGTATGGAGTCTGAAATTGATTCGCCATGCTATTGTTATGACTGTTAAATATTAAAATTTCTGATAAATAAAGTATAGAACTCAAAATTTTGTTTCCAAGCTTGTTGTCCTGATTGATTGAATTAACCGATGGCACCCCTAGTTATTCAGACAAAGCATGAGTCATGAAGTGAGTGGTATTTCAATTATATATTTATAGATGAACACTATAATCTTAATGGCACCTTACAAATTGCAGCATATCCTTGAAAGAAGTAAAAGCATTTCTACCAAAAATAAACTGCAAGGTTTCAACAAATAAGTTGAGGGAATTATTTCAAGAGGTGGACAATAGCAAAAGGGGTGAAATTGGCTTTGATGAGTTCTCTGTTTTATATCAGAAACTAATCTTTGATCCTAATGTAAGTTAATATTTATTATTCTACAAACTAACACATGACCTTATTGATAATGACCTTCTTGAAATGAAATAAAAAGATTTATTTGACACAGTTACAAGTAGATATTTATTTAACAAATTAAGAGAAAAGAAAATAACTGGATATTGGTAAGATTAAACAGAGATGTTGACCTCGGTGTGACCTGTGCCGAAAGGCGTTTGGCTCAGGATGAGGTGGTGCGGATAGGATTCCCCTCTGGTGCTGATTTTCATCCAAAGCCTACTCCTCCATATTTACCAGATCAATAGTTTTGAACTTTTATTCAGTTGTGAACTAAGATGAACCTGTTGACCAAACAATCTGACAATACAGACAGAACACAACAAGACAAGACATACAACTGTACAACTGACAGAACACAACAAAACAAGACATAAAACTAGTGTCTGACTAAATGTTATCATTTAGTCAGACACTAGTTGTATGTCTGTCAGCTCAAGTCCATTCATATTTTTTTAAATTTCAGAATGTGCACGACGTTTTCGACAAGTACGCTCAATACTGCAAGAGTGGCACCACCATTACCCTGCGGGATTTCCAATCTTTCCTCCGCATTGAGCAGCACGATCAGCTCGGTGATGACGAGCCTCGGGCGTCGCAGTTCATCAGGGATTACCTAAGAGACCCACAGCGGGATATATACGAACCATACTTTACTTTGAGTGAGGTGAGAATATACTTTATATCGTATTGTTTATCTTAGCTTTTTGTCATTCACTGCATAATGGATCGCGAATTGGTTTAAGAGGGTTATTTATTTTTTTCAATGTCCATATCCTCATGCCACACTTTATTTATATTGAACAGTTTTATTTAAATTTGTAAGCCAGCCGCCCAGCCCGTTTTAAATTCACTATGGCAGAATAGTTGCAGCTTTGAGCGTTGGCTCAGTGGATCATGTAGTTGCGGGTTCGATTCCATTACGGAAAAAAATAATCGGAAATGATCTTTTCGTAATTTGTCCTTGGGAGTGATTCTAATTAATTCGGAAAGATTGCGTATCGGAAACGAAAGTTTTCTTCTTAGAAGTCAAAAACCTTTTTGAGAACTAGGTACTTAATAAGCCAATGATAAATGGGAGTGACATGATGGATGTGACAAGCCGATAGAGAATATAAATCGTATTTTTAATGTCTCGAAAAGGATTACGAGTCACAAGACAAATATCGTGACGGCGCGGAATATTTACGAGTGAATTAGAATCACCCCCCTGGTTTGAGTATTACTGCACTGGGATCAAATAGGTACCCATAATAAAAGCCTTGTTTCGGCAATATCCCGTTTTGATCTTCGACCTTTCCTTGTTAATGGGAGCCAGGTTTGTTATAAGATTCCATTAACATTTTGTCCGCAGTTCATTGAGATGCTCTTCTCCAAACAAAACACAATATGGGATAGCAAACATGACAAAGTGAATCAGGACATGTCCAGGCCGCTGTCACACTATTGGATCTCGTCATCACACAATACGTAAGTTGCGCTACCTCGCCTCTTTATATTCAATACTTATGAGTCGCATTAATAGTTCATGGTAAGGGGGCAGGTGAATGCATAGGATATTCATAGAATTCCGTATTTTAGGTATCTCACAGGTGATCAGTTTTCAAGCGAATCTTCGTTGGAAGCATACGTGAGGTGTTTAAGGTCGGGGTGTCGATGTATTGAGCTGGACTGCTGGGACGGGCCCGACGGGACGCCCTTCATCTACCACGGCCACACGCTCACCACCAAGATCAGGTTCATGGATGTCCTCCGCACTATAAAGGAACACGCTTTCGTCGCATCCAACTACCCTCTGATACTCTCCATCGAGGACAACTGCTCGCTGCCGCAACAGCGCCGCATGGCCAGCGCCTTCCAAGACGTCTTCGGTGACATGCTCCTAATCCACCCCCACGACAAGAGCGAGAGCTGCCTCCCTTCCCCCAAAGATCTAAAAAGAAAAATAATATTGAAACACAAGAAGCTACCTGACGGAGTCGAGGAGAACTCCTTCGCGGTCAGCCAAGAGGAGGGCAGAGATCTAGATCTGAGGAATTCCATAAAAAACGGGATACTGTTGCTCGAGGATCCCGTGGATAAAGAGTGGAATCCTCACGCTTTCGTGTTGACCGAGAACAAACTCTATTATACGGAGCATTATAATACACAAGGGGAAACGGACGCCGAAAGCGATGGTGAGCCGGAGGGGGAGGGTGCGGTCGTTCCTCAGGACGAGCTGCACTTCGGGGAGTGCTGGTTCCACGGGAAGCTGGCGGGGAACAGGCAGGAGGCAGAGGAACTGCTGAGGGCCCATTCCCACCTCGGGGACGGCACATTCCTCGTCCGGGAGAGTGTGACCTTCGTCGGCGACTACTGTTTGTCGTTCTGGCGACAGGGCAAAGTGAACCATTGCAGGATCAAGCTCAAGCAGGAGCGGGGCGTCACCAAGTATTATCTGATCGACAGTGTTTGCTTCGACAGCTTGTACTCGTTGATTACGCATTACAGACAAAATCCGCTTCGGAGCCAGGTGAGTGGATGTTCTATGTATATTATGTTATGTATAGTCGATGCGCCGCCGCCGCCGCCCCGCTGCTCGCTAAATTCGAGGCTGAGGCCTTAAAATTTCCGAAATTGATTATCGTCGATGTATCTGGGTGACACTATTAAATAGTATTTTCAAAGAGATTCCGTCGGAAAGCTCGTCGGGAGCGACACCAACATCGGAAAGTTTCAAATCCGTTTCCGATGTCGATGTCGAATGGTTTAAAATCACACTGCAGATCCAGCTACGATGGTATAACTTGATGGAGCAAATGTTTAGATCTAGGGGGGCAGGGCGGCCCAAGTGTTCAATGCGATCAGGGAGGAGACACGAATATTTTTAAATGAATTAGACACAATCAAAGGCGTGTACGAATTATTGTTGTTTTGTAGGAATTTTTAATAACACTCAAAGAGCCAGTGCCCCAGCCGAACAAGCACGAGGATAAGGAGTGGTTCCACTCGCAATGCACTCGCGCCAACGCTGAGGAGTTGCTTCGCAAAGCTAACACAGATGGCGCCTTCCTCGTGAGGCCCAGCGAGAAGGAACAGGGCTCTTTTGCCATCAGCTTCAGGTGACTCGACCACGAGAATTTCTTTTGTCGTAATATATACGTACTAGCTGCGCCCCGCGGTGTTGAACCAGACATTTTACCGGGATAAAAAGGATAAAAAGCATATGTGCTATTCCAGACTATAATCTATCTCTGTGCCAAATTTCATCCAGATCCGTTCAGCCGTTCTGGCGAGATTGAGTAACAAACATCCATCCAAACTTTCACATTTATAATCTTAGTGGGATTAGTGGGATATTATAAAAATATCAAGTGACAATTAAATTGTTAAACATTTGAACGATTATAATTTGCCTTTAACTGTCATAGTTCAGAACCATCATATATGCAAGTCGGTCTTGTATTTGGCCATTTTTAGGGGTCCGTACCGAAACGGTAAAAACGAACCCTTATTGTGCGACTATGACTGTCTGTATTAATGACAAATGACAATAGTGGAGTCGCATTTTCTCGAAATTGAATATGGAATTATCAGATTTACTACCACTCTTTATCATAGACATTTGGAAAAAAAATATATTTATCATATAATAATAGTCCTCCTGACCGAATCACGGTCACGGCGGCTAATCTCAACGCAGCCTAGCCATCTGCGCAGGAGATAGTATAGAGCACAAGTGTGTGCGCAAGCACAGGTTTACTCTCTCCCTCACTCTCATACTCCGATGGGTCGGCAATCCGACACGACCGGAGAGAGATCAGGCGCAGGACCGACTGCTTTACATGATTTATCTCATACTGAACACATACTCAACGTATCCTATATTCCAGATCTAAAAAAGAAATAAAACACTGCAGAATAAAGCAGGAAGGTCGGCTGTACACTATCGGGACAGTTAAGTTCGAGAGTCTAGTCGAGTTGGTGTCCTACTACGAAACACATCCATTGTACAAGAAAGTACAGCTCTGGTTCCCTATTAGCGAGGACATCGTAAGAAGAATAATGACGGTGAGTGCTAATCATGATCTTGAGATTGTTCTTTTTATTTATACAAGGTTTAACAAAAATTATGTAAAATGAATCAGTAAGTTATATGGATCACGTTGATGTATACAATATTTGTGTTAAGGTGGAAGCTCAGGGTCAGGGCGCGAAATTCAAAATGTCAATGGTTTTTATTATTTTACGAAAAATTTGGACATCTTTACGATGTAATTTAGTGTTTTGCGATATTAGCATTCTGCATTGGATGTCTCGATGTATTAAGTTTGCTTAAAAAAGTACCTAAAGCGATACAACACCATTAAGTTAGTAAAAGTAGCGGTTTTTACAAACCTTATGGTATTGTATCGGATCGGAAAACCATTGACATTTTGAATTTCGCGCCCTGACCCTGAGCTTCCCCCTTAATGATGTTTGATTTTTTTTTTCAAACAAATCGATACAGTAGCGTTTGGCCATGCGCGCTCAGTCGTCATCGGTCGTATGTTTTTAATGTTTAATAATATTATTTATTTCTTTGGGAATGTTATCTTTATCGTTGGCCCTGTTAAAATATTTTACACTATTAATGTTACACCTTATATAGGTATTTAACCACCGACGCATCACAAGTGTTGTAAGTTTTAAGCCTTTATGTATAAGTGTTCTGTCGTTTCGTTGCTTAACAACAGATGGGCTGATGTCAATACTGTTTATTTATTTGAAGTCATGTTTAAACGGGATAGTTCTTATTGGTCCCCGTAGCCATTTAAAATTAAATATTTTTCGTGATGATTTTTTATCGGCATGTCATATCATAGTTTTAAGTAGTCCAACATAAATGTATTAGGAGGAATTATCGTGATATTAGAAGCCCTATGTACGTGTACTTATAAGTGTTATTTCTTTAGGAGCCAGACGACTCGTCGGTTTATGGCACTCCTGGATATATGGATCCCACTTCGTTTACGTCCAAGGTACGTGCTACTACCAAATGTCCTTTTCGTAAGAAATATTTACTAATCTAAGTTAATTAATATATCTATAAATGTAATGGAACTTATCGTGGTCATGTCTGTACATTGAATATTAAAAAAATATCGCAGCAATTTTTCGACACAAATACCGAATCCGCCATTTTAGTATTTTTTTGTCTGTTTGAGCATCACGAGAATCTACTGGATGGATTTTGATAAAACTTCGCATGGTGATAGCTTATAATGCTGGGTCAACTTAGAGAGAATTACTGTGAGACCGATTTAGGGTATCACTAGAAAGAGATAATACATTTTTCAAGTCCAAACAAAGTTAAGTCGGAACGTATTTTATTAACAAATTCAGTATGTTTCTTATGTAGATTCAGAATATATCTTCAACATGAGCTTCTTGATATACACAGGTTGCCGACTCTCGTCTGAGACAGGGTAATGAACAATTAATGTCCGCTGGTAGAGTGTAGAGAATTCCTGTAAAAACACATTCATTTTTAGTATTAATTCCATCTGCGTTTCAAATCATTCACTCATTCATAGCATTCATTGTAACTGCGTTATTTTATGTTTGCCCTTCCAACTTTGAATCCTCTTGTTTTTCATATTTTTGTAGTCAGATTATTTTCATACTGAATATTTTCAAGATTCATTCGTCACCGTTCTTTAAAGTTGTATCGACGCCTCGTGTGGTTTTTTTTGCCCGAAAAGATATTTGCGCAACACGTATGCAGCTAAAAACTTATTATACAGTGTGTAAGTGGCTTCGTTACGAAAACTGATACCATGGATTCAACTCATTATTCTGAACCTCCCAGAGTTGGAATTTTCCAACGATCTTTTTATAATTATTTTTTTTTAGTTCCTAAATTGATTTTATCATGAAATCATAATCTATTATGATTTATTTGATTGAGATAGACTTCTAAGTCTATCTCAACGTGATTATAAATAAAAAGTCCATAATTACTAATTTGGCACTAAAATTGTAATGCAAATTAAAACTCCATACGCTCGAGCGCGCTCGTCACTCGCACGCGTCGGGTATCGCGCGGAGCGTTGTGATGTGATCGCGTTGTTTACGATACACTGCGTGCTCAGAAATTACATCATTTGTAACCCATGACTTTCGACATGAATTATTTCTATAATTTTATATAGGCACCTTTACCCAAACTTTTTGTTATCATGCCCCTCACACCCTGTATATGGGAAGCGGTACGCTATGATCTATAATTATTTATAAATACACACCATCACGCCTGTAATCCCGAATGAGTAGGCAGAGCTACATTGCAGTGCAGCACCATTTTTTTTTCTAAATAGGTTACAGTAAAGGCCCTATACGATTACCGGGCCCAACAAGACGATGAGTTATCGTTTTGTAAGCACGCAATCATCACGAACGTGGACAAACCGGACGACGGCTGGTGGCGGGGCGACTACGGGGGGAAGAAGTACCATTGGTTCCCCTCCAACTACGTCCAGGAGATAGAGGTTCGCCACATACCTGACGCCACTGTTAGTTTCAGCATTTTTGTTTTTTTTTTCTTTTACTCTACTAACAATAATATAATTAGTGCAATATTAACACAGGTATTGGATAACAGTGATGACATAAGGTACTGAGACGTGGTCGCTTACTATGGGCCTCATAATAAAGCTCAAGGTCGCTTAACGCGCAATCGAGAGCATAGCTCTCTCGGGGTTTCGCTACGCGATAGAATCAGAAATGAGGAGATCCGTGGATGAAGTAAAGTAATCGACATAGCTCAAAGAATTTCAAAGTTGAAGTGGCAGTGGGCGGCACATAGCTGGCAGAACCGATGGCCGTTGGGGCAGAAAGTTTCTAGAATGGTGACCACGAACCGATAATGTCACTGATAAGGATCACGTTCTAGGAAGTACTGTCATACAACAAACTGATGCCCAGCTTTGCTACTTGAAACGGATTTTTTAGATGGTGTCATATATCAAATTAAATATAAACAATATTTACTGTCAATCCTGCTGTTTGTTTTATCTATGTATCACTAAAAAAAATTTGCATGACATGCACGCATAGGTAGTAAAACAAATTAAATCAATAAATAATGTTTCACAATGCACATCATATTAAAATGATTTATATTGTCACAGGATCTGGAAAATGAGTCAGCGGCTCTTGGTTCCCTACAGAAAGGCGTGGTTGACGTCCTGGGCGCGGTGGTGGAGCTGGTGGTGGGTGAGGAGACGGGCTCGGCCCGCTGGCTGGTGCGAATACAGAGCCCGGCGATGTGCGCGCCATTCGACATGGCCGCCCCCACCAGGGAGAACGCCCTCGAGTGGCTTTCCGCCATCAAGGAAGCAGCCTACAGCGCCAGCGCCCGATCCCTCCACCACAAGAAGATGGAGCGCACCTGGAGGATCGCCAAGGAGATCTCCGACCTCATCGTCTACTGCCGCTCGGTCGCCTTCAACCAAGAAAGACTGCGCACCAAAGGATTCATGTACAGCGAAATGTCGTCGTTCCCCGAGACGAAAGCGGAGAGGCTCATGTGCCAGCAGGAGACCGCATTCTTCCTCAAATATCACACCATACAACTTAGCCGGATATACCCTAAAGGGCAGAGGATCGATTCGTCGAACTACAATCCGGTACCGTATTGGAACGTTGGCTCGCAGATGGTGGCGTTGAACTATCAGACGCCGGATAAGGCAATGCAGATCAACATGGGCAAGTTCAAGGAGAACGGGGGCTGCGGGTTTGTTCTGAAGCCGGATATTATGTTCGATCAGTCGTACAACCCGTATGATAAGCGCAGTGTCGATAAGAAGGTGAAGCCGGTGACGGTGATGCTGCGCGTGGTGGGCGCGAGGCACCTGTGCAAGCTGGGCCGCGGGCTGGCCAGCCCCTTGGTGGAGGTCGAGATCATCGGCGCTCACTACGACAGCGGCGTCAAGCTGGTCACTAAAACCGTTGGTGAGTTTGAGCTTTATTTCCGTTTCATAATGATTGTGTATGAAGTACGGATGCGCCGAATATTCGGCATAATTTTTATATGTTCGATACTCGCTCGGATATTCGGTTAATGTGCCGAATTTATATATATTTACATATATATAAACAAATATTATACAATTTTTTATTTGTATTCTAAATAATCTTGTAAGTCTTTTTAGCTCAAAGGATCGGTTAATATTCGGTACATTATCTGAATATTTGGCCGAATACCGAACACCATGCCCAATAACTATTATTACGCGCATCTCGAGTAAGAAGTTACTGAAATGTCGTGAAAGTCCCGTCAAAATCGGTCCAGCCATTTCAGAGCTTATCCGTATCAAACAGCCAGACAGACAGACAGACAAAAATAGTAAAAAATGTTGTTTTGGTATATGTACCGTGTATACATCCAAATGCACTTAGTAAAAAGCGGTTATTTTAATATTACAAACAGACACTCCAATTTTATTTATTTGTATAGATATGTTTCTATTATTTTGTACATCATCGTTGCAGGTGACAATGGCATCAACCCAATATGGCACGACATCTGTGAATTCAAGATCGCCAATCTGGACCTGGCGTTGATCCGCTTCCTTGTGCTCGACGAAGACGTGTTCGGGGATAGGAACTTCATCGGGCAGGCCATCTACCCGGTCAAGTGTCTGCGGACCGGCTACAGGAGTGTCCCCCTCACGAACGCCTTCTCAGAGGAACTCGAGCTGTCGTCTCTACTCGTTCATATATCGCTCATGTGAAACCGTTCGGCCGGCTAGCAAATATTTCCCAAGAGCCCGCCGATGCTAGACTCTACCAAATAATATCTATGTACCGAGCAATGCTGTCCGCCGCACCAGTGGCGTAGCATAGGTCGTTAGCACCCGGTGCGGATTTCAAATTTGCCGCCCTCTTATTTTTGATGTTCATTATAAAAAAATTGGGTCGTGGTAACGGCAACACAAAATGAAGAAAAAAACACTGAAAGATTTTTTTTTTCATATCTTAATTATTTTTTTCTCTAACCGCCACTGTGAAATGCCGCCCCCGGCAAAGTGCCGCCAGGTGCGGACCGCACCCCCCCCTCATGCTACGCCACCGCGCCGCACTGAGCTACAAGCTACATCCGCACGTTAGTAGTACAATAATATAGTTAATTGGATTTATAGAGAGGCAAACATTAATTAATGTTACGTAGAGTAATAATCATAATGTAGATTACATGAGATTCCAAAGTCCTGATTCTGTTGTGTGTACACATTTGACAGCTATATTGCCATCCATTGATTCTGATTCTGATTCTGATTCATTAGGGATGTTGCATTAGCATTACTTATAATATGTGTTAAGTAGACTCGAATATCTTATTTCTATAAAAATATATAGAATAATAATTATATGTATAATCACATAATTTTATTTTATAGGATGGCAACATTTACCCAACGGGGTCAGGCTAAATATTATATATTGTTATCATATCACGACGCGATATGTGTCTTATACGTGTTATGTACGAGTATTTGTACGTTTTTATTTAATAAATCAAAGGGTTGATTGTAATGGCCATTTAATTTTTTAAGGCCTGAATTCAACGGTATGAGGTAAGATGCCAAAATCAAACGTTAAATGCAATTCTTTGTAAACCTGGCTTTACATAATTGTGAATAATCCCACCAGGTTTAAATACCCTTCGAGTGTTCGAATGATAAGTCGGTTTATTCATAAAAACAATATGTCAGTCACGTTACGTTTATCAATTTATTGTTATATATAATTATAACCTTATTCTCTAATAATTCATGTAATTTAATAAATATACAATGCGTTCTAATATAACTTACTCGAATAATTTATGTTCGGCAGTTAAGACAGGTCAATTACAAATAAACAATAAGACGTGTACCAACATCGGAATATTTTGTATAAAATATTTAAAACTTACTAAAATTTATTAAAGTAACCCCTTTCTCCTCAAGTCGTTCGCTTACTGCTGAGCATCGTGATGCACCCAGTGTTGCCAGATGTGATTTTCTATTTATACCCAAATTTGAAATTATTTTTCTCCAAAATGATACAATTTGCTTGAGTTTTACCCAAAGGCAAAAAGTTAATAATATTGGCTTAGCTTTTTGCCTTTTTCTTATTTTTTCCTTGAAATACTGTTCTAATTTCCAAACAGAAACAGCAGAATGACCTTTTTTTTTACGGTTAAGGTTTTATATATATACACACACACACATATATACTAGCTAACCCGGCAAACGTATTGCCATATAAAATAAATTGAGATATAAACTAACCTATCTTTCAAGTTGGATAAAACTGCACATAGTGCAAATTTTTATTAACATCGGTTTAGTAGTTTAGGAGTTCATAGCGGACAAACACCGTGACACGTAATTTATATATATATTAAGATATATACGAAATAGACATATATATATGTCTGTTTCGTATGTATGTTTAAGTCTACTTAAGTATGTTTTACTTGATGTCTTCTAGGTCTAGTTCGAATAATTCTGACATAATAATGAACTTCATGTATCGCCAAGATGGGCAGCTCCTACATAAGCTAGATTTAATGACCAGGTCTGTTAAACTATAAATCCATAATGATGTTTATTTCGTTTGTATATTTATGTCTACTAAGAACTTTTTACTTGATGTCTACTAGTTATAGCTCGGTAAATTCTAACATAGATAACGATTATCATGGTTAAGGGGGAAGCTCAGGGTCAGGGCGCGAAATTCAAAATGTCCATGGTTTTTATTTTTTTACGAAAAATTTGGACATCTTTACGATGTAATTTAGTGTTTTGCGATATTAGCATTCTGCATTGGATGTCTCGATGTATTAAGTTTGCTTAAAAAAGAACCTAATCCGATACAATACCATAAGGTTTGTAAAAACCGCTACTTTTACTAACTTAATGGTGTTGTATCGCTTTAGGTACTTTTTTAAGCAAACTTAATACATCGAGACATCCAATGCAGAATGCTAATATCGCAAAACACTAAATTACATCGTAAAGATGTCCAAATTTTTCGTAAAAAAATAAAAACCATGGACATTTTGAATTTCGCGCCCTGACCCTGAGCTTCCACCTTAAGCATTTACGATAAAGCATGTAAAATTTAAAAAAATAAAAATGATCTATGGGACTTTAATCGTTGTAACACTACACATACAGGGCTGTAGTAAGTTGTAGCGCTATGGCTCAGCGTTGATACGCGAAAATGAGCTTAAGATATCTGGGCAGTAATTAATAGCTCGACCAGTTTTCATCACACTAATATAAATGGACGCGTAGTATTTAAATTAATTTTATTATTTTATTTTAGATGAATTTAGTAAAAAAATGGGACTGCGTGTAAATCTGTCTCGAATAGACGCATATGACCTCTTGTGACATTTGAATTTCTTGCTTTCTAGCTATTAGGGCGCATAGGGAAAATGTAACTATTTCCGCAGTATGGGTTAAGTGATTAGTTAATTTCTCTGTGTTATTGACAATGTTATCCGGGCAGTTCAACTTTACGATCAATGAATCTTATTTTATACTCAGTTATCTTTATTGACGTATTTTCTGTAGTTATTAAGTAACAGATGATTTTCTCATGTTTTTAATAGTGCCTTTACAAGGAATATGTGCAGGTGAAATGTAACGTAAGAACCAAAATGAAGTATCACAAGTAAAACTTCTTAACGTGATTAAAATATAAGTTATTCTATACTTTATGTGTAATGAAATTACCTAGGCACTTGGGTACAATCCCGCATTTATATACTCAAAGGGTAGCGACGCTGGAGTAGTCATCCTTAAGATACTTTTAGCCCTTTTTGGAACGCTTGAGCCTTTTTCACGCAGCTAAGAAAGATGGACTCCTATAGTCTTCGAGACTACCTATTTAGTGGCGTGACTCTCTAAACGTGTAGATTTTATTTTGGTACCAGTGCTAAGCAAGCTTCGAACCATAGTTGTTATCTAGCGTCAATGCATTAAAATCCTTAAAAAGGCTAAATATAGTCAATATTTAGCCTTTTTAAAATTTGGAACACATTTGCAGTCCTTATGAAGGCGAGATTCATTAAGGATTTCGAATCTTGACTATTCTTTTGGAACTCTATACAACAATGCCAACCCCAATAAATAGTATCTCTGTCTAGAGTATTATTATCACTGACTCCCTAGCCCAGTAACAGTGAGGATGGGGAAACAGTGCCATCATTTTGGGTGGAATTAGGAAGATGGCACTGAATGTGTGCTATCGTCCGAGGTAAGAAAAGTAGATACTTTTCTGGCGTGGAAAATGTTTCGTTTTCTGGGGGTGGAAAGTTTTATTGTCCACTGTGGAAAGGCAGAAAGGAGGAAACCGTCGAATTTTACCGAGGACATGGACCGAGGATGATGCCGCTTTCCCATCCTCCCCGGTACCCGATCAGACCAGCACACGGTGAGGACAGCACTCATTCAATGCTACATGCATAATTAAAAATTACATTTGGTGTTGATTACCTTTTTTTTTTTGCATGTTTTACACGTGGTTACCTACTCAAACAGGATTGGTGGTTTTTACCAGTATTATTATTTAAATATCTATAGTTCCACTCAAGCTACAAAATAATATCAACCTACATTATTAAACAAATTACGAGTTAAATTTATACCTCAATATTTACAAGCATAACAATCATAATACCTAAATTATTAATATACATTGCATTTATTGACAAGAAACACCTACATATGCTAGTATTTTCTTATTATACGTAATCTAACGTTTTGTTGTAAGGAATTAGTTATTATTATAACTATGAAAGAAATACATATTAGGTACCTATGTGTGTTTGATTTTATATTTGTTTTTGTCTATTATAAAAATGATGTTTATGTAATAAATAGAACTATTTCTCTATTATCACCTGGTTTGTGATTGCCTGTGCTGTTTCTATAACTGCGAGTTAGGGCCTGTTTTATAGTGTACTTTGATATATATACTTAGCCCATATAAATAAGTTGTTAGTCCGTGTACAAACGGCTTGAAAAGGCTAGTAGCTCTTTGTTTACACCGGGCATTAGGGACTTTACCTGAGTGGATACAAGATTTCGATCCATGGACTGAAAAAAAAGTTAAGCAATCATAACGATCCCTCAACATCTGCAAACAAACAAAAGTGAAGTTTTCGTGCAGCGTATTTAAATCACGCCGCGATTCGCGGTTTCGCCCCACTAAAAGTTCGTTAACAGGGTTGCTATATTTGAGGTATGTTGCAAACACGGGTACACTATAATCAACCATTATAGTAGATACTAGCGGTAACACTTCCAGCATTCACGCAGGCATCCTGAAGTTGGGTTGGTCTTCGGTACTAGGGTACATGTTGCGTCTCATCTTCAATATAATAAGCGTCATGCTGTTGGGTCGCTACGACGACAGTGCTTATCTTGGACAGACTGGATGATCCTTCCGCAAAGATGACTTTAAAATTTAACAACCTCTTCGTTGTCTTTACTCTACAGGCTTTAGGTTAAGGTTGGCAACCGGCTATAAAATTGAGCCATTTTAGCCAATGGTGATTGACTTATTTATAGTATCAGCCCTGACAACTACGAATAAATGACAATGATGATGATGAAATTAATCGGTAAAGTTAATGTTTTACAGAAAACTTACCGGGTATCTGAACTGCCAACGTGACAGACGGATCGAATAAACGGGCAGGTTAAGTTGGCGCATAATGTTTCCATCGTTCAATATAATAGTGCCTAAATCCGCGTTAATTAATTTGACATGTTTCTTTGATTTCGTACAAGATTAGGCATTTGTGTTATATTCAATATAGACATATAATTATTCGAATCTTCAAGTTCTCACATATTGGGAGAATTATTTTGTAGTAATATGTTCAATACACCATCCGCGCCATAACTGATAGAGCCAAAGATTATACATATGGTAGGTAGAGCTAGGGGATTTTTCTGAAATTATCATATTCGTTATCTATCTCATAAATTATTATCATCAGGGATCTGTGAAAAAGTGAAATCTCGTCAGACTCAAAAGAGCTAGTACTCAGAACTAAAGAACAAGTTATAAAAAAACTATCGTGATTGCTTGTTTGTTTTTTTTGACAATTGTTTGAATACGAGCGGTTGCAAACTGTCGCATTGTTTGTGATTTCAAATGAAAAGTGGTTGTTATTCGCTCGCTTGTGCCTTCGTTTAAATATTAAATAGGTTATTCAGTAAATTCGCCGGTATATTAATACCCACTTAAGATATCAGTATAACTAGATTCTATAAGTGTTTCCCGATCAAAATGGATCCAATACTCGATCATTTAAATAAACTGAGGCAGGAGAGGATTGCGAGGGAAAAAGTACGAATTGAGAAGGTATGTTTAAAATTACATATCAACTATTATAATATAATTATAATGTTTGGATGAACCGTACTATGAACTCGTACGAAGACAATTTTTTTTAAAGGATTAAGTAGTTTGTTGTATCATTCAGTTCCATATTATTATTAGTAGGTAAAAATAACATTTCTTTAGGAAATTACGCACTCTATAATGGGACCAAATACACAATGTGAGTGTATTGCAGTACACATCTGCCTACCCGTCTCATTTTATTTCTTAAATAATTCTTATGTTTCAGTTAAGAGAGTTAAATCTAAAGAAATATAAAAAATATGAGGGCCAGCCCAAAAACCCCGCTTTTAACGTATCCACAGCTATTAAAACAACAAAATCTGATTCACACATTAAGCCCAGCACCTCTAAATTTGTTAAAAATAATTTCCACGTAGATGGTACAACCAAGAAACCTATTTCAATGCCGAATAGCAAGAGTCTTGTTAAAAGAGAGGTCTCCAAACCCAAAATTCCTGGAAATACAAAAAAAACTGCCAACAAAATACTTAAAATAGATGCCAAAGTCACTGATAATGACAAAAAGATTGTTAGCACTGACAAAAATCTTGTTGAAGTTCTCAAAAAGGATTCCAACAGTAAAGAGAATGAAAATAATATGAATGCAGGTAATAATATTAATAAAACAGAAAAAACTCTCATGAATGGTGACAGTACTGTCGCTGGAACAAATCCAGTTAAATCTACTATACCTAAAGTGGTGCTTAACAAGAGTGCCAACTTACATAAAAGCTTTGCATTCACAGAAAACCCAACACCGAGTATTTCTAGAAAATCAATGTTTTCAAAACCGCCACAGGCCAGCACCAGCCAACCGTCAGTATTTGAGAGTATATACCAACCGAAGTCAACCCAAAAACCACCATTGAACAACATTGAAAAACTTCAAAATGATCCTGATTACCTCAAGAAGGTTATTCGTTCATCCAGCTTGATATTGAACAAACGTCACACTGTATTTGATAACAAACCAAAGATACCCATGCCAGTACGTAGATCT
Source organism: Pheosia gnoma (assembly GCA_905404115.1). Taxonomy (NCBI): domain Eukaryota; kingdom Metazoa; phylum Arthropoda; class Insecta; order Lepidoptera; family Notodontidae; genus Pheosia; species Pheosia gnoma. The sequence continues at coordinate 9,839,088 of FR989898.1, forward strand.
ATATCTGCTGTGCATTTCAAAAGAATAAGTAAGTCAGATCTTGGGAACTGCATACATAAATGGTCATCTATTGGAGATAAACTCAATAACGTTCATTTGAAACATGTCAACGAAGATGAAACCATCAAAGAAGACAAAGTAGTCTCCTCTGTTAAGAGTGAATGCAAAAATGTTAAATTTCAGACTCCGATATCAAATTTTAACACACCAAAGCCGGATGAACTGCAATCCAGGCTTAAGATGTGGCTGCAGAAGCAAGGAAAGAACTTGGATTCCTACCAGCATCTCCAATGCTTTGGTATACACCATCTGCCATCAAGGAAGTTCAATATTAAGTCATATGATGATGAGAACAAGGAGAATATTGCTTTGGATTCGGATAGCGATGATGATTCTTACACTGATAACATGAATGATGTGCCAAATGATAAATGGAGGATGGCTTCTAGTTTCGTCAGTGAGACAGACGGCAATGAATCTTACAATACAACTCCGACCAGTGATGATGTGGGCAACACTGATGAAATAATACAGGGCGCTCTAAACGACCTGACCGATTTATTGAAAGAGGTATGTTTTTTTTAATTTTTACTACAGCATGGTCTCTTTGACAATATAATTATCCAAATCATTAGATCAACCATTTTAATTTCGCCATACGAACACTCCAACTATACGGTCCCACATTAAGTGGGTACTTATATGTATACTTATTAAACATCCATGACTGGGGTACAAGCATTCGTGCTCATCACACAAAGCTTGTCCCTATCAGGATTCGAACCCGGGACCCTCGGCGCAGTAACCAACTGCGCTTATCAGGCCGTCAAAATTTCCATAGTATTAACCTTGATTTTAATTTGCTTTTATTTCAATAACTTATGTTTGTGGCGAATTCCCAACTCTGGCATTATTCTGATAGACTCTGATAGTAGATCTGTGATAAGTCAACCGATATCGAGTCGGGGTGAATATACAACCCGCTGTCTCTCCAGGGCTTCGGCTGGGAGCTATGCGCGCGCTGGCTCCGCGCGGTGCGCGAGCGGTTCCCGGCGGCGCCGCACAGCGCCGCGTACTGGGAGTGCCGCGCCGCGCTGGAGGAGCGGCGCGGCGACCTGCCCGCCTCGGTGCAGTGCTGGGAGGAGGCCATCGCCAAGGGAACTGAGGTAGGTGAATTAACAAGTGTTGGCGCAGCCCCAACATAATTATTTTTCTAGTAGATTTTGTCCTGTAAGCCAGGATCCATAGCCGTGATCAACAAACTCGTTGAGGTTTAACCCTCTGCGAGTCCCGGGGACTAAACAATTCTCTTGCAACCCGCAACGGAATTAATATCCAGTTCAAATATGAATCAGAATCAGAATATTTTTTATTCACGTAGACCAGGGGTTCCCAACCTTTTTTTGTCTACTGCCCACTTTAAGAATAAATTATTTTTTAACGCCCCCCTTTTTAAACATACTTAAAAACCGCTAAGTACTTATAACTGATTATTGAAACGCAAATTTATAGTATTCGGACAGAGTATCTTTTATTGAAAATAAAACAAACATAATCAATTCTTATATAAAAACTAATGTGAAGGTTGAATCTGATGCTGTTAAATAAGTTTGTTGATATCAGGTTCCAATTTATTCAAAAACAGCCGCAAGTCGCCACGTTCGGTAACACGCAAACGATTTCTCTTTTTAGTAAGCAGCGTTGCCACAGCACTAAATCCACGTTCACACAAATATGACGATGGGAATGCTATCAAAAATCGTTGAACAATTGATCACAATCCAGGGTACAATTGCGGGATCGGTTTTTGTAGCCAAATTCTTGATATCCATTTTTGAACTTGATTTTTATTTCTTCGTTTGTTGTCGATTCTATAAGTTCTTCTTCCAGCTGAGGTGACATTGCTGTGTTGACATTTGAAAACGGATCCAACACCCAGTCTGGTATTTCCAAGTTTAAAATGTCCTGGTATCGTTCGGTGAAGTGGAGGCAATGTGGAGGCAATGTGGAGGTTTTCCAAATGTTGGCAGTAGGCAAACAAGTCGTCGTTACTGCAGTATACTGATAAATTCGGAAAATTGTGAAACTCACGTCTGCCCATATTCTTTTTGTGCAGAAGCAGTTTGGCTGCGAAAGCAGCAATGACATTTTTTGTTTTAATTAAATTTAGTTCATCGCCTTGCAGTTGGAGGTTCATGTCGTTGAACATTTTATACAGGTCTGTCATGTAAGCTATATCATTCTTTGATGTTATGAGCTTGTTGCGCAGTTCTGTATCTTTAGTTTCCAAGAACTCTATTATAGAGTCAAACCCGAATTTAATATATTCCGCAGAGTATTGCCGTCTCTTCTTTTTTACTTCTGACATTGTTTTGTTTAAAGAAATACGTAAGTGTTGAAAGCAAGTACTGCTTATCTATTATGCGCGAAACCGCAAATGAAAATAAAATAAATTTACGTCGTTTATATAGGATTGCATAAGCAGCACGCACCAACAGGAATAAGACAAGCGTGCATAAACTCGTTTATCTCATTCGACGCCCAATCGTACTCGACAAGCAAGAACAAGTATTATAGAACCAGCCGATTGGTATAGGAATGTACAATTCGGATTATTTAACAAAAACTTGTTAAAACATGATTGCCCGCGGTCTTTTATATCGAACCGAGTTTGAGCTATATCTTAATTAATATTAGTTGATGTTCACAAGATGTAGTCGAGAGTCGAGAGCTCAGTCGGTGTCTAAGAGTCTTCCTAGCTAGGTAGATGAAATTATAAATCGACCCCAAAGCCCTACACAATGCCCCCTTTTTTTCTGGGTCTCTTACCGCCCCCTTTAGGCCTGCAGCGCCCACAAGGGGGCGTTATCGCCCACGTTGGGAAAGACTGACGTAGACCATTAAGTACAACACTTATGAATCGTCAAAAGTTACAAAATATTATCCTACTACTTTACCACCCGTTCGGAATGCCGTCCCTGTGGAGAAGAACGACTAGAAACTCCATGGTTGCTCTTTTTTTTTAAAAAAGATCTTTTAAGTTATTGAGCAATACATTGCTATAGGTATGTGAGAACAATGTAGGAACGGCTATCGGGCTTTAGCAGGAGGTCAAAAAAAAAATGTACTAAGTATAAAATTACAGTTAATGGCTACATGGTTCCAACATTTACAAATTACTTATGTAATGAGCCTTCATAATATGACATTGTGAAACAGCACTCGGTCGTGGAAGCGAACCTGGACCAGCTGCTCGACAAGTTCATGCAGCTCAAGATCAGTCCCAACAGTGGCAAGCGGCGGCCGGCCGACGCCAAGCTGGTGGTCGTCAAGAATGGCTTCAAAAGCACCATCATCAGATTCGCGGTGCAGCAAGCCAAGTTGTGAGTATTATCATAATAATCCTGACCGAATTTTCGGTCACGGCGGCCAATCTCAAGTGACACTACGCAGGAGATATTACAGTGTATGCGCAGGTGCACTCTCTTTTCCCTCAGGCGTCGTTCTAATTGGCTAACGATCGGTACCAGTACACGATCCGATGAATATGATTCCTCGTCGTGAAATGAAGCCGTATCGTTTATTCATACGATAGTTAGCACATTAGGACGACGCATAACTCTCATAATCTGATGAGACGGCCATCCGACACGAGCGGAGGAGATCAGGCGCAGGACCGACGGGCATACGTGCTCGACACGAGCGAGTGATGATCATGGTTGAAAATGAGATTCGCACATTAAATCTTCCCCCAGAGTCCAGAGTCCCATTGTACGGTACCTACCTATACATTTTAACCATTGCTTAGTTTGAGATTGTACAGTTGGTGTGTTCGTCTGGCGGTATTATCATTACAATTACAACTCGACAACCTCATTGGCGCAGTTGGATGGACCCTGCGTTCTGTGTCGAAAGTCCCGGGTTCGAATCCTGGTAGGGACAAACTTTGTGTGATGAGCACGAATGTTTGTACCCGAGTCACGGAAGTTTAATATCTATACGAATACTTATTATGACCTGAGTTCGCCCCAGTCCATTGTGCGGTGCCCATAATGCAAGCGTTGCTTAGTGTGGGACCGCATAGTAGATGTTTTTGTCTAGCTATAATATAATTAAATGTATTTAGTATTTAATTTTAGTATTTAAATATTTTTCAGACGCCAATCTCATCAGTCCGAAGGCCCCAAGTATACGGTGACACCAGTTCGTCGCAGCGGTCGGCTCAGCACTCAATGGAGCGCCAAACGAACCCCGCTACAAGTCTGCACCAGTGTGCGGCAAGCCGACGAGATTGTGGCTGGGAAAACGTTATTTGTGCCTAATCGCAACTTGAATGGGTCGCCTTAGATTCTTTGTAGAGGCTATGGGAAAACTGCTAATAACCTGATAGCATTTTTTGCCTGGAAATTGAACGGTGAAGTTGTGAATTTGGTTTTATTTTCCAAAACATATGTGTTTTTTGATATATAATGTGTAATATTAGTGGGATATTAACCATTGTGTGTTGATATATGTGCACAAGTGAAGGAAATTAAAATGAAATAGTATAGCTTGACTTTTCAAGTTCACCCAATATATCCGGTAAATTTTCAGTAAAGTATCCACAGCTTTACTGGCAGGGGTAGGGGATTCATTTCATCATCATCATTTTCATTATCATCAGGGGTACATATAATTTATAACAATTATCAAGAATTACTCGACACTGGCAAAAATGGCACTATTTTGTAGCTGATTGCCGATCACAAAAGAATTAGAAGAAGAACTCTGCCATTGACAAGTTTTTCTCTGGCAATCGGCTACAAAATAGACCCACTTTGCCAATATCGAGTAACATTACCTGATCGTCGTTTTGATTATTGATTTACCACTGGACCGTATATTTTAGCAGCACTAGACTGGCTATACTGGCTTGCGATTGTGTTGGCCTGGGCTGGCCCAAAATGTAGACGCAACGTGAGCTTAGCTCAACATACTGGTATCCCAAGTTTTTTTTTAATGGCTTTCTATTGAGTCTAGGCCCAATCCGATGCTGCCAATGTCAACGTCAACGTAAGCTAAGACACGCAGGAGACTGACTGAGTCCAAGTTTGTGAGCGCAATCAACTGACGAATGTCACTTGACAGATTTTATATATGAGCACTGAACTGTACGTCAAGTGCGAGATTATTATTAGTAAGCTAACCGTATCTAAGACTTCATTTTTCATATCATCATGTCACATCCATTATTTTATTTATAATGTGTATTTATTGAATGTTTTATTGCTATTAATTACTTGACATTGGCAAGATACCCGCTAAGTTGTGGGTGAGGCCATATTCATATCCATTTTATTTCATCGCATTTCATTACGTAAAAGAAAAAAAAGAAGAAGAACCGTATCTAACTAAAGACATTTCGTATGGAGAATTGAACAGCGCCTCTAGCGGACAGTATTTTAAACTTTCAACTCCATAGCAGTGCACGTAGTGAGTGTTCACGGAACAAATGATCAAGATATAGCATGACAATCATGTTGACAAACATTCACTAAAATGGATTACTTTATATCCTAACAATGAACACATATTTGATTCTGAAGGTGTCTTTTCACTGATATAAATACAGATACGTTCCAAAAGACGGCCATTGCCGTTGAAATATGCAAATATAGTTCCGGATCTTAAGGTAGTAGGAGTAGGATAGGGGAATAGGCTTACCAGACTGATTGTTAATAAAACTTGGTGTTCATAATAATTATACTTTTATTCTTCACATATTTTATAATCCATAGAAACGATACCGAGAGTGAACTGACAAGCCTCTTATTCTTAAAATATCATAAACGTAAACTAAAAACATCGCAACCTCTTTTCCATTCATATCCAACACCGGAGAGGTCCGAAGGGGCACTTCAACTCGACACAAAAAATTGAGTAGTACAGCACAGTGCTCTAAAGACTATTACAATAAAATTGTCACTGGATTATGATTCGATTGTCTTAGACGCTCACGCGCAGAGGAGGTCCTGCAAATAAATTTCAACTGTATTATTAGATCATGAAGACAAAGTTCAATGGTCGATTTGCTATTTTTTTACTAACCTAATGTGTCCCACTGCTGGGCAAATGTCTCGCACAACTATTTTCACTCATCAATTTACTATTACCTTATGCAATAATGTTGTAATGATGTAAATATTAATTTAATTAATTATGTTTAAATTCTGTATAAAATACAATACTCGCATTTTAGTCTTTATTATTGTTGTGAATGTTTAATTATTATTTTTAGTCTGTGGTCATCTTGGCTATGACTTGAGTTTTTATTATTGTCTTTATGTCTATGAAACTGATTTTGAAGAATATAGTATATTCTTCAAAATCAGTTATTATTAATCAAATTATCAAATTAATCAAAATTATCATGTATATTCAATATACATGATAATTTTGATTTAAACATGATCTTTGATTTAATAACTGTTTGGTGAATACTACATGGTGACAGCGGAAAATAATTATGGAGCCGAAGGATTTATTATGTACGTTGAGGACGCCATTTTCATATCATCATGTCACATCCATTATTTTATTTATAATGTGTATTTATTGAATTTAATATTGCTATTAATTACTTGACACTGGCAAAATACCCGCTAAGTTGCGGGTGAGGCCATATTCATATCCATTTTATTTCATCGCATCTCATTTCGTAAGGAAAGAAGATGTACGTTATCAACGGAGGGTGATATGCTCAATAATTGGAAGTTATTTAAGAGAAAGTTTTTAACTTATGTTGATGCGTATTATGCGGAAGCAAAAGAAAAACAAAAAATTGGAATATTATTACACCATGGGGGCGATTATTGCCAAGACATTTACGAAACATTTGAATGTTCGAAGGATGAAACATTGGTTAGCTTGTTGGAGAAATTTGACGGCCATTTTATACCTAAAACTAACATAACCTACGAAAGGTATAAAATATATTCACAAGGAAGCAGCAGCCTGAAGAAACCTTTGAGCAGTATGTGACTGCACTAAAGAGAATGAGCCGGTCATGCAATTTTGGTCAAATTCAAGATGAGCTGGTGAGAGATTTATTTATTTGTGGCATAAAGAACCCCAGCTTACAGAGGCAGCTTCTTGGTTTGACGGACCTTACACTGGAAAAAGCTTTAGCTATTTGCAGAAATCATGCTGTTGTTGATATGCAAGTAATTCAAATGGAAAGAGTTTGTGAGCCTGCTATTAAGAAGGAACTGGATATAGATTTTGTAAAGAAGAAAACAGAGAATAAAGTGTCAATATTGTGGATATAAACATGAATATGGAAGGTGCCCCGCTTATGGAAAAACATGCACTATTTGTAAGAAAAAGAAGCATTTTGCAAAAGTATGTAAAAATAGAAAAGTGAATATCTTAGAAGAGGCTAGTGACAGTGATATAGACTATAAAGTAGCTATCTTATCATTAGAAAGAAATAAAAAGTATTCCTGGTATTGTGTTAGTCTAAAAATAAATACATTATTAGTTAACTTTAAGGTTGATTCTGGTGCACAATGTAATGTAGTAAGTGAAAAGCAGTTTTTGAAATTAGGTCTAAGTATGAAACATTTAAAAAAAACTAATGTTAGAATCACTTCTTTTACTAACGGAAAAGCACCTGTTATTGGTAAATGCATACTTAATTGTCAGTACAAATTAGAGGTTTATCCAATTGAATTCTATATCATAAGGTCAGATTGTTACAATTTATTGGGTTTGGAAAGTTCAGAAATGCTGGGACTTATCAAGAGAGTGGATGAAATAAATAAAAGTGTGGAGTCTGGTATCCCAGACAGCTATAGCGATCTATTTGATGGGAATATAGGCTGTGTGCCCTATATGATAAAATTAGAGGTAAACAAGGGTGTGGAGCCAGTTGTTTCCCCAGCCAGGCGATTACCGTATAGCCTAATGCCTAAGGTGAAACAAGAGTTGGATAATTTGGTGGAAAAGGGCATCATCACTCCTGTAGCTGAGCCGACAGACTGGGTAAGTCAGATGGTGGTAGTACAAAAGAAAGATGGCTCCCTCCGTACATGTTTAGATCCGAGACCTTTAAATAAGGAATTAAAAAGAGCACATTTTCCTTTTCCTAAAATTGAAGACATTACAGCACGTCTGGCGGGCGCTAAGATCTACTGTAAATTAGATGCTCAGTCAGCATTTTGGATGTGCCCTTTAGATGAAAATAGCTCAAGGCTGTGTACCTTTCAAACAGCTTGGGGAAGATATAGATTCTTACGCCTACCATTTGGAATTTCACCAGCACCAGAAATATTTCATAAAGTGATCTGTGATACATTTCAAGACATTGGTCAGGTAGCTACTTTTCAAGATGATGTGCTTTGTTGGGCTGAGTCAGAAAATGACTTGCAAAAGATTTTACATAAAATACTGAATAGAGCAAAAGAAAATCAAATTAAATTTAATCCGCAGAAGTGTCAGTTTTTTGTCAATGAAGTTACATTCCTGGGACACATTATTAGCAAAAATGGAGTTAGCATTGATAAAGAGAAGGTTAGGGCGGTAACAGAACTAGAACCTCCAAAAGATAAAAAAGCCCTGCAAAGAGTTCTAGGAATGACTAATTATGTATCTAAATTTATTCCAGGATATGCTGACATTACAGCACCATTAAGAAATCTTTTAAAGATTGATGTTGATTATAGATGGGAGACGAATCATGACATATGTTTTGAGAAACTGAAAAAACTCATAACAGATGCACCAGTATTAGTATTGTTACGATGCGTAAAAGAGGAGAGAGCGATAACTCAGTGTAGTACAGTACATAACAGTGAAATGGGCATCGAAGGTTCTGGAAACAAAAACGCATTGTCGAGTCCATGGTCCCCTATCGATCTGTGAAGAAAGATCTAGAATCGCCAACAATGTTGCAACCGGCTTCCGGAATATACCTCGTATTATTTTTATTAAAATTATTAGAAAACAAAAGGCGAGGACAAGGGGATTCCCGGAACTCGGAATTTCCAGAATAATACCGATTTGACGAATGCAGCTACGTACACTAGAACATTCTAGCCCCTCCTTATTACCGTGTAAATAAGGTTCATTTTCCTTATGGAACATTTCTGTTTAGTGAGTTTTTATCGACACCTTTCTGGAAAGATCCACCCTCGCTATTTTCGGATTATAAATAGTGTGCAGGACCAGCGACGATACAGTTTCTATTTGAAAGCGATAGTGAACACATCTCTCGGAAGCGAACTAAGAAGACTATACCGGCGACTCTAGCGAATACTGTGGACTACTGTGATTCAAGTGATTTGGTGTATTGTTGTTTGAGTGTTAACTAGTTAGTGTACTGGTGTGTACTATTTTTGCCTTCTGTGTGGAGAGCGATTATATTCATTTTCACGAGAATCGGCATTTGATTACCCCCGCACGTAACAGTATTTTATCAGCCGGAGAAAGAATTAACACTTAGTGTGGATGCAAGTTCTGTTGGATTGGGTGCAGTATTACTTCAAGAGGGACATCCTATTGCCTATGCTTCAAAAGCATTATCTGAGGTTCAGATGAGATACTCCCAAATTGAAAAAGAGTTGCTGGCCATATGTTTTGGTGTTGAAAAATTTAAACAGTACTTAATTGGAAGAGATTTGGTCAGAGTAGAAACTGATCATAAACCCACTATAGGGGTAATGAATAAGCCATTATGTAAAGTACCAGCTAGATTACAGAAAATGATGATGCAACTGCAGCCTTTTCGTCTGAATGTTGTGTATACCCCAGGAAAATATCTATATATTGCTGATACCCTATCAAGAGATTTTTCAATGAGTGGTTGTGACCATGAGACCAATTTTGAAGATGACAGAAGTACAAATCTGTTTATTACTGCAAAATCTCCCGGTTACATCTGAATGTTGGGATAGACTTTCAAAGGCAGCTGAAAAAGATATTGTTATGAGTAAACTTAAAACTGCTTGCCTTAATGGTTGGGAGAAGTTTTATAAAGATGTTGATGATGATATAAAACCATACTATCAATTTCTAGACGAGATTGTTATGGTAAAAGATTTGTTATTTAAAGGTGATAGGATCATAATACCAAGAGTATTAAGACATGAAATGCTGAAAAGTTTACATACTGGACATCCTGGAATTTCAAGAATGATGAGTAGGGCTGAATTAACTATGTATTGGCCTGGTATTATACAGGATATTAAGAAATTTGTACAAAGTTGTGATGTGTGTCAAAAATATCAAGACAAACAAAAAATAGTTTTAAAGTATAAGGAAGTCCCTATACTGCCATGGCAAGAGGTTGGATGTGACATTTTTGAGTTTAAACAGAAACAATATTTTGTTGTAGTAGATGCCTTATCAAATTACATTGAAGTGAGCAGCTTAAAAGATTTAAGAAGTGTGACAGTAATTAACCAATTGAAGGCTATATTTGCAAGACATGGAATTCCTTTGTTATTGTATTCTGATGGTGGGCTGTGCTTTGATTCAGAACTGTTTAAGTTGTTTGAAAAAGATTGGGGTTTTGTACATATAAAATCTAGCCCACACTATCCAAAATCAAATGGACTGGCTGAGAGTGCAGTAAAAATAGTAAAGAAGATTTTTAAAAAAGCTGAAGATGCTAATGAGGACCCTTTGCTTGCTCTCCTGAATCAGAGGAATACACCCAGAGGTAAGGTACATTCACCTGCAACAATACTGATGGGTAGACAGCTGAGAACAAATATTCCTTGTTCATTTGTGACTTTGGTGCCTAAGCTAACATATGATATGGACAGAAAAATATTGAATAGGAGAAAACTATATTCTAAGACGAATTATGACAAAACAGCAACTAGAAGAAACGGTTTCAAAGAGGGTCAGTTTATTAGATATAAGAAAAATCCTACAGAGAAGATATGGTTGAAAGGAAAAATTATAAAGGAAAGTGAACAACCTAGATCTTACATTGTGGAAAATGAAGAAGGAAAGAGGTACTGGAGGAATGAAATTTTTTTAGACCGAGTGAAGTTGGTTTAGGTAATGTGTCAGATATCCAACACCCGCAGACGGTAGATGTTCAAAATGAGTCATCAGATCTTTCTAGTGCTAAGAGCAATGCAGAACCTGAACTTCCAAACCCACATCAAAAATTATCAAGATCAGGCAGGTTAATTAAACGTCCAGATAAATATTCTGATTATGAAACTTAATATACTTTTTAATTATCTAGATCCCTTTAAAATATGTTAGGGGGAAGATGTTGTGAATGTTTAATTATTATTTTTAGTCTGTGGTCATCTTTGCTATGACTTGAGTTTTTATTATTATGTCTTTATGTCTATGAAACTGATTTTGAAGAATATACATGATAATTTGGATTTAAACATGATCTTTGATTTAATAACTGTTTGGTGAATACTACAATTATGAATGTCTTTGTTTTTTTTTTGTGTGTCGGCTTAAAAGCCGTAGTGTTTGCTGTTTTAGTTGCCTTTCCTTTTTAATTATTTTTACTTCAAATAAAGCTATTGTAATACATTTATAGAGGTTTTTTATTTATCAAAACATGAGGATAATGTCTGTGAATAGAGACATCTATTGATAAAGATGAGTACTAATTTAAATAGTGATAATACCACAATATTATGTATCCCTTTGAGATGTAATCAGGCATAAACTACTCTACAACCGCGTGGCTTGCAGGTTCGGTTCCAAAGTCTACTATTCAGAGGCCAACATGTATGTTGGAAAAGCCGTGCGCTAGATGCAAATCCACGCTCCAGTTTGGAACTACCAATACAGACGAACTAGAAATGTTAGATGCCACCAACTTGCAAACACATGTAATAGAAAGGAACAGTAGAAAACAATAGCGCGCGGCAAAAACCATAATCAATTTTAGCGACTGCTATATCTTTTGAGAACTTGAAGAGTCAAATTAGTTTCCTTCATTTGTGCATGCTGAACACATCCCATCAATATTAGACAGTATTTATCAAAGAAACCCATGTTTTGCAAAATAAAAATAAATTGCCAACGGTTGAACTTCCCGCTAAAAAGCACCACTACTCACTCACTCATTTATTTATATTTGTAATTTGTTTCATCTATGCCCACCCACCTCATTCAATCTCAATCACTCTGAAACTCTTGTTCGTCCACTCAATCAAGCGAAGCTATTTACGACGAGAACTTATTACTAATTTCTGATATAAATATTAAGTTATTTTGTATTGCATTTTAATCTAATAATTATAATTGACATGACTTATGATTTACATTAGAGCCAGTTAAGATTAGAAGTTAGAGTTTATATTATAATGTCATTAGTTTCTCAAACACGTCAATGGCCGTATAGTGCTAGTGTCAATAATAGTTGTTTTACTGTTCCGCAACTTTAGATTGCGATGTATCTGTCAAGGAATGCGATAATGAACAATTCCCAATGGCAAAAGTGGTTTCTTTTGCTAATTTTCACCGTGTACCGGAGGCTGGATTCCGTCGAAGGTAAGATCTTTCAGCACATGCCCATTAGTTTTACGTGTTTCAATAGAATTCGCGTACCTATTACTAATTCCGAGAGGCGGGTATTTAGCGGGAATCGCTTAATGGTCAACATATTTTCACGAAACATGGCCCGTGCGAATGTTTATATGTAGGGCTTTGGTGGCAATGTATTAGTTATGCAAAGTCCCTAGTCCCTACCTTTAAAAGTTTACGAGAAAAGTTGCGAGTTCATTGATTGAAGTGTTCGAAGCTGGGCATTGTATTGGGCTGTGCTAGAAATTGGTTTGCAAAGTTGATGAAGGCACCGATTATAACTGGATTGAACTTGAAAAAGTCTACTCAACATGAATGAAAGTAAAGCAAGTAAATGTTTCAATTGTATGTTTATGCTATTCAAAGTGTGTATGTGTATGTTGCTATGATATGTTGGGTAATTTATTTTATTCACAATTATATGTTCTTGTTGTGAAAGAAATCTGAGTAGAATGATTTAAACTACATATAACATAATTAGCAGCATTAAAGCAGAATTAACTCCATTTCATCATGCATTCTTCATCTGATCCAAATACAATGTTCCCCCATTCATTATTCATCGGTCAGGAGATGGGCACTCCACTGCATTCTCATGCTGGAGCAGTCAAATCTAGTACATACTACATTACTCGTAGGAGTAGTACTCTAGCATCTAGCACCCTAATAATCTGAAATCTATTGATTCCAGACACCCATAGCTTTTATTCAGTACTATCATATACATTTTCCATGACTGAATCAAGTTTAAATAAACACTTCCAACTTAATTGTTTGTAGGTACTTATAATTTTCCCAGTATACATTTAAACCAAGCAAAATAGTAAATACTATATTAATAGGTTGAACTATAAAAATATAGCTACCAACGGGTACTGGGTTCAACATGTTTTCATGCAATAATCACATATTCATGACATTCCAATAACACAAGCAAGCATCTTGAATCTCCTGTGAACATTTGGTTTTCATTTGGTCTTTGTAAAAAAATTAAGAAATACTAACAGACTACCTGTATCCCATGGTAGTAGGTATAATTTATTGTAAGGGCATATCACAAATAAATGATAATGCAATATAACCCAAAGCAGCAATGATATGTTTGCTATATACTATTCATTTTCATGTTTCTATTAATTTAATCAAATACTGTTAACCGCAAACAGCCGTTGGTATGCTAAGGCTTCTTCCGGCTGGGAACTGCTAGCTTTGTGTATAAAATATACTAAGAATAAAAAGCAAAGCTCGGCAGACTATCAAGATAAACCTTTCATTACACAGTAGAGATCCTACTTTCTGTATAAAGGGTCCCAGGTTTGAATTGCAGTATGAACAAACTTTGTGTGATAAGCACGAATGTTTGTACCCAAATCATGAATGTTTAATATCTATGTAAAAAATGTATACTGGGATCATCCCCAGTCCATTGTAAGGTTGCGATAATACACATCAAATATCTTTATTGTGAGAAAGTGGTAACAATAAAGGGTGCTACATTAAGGAGACATAATAGAGTGTGTTACATTAAGGAGGAGGGTGTGCGATCTCTCTGCTCAGCCTCACAAGTGTTGCTTAGTTTGGGACCGATCAGTTCGTGTGTTTTTCTGTCGATATTTATTGATATTTAGTCATAAACAAAATGGTGATATTATTCGGAATGTGGTCATCATATTTGTGCATTCTCTCCACTATCTTTATCGGTGATAAAGATCATAGAGCGTCGCATTGTGGGGGGACGCGTTCAGCCCATCCCGACGATAACTGCGCGTAATCATATGTGCGCAATTACCTTAAACGTGGCCGCTTCTACGCGTCATTTCTTATAACCTAAAGCAGGGTACATCTACAGCTCCTATTGCAATAGGGAAACATGTTAGGCCGTAGCTTGAAGCCGGGTCTGCTCTGACCCCGCTTAAAAGCTGGATAGCTAATAGGATATGTCCGTAAGCCGAGGGTGAGAGTCAGAGTCGCACGGATTCGGAGCGTGTATAGTTGTCCGGACGCCCTGCGCCCTTCGTTAACAGAAAAACATCCAGGGGGCGTATTATCAACTCTTATTTCCAGACAGGATACGGAACAGCATACATACACACTGATTCTAATTTAAAAAATATATATCTTTTTTCCTAATATTGTTGTTCAAAATGACAACTACAAACTGAGACAAAGTACTATCTAGCGGGAACTTTATTGACATCATACAGGGCCCCAAGTCTGCTAACACAATCGATTAATAATCAAACAGTAACCACATAGTAACTGTTACTTTTGACAGATATTGTAGGGGATATCTATCAAAAGTGACAGTTACTATGCGTTTGCTGTTCGATTATGAATCAATTTTGTTAGCAGACTTGGGGCCCAGATGACAAGTTTAAGGCCGGGAAGTGAGCTGCTTGGAAATAAGAGCTCATAATACGCCTCCAGCGAGCCAGATTTTTATATCGGTCGTGTGAACGCTCAGGGTCACGACCGCACCTCACAACCGATAGTTTCCACAGTTTTGATTTGATTTATAGACGCGTCATATTATATTTTTCCAGCCATGACTACTTTAAAGCTGACTATAAAAAAAACAGTAATATTTAGATCTTATTTTTCTTAACGGATTTAGTAAACAATCTTGGCACGTCTTTTTAATTTAAACTAGCTGTTACCCGCGACTTCGTCCGCGTGGTATTTAACAAAGACACAACCGTTGGGAACAGCCTACTCGCGCGTTCTGAGCCCGCGGGACGCATTGCAGGTTGTTGCTATCAAACTTAATCAGGCGCTGCGCTGCAACATTGGTTTTAATTTTTTTTCGTGAGATCCTATTATTTTTTCTAAAATAAAAGTAACCTAAGTTATTCCTTGTTACACCAGCTATCTGCCAGTGAAAGTCCCGTCAAAATCGGTCCAGTCATTTCAGAGATTACCCGGAACAAACAGACAGACAGACAAAAATTGAAAAAAATGTTGTTTCGGTATAGGTAACGTGTATACATCTAAATGCACTTAGTAAAAAGCGGTTATTTTAATATTACAAACAGACACTCCAATTTTATTTATATGTATAGATTTGTCATTCAAGATGATCAAAAGATGTTTTATTACAATTTTCTTCTTCTTAGTCGGGCACTCTTGTCAGAGTGGTCGTGGTAATGGGTTGCACTGTTCGGACATGGACGCTGCTCTAGCTATTTTTCTCCACGTATCTCGATGTAGGGCATTTCGGGAACATTCTACTATGGGACAATTTGTAGCAGATTTTATTGACTCAGTCCATCTTGTTGGAGACCGACCACGTGACCGTTTGCCTTCTATTCGGCCTTGGATCACCAGACGTTCCATGGAGTTATTTTTTCGGGTGATGTGTCCAAAAAATGTGAGGATTCGTAATTGCACAATCGACGAAAGCCTTTGCTTAACTCTAAGCTCTTTCAATATGGAGACGTTGGTGCGATGTGCAGTCCAGCTTATTCTCAGGAGACGTCGCCAGCACCACATTTCCAGGGCGTCAATTTTTCTTCGGTCTTGAAGTCTTAATGTCCACGTTTCAGCTCCGTATAGGAAAATTGGAAAGATCAAGCAGTACATCAGACGGACTTTTGTATTTTTCGTGATCCTACGATCCTTCCAAATTTTCGTGAGCTTCTCAACGGCTGATCTGGTCATAGCGCAGCGTCTTTTGATTTCCTCCTCGCAACCTCCATTGTTAGTGATAGAGGATCCCAGATAAACGTATCTATCCACAACTTGACAGTTAGCAATATTAGTTATCTCCGCCTGGTTGTTATTAGTACGGTCCACTATTACTATTTTGGTCTTGTCGCGGTTTATCGTAAGTCCAAAGTCAAGGCTAGTGGATTCCAGGAGTTCGAGAAGGCATTTTATATCTGCTTCAGATGTTGCAAGGAGAGTAGTGTCGTCAGCGTATCTTAAATTGGAAATCACCTGCCCTCCTATGGATACACCTTTGTCCCATTCGTCAAGAACCATCCGCATGATATACTCCGTATAAATATTAAATATTAACGGTGACAGTATGCATCCTTGTCGCACCCCTGCTTGCGTCTTAAAATCCTCTGAGTCTATTCCATCTATCCTTACACAAGCTGTGCCACTCTCATACAGTGATCGGAGTAGACATACCAGGTGGTGTGGTACACACATTTCCAGGAGAACTTTCCACAGTTTGTCCCAAATAACGGTATCAAAAGCCTTGCGGAAGTCCACAAAGCAGATGTACAGGGGATTGTTAAACTCTCTGGATTTCTCAATGATTTGCCTAAGAATCAGGATCTGTTCACGTGTCCCCCGGCCTTTGACAAAGCCAGCTTGTTCAGGTGCAATCTCATGCCTCAGGAACGCTTGAAGTCTGGTATTCAGAATGTGTAGCAGTACTTTACTGGCATGTGATATAAGGGAGATAAGTCTATAGTTATTGCACTTCTTTGTCGACCCCTTTTTATGAAGTGGCATAAAAACGGAGTGTGACCAGTCAGATGGCCACTCGCCAGTGCTCCATACTTTGGAGCATACTGCGTGTAAGATGTCGACTCCTCCTTCTCCCATAGCTTTAATGACCTCTATGGGTATTCCATCAACGCCTACTGCTTTACCTTGCTTTAGGTGGTTAATTGCGGCACGTATCTCATCTTTCAGTAGGTATGGCTCTTGCTCTCTTGTGATTTCTAGTGCAGGTACAAAATCTGTCGCAGAAGTACTCACAAACAGGGTCTTGCAGTACTCTTGCCACACCTCCATGATCCCTTGAATTTCCGTTACCGTATCGCCAGCGGCGTTCTCAATCGCCCAGTTACGTGGCTTGAATTGTCGGGTTATATGTTTGATCTTCATATGCAGATCCCTGGTTTCAAATTTCTGTGCATTTTGTTCTAGCTCCTCGCAGGTTTTTTGGAGGGCTACATTGCGATCTTTACGGCAGGCTGCTTGTATTCTAGCGGTGTAGGAGTTGAGCCTCTGGACATCGGCGCCCTCTGCTTTCAGACTACGACGTTCCTCAATCAGCTTCCATGTATCATTGGACAACCAGTGTTGACGTTTCGTTTTAGTTGGCTTTGGCTGAGTTTTACAGACAGCGTCTTTTATGAGCTGCTTAGTGGAGAGCCACAAGGAGTTTGGGCTGGCATCTGTGTTCTTAAGCCAATCAAGATGTTCGCCTTCTATGGTTTGGATAAACAAGTCTTTGTTTACAATTTCCATTCGTTTCGTGGTCTTTTTGGTGATTGTGTTGCGCAGTTTCAATTTAAGACTACATATCAGAAGTTCGTGATCAGATAGACAATCGGCGCCAGGTAATGTATGCGCATTTGAAATTGAGCTTCTCCATCTAGTTCTCACCATTATGTAGTCAATTTGGTTTTTGTGTTTACCGTTGGGAGATGTCCAGGTATAGATTCTTCGAGGGTGGTGTTTAAAGACTGTATTCATGATGGTAAGATTATTGTCTGCCGCAAATTGTATAAGGCGTTCTCCTCGCTCATTCCTAGTACCCAGCCCGTAATGCCCTACTATGTCACGCAAGCCAGTATCTAGTCTGGTATCCCCCACTTTTGCATTGAAGTCACCGAGGATTATTAAAAGTTCTTTTTGTGGGACATTAGCCATACATACTTCGAGTTGGTTGTAGAAGTTCTCCACATCGTCGTCCTTAGCAGAAGTTGTTGGTGCGTAGACTTGAATAATATTCAAGGGAGCAGGTGATGCGCTGAGTTTAATAGTTATTAGTCGCTCGTTGACAGGGTTATAGCCCAACACAGAATTGTTCCATGATCTCGGGATAACTATGGCCACTCCTGCAAAGCTATTTTTTGGGCTGCCTGAAAAATAGATGGCGTGGTTTTCGGTGGTAAAATGCCCGCTATCCTTCCAGTGAGTTTCACTTATGCCTGTAACAGTGGTGTTACATCTCTCGAGTTCGTGACTCATAATCTCAAGCTTTCCCTTTTCAAGAAGACCTCGCACATTCCATGTGCCGATGCGGATCTTATTGCGTAGTTGTACTCTTCTTCCAGTAGCCTTCTTACCACGGGATGCCTGGTCACCTGCATTCCCGTAGCCGGTAGCCAATTTCACACCCTGACTCCCGGAAAAATCAGGGCGCCGATCGCTACGCGGTTCGCCCAGCGGTCTCATTTCCTTATTTAGCAACATCCATAACTCTCATGGGAAGGTAGAAGCAGTGGTTTCCCGTTGCCTTCTGCCCCAGTCATTTTTGGGGTGATTTGGGCCCCTAGGCTGCTGAGGCCTCTTCTAGCCGCGGTGGGCTAGGCGTATGGTTATTCCGCCATTTCTCGGTCGCCAGAGCCCCGTCAGTTGTCTAGCAGGGAGCACCGCAGCAACAAGCTGCCGTCGACTGACGCGTGCAGGAGGGGTTGACATTTGGGTCGGATAAGATGCAAGTTCCGTTCTCCCCTTACTCCCCATTACAATTACAATTACATTACAATTTTACTTCATTTAATTTAAGGGTTAGAACCTTGTCGGTGTAGCTGATGAAGCTCTTTCCATCTTTCTCTATCTAGAGCAGCTTCTTTCATCTCCTTGTACGACATGACACCGATCCTTTCTTTTATCTGACTCATGTAGCTTATTCTTGGGCTTCCTCGTCCACGCTTTCCTTCGATCTTCCCTTAAATTTTACATATTGATTAAAAACATTTATTCTATTTACGTGTGGGACACTAGTAATTATATTTTCTAAACAGGTATTTATAGAATTATAATTAGTGAGATCCGTAAAGGAATGAAAATTAATGTATATAGTATAGTGGTAGTTATATGACACGAAGTCTGAACTTTCAGGTTTGTTGAAGTGTTATTGCAATGGTCCGGGATGCCCGAACGGTACGTGTGAAACCGATGGGTACTGCTATGCCGCCACCAGCATCGAGAGCGGCGAGCAGAAGTATACATATCAGTGAGTATCTACTATTCACATTATTGTTTTACTGAGCAGTGACTTTATAATGCGATAAAAAAAGAACAGGCATTAAAACAATGGTACATATTTCGATACTTATTTATCCTGAATATCGTATTGGCAAACTCAAATCCAAACAAAACTAGTCGCTATTGTGTTGCGGCTGTAAGTTCTAATTCTAATGTTTGTATCGCACGATTGACCTGTGTAGTGAGGCGGCGTTGCGCTGTTTGGACATGACGAGATCATTCCCTCCCGAGGAACCGCTATATTGTCGTAATAGAACGTCGTATTGCTGTAAAACTGATCACTGCAATTCAAATGAGTTTTTCCATGAGAAAATGTCCAAAGTGTTTCACTCGTTAGACGCCGGTAAGCGGATGCGCACGTGAGCGTGTGATATCTATTTTGACAATGCCGATTTGGAGTTTGTTTGATGTAATATTAGAGTCATATAATCGCATTGCCATTACCTGTAAGTTTTGTGTTGAGATGCCAATTCTCTAACAATATCGCTTTTACATTAGTTATTTGAATATGTACCTACTAAGCGAGAAGAGCGGCCGCCAGCGCCGCCGGCGCAGCGCCGGCCGACACAAATTAGTATGTTTTGAATGATGTGCCGTACTCTTAACAAACTCTATTTTCCGAGTGTGCGTTGGTTTTGCTTTAACCTACTAAACGTAATGTATGGTGGTTCCACTTGCGGCGCAGCTGTATCGAGCTCAAATCACTGATACCCATCGAGCACCCCTTCAGTTGCTCCTCGACGAAAAATAAAAATGAGTCCGTGGTGATAGAATGTTGTAAAACACATGACATGTGCAATCAAGCCCTCAACTTGGATCTGGAGAAGCCGTCGCCAGGTAGGAGCCCCGGGGAGGTAGGCCCTCCATGTGCCCCCGCTAACTCTGCACCCTAGCTTCCGCCACCCCTGCTGCGCGCCGCGCCTCGTGACTCGCGTACCGCCTGCGCCCGCGCAGCGCCGCGCCTCGCGCGCCTGCGGTACTGGCTTGGTGTGAGGCTGCATGGCTAAACGATTTTCCTTCACTTCTTTTTTGTTCTAATATGACTAAGTTTTTCTTTCCTTAGACCGGCATTGATCACCGTTTAGGGGTTTCGATTTGTATATAATGTACCCACTAATATAACGATTTATGGACGTAGATGTTGGCACCGAGCAAAAATATTCCCTCCCGGGGACAGGCCCATATGGTGCCGCAAGGGCGAGTCGGCCGACATATCGTGCTGCGCCACGGACTACTGTAACCGTGAGCTGTTCACAGGTACGGTACCTACCCGTTGGGAATGTGACGTCGGGCGACATGTATGGGTAGCTTACATTGTGATGTCCACATCGGCCGTGATGCCATGCCGAAGTCATGTCCATTTGAGGTGTTCAACATGAAGGACACAGTCGATGTTCAGTAACAACGCTGCATGAGAATGTATCCCATGGAATATATTGTCAATGTTCATTGCGCCGCGGGGGCGGCTTCCCGGCTTCCTTGATGTCTCAGCGGACACGGGTTCCCGAATTTGAAAGTCAAAACACACTGTGCCGATAGAAAAGATTTTAAATATCGCGAAGCATGGGATTATTCGTATCGTTAGAGTATTGGAGGAAGTATCCATGGGACATTATTAATCGTTCGCGTGTCTCTGCGCAGACGCATGATGGCTCGCATCCAGATCGTGGTGTCACCACGCAAAACTTTCGTTCTTGATTGCAGAAAATAATGCAGATTAGATGAGAAACGGGTAATATACATAATATTCGAAGAAGTAAGTGATCATGAGCCGGGCTTTTTGCACTAGATTTATGCATGAATATCTTTTGTTTTTTTACTAATCGCATCACCATCGTGTACAGTCGCCGACTTTAAATTGGGACCCATTTACGGTTGAATATCGTACAGCAAACGTATTCCATTATGAAATCTGTTGTGTGAAAGGGATGGATGACGGACGTAGGTACGTAAAAGAAGATTGTGGTTAGGGTACAGATATACGACCTTATTGCATTATATGTGTCATTGAAAATATTAAGGAAATGGGTCCCATGTTAAAGTTCGCGACCGTACCACGTTATAAACTTTAACAATATTAAAAGCAATCTAATAACATAACTGCACGTCAAGTGCGAGCTAATCGTATACTTTATAGTCTATCGTATTTAGACATTTTGTATGGAGAATTGAAAAGCGCATCTAGCGGACGGTATTTAAAACTTTCAATTCTCCATACAAAATGTGTAAATACGGTAGACTATAAAGTATACGGTTATCTTACGAATAATCTCACACTTGACGTACTGGCCTACGATTGGTTAGGGGATTTAGCGACACAGCGCTGCATAAAATAAGCATAGAATTGAGAAGCGAAGCAAGCGGCCGTCTAATTAACACATTGAACTTGAGACGACACCTTTTGTGTCTCTTTATTCTGTCTTTGTTGCTGCCGTGTTTGGACAAATGGTTATATACGGTTTCATAGCGACGGCGACGGGCGATAGCTCTCTAAATATAGTACCAAAAGCGCGCTGAATGCCATGGACACGCTGTTTTTAGAAATGAGATTTCATTAAAATGGTAATGGAATAAACGTAATATAAATTATGAGTACACGAGTACATAAGTACTTATCATAGAGTTGATATGAACGAACGGAAAATCGGCTGATTTTCCTTTGGGGTCAAACTAGATTATTACTAATGAAAAAATACATAATGTTTGCTTGTTGCATGTGTTTGGGTGTGTGCTTTTTAATATATAATCATTATTATGATCATATTAATGTAAGGTTGTCATGAGACGCCTGTCCTACACATACATATTTAGCGGATCATAGACAAAAACATAAAATCTTAGTTACTTTGAAAATTCTACAAAAAAAAATCTCACTTGTTTTGTACTAAACAGAGTACAAAATTCCGCACTATTGAATTTCAATAGTGCGGAATGTATGTAACAAAAGTTTTGACTATTGCGGCCTTTTTTATGTTTCGCTAAACATGTGTGTGTTTGTGTTAATTTAGTACAAATTATTATTTAAAAAATATAACAACTTTATGATCAGGTTTATAACTAAATCAATATGTATCGTGTCTTTGGGCTATTCTACACAATGCCCTAACACATGAACTAAGCTAGCCTATACATAGCCCCTTACACACCTAATCGTAATGTTTAGACATTAGAGCATTTTTTATTAGTGTTAGTTTTAGCTAGTCATAATTGTTGATAACATAAATAGCACCATTGTAGGCCTATTTTTACAAAAAGAACAAGGAAAATACAATTTATAATTGCTGTAAGTATTTATGTCTGGGTAGTGACGTTACTGTATATAAATTTGTAACCCTGTACTCAGTATTTATTTTTCTGTTTTTTTTTATAGTTGAATTTTTGTCCCACTGCTAGGCAAAGGCAGTTAGTGGAAAAAATCTAATTCTGCAGTTTAAGAACTCTTCTTGTACGATTCCTTTCCTAAAAATCTAATACAGACATATTGATTTCAGATCAAGCATTTTATACAAAAACAATTCCATGGAAATAATGTTTTCAACAGAAAATTTAAGTAATTAACTTGTTGCTCGCCTCGTTTCGTTATATAAACAGTCAAAGGTATAAATTGAATTCCGAAAAGTTTTATAATTAGCGAGGACATTTTTGTGTTTTCCTTCGTTCACTTTTATTCCCCGCAACGTTTAGCGAGTTAGGTATATTTTTTTATGTCCATTCAATCTATTTTTGTATGTTGAAATTTGAGAGAGTTTGGCTTATAGAAGGTATAACAAAAATTGTGTAAAATATTTTAACCCATGAAACAGTAAGTTATATGGATCATATTGATGTATAAAATAATTGTGTAAATTATGTTTGATTTTTTAAGGCGACCCAGTAACGTTTGGCCGTGCGCTTAGTACAGGGTGTAGTTTTTTAAATGCCTAATAGTTTGATTTATTTCTTTGGGAATGTTATCTTTATAACCTACTGTTAGACCGGTTGAAATATTTTACACTATTATTGTTACACCTTGTATATTGGTTTAGAAATATTTGGTTTTATAATGGTAAACTTTTATTACATGGCTCATAGATATATAAATACACACTTAGTGACATAATTCTCAATAATATAATTGCTGGGATTCATTACTTGGGATATACATATTTTGATAGTTTTCTCCAAAATATTATTGATTTCAATAACATGTTTTTCTATTATTTGCATTCAAACAAGGTTACCATTTAAGGGAGATGGTTGCAATTTTATTCATTTTTAAATACTTTTATTAATAGATAAAACAAAGGTGAGTATATAGTTTTTTTATTTTCTTTGACCATTGTAACTTTTTATGTTTTTATTAATGTCAATATGATGGAATAAAGAGTCGACCCCATCGGCGACTGCATGGCAAGTGTTGCCATGGGTGATGGGTGTCATGGTGCTGGGCATATGCGCGGCGATAAGCTTCTGGTGGGCGAAGCGCGCGAACGGGCACAAGAAGAGGGTTCCCTCGAGGACCCCGTACTCCGCCGACGACACGCTCTGCGAGACCAGGCACCCCATGATGAAGACAACTATAAGGGACATGATCGAGCTGACCACCTCGGGATCTGGATCTGGTGAGTTGGTATTTTATTATGACGACTGCTTGCTTGGTCGAGCGGTGTGAGCGTAGGCCTGATAACGTTCCTTGCAATAGCCTAGCGATAGCAATATTCACGCAATTTTTCGATTTTTTTTGCAGTCGCTATGCTATCGCTAGTGTATTGAAATACATATATGTAATTAGCCTACGGCTGGTCGCGAATTATATTCCCGACAAGGCGAGGCAAGTTTGGCTTTTATAATTATTCTTGCGGTGGTACTAACATCGTTCCCAAGCCATTGTGTGGTACCCATAATCAAGTTTTGCTCTGTTGGGGGTCATATATTGACGGCCTGATTAGCGCAGTTGGTAGTGACTCTGCTTTCTGCGCCGATGTTCCCGGGTTCGAATCCTGGTAGGGACAAGCTTTGTGTGATGAGCACGAATTTTTGTACCCGAGTCATGGATGTTCAATATGTATATAAGTATTATATACTGAGTTCGCCCTCAGTCCCATTGTACGGTACACATAACACAAGCGTTGCTTAATGTGGGACCGTATAGTTGGTGTGTTCGTATGGCGATATTGTTTTTTTTTATTAATTTATTATATAGCTGTGTTTTCCTGGCGATTTTTATTTTGACAATTGTGCTTGGCGATGGTCGTTCGGTTCAGAACTGTCGCTCGTGCTAGAGATGCAGGGCATGCCATCGGAAATGTCCAGTTGAAGCTAATAGGGTGAAGTAAACCATTTCTAGGGAGTACTCGGTATTGCAATGTAAATAGGTCGGTACGGTGCACGATTCCATCAGCTTTACAAATGATTTGAATTTGAACTGTAACCATATAGGTATAGGGTTGAACGTGATATTATAAAGAGGTATATATTGTAAGCTTGTGTCAAAGTGACGTTAATAGTTTCTGTTGCAGTGGCTCTGGCTTAGTTTTAGTTACTAGATACACTGTTTATCGGCTGACAATGGTACTCTATATGAACGGTACAGTTTATAGTACGATTGTGTGGATAATATGGTTTTTAAATGACTTGTAAACTGAATTATGTTTCCATAAATTATCTCCACTCGTCTGTTACTGGGTTACTGTTATTATGTATGAAAAGATCATCCAATTTGTATTGAGTCCTCGGTATCATTTATGGGAATATTGGTTAATATTCTGTTATGTTATATGTTACCTGTTGTATAGGGGTTACCGACGCATTATTTTATCTTTTAAATCATTATTTTTGTGTCTCAAGGTTTTGATTATATACTATTGTAAAATTAATGAATAGGAAAGTATACATGGGTCCAATGTACTATACAGATATTAACGGAAGAGTACGTCTCTGGTTGCCGTTTCCTTAGTTAGCACCGCGAAGGTTATAACAAATGAGGTCCCATAACATTCATCCCATTTTCTTGGCAACTTGTGTGTACTAAATTGATCTAAATGCAAATAAAAATTCCATGGATAATGAACACTACACAACGGTATTAACACTTATATGGATATCAAAACTTATCACACAAAGTTTGCCCCTACCGGGACTCGAACTCGGGTCCTGTCACCACCAACTGTGGCAGTCGGGTCGTATATCATCGAGGACCATCTTCCATTCTGTCCCTCACAGGCCTGCCACTCCTGGTCCAACGGTCGATAGCTCGCCAGATCCAGCTGGTGGATATCATAGGCAAGGGCCGTTTCGGTGAGGTGTGGCGCGGCCGCTGGCGAGGCGAGAACGTCGCCGTCAAGATATTCTCCTCGCGCGAGGAGTGCTCCTGGTTCCGCGAGGCAGAGATCTACCAGACTGTCATGCTGCGCCACGAGAACATATTGGGATTCATCGCCGCTGATAATAAAGGTATGCGATGCTGGGATACGATTAAATTGAGATACTCGGAGTATCTGTCTCGGTACTCTCTAGTCTCTCTCTGTACTCTGAGTATCTGGCTTGGTCAGCAGCTTCGCGAGGCGACTCGCTCAGTCAGTACACGCCTATCATATCCCCGATGCCATGGGAAGCGTGAGTTTAACCGATCCTTTCTTCTCAGACAACGGCACCTGGACCCAGTTGTGGCTGATCACAGATTATCACGAGAACGGCTCGCTGTTCGACTTCCTCACAGCGCGCACCATAGACTCCAACACTCTCGTCAAGATGGCGCTGTCCGTCGCCACGGGGCTTGCACACTTGCACATGGACATTGTTGGCACGAAAGGTGAGTTATTTCACTCAGGTGGGGCACTGGAGGCTATTCTACACCCCCCACCCCCCTCCTCCTGTAAAATTACATACGGTTACGGTAAAATTACACAGACCCCCTCCCCCCCCTCTGAAATGAGATCCTGAACCCGCGCCTGATATCACTCACATGGGAATCAGGGCCGCCTTGAACCCAAATAGCTAATAAGATATCTTGAACACATTAGAGGCCCTGGGCACTCGATAATGAGGACATTTATTTCTAAATTTAATGATGCAGTTTTAGTTTTCATCAGAATCGGTCTCGAGAGTCCTCCTAAGAACTTTTCGATAGTCCCTATAGTTTTGGAATTGGTAATCCAAGCTTCTTGAAAAGTTCATCTGTATATAATGTTTAATTTGTTACAGGAAAGCCAGCAATAGCCCACAGAGATCTCAAGTCCAAGAACATTTTGGTGAAGAGCAACCTGACTTGTGTAATCGGAGACCTAGGGTTGGCCGTACGGCACAACGTTGCCAGCGATTCGGTCGACGTGCCGTCCACCAACAGGGTTGGCACCAAGCGATACATGGCACCTGAGGTCAGTAACATCTATACAAATCAAAATTAGATACTATGACAGTTAAAATATAGCAATGTTTTTAAGGAATAAGGAATAGAAATATTTATTTTTTTGTGCGGAAAATTTAAAAGTAAATTTGGACTTGATAACATTTGTTAGGTCAGCTAGTAATAAATTAATATATTTTCACTTATAATAAATACTGTGACTTGGTCGTTTCTCTCGTACCCTTTCTCTTTGCGCGTCACATTTTTAATGATTAAACGAACTTACCTGTAAGTGAAGTTCTGTCATAATTATACGTAGAGCCTCGTCCGAAGAGATTAGTAACCGTAGATATTATAGAACACAATGTAGTAACGCATAGTAACTACCACTTCCATCACTTTAGTTTAAAAAACCCTAGTAACACCTTGCGGATAGCAACACCGGTGTATATTTTTTTTTTTTTTTTTGACTACATAGCAGGTAGGCACATCACTTAGTTGTCTACACGGTCTCCCGTTCCTCATTTAGTTTAAAGTGCCTGGTTTTTATAACTCTCAAATATTTGGATATTTCCGAAACAATATGGGGTGTCCAGGGAGGGTGGGTGTTACTAATCTCTTCGGACGAGGCTCTACGTATAATTATGACAGAACTTCACTTACAGGTAAGTTCGTTTAATCATTAATTATACTAGAGCCTCGTCCTCGAGATTAGTAACCGTAGATATTATAGAACACAATGTAGATGTTGAGAGCGAGTGGAGGGAATATCCAAATGAGACGAATATTGTAACCATAATCACATTATTTACTCATTTATAATAATCAAGATTGTACAAAGTATTGATAGATTATAGAGAAGAACTTATTGTAATAATCACATTAATCAATTGAACATATAGTCCTGGCTAATTCCAAATTACTCTCAGTGTTGATAATTGGTCTATTATAGAATTTTGCAAAGGTAGAGGAATTGCCACTCCATCCTGCAGTTTGTCTTATGACATCGACATTAACCCCCAGTTTGTGGGCCATAGAGGTTGCGGCATGGCGAGTACTATGGGATGAAAAAATAGAGACGTCAATTCCACCATCTTTCATGACTGTTTTGACCCATCTACTTAAGGTTTGTGAAGACGCACCGTTGTGCGGTTTGCGAGTTCTAATAAAAAGTTGGTCAGTTTTTCGCAAATCTCTCGTTGCTATTCATGTATGAAATGAGTGTCCTAGGCATAGGGCATATTTCAGGTCTTTCATTAAAAAACGGTAAATAAAGAGTGGGTTGTTTGGTGCGTAATTTAGAAGTTTTAATAATTTCAGTTACTTTAATAATAATTTGGTTATCCACGATCACCAGGTGATTAATGTTAATTTTAGATATTGTTTGCATTCTGTGAGCTGTTACAAGAGTAAGCAAGGTACTGCACTTTTTTGAAAGTTGTTCGATAGATATGTCTTTATTTGGGAATAATGTTGCTAAATAGTTTAAAACTACACATGCATCCCACGTTACATTATATCGTGGCTGTGGTGGTCTCAGTTTATAAACGCCTTTACAGAATCTCGTAATTCGATCGTCATCAGATATTGGCCCAGCAATAAGTGCTAACGCAGCTCTGTGACTATTAATTGTTCCATAATGACCATTATTATTATAAATCTGAGTAAGAAATTCAAATATGATAGGAATGGGTGGCTCAAACTTGTTGATATTATTCTGGTTACAATAAACATACCAGCGCTGAAGGCAAACGTTGTATTGCTTTATGGTATTTTCTGAAAGCGAAGCCAGCATGATGTCTACGGCCGAAGGTGGGACGCTACGTCTCAGGAGCGCCGTCCGGACAATACTCCGGCAACCAGGGTAATGTGAGCTTGGACATTGAGTTTGCTGTAAAATGGTATTATGATACATTAGAATCGAATTTTACTAGGTCAGAGACCAGTAAATTTACGAACAATGGGTACCACGGTTGTGTAGGCCAATCTGGTACAACCAAAATGCCTTCCGCTTTGTCGGAAATTATTTTCCTAATGACTTTAAGAACTACGGCTACGGGTGGAAAAGCATAAAAGAAATGACTTGACCAGTCTAAGGTAAAAGCATCGATAGCGTAAGCGTCGTGATCTCTGTGCCAGGAGACATATTTGTCACATTTTTTATTGGTTCGTGTGGCAAATAGATCAATATAAGGGACAGCAAGTTTATCTATCAACATTTGATAACCAGAACTAGAAGGTTCCCATTCGACATCTGGATGTGTTCGCCTAGATTCTTTGTCTGCAATTACGTTGTCTGCCGATTTTATATAAGACGCTGTAATAAATAATTGACGGACTTCACACCACTGCCATATATTTTTTGAAACTTGGGCAAGATGGGGGGTATTGTATACCTCCCATGCGGTTTATATAGCTTACAGCTGTGGTGTTGTCGATTCGTAATAGAATTTGACAATTTTTATAACTTTTCGCAAATACTTTTAGGGCGAAAAATGCCGCTAAGAGTTCAAGGTAATTAATGTGCATTATAATCTCCTCATTAGACCAGTACCCGTTGGCGGTCTCCCCATTGCACGCGGCGCCCCACCCCGTTGTTGAGGCGTCAGAGAATATTTCAAGTACATAGTTACCATCCTTAATTCTGTGTACAGAATGTGTAATGGCGTTTGACCACCAGTCTAAATCGGAAATTATAGTACACGGCAAAGTCATATACTTTTCGTAATTATTGTTACCCCTTAGGATAAGAAACTTACATCGCTCAAGCTGTTTTGTGTACAGCCAGCCAGAAAAATATCATCCAAGTATATGGAGGATATGAAGCCACATAAACGGAGTAGTTTAATGACAGGCTTCATTATTTTTGTAAATATGTACGGAGCAGTGCAAATACCGAATGGCAATACGTTAAATTCGTACATCTATTATAAACCGTAAATATTTTCGGGAATTCGGATGGACGTTTACCAAGAAATATGCGTCTTTGAGGTCCAAAGTCTAGTCTCTATTTATTAACTTAAGTGTTGTACGTATATCCTCTAGTTTGAAATGTCGTGTGTTTATAAACTTATTTAAGAATTTCAAATTCAAAATAAATCTCATTTTGCCGTTCGGTTTGGGCACTAAAAATACACGTGATACATATTGATGACTGCAAGGATTGTATTTGGAAATTGCTCCAATGGACAGTAGATTCTGAACAGTATGTGCGACCTGTACTCTTTCAGAATTCGTAAAAACATTCGGCTTAGGTCAACAAGGTTGATAAACCGGACGACCAAATTCTATTTGGTACCCATTTATCCAAGATAAAATAGTACGGTCGTCCGTAATCAGAGACCATTGCTTATAAAAGAGGGTAAGTCTACCCGCGTAACGTACCGGATCTATCTGCGCTGGTTCTGTCTGGGTTGTTGCTTGTAATTGCGCGATGATGTCCCTCGCGGCGGCGCGAGCGGTGCGGCATGCGGTTGGTGGCGTGGCGGGCCCGGCGGCTGCCTGCGTGCTGCGGTGCCCGCCTTCCAGTTTAAATGTTTTGACGAACTTGCGGCGGCGGGTGGATTCGTCGACCACTTCTTTTTTGAGACATCCACCTTTAAATCGGTCCCCGATTTTGATACAGCTTTTGCCGACTTGAGGGTATCCGCTAAATCTTTACTGAATAAGAACTTGTCTATTTTAGTTGTGGCCAAATGATCTTTAAGATCAGTTTTTACCGAGTATAAGGCGAAGTTGCGCCTAGTGACAGATTCAGAGTGTTGAATATCACAAAAGATTCGGCCAGCATCCATTAGACTCTTGAGCAAGTCATGGTCCTTGTCGTCAGAGTTTAGTTGTTTTGATATAATGTTTCCCAAACATGATATCCCGGCGGCAATTTGTTTTTGCCTCGCCTCGATGGCCTTGTCGCGCTTAACTAGCTGGTCTGTGAAAGCAGCCTTAATTTCGGGATTTAATTCTGGGTTCGTGACATTCTTGCAGTTTGTTGGCACCGTGTACTTCGAGAGAAGATCTTTACGTACTTCCTTGCTTAGGCCAGAGGTTGCGATGTGTTCAAACCTTTGTGCAACGTCTTTGTTAATTTCTGGGCCGTATTCCGTGACCGTAGATGGGTCGGCTCCCAAAATATCTAGGATTTCCGGAGACATACCGGCATCGACTTGATCCAATGTTTCATTTTGTATTTCTGGGGGTGCCACAACAAGAACTTCAGTTTGTGGTAGATCCACCTGAACTGGCTCCGCAAGTGGGCTTGCGCTTCTCTCTTGACCTGGAAACAGAATTTCCATTGTTTTTTTTTTTTTTTTTTTTTTTTTTTTGGCGGTATTTGAAAATAAATGCGGCTATGTATGTGGCGGCGAAATAGTCCCGAAAAACTATTCTGATGTCCTCAGACAAGGCGGCGGAGTAGTCCCAAAGACTATCCTGATGCCATCGAACAAGGCGGCGGAGTAGTCCCAAAGACTATCCTGATGCCATCGAACAAGGCGGCGGAGTAGTCCCAAAGACTATCCTGATGCCTACAAACAAGGCGGCGGAGTAGTCCCAAAGACTATCCTGATGCCTTCAAACAGTGCGGTGAATTAGTCCCGAAGACTATTCTGATGCTATAAACAACGTTGCGTTCCAGGTATATTACATACATATATTTTTGTGGGTAGGCGATTAAGAAAAATCACTTACCGGGTACATTATGGGCCGGTGTTGGAGAAGGATTCCTCGATGAACAGGAAGATGAACTAGATGATGAAGACGTAGAACTTCGCGAAAGAGGGTAGGGATTATCGCGACGCGAACGTTTAATTTCTTTTTCTAATTTTCTTAACTTATTTGCTATGAATTCTATACTATTTTTGTTAGAACGTTTCGGCATGATTACGTGGTAATATTGGTTGTGGAGTGGTAGAGCACTAAACTGCGAATGAAGAGGAACGGGAGACCGTGTAGACAACTAAGTGATGTGCCTACCTGCTATGTAGTCAAAAAAAAAAAAAAAATATACACCGGTGTTGCTATCCGCAAGGTGTTACTAGGGTTTTTTAAACTAAAGTGATGGAAGTGGTAGTTACTATGCGTTACTACATTGTGTTCTATAATATCTACGGTTACTAATCTCGAGGACGAGGCTCTAGTATAATTGATGTCAATGTCATGATCGAAAAATGACGGTACTTTTGTAAGTGTTCGTTATTTTCTTAAAAAAATTGTTAGTAAATCATTAATTATACAGGGTGTAAGCAAATTATGACATAATGAAGGCGAGAGCATTGTAGCGGAGAGGCGTTGCGCGGCGTTGATGGCAGTTTGCGTTGGCATGGGGGGGGGGGGGGGTTCATACACACGGTTTATACCGTAGGGCTGCCGAGAACTTGCAACAAAAAAGTCTATTATTTAACCTTTGCTGAGAAATATATTTTTAATATTTCGTCCTATGTTCCTTTAGGAAACGTGTTTGATTGTACGAGTACATTCACCCTTAAGATATTGTGTCACATTCTTTTACACACTGTATAATGCTGCAAAAAAATTCGTCAAATGTAACATTATTTTCATTCAGGTGCTCGACGAGACAATGGACACGCGACAATTCGATCCGTACAAACGCTCCGACGTGTATTCGTTCGGTCTGGTGCTGTGGGAGATGTCGCGGCGCTGCGGCGTGATGCCGGAGGACTACCAGCCGCCGTACCACGACTGCGTGCCGCCCGACCCCGCGCTCGAGGACATGCGCCGCGTCGTGTGCACCGAGAAGCGGAGACCGAACGTGCCCAACCGGTGGCACTCCGACCCGGTCAGTCCACATTACCAAGCTGGAGTGCACAGTTCTACCCACATTACTGAGCTAAAGTGCACACTTCTTCCACATTACCAAGTTAAAGTGCTCACTTCTTCACACATTACCAAGCTAAAGCTAAAGTGCACACTCCTTCCATATTACTAAACTAAAGTACACGCTTCTTCCATATTACTAAGCTAAAGTGCACACTTCTTCCCATATTACCAAGCTAAAGTGCACACTTCTTCCACATTACCAAGCTAAAGTGCTCACTTCTTCCACATTACCGAGCTAAAGTGCACACTTCTGTTCGTTTTTTAGGTTGGCAATCTACTACAAAACCATTGTAGCCAGTTTCGAGTATTTCTTTAATAACAATTATCAAATTATAACTACTCCTGATGGTAATGACGATGTTGATAACGATGATGATGATGAATTGAATCTCCCATCCCTATCAGTAAAGCTGTGGACACTTTACTGAACTTTTACCGGTCATCTTGGGTGAACTTGAAAAGTCAATTTATACCCTTTTTATTTCATTTTCCTTCACCTGTCCATATTTATGAAGCACACTATAGCTAAAATCCTACTAAAATTACATATTATTTACCAAATAAACACATGTTTTATGGAAAGTATAACAGAAATGTCACTGCACACTCTTGGGCTCTAGCTGTCCCGGCGAACTTTGTACCACTTCAGAATCAAATCGATGACAGTATGAATTACCTTTAGTATTTATATTTGTTTAATGATTATTTCCTATATTTTAATAGTTCTTAATGCTATTCGGGGCGGAGATAAATTTAATCATCAAAGATCATAACATCGGCCCACCCGTTCATGAGTCATGAATGGTAACACGACTTTGTTAGTATTTCGAAAAGTCTGCTCAACCAAGTGTACGCTACTCTTAACAATGATTGATTGAATTACACCGTCCGTGTTGGACAATATAGTTTTCAAAGCTATGATTATTAGTTGTATGGCTTCAAACTTGGAACTGTAGCAATGTTATACAACGTTAATTTGTTGCTACTACTCACTATTGGTGGGGTTTCGTTGTACAAGTATTTCATAAACATTTTGCCTTGACAGGGTTCATTGACAGTTTCTCCAAATTAAGTCTTATTTAACTAATTATTAGATCTACAGTGGCTTTATAACAGCTACAATAAGATTATAACGCTTAAATTTGTCACAGCTGCAGAGCGTAAAAATAAAACTTGTCTCTAGTATATCGCAATACCTCTTACCATATATCTCGACAATGTCAAGACGTGTCTATAAAGATTCGTTTTTTTTAGATACTTTATTGATTTGTTTACATTTCACCGTGCAGGTCTTGTCAGAAATATCGAAAGTGATGAAGGAATGCTGGTACCAGAATCCCGCCGCGCGGCTGACTGCTCTGCGCATCAAGAAGACGCTGGCTAACGTCGGCACTCCCGACTACATCAAGCTGTAAGCGACCGACACCGGACCCTGCGACCGACACAGGACCATGCCACAGACTCGCCAACGGGATATGTATACCAAAAGTGGGTCGATTTTTTTTTGGTGTCCAACAATATGACACATTTACACCCAACTGCCACGAAATACACACAAATATGTAGTGGCAATTGTTTTTCAAATTAATTTAAAATTAGAAACGTATTCGAATTTCGAAATCTTCCGGTGTTGATGTCGCCTCCGACGAGCCGTCAAATGGTTATTTTTAAATAACGGTCCGATGATAGTTCGAGAACTTTCGATCGCGGAAATATGGTGTGCGTGTACGGAGAACTTACTTACTTACTACTATACAGGGTGTAAGTGGCGTGGTATCGGAAACTTTGAGCAAAGGTTACCCTTAATACCTTAAATAAAATCATTGATATAATTTATGTCGAAAATCATGGGTTATAAAATTTGCAAATTTTGAGCTCGCTATGTATCGTAAACAACGCGATCACAACACAACGCTCCGCGCGATACCTGATGCGTGCGAGTGACGAGCGTGCTCAAGCGTATCGAGTTTTAATTTACATTGCTGTTTCAGGCTGAAATTAGTATTAGTGTTTTTTTTAAATTAAAATCACGTTGAAATAGACTTATTTTATGATTTCATGTTAAAATCATTTTTAAAATACTGAAACAGAAAATGCGTATACTTCAAGAAAAGATCGACGGAAAATTCCATCTTTGGGGGGTCCAGATTCATGAGTTGAATCCATGGTATCAGGTTTCGTCACGAAGCACTTACACCCTGTATACGCGGAAATTCATCTCAGGAAGTTTTCGATTTTGTGTCTGATATGAATTTCGAATGATTTAACATAACCCCGCAGCTCACTGACAGATAGCTACAAGCGATATTGTGTTTTATTTCGACCACAAATGAGTGTGTTATCGCAGTTTTTCATGAAACTTTATATGATTCGGCCCGCTCGGGTATGCGCTAAGCCTTACTAGTACAAAACATTAAGATTAATACCGTTTTTGACACCAATCAAGTGTCTTAAATATTTACTGCCATGTTCGAACGAAACAATGCGATACTTAAGCGGGCCGAAGATAGTAAAAACTCGTATAAGAATTTTTGCGTTCACTGCGCGGTAGTAATATGAAACGATCTTATAACACGCTTGTAGCTCCCATACACAACTAAACATTCCTATCAAATAGAAGGTAGGTTATGATTTTTTTTTTGTAATAAATAAATAGGTCATCTATAAAGGTTCAAAACAATCGTCTCATAAGATAGAAGATCTATAAAGGTTTTATTTTATTTTTTTATACATTATAGGCAAGTATTTGATCTCGATCTCACCTGATGGTAAGTGACGATGAGATCTACGATGGATAGTAGTTAACACGGCGACATTTCATATACTTTTGATAGAGGTTTTTATACACAAACCGCGAATCAATGTGTATTGTGTACTCCAAATCTTTTATGTACATATCCCCCTAAACCTTATTTCACAATAACGTGACGTTTGAATCGCATAGACTAGACGACGTCAATATTTTGTGAAATAATGTGGTTGGTCGTACGTCGCTGAGCTGTGTCTGTGGCCGCCGGCGAAGCCCCTACCCTACCTCTTAGATTAGAACCGTGTTACGGTGGAGCATTTATTATATGTTATATATGGACTCGAAGATGTAGTGATATTTTTCGTTACCAACTACGTAAGTTTAAACTTTTGTTAAGTGTTCGATTCTTAATAATTAAGGGAGAGAGAGCGAACAACACTTTTTTTTTCATTATAATCATATCTTTTTTTTTATATAACTATAATTATTTTTGTAAACTATGTTCTCTGTGATATATTAACGAAATCGCAGCTATTTGTTATAAGTTTTATTTTGGTGTTTGTGTTAATGCCGCAACCGTCGCGCGGCGGCTGCGGCGGATTATATTTAACATTTGTTATAATCATATTAATTTAGTTCTTTCCTCGTAGATTTTATATCGATTATAGTGCGTTATGATTACAATTACGAAATACGGTGTTCATGTGGCCGGTGGCGAGGAGACGCGGGTCGATACACTTCAAAAGTGTCTACACACCGAACCCGCTTTCGACGATTGGTGGGAAATCTTTTGAACCAGGCCCGGGCGGTAGGGTTGCCACAATTTTTTGAAAGAAAAATTGTATGTTAGACAAAAACATGCAAAAAATATAGTACTTTTGGGAGATTCAATAAACAAATGTATACATTTATTTTTCACCTCAAAAATGGGGCGGCGTTCAACGACATATTAACAATGACAAAAAGTTGACGTATCCTGTCCGTGAGTGAGCGCCGGAGACACGTGAATGCGTTCTTCTGAATTTGCTCCTCCTGTGTTGTTCTGCGCGTGCGTTCCATTCGGATTTAATTTAAAAAAAAAGCGCGACCTTTGAATTAACGATGATAATATAGTATTTTATAACTATACAACTCTTCTATAATATATAGTTACATTAACTAAGATACTATATATAGCACGCGTGGGAACCCTACCGGGCGGTCCATCTCGTAGGGCTGTGCCGCTGCGGCTTCGGTGTGAAGACACTTAGGCCTCAGCCTCGAATTTAGCGGGCAGCGGGGCGGCGGCGGCGGCGGCGCGGGAGCGGCGCTCGTTGGTCGCCCCGCGCCGCTGTTTTCGAGAACCGGGTCCATTTGATTTTACGCATAAGATCCTGCCGCTCCCGCGCCGCCGCCGCCGCCGCCCCGCTGCCCGCTAAATTCGAGGCTGAGGCCTAAGGGCTGGTGTAACGACTCGCGGGTGTTCGTTCCCGGCATTTGTTGATAAATAACTGTATTGGATTTACGCTCAGATTTTTATAGCACGCCAGATTCCATTGATAAATATCATTTAATATAAAACCTATCCTGGGATACGGTATAAGTGGTGTTTATGCGACGCGCACGCGGCGTTAGGTTAAGATGAAATACAACAGCGAAGCACATATTTTTTTCATATTTAATTCCCGAACCGGAATGTTTGGAGTTTATGACAAACTTGGATTTTATATATAACGAGGGGGGTGTACGCTCGTCTTACAATAAATAAGTACGCAGCATTCATACGTACCGTTGTACAGCGTGGTTCAGAAAGCTTATACTACCACTTGAACCTGCGCTACTATAGCCCATTCATAATCGTTATGTAATGTCACATTACGAAATATCAATTTAGAAAAAAGTCACAAGAATCACAATTCAGTCTTTTTGGTGATAGCATTTTTTTTTTAATTGTGACTTCTCGTAATGATTTCAAATGCGCTGACGCAACCCAAGTTCTGCTGGTAGTGTACCCTTCCTGAATCACGCCGTATTTTAGTAGTCTCGCGGTTATTTATTGTGTTTGGATTTTATTTTATGTCGCGTCAGTCGCACGCGCACAGTCGGGTGAGCGCTCGCGCTGAAGCTATATACAAATCACTTGTTGTTTTGCTAAGTCTTATATTGACGAGTCATTCATTGTCATATATGTGCGTGGTGGTCTAGATTTAAATGTTTATTGTTTAATTATTAATAA
Source organism: Pheosia gnoma (assembly GCA_905404115.1). Lineage (NCBI taxonomy): Eukaryota > Metazoa > Arthropoda > Insecta > Lepidoptera > Notodontidae > Pheosia > Pheosia gnoma. Next base: position 9,876,717 of record FR989898.1, read on the forward strand.
TATAAATCATGTAATAACAGCAATTAAAGTAAGTTGTACGACGCTGCGGGCTCTCGCAGTTCGAGCGCCGCCGTATTGCCTTTCCGTGACCTCATTATACAATCAAGCGATAATTAGAGAAGTGCGTCCGATTCTCTATTGTTTTGTCCATCTTTTGTGTAAAAAACTTACCCACGAATTTATAGACGTTCTATAACTTTATCAAACGTCATATAGTAGTGCGCAAAGCAAAACTCTTGTGCGCAGTACTATATGACGCTCGATAAAGTTATAGAACGTCTATAAATTCGGGGGTTATTGTATGGCGTCGTCCATTTTCAAGCTCGTGTGTCTACAGGGTGATTCAGAAAGGGTATTCTAAGCTTTGAACCTGCACTTTTTCGCGCATTTCTGATCATTAGGTACTTAGTCATAATTTTGATGTGGATTTAAAAAAAACACTTTGTTCCTTACAAAATTTCAATTAATTGTTTCAAGTATATTTTATATCGCAATTCTAATTTCATACAACGATAGCAAATGCGCTAAGGAAGTGGAGATTCAAATCTTAGCATACCCTTTCTGAATCACGCTGCGTAATTATATTAATTAAGTGTGTAATGTTTAGAGGGCGGCCGTCCGCCATTATCGATGTAATTATTAAAATTCGTCGATCAAAATATATTTTTTTACAGTTATAGACTTTAATGACAATACACTAAGAGCCCCCGCGCAATAGGCAGCCTGGCTGCGGCAGCCAGAATATTTGCGCAGCCAGTTATAGCAGCCAATCGACAACTATTCGAGATATTTATTCTATTCGTCATTTTTTTTTAAAGTTCGGACCTCAAAATACGTCTGGCTGCTACAACTAGTGCGCGGAGACTGACGGCAGCCACATACATTCGCCTATACACGCTGTGGCTGCGCGCAGCCAGCTGGCTGCCGTGCAAACAGGCGCGTTCTATTGGCTGCCGCAGCCGGGAATTCGTGGCTGCCTAGTGCGCGGGGTCCCATACAACGTCATATTATTTACTGGCTGCCGCAGCCAGGCGGCCTAGTGCGCGGGGTGTCTAAATGTTCTAAGGTGGTGACTGGCCTGTGACGTGCAATCGTAACGTAACATTCGGAGCGAACAGATATGTTACACTGCCTGCCAAAATTCCACGTGAAAGTTGTAATGAAGAGATGGGTCATAAATGTTACATTACACATGTTGACGGTCTGTTGTCACCTTAAAGGTCTGACCAAATTGACCGACATGACATCTGCCTATAATGCCAGACAGAAACGCATCTGCAGGGCTGACGCGACGTGTATTTTTCGGTCGGCTTAAGAGTCTATAATGCCTCAAATTGGTTAGCAAGATCCTCTGTTGTCATGATACTGCAGCTTACACTTTGAAATACATATATTGTTAAGTTGAGTATGGATTGGTGCTAAGTACTATGTCAGGCGAAAACATGATTCCATAAAAAGTTCACATGGATAAAAATTACAAAGTCACCTCCAAACCGTACGAAAAACCGCTAGTATTGAAATAATACTTTATTACAGCATTTTCAAGATGACCTTTATTTTCACTGTACTAAAAGAAACTACACAAACATGTGCGCTTTGAAGCCACCCAGCCATTCCCGCATAGACGAGCGAGAGACGCCTACCGCAATCACTAAGCGTGCGAGCGGGATAGCGAGTGCGTGACCCGGCTCCAGCTGAGGTATTATGGACTCTCAGGTAATTTTGCGTCGATTACGGGCACATTTGACACTATATATAATACTTTTGTCGCCTACACTCAAGTATTGTCATAAAGTACCTATAACATGAATAAATAAATTTACCTGTTAGCTAAACACCATAGCAATATACTATTGAGAAGTAATGTAACTTTAGCTTCCATACTGTAGAGTAGTTGCATATATGCACGTTGTGTTATTTGTATGAAATTGTTTTTATACGAGCCCAATTTTAATTATATACGTAGTGTTAAATAAATGAACAGTTTGTGGGCATAGCGGTGTAATGTCCACTATGCCAATGGGCACATCTTGAAAATTCCGCCTATGCCGACTGGGCATGTAGAACTGTCTGAAACTGTTGCCGGTCAGTGACAATAGAACAATACTAATAATCTATTTATTAATGTTAAACCCCCGAATTTATAGACGTTCTATAACTTTATCAAACGTACTGCGCAAAATAAAACTTGTGCGCAGTACTATATGAAGTTTGATGAAAATAAAAAAAAAACGTCTGCAAGTTCGGGGGACATTCTTTAAAGACCCGCCAGAATTGAAGATCCCTTCTTCGGTTTTTGAATGAGATATTTTTTTTTATAAAAGTTCATAAACGAACTATTGTTCGTACATTTATTTTTAAATAACAAATGAGAGAGAATTAAAAAAAATAACGTAAGCATATTTCTTATTTACTTTTATGGCGAGAATTTGCGAATTTTGTATTACTTTGAAAAAAAATCTTTGTAAAGCAATGTATAATATTTGTGGCCTATTAACCATTGTGTGTTCCTAAATATGCACAAGTGAACAGCATTGAAATAACTTGAATTTTCAAGTTCACCCGAGATGTCCGGTAATTGTTTAGTAAAATATTCATGCAAACAGCAAACTTTCTTACGGATAAGAAAGGAGAGCTTTTATAAAAAAAAACTTATTCCAACAACTGTTGTTGTTGAACGGAATTTTCAAAGTATGAGACACTTAGCGTCACTGGCACAGTTGCAGGCACGTTTGCGCTGGCTGCGGACACTTCCTCAAAACCGTTGTTGCCGATCGGCATAGTGGGCACTTAGTCTCTACAAATGGCCCAATGTGACACCCACTCTGTCGGGCCCCAGAGGCAAGTCGGCTAATAATTTGTACGCCAATCGGTAGGGATCCTACACATTTGCATGTCACGAGGCAAGTGGGCTCTCCAGATTGGGTGGTAAGTTGGGCTGTTAGCAGAGGCTTTTATGGAACGATTTTTACCAGCAATATCGCACTAGAGTGTAAATGAAACACGTAGGATGTAGACTTACTTAATAAATGTATGTAAGTGATTCGCTTGCTTTTAACAAAGCGGCGCGAGTACGCGGTAAGCGGGCGTCGTCGCTCGCTTACCGTTCGCGATTGAACTATATTTTTCTAAGTAATAAGTTATATGTTCGGCATGCGCAAAAAATAAACAATTTCATATAGCAATACCTCTAAAATAGCAATACTATCATATAAATATTACATACTCAATTGTTATTTGTCGTTTTAAATTACATAAAGTGCGATTAATTAATTATTACATGCGCCCCATTTTGTATGGATTCCCTTATACATTGGGGTGTTTTGACACACACGAACTTTGACACAAGTGTATGGAGAAGTGCCAATTTGTGTTGGTTTGTGTCAAAGCACATACAAGTTTTCCTGTTAGAATGCTATCGGACGCGGTGTGGGGTGGGAGGGTTGTAAAAGGAGCCTTACCGTGTAACCTCATACTTAGTTATAAAAAAAAAATATGTACAACCGAATTGAGAACCTCCCTACTTTTTGAAGTCGGTTAAAAAGACGAAGCAATAGTTTTATTATTGTGACATTGTTAGGTGTTCAGTTCGAGAGAACAGTTATTGTTATAACTTATGCCCGTAGCTTAGACAACTCGAATGGGGTAGTTGACAACTTGTAATAAACTTACTCTGCCAACTTGCCATATTGTTTGCATGAGGCGAGAGTCTTGCCTACTGGAATCGTGTAAACTAGGCATACCAGTGCCACTGTGTGTTCACACACCATGTGTTCAGGTGATGGCGTAACTGTTTTCTTTGTCATAAATGGAAGTTTTTTTTTATAATAATGTTTTTTTTTCTAAGCGATAATGAAGAAGTTATGTGAAATTGAAAGTTATCGTTTACTGCCACGTGAATTTATAAGATTCATTTAACTTTAATTTCTTCTTTCTGATGTATTAGGGACAAGCTACCGCCTAGTTGGTAAAACCGCTCGGTTGGCTGGCCGCAGGTTGAACCTGGAAATTCTGGCAATTTGTTATACCAGCCATATATACATATAGGCTAGATAGAATGAAATCCAAATGACAAAAAGAAATGGATAGAAACACGACTAGAAAAAGATAACTTCTTTAGTATCGCGTAGATAATACATTGAAAACGGTTTGTTATATACATAATAAAATGATCATATTATTTATCATTGTAGTGATGGTAGGACGTATGTATATCCAACTAGTGGCACTGAAAGCATATAAAGCGGGCCCGAGTCTGTAAACACAATCGGCTCATCATCGATTTGGAATCGCAATACTCGCATCGAAATAATTGTCAACTTTAACAGTTTCCTCTTACGGAAACGGTGAAAGTGACGTTTACCAAGCAATTACATGTTGACAAGTATGAACCGATTGTGGCAGCAGACTCGGGATGGACTTTTGATTAATCCTCCAACATCTGTGTACTTGTGAAGTGGTTCAAAAAATATATACACCATTTTTTTAAGTGATCGTAGTGTTTGTAAATTTGTATTAACATCGTATTGTGTATTTTTAAATTTTATCGAAATAATTCCGGCTCCTCTAAAACCTCGAAAATATTAACTTAAGTCGACTAGAGTTATGATTAGTTTATATTAAAAAAATATAATATACTTACAGCTTTATGTGTTCTGCGGCTTGCGAAATTTATTTGGCAAAGCTTGTAAGGTACACATACTTAAACATGTATGTCGGCTACGGATTACTGTACAATAGTGAACCACTGGCACGATTTTAAATAATATAATTCTATTTACTATAAACAGACTTGTCAAATAGTATACTGACCGTTGCAGTTAAATAATACGGGTGTAACTTACAAAGTCACACGAGACAACGGACATCTAACAGCTTATCTTAATTCCGTGTTCCTAGCATGGCGTAGCATTACACCATGTGCTATGACCCATGGTATAATGCTACGCCGGGTATCCTCTCCTCGAGACAGCTACGAGAGGTAATTGGCCGATAGCTACGTCATCGGTTGTGCTACGGCATTAATTGTATTGAAGATATCAATGTAGTTCTATCATAACTTGTATTATTTCTGTGACTCAGTATGTCTGGTGGCTTTGTACAAGTGTCGACAGAATCTTAAACCTTATTGCAATCGTTCTTGTTTTACATTTCAGTAGCAACTCCCCCAGCGGTAACATAATATGATAATGCATTTTATATTAAATTTAATTTATTATTATACAGTCGAAACATGTGCTAGACCCCTTGAAAATATACAAAGTGCTTATATGTGAGTTAATGCAAGACGTTTGTTCTGATCAAAGTGTGCATTTTATTAAAATCAGGTTCATATTTTATATAATACTAAAAGTCGTACCCGTGGTAAGTGCACACAGTGTACTTACGAGATACACTTCATGGTACAATAACATGCTAAGCCAGGTATTATCTTCGGTCAGATCGTCGGTCGCAAGAGGATTTCACTAGAAGAGGCCGAGCGTAATTTAAAAAAAAACTCTTCATATAAACTTTGACCCGCCATTTGCCCCCTTAAATTTCGAATTTCCAAAAATCCCGCCTAAGTGCACCTTTGAGGATCTCAAGGAATAAATCCTTTAAATTTCAAATTTTAGGTCCACTGGTTTAGGCTTGGCGTATCTCAGTCAGTGTAAAGAGTCGTAAGTTAATAATTTGTTAACTTTAAAGTCGCTTGTTGTATATCATTAAAATCAGTTAGTTCGTCTGAGCAGTTTTGTGTTGATTCACATACAGTGCAATTTTTATATGAACTCGTAGTGCCGCACTAATATATAATTTGCACGTTATTTTCTCGTGTAATAATATATTACATGAGGGCTGTGTCTGTACACGAAATATATAGTTTTTTTTAATGAAAATAAATCGATGCAGAGGACAGCGCTGCGATTTTTGTACACTACAGTAACTGGGGTAGGTTTTAAAAAATGTATATTGATAGCACCTATCTCGATCAACACGGCTTCAACAGGTCGCCATAAAATATGTTTTATCCTGGAAAATAAATGTTACCCACGGAATAGAAATCGATCAAGTAAAATTAAAAGTCAGCCAAGGAATTCGCGGGCACGGCTGGTAGGTACACTTAATATTAATGAGTTGTGAATATTTTAGAGGTTTAGTCTTAGGACGTCACGTTTAAATTATTTTCATATATTATATAAAGATATGTACAATCATCAAACACTTATTGGTTTGAGAATGAGCAATACCAAGAGTACAAAACAAATGTGTAATCGTCGATACTGAAACACCAACGGACAAGTGAACCCGCATTTTACATACATATTACCAATTCGATGATTTGTTCCAAATACGATTGATTTTGTGTAAATATAATTATTTAATTATCCCACTGCGTAAGTTTTATTTATTGGTTATGGAGTGGATTAATTAATTTAATAAATAAAGCAAGTGTTTTTTTTATATTTTATGGTTTTATTTTTTTGCATCGCAACCCTATTTACCGTGAAAATCGGAGCAATTATAAAAAAAAACTGACTTAATTTCTATACACGTTGCGTGTTAGGAAATGATATATATTAATTGGAACTCCACACAGATGAAGGTACTATATTTCAATCAAAACGTAAATATAAAATATACGATCAAAGGTCTGGTTGTCTAATGTATTCATCCTACGGTACTAATGGCAATAAGATAAATGTAATAAAACCTCAGTAAATATTCGCAATACAGTTTAATGGACGGATTAAAAAATAATATAAAAAATTACAATAAATGCAACACATTCAATAAAAATTCGCATTAAAACCATAAATACGGGAAACATTTAATAAAAGTATATTTAAAATACAGAATGTGACGAAAATGGATTTTATCGTCAGTGTGGAGACTACAAAAAATACAACTGACATAAAAACTACAGAGTTCCGATGGTAAAATGACAAGACTAGGGTTAGGCTAAACGCGAACGACGAATTTTAATCATTGCGGAATCTGTGAACAACCAATATACTAGAATCCGTGCACTGAATTCGCGATGTCATTTCGTATTTTAAAAAAAATCGTAACGATTCAATTTCGTAGTTCGAGTTCAGCCTTACAGCCAAAGTTGATTAAGCTGACTGGCCTGGTTGTCATTCCAACATCTTGCGTGCAGACAGAAGCCTCAAACTATCTGACGAATGGTTACCCTTACCGATTAGTTTATCGTAGTCTCACTAGTTCGGTCTCGGAAGGTAGATGGCAAGGGAATGGATGGAATTTATCAGTGGAATTGGAGTAGACTGAAAGTCGACCACAATAAAAATAAATGGTGTAGACTAGCAAGACCAAAAAGTATGGGTAAACACATAGTAACAACATTTTAAAAAAATATTAATGTAAATAAGCTTAACTTACCTTAAATCTATCTACCTAAAATGTTATTTCGCATTTCGGATACATTCTGTATAAAAAAATAAATATAACCTGATAACTTCAAAATGATTTTTTAAATGCTGTACTGGCTAAACTGAACCGGGCACAAAAATAATTGAATAAATAAAGAATTGGTGATATATGCTATAATAATTCACCAAATTTTGAATATATAATATGCATTATTTTGAATATACTATATGTACTTATTATCAATCAAATGTTTTCAAGTACAATTGCATGTGATACTTAAATCTATCAGATCAATAAGGACGGATCAAATATCTTAGGGAAGGCACAATTCAAATAGCAGTGTAGAACTGTATACATGAGTTTTACCAGCGACCATAGTAACACCTAGATCATCATACAATCAATCATTATATTCGCTTAAAATACTACAAACTAGACATCTGTAACTACAAATTTGCAGTATCTGATATAAAGTGTAAATTCCTGTAGGGTTGTTAGCATAAGCGGGCGAAGAGAAAGGAACAATGCCTGGAGCGCACATTCCTAATGTAAATATAATATAGAAAGAATACTGTCAGTTTTCATAATAATCAATAAGATATGTGGTGTGAGCAGGACAGAAATGTGTAGTTTGCTCACCATTACTTTATAGTGGCACATCCAAAACCACAGATTTTGTGAGGAGCCAAAAGCTAGCTTCTTTACAAACTAATATAATATAACTCTGGTTAAGTGGAGACATTACATAAATTATACATTCGCATTGCTATTTTAAATATAATATTTAGCTTATATTACACCTATGAATTTATAGAAGTTATATAACTTTATCAAACACCACACTGCGCAAAGCAAAATTTTTTGCAGTACTGTATGACATTTGATAAACTTATAGAACATCTACAAATTTGGGGGTATTATGTTTAGAGAGGTACCTACATTATTTTACCCAATAAAAAATTATAAAACACTATATTTCAGTAAATCCACAATCATGGACAACACAATATTCAAAGTTTATGCATAAGATACTTTTTGTTCATACGCATCATCCTCATTCCAGTACTCCTGGTCCGAGAATGTGGTATGCCGGAGCTTGCACCAGCGAGCCCCAAATCGCAACATAAGTATAATAACCATCAATACAAACATAGACAGTACAGCTATAGCGGGATATATCATTATGAAAGCCATTTTATATATCACTCTCTCGTTTATGAAGCTCCAAATATTCCTGTGATGATGTTAATGGTTGCTGAGAAACGGATGGCGGAACGTTTTGCCTTTGCACCTCGTGGTAACCCTCAGTGATATCCCGTGCGTGCATGTACTGTACTGGTTCGTAGTTGGCTTCAAGTTCTGTGAAGTCTAAAGGAGGCTGTTTGTGCGGTGTGGTTGACCAGATTGACACAATCCAGCGATTGCCTGTGACCAAAAATTTATATTATTAAATACTCTAAAAAAAGTCAGTTTTTTTTCATTGTGACCTCACATAAGTATCTGTCTTATTAAAATTATGACAAGAATTGGATTAGGATCATGACTCATTGATGAAGTGCACTGCTTGTGTAGGGTGGTTCCAATCAGTTGCCTGATAAAGGACAATAATGGTCGGATACTGGCTCCACCCATCAAGTTTGGGCTTCTCCAACATTCTTTATCTTTCGCGTAACCATTAGGCACTCTCAATTTTAGGGGTTTTGCAAGCTATATGGCCAATCATCTGTAGTATTTGGTATAGACAAATCGCGGTAAGAATAGCGTTAGGAGATGTGTGTATATATAATAAATTACTGACCTGTGTGTCTATCCAGCCAGTAGTCAGAGTACCTGGAGCAGCAGCACACTATATTCAGTATGATAATGCTTCCCAAGATCACGGAGCAGATTGCAATCGCTATATAGAATGGGGTGAAATCACCGACTTTCGACACTATCGGATTAATGGCTTTGTACGTCCCGTTTCCTGTAAAGTAAGTGTTAATTTCAGAAGCCGACATTATTCTTTGCAAACTGGTGACGACCTGTTGAAGAAAAAAAACTAAGTCAGGCACTTGAGGCTTTGTTTTGAGTCGGTCGCGCCTACTCGACGCGACCGTTAACTGGAATGTAGGGCGTGGTGGGTGTTTGGGCAGCTCTCGAAAGCTTTTTCGCTTGTAATCACTTATTACTTATAACTTTTATTCATAAGTGTTAGTTACCTAACGAAATATAACTAGTAAACACTTATTTCAGTAATAAATCGATATAAAACAGTAAATAATGTTCACGTACCTTTTGTATAAGTAAAACAAGCGTCGTAATTAGAGGTGGGCTAACAGTCAGAATATCACTATGAAAATATCAGTTACATCAATAACTGTGTTGTCACAGTGATCTGTTGGGAATGTAACGTATATTCCTTCTGTCACTGTGCGCGCTCATCTCTGGCTCAGTGTGTTATTTACAACTGGAATTGGAGATTTTCAAACGTTTTAACTAAACCACCGCCTATTCATTTGTTAACATATCTGAAACCCCAAGTGTGTGATACAGTAGTTTTTGCAAGCGCTATTGAATTGTTATTTTGAAAGAAAGTAAAAACCTTCCTATAGTGATACGGAACTGTTAATAACTATGCATTCATATAGTTAGGAATTAGGCGCCACTACGTAGTTAGAATATACAAGGTACTCTGTGGTTAGTTAGAAATATTCGGGATCATTGTGAAAATGTCACCGTGAAATGGAATTTTCCCATCTCTAGTTGAAAGACCAGTGTCTCCAGTGTCTCCAACCCTCTTTGTCAAAATTACGGTGTTGCCTGGTCTAAAAATACGGTAGATGGTGGAAAATTACGGCAGACCAGTGTTGCTTATTTTTCTCCAAAATGATACAATAAAAATACCCATGCAGTGGGGATGCGTAACGTAAAAAAAAAAAAAGGTCATTCTGCTGCTTCTTCCCAACTGACGCAGCTGAATGACCTTTTTTTTTTACGGTACGCATCCCAATGCAATGGTGCCGTTATAAACTAGTAATATTTTGCTAAATCAAGTGTTGTCATTATAGAAATAAGGACACGGACGAAATTACGGTAGAATGTGACATGTCTACGGTAGGTGGTAGACCTAGAAAAATTACGGTAGATTACGAATTACGGCATGGTTGGAGACACTGTGAAAGACGAAAACGTCAAAACAATATCAAATAAAACAGATCTATAGATGTAAATATGTAGTCATAGACCTGTATAAAACCTAAAAAAAAGCCGGCTAGAAGATATTAGATAATATCTAAATCTGAGATATAAAAAAATGTCTGTTTCAATATGTGGATTGACCATTGCCAAACCATACTAGGTCAGAAGTAGACAAATGACCACGTACGTATAGCTAACGAAATGATGTAAATATAATAGCAATCTTCCCTTGCGTCAATATTATGTATTGTGGATTGACCATAGACAATTTATCGTACTGGGTCCAGGCACTGACCTCTATGTATTGTATAATGGACGTCAGTGGGTCCAGGGGATTAACGTATTGGGCGCTTTGGCGGGAAATTTGTTTGCGTATTTCATTTCATTAAAAAACGTTGGTACCTAGGATGGCACTGTCTGCCTTCCTTTCTTTGGTTTGATGAGAAGTTAGTGCTTAGGTAGGAAATAAAAAACGTAAGTACATTTTTTTCAATGTTCATTTATTTGAATAATACTTAAGTAAGTAGGTAAAGTAATACAAAACAATTATTATCCAATACGTATAAGTAGGTAGTGTAGTAATTAATATGCACAATAAAATAAAATCTCACAATGCCACAGTTGCTTTATTTTATAATTCAATAACCGGCAGTAGTTTTGTTATTATGTCTATTTTGTTATGTAGGACATTTGTAGTTACTCACACCATTAGGCCTACTTAGTATCTACGGATCAGGCTACCTGCCTTGGTAAGTACTATAAATTGATAAAATTAGGACCACAAGGTAGGTTATCACGTAATTATTTACATCAGTTATTTACATACGTACAACACCAAGTGTGGACTATCCAACGATGATCGCGATCCTCAGACATGAGGGACCGACCATAGAGAGAGACAACACCAAAATTGTATATTTATTCGTAGCCTACACCGTAAACTGTAATCTTACACATTAGTGTTTATTTTTATTAAACATTTTAGGTAAGTAAAAATACTTAGTGAATAATATTTTAGGACGAAAGTAAATTGGTAGGAAAAATAAAAAATGCTCTACAGTGAAAAGGATGCAGTACAGGAGGCGTATTAAGAACTCTTATTTTCAGGCGGGATATTGATCTGCCTGAAAATGTTATAGTGTTAACCACAGATATATTAGAGGAGATATGTTATGAAAGCGGTGGGCTTGCGCTCACCTTATGCCAAAATTACGCTAACATAGAGTTTTCGCCGTCAGTCGACTGCAACTGCACGTCGGTATCGGAGCTCTAACTTTTTTTTTAAATGCCGTGTTATTCCGTGGTTGTGTGCTAAAATACTAGCAGCAAAGTGAACTACGCGAAAGATGGAATCTCATTTCACCAGCCAGTATTAAGTATTTTATTTATTCGTCTTTAAAATCATTAAAAACAACAAATCAAAAAATATTTAATGCCTTTATTATGTTATTTTAGTTTTCATGTAGCACAACGACTTTTTTATTTTTGTACAAAATACATGGCTCTTTAAGTACCACCTATGTTCGCTACTGAGTGAATGTACGAGGCAATGGATAGATCGTCTAACGATACTTTGAATAAACTGGTGCGTCGCGTGGTACGGCCGCTGTATACGGCGACGACGCAGCACGCACCGAAGAGACTTCGTATTGGTTGGTTTTAGCGAGTGGTGGGAAACAAAACGGAGACAGCGAGTTCCCATACATTTTGAATCGCACGGCATATCTCTCGTGATCTGTGGTGTTAACTCAATAAGACATATAATTGATAGACATAATATGTCCTAATGAAAAAAAATCCTAACGTTGTTGGTAAAAATTACAATTACACACTGAGAAAAAGTACTTATGTCGTTGACATGATACGGATTACAAGTGAAGAGAAATAAGAGTTTATAATATGCCCGCTGGGTTAAACAACGGATAACCTGTAAGTATTAGAAATAAATTCTTGTAAGTAGTTGTAATGCATTTATTGTTACTTTGGAAATATAATATAATTGTGATAAATTGATACATTTATTATCTATTGACAGAGATTCATTTAATATTTAACTATATTTTAGGTATATGCGTTAAATTACAATTTTCTGCATATCTAAACTGCAACGTAGGTAGTAGGTATTCAATCTGAAAAGTAGAAACACGATTTTTGTTTAATTATAAAAGTTGGTAAGTACCTATTTTGTCAGGATCCTTACAGTTTATTTAAGTATTTTGTGTTCTAAAAGACACAAAAGCATTATTTTCCCTAAATTCTACTTCCTGGTCTAAAATAACCACTGACCTCTATATATGCGTACGTGCATATATGGACGTCAGTGAAAATAACTAATTATAAGTAAAAAAATCTTTTGTTTTAAGATTTGTTGCCTGCACTGACGTCTATATATACAAGAGGTCAGTGGTTGACCGTCTTTAGATGTGACGGCCTCGTTATCCCAATGACAAACACGTAACGTAAGTAGGTATACACACACACTAGAGCCAAAATAATATTCCAGTTATAACGGTAATAACTGTCATGAGTATTGTGAATCATTTCAGAGCATAACTAATTTAATCACTTACTGAATGGTGAAGGAAGGCTAAAGTCGTGAGGAAACCCACACTTATATCTAAAGCCGTGTGAAGTTCGCTAATCCTCTGCTATATAAGCTACTAGCTGCGCCCCGCGGTGTTACCCGCAATTAAAAAGTATGTCCTTTTTATTGGGATAAAAAGTAGCCTATGTGCTATTCCAGACTATAATCTATCTCTGTGCCAAATTTCATCCAGATCCGTTCAGCTTTCCTGGCGTGATTGAGTAATAAACATCCATCCATCCATCCAAACTTTCACATTTATCATATTAGTGTGATAAGAAGACTATTGTACCCATTCGCTTCATATTGAGGGGGAGTGTCACCGGTACAGGCTCGCTCTGACATAAGGACCAAAATATTATGTGCGAAAGGAATGCACCACTGCCTACTCCTTAGGGCTACAGGTGTGATGGTGTAGGATACATACCTTAGGCCAGCCCGCGACCAGGTCATGACTGGTTCCCGTCGAGGGTTCTGTTGACTGTAAACAGAGTACAATTACTCATTTTATAACTATCGAGTCTTTAATTCCCGAAACCATCTTTAATGCCCGGCATCATATTATGAGTCAAGTTAGCAAGTAAACATGTTCTCCGGACACTTGGCTACTTGAGTCGTGTACACCGGTCATAGCGCGCCTGAGTAAGCCGCGTGTAAGCCGGAGTGATACGCGCTAAAGTGTTTTTTATCGCTCATCTATGCAGTAGTTTAGGATTTCTCATCGTATTGGGTGAATTTAAAATTAGGATCTCTTCCTTCACATTACTATCTCATTCGATCTAGAATACTAGAAAGTGGGTCTAACCTTCTTGCATTGGACGATTATAAACGGACATGTTTTATAAGAGAAGGGAACAGAGCTGTATGCAAGAACAGGCAGCTGACAGTGCGTCTTATTACCTTATATAGTTCTGTTCCTTTCTAACATCAGTTGTCGGTAAATATAGTGTGACGTATTCAATAATTCGCACAGCAATAAGGCAATATAAAATCATATCTTGATAATGTCACAACTGGACCATAATAGTAATAATTATACTCGCAGTGCAGCCATATTATAGCCAGTCCAGCATAAACTTGGGCGACCACCAGGCAAGTTACTTTTTCACGAGCAAAGTACGAAAGAAAACTAGTAACAAGTGTCCCCGTGTAAACAGCTCGGCAAGTTCGCAAGGAGACTAGTGTCAAGAATTCCATACATTTCCAAGTTGACACTTGTCACTCGGTTACTTGCGTATTGTCTTCGTGTAAACCAGGCATTAGTGCAATGAAATTATAGCACAGTATCTTACAATTTTTCCTGTCCGACAGTCTATTTCTTCTTCTCTCTCGGACGACGGGTTTCCTCTTGGATGTGGCGGATCGGACCAGGCTCTCCAATATCTCGTCGTCGGCTGTTAGATCTCCACTGAAATATATTTGATTGTTAGATATTTTAAAACTTCTGAATCAAATGCTGGAATTAGGTCTATTCACTAATTACTGTAACTAACTGGACAATACTCAAATTTATAGCTCACCAAGATTTTGAAAAATTATCTGGCGTTTTTTTAAATCAAAGGTGGTTTTTGAATTAAGAATTTCAATGTCACAAAGATATTTATGTCACAAAGTTGTTTAAAAATAGCTCGTAATAATACCTAGACTTTTATCCAGGGACTAAAGCGGGTTAACACGAAAATAGTAAAATTGGCTACCTATTTACTTACGTGCTGTCCTCGTGTAATCCGTGTTTTTATTGCTTATCATGATGATCAGAAACATGATACGTATACTCTCTTCGAATAATTCTATGTTTTTAATTTGACTCACTTGACTAGTATGCGCCTCTGGTTCGGCTGGTTCTTCCGTCGGCCGTCAGTGAGGCTGTCTGTGTCGGGGTCGGTCTTGAGCAGTTCTTTGAGAGCGTTGTCCGCCGTGTGGTCGCCGTTCTTGGTTGAATAGTTGCCAACCTGAGAGCGCCGATGGATTTTTTTTATTACGTACTAGCTGTTTCTGCCAGTGAAAGTCCCGTAAAAACGGCTAAGCCATTTCAGAGATTAGCCGAAACAAACAGCCAGACAAAAATTAAAAAAAAATGTTCGCATGAACTATTAATGCAATTCAAATAAAAAAAATGTTTTGGTATATTTACCGTGTATACATCCAAATGCACTTAGTAAAGAGCGATTATTTTAATATTACAAACAGACACTCCAATTTTATTTATTTGTATAGAAGATTTGTTTCGGTTATATTTTCCGCACGTTTGTTTGCAAATACTTACGTCAATAATCATTTTCCCTCTCGTCTTATTTCTCTCTCTATGGTTCGCTTTCTTTTCCAATTGCTGCAGAACCCTCTCTCGAGTCGTTCTGTACTCCAACGAGAACTCCGCTATTGTCTTGAGGAACTCCGCCGGCTTCGTCTTGCCAATATCACAAGGTGGCACTCCTAGATACAACAGGAATTTGCTGAATCTGAAACAAGGATAGAACTATGTTCTTTTCTCTGTCATCGTTTATATCATTGCATGTAAACGTTCGCACAATATTATGCCGTAAAGTCGCATCGCTTAAGACTAACATACAATCGCAAATGCTATGTTTTTAGACGTTTAATTCTAACACTGGTGTAGTGTATTTTATCGTTAATTATATATGAGGCTTACAAACTAGTTAGTTAACCAAACACTTGGATACAAACAGTTTAGTGGTGAAAGTTATTTTTTATTCCCTTTTCCATTTGACATTTCAATTCAGACATTCATTCATTCATTCAGACATTCATTCATTCATTCATTCAGACATTCATTCAAACATTTCAAATCAGCCTCCTAACCATAAACCACGAATGCGTCTCAAATCAGGAGCTTAATACGAATATTGTCACTCCAATCAAGTACGTTGGTACTTAGCGCTGTAGATCAAATTGATGTACTGATTTGAATTGCATTCATAGTTCACGCGAAGGGTATTGGTCTTCTGAACCCCACGTCTCATATCCTGTAAATGATAGAAATATAATACATCTCTCTCATCACTCTGTTTACCTGCACATAACTCTCTTTTCTATGACTGACAGGAGTATGATTCTCTCGGCCGCGTCTGTCAGGAACTCGTTGATTTTAGTTTTGAAGATCTGCGAGCCGTCGTGCTTGGCGACGCGCTTCATGTGGTCCCACGACGCCTTGCAGTCCGACTCCAGCTTGCGGAGGTTCGAACTCAGGATGTCGAAGTCCACTTTTGATGCCCGGATCACAGGACCAACCTTAAAACAATAGTTTTTAGCTCGTAAACGATACGGTGATAAGAATTGAAGGAATAAATCCCACTAATATTATAAATGTGAAAGTTTGGATGGATGGATGGATGTTTGTTAGTCAATCACGCCAGAACGGCTGTTCGGATTTGGATGAAATTTGGTACAGAGGTAGATTATAGTCTGGAATAACACATAGTCTACTTTTTATCCCGGTAAAATGTATGGTCCCCGCGAGATAGGCATACTTTTTAATCGCGGGTATCACAGCGGGGCGCTAGTATTGTATATATAACACACTTGTTACTGTGATATTCAAAGGTATTCGCCATTTAGTTTGTAAAAAGTGACAGTGGGAAGGGTGTGGGTTTCACTCGTTCTCTCTCTGTCGCACACGCGATTACTTGTGATGGTGACGTCACATGCTAGTAATTCGATACCTGTTCCCATTTGATCGGAATTTGTTTAAAACGTTTGTATTTTTAAGAAAAATGTACTTAGTCAAAAACCCTATTGCGAGCACTACTGCAATTTTCAAATGTTTAACTTAAGTGTATTCAATTATTTTATGGGACTATACATTATACGTGTTCAGACATGGTTGCTAGAACGCTATTTCTTCCATTGAATGCACTACAATAAACTACAAAATGCCTATACTCCTGATTCGATGACGACTTCAACTGATACGCTTCGAAAGTTAACAATGATATAGCAACACTAACTTCGAAATTGAAATAAAACTAATTTTACGGATTTTATCGCGTTTATTTTATGTTTTTGTAAGCAGCCGAAACGTCGGGAACGTAAAAAGCATAAAATAAACGCGATAAAATCCGTAAAATTAGTTTTATTTCAATGTGTAGTATTCGCGTGAATATAAGAAATCAATACTAACTTCGCTAAAAAAGTCGGAGCTATCCGGGACCTTCTCGATTATCATCTCGCACACGTGGTATAGGAGCGGGTGCTTGTGCACCGTGTCCTTCACCTCCACCACCTTGGAGAGGTACTCCAGCCGGAACCCCTTCGCGTAGTTCCCGTTCAGGTGGTTCCCCACGGTCCTCAGAGTCGACAGGATCACTTTGAACGTCTTGTTGGCTTTGAGCAGTTCTATGCCTTGCTTTAAATCCATCAGGGGTTCGGCAATCTCTTTCTGGAATCAAGATTATGTCATCATTTTGAAAACTGTTTATAATGGAAGATTTTTAGTAGTTCGATGAATATTATCTATTATATCCGATTAGCAGTTGGCAGTACTACTATTTTCTGTATCCAAGGTCCTTGGTTCGTATTTCGGTACCAACATCCATGCCCATCACAAAAACTTAGCCCCTATGTTGTTGTAATGGGCATGGATGTTGGTACATGAGTCATGGATGTTTAATAACTTATACCGGGTTTGCATTTAGTCCATTGTAGGGTACCTACCCACAACCGTTGCTTAGTTTGAGACCATACACATGGTGGGTCCATCTCGCGTTATTTATTTATTTTTAACTAGCTGTCCCGAAAAACTTTGTACTGACTCAGATATATGAGAAAATAAAAAAAAAACATGATTTAATTGTTATTCTGCTATTCGGGGCGGAGACATAAAACAATCAAAGATGATATAAATGACATTCTGCATTCATTGCCAACAGCTTACGTTGTAGCTTTGTAAAAAGGACGAGTGAGCTTATTGGTGGATGACATAGCCGCCGAACGATTATTTCGAGCTATCCCAACACTTAATATGACCGCGAGTAGACCCTGATAAAGACGTAGTCGGGATCGTCAGGAAGAAAAGGGTCATTGGAATATACGTACTTCTAAATTGTCAAAGTCGAGCTTAAACACCCAAAGCTTAAGACGTGATGACAGCTCATTGATAGATGCTAACGTGAGAAGGAACTGTTCCGCGCTCCCTAATGGCAGGTCCGGGTTTGCATACTGGAATTTAAAAAAAAACATTCAGAATCATTATAACTTATTGTGTCAGTAGAATGAGGGCTTGGCACCATGCTACGAAGCATAAGGTTGCTTTCAATTTAGGATGCGTTATTGGTCTACGTGTTCGCATAATAATAGGAATACTTTAAGTTTGAGGTAACGATGAGTATTTAAATTTCTGGTCCTATTTGTTGAGAAGCTGTCATCTTGCAGTATAATAAAGTAGCTCTTAAATACGGCAAGATATTCTAAAAGTATTTTGAATAGATAAGATATGCATGTAGAGTTATAATTTCTTTATAAGCATAGGAACCAGTTTTGAAACTTTGTCATCACTCTGATATACCTGAGCCTCCTGAATCTTAACTTTCTCCTCCTCAGTGGGTAGCATAGTCAGCAGTTTCTCAATTCCCTCCCTTCCAATGACGGTCGCATCCATCTTCATGATAGCTGCCTTGATGGTCTGCGGTGTGGGTAGCTTCTTCATGGCGATGTTAATGGCGTTCGACCTCTTCGTATCCAGTATCAAATTTCTTTTGGGTTCCATTAATTTCTGCAAAGTGATGTTAGATGTATCAGACCAAAGCGTAAAGAAGACGTAATATATGTTAAATGTATGGGTTTCCATAATACTTACTTCCTGTTGGTGCCAGAAGATGTACATGAAATAGAAAGGAATTTGTTAATAGACTGTAAAATTATATTCACACGATTCACTTCATGAAATGTTAATGTACTGAGGACGAACTCAGTATATAATACTTATATAGATATTACACATCCATAACTCGGGTACAAACATTCATACTCATCACATGAAGTTTGTCTCTACCAGGATTCAAAGTCGGCACCCTCGGCGCAGAAAACAGAGTCACTACCAACTGCGCTAATCAGGTCGTCGAACTGTCATTGTTTAGAATATTATCATAGCAAAGTTTTCTTACCTTAATAATTAAATCATTAGTCCTAGATTCAAACAGGTGTTCTAACATCGCTGTGTCAACATTGACGTTTGGAAGATCATCCCATATCATGCCACCGAGCTTGCATCTCACAACAGGCACAGGGTTCTCATGAATCTCCCTCCAGAACAGCTTCACCGTCTTCTTATTCTTCTTAATAGTAAAACTGTCGGAGTCGATAGAATGGTCGTTGGATAGACTGGGTGGAGGAGCAGGTATGTTGCATTTGGGGGGACAGGGAAAGTAGCCAGGGAGGGGGGGAGGGGCACTCAGTGTGGGGAACATACTGGGAGGAGGGGGTGGAGGTCCGCTTGCCGCGTTCACGGCGGGGGAACACATCTCATCGTCAGAATCCTGCCGCAAATCTGAGAAGTCTAAATCGCAAAGATGGAACTCTCTATGGCGACAACCCTTCCTCAACTCTTCCCAGTGCAAGTCGTTCTCGGACACTTTTATTTCGTGTACTTTTGGTGATATTTCTATGGTCGGGCTTTTTATAACCTCTGAAAGTTTGGAAGGAAAATAACATTATTACAGATTTTTCATTAGCATTGTCACTAGAATGTCTTGTTAAAGTTAAAAAGACTTACCCTTTGATTGGGATTTAGCTAATTCTTCTTTGGCTTTCGACACTATACCCGCCATATCTGATACCCTCAGATGTTTGTCTTCTGTGGTAGGACTGACCGGACTGGTGAGCCTCTGCGCGAGGTCTTTGATGCTGTGCTCCCGGTTCAAAAGGAGCCCCCGATCATCTTTTACTTCGGGAGTATTTTCTAACTGCTTTTGCCTCATCACCGCTATCGCGTCCACTGCAGTCACGCTATGCCCTAGAGTCCCATTTTGAATTCTCTGCTTCAAACCTGCTGTGTATCTTTGGCTGCCTGTTAAAAATGCCAAACTTTAATCTTACTTCAATTAAATTAAGATACATTATTTCATTGCAAGCAACATAGAATAGAAGCCGATGACGTAATTAGTATGTTAGTGAAAGCACAAACCATTCTTTAAAACATCAGGTATATTATAATTGGTCGTTCTTATAAAATCTTCTTCGTCACGACCGTTGGCATCATTGCAGACCCCGTTGCTATTACCATTGCTAGTGAAACATTTGTTGTAGCTTCCATTGCTGTAAACGCCGTTCATATTTCCATTTGGGGTGGAAAAAGATCCATTCGCACTTGAAAAACTTCCATTGAAGCTGCCATTTGAGCTGGTGTAGCTCCCGTTCAAACTGCAGAAGCTGCCGTTTGGAGTAGTAAAAGTGCCATTGGTGCTGGAAAAGCTTCTGTTGGGAGTCGAAAAGCTGCCGTTAGGAGTGGAATGGTTCCCGTTGGTTCCAAAAAGTCCGTTGTATATATCACTAGAGTGGTTCAACATCTCCTGTTGTTGTACTATATGGTGCGCTTGCCTCGCAAATCTGTCTCGTCGTCTTCTTAATGCTGTGGTCAGTTCCTTATTTTCTTTGTTGTCGGTGATTGAAGGTAGGAATTGCGAGCGGTGGTTACTCGGCTTGGTTTCTGTGTCCGTGTGAGTGGTGACTGGTCTTGCTGTTGTTAGTGAAAAACGCACAAAGTAATGTCGTGTATATTATTTGATACTTACTGTTTAAGAAGGCTAGGAATTGGGTTTTGATTTGCGATTAGTGCATTTGAAGTAATATGCAGAATCATTGAATGAACTTCGGAGTGTAATTAAAACGTAAGTTCTTCTTATAAGTAATTCAAGTAGAAATATCTTCGCAGATAATGGTATATACCTATTTCCCAGCGATTCTTTAAACAGTAGTTTTGATAGAAATTACTAATAAAGTATTGCGTTGAGATGTCTTGGTTGAGAATTATATATTTAATGCAAATGGATCAAGGTATGAATGTGCCATACCATGCAAAATGTTTGTTAATAAGTAAAAAGCAAACAGTCAAACGAACAAACTCGTGAACACAAAGAAACGAACCTTTTTCCTTCGATTGATATTTTTTGGACCTTCTCCTTTCAGATGTGGTCAGATTAATACTTCTACGACGGATGGAGTTGATCACTGATTCGTCTAATTGTCTGAAAGCAAATAAATAGTATTTTAACCATAAAAACTACAACCTTATGGGTAAGTAGAAGAGAGAGAGAGAGAAAAGCGTTGTAAAAACTATTCAGAGAGAATATTAGGAACTGTTGAAAGCATGTTGTCCCCTTTATTCTTACACATGAAATGATTGTGCATAGGCCACAGATATTAGATACAGTCAATGTTGATTATACTTAAGTTTTATTAAATTACTGACCTATACTACCTAAAGATACTTAAGAACTAAGATTATTACAAAAGCAAAGTACTTACTTAAGAGCCGTGCCGCTCTCATCTCCATCCTCGTAGAGCAACACAGCATCAAAGATCTGCAATTGCCTCAGTAAATCTAGGTCGGTGCCCTGTTTTGACATGTACAATTGTATAATATCATCAATGCCCTGATCCTGCAGAGCATCTACTTGGTTGTAATACGTGTCTCTATCAGGGACATTATTTAGACACCTATTTATTAGAGTAGTTGCGTAAATCAAAAGTTCGGTGTCCGATGCATCGAAGTCTTGAAGGATTTTCATAATATTATACCAAGGTTGTCTGCCATTTGATCCGTCAACAGAGATAATAGCATCTATTAGAAGTAGACAGTTCTTCTCTGTGTATTCAACGAAGACGAGTAAAAGTTTTAGGGCGGTTTTGACGACGTGACGGAATTTGCTTGCGATGAGCGAGTAGAGCCATTGGATGCAGCGTTTGTGAGCCATAACACCGTGCATACCATCCACATATAGGAGTATCTGTAACAATGAGACAAGACATGGTAATGCTTTCTCCATTACACCCAAGACTAAATAATTTTTTTTGGCACCAGTGGCGAAGATGAATATTCGCACAAGGGAAGCCGCAAAATAAACTGAAAACTTCAAAAATCAACTTCATCCTCAATGTGGTCTACATCTCTGATTTTTTTTTATTCTGCAAATCAATAGGCAGTAGGTAACCAAATTTAAATATTCGAAAGGGATCCAACAGAAATCATGTACCCCAAACAAAATGATAGCTATGATTTTTTGTGGGTACCATTTTTTTTTCTAATAGTATCTTTTTAATTCTGGCTTCACATAATGATAACAAATGCGTTACAGAAATGTTAAAGGATTAATATAGCCTTTCTGAATCATCATAAGTATACATATAAATAAGAGATACTGGATGAAATAATGTTCTACAGTACCTGCCCAAGAGCTCTCAGGATATAATCAAGGTAGTTATGGTCAGCCATATTGCCGACTTGCATGAGGCAGTCCAGGCCCTTGTTGGCGACGAACTCGTGCACCAAGTCCTTGTCAGACTGCAGGATCTGCTTGAGGGTGAACAAGGCCCTGCGGAGCTCCCGCCCTTGCGAGTGGTGTAGCCTTTCTGTGTAACGCAAACAGAATTGATGGTAGAGTATGCTCCTACTCCACTTGCGTCCTAAGCAGATAATATGGCTAACACTTTAAGGGGGTCAGGCCAGATCAGGTCAGGGCGCGAAATTCAAAATTTCAATGGTTTTTATTTTTTTACGAAAAATTTGGCCATCTTTACGATGTAATTTAGTTTTTTGCGATATTAGCATTCTGCATTGGATGTCTCGATGTATTAAGTTTGCTTAAAAAAATACCTAAAGCGATACAATACCATAAGGTTTGTAAAAACCCACTCTTTATTTACTTTTGTAGCATGCATTAATTATCAACTTTTGGAGCAAGTTTAGGGGCTATATGATACAGGCGTCAGCTTTAACAGCAGATGGAGCAGGAGCATAGAAATAAACTGACGCACACGGAGGTAAAAGTAGCGACTGGTATTTTTAACGGACTTCATAAAAGGAGGAGGTTCTCAATTCGGTTGTATATTTTTTTGAAATGTCTATTGATTAAACTTACCGATAATGGCGTGTACGCGAACGGACAGCTGTGTGCGTAGGACCAGAGCATTCTTTCGACTGAAATTTAAAAGGAAAAATAAATTATGTAACTGTCGCGAATAAAATTAATGCTTGGAGTCAGGGCTGCCTCCTTATCATGTCACCCAAAAATAATAAAGCTCACATCAGTTTGCAAACTAAACTGTTAGTGCAGTCACTGTCATCCTTATTTATAAAATCTATGAGGTGTGAGCAGGACAGAAGACGATTATTTCAACGTAAAATCAAAAAGATTATGCTTGAGCCACTGTTCTATTCACCTAACGATCTGACAAGGGGTCTTCGGACTACGCAACCCCAAAAAGGCTAATTTAGCCAACTCACTAGTCTTCCGAGTCGGATATCTCCTCGTCATCCGTCTCGCACAGAAGGTCTAAGCTGGTGGTGGTCACGCTGTCTTCCTCCGAGATCCCGGAGTCCTGGGAAGGCATCCTCTTGACTACTCGTGACATGACCGACCCATTTAAAGACGATACTGAGACTGGAAGAATCAGTTCTTCCATTTTCCATGCGAAGAATAGTTGCGTATACAGGGTGGGTTACTACGTACAACGTGGAGGGGCTCAGTTTTACTATGTTTTTAATGTATATAAAATCTTAGGACGTTATGTTTGGATTTAATGTTTTTGACGGTGGTTAATTGTCGTGTAATTAGTTCAGTTTTTATATGCCAAATATATATAATTTAAAAATAATGTGGAACCTAGGTTGTTTAAATTTTCAGTTGTTCACGACTTTCTTTCAGTGCGAAAATTTCAGACGGGACACATTCGTTTGCTTCTCGAAAACTCACAACACTATTTTTAAATACAAAAAAAGTCACGAATTAATAATAAAAGAACCACCATGATTTACTTTAGCATTTTTTTTAAAATATAACCGGCCAGTGTTATGATCAATTTTATTATCTGTGTCAATTTAAAACAACCGATAATTTTCGCGCACTAAAAAAAGTAATAATGTTTTTTTAACGATAAGGCACTGATGTTTAATGAAACAGACCGGGACGCCAGCGACTCCCGGAATGGTTGGCTACCGACTGACTGTCCCGATGGGACCGTTTGATAATAAATAAACAATACCTACATACATACGTATTTTTTTATTTATCTAACTATCATATACGCACGTAGTTACACGGGATCGAGATTTTCGATTTATATGGTGACTATATACTTACCTGTTATATTTTCATAGGTTTAAAAAGCTGGAAAATTCAGAAAGTTTGATTCACCGGTCAATTCAATTCTTATTTATCTCGTTCTAGAGACTGCAATTACGGCCAAAGATGAAACAAATTATTACGGCGAAGACAATAACTATAGTTATCCACGAAAGACGTCAAAATATTTATTTAATTTTAGAACTGCACCGTAGGCACAATCCATTTTACGTACGATTTCGGTCGCGTAACGTCTTCTATCCCTCTCACACCACATATGTGTGACAGTCACAGCATGATTTCTCGGTGACGTTACGATAACAAACGAAATTCCAGCTTAATCTACATCTTTTTTAAGCTTTTAAAAATATATATCAATTCAACTTTTTTACAGGTTATTTGGGAACCAATCTTATACATAGATATATTTGTTCGCGAATATAAATTGTGTTGAGTAGATATGAGGATGTAGTATTGCCTCTCATTTTACAGAGCAGCCTGTATAATGTGTCGCAGTGTAAGTTCATTGTTTATTATGGAGTCTAGTTTTTGCGTGAGTTAACGTCGTCGCGATTGAAATGAAATCGAAAAAAAAACTGATAATTTCGCGTAAAACTCATGCTTTCTACACTATTTGCGATGATATATGTTAATACGTTTTGTTGTTGAACAGTTAATAAGTCACTTCGAATAGAACACATTTATTTTATTAAAAGCCTATTTACATTTTTAACTGATATCAGAGTTATACATTAATATATGCTTAAATTTCATCCCACTGCTGGGCACAGGATAGAAGAGGAAGGAAGAAATATAATAGATAGGTACTTGTAATTAAGAAACTAGGTGACCTATTTGACCGAAAAAAAAAAAAAATGTTCTTAGGGGTTCATATTTAAGTAAGTAATTATTTTATTGCCATATCATAGACGAAGCTTTTTATTTTTTTTTAACGCAATCAACCTTTATATATTCCTAGTAATACTGTACAGATAAAATAATTATGCTTACTCACTAGAATTACAAAGGTTATTTTGAAAATTAGTACTAAGCTAAGGTCTAGAAATAAATTACGCTGCTCCGATTTAAATATCGCCCTCATTCGACAAACACACACAATAAATATAACAAAACGGTCTATTTATCACGAGGAATTATTTTAAAATTAATACATGTTAACGCAAGTTTCCAAAATGGTAGGAATTTCCATGAAACCGCGAAATGGCGTTCACCCGGTCAGCTGTGGCGTCACAGTGACCCATATACCGTCCGATCCGGCTCGGATCTATTTAGAGCACATGGGAAATAGTGCGATGGCCTTTAGGAAGCGATGACTATTACACAGATGCCCTAAAATGTTTGACACACGCTCCGATTTGTTTGGATCCGATTGCCAAAGAAAGAGTAGGTCTCAAAATATTTATTTATTTACACTTCTTCAACTTACTGGCGTCTTTAAATAGCGAGTTAAGATTTACAGCGGTGACACTTCGACTAAGAAATATTACACGACCAAGTATCACGAACAAGATATTGATGCACGAAAAAAAAATATTGAAAAAAAATACAACTGAATATAATAGAATTGGATTTTTGTACTAATTATTTGTTCGTCTGAGCGGTGACGAAAAGACCTCGAAGTTTGGTCAATCCTCGATGACTTCTCTGTTCATTGCGCGGACCGCTCGGCGTCTTCAAGCCAAAGCCTAATTGTCTTGAAGCCCGCAACGAAATTATAATTAAAAAAAACACGCCACGCACCGGGTCCATCAATATACATAAATGGATACACAAAAAATGCAATCCACGCAAACGAACCCACGGGCACGGCTAGTGTATTTTGTTTAACAAATTGGCTTACATAAAACCAGAGACATCAATATGTCATACAATATTTTTCAATTATCTTTATATCCGTGAAATTGTCAAAGGAGATAAGTGCATGCGATTTATTGTCGTCCGCTGGGGTCGCACGCGCACCCCTGCATATTCACTTGTCAATCATCATCACCTTTGACTTAGTCCACCAGTAACGTAGATCAAATAATACAACATTTTGAATTATAAAAATCGACTATGAAAACTAATCTCCAGACAGGGCCAATGTCTTTAGCTGGTGGGGTCCGTTCCCGTAGCCCCACCACAAGGTGGGGGACGGACCACTGTGGGGTTATAGTCAGTAAGAGTCTGACATACCCTGGCTGCCTCCTCCGGGGCTTACTGTTATCCATGAGGATTTCCCCACAAAAAAGGGCCAATATCTTTATAACTTACCATCAGGTGAGATCGAGATCAAATACTTGCCCATACAAATAAAAAAAAAAAACTTTTGCCCTTTTAATTAATTTCTCTACTTTCTAAGCCTTATCATATTTAAACTATTCGGGAACCCAGGTTTAAAGTATCTGCTTGTATTTTGATATAGTTTCGTTAATATGTTACTTTTATAGGGGGCGCCACAATACCTCCGTGATTTTTACAAGCTCTCAAATATATAACGTGTAACAAAAATAGTGTAAAATATTTTAACATATGAATCAGTAAGTTATATATAAGTTATATGCTGATGTATAAAATAATTGTGTAAATTATTTTTGTATTTTTTTTTAAACAAGACGAACGAACTAGTAGCTTTGGCCTTACGCTCAAGTACGGGGTTTAATTTTTTTAATATTCAATGATTCGATTTTCAAGTGTGGACTATCCAACGATGATCGCGATCCTCAGACATGAGGGACCGACCATAGAGAGAGATTCGATTATTTTTGGCATGTTATCTTTATAACCTACTGTTGGCGCTGTTAAAATATTTTACACCATTTAAGTTACACTTTATATATTTCCTCCCTGGAGGCTACTTGTTTGAGCCTTTTGGGGTCGAGACTTTGGGTTCGTGGGGCCCCAACGCTCGCCTCCTTTACAAGGAAGTTGCCGCACGACTTTTCGCCGCTACCTGTGATCGGCGGGCTGGCCTCTATTTCGCGCAGAGAGTGAGCCTCGCTATTCAGCGTGGAAACGCGGCCAGCCTGCTGGGCATTTTTGTGTATATAATTTTATTTTATTTTTTAATGTCCTATTAATAAGTATTTTTTAGTTTTTTTGTTTTTCCTTGTACATAACCTTTATATATTGAATTGATACAGGTAAATAATGTGTGCACACAAAATGTTATTTTCGGAATCGAATGTTATCTGAATTCTCACGAATTGTGTATACGTTTATTTTAATGTTCACCCGAATTTGTATCCGCTGCCGTGGTCTCAACGAGCTCAGTTACCTTCTTGGATGCTGACGTCATAACCGAATACCTTATTTTATTAGGCAAGTCCCTGTAAAGTGTGATATGGCGGGAATTTTCTTGTTTCGGAAGTAGGCGCATTTTTTTTAATTGTATAAATATTCGTTTATGTAGCTACGGTTACATGAATCCAGGGGGCTTTGTACTAGTTCTTACAACATCAAATCTTGATCGAGTAACCGAAAGATTCCATAAGTCTACATAAAATCTCATATACATTGTATTGGATACAAATACTGCTAAGTTTTATGTCGATCAAGATATTCCAATGAATAGTTCAACGCATTACATGTGACAGATTAAATTCAGTTGATAAATATAAAGTTCTTTGCTTATACACTTGGATGGTGGACTATATCGGTTTATCTCATCTGCGCGGGAGGAAGAGAAAAGCCGGAACTCGGCAATAACTTGCGCGGGGCGGCGGGTGGGGGCGGCCGATGCGCACAATCATTCATAATCAGCGTTTCATATACTTTGATACTAGGTATACACTGCCTATTTGCTGGTTTTGTTGTCACGACCATATAATGCTCGGTTCACACTAGTACAGTACGCAAATGTCTTCGTGTGAACCGTTCAATATTCGATTACTTGATCGGTATTTTGATACCGTTAAAACGTGCACTAAGGCCCTTGACGACGCGTATTCTGAATATATACACGACTAAATCACATAATATAGTAACACTAGTTGCGACAGTATTAATGGACTAAAAACTTAACAGGGTGTCAAAAGTTAATCAAGTTAAGGGTAAGTAACTACTCAAGTATATTAAGTCTCAAGTCCATCGGTCCTTCGGTCGATACGCCTCGATGGTCATGTTACTTGGGTAATTTACCTGTCTTGCAGTCCTTCCAGCTCTTCGTCCTGCTCGCCAAGGGTGGAGTCCAGGTCCAGGTACGGTCCGTAGTCGCCATCTTTGAATACTTGCAGCGTCGCGTCATCCAGCTGCGGCAATACAAAAAGAATATTCAATACTATTGCAGTAAGCTGACTTAGCAACAATTTAACCCTGCAGTACCCGAATAGGCAAGAATTACTCTTCACTGGCAGATAGCTGATGTAACAAGGAGTAACTTAGGCTACTTTTATTTTAGAACCCCCCCCCCCCCCCCCCGCAACGACTTAATATCACAAAGGCTGGCAGGCGGGCTCAGAGCCCGCGAGCGGGCTATTGCTAACGGTTGTGTCTTTGTTAAATACCACGCGGACGACGTCGCGGGCAACAGCTAGTTGAAAATAAAAATCACACACCATTTACGCACTGGGCCACCGTGGTGGTCTATGGCCTAAATCCCTCCTCGTATTGACGAGGAATGTGCCCGGTATGATGGCAATAGGCCCACGATTACACTGCAGTGTACCTCTGCCTACCCCTTCGGCGATTACAGGCGTGTGACTACATAATGAGTGTATTCAAAAGTTCTTGGCTATTTTGGCCAATGCATAGTGATATGACGCCAACACTACTGGTGCGATTTTCTCAGTTGCGTAGGCGCAGAAGCGGGATGATCTTTCAGAATGCACTAAATATTTTTAGCGCGGCCGCGTGTGCCTCTGACTCAAATGATTGAATTCTGTGTATCAGACACACGTACACATTTATCGACTTGGTAACACGCGCAGATTCATCTCATTGTAATTGCATAATTAGGTAATATCCCTATACACTCGTTGCTCAGACAAACACACCAACTATACGGTCCCACACTAAGCAACGCTTGTATTATGGGTGTCGTACAATGGACTGAGCGCGAACTCAGTATTGTTAAATAGAATAATAAACACGGAAATAATTAATAAATACTTTTATTCATCGCGACAAAACTTTGTATATTTTGGCGGCACACACGAACTGTCAAAACACTCTCCTGTCACCATAGAGTTTCGCCGCTAGTGACGTCCCGCTGCACAGCGAGTGAACGATCACCGGTAACAGTTTATATTACTTATATAAATATTAAACATCCATGACTAGGGTACAAACATTTGTGCTCATCACATAAAGTCTGTCTCTACCAGGATTGGAACCCGGGACCTCGGCACCGGAAGCAGGGCCACTACCATGTCATAGTTTTAATTGGGGTTCGCGGTCCGATCTACGCAGAAAGCGCTCACATTCTCTTGAGGTCTTGCAATGGTGCGCTTGGTTTTGGATTTAATAATATGTATTACTGGATCCCAAGTCGGTGGTAGCACCCAGCCATCTTGCGTAATTAAATTAGGATGTTTTTTTTAATTTCTATAGCCTCACGTATCATCCTTGGTCGGAATCGGTGTTCTTTTTCGAGGATCTGTGGTTGATCAAATCTGATATAATGGCGGGTGCGATCCTGTACATGTTCACAGATTGCAGACTTCGTAGAGCGCCAGTGTTTCACGTCAGCGATGTGTTATTTTACCCGGGTTTTTATTGATCTTTTAGTTGTAAATTAGTTTTATTTCAATGTGTAGTGTTCGCGTAAATATAAGAAATCAATATTTGTTTGTTTATGATTTTGGATGTAGCGCGTAATCTCCGGGTCTACTGATTGGATTCTGAAAATTCTATCACCATAAGGAAGCTATATTATCCCTATGTACTATAGAGTATGTTTCATCGAAGTGCCGCGAGCCGCGCCGCGGAAGAACACTATGTTATGTACGTGTTATTATAAAATATTTTGACCTTTTCTGTGGCATGCATTCGCATTACCACACATTTCGATGTGGCACTGCGCCAGCTACCTGCCTGCCACTGGAAACGACCGGGATTTCAAAATAGACGATGTCTTTCACGCGATCAAAAATTTACGCGATTGTGTTAATCACAGTGGTTTATATACATAGCTTATGCCCGGGACTCCACGCATTCATGCACTTTGCTCGGCATCTCGGTCCCAATACCGTCTGACGAGCACACCAACGGTAGGTTCGGTGTACGGTCCTACTAAGCAACTGTTGTATTATGGATACTTATATAGATATCAAACGTCCATGACTCTGGTGCAAACATTCGTGCTCATCACACAAAGGTTGCCTCTACCGGGATTCGGACACGGGACCCTCGGTACAGAGAGCAGGATCACTACCAACTGCGCCAGTCGGGTCGTGGCACCTTACTGTTTGAGTTTAATTCTCTCTTCACACTGGTAATCTCGATTATAAAAGAAATAAATAAAATAAAATAATTTATTGACAGCCTCATAACTTATAACTATTTACATATATTTATGCCTAGGTAGGCTTACAGTTACTCAGCACGGCTAGACAACGACCAGACCCTGAACTAGGATTAAACCTGTGCGTACAGATAGTGTTGGTAGTCATCACGCCGGTGCTGCCTTTACTGGTGACTGATATACACAAATATATGAAGCAAAAGGAGGTACTGAATCCCAAACTAGTTTACTGTAATAATTGGGATTCAGATCAAAGATTAGTAAACAAAAATAATAATATAAACAAAAATAATAAAACATAAATTATGGCGAGTGATAACTAAAATTAAGCTACATTTGCCACGCGGTGGTGTGTCGTAATTTATTTTTCTATCTATGAATAAGTGTTGACAATATGTTCCCCATTCTCCCAGTGTATTGACAACATTAGCTTTTCCGAGAACATGCTGTCAACATTATTTTTGGCCAGGTTCGGCCACTTGGTGGGACACTTCTGTATGACTCGAGAGCATCTGGAAGGTCAGAGAAAATGTTACTCATAGGTGGAAGAAAGATATCTTTGACACCGGCGTAATGCTCCAAGATGCAGTCGTTAAAAAAACGTACAACAATTTAGTTGTCTTATATTATTTTCTATACTCTTTTTAATTTATATTAGTTTTGTGTTATAATGTAATTTTCTATATATCTGTAGTTTGTAAATATTTAAATTATTTCACTTTGTAATTATTGTTTTTGTACTTATATTGTTTGCATTTAGTTTGTTAGTTATTCGACTGAGATTTGTATAAAAATATTGTATATAGGCAAGACATTTATACCTGAATGAATAAAGTGCAGGGAATCTACTTTAAATCGGCGGGTAATCATGATTATAAATAAATATGGTACAAATAAATTTGCGTTACGTATAAATAGAAGGGAATTACATATAATGCGACAATATTAAGGCGGCATAATATCATACGACGCACCTGGGCTAGGTGCGCGGGAATTTAGAACGTATAATTTTAGCCAAATACCGCGATGAACGATGAGTAACTGGCACTATTAATAATGGAGTTTACAACTATTATGTTTATAACGCGCTGCACTAAAATTAGTTGCCTCAGTACGCAACGGGAACAAAATAATTTCGCAGATTTTCCGTCCACCATTTTCATCAATATAGTTTGTTTTTTTTTGCCACAAGACGTCAATGTTTTTTATCGATAATAAAGTTATAAAAAAATACTTCGATGACACAGATTACGGTTTGATTACCTATTTTGATTCCGAATCAGTCATATTCCGATAACGTTTGACGCTAATGTTATCGGGTGACTGATTTTGTTTGCACATATTCACGTTTGCCTGCGTGCGTGAATTCGAATTTTAAAACATGATTGTTTTTTTTTTTAATTAACCTTACACGCGTTTTATTACCAGCTATAAATATTTACGACTTCACGGCAGTAATAAAATACGGTTGACCATCAGATTTGACACTTACCCTGTGCGGAGCCTGGAGCAGTCGATGTACTGCAGCAATTTGATACGACAATGGTATGGTCGTGTTGAACGTATGGTACAGGGGCCTCGGTGGCTCCCTCACATTGTACTCCATGAAGGGGTCCAAATCGTTCAGGTATTGGACCCTGCACACGAACGAATCCGACCCAATGTCCCTCATTGCACCGTTTACCTTGATGTCGTTCACTTTCAACAATTCGATCATTTTTTGCACTATTTATAAAAAAAAAACCACACTATTTTTCATCACATTTTACATTATTGCAAACTTGAAAAAGAAGCACTATTTAAAATTAAAACATATTTGAATTTGGAATTCGAATAGTGTTCGGAGCCGGTGTTTTGAGTTTAAGTTTTTATAATACTTGGTAAAGTAATGGAAACTCTTTGGTTTTCTATGTCACATTTACTTTTTTTCACGTAATATTTAGCAACTTAGCTCCTCCAGTGTCGTGCGTAATCGGGCGTGCTCGCGGACTGAAGTCTGCGTCATTTTGAACGAAGAACTCGCGACTGCGTTGCTTACGATGACCGCGCAAGATGTTATTATGTTTAGGTTTTTTTTCCACGTAGTTTTAGGGTAAGGACGGGACGTGGTGCGTACTAGCATAATTTTAGTAGGTTCCATTAAGCCTTAGCGAAGAAAGCAAGGTGGATTCTATTCCCGTGTTATGCAATTAGAGTTTCTGTTTTTTTTTTATAAATTTGTGTGACACATTTCACATTTCACATACCACATCTGGTATTAGTCTTATCGCTATCATCACTACTTACCAGTTTGGTACCGTCCCTAAATAGTGTTAAATAATACAAAACCGTTTCGATTTCAACGTTTGTACCTTACGAACACTCGCACGAACAAATTGGTCATTAAAATGTATCGAGTAACGTCCGAGTGTCATCTTGTTCCCAGACCTTCTTCGGGAAAACGTTCTCTCGGGGTCGACGACCTGTGCGCACGCGCCGCTCGTTGCTCTGTTTCTACAATGATAATTCATCACGCTTGTGATTGGGGAGCAAGGGAAAAAATTGTGAGTATCGACATTCCGTG
This sequence comes from Pheosia gnoma, assembly GCA_905404115.1. Lineage (NCBI taxonomy): Eukaryota > Metazoa > Arthropoda > Insecta > Lepidoptera > Notodontidae > Pheosia > Pheosia gnoma. The sequence goes on from FR989898.1 coordinate 9,910,175, forward strand.
ACCGTGACCGACATGGGTGCAATCACGGGTGGACTGAGGTGGTTGACGTCCTGGTGACGTCCCGAGACCATGGTTGCTGTAAAGCAGCCGAAACGTCGGGAACGAAAAATCAAAATAAAAACGCGATAAAATCCTTAAAATTAGTTTCATTTCAATGTTGTCCATTTTGTTTTATTTTCCAAAAAATGTGTTTCTTTGTTAAAATTGTGCCAAGCCTATGCAGTCGGTTGGCACTTGGTAGTGATCCAGCATTAGGGGCAAATTATGCGCGATGAGCACGAATGTTTAATACCTGAGTCGTGGACATTTCATATCAATATAGGTAATTATATACTGAGAACGCCATCAATCCATTGTACGTTGCCTAATACAAACTTCGGTTAATTGGGGGCCGTATAGCTGGTGTGTCGTCTGGCGATATTATATTCATTTGTTTAAAATATTTCTTTCAACTACCACCTCCGGGACTGTGGACGCTATCCTATGTATGTTGTAGGTATAATTTAGGTTACACGGACCCTTTCTCTTTTTATTTCACCGAAATGATTTCTAAACGCGTTCAATTGCGGTGTTTGGAGTGCGATGGTCGCTGGAAGGTCGTGACGGACCAGCAGCGACTTAAGCCAAGCGACTGGACCCGGGTAGGGTCGCCGTGATTTGTGGCGGACAGCTTTTTTATAATAATAATACCAGCTTTTTTTAATGTCCCACTGTTGGGCACGGGCCTACCCTCAATGCGAGGGGGATTAGGCCATAGTCCACCACGCTGGCCCAGTTAGGGTTGGCGGACTTCACACGTCTTTCGAGGGGTCCTCTCAGACATGCAGGTTTCCTCGCGATGTTTTCCTTCACCGTTTAGCAAGTGATAATCATGGTTGAAAATGAGATTCGCACATGAAATCCAGATATCCCAGAGGTGCGAGCCGGGGTTTGACATACAACATAGAATTTAAACAAAACCCGAAATCTCGGAATAGAAATTTAGTACAAATCACAATTAACAAATTGCAATAAATATTGGTTTGCTTTTGCCATAATATGTTGATGATGTTGTATTGTATTTATAACTAAAACATCAAAAGAATACTCTTTTAATAATGAAAAAAAAACATAAATGTACGTAAAGTTTACAATAGTATAATATTTAATATCAATGTGTCCTACTTTTTGCAGGACACAAACTTTGTTCTATGTATAATACCGGATTTAAAATCTGTTAACGACAAAACTATTTATATAAAATAGTTTTGCTTTTTTTTATTAACTTTATTTGTTGCTCTGCAGGGAGCTTTGAATCGCTGTTGTGTAGAGATTTCTCATGTCATTTTTTGGGATGAGTACTTTGAGGCCTGGGTTTGCGTAGCCCGCGATTTGATACAGGTTGCTGTATGGGTTTGATGGACTTATCCACGTGTTAGACAACAGCATGGGTACTGAGTCGCGTCGGAGCCGCGGTCACGACTGTTAGCTACACGGGGTGAGCATATGTACATTTCGTGTAATTGTATAACTTTTTTTGAAATAAGGTCGATTGTTGCGTATCTTGAAAGAGCGGTCATCACACCAACTGGGCCCCAAGTCTGCTAACACAATCGATGGTTAATCGAACAGCAACCGCATAGTAACTGTCACTTTTGACAGATATCTTATGGGATATCTGTCAAAAGTGACAGTTACTATGCGGCTACTGTTCGATTATGAATCGATTGTGTTAGCAGACTTGGGGCCCTGTTTGGTTCCTAACTAATTAGCTCTTTTATTATGGGTATCGTGCAATGGACTGGGTGCGATATAAATATATATATATATATATATTATACTAGCTGTCCCGGCGAATTTCATGCCGCCTCAGAATCAAATGTATGAGAAAATGAATTTATTGGCATTCTATGAAAAATTAAAAAAAATCTATCCCACTGGATCCATACATTTTACCGGGATAAAAAGTAGTATATGTGCTATTCCAGACTATACTCTATGTCTGTGCCAAATGTCATCCAGATCCCTTCAGCCGTTCTGGCGTGATTGAGTAACAAACATCCATCCATCCATCCATCCAAACTTTCACATTTATAATTACAGTAGGATAGTGGGATTAAACGTCCATGATTCGAGTACAAACTTTGTTGCTCATCATTCATAGATTACCCCTACCGGGATTTGAACCCGGGGCTCTCGGTACAGAAAGCAGGGTCACTAACAACTGTGCCAATCGGACACTGAATCGCCAAGTAGTAGTCGGGCCTTTGTGACCAAAAGCAATTGAAAATTGCCGTAAGCCGACCCTTGAGGAGCTAATGGGACTTTTATTAATTTGTTTATCGCACATAAAAAGTAAACCGTTTAAAAAATTGTCATCAATCGATAACAGAAAAATATTGCCAGAAAGAAAACACAATATTTGTATAACAAAAAATTAAGTCACTTAAATTAATTCTAACATTTCCACTTGCGCTTAAAATTAAATATCGACAGTTGAAATTTTACTATTTCAATTTATTTATTGTACTTTTTATCGATAAATGTATACGGTTAGCATATCCCAACACTATTGGCCTAAATAAAATAAAGTAGGTTCAGCCTATTCTGTAATATGTTGTTCTGACCGAATGGCTCATATTTTAAGAATGTTTTTCGGGGTTCTGCGGGGTTATTTTAAACCATTCGAAATCGATATCGGAAACGGAATCGAAAACTTCCGAACTGGATTACCGCAATCGTTATTAAAATTTTCAAATTTGATTATCTTCGATGTATCTTGATGACAATACCAAATCGTTATTTCAAAAAGTTTCCGTCACAAAGCTCGTCGGGAGCGACATCAACATCGGAAAGTTTCAAATCCGTTTCCGATGTCGATTCCGAATGATTTAAAGTAGCCCGCCAGAATGTGTTATTTAAATATGTTCGATATTTTCAGTAATCTCGTTAATGGGAGTAGGTCAACAGCTTTACTGATCAGATGTATAGTTTCTTATGTACTTAGGGCTGTTTGGGAAACTATTAACTGGTCCCGCGGTCCCAGTTGACGAACCTAATTTATTTTATTAGTATTATTTAGATTCGAATTGCATTCAATAGAAGCAAGCACTGTTTAGGAATAGGACACAGTGATGTTCCCACCTAATCGATTAGGTCAGAAGTGATAATTATGTGCATTATCACTTGACGAAACTATAAATATTTGGTTGCTATTTGGCTTCAAGGGCAGCCATTTTAATTTATTTATTCATCAGTTTATGCATACTTATTTTTGATCTATATGATAAAAATGAAATGATGTTCGTTGGTAAGCACATCACTGGAGAAAGGCTGCACCGATTTGGATTTTTTCTATGTTGTAATGTTCATAATAATCAGAATCAGCTTTGTAGGAAAAGGAAAAAGGTTTCGGGTTTGAAAATTCGGGAAAACTGACTGCTTTTTGGAAGGACAACGATTTTATAAAATATACATTATATTGGGAATGGCTAGTCTAAAAGCAATGAAGTTTTTAAAATCGATTCCAAATTGTGTCCGAACCATTTGACAAAGCTTGTCATGTTACACTACAAAGAATACAACTTTTACCCGGCGCACACGCACCTTAATGGCGCATTTGACAGCTCGTATTATTTAGACAGCCCGCAAAGCCGTTAGACGTTATTCTATTCTAATTTTAAGCCGTTGGTTACGTAATGTCGGCCAATGGTTCCAATGTGGACAAATTGCGCAATATGCGAAATGTGGACGTTGGTACTGTCGCGCGCGAAACACTTTTTGTACCTACGCTGCGCTGGGACCTCGGACCAAGTAATAAAAATTTAAATATAAAAAAATAATTCTTTATCTGAAGCTAGGAATTAGTAATTATTGTTATTGGGAATTAGTGTAGTGTTTTGTTTTTCTTTTGATAAGATATTTTAAGTCATTGCTTACTTTACTAAAATAAAAAAAGACTGTTATCGTCACTTAGATGTTTGTGTACTTATATTCGACGAACTGGTTAGCACAGTTGGTAGGGACCCTGCTTTCTGTGCAGAGGGTCCCGGGTTCGAATCCTGGTAGGGACAATCTTTGTGGGATGAGCACGAATGTTTAATAGCTATATAAGTATTATATACTGAGTTCGCCCTCAGGCCATTGTACGGTACCCGTAATACAAGCGGTGCTTAGTGTGGGACCGTATAGTTGGTGTGTTCGTCTGGCGATATTATTATTATGATGATATTATAATGTTAATTTAATAAGTAGGACTCTCAATCGATATGACACCCTCGGATAATATAATAAGGATTTTTTTATAAGTAGGTAGGTATAGTCATTAGTAAGTATAAATAATAGGAAATACAAGTGGAAAATACCAAACAGTGATGTAGTAGGTATCCTCAAGATTTATGGTAGACTGCTTGGGTTTTTAATTTGAATATCTGTAATTAAAATCTGAATATAAATTACAATGGCAAAATGCAACATTATGAAAATGAATTCCTCAGTTCGAATTTCGAAATACTACCAAAATTACTACGACACATTATTGGTCAATGTGACCTTTAGCCAAGGAGGCGCTCGTTAGGTTTCAAATGAAAGTGAAAGGTTCAACTTGTGTTAGCGAGTGTACCTCTGGAATGAGATCACTTTTGCGGACGGTCGAGGTGTGAAACGATTAGGAAGTACAGTCGTGTTTATTATACCAATTGTTGTGTTAACAGAAATCATTATACGTGTAGTTAGACGATTTTATAAGTGTGGGTGCAATTTGTTTACAAACCTATGCATAAAAATAATAGCATATTCGTAGTGGACTCAAACATTCAAACTGTAACCGTTTGGCATCTGAGAAAAGTCACATATTTTTTATTTCATATTTAATATTTCAATCAATTATTATTATTATTATTATTATAACTTTAGTCACTCGCAAAAGTATATACAAAGATATTTACATAAAAAAAGCGAATGAAAGATACTTATTGATAGGAAAAATAAAGAAAAAAAATATGTTTTTTTTAACAACTATCTGTCCCGGCGAAATTCGTGCGGCTTCAGAATCAAATGCATGATAAAATTCGTCTTGTTAATATTTTGTTTTTAATTTCTACCATGATTTAATAGCTATTCTGCTATTCTGAACGTATATATCGCGAATATATATATATATGTATCGCGTATATATATCGATTCCTGCTCACGCCCGCACTAGTTCTTACACGTATTGTAAAACAGACAGCGGATTCGTTTGTTATTCAACATGCGACGTTTAGTACAATTACCTTTGGAATTTCTGCAAGTATTGTTATACTATGTTATTGGTTCGAATGTTATTTTAATACAGATGGACTGAGCTGACATATCGTAGAACAAATGAACGAGCCGGACCACGGGTTTGGTCCGCTCTGCACCGATCGTCCTTACCGTATTGTCGGCGGACTATTATCTAAGTGGATGCATAGATTTGGCTCGAAGCGGACTATATCCGTGGTCCGGGCCATACCGCGTTAGATCGTCAATTAATATTACTACTGAAAGAAATATACCTACAATAGGTTTTGTGAGCTTAAAAAGTGAATGATTGATGCCACTTGTATTCTATTACACTTTCCTGAACTGGACACTTACTAAGGAAGATGAGATTCTCAGAATAGGTATGGGCCGATCATGACATGATTAAAATTGAGTTATACTTTGTCACCTTTTTTCCGACTAAAGATATGGATATATAGAGAGGAGAATATCAGATTATAATCGCTGAACAACGAATTGTCTATGACTTTCTATTACTCCAGGAGTTCGTGTTCGTATAGGTATCGCCGAATAAGCCTTATCGCGTGACCAGAATGCTTAGACCCCACTTTCTGCGACCGATGTGCAGACATCGAACCTGCTACTTCCGGTTCGTGACGTCACTATCTATTTTGAGCAGTGATGCAGCTATCAATGGTTTGCCGATAGTTACGTCAGAACGACTCGTGGAAAATTATTTATTTGACGATTGATTTATGAAAAAATGCAGAAGATGTTCTAGATCACTAGATTGTGTTAAAAAATTGATGGATCAGGGATTGGGACCCAAAATTTCGGTTCGACAACACAAAAAGAAGTTGAGCCTTCATTCGTAAGAGATTAGCCCATTTTGTGGCAAACAAAAAACAATATTATAGTAAAAGAAATGTCGGCCAACAAACATTATGTAGGTGAAAGTCGCGAACCGACGCCATATTTTATTAAACCACAAAATGTTCATATCCAAAGACTGAATTGTTCACATCGCAAAAAGTGTGCCGTTAGATCCGTACTGTCTACACAAAATCAAAGATGATCATTAAAATTTATCACTCGTCATTTAGAACGTAAATTAACGTTAATCACCGAATGAACAGGTTTCAAGCCGTCGTCGGTCGCCATTACATCTTGTTGTTCACTATTAAAGGACTTTTAAACTGAGGCAGAGGGAGAAGAGAAGCCTTAATTAGCTTTATATGTTTACATAACGTGTCAAAGAAGATTCCGTCTCCGTCACACCACGTGTGCTGCGCAATACTAACAAGATTGGCCGTGAGTTCGGAAATTGTTGGGTACAAGTGAACAGCTGACGAGATTCGTCGTGTGAATGCCTTTAAATAAATACATATGAACCCTAGAATTTATAGACGTACTATAATTTTATCAAACGTCATATAGTTTGATAAAGTTAAAAACCGTCTATAAATTCGGGAGTAAGAATAAAAATGTATTGATAGATTGCTGGTAGAAGGCTTGCCTCAGTATCGAGGACCGCATGGTCAAACCCCGGCTCGGACCTCTGGGATTTCATGTTTGAAACCATAGTGAGAATACCTGCATGTCCGAAAGAACGTCTCGAAAGATGTGTGAAGTCCGCCAACCCGGAATGGGTCAGCGTGGTGGACGATGGCATAATCCCCCTAGCATTGATGGGAGGCCCGTTCCCAACAGTGGGACATTAACAAGGGCCGGTATTAATACTTACTATTATATATAAGTATAACTGTCGCATGTCGCGGAGCTAGCCCGAGGCAGACTTATAGGTTCGATCCGAGTATTCAGTTATGGCGAAGTGGACATACATTTGGAGTATTATTGAGGGAAATGATAGATGATAAAAATGACATAAGCTTGTGACTTGTACCACACGAGCTACCTCACCAAGGTCGCAGATCAGCGTGTAAGCCTTACTTGCGGCGAAGTGTCTGCGTATACCAAATGGCACTATATTTAATACAGTAACATTTGACTTTAAAAATCAAATTTAATATTAGATTATGATATCCCACTGCTGGGCAAAGGCGTCACTCTCTACTTTTTTTTCTTATGGACTAATAAGAGTAAGCCTTCAGGATGGTTATGCTAGAGTATTCCTGTTGTTTATGTCTATTATCTCCTATCATCCCTCTTTTGTTTATGTCATTTCGAATGTGTATTTCTTTTCTAAATGTTTGTTTGTGTGTGTGTGTGTTCTTAGCTATGTTATGATTAAATTCTAGACTTCGGTAAGTAGATAAGTTAGTTAGTTAGATAAGTTTTTGATCGAACCTTCCCATAGCTGTTGATAACACGAGGAAGTAAATCAAGCTATCCCTTTCGCGCTAAGATGTAATGGTGGGGTCTTAATTGTGTTCGTGATTTAGTAAGTTCACTTCAAATCGGAAACTGTTACGCAATTTATCAGATGACATCATAAATTTTACAACAATGATTGATTGAAACCGGTGCGCATTGTGCTCGTTTCCCATGGCTCCCACCACTGACTGGCGGGATGTCTCGCCGGTTTAGAGTTCCGCGAAATAAATTATAACCTCTCGTGTCTCTTGAGTTAAACTGTGTGAAAACCACAGATCGCAAAATAAAAGAGAATAGCATTTGGGCACATTTTTCTCCGAAAACGGTGCGTGTAGCGTGAAAACGGTGTTTTAATTAAATCCTACTAAGTATGACTTTTGACTTTTCACTTCGTTATAAACTCTCTATAATTATTCCACACTCGACGTGACGATTAACCCATCTCAGTAATTTGACGGTTTTAATTTTGAATAATCTGACAACACGAGAAACATAATAATAATAATAAACCTAATATAATTAGTCTAAATCATTGTTAATCACCGTATGAACATAGTCTTAACCGGCTAAATCATTGTTTTTGGCCTTTTCATTATACCCTAGTGGTAAATATAGTTAACAAGTGGCACTAAGGAAGTGCCACTTGTTAACTATATTTACCACTAGGTAACGCTTATTTTATATTCCATGGACGGGTGCAATTATAGTAATGTAATTATAGTACTTTGCGTTTTTTTCTTTATGTCCGTTCTTTCGGAAGAGGATTCAGAAATAATATTTATTATTGATGGTATTTAGTTAATTTGAAGGCTGATATATAGTAATTAACCTACTTATGTAATATATAATTAATTTTAAAATTTAATAGAGTGTAAATCTGGATTTCTGACTCTGACATCGTTAATAATCATATATCTATACATATAATAAAAATATAACTGATAGCTGTATTACATAGAAGATGTATGAGAAAACTATTACTTGGGGCCTTCATCAACGCAATAGAATTCACACCAATTACCCATTGTAATAGTGTTAATCTGTGTGTCTGTTTATCTTTCGTTTGTGCGCTCTAATCTCAGAAACGGCTTAACCGATTTACGTGTAGTTTATTAATGTATTCTGGCAAGCTTCACAATAGTGTTGTCTGCTTACATGCCATTGATGTTTCTGGACGGATTGTGTGGGTTAACCTCTTTTTTTTAAGAGGTTCTAACCATTGAGTACTGGCCGGCACTTCTCAGTAGAACCAATGTCCCGAACCGCTGGTTGATTCGAACTATTCTATGAATCCTTTTTAAAATACATAAATCTAAAAAAAGTATCGTGTTTTTGCATTAAATATTTTAAGAAAAAAATTGAAGGAAAATTTATTTTCGAAATAACAATAAATCTGCCATTTTTAGATTCGTTTAGAATCTGTCAGTTGGAACATTACGGGGAACCTACAGGGCGGACTTCCTGATTTCCTGCCTTCCAGCGTATAACCTGGATCAACATATAGAGTAATTTTCTCCCGCGATATATTAGGGTTCTTCAGGAATGGACAAAAAGCTATAGTCCTCGCGAATAGAGTTGCGGGCATACGGCGGGCTACAAAATCGTAAAAATAATAAAATAATGTTTTGTTGTCTATAATCTATAAAAAGCAATACTGTCATAGAAATGTGGATGTACCCACCTACCTCCTCTATCTACTGGGGGGGGATTACAGGTATTTTACGGGCAGCGAGTCCCTAAGGCGATTACCGTGGTCACTTTCCGTGACGACTCTTTAAAAATATCTTTAGAATACCGGTACACAATGTTGTCGGTAAACCGATAGTTAACCATCACAACACTAGCTTTATATTGTTGCCCAGAAAATATGTGTACTCTCCTATCACAAGGGATCAAAGCTGACTATTGAATGATAGTTGTTTTGTTGATTTTTTTTATCATTCAGATTGACAGGTTGTAATGATAGGAAGGCGTAGAGCTACCGTATTTTCGTAGCGATTCAACCATTTGTTACTGTATTAGAACGGTATAAAGGTGATATTTGTTAGATAGATACGTTAATTTATTCCGAGTTGTCCTTATTTTGAAAAGTGGACGTTTGAATGAATCTTCTCTGGTTGAGTGCTTTGGTTAATGAGACGGTTAGTATACATTTTCTGAAGTCGCCAGACATTTTATTTTATTTTAAAACAACATTCCGAACTATGAAGGTTGACATACGATAAATTAAAATGAATTTGTCTTATCTGTATCCTATAATATTATTTACAAGGAGTTTTATTAAAATCATCAATGTGAAGTCTCCTTGAAGACTCGTATCATATTTTAAGACGTTCGTTTCCGTTGTCCCTGTTCGGCAACCAACATTTATGAATCTCCTTTTCAACGTGTGTATGTAGGAAGAAAAATACGTGCCGGTAATTAGCACAAGGACACACCGATGATGATGAGTGACAGACGAAATCACTGACCTGTACTAATACTGCCAGACTTGATTGACATTACAAAATGATAATTATTTTTGTGCCGACTTGCAGCGCCCTCGCGAGCGTCTTCCGAACTAAATTTGACATTTAAGGAAAATATATGTCATCGCGTTGTTTGGAGCTTAAGTTATCTGCGTTTTCAAGTGTAAACACGCTTACAACATTTTCTTTTTTTATAGAAACGATATTAATTATATTGATTTCTCATATTTACGCGAATACTACACATTGAAATAAAACTAATTTTACTTTAGTACGTCTAACACCACAGTCCTCCCGTGACCATGGTTGCTTTTATAACCGAAACGTCGGCAACGTAAAAACATAAAATGAACGCGATAAAATCGGTAAAACTAATTTTATTTCAATGATATAAAATATGTTTTATTTTAATAATAGAAATTAATCAATTATTGAATGTTGATCAACGTAGTTGTCACGTGACGAGCTATCTCTACCAATAGTTCCATGGACACTCACTACCTGCTATCATTATTCACTATTATAGGCACCGAAATGGCGTAAATCGAACAGGCACAAAACGCCAATGTCTATCGCCAGTCCATCAGTAGTACATGTCAGTCGCGGCATCTGTTTTAATTGATCTAACGGCTACAAAAAATCTGTTATGTCATGTCATTGTTACATAGTTATTAGCACGGATGAGGATAGTGTAGCATAGGTTTTGTTGCATAAATATTATGGCCGAACAATTAAAGATAATACAAGTGCCATAATTTAAAAAATATGTCTAAAGAAAACAAATAATAATTGTAAACCAAATATATTTGTTGAAGTCTTTCTTTTATTGAGTACTAGCTGACATCAGTTTATCCCGAATTTTCTTATTATATGAACAACATTTTCAAATATTTCTTCCCCTTAAAACCTTATTCGGACTATTACAAACATCACACTAATATTATAAATGTGAAAGTTTGGATGGATAGATGTTTGTTACTCAATCACGCCAGAACGGCTGAACAGATCTGGATGAAACTTGGCAATGAGATAGATTATAGTCAAGAATAGCACATAAGCTACTTTTTATCCCGCGCTTACCAACTAACAGCATTGAATTTTTATTTACTTGAGATATATATACGTCGTTGCGATCGGGCTCTGCTGCTGCAGAAGCCGAAAATTCGAAGCGGCAAAAATACAGTAGCCTCCCTGGAGGCTACTTGTTTGAGCCTTTTGGGGTCGAGACTTTGGGTTCGTGGGGCCCCAACCCTCGCCTCCTTTACAAGGAAGTTGCCGCACGACTTTTCGCCGCTACCCGTGACCGGCGGGCTGGCCTCTATTTCGCGCAGAGAGTGAGCCCCGCTATTCAGCGTGGAAACGCGGCCAGCCTGCTGGGCACTTTTGGCATCGACGACGATGTGGAGACATTTTTGTGTATATAATTTTATTTTATTTTTTAATGTCCTATTAATAAGTATTTTTTAGTTTTTTTTTGTTTTTCCATGTACATAACTATTGTATATAATTAATTAAATAAATAATATTATTCAGATTCATATAAATATATCAGTTGACGACCTGATTAGCTCAGTGGGTAGTGACCCCACTCTTTGTGCTGTGGGTGCCAGGTTCGAATCCTGGTAGGGACAAACTTTGTGTGATAAGCTCGAGTATTTATACCCGAGTCATGGATGTTTAATATATATATAAGTATTATATATTGAGTTCGCACTCAGTCCATTGTACCTATAAATACAAGCGTTGCTTAGTGTGGAACCGTATCGTTGGTGTGTTCGTCTAGCGATATTTATTTATAGTTAGCAATAATTAAAAATAACTCTTTATGGCTCTTTAAAACTGTGTGTTTTTTAAAGTCTGTCAAGAATACGAAAATAAAACTAATTTTTATTCAGTTTGAAACATAACTCCCTAACTTAGAAGTACCCTTACAAAGCAGATGGCACCAGAGGTCTCGCGAGCCCGTTCGGCCGGACAGATCACGCCTATAGCTCGTCGGACTGGTGGTCGCAAGCGCGGTGAGCCGATCCAGAAGTCCTCGGTTCGAGTCGCGGGTCGCGGGATGTATAACTTTAAGCGCACTACGGTTTAAACCGCAGCATTTGGCCGTGAAGCCGCTATTGATATAAGTACAGTACAATTGGTCGGTCTAGTCACAGTCTAGTTATCCTAGACCCACTTAGCGAGTTTAACGTACGAGCGGTTTGACTATTGCGTGTATTACGTACCTATTACAATTCACTATGGCATTGTGAACAACACAATCACAGATATATTAGAGGAGATATGTTATGAAAGCGGTGGGCTTGCGCTCACCTTTAGCCAAAATTACGCTAACATAGAGTTTTCGCCGTCAGTCGACTGCAACTGCACGTCGGTATCGGCGCTCTAACTTTTTTTTTTAATGCCGTGTTATTCCGTGGTTGTGTGCTAAAATACTAGCAGCAAAGTGAACTACGCGAAAGATGAAATCTCATTTCACCAGCCAGTATTAAGTATTTTATTTATTCGTCTTTAAAATCATTAAAAACAACAAATCAAAAAATATTTAATGCCTTTATTATGTTATTTTAGTTTTCATGTAGCACAACGACTTTTTTATTTTTGTACAAAATACATGGCTCTTTAAGTACCACCTATGTTCGCTACTGAGTGAATGTACGAGGCAATGGATAGATCGTCTAACGATACTTTGAATAAACTGGTGCGTCGCGTGGTACGGCCGCTGCATGCGGCGACGACGCAGCACGCACCGAAGAGACTTCATATTGGTTGGTTTTAGGGAATTGCATGTGTTTTGCGGCGAGTGGTGGGGAACAAAACGGAGACAGCGAGTTCCCATACATTTTGAACCGCACGGCATATCTATCATGATCTGTGAACACAATATGTGATATTGATTTCTTATATTTACGCGAATACTACACATTGAAATAAAACTAATCTTAAGGATTTTATCGCGGTTTATTTTTTATTTTACGTTCCCGACGTTTCGGCTGCTTTGCAGCAACCATGGTCACGGGAGGAAAAATAAACCGCGATAAAATCCTTAAGATTAGTTTTATTACAATATGTGTTGTTTATTATATAAAGTGTATGACTTAAGAAACTAATCTATATATAAAAAACAAAGTCGCGTTAGTTAATTTTTATGATCGTTTATTTTTTTTATGTGTCGCTGTTGTATCCTATAACTGTTGATAAAGTAATACAACGTCTATATATTCGGGGATAGTCCATGCCATTTGCAAGGCATTGTTTTATCTACAACTACAAATACATTAAAAAAGTGGCTTCAATATGCTAGTGGCAATGTTACGTCTGATGTTTTCAACAAGTCTGTGTACGCGCTTTGGTCTCATGTCCTTTTCGGGAATTCTAAAATCAGGTCTGACTTCATTGAACAGGTAATGTTGACTCTTTTTATGCCACAGAGCTGTTTGCGTTACGCCCACATGACCACATTGTAATTTTCCCACGTTACCTATTTATGCGCAAGAATCTAGTGTAACCCCTTCTCGCTCGTACCTATATAGGACTAGAGAGGGATAGAAACGTTTTTACATTCGGGACGTGGCCCGTTTGCGTATGCGCATCACTCCCGACGACTCGCATGACATTATTTTGATATATATTTGTGTCAGATAATTATTATGTATGAGATTTGAACTGTGGTCCGGGAGCTATGTAAAGTTAAGTAACAATTTTTGCAAGTTGAAGCTGCTTGGTTAATGGTTCAAGGGGTTGAGGTCAGCTCACTATCTGTACCAGGAGGTTGCAGATCGATTCCTGTGTCGGTCCGATTTTTTTTTTTGTAGTGTCTAAGTGAATGTAACTTTATCTTCGTAAACGAACACACGACGGACGTTGTCGCAAAAAAATGGACATACGACGCGCTCACTGGATTAGACTGCCGGCTATAGTCTATGCTGCCGGCCGGCTTGTTGGGAATCAATAAATTTTGTTGCGAGTAACACGGGGTCATTGGCTTTGTTTGTTGCCGGCATCTAAAACTCTTCATTTAAGTTTGTTCAGATATGGGCGGTACGGGCGGCCTGGTTAGCTTAGTTTGTAGTGACCCAGCTTTATGTGCTGGGGCTCCCAGGCCTGAACCCTGGTAGGGACAAACTTTGTGTGATGAGCACGAATGTTTTTACCTGATTCATGGATGTTTAATATCTATATAAGTTTTCTTACATTTACGCGAATACTACACATTGAAATAAAACATTTTTTCCGATTTTATCGCGTTTATTTTATGTTTTATCGTTCCCGACGTTTTGTCCTCCCGTGACCATGGTTGCTGTAACGCAGCCGAATCGTAAAATAAATGCGAAAAAATCCCAAAAAAAGTTTTGTTTCAATCTATATAAGTATTATACACTGGGTTCGCCCCCAATCCATTGTACGGTACCCATAATACAAGCGTTGCTTAGTGTGGGACTGTATAGTTAGTGTATTCGTCAGGCGAAACTATAAAAAAATAAAATAAAATTTTAAGTACGTAAAAAGGATATATACGCAAGATCCCGCCGCGAACTGTTGATAGCAGCCTTACCGCCGCAGTCTAAATAGAGCGCTCAAGATTGTGTGGTGATATTTCTACTCAAGGTTATAAACAAAGGAGGAATAGCAATAAATACGCTGGATTCATAAAAGATAGTTGATGTATACTATTGACCATTTGTTAAACGAAATGTGTCTTTAACGTTCGTCACAAAAAAAATAAAATAAAAGGTGGTTTTTTTTTAATTTTTCTGTTTTTTTTTCTTATATTTTTTACGGCGTTTTCATCCATATTCGAGTATGTCAACTCTATTATGACCATCCAATCTGGGGCCCAATTCTGCGAATTTAAATAAAATTACATACAATTGCCATTCCAGCTACACACTATTGAGGTTCCATTACGACTGTGACAGATCGGCTATTCTGCTAAAACTTTAATGTCGTCTTGATACGAGTCTCACTTAAGTGTCTATGGTTGTGTGTCGACTGCTACAAACGTCAGATAACGAGTAGAATACCATTACATAGCTATCGCCATTATACTGATACACGACTGAAGTACATAATACGAAATTGTTCAATGGCAATTGAATGGCTGGTCAGTGGAAAGCCACTGGTTTAAAAAAAACTAGTAGACTACCAAATGTCTAAAATAATTCAATCGACACGCTATCGACACTCCACTGAAGCGATTGTAAATTAGCAGAATTGAGCCCCTGCATACTCATTTCAGAAAAATAGTCACTGCGGTGACACTGTGTCACGCGACATAACATCCGCGCTTCATTCGAAGTTGGTAATGAAAGCATAGTTAGCGCGATTCCGACAACACAAAGGATTAGCTTCGGTGCTTGATGTTAAACACATTCCAGCAGTTTGGAGAATCTGCTTTCCTCATCATATATACGAAATTCTTTGATGGAATGTGCCCCGATCTAAACATTAGAAGTAATTTTGTTAAAAATACTTTCAAAATATATCCCTACCTGCCCCTATTATTTTCAACCTAAATGGTAAATTGTCTTACCGAAGGGTGTTATAAAAAACAATAGTTAAAGGCTCTATAATTAAATTATTTTGATTCCCGCCTCGTGCAATACTATTCTGATAGCCAGCCATGAAACATATGGATTTACAGGGAGCTTTCCAAACGTGTGGTGGAGACATCTAGTGACCAGAACGCTGGCACATATTTTGGGCAACACATCAGCATTGCCATTAAACGTGGCAATACTGCCAGCGTTCTGGGCACCCGGCCGGCTGACGGTGGTGGGGATTTGCTGAGTGCATTTTGAAACCTGCCTAATTTTAATTTTAATCTTAATGTATATCATATAATTTCAATTGTTGTTTTACTGATTTCAGAAAGCTATACATAATACGGAATTTCTGGTAAAATATTTACATTAAAAAAGGATATACTATTGTAGCTTTGCTCCCAATTCCGTTAGTGTAAATAAAATGTAAATGTGTATACAACCCAGGTGTTGTCTGGTATTCAACTTTCCTAGAAACTCCATAATTGATGAGGACCAGTTTGTTTTCTTAATACGCATACTGATTTTGCGTTCATATAGATAATAAATTCCCAATCTGTCTATAACATATAAACGCTATGGCTATGTCCTGACTAACAGACTACCTAGAGACTTGATATTAGTTGGGTGTGTTTAAAGAGGGTTAAAAACGCACATGAAGAAAGTATTTTTGAAAATTCGCACACTAAGAGGTCCAAATAGGAGATCAAAGATTGTGTGGAAAACTTTGCCCCGTGGATCGATTCGCTTGAAACTTTGTGAAAGGACTCTATATAAGAATGAATAAAAGCTTATTTGCTATTTTTACATAAGAAGACCCCGCGGGTTCTCAATGGGGTCCTTAACTTTGTATACATAAACAATGTTTAATAGAGCTACAGTACTTTAAATTAGCAAAGATGTTTCAAATCATCAATAATTCGACGAGTAGTTTTCCGTTGATTAAATATCCATTTTTGAGGGGAGGGGGGCAAAGTTGGAGTTTTAATATTTTAGTGAGTGCGTGGAGTAGACCCATCGAGTTTGGGTTCGATAGAAGGCTATGGTATTATATATGACCAAGGTATTTTTTTTCAACGATATTTATTATATTTTACTTTTTTACATGACCGAAGTCGCGGGAAAAAGCTAGTCTAGAAATATAGAAACATAGTCTGAGCTTAACTTTCCTACTTATACAGACCTCATAGCCGTTATACATGACGAAAGTGGAATTTATTTTTATTATAAGTAAGAATCACTAATAATAAATTAGTATTTGATAGAAGTCCTGGGTAAAACAGTTATAAAACAATATCGCTAACTCCCATAGAGCTAAGCGTCTACTTTTTTTTATATGCCAAACATCGACCAATTGTGTAGGTCTCATATTGGTCTCTTGCTTTTTTTAAAATTTCTCTCGCTATGTCGTTGGGTAAAGCTCAATATATCAATGAGTCTATTGGCCCATAATAAACAAGGATTATGCCTCAGAGAAACGTTATTTCAATCAGTTATTTCAAACAACATCTCGAATGTTTCATGATACCATTTTCATATCACTTCATGTCACATCCATTATTTTATTTATAATGTGTTATTGCTATTAATTACTTGTAATTGGCAAAATACCTACTAATTAGTGGGTGAGGCCATGTTCATATTCATTTTATTTCATCGTATTTCATTTCGTAAAGAAAGAAAAAGAAACAACATTTCATTCGAATTTTAAATTTCGAACATGCAAATGTCGCATCACTTTTAAAAGCCGGTTGCACCAACTTTTGGCCGGCGTTAAATGTAATCTAAATTTAAAAAAGGAAACGAAGTTGGACGTTATCTTGATCACTCGTCCTTTGTGCTTTCTATCGGGTGAAACCGCATTAAACGTTCCTTTCTAATCTTTTGTTAATTCATTAGGAAAGCCAGAGTCATAATTTTAATTGCAAAGTTGGATCCAACACGTACATCAGTCGGAACAAACAGTTAAGGTTTAAACATTAGTTTTAATCCGTCTGTTTAACAGTTTAATGGACAAATTACAGTTATCTGCTGCAAATTAATTTCGCGTTCCAAGCCATATTTTTTCTGATTGTGCCTGTTGAATTTTGTCATGCAAAAACTAAATTATTTTATTTATTTAAGTTTGTGCTTGTCTTGTAGGTACAGTAAAAATGTTATGCAGCTAAAACGTTGGGTCGTATTAGTGGCAATGACCAGAGTGGCGTTTTTTACGAGTTAGAAGTAAGTTCGAGAGCTACAGAACGGGTAATTGTGTTATGTCACTGGGATTACTCATCCTGCCTAGTCTGGACGGAAGCCAATGTTCAAAACATTAAACGAGTAATACATGGCTTAAAAAAACTAATCACCTTGGTTAGGTACTTTTTTTAAATCATTCTTAAAAACTTTTATACTATTATTTGTATAACGTTTAGTTGCATACAAACATAGACACCATGATATCGTATCAGAAGCCTCCCGCGAGATGTAACGTATGCCACCAAGCCTTGTATTAATGTGAGCCGAACTGAAGAATATGGCAAAAAATTGTCACATAGTATAAAGAAACGTTATTTTTTTCCGAAATGTTTTGACTTTTGTCAATAGTCCTAAAGTTAGTATTTTGTATAAGTCCGAAAAATGGCAAAGCTAACAATAGGACCACTTTAATTATATTTTGAAGAATTTCAACACTGCAGTACTTACACTCAACTAGGTATAACTTAATATATATAAACATGCTTCAAACAGGACACATTCTTTTTTCAAATATGCAATAAACGGTGAATTAAAAAAACAACATTTGACTTTTTGTAACGTTATTTCGTACGTATCGATATGAACGCTCGATCAAGTTTATACCTAGCGACCGGTTAGTGATGCGAAAAACCTGTCCGTTTCGGGCCGGCCGGGGCCGGCTCCGATGTAAATGTTAAAAAAAGAGTATCGGACCACTTTCTTGTAATCAAAGGAGCATACGTTGAAATATTTGGAATTGAAATAAATGTGATTTATTTGTAATTAAAAGAAAAGTATCTGAGATCTGACATGTTTTTTTTTAAATTCAGTAATTAATTGCGCTTGGTTGAAATATTCACTTGTATTTTACAAATAGTTGATATTATACAACACTGATTCTGATTATTTAACAATTAAAAAATATATAGATCGATTATAAAAAATATTGCGCAAAAATATGTGTTTGTGTGTTTTGATTTGCGTGTCCTACACAAATCGACGACCTGATTAGCTCAGTGGGTATTTATCTAGCTTTTTGAGCCGAGGGTCCTGGTTTCGAATCCTGGTAGGGGCAAACTCAGTGTGAAGAGCGCGAATACTTGTACCCGAGTCATTGATGTTTAATATCTATATAAGTATTATATGTATACTCGGATCGCCCTCAGTCCATTGTACGGTACCCATAATACAAGCGTAGCTTAGTTTGGGGCCGTTCTAGTTGGTGTGGTCGTCTGGCGATAAAAAAATCTTTCTTTTTTTTATGCTACAATATTTAGTTATTCGCGCCACGACTTGATTCAGGTAATTAATCATTTAAGGAGGAATCATAGAATTAAGAGTACTTACGCATTAATAAAAAAAATCACTTGTTTTTTTTTAACTCCATTCGTTATCTCATCACACCTGCTTTCATAGAACAAAAGACTTCTTGGAATAACTTTTTTACAGTCCAACCCTTTGTCTAAAAGTAATAAAATCGTTATCAACCCTACGGGGAAGGGCCGGGTGTGGTACATAACACCTTGGATGAATGGACAATGCTTTGTTTAGCGAAATTTTTGGAAAAAAGTTTTAGTTGGTACCTACCTAAATACTATTTTTCCTTACTGCAAGTGATAAGGAATCCACTCTTGGCAAAATAACACGATTTTAATAGCCCACCAAACTTTTTTTTAAATTTTTATCTCGTTTATTTGTCTCTCTGTTGGGAGCTTCAAATCGCAAGAGACAATGTTGCTCATTTTGTTTGATGACGTATAATTTGAAGCCTTTATAAAAAAGCAAAATAAAACTCTTGTGCGCAGTACTATATGACGTTTGATAAAGTTATAGAACGTTTATAAATTCGGCGTTTGAAGTATGAACCCGACTTAAAGCATGTTTTAATTGCAACCGTTCAAACACGATATTTTCCTAAGATTCTATAAAACAACAGAAGTCATGACCACAGATTATGCAAGGACGTGAACGTGACCACAATGTAATTGCGTTATTTTGTTTTTTTTAGAAAAAATACATTAAACTATTTTATATCAATGAAAAAATATTGTGAGGTGGGGGGGCGGGGGGGGGGGACATTAGGCCTGCATAGAATCTCCCATATTTGATATGAAAAATAATCATTCCACTTGACGTTGGCAAAATACCTACCCGAAGGTGTGGGAGGCCCCTTTTCTAAAAAAAAAAGTCTAATCAGGACTATATTTACTAAACTTTACTTGGTAAAATTGGTCAATTATTGATATATTGATTGAATCCCCAAACATGAATTTAATTGGCACGATGATTTGGTGATTAAGACACAATTGTCCGGTTGCGACTTGAGTGTTGAACTATGAGTTGTTGTTTTTTTTTGTATTTTAATACTATACTATCGCCAGACGAACACACCAACTATACGGTCCCACACTAAGCAACGCTTGTATTATGGATATATAATACTTATATTGATATTAAACATCCATGACTTGGGTACAAACATTCATGCTCATCACACAAAGCTTGTCCATTCCAGGATTCGAACCTGGGACCCATCGCGCAGAAAGCTGGGTCAACTGCGTTAATCAGGCCGTCATACTTATGAACCCTCCTAGTATATATACAGATCATGCTTATGTCCAGGACCGGGATGCCAAGGGGACCGTCTTTATGTTATTATTTGCATTATTTTAACCAAATTATGCGCGAACACCGCGTTGCTGACTAAACATTTTTTTTTCTGGTGTCGACAGGACGGACCAATGTCAGTCCGTTTTTTGTGTCCAAATCACGTTTTAATCTCGTCATTGTATTAATTAAAAAAATATGCGCAACTAAATTGGGTGGGAGTTGGTGATCTGTATATATTAATAATAAATCTTATTAGCGAATGAAAAAAAAACAGCACGGTATTTTTAATGAGCTTCATTGTCGTTGATCGAAGTGATTTCGTTATTTTATGGTCAACCATAACTGGACAAGTCTACGGACAAATTTAAAAGGTTAATCTATCAAAACATTCCACGGTACAATAGCAAAATATTTCCCCACAATGTCGGTGCAGTAAGAAAGCTCGTGCTTTAAAGACAAAAAAAAACTCAAAAATCCGGCTCCGTAATTAAAACCTCGTTTGAAAATAGAATTAAACTATATTCTGAGCACTACCTTGTTGAGATCTGAGCACAGTTCCGTACACAAATATCACTTCATTGTTCCGTTTTAAACTTTTTTGTATTTCGTTCCACATCAAACACTAGGCTGCATGCCGGTACGGCGTCATAAATGTTACTGAACGAACACAAAAGTTACCTCAGGTACGATTCTCACGTCGTATTACCCAGGTGAGTTTGAAAGGTCAGTATCTCGGCGGCACTGACCGCAGGAAGGCTGCCATCATGTTTCGGAAGGTTGTATTGAAAAGAACATTGTATCACATTGGTCATCGCGGAAGAAAGAGATGAAGAGTGAATGACTGAACCTTTGCATAGATCAGTGTTGGTACACAGACTCGGCATTGTTGTTATAATTTTAAATGCGTTTTTATTTTCAACGTAATGTTTTAAATAAATACCAACTATCTAGAAATTAAGTATTTATATTATAAATATTTATTTTTGAATTGAATAATGTTGTCAGCCTTAATTTTTGGGCCCTTTACGAAGAGATTTGCAGATCATTAGAGGGGGACAAAAATAGACCATAAAACAAGCTAATTACACCAAGTGTTTTTTTCGTATAGCTATCCTACTCTGTCGGCCTATAAATCGGTTCGTAAATTATAAGTTTTATAATTCTCATTTTTGTTGGTAAAATGATAATTATAAATATTCCCATTACCTACCTATATAATTTTATAGTCTTTGTGTGACGTCACCATTTTAAAATGTCAGTAACGCTTGTAATATCGCCGTCTCCCTCCGGCGTCGCGCTCTCATAGGGGACCGATTCAAGGATACGGTGCACTCCTCAGTTCACTGATCCCGCGGCGGGCGCAGCGAAGCCTGCGCGGGCGCATGGTACAAGGAGGACTTTTCACTATTAATACACTAAAACTGAACCTCCCTTTGTAGCACGTTGCAAATTATAGCTACACACCATTATAGAAAGATCTCATCGGAAAATCAAAATCAACTTCTAGTGGGTTTCGCTGAAAATTTTAACTGTAATGGCTGAACATATTTTTTCAGATGATAAGGTTAAGTTATTTCAAAGAAATGTCAATTAGTCCAGCGACTGTGCGTCCGTTGTTGGCCGTGTCCAGATCGAATGCACAGCCTCCAGAGGCTGTATCAGCATATCAGCGCGCATGCTGACAGCGAGATAAATGATAGATGACAGCGCTAGGACGAGGCACTGCGAGCTTTGAGTATTTACCAGAAGACATTTTCATATCTTCATGTCACATCCATTATTTCATTTATTTATTAATGTGTTATTGCTATTAATTACTTGACGTTGGCAAAATACCCCCTAATTTGTGGGTGAGGCCATATTCATATTCATTTTATTTCATCGCATTTCATTTCGTAAAGAAAGAAAAAGAAACAACATCTCATTCGAATTTTAAATTTCGAACATGCAAATGTCGCATCACATTTAAAAGCTGGTTGCACCAACCTTTAGCCGGCGTTAAAATGTAATCTAAATTTTAAAAAGTAGTAATTTATCGATACAAAATAATAAAAATGAAAAAATATATATGTAGTAAGTAGTAGTTTATCCTCACAATTAGACATATTGTAGACATCCTACTGGGTACCCGGGCATCGATCATTTTCAGATCTTGGGATCCGGGCGGTGAGTCAGTACTCAGTACATTGGGATACTCACCCGACGGTACCGTTACCACGACATTAGATAATTCAGATAAAGATAATTGTGGAAACAATGAGTAATGGACGTGTATGCTGGCTGATTCATAAATGTTTAGTTTATAAAATAGTATTCGTTGTGTTAATACACCTAGGTAGCTATTAATTTCATTGAATTGCGTACGGTACGAGAAATATTATACCGGGTGTAAGGGGATGGCAACGAAAACTTTGGGTAAAGGTTACACTTAATACTTATAATTAAGTTATAGAAATAATTTATGTTGAATGTCACGGGTAACAAATATTGTTAGTTTTGAGCACGCAATGTAACGTCAACAACACGATCACAACACAACGCTTCTCGCGATTCCCGGCTCGTGCGAGTGGCGACCGCGCTCGACCGTATCAAGTTTGAATTTACATTTTAGTTTTAGTTTTTTTTATTAAAAATAATCATGTTGTGATATAATTCCATAGAATATCATGCTTTAATCAATTTTAAAACTGAAAAAATGCGTACCATTCATGAAAAGATCGACGGACAATTCCAACTCTGGGTGGTCAAGAAACATGAGGTGAAACTATGGTATGCAGTTTTCGTTAAGAAGCCACTTACACCTTGTATAATAAAAAAAAATCGTGCTTATAATAACATATATTATATCAAATGAACTCACCTGATCTTCGTCTCGGTAATCGACGATGTCGCTCCTAAACAAAAAAAAAACATCATTTTACTTACAGACGAACTACGAACCAGTGTTGCCAGATGGTCTCGGCGACGTACCCCTAGATTAATTTGATTTCCCCCTAGAAATCCCCTAGGATGCCCTCACCCAGTGTGCCAGATTGCCTTTTTCTTATTATTCCTTGAAATACTGTTCTAATTTCCAAACTGAAACAGCCGAATGACCTTTTTTTTTTTACGTTACGCATCCCCACTGCGCCGTCATTCCCTCGTGTATCTGTATTTGACGTGTTTTTGAAATTTCCCCTAAAAAAAAACCCCTAATATTTTTTCCCCCTATTCTGCCCCTAACTCGGTTGAGAAACCCCTAAATCTAGGGGGAAATCCCCTGATCTGGCAACACTGCTACGAACGCTCAGAGGCAATCCCTCTTTGCGATACGTCAGACCTTAAAAACGTAGAAAAGAATAACTGGGTCACGAATAAGGATGTCACGGAGAAATACGCAAGAACATTAAGATCACAGGACGGAAAAGGATCGTGATTCTGGTAAAAAAAAAACTGAATTTGTAATCTTAGACACTGAAGCAAATAGAGTTATAAGCAGCGGCAGTGAGCGTCTTATACAGCTTCCCACAATTGCCACATAACATTGCTACAGATTGGATCGTATTGGTAAACAATGCTGTCAAGCTGAATGATATAAGTACAAGATAAGGCAGCACGCACTCGCGCGTGAGTGAACAGAATCCCCGCTCGTCGCCTCGTGGGGAGCCCCATGCGAATGTACATTCGTGTACAATGCAATATTGTGATGCGCTCCGCCGACCACATTATGACAACGAGATTAGTTGTGAAAGTTATAACTTCAAAGCACGTACTGTTCAAGCGTGCATCGCCATAGATGGGAGGCACTTTGTTACAACACGGAATTCGGTCTGGCTAACGTAATATAGTCGAAGAAGCGTGCACAACACTGCGTTGTATACTTTACAAAGCTGTGTTAAATATTTGGCGGAAAAGGGAAGAGCTTCCAGCCAGGCGGGTGGTGTGCATGGCGGGGCGGCCGCTATGCCCCGACGGTTATTGTCGGGATCTTGTATATATGCTACGTGCTCAGAAAACTCTCATAGCGCGTTTCAGGATGTATTGGAAATTGTTAATTGTTCTGAATGTCGTCTGCAGAGCCGTCTTAGTAGCTTGTGGCGAGGTTGAAGAGGTCGCTACAAATACATTAAATTCAATTTCTAGGAGACATCTGGTGACCAGAACGCCGGTACTTAGTTTGGCCAACGCATCAGCATTGCCATTCAACGTGGCAATGCTGCCAGCGTTTTGGGCACCCTGACGGCTGATGGGGGGGGGGGGGGGGGGTGTAGATTCGCTGAGTTTTTTCTGATACCAGTTTAATTTTAATTTATTACATTTTTAATTTATTGTATCTTTAGTACAAAACACAATACAAATAACATAACATAACCTATTAAAACGAGTTTAATAGCGGTAATTCATAATGAATTAAACTTCGATTAGGACTAGGAATTTGGAGTGATAAAGTTAATAAATTCGATGTATACCATACGATAGTCATAGTAATGTAGTTTAAACTATGTTTTAATTATACCAATCATTAGTCGTATAAGTATTTAGTCGCTCCTTCGCTGCAACACGTTTTAAATAAAAGTATATGCCATTTTTATTTTTTATATTTACGCGAATACGACACATTGAGATAAAACTTATTTTACAGATTTTATCGCTTTTATTTTATGTTACCCCATGTTAATTATGGGGGTACCCCAGTATAAACTATGACACTTGGACGTCAAACATCTCAGTCCTCCCGTGACCATGGTTGCTGTAAATCAGCCGAAACGTTCGGAACATAATAACATAAAATAAACCCCATAAAATGTGTCAAATAAGTTTTATTTTAAAGTATACCCAATATTAACAAATCATATTAAGTTGTCTGACAACCTTAGCTGTTTAAAATGATGTCGTTCTATTATACAGGGTGTACGTGACATGGTAACGAAAGCTTTGGGTAAAGGTTACACTGAATGCGTACAATAAAATTATAGAAATCATTTATATGGAAAGTAAAGGTAGCAAATGTTGTAATTTTTAAGCGCGCAATGTATCGTTAACAACGCGATCACAACACAACGCTCCGCGCGATAACCGACTCATGCGAGTGACGACTCAAACGTATCGGATTTTAATTTTAATTGCAGTTTTAGAACTCAATTAGCCTCAATGTTTTCGATTATGTACAATCACGTTGAAAAAGACTTCTATAAAATTTGAATGCTGAAGTCAATTTTAAATTACTGAAAAAAATGCTTATAATTCATGAAAAGATCGACGGATAATTCCAACTCTGGGAGTTTCAGAATCATGAGTTGAACCCATGGTCTCAGTTTTCGTCACGAAGCCACTTACACACTGTATATGGTGAAACGGTAATAGTGTAAAATATTTTAACAAGTACGTGAGTAGATTATAAAGATCACATTCCCAATAATAACAATATTAATCAAATAACGTATTTGAAAGGTCAAAAAAATTTCAAGCAGCATGTGCACGATGAGAAAAGTCAAGGCTTTGACAAGAAATATCGAACTCTATACGGGATCTTACTTGTTAAGCCCTTAAATTACCCTTAAAAAAATTTATACTAATTTTGTCACACCTTATACAGCGTGATTCAGAAAGAATATACTACCATTTGAACCTTCTTGGCGTTTCTTTATCGCATGTGATTTAAAAAATATGTTGATTTAAAAAAAACGTTCTCATTCAATTTTTTATAATTGACATATCGATATTGTGACTTCAACATAATGATTATAAATGAGCTAAAGAAGATCAGATTCAAATATTAGTATGAGGTTAGTGATTTCAACGAAGAGTGCATTTTCATATCATCATGTCACATCCATTATTTTATTTATAATGTGTATTTATTGAACGTGTTATTGCTATTAATTACTTGACATTGGCAAAATACCCGCTAAGTTGTGGGTGAGGCCATATTCATATCCATTTTATTTCATCGCATCTCTCTCGTAAAGAAGGAAGAAGAGAAATATTAGTATAGCGTTTCAGAATCACGTTGTATAAAAACGTTTCGAAATATTTTTGAATGTAATAAAAATATCTTACCTGGATCGGATTTTCTTAATAACAACAGGCCGTTGCGCCGTGCTGTCATGTATCCGCACTTGCGTCGGGTCTATCTCCTCGCATTCGTCGTCGTCAAATGGTATCTGGCCTGTCCTCTGAGCGAGTATAGAGTCCATGAAAGGACTGTAAATTTGTCCAGACGTACCGAGAATATCATCTATATCCGTGTACCTAGATATGTATCTATCCATGCGTTTCTGGTAACTGTTCGAGCTTCTTCTTCTGTACTGACGGTTGTTTTCATAAGGCGATGAACGACCTCTTAAGTCTTCATTCACCTTTGGAGTCTCCAAACCCTCAGGGCTTCGCCTATCGCCTAGAGGCTCATCATCAGGTAAATGCAAAGGGAACGGAGGTACGTGCGAAGGTGGAACGTATACTTGGACTTCTTCATTGTCTGAAGACTCGCTCTCTTCCTGTGGAGGAGGTGTCGGCAGTTTTTCTATACCTTCTGGAATGTTTTTGTCGCTCGATAGCCACCATGGTCTCTCCCCTGACTCTATGTGACGTATCCGCCTCAAGGGGAAGCTGCGTTCGGATCCAGATTTACTTAGACTTTGACTGACTTGCTCGGGTTTGTTACTGTTCGTGGAATTTTCATTGCTGGTGAGCCACCAGTCTTTTTGGTCCCCAGATTCATTGCGACGGACTTTGAAAAATATATTTTTATCACTCTTCTCACTATCACTCGAGGATTTCCTTGGTGGTGTTAGTCGTTCTATGCCCTCCGGTATATTAGCACAACTGTCTAGCCACCAGGGCTTCTCTTCTTCAGTAAATTTGCTTTTCCTTAGAGATCTGTTGGGATCGGCACTTTCTGATGTGTTACTTAGTGAAGTTTGACCATCGAGTTTATGATCACTATTAGATTCAAGCCACCAAGCTTTTTCTCCTGAATCCACGTGCCTTATTTTCCTTGGAATATGTTTGTCAAACGGAGGTTTTGAGTTATCATTACTAGGATTACTTTTCTTTTCCAAATCTGATTCTAACCACCGTGCTCTATCTCCAGACTCTATAGGCCTAATTGATTTGAGCTTTACGTAGCTATCGCCATTTGATGCTATGATATTAGTTGTATCAATCTTTTTACTGGATTTGTCACTTTCTGTTGAGAGATTAGAGACATCTTTGCCCGTAGATTCGGACGTTGAGTTTTCTAGCAACCGGCTGTTATCACTATTATCGTTGTGTCTTAATTTAAAAAGACTTGTTACTGGCGCCAGTGCTCTTATCAAGAATGATTTCGCTTCCTCAGTACCTGATTCAGTCTTCTGTTGTAAAGAGGGAGAAGGTTGTCTTCCTGATCGATCTGTTGATATTGTGCCCTCATCAGCGGAAGTCCTAGACACCTCGTTGGTTTTTGATTTTGATACAGGTTCATCTTCGCTAATAGAAGACTGTGTTGATAGAGTGATACTTGACTCCGGGCTGTTGCTCTCGCGTCGCTTAGAATTCTGTAATTTCGATGGTCCATTCTGAAGGTTACTACTGCTTGGAGATTTCTTCTGTATATTATTGGCACTAGCTTCACTCCCTTGATCAGAATCCGTAGAACTGACAGACTTACTTCTCCGTTTAACTATTTTCTTTTTAGAACCGGAGTCAGATGATGAATCTGTGCTAGTTTTTCTAACTTTTATCTTTTTAGTTTTTACTACTCCTTCGGCTTTAGGTGGTTGTGGAGGTAAATTACTGTTAGTTATTGTAATCTCCGGTGAAACTAACTCTACAGAGGTTACTGGGCTTTTGGCTCTTTTAAGTTTCAGATTTACATTTATTACGATATCTTGATTACTGTCACTTTTGTTTTGATCATAAGAAGTGAAATCTTTATTTGCTTCAGCCTCATTGCTCGGTACACTGTCATCGTGATGCGAGTTGGAGTCAACGTTTTCTCTGGGTTGTGGTTCAGAACTATGACTTCGGCTAGATCGATCATTGTAGGAATTATTTCCTGCGTTCAAATGAGAATATTGTGTTGAGTATCTACCCGCGTAGCCGGTGTAACTGTTAGAACTGGGTGAGTAATAAGACCAATTTGTAACACTCGTCCTGGCAGTGCTTCCAAATCTACTTGTCCGTGTCGTATCGTCAAGTCTATCCGATTGTATTTCCTTATCTATCATCTCAGGCCTCCGTCTAGTTCGTGTTACTGTTTTTTCAACAGTTTTGGCCATATCTGCTCTCCTACTTCGTACATAAGCTGAGGAACCCGGTGGCGTTGGTGATGTGTGGCGTGTTACTATTATTACAGTTTCCATTTCATTTTCATCGACATTGGTGTCATTTGAATTTAGAGTGTGGTCATTAACTGGTTCATTTTGTGCCTTTGGTTTATCTAACACTGCTGGCGGTGAGATACATTTCTCTAATTCACTTTTGCCTATTTCTGTATGATTGACAGGTGAGACGGATGTTCGCTTGACTGTTGGAGGACTTCTCAAGTAATTTGTGGATAATCGATTAGCTATAGCGTACCTATTTACGGTAATTTCGGGTTTCGTTTCTGTTCTCGAAGCGGGTCGCGTGTAATTTGAAGTTCGCGGGTACAATTTATAGCTCGACAGGCTATTGTAGCCTGTAGACTTGTCAGTCTTGCTTGGAATGTCTTTGTCGCGATCCCCGGGACTATCGTCTCGGCTTTTATCTTTGTAACTCTTCGTTCTTCTGTCGGGGCTCAAGTGCCTTGAAGGTCGGGTTAGGCTGTATTTCGATGTGGACACAGGACTTGCGTCTCTGCTTTTGTTCGCGTTGCTTGATGGCACAGTGAGCTTGCTGTAGTCTTTCTTTTCGTATTTGGAAGTGGGCTTTTCCGTTTTAGTGTAGCTGTCATATTTGGATATAGGTTTCTCTGTCTTGTTGTAACTGTCATATTTGGATGCAGGTTTATCTGTCTTGTTGTAACTGTCATATTTGGATGCAGGTTTATCTGTTTTACTGTAATGATCATATTTAGAAGTTGGTTTATCTGTCTTGACGTAGCTGTCGTATTTTGAGGCACCTTTTTCTGATTTATTATAATTTGCGTATCGGTTGGCGATTGCCGAGATGGGTGTGTCTTCCTTGGTGGACCGCTCGGGGCAGAGGATAGGAATGCTTGACGACTTGTACGCGGGCGTCGTGGTGGTGTATTTGGCAGTGACTGTTGTCGGCCTTTCTGTGGACGTACTGGTGGTACTCCTGCCCGTTTCCCGACTGCGACCGTACGACGGGGTTTCATACTGGAATGGAAAAACATTATATTGATTTCATCAACATTGCTATTGTTGAAATTTAATTCATTTGGATCAGTTATAGGGATAGCTAAAGTATACAGTTCGACAGTGTATAGTAGTACGTCCTGATTAGCTCAGTGGTTCGAATCCTGGTATATACAGAGATCGCCCTCAGTCCATTGTACGGTACCCATAATACAAGCGTTGCTTAATGTGAGACCGTATAGTTGGTGTGTTCGTCTGGCGATTTTTATTTATTCATTTATTATTTATTCAACTAAGAGCAGACGAGATTATTGACTCGTCTATTACATCTTTTTTTATTACAAACCGAGAATGTGTGATTGCTTTAGTTATTATAAGCCAGATACATACACTTCATTCATCACTAGCTCATGGGCCATAAGCTTCGTTGTATAAATAGCAAAAAGCGTGGCGCGAACAGGGAGGGACTTTATTGAGCCCTCGTTAGTCTGGATATTTTAGTCTACATACCTATCGACGCTGTGTGAGTACAAGAAACAAAAAATTATAGAATTGTAACAGTGGTGGGAAAATATCGAGAGATAAATAAACATATCCTATTGGAGATTGTTTATAATCGAGATGTCTCCTCAGTGCTGGTAATCCATGTATATATATATAAAACAAAGTCGTGTCAGTTACACTATTTATAACTCAATAAACGGGTGAGCCGATTTTTATGATAGATATGAGCAAAATAACTATAAAAACATGGGAAGCATACAAAAAAAAGACAACTCATTTTGTCATAAATTTGATTCTGAGGCGGTACGATGTTCGCCGGGACAGCTAATACTAAACAGAAGGTTGTTTTAAAATGCTTGTATTCGGGTTGGAATCCTGAAATTTGATGCATAGATTCTGTTCATATGTATTTTTGACTGCTGCTTGAAAACTGCTTTGTAATGCCATTGTTAATCCGTTAAAAGTTTCTATAAATTTAGGGGTAATATTTAAAGCCGGGTAAAATGCCTGCTAATGACTCTGTGGTCGTGCGCACTGCTAATGTTAGTTAAATGCATTTCCCTGTTTATCAATTAATTACACAGTTAAATCGTAGTTGACAATTTGCCAAGTAATTAGAAACCGATTTTACTTGCACACTGTAATTAAATATTCGAATCTGCCCGTGGACTTTATAAATTCACTTGGACAGTTCAGTACGTCAAGTGCGAGATTTTTCGTAAGCTAACTATTTAGTTTATAATCTACCGTATTTAGACATATGTATGGAGAATTGGAAGTTTTAAATACCGTCCGCTAGAGGCGCTATTCAATTACTATATAGTTAGCATTCGAATAATCTCGCACTTGACGTACAGGAAGATGCCGTAGTCATTTGTTGGGCTTGAGGTCTACATTGCTATGCAAAAATAACCTTAAGGTGGATACCACACAGTACTGGTGCCTATGTGAAGAAAGCTGTGTCGACCGCTCTCATCGGCTCCGTATTATTACGTATAATCGCAAGTGCAATCTCACGCGACTATAAGGCGTCGTCCTAATTGGCTAACGATGCGATTTTGTCGCACGTCAAGATTAGATACACAAATCTTTTAAAATTTAAAGTGTCGTGTCCAAATTGAAGCTTGCAAGACATCGCGCGAGTATAGGAATCATTTTCATCGCGTGACGAAATTGTATCGTTTACTCGTGCGTTCATTAGCCAATTAGGACCACGCCTAATATGTTAATGGCCAATATTGGTCATGTCTTGCGCGGGAGTTGACGCAGTAGTACCTAAATGACACAGCCGAAATATATTTTTTTTTGTTAAAGGAGGGGTTTATGAGTTCTACACGTATATTTATTTGTTGTTTTTTTATCGCCGCTTTGTAAAGCGCCTATAGACGTGATGCAAAATTGCGTATTATGGAATTGGGGTTCGACATGCCCATGATCAGTGTACTATTTGAATTGAACGCTGGTTGCCAATTGAAACAAAAACATTAAAAAAAACAATGCAGAATGATCCTTCCATGAGTTATCTAAATTATTATCACAAACATATCGAAGCATCAATTAATATTTTGGGGTACCAAGTAGGTACTTAAAATTATAAGTACTACCAACTATTATAAGTAATAGTATACAGGTGAATATGTTATGTATTTAAATAATGTACCTATTTACATTCGTTACATAAGTTTTCCCCAAGCGGCAGCCAATTGAAATACATTGAAAAAAGAAAAAAAAACTAATACCGCTGTGTAATTACAGCCGAGAAAAACCACCCTCAATTATTAACGGTATGGAACAAGGGAGTGCTCGTTCCGCCAACTAATTTACTGCTCTGTGTCACATTTACGCGTATAAAATCATTTTGAAACCACACTTGCAGCTATTTTAGTATCACGATGACATAATTTAAATTATATTAATGAATATGAATAATAGCACTTACGTAATTTCTGAACGACATCTTGCCAAATCATCTGCTCGCTCCCATTTGATCAGCTTGAAGTTGGATATGCGACTGGGCTTTGAATTCTGTAATGGAAATTGTTTATTGATGTATTAATCAATGCTAGTGATGACATATGGTGCCGAGACGTGGTCGCTGACTATGGGCCTCATAAGAAGGTTCAAGGTCACTCAACGCGCAATGGAGAGAGCTATGCTCGGGGTTTCGAGAGAGAGAGAGAGAGAGAGAATCAGAAATAAAGAGATCCGTAGACGAACTGGAGTAACCGACATAGCTCAAAGAATTTCAAAGTTAAAGTGGCAGTGGGCAGGGCATATAGCTCGCAGAACCGATGGCCGTTGGGGCAGAAAGGTTCTAGAATGGCGACCATGAATCGGGAGACGTAGTGTAGGACGGCCCCCCACAAGGTGGACCGATGATATCACACGCGTCGCAGGAAGCCGGTGGATGCGAGTGGCGGAGGACCGTGATGTGTGGAAGTCGTTGGTGGAGGCCTATGTCCAGCAGTGGACGTCTATCGGCTGATAGATTAGATTAGAATCAAAGCCAATGACTTGAACTAATACTAGACTTGGCGTACAGTATAAAATCATAATTATTTTTTTCCCATTTGAAGCGCTTCTTCAAGCGCCTTCGGAACTAAATTAGACATTGAACGCAATTGGCCCCCAAAGCGTTGTTAACAGTGAATCTTGATTTATCTGTGAATTTCACACAAACACTTACAGAATATTTTTTTATGAAAATGTGTAAATCTACTAGCTGCGCCCCGCGGTGTTACCCATGATTAAAAAGTATGTCGATGCCTATGTCATTTTCTGACCCCTAAACTACCACTACCTATGCAAAAAATCATGTCGATCGTTTGCTCTATGAAAAATTAAAACAAATCTATCCCACGGGAACCATACATTTTACCGGGATAAAAAGTAGCCTATGTGCTATTCCAGACTATAATCTATCTCTGTGCCAAATTTCATCAATGGCGTGATTGAGTAACAAACATCCATCCATCCAAACATTCACATTTATAATATTAGTGTGATAGATTTTCGCGAGGACAGTACCTATGTAATTAGTAAGTAGCGGAGTAACAAGTACACAACTATGAAGTACCTCCTTATTACTTATTACTTCAACATTCGGAGAACAGGAAGCGATGAGCTCGTAATCGTATGGTGTAGCAACCATGTAGCCATAGTAAACAGACAGTTGAAAATACCATCGTGTTCCTTTCCAATTATAAAATAGAAACGATTTTACTTTTCGTACTGACCTATATCGATTGAGTCAATGAACAAACGATGGATGGTCAAGTTCCTGTATCCATTACATGGCAAACGATGTATTATGGTTCAGACATTTGAGTTTAAATTCGTTTGAAGTCGATTGATGTCTATGTTTTGCGTCTGGAGATATTCAGACGGGCGGGGAAAGATGTGTCATAGACTAGAGAGTGGCACAGACCAGAGAGTGGAACAGACCAGAAAGTGGCACAGGCCAGGGAGGGCACAGGCCAGAGTGCCACTGATTAGAGAGTCCCACAGACCAGAGAGTGGCACAAACTAGAGAGTGCCTATAGCTAGGTCCTTACAGAACTTTCAGAAAGTTTTTTTTAATTTATCGGTATGAAATAAAATAACATCATCGTTTGCCTTTCAAAAATGATACACATGCAATGAATTTAATGTCAATGTTCAACACGTGTGTACCGACTCTATGTAGAGACAATGCCCGAATAAATTGTGAGTTTGGACACTCGCCATCGACTTCAAAACACGTAAATTCTCATTTCCGCGTATTGAACGTACATTATCAGACCAGACGATCGGGCTATAATCTTTCTAGGTGATATTATGATCTGATTTCGTTGTAGGTTTATGCAAAATTATTTGTAAGCTAACCGTATACTTTCCTCCGAATACACATACACAATATTATTGCCGCTTTACTAATTCTTTATTTTTGAGTTTTTTTTAATGAAATAACCATAATCATTTCCCTAGCGCCATTGGTAATTAAAAGCTAAAGTGACTCTTAGCGACACCGGATGAAATAAATTCTGTATGATTAATAGCTTGCCACAAGATCAACATCTTGATTAATGTTAGTCCCGGAAAATAAACGAGAGCCTTTTTGCGGAATCGGACGACAAGGTGAAGGAGACCCATAAAGCCTTAAAATTGGCATTTCAAGAGGCAAATTTGCTCGTCTATTTACATACCATTTGGTGACCAAACATATCGGCACAACATATCGGGTGGCTAGTTCATAATAACATAATAATTGCTAGACCCACACACCAATTAGGTATACGGTCCCACAAAGCAACTTTTGTACGGTACAATTGTCAGTACCAGGATTCAAACTCGGGACCCCTGGCGTAGGAAGCAGTGTCACTACCAACTGCGCTAATCAAGGTGTATGTGTTGTTCATTATATTATCTATACATATAAATAAAATTGGAGTGTCTGTTTGTAATATTAAAATAACCGCTTTTTACTACGAGGCATGCCTTTTAAGTTCTGTCGTTTCCATATTTCCCGGCAATTTTGAATTTGGAACTGTTCTATATTCAAATGTGTTTAAATTTCGAATCTCAAAACAGTTGAAAGTATTAGGATTAATGCTATTGTTTAGTCACAGCGTCGATTGGAATCTGTCAGGTTACGTACGAAAATGAATATTTCTAAGGAAAATGTTCGTGCAATAATTTTCTACAACTTTAGAAGAGGCCTGTCACGGCTTCAGTGTTTTGAAGAGCTAACATCTGTGTTCAGTGATGAAGCCCCATGTCTGCGGACTGTCGAACGCTGGTATTTAGAATTCCAGCGTGGACATACTAGTGTTAGTGACAAATCTCGCGAAGGACGCCCAAAATCCGCCTTCACTGAAGATAAAATCATTGCTGTGAAACAACTAATTCTCGAAGATCGTCATGTGACGTATCGAGAGATAGAGGCTCTACTAGGCATCTCAGGGACAACCATTCAGAAGATCTTGCATGAAGCGCTTGGTGTGAGAAAGCTAGTTTGCCGTTGGATACCGCATCTGCTTTCCGACGATCACAAGGCGGCCCGCGTCAGATGGTGTAAGAAAACTCTGCAAAGGTTCAACCGAGGAGAGTCAAATCACGTCTACGATATCATCAGTGGTGACGAATCTTGGATCTATGCCTACGATCCTGATTCCAAACAACAATCTACAATCTGGGTCTTTCAAGCCGAGCCAAAGCCGACTAAAGTTGTTCGTTCTCGAAGCACTTCAAAGAAGATGGTGGCCACGTTCGTTGGAAAAACCGGCCATGTTGCGACTATTGCACTTGAAGATCGTAGAACGGTTAACGCAGAGTGGTATACCACAGTTTGTTTACCACAAGTCATCGCCGAACTTCGAAAATCTAACTCAAAGCGGCGCATCATCCTGCACCACGACAACGCAAGCTCACACAGCGCTCGTCAAACGATTGAGTATTTGAAGCAGGAAAAAGTAGAAATTCTTGACCATCCATACAGTCCATACAGTCCATCCATCCATCCTCCAATCCATACAGTCCTGACCTAAGCCCTAACGATTTCTTTACATTTCCTAAAATTAAGAAAAGTCTTCGTGGTCAAAGGTTCCAGTCCGGTGAAGAAGCAGTCGACGCTTTCAAGTCAGCCATTTTGAACACCCCCACTTTAGAGTGGAATAAATGTTATAATAACTGGTTTGAGCGAATGGAAAAGTGTATTAAGCTACGTGGTGAATACTTTGAAAAACAATAAAAAGTACTATAAGGTTCTAGTTGTGTTTTTTTCTTCAAACGACAAAACTTAAAAGGCATGCCTCGTAAGTGCATTTGGATGTTACCTATACCGAAACAACATTTTTTACAATTTTTGTCTGTCTGTCTGTCTGTCTGTCTGTCTGTCTGTCTGTCTGTCTGTCTGTCCGTCTGTCTGTCTGTCTGTCTGTCTGTCTGTCTGTCTGTTTGTTCCGGCTAATCTCTGAAATGGCTGGACCGATTTTGACGGGACTTTCACTGGCAGATAGCTGATGTAACAAGGAGTAACTTAGGCTACTTTTATTTTAGAAAAAAAAATAGGATCTCACGAAAAAAAATTAAAACCAATGTTGCAGCGCAGCGCCTGAATTAATTTTGATAGCAACAACCTGCAATGCGTGCCGCGGGCTCAGAATGGGCGAGCAGGCTGTTGTCAACGGTTGTCTTTGTTAAATACCACGCGGACGAAGTCGCGGGCAACAGCTAGTCAATAATAAAACAATAACGTCACAAGCACTTCATACAGTTAAATAGCGTCGAGTTGTGTTGAGTACTGATTTATCAAATTGAACAAGAGATAACACGAATCTTTGAAATTGAAGAGCACGTACCATCAATCAGTACCCACAGGTACAGTACGCGTGCTGCGCAGGTACGACGAGCCGATCTAAATTCGGCACCCGCCCGAACTCATGCCGAACCAAACTATCGCTCTTTGCGATCGTTGGATTTATTTCTGTCGAAAGTAGATTACTAAAATAAATGGCCTACTCCCGACCAAGTGTCAAAGACTCGGGTTCGCCTCGGGTTGTTGTCTTGATCGAAATGGGGGCGCACCTCTTCCCGATGGTGGAAGCCAATACGTTGCTGCCAACACGACCGGCTCTGAGGAGCTTTTGAAAAATCAATGTCAATACACGTAAAACCTGTCCAATACAGTATTTGGGTTGTTCCCTACGAGCGTTTAACAAATGAAGCCGGCCGTCAGTAGGCTGTTTGACTGTGTTCGAAAAACTCTCTTAAATTGTTCATGAGTTTAATAGGGTTCCTTCATTGTAAATTCCAGTATTTTCCATCAAGTTCGATGATAAAGTTTAAATAAATAAAAGTACCTACCGCCAAAGCGGCCACAGCGGTCACATAACCCTTGCGAAAAAACATGCCTGAAACACATTAAAATCCCAAATATTACTAAACTTGTATTGACAACCTGACGCTGATTACGACGGTGTGACGTCACAACGCATCAACCAACAACCAGAGCGATTTTGATCACGTGACCGAACTAAAAAGAAACATTGCCGCTAGCAAAGACATATAATTTCATTTTTTTAAATTTGACTTTGATTCATAGATTACAAATGTTTAAGGCTTAATACAAATACATTTTTTTTAATGAATCTATACACCGAGGAACAAATCTATGAAAAGTAATTTCAATTCGTACAACACTTTTAGAGTCCGAATAAGATTGCTGAGTTCTTATGATTATTTCCGTACTGACAGGTGATTAGAAGCCTATTACAAGTAGATGGCACATCCCTAGTATCTTAAAAGCTAGCAAATCAGTAGGTACGTCACTAATATGCCGCGCTCAATGGGAATATGGAACGTTTCGCACAACTAATTACTTACTTCCGCGACATATTTTCGCGGAACTAGAATAGTGTTACACTGTTTGAAGTAGTGTACTACCCCCGGAAATGCGGAATGCTTTGTTTACATACAGTTATCGTGAAATATTCGCTTTTAGGTAATACGGTTGTGGACTCTAAACCGAAACCAAAATATTTTTTATTTTTTCATAACACAATTAAATTGATAAATAATAGTATTAAGAAATAAAAAAAAACTTAATTGCATCAGTTAGCTGAATGGTGTACGATGTTTTAGCCGAATAACCTAAAAACCGGCACCAGCATCTTGGGCACGCTACCGCATGGGCCTAATTTTTTACACTTTTTGTAAATATTAAGTAGCTTTTCTGTGCTCTTTTTAATTTATGTTAGTTTGTAAATATTTAAGTTATTTTCTTTGTAATTATTGTGTATAATAAATTCACAACTTCTAAAAATCTAGGAAAGTATCTGTAAAGAAACATGACTTTACTGAAAGATACAACCGAAAATGTATCATTACAAAGTTTGCCGTGTAAAAATAACAATGTATATTTAACACTAACACTAAACTCCCACACACAACATAACGAAACACTCCTTGATCGGCACAAGCAGAAAGACCCCACACCGTTTCCCCGAACGCGAAATGATATCAATAACATTGAATGCACAAACACGAAGTATTCCGACGCCAGCCGAAGTACATCACCCTGTCAGTGCTCTGAAGTATTGCTTGAAGCTTCACTAATTCCCTTTCTGGGATCAACAGCGGTATTCTGTAACGACAATCTCGTATCTCACGCGTGAGTTCGAAAGTGAGTTGTAAATTTTCAGTGTTAATTTGACTTTTTACCTGAGGATTTGTGAGTGAGATACAAGATTGTCATTTAATATCAATAACTCACGCGTGATTCCAAGGGTGAATGGAAAAAATTAAATGAATGAAGTCTGTCCAGTTACGCGCAGTTCTCAAGTTACGCGTTTACTAACAGACAGTGGTAAAGTAGTAGAATATTTTGTAACTTTTGACGATTCAAAAGTACTATACACAATGGTCTACGTGAATAAAAAATATTCTGATTCTGATTCTATTATTTTTAAAATTTTATTATTATTTGAATCAGTGTACACGTCATTTCTTCTTCTTCTTCCTTTACGAAATGAAATGCGATGAAATAAAATGGATATGAAAATGGCCTCACCCACAACTTAGCGGGT
This sequence comes from Pheosia gnoma, assembly GCA_905404115.1. Classification (NCBI taxonomy): domain Eukaryota; kingdom Metazoa; phylum Arthropoda; class Insecta; order Lepidoptera; family Notodontidae; genus Pheosia; species Pheosia gnoma. The sequence continues at coordinate 9,948,907 of FR989898.1, forward strand.
ATTTTGCCAATGTCAAGTAATTAATAGCAATATAACATTCAATAAATACACATTATAAATAAAATAATTGATGTGACATGATGATATGAAAATTCAATTTAGCGTGCGCATTGTCACTTTGCCTATAAATGTGACTGAATGTCATAAAAGTGGTATAAAACTATTGTCATTAGTTGACATTACTAATATGAGCAATTGCTCATAATAGTAATGTCTACTATTGACAAAAAAGTATAACGAGTGCATGACTCCGCGGCTGCGCAAGAGTTGACAATGACGCGCGAGGAGCCGCGGTCTCCGTGGTACAGTCATACTGCTATCACCACGTATTATGCGGGAATTATCCGGACCGATATCTGGGACTTTTGCCAGATATATGTAAGATTTTTTTGATCTTGCGCAACAAAATGATGTATCACTTACATTTAAGAATACTTTGATGTGTCAATGCAGCTGATTGTAGAACAATCTACTTACATGTTTTATCATCTGTTGTTTTAGATAATTTCCACTACACTAACCGGCCAATCTCAACAAGAAAGAATAAGACAAAAGTAAAACCGATCAAGCAATCTCCATCGTGTCTTCGCCACTACGTCGACATTGGCAGAATCGCGTTGAGCCTGACTCAATGGAAAAAGGCCATTAGGAAAAAAAAACTACTTACAGACTTTTTGGGGGTAGTCGACGAGAAAGGTTATCAGTTTTGTTTTATATTGTGAATAATTTGTTTCTTTGGAATATCATGTGTAATGTTGGTGGAATATTAACCATTATGTGCTCATTCATATACGTGCACGAGTGTGGGAAAATAAAACGAAATAGTAAAACATGACTTTTCCAGTTCCTCCACGAATTCCGGTAATTTGTCAGTAAAGTATACTCAACTTTACTGATAGGGTTGGGGTGGTTTATTAGGCCTAGTCTACGGATTAGCGCTGCATAGAATCTCGCACATTTGATATTAGCTAAAAAAAAAAACATTCCACTTGACGTTGGCAAAATGCCTACCCAGACTGGGTATGGCCATTTTCTAAAAAAAAAACTATTTACAATCCATTTGTAGAAAGTCTATTGCTGTATCTGTAGATGTAATGAGAAGCCAATGCAGGAGGGACTTGAGGGACTTTGCGTCTGTCAAAATTACGTGAAGATGTGACGATAACAACTCAACATTCTCAGTATTCAATGAGATGTAATTCCTTAATATTGCCAGGGTAATTGGCTTGCAGAGTCACAGATTATGAGGATCAGGAAGTCCCGGGATAACGGCGCCGCCTGGCAACACCAGCGGCTTGGATACGGGGCACGTGGTGATTGTTTACAGAGCAACTAATATTTCGTACCGTGCCATGGTACCGAGAATAATATTTACCACTATTAATTGTGTGTGTTCGTTTGTTTACGTTGAAAACTCAATCATTTGACTGAAAAAAAACCAGCTCTTAAGACCTCATTGAAAAAAAGAGCATGGTGCATAAACAAAATGATCTATAGGTTGTTTTTGGCCTTTTCAGAGAAGTGTTTTGTTGGGTGTCTTTTGTTTTATACTTTATAGTCTACCGTATTTAGACATTTTGTATGGAGAGTCGAAAGTTGAAAATACCGTCCGCTAGAGGCGCTTTTCAATTCTCCATACAAAATGTCTAAATACGGTAGACTATAAAGTATACAGTTAGCTCGCACTTGACGTGCAGATCAATAACAAAGACATATATGTGACCTTCTACCCGGTTTTGTTGTTTCTTTAATTTCATTCGAAAGTTTTAGAATATGGCCGGAAGCCAGGGAAAATTGCGTCAGAAATATATTGTGCTGTAATACGTACCTCGTAAGAGTGCTCACGAGTGGCCGAGATACCCGGTGCCCTATATCGACGACGGTATTCGCAACACGAAATTAGGTTAATTAATCCTATTAATGTTCCGAAAATCGTTCGAGTTCTTAACACTGGCGAGAGGATACAGTTGTAACTAGCTGACCCGGCGAACTTTGCGTCGCCTCAGAATCAAATGTATGAGAAAATTAATTATCTTTATTATTACTTTTTTGGGATTTGTTCCGATGTTTTAATAGTTATTCTGCTATTAAAGGCGGAGACAAATTAAAAAATTCTAAGACCACCAAAATCGGTTCATCCGTTCTTGAGTTATAAATGGTGTAACTAACAAAACTTTGTTTTATATATTTAGATACATAGATAAGTAGATAGATAACGCGGGCGACAAGACACAGTCACGAATTTTGTTCCACGGAGTTTTTCTCGACTAATACCTTAAGCACAATCCTTCTTAAGTACCGTTCCGGTAACGTAATATCTTCCATCCCTCTCAATCTACAGACTTTATAAACAAGCATGACAGTGACAACATGTTTTCTTGATGACGCTACGATTACATTAGAAGTTCCTACAGACTTGTCATTTATTAGGTACTCAAAGTTACCGGAAAGTGCATCGCCAGGTGGCAATAATATGGCCATAAGTATCTACATTTTGTTTCTACATGTTTATTATATAATAACATTTTTATTGTTATATTAAAGGTATGAATAAAAAATTGTTGTAGACACTTCTAAGCTATATTAAAAAGTACTGGTATAGCTGTAAGACTAGAAAAAAAAACAAAATAGCTGACTTATTGCGAGTAGAAGACAAAGAGAAAAGCCAGATTTAGTTCTGGCCGCCCCGGTTTTGGAACAAAATGTAAGCGAAGGCTATTCCATTCTATTTTAATTTCTGTGGTTTCTACATATTGGTTCAATTTTAGTGGCGACCTTCTGACACATAGTTTCCTAAAACTTCTTCCCAATAATATATTTAATACTAGCTGCATCCCGCGGTGTTACCCGCGATTAAAAAGTATATACCTTTACCGCGATAAAAAGTAGCCTATGTGCTATTCCAGAATATAATCTATCTCTATGCCAAATTTCATCCAGATCCGTTCAGCCCATCTGGCGTGATTGAGTAACAAACATCCATCCATCCAAACTTTCACATTTATATTATTAGTGAGATATCAGAAGCTTTCAGGAATTGTTATGATGACTCAGTACTTACCTAACATGGGGTAAATTTAATCTATAAGTATTTATTCGATGAATAAACAATAATATATTATTACAGTATTCTTGAAAATGCATCTAAACACAATTGATTTCACAATAAATAACCCACCATTTTATGGATGATACTTATCAGAATCAGAATCAGAATATTTTCTATTCATGTAAACAATTAAGTACAGTACATATGAATCGTCAAAATAGTTACAGAATGCTAAGCTACAACTTTACCACCCGTTCGGAACGCCGTTCCTATGGGAAAGAACGGGAAAGAAACTTCTTGTTTGCTCTTTTTAAAAAGATCAGTTACATTTTTGAGCAGTATATTGTTATGGGTATGTGAGAACAATGTAGGAACGGCTAGGCAGACTTTAGCAGCTGGTCAAAAAAAAAGTACTAACTCTAAGTATATCATTTCATTTATTACATTACATCATATTTTTAAGACTATCTTTGCTTGTTCAACAAAGATAAACTAAAACTCGGCCGAACTGTCTTGCAACACAGCGCAGTGGCAAACGGAATTATGCAGCGCGACCCAACATAATTATATCAGTATACTGTCTGGCGATCTTTACTGCCCACCCTAGCAAATAATCGAATGAGATCACACATATAAACAATCTTTTAAAATTGTATTTTCTGTCTGAAATTAAAAAAAATATACTTACTAATCAGACTGCTTTCAAAACATGTGACAGTCTACCCAACATTTGACAGAACCGAAAACTTACGTTCGTCCCTCTCACACCAGTGGCTAGAGCTAGAGCGCGAAATTAAAAATTTAGGCGGTTCTTAATTTATTACGATATTTTTTAACATATAGGAGTAATATTTTTTTTATTTGCAACTACGGTATAGTGTAAAGCATTTTTTATCTATTAAATTGGTTTCAAATTTTTTTTTTTATATCTTACCTAATTTTTTAAAGGGGTTTTGTCACCATGTGACTATGTTACCCCCGTAAGGTGAATCAATTTGTGTTATTAATTAACAAAACAAAACATAATACTGTTCCTACTTAGTAACATATAATGGTTTCAAATGTTATTTAAAATGCAACAACACTCCAAAGTTAGTAAAAATAGCGAGCTTTACAAATGTTGTAGTATTGTATCGCTTTAGCGAATGTTTTAAGCAAACTGAATACATTGAGGCATCCAGTGCACAATGCCACTGTCACAAAAACTAAATTACATTGTAAAGATGTCCCAATTTTCCGTAAAAAAATAAAAATATTTTGAGTTTTGCGCTTCCACCTTAAGCAGCGTCTTTTAACGTAACGTTGCGATAGCTAAAATGTCTTCCGCTCCGCTCACACCACAGGTATTATGAATGAGAATGACAGTATGATATCTCTATGACGTCACGATAACATGGAGTTCCTACTTACCCTACTGGTGTGCATTATTGATTGGCCACCACTGTACACATGCGACTATCGACATCGTACAAAATCCGAGGCGCACGCCATCCTAAAAATAGCCAGAGCCAACATTTCAGCGCAATGGGATATCCTGACAAATTATTTTTATATATCCCAGTTTGTCGCCATATCCGTTTGTTGGGGCGCACACCCCACTGTCTAAGAGCGTTGGTGTTTGCCTGCTCTGGGATGTTTAAGTTATTTAGGAAATTAATAATAATAATTCCAGCCCTTTTTTAATGTCCCACTGCTGGGCACGGGCCTCCCCTCAATGCGAGGGGGATTAGGCCATAGTCCACCACGCTGGCCCAGTGCGGATTGGCGGACTTCACACATCTTTAGAGGGGTTCTCTCAGACATGCAGGTTTCCTCACGATGTTTTCCTTCACCGTTTTTTAGCAAGTGATAATCATGGTTGAAAATGAGATTCGCACTTGAAAAATCCCAGAGGTGCGAGCCGGGGTTTGATACCTGCAATCCTCGTTACCGAGGCAAGCGTTCTACCAACTAGGCTATCACTGCTTTTTAGGAAATTATTTAGACAAAATATCACCTAGGTTGATTGCCTCCACAGGTGGCTGTTTCCTCGCTCAAACATTAGCTTGACAATACAGCAAGGAAATGCAGCCAGCATTCTTGCCACCATTCCACGCGGACAAGGTCTTTTTGATACATAGTTTGTTGTCATACTATTTTTAAGTTTATTTTTATTTCATTGTAATTGTTTGATTTTTTTTGGTAATTAATCAATTTGAATGATTGAGATATAAGTACAAAGATCGCGTAGTCTTTTTGATAGGTATGAGAAAATGTAAAATAGTCCTTTCAAAAGGACTATCGCTAAGATACTGACCAGGGAAGCTCTTGTGACAAAGATTTATCTACATTTTATATTATTTTAAGGATCCTATATGCTTTAATCTGAAATCAAGTAATCTCATTCATAGTAATAAATTGGGTATTCAGAATCAGAATATTTTTAATCATGTAAACCATTAAGCACAGTACTTATGACTCGTCAAAAGATACAAAATGCTAAGCTACAACTTTACCAGCCGTTCGGAATGCCGTTCCGATGGAGAAGAACGGGCGAGAAACTCCATGGTTGTTCTTTTTTTTAAAAGATCTTTTACAGTTTGAGCAGTACATTGTTATACGTATGTGAGAACAATGTAGGAACGGCTAGGCAGACTTTAGCAGCTGGTCAAAAAATTGCATACTCTCGCTGTCTTTATGAGAATGTAGTATCCAAGCCACTTCGCTATTTCCAACTCATATGTGTCTTGTATTCGCATTGTGTACAGTAGCACCCGTCCATGTGTTATCATCAATGTATGGCGCATCTCCTGAGAGTAATACTCCACTATTCTTGGAAGCGCTTGGTTGGGGCGCGAAATTCAAAATTTCGACGGATTTAATTATTTAGGACTTTTTGGGGGTAGTTGAAGAGAAAGTTTATCAATTTTGTTTTATTTTGTGAAAATTGTTTCTTTGAAATATAATGTGTAATTTTGGTGGAATATTAATCATTATGTGTTCATAATTTGAATAAATAAAAATGAAATTTTGGTTGTTGGTAAACGCATCATTTAAGTACGGCTGGACCGACTTGGTAATTATTTTTTAATGTTCGCCATCTGCCCAGACCGCTTATTATATAAAAAAGAAATAAGCTATTACAGAGTTCTCTATGATTCTCGTGGTGTAAGATTAAATGCAAGCTTCAAACTTAGAAATCTCAGCAAAAGCAAACCACTGCATAAAGCCGTACAAACTTTCAGTTTGAAAACACAACAAACGAACTAAACCTACGAATAGTGCTCCACATTCCGCGATACTTAACAAAAGTAGGTAAATAAAACCTACGTTCATATCTTCTTGAGTATCTTACGCAACGGACATTGTAAAACACCGCCAAGATTCAACCGGCAGATAATAAATTATAGTTGCATAAAGAACAGACGAACCAGCGAGCATAAAATAATTATAAATTATTATTGCACGAACTTGACATAGATTGAAGCCAATTTTTTTTATAAAGACGTAGGAATTTTATTACGGAGGAAACTGTGAGAGGAAGCAGATCGTTATGCACAAGGACGGGGTTGCAATACCTTCTACTGTTTATTTTGGTAAAATATAATTTTATCAAAAATGTATACTTTTTACAAAAAAGTATACTTTTTAATGCACTGTTTCAGCGCCTCTTTGTTTACTAAACACTAGTATAATAATAATACCAGCCCTTTTAATGACCCCACTGCTGGGCACGGGCCTCCCCTCAATGCGAGGTGGATTAGGCCATAGTCCACCACGCTAGCCCAGTGCGGGTTGGCGGAATTCACACATCTTTCGAGGGGTTCTTTCAGACATACAGGTTTCCTCACGATATTTTCCTTCACCGTTTTAACAAGTGATAATCGTGGTTGAAAATGAGATTCGCACATGAAATCCCAGAATCCCAGAGGTGCGAGCCGGTGTTTGAACCTGCGATCCTCGTTACCGAGGCAAGCGTTCTACCAACTTGGCTATCACTGCTATGATGTTTACCTTCATCGCAATTAAAATATGCATTTTTTTTTATTTCCAAAATCCCAGAATTACTTCGCCATACGATGTTTCCAAACATTCGACCAACTGTTATAAATATTTGATGTAGATGTTAAAAATGATAGTTATATGTTAATAAATAACCTAGTTAACCATCCGTTAATTAGATGATTTCAAAACGTGACGTTTTTGCAATAGTTAACGGCGCAAGCGATTGCAGTAATTTTATATGTAAACTGGGTGTTTCTTTCAACGGTTTAAAATAAAGGTTTGTGCGTTTGAATGTAGGAGGTAATGTCTAGAACTACTGATCGAAGTCTGAAAAGCGATAGACAAATACCTCAAATTATTACGGATTATCTGAACTACGAAGGCTACAACTATTCAAGAGTTATTTAAATAAGACATAAAAAAATAAGTAATAATTAAGCAGACATTTATACAAAGTAAGTTATTGTGTCGACATGTAAGATAAAAATAAGTGGCTCAGCATGAGCTGATGGAGATAGGATCCTCCTCCAGCGCTGAGCTGATTTTCAGCCTACTCCTCCACAATGACTAGTAGCAAAATATACAAAATATCCGGACAACCAAATGCACATAGCTTGTATAATAAATATATTCAAAAGGTAGATACTTTATCACTTATAACGCTTACATTTTTTTTATAACGAGTTCTTAAAAAACCCCTTGAATAGAGGAATACAACTCAAGATTGCCACGTGTGTCGTATACAAATTTCGCAAATAATGCTGGCCCACTCTATCAGTGTTAAAGAAACGTCAAGTTATTTATATATGCACCGGCCGTCTGTTTACCTATTCAAAAAATGTAAACGCTTACACAAAATACCGTTTCGGTTAATTACAAATCGACTCCGGCGCGGTAGAGTCGACATAGAGGCGTACAGAAATAAAACCATAAAGATTTAATGTGATACATAGTGTGAAATGTGCCGGTAGCCGTCTGGGTGTGTGTAGCGACACTAATGAAATGTATTTTAGTTAAAAATGCAGTTGTTGGACTGACCTGGTGCGTGCGTGGGGCGTGCGCGTGTTGTAGGGCGGGCGGCCGACGACTGGGCGGGCGGCGTGCGCGCAGCCCGCCGCCGGGATCCTGGCCGATTTATAGCGCATGAGATGGGAACGGGACGACGTCGAGACGACATAATATGTGTGCGACTTTAAAATTCTTAATTACTCGGTTTCTATTCAATGGATGGGTGTCGATTAGGTATTGGGCATTGATACTTTTATACAAACTACGGTACGTGGTTAATCTTAAACGGTTTAAGCGTACGTAACGTACCATTTTATTTGGTTCGTTATTAGGGAGTTTGGAGAAATAGTTTAACCAATACTTCTTTCTTCAGTAACCAATTGAAATAAAACTATATTTTCGGACTTTATCGCGTTTATTGTATGTTTTTACGTTCCCGATGTTTCGGCTGCTTTACAGCGATAGACCAGAGCTAGGCAGAAGTTTTAGGGCAAATAAGGGTCATTTTAAAAAACTAGAAAATAAAAGCGATCTAAGCAACTAGATTCAAACTATATAAAAAAGGAAAAGGAATCCATCATATTTAATAAAAAACTTAAACAATTTCTAACAAAAAAATGTTATTACTCAACCACAGAATACCTAGAAGATAAAATTAATGACATATAAGAATAATATAAAGAGCCGAACGTAACAGTGCGACGATCTACCTCCAATAATATACAAATAATAATATAATGATAATAACATAATGATAATAACATAATAATAATAATAAAATATATACAAATAATAATTTCTAAATAATGTTATATAATTTTAAGCATTGCATAAGCATTGAAAAACAACTCTATTGATATGTTCCTGTACCTAGTATTTAAGAATCGTGTTTAGTAGATAGAACAACATTGCAATGCTTGAAGAAGGCCGCTATGTCATAAGTACTAAAACTAATGCAAGACCAATGAACACATAGTTTGCAATAAATGTTTGAGTTTGAGTTCATTACTTTAAATATAATCAAAGAGCCTACTATACTACGTAAGGAATATAATGACTGGACGAGCGTAAACCTTAAGCTAGGTTTTATATAGCTCTATGGTAAAAACAATATAATGACAGGATGAGCCTAAACATTAAACTAGGTTTCATATAGCTCTATGGCAAAACAACATCAACATTTAAAAGTAATAGAGAAAATTAATTACTATCCGATTCACTACAAAGATTACCTAGGTATAATCTTCAAAACTATCAAAGAAACTTTTGCATTTCTTTGAAGGATGGTGTTCGTACCTTCATATCTGATGTTTGCTTTTTTTTTTTTTATTACATTATAGGCAAGTATTTGATCTCGATCTCACCTGATGGTAAGTGACGATGAGATCTACGATGGAGCATACTTGCCTAGGTAGGAAGGCGGCAGTAGATAGAGACGCTACATTCACTAGGCACATGCAGCGCAACTGATCTGACCCGCCATCCATGAATGGCAGCACCGAACATCATGCCGGAACACGGCTAGGCCGCTTGGTGACATGGCTTTGTTCAGTGGGTGGTGACTAGCCACGGCCGAAGCCTACCACCAGTAGAGTTGTCACCTAGTTGGCACCACCCAGGGTCACGTGTAGGGTATCTCGAGGGTACTTAATTCTCCTACGGACGAAGGTGACTCGACCCCATCGGCTTTAATACTAGGTAGAAGGAGGTAGAAGGTAGTTCGTAGTCGTGCTCCACCCGACATGCTATACATCTTTAAATCCTATCCGATCGTATCAAACTTATCGGATGTAGTCAGATAATATTCAGGGTAATCGGACGTTCTTAATTAGGACAACGCCCTCCACATTATCCGATAAATAATTAGGATCGGATAGGAAGGTGTGGAACCTGTCTGGGCGCTCCCCGAACACCCACAGAGTAGGCGCCCCTATATTATAATGGGTTTCTTATAAATAACAACTATTTGATTTAACGCTTCAATTTGTAGCGACCTAACCTCGACATAAGCAACACAGATGGCGCTGCAGATGACATTCAGAACAATTAACAACCAATCAACACTGATCAGGACTCTCACGATATAGGCCTAGTGTGAGAGTCACAATTACTACATTAATAATTTGTACGAAAAAAAACAATAGAAATTTTGTTGGGGTTGCATATTACGACCTTGTATTTCCAGGAAATTCATATTCCAGCCTACTATTAAGACCTCGGCAGATATTACTTAAAAAGCAGTTATAGCCAAGTTGGTAGAGCGCTTGCTTCGGTAAAGAGGATCGCAGGTTCAAACCCTGGCTCGCACCTCTCTCTGGGATTTCATTTCATGTGCGAATCTCATTTTCAACCATGATTATCACTTGCTCAACGGTGAAGGAAACATCGCGAGGAAACCTGCATATCTGAGAGGACCCCTCGAAAGATGTGTGAAGTCCGCCAACCCGCACTGGGACAGCGGGGTGGACTATGTCCTAATCGCCCTCGAATTGAGGGGAGGCCCATGTCCAGTGGGACATTACAAAGACCTGTATTATTATAGATACAACTTTAATTGTTTACCTGTATTATTATAGATACAACTTTTATTATAGATACAACTTTAATTGTTTCAGCCTGTAATTTTAATTTCGACCGTCAGCGTTTTCAAACAAGATAGTTTCTTGTGTGGATGTATTAGGGGCCATCCATAAATTACGTCACACGTTAGGGGGAGGGAGGGGGTCGACGAAGTGTGACATTGTGTGACAAGGGGCGGGGAGGGGTCCCAAATTTTGTGACATCACATTTTTTCAAATTATAATATTTTATATCTATGTATTACAACTTGCAAAATATGTGACATTGCAAAATATGTGACATCACACTAGGTAGGGGGGGGGTCTCACAAATGTGACCAGTTGTGACAAGGACGGGGGAGGGGTCAAAAGTTCATGAAATTCCTGTGAAGTAATTTATGGATGGCCCCTTATTGATTGAGCTAATATATATGTATAATTGTTATGCAGCTCAGTATCCTGTCTGAAAATAAGAGCAACACGCCCATCGTTAGGTTTTCGAAAAGCGTTTAATAATGATCCATCATCAAAAGATTACTTCTATATTCAAATGGGTTTGACTCTTAAGTTTATCATTAGAAAGTGTATAGTGTCCCCATAGGAAAGTGGGCATTAATTACTCGATAAGTATTGAGAGAGAATGTTTGGTTTAATTTAATTAATTTTCACACTGCAATTAGAATCAATTAAAGATTGTACATATGCTACGTATATGAAATACTAGGTGCGCCGTGCGGTGTTACCCGCGATTAAAAATTAAAACAAATATCTCCCACGGTAACCATAAATTTTGCCGGGATAAACAGCCTATAGCTTATATGCTGTTCCAGACTATAATCTATCTCTGTGCCAAATTTCATCCAGATCGATTCAGCACTTCTGGCGTGATTGAGTAACAACATCCATCCATCCAAACTTTCACATTTATAGTATTAGTGGGATTTGTAGATTTTCTATAGTAAGTCTAGGTATGAATATTCGTTATTTATAGATTTTGGACTATAGTCTAACCGCGTAGGATCAATGGGAGGCCCGTGCCCAACAGTGGGACATTAATAAGAACTAATATTTTGGTTTATAATCCATGTTCTCCGTTAATAGGTGGCGATTAGTTTCCTTTCCCTTATATAATGTAGGTGTCATAATAATATTTTTCATTAGAAGGACCACTGTTAAATAATCTAATTATTTAAAAGGCTTGTGGAAAAAGGTCTGTGGTTTGATGAAGAAATAAGGCTGTTTGAAATACTTGGATATTATTTTTTTGAGGTTTTCGACCGATATGTTAGGTAGTGTTCTCAATATTTTGTGATGTGGGGATGTTGTATTGTGTCGTGAAGTAACATAGTTAAATGAAAAAGTAACATAATTAAATAAAAATCCACGTTACTTTTGAAGTTTTATTGCTTTTTTTGTTTCTTTAACATAAATAGCATTTATTTTTAATTATTAAAAGTTACAATTACAAACGTACAATATGCATTGCACCATTCATAAATAATATAAAATAATTCATTTATTGTAAACTAGTGCGCCAGATTGGCGGCACATAACGACATTGCATTCTATAGCGCCAGTGATCTTATAATAGAAAAATATTGAAAAAAAAAGCTTCAAGTTTTTTGGTTCCTTTATTTGGTTGAATTAGCGTTACATTTAATAAAAAGTGTTGGGACGGGCGGTCGGTGTCCGGCCGGAGTAGTGTGGGACACGGTAACCTTAGGGCGAGCCTGGGCGCCGAGCGCCCGTCCCGACTCGCGGCGTGCGCCACAGATGGCGCTACTGAACGCTGGTGCACTAGCGCCATCTATCGCGTTGACACATCACTTAACGAACGACTAGGCTTATACCCGACCGGAATTGCGCCCCGATATCGACTGCTGGAGAGAAATGCTGGTGTGACGGGGCGAGGGGAGTGGAGCTCACTCCGTGCTGAGGGCGCGGGACTCCTGCACCAGGTAGACCTGGGATCCGGGGACGGTGGAGGTGGTGACGAAGGTGCGGTGCTTGGCGCGGATGAGGGTCAGGTTGCTCTCGGCGACGTCGGCGCGGTCCTCGGCGGCCTCCAGCTCGCGCTGGAATCGTCGCACCCTGGTCACGTTCTGCTGAGACATGCCCTCCTGGTGGTATAAACGAGAAGAAATTAGCGAGAGTCAATGCGAATGGAAGGTAATCAATAACGGACAACACCTTCTTCTTCTCTTGGGATTTTGGGTATCTCGACGACATGCAGACGTCCTATATAGTAATGTATGTAATTAAATATTGTGATTCCATTATATTTTTCGATTATTTTATACGTTTTGTCTATGATCACATACTTATAAGATCTAGATCTGTGTGTGAGTGATGATGAGATGTGAAATCCCTCTCTCATAGAATGATTGCTAAAGCTGCATAAAAAACACTAAATTCATTCAAATATAGCTTTATCTACCATTCAAGGGCCTGTTATATCAAAAATGTTGCTAAAGCAATGAAAAAAGAAGGCTGCATTGGTTTGGACATCATCCTAGAACTTTAAGATGTCATTAAATCAACAAGATATAACTGGACCATACCGTTTCCTGCAGCTGCCTCTTGTAGATGTTGACCTTCTGGGTGGTCTTTTCAAGAGAGTCCTGTAGGAGGACGATGTTCTTCTGGTCCTCCTCGCACTGGATAATGACCTCCTTGAGCTGGCGCTCCTTCTTGCGCAAGATCTTGATGGTCTCGGCGTGCCTCCTCTTCTCCTCGTCCAGTTCCAGTTCAAAGTCCTTGATGCGAGCCTCCAGTTTGCTGATGATACGCTTGCCACCGACAATGGCGTTCGCCTCGACCTCCTCCAGGCGGACGGAAATGTTCTGGGAATATTACAAATTGAGTTTAGTGCCATATAGTTTTAAGGTTTAAAAACGTAACATGCCGCCTGTTACCATTATATGGGTTCTTATTATTTCGCGGCCTGAAATATCACTGTATGCTATTGCTTTTTTGTTATTCATACCTTGACTTCAATCTCGAGGGACTTCTTGACGGCTTCAATCTTGACGATCCTCTCCTGCTCCTCGTGCAAGTGCTCTACGGTGTGTTTCAGTTCAGTCTGTAATATCATTCATTCATATCATTATTTTATTGTCAAAATTAATCTTAAAATGTTGGTAGTACATTTCAACCCAGCTCTGATTAATTTTACTAAATTTAAAATTACTATTAGAATTTGATATTATTCAAACAAACATTACGAAAGACAAAGCGTTCAATTAGAGATTCACTATTTATATTATGTTTGGCAACTTAGCAACCAGCTATTTTGTTTAAAGTGGTCAACATCAAACAGAAGGTCGGATAAGTTAGGTCAATGTTTTATTTCTTCTTCTAAGCCTTAGAAACTAAGCAGGGTTCAACCATTTGCTTAACTAGCTATAAATTCTCTCAAATTCTAAACTCAGACTTGGTAATAAGGATCAATCACAGTGTTTCAAAATCTACTATCCCATATGTGTACCTGCACGCGCTGGAATCTCTCGTCAGCCACACGCAGCTCCTTGGTGATCTCGTCGTAGTCGGCGGCGACAGCACCCAGCTCCTGCTCGATCTTGGCCTTGCTGCTGGACAGGTTCACGTTGATAACAGTCAGCTCGTTGATGCGGGTATGAGCCTCCTCGTACGATTGTTCGATGATGCGCTTGGCGCGAAGGGCCTGAGAAATATGGAATGGTGAGACGCGTTAGAGTTGGCACATCATGTATCAGCACTGGAAATACGTAAGCGAATTTTCCTGATTTGAAATAATTCAGATATTTAGTAGTTGACGATTTCAAGTTAGGAGGATAAAACAGCTTTAAGATTAAATTGGTTAAAAAGGATGTACATACAAAATCTAATTTAAGGTAAAATGGGATGCGAATGTTTGTAATAATAAAAAAAAATTCATGTGTATGTCTACATTAAAAAACTATTATGTATGTGTTTTGGGGTCGAGTCACCTTCGTCCGTAGGAGAATTAAATACCCTACGAGATACCCTACACGTGGCCCTGGGTGGTGCCAACTAGGTGACAACTCTACTGGTGGTAGGCTTCGGCCGTGGTTAGTCACCACGGCCACCACCACTGAACAAAGCCATGTCGCCAAGCGGCCTAGCCGTGTTCTGGCATGATGTTCGCTGTTGCCATTCATGGATGGCGGGTCAGATCAGCTGCGCTGCATGTGCCTAGTGAATGTAGCGTCTCGATCTACTGCCGCCTTCCTACCTAGGCAAGTATGCTCCATCGTAGATCTCATCATCACTTACCATCAGGTGAGATAGAGATCAAATACTTGCCTATAATGTAATAAAAAAAAAGAGTCTGACCTGCTCGTAATTGCCACGAATCTCCTCGACCTCGCCGGTGAGGGACTGTATCCTGCGCTGGGCGACGCCGTACTGGTCGAGCGTCACCTGGAGCTGCCTCTGGACCTCGTCATAGTGGGTCTGGATCTCGGTCAGCTGCGATACAAGAATACAAATAAATTAACACCTGGAAATTCAAAAGTTAAACTTCAGGTCTGTATTGATTCAGGATGCTACCTGCAGAGATTGCTTCTTGATGGTCTTCTGCAAATCGATGTTAGTCTTGTTGGCTACATCCAGAGAGAGTTCGAGCTCGGTGATGTGGATCTGCAGCTTCTTCTTAATGCGAGTCACCTCGGTCTTCAGCTTAGTTTCAGCCTCGACCACGCGGGCGTTCAGCTGCTCGATCTCAATGCTGGTCTGCTTGCTGTTAACAAACAATCATAATAACATATACATAGGTCATAAAGAAATAACATAATATACAAAATATTCGTCTTTCACCTCGTATCAATCATAAAGTTTGTGTTAATCTCATCAAATTGTCTTAAGGTAGCTTTTAGTTCGTTAAGTGGTTTAAAATACGAATTGCTTATCGCCGGCATTTCAGTACTGATCCTTACGACGCACGTTGTCGGGGAAGTTTCTCGTATCGACCTTATAGTCTCCGTCATGGCTTCGGATAGATTACTTTCTGACAAATTCGACATGTTAGTATTTATCATTTTTGAAACAATATTCCGGGACACTTTAGAATAATCTCTATCAACCAAATTCCTTCTAGATTGAAAATCATTATTTTTCATTCGCTCCTCAGCGACATTTCTTCTGCTCTCCTCAAGAAGTGTTTGAGCGATCGCTTTAGCCGATTTCCCTCGATACATTCTCGCTTTTCCTTTCAACTCGGCGCCCACATTGATTTCCTTCTCGTACAACTCCAATTCCTTCTCTATTTCATCCATTCTCTTCTTTTGTCTCTCAACTTTGAACTTTTCCCTGTCGACTTTCTTCTTCCTAGCTTTAACGGTGATACTTTCCACACCAACGTGCTTCGTCACATTCGCCGCTGCCGCCGTGGCGACGACAGAGAAAGGAGATCGTTTCCCCACGGTATAGGTGTTAAGATCCTTCTTCGCTTGATCCGCGATCTCCCGTGAAATCCTTGATACGTCTGCCTCGGAGTAAGCTTGTATCGGCGTATCAAACCTGTACTTGTCCAATGCTCTCTCGTTGTTCCACGGCAGGTGGGGCGGTTTGGCTAACGCTCCCTGCTCCTTGGCGCTTATGTAGTCGATCATCGGTTGATAGAAATGTATGCCGTAACCATAATTATCTTCGTAAATGGCTGTGGGTGGTCTGTTCCACTTGTAAGTGGGCACTTTAACCGGCGGCATGATGATAGATATACGTCCAGCCACTGATAGCTTCAATCGTTTATCGGACACCGCGACTTGCGCGGCTCGGGGCCGAGGTTGCGTAATTGGGGGCGCGAGAAAATGATCCGCGTCTTTTGTACATTTTCACTTGTGTGTATTGCCAAGCTGGTATGCGTCCGCCGGTGATATTCGCCAATCAGAACGGCGGTTATATTTAAATGGTATTCGTGCCAAATTATTGGAATATACGAAAATGCATAACTGCAAACGTTCATGTTTTTTTGTCGGAAATGCGTCATTGGGTGATCGAATTTCACGGACATACCCGCTAGTGAAGATCATTTTTTTTGCTATTTAGATCGTCTTCATTCATAGTTCTGATAGAGATTTATGGAGGTGTGATACATTTCAGTTAACAATGTGTCAATTCGTGATTGGCTTTGATCCATCGTGGAATTGTGTCATGGTTGTGTGATCGTAGAGGTTTGCGGGTCGCGCGTTTGGGTGGCACGCATCATTCGGCGAGGGGAAGTGGACGAGGGGGGGGGGGACGTGTTGAAAGCTGCATCACCCTATTAGTTCCGAGTTGGCTATCGTCGAGCGCGGTGTGAGTATACTTTAGTCACACGCGACCATTTTCAGTGTAAACATTGCTGGTGAGGAGTAAGTTCGTATCGCCTATAGCGTAATCCTGTCATTTCATATTCCCTTCTATTCTAAGATTCATTGTTCTATGACCTATCAAATCGAGTGTCCTTATCCTTTCATATCTTGTCCGCAGATTAAATACAAATAATCATCTAAATAGACATAGATCTTTTTCACATAATATGTAGGCTATGCACGTTTTCATCTAAATATATCTCTACAAAGATGTTAAGTATTTGTATTGGCAGCAAAATTTATTCCACGAAGGTTGTCTGTCGTTTAATTATTAAACAAAATTCATAATTTCCTACATTCCATCTGTCACATCAGGTGAAGCAGGATTGTTTATTGTTCTGTCTTTATCTAATAGATAGTGAGGAACAGAGACTGCACTTACCGGATGGCTTCGATTTCCTCGTCCTTCTCCTGGATGCGGCGTTCGGCCTCGTGGCGGAACTGGCCGAATTCGGCGGTCAGCCTCTGTGAGCGCTGCTCCTCGGCTTTGCGACCCTAGTACAAACAAGAGGGGACTATTAATATCATACTAGTTCCATAGACCAATAGCATGACTATATTCAAATTTACTTTTTAGTTTTAACATAATATACTATGTTGAATAGTCGGTCAGGTAATATTGTGTCAAAATCTCAAGTTCCCAAGATACAAGCTTGCGCTTAGTTTGAGACCGCGGCACAAATTAATTGTAATGACACTTATGGAGAAAAAAATAAACCTCAATTAATCACTGATGCAAAGCGAATACATAAAATGTATATAAAATATGTGACAAAAATAGTGTAAAATATTGTAACAAGTCCATCGGCTGTTTACAAAAGTAACGTTCACGAAGAAATAAATCAAATTATTTGAAATTTAAAAATGACACGCACGTACAAAGCAAGCATTGAATCGCATCGAGTTCGAGTTTTCAAAAAAATCAAGCATCATATTTTATGCAAGTATGACCGGTTCATTTAACAGCCCGTAAAATATTTTACACAATTTTTGATACAAGCGCATTGCGAAATCACTTATCTATAAAAAATATTCCCGTCCCTTGATAATATAAATACGAAAACTATAAATAGACGGTGGGCATCCCTGGGGCTGTCGGGATTACGTTTAAATTATTTGCTGGTGAGTTGCCAAAGTGTTACGAACAATCACAGCTGCATTCGTTTTATTAATACTATCAGCAGTCGTTCAAACGTTTAGTTTATCTCAAGTTGCATGTACGAGAAGTAGTAGATTAATAGCCCTCAAATTTATTGAAGCTTTAAATCTTTTACAATAGACTTAAACGACGTTTTTCCTAGTAGTCAATATGATCATTTGAATGAAACATGTCAAAGCCCTCTTATGTAAATGTAAGTAGGTACCTTATCTAAGCAACGCTTGTATTATGGGTACCATATGATCGACTGGAGGCGATCCCAGTATATAATTACTTACAAAGATATAAAACATACGAGACACATTAGTTTCTTGCGTATAAACATTCGTGCTCATAGCACAAAGTTTGCTCCAATCGGCATTAGAACCATCTTTGTCAATGAGATCGTCAGTATATATATACTTATGATTTAGGTTAGTAAATCATCCGGAATGTATATTTTTTCAGTCGAAACAATCATGTGCTCAAGAGGGAAAGGGACATGAATACTCACAGCCTCAGCTTCCTTGTAAGCGGCAGTGAGTTCCTCTCGCTCGTTCTCAAGACGGCGCAGCTCAATCTCGAGCTCGTGGAGACGGCGGGTTAACTCCGTGAGGTTGGCGCGGGCGTCGTGCAAGTCATCTGTGGAGACACGCTGGTATTATATTTTACCAAAGAATGGAGCTCATTTTTACGATAGATGGATGTTCAATTTTACCAAAGAAGGATGCTTATTTTTTACCAAAGAAGGATGCTTATTTTAACGATAGAAGGATGCTTAATTTTTTTTACCAATGATGCTCTTTCGGTACATCGCTCCAACAAATAGCTATATGGTAATTGGCTTTTTGAGCTCTTTAACCACAGCGTTGCCAAAAAGCTTTAGCCGAAAAGGAAAAATCTTCCGGCTAGGCGTTTGTTAGGCGGGTTATTGTATATAGCTACGTTCTGCCGAAACTCTAATAGTGCGTTTAAGGATTACATGAAGAATCCTGCCTATGTTCATTGACGTGGTATGCAGAACCTATTTCCTGTAGCGAGTTTTAAGAGGCCTCTACGATGTTACTTTGATTCGGTAAATCATTTCAGAGTAGTGACAATAGGTACTAACCGCCCATTTTCTTATTCTCGCGGGCAAGAGCGTCCTTCTGCTCCCTGGTCTTGTCGAGCTCGTGGCTGATGCGCTGGATCTCGGTGATCTTGATGCGCAAGTCCCTCTGGGTCTGCTCGTACAGCGACACGGTCTCCTCCAGGCGAGACTTGATCTCGATATTGACGCGCTCCAGCTGCTCAGTCCTCTTCTGCAGCTCCCTAGCAGTGCCGTTTGCCTTCTCCAAATCGATGATAAGGACTTCGACCTGTGGGGTAATGTTGTTTTGAGATTATGGATTCAAGTTGACAAGATAAGAGGCGGCGTATCCTACAGCCGATAGAGCCGCATCTGATACTCAGTAGATATTCAAATGTGGACAACCAAAATTGCACTCAACGCACCTAATCATAGTCTGCTGACAAACAGAAAACAAATTGTCAAGATAAAATGGGAGTACTAGGTGAAATCGAATGAAGACGGATACGCCTTTTGACAATTGATCTCGTTTCCAATACATGCTTGGAGAGAGTTATGTGCAGGTGTTAGATAAAGCTTGTATGTACCTCGCTCTGCAGACGGGACTTCTGCTTCTCAATGTTGCTGATCTTGGCGATGAGGGTCTCAATCTGTTCCTCCTGCTCCTGGATGCGGATGGAGTACTTGCGACGGATCTCCTCGATTTCTTCAGCCCTGGCCGCGGACTCGGCCTCAAACTTGACGCGCCAGTGAGCGACCTCGCCGTTAGACTTGACCAGCTGGCGTTCGAGGTCAAGACGAGCCTCGGATTCCTCCTCGAGCTGGACGCGAACGGACTCCAGATCGATCTCAACCTGATGAATGATGGGAAAATTGATTATTAATGCATATTTTGGATAATGGGTGTTTTTTAACTATTTGAAATTAATGAGGACGTTATATCAGATGACCAAGATCTTTAGTAATTAAATATAAAAAGGTGTGTGAATCAAGAATAGATGCTTCTCATTAAGTTGCCCTGCTCGTTATCTGTACTTTGCTTATAAATCTTATGCGACGAAATATGCTTGGAATAAAGAAATCTATTTCAAAAGACTAAATTAGCACCATAAAATTGTTATGCTAATTCAGTTGTATGTGTAGGTAAAACAATTGCTATCTTACTCGTAAATTACGACAATGAGATGGATGGCAATACATTTAGTTAAGTCAAGTTTTATTTACGTTTCTAAAGACATCTATTATATCTATTATTATCTTGCTTATCTACTGCGGTATAAGTTAATAAGCTTGATATAAGTAGGGTTTACGAGAATACTCGTTGCCTCAGAACAAAATATTTGCATGTTGTTTTATAATAAAATGATTTATGCAAACAACAATAGACTTTCACGTTTTCAAAATCTTCTTTGTCATCATATCATCATTAGAGATTAGTGAGAAGGGATATTATGGTATATCTCACCTGGTGCAGGCTGGCCTCGAGCATCGAGCGCCTCCTTTCCTCATCTTCGAGCCTGCGGCGGGAGTCCTCGAGCTGGCCGGCCAGCTGGCTCCTAAGGTACACCACATTCTCAAAGTTCACCTGGAAAGCATAATAAGAACATAAACAATCAAGAAATCCTGAAGACCTAATTATTAGGGAGCTAGAAACTGTTGTCCCTTTGTCTACAAAAAAATACTTTGCTGACATACATTAGCATTCGATAAATCTGGGATTATGAAAGTAGAGAAATAGTCAGTATCTTTACGTTGAATGGTATCTACCATTCAACGTTAGATTAATTTATAAGATTAAGATTCAACGTGAGAGGACGTGAGTTCCTATATTTTAAAGAAAGTAGAATGAAGGCATTAAATATCTAGGACGAAAAGATCGTTGTAGAGTCTCGAAGACAACTTGCCTTAAGGTCCTGAACTTCCTTGACGAGCTCAACGTTCTCCTGGGACAGACGCTGCTTGTGCGAGGTGATGTCCACAATGGTGCGGTTCAGCTCCTCAATCTTGATGTGCAGTTCGCTGATGGAGATCTCGAGTCTCTCGCATGTCTTCACCACGGTGATCTTCTCCTTGGTCACGTTCTCCACTTGGGCCAACAGCTCGTAAACTTCAGCTTGGAACTTGGACTTCTCCTTCTCAACCCTGGCGACAAAGAAATTTATTTTGTTACGAAGAACATAAAATATCTAAACGATGTCGTTGGAAGTTTCATAGATGATGTGATAATTTTACAACGCTCAGCAGTTCGCAAGACAATTCGCACAGCACTATTTCACGATTATGAATGTGGAGGTTTGTTTAGTAATGATGAGAGGATGTTTATGACAGTAGGTGTCCTCACCTGACTTTGCTTTTGGTAAGCTGGTCGATTTGGTCCTGGAAGTCAACCACGATTTCCTGGTGCTTCTTCTTGAGCAGGTGGGTGGTCTCCTCAGACTCAAGGTGGACATCTTCCAGTAGCTTGCGGAGTTTGGTGAGTTCGGTGTCGCGTTTTCTGTTGATCTCGAACTGGAAAATGTATGGTATCATTTCAAACTACGAACCCAAAATTATAATTTTGGGTTACACATTTGAAATATTAAATAGCCATCAATATTGCAATCTTCTTTTCAATTGAGTTCTTACAATAACAATAAAATCTAGTTGAATTCAATTGTTCATAATTTTTATCGTGGTTTCTTCAGATGATTTTCATCAGTTATTTCTAAATAGTTTTGAAAAAAAAACATTATTTTAAAACTTATGTCATTCTTCCTGAAAGAGGGAAAGGTAAGTACATCTAAATATCGCTTAGCAACAAATTCGCAAATGCTTACAACTAATATCGCAAAGCTGAAAACGTTTAAAAACATATTTTACTTTGTACACCTTTAAGATTAATTGTAAATTCTTCTTTCATTGAAATTGAAGTAAATTCTTCTTATATCGGTGTGGTGGTGTTTTATAAATCATTGAATAATTTTCCCAATTGTTCTTCAATTTCATCTTCTGTTTCATTCATGAATTCATTTATTTCTTCCTTAATAATTCTTATTCTTCACTTATTATTTTTATCTGCTTTAATTCCTTCTTCATCGTTGTAGAAGATGTCTTTTGGTATATTTATTGTTTTTTTGTAACTTATATAATTAAGTTAGTACATATTAGGGATATCTACCTGACTCTCGGCTCCGCCTTCAGCCTCCTCCAGCCTCTCAGACATTTGAATAACTTGCACGCTCAAATCTGCCCTCTCCCTCTCGATCTGAAATATAGCACGTCTTGCATCTCATTTGTCTACATAGTCAATTATAAGTATTGTTAGTATGATTGAATCTTGTTAATTATACCTGTTTTTATTTCCTATTTTATTCTTTGTTTTATTAATGTCATTATATTGTTTGATTAATAGTGTGCCATCATTATCATCAATCTATGTGATTACTATTCCAAAGAATCCTTTCTGGGCTAGCAAAAGAACTTCGGCTATTGAACATGATAATTAAATTGTGTCATTATTACGCAATAAAAGGTTCCTGGGCCACGTCCTTCGCATACTTGAGTATTGTACTCATCTATAATAAGACACGGTTTGTCTCACGGCGGCTCTGACTAAGTCGGATATTTTCGCCACTCATACCGCGGTCTATTATTATATTTCAATATTGTGGCATTCTCGACGGGAACGAGCATCATTTGGCCCAGTTTCAAAAGTGAGACCCGACAGCGAGAAGCTGAGATTTCAAAGAATGCTTTCGCTACATGGCTAAATATATCGCGGGATGCGCAAGCGCAGCCCGCTCAGAGTCGGAGCGAGGAGCGCAGCGCGCGCTTGCGCGGACCGCCCGCACCCTGTTACGTGCGCGTAACGTTCCAAAATAGAATGCTGCAAAGCTCGATCAGATGACTATCGAGCGATCTGATGTAGCGCCGATCATAATTATGATAATAAACTTAATTCACAGGGATGTAGAAGTCACATTTGAGGTCACACGTGAAAATTATATGAGTAAGGAAAATAAAAAAAAATATTAACATTCAGGTTTTACGAAAGAAATACTTTAAAAACACATTTTTTTTCTAAGTTATTGAGTGAGCTTATCAGCGCATAGGTATTCCAGAAGCTGTTAAGCTTAACTCTATGATTTAGTTTTTTTTCAGAATAGGTAATGGATTGTGATCAGTGGAATTTGAAAGCGGAAACACATAGGTATTTATGATTATGTAATTACTGTATGGTATGTTCCGTTAGCTTAAAGGTAAATGAGATAAGTGAGATTTCCGGTGGGCGGCGGGCCCGGCAAGGGCGGGGGTGAGTGTTAGCACAGGGTGTAAAGGTAGGCGGAAGGCGCGGGCGGGTGGTATTAATAGAGGTGCGGCGGCGGGGCTCGCCTCCACCTGAGCGCCGCGCCCTGTATGGCCGCCGTATCACATTTCGCACGATCAGCTTACCCTCTGACGCAGCTCCCTTTCGGATTCCAGATCATCTTGGAGGAGACGGATCTTGTCCTGAAAAATACAAGATACTCTATCATGTCTCCGCAAACACTTCACAAGCACTGCACTGTCGTCGCGGCCGGTACCTCCAGCCTGGAGAGAGCACTCAGGTCGGCGCTGTACTCGATGTTGACGTCGGTGGTGCCACCGCCGCTGCTGCGGTAGGTGTACTTGGAAGTCTTCGCCACGGCGGACATTGTCGCTGGTTCGTCTCTCGGTCGGCAGTCGGCGCTACGTTACCGGTCGGGCACCGTTCGACTAGTGAGAGCGGGTGCGCGCGGCGCGCGCGCAGCACCCGGCCGCGCCCCGCGCGCGCCGCCCCCGCGCCGCTCCAGGGCGGCCGGCCGGCTGGAGCTCGCGGATCGTGTTACCACCCCCGCGCACCCCCCTCTCAGCCTTTTATAGACACGCCCGTCTTGACGCCCGTCGCGGTTCTCTTTTATTTGTTTTGCCCAAAAATTTGGCGAGACCCTTCACGACCTATAGTCGTGCAGCGGAGCGGGGGCGCGGGCGCTGGCGCAGGGTGGGCTGGGTCCAGCCGCTGCCTGCGGATTCCTGCCGGTCCCTGGCAGGCGCCGCGCCGCGGGCCGCATGCCGACCAGCAGCTGAACTTAACAATGAACTTCTTGTACCCTTTAGATTAACCCCCGCAGCCGAGTGCTCGCTGTTTACAAACATTAATTAATGCTAATTTTATCACATGGTCTTGAGAATTAGACATGTTTTTGGGATATTAAAGCGGTTTTAGTGGATTAGTAAACCATTAATTTTGGAGCTTTGTACGAATTTTCCCAAGTTCTGGCGGACTGGTACAACTCAATGCAATTGAAGTGTTAGAGATTAAGAAAAAATAAAACTTATGAGAAAAATATGAAAATGGCTCAGCGCTAAGTCCTTGTTAAATTGAGTTAATAGGCACTCTGTAGGCGTAGTTGTGATATATTTTTATAATTTCTGATTCAATTGACTTTTCAATGTCTCTACGATGTAAATATAAATCATCGATTAATAGTATCGTGAATCAGAGTGTTTATAAATTTAACTATGTTTCATATCTTTGTATGAATGTCAGTAGGATGCCTGTATCATTAAGTCCCCGGTATTTAAGGTGGCCAGGACGAGTCATAAAATAATTCAAGTTTATATTTATTTGTCGGCGATGAAGACTCATGACTAATGTCCCGATGCTACTTCCAACGAAGTTCTACATTGGAATGATTCTGAAAAAAACAATTTGGGTAACTCACTCCTGACTTAGAAACCCCCAACCTCAATAGAGATTGTAAGAGGCCGAACAACCTATTACAATAGGCATGAGTACATCATAAGGAGTCAGGGACCTAAGCGCCACTTGTATCAGAGAATAATTATCGATACATCGATTCTGAACACTGTGATGATCACTGCCAATTTGGATTATAAATTTGATCTACCGATCGTCTCCTCACATCGATTTTAAACGAAAGTTTATATTATAATCGACTTGTCCCAAATCGAGTTAGTCGATTTAAATTATGTAAAGTGACGTATGTTTAATTGTAAAGCGAATGCTGGCATAGCGCCGGGAGTACTAGGAATATCATCAGAGACATCCTCAATCATATATGACTCACACTATGATTTGATACCAAGTCTGGCTAGGTTTGACCGATTTCCTCGGGAGTAGAGAGTAAGTACTTTTTTTTACCAGCTGCTAAAGTATGCCTAGCCGTTCCTTAGTTATGTGACTATATATAAAAAAGTTGGCCCATGCGGTAGCATACCCAAGATGCTGGCCACATTTCCTCGCTGAATATTTTTAAGTGTTAACTTTAAAGTCCTAATAAAATAATTACGAATACAACTAATTGCAAATACTAGATTGATTTATCTGTGCAGAGATTTGCTCGCGCCAGAATAGTATAGAATAATACTTACTATTGAACACAAATAGAACAACTGGTGGCGGCTGTATTTAAACAAAGCAGTATCTCTTTTATATAAAGTTTGTGGGATGATTTAGTTAGTCTTACGTCTTTAGTTTATGTTTTAGAGCACATTTTTAAATATTCTGGTTTGGAATTCCTACCCACGTACAAATATTTGTAATTAGAGTAACCGTTACTTAACTTTTCTTACAGCAAAAGTGCACTGGTTGTTTTCAAGTCGTAAATATCACAATTAGTTGTTTGACCTTAAAAGAATAAGATTCAATTTGGCTGGGAAGGTGACCCGTGCCAGTTCGGGTGACTTCATAAATGTAATTTTATTGGAATTCTCAGCTGAGAAGACAAACGAAATTGATGGAGACGTCCACCCACGCTTATGGTACACCGAAATAGAATAATTAATAGTGCACGATGTTTTAAACTCAACGCGATTTCATGTTGAAATAAGTACTCATTAAAAAGCGTTCGTATCGCGATGTTAAGGCTGTGTCCCCAGTAGGCAAACTGTTAGCGGCCGACTGAGTGAGCCGCAAATTTGTGGCGAACTGAAATTCGAGTTAGCTGCAAACTCAGACCAATTTGCGTGCGTCGCAAGCAAACTGTTATGTGTTAGCCGCTTATTTAGGTCGACCGACCGACTGAATTTTCACTGTCAACTGTCCACATGACAGTTTGCGGCAAACGGACTCACTACGCCCGGCGAACAAGCATATCGCCGCCGCCGACTGGAACCGGGTTTTGCTGTGAGTTGGCCGCTCACTGAATCAATCGGCGCGCGCAACACAGCAAACTGCGTAGAGTGAGCGCAAACTAGCAAATTGTGAACACTCCATTTCATATATATGGAAGGGCGTACTAAACCGATACGCCGCTAACTCAGTCGGCCGCTAACAGTTTGCCTACTGGGGACACAGCCTAAGCGATATTAAGCGCGATAAAAGCGATATTTGTAATTAATTATGTTGTAATAATAATACCAGCCCTTATTAATGTCCCACTGCTGGGCACGGGCCTACCCTCAATGCGACGGGGAATAGGCCATAGTCCACCACACTGGCCCAGTGCAGGTTGGCGGACTTCACACGTATTTCGAGGTGTTCTCTTACACATGCCGGTTTCCTCGCGATGTTTCCTTATTCGCTTAGCAAATGATAATCATCAATCATTATTGTTAATGATAAGTAAATATTTTTTTAAATGTAGTTTGTAAATAAAATAGAGGAGTTAGTGAACGATATATCTATTCCCCACACTTTATCGATGATTGATCAACTGATGATTTCTTTTCATTGATTGATCGTACTTGTGATACTTCCGTTGTACATATTGAGTAACTAAAAAAAAAATTACAATATTATGGTCATTATATAAGGTTAAAAAAAGTGTTACATATTTTAATTGGTCCATTCAAGAAAAATAAACTTTTTCATTTATTTTTAATACATTTCTCGGTGTGCCTTATACTTGTATACACTGAGGAAAGGTATTATGAATTTTAATAAATAATCAAAACATTGATTTAATTTAAATTTTCGTTACTAGTAATCAAAAGTTTTGTTAATGACAATTAAACATTTTTTCAGTGTACTTACGAGTGATCCGGAACCGTGTATATCAGGAATAATATATTATAAATTAAAATAAATCTATCATCTAGTCTCCGATGGATCCAATGATCTTCTATCGGTGGCGGAGGATCCGGTCAGTTATCACATGGAGCGTTGCGTTGTGATCGCGGTGTTAACGATACATAACTCGACTTTGACTTTCAAAATAAAGTATTTCTATAATTTTATTATAAGAGTAAGTTAAATGTGTGGGCAGGACACACAGCTCGCAGAACCGATAGCCGTTGGGGCAGAAAGGTTCTAGAATGGCGACCACGAACTGGAAGACGTAGTTTAGGGCGGCCCTCCACAAGGTGGACCGATGATATCACACGCGTCGCAGGAAGCCGGTGGATGCGAGTGGCGGAGGACCGTGATGTGTGAAAGTCATTGGGGGAGGCCTGTGTCCAGTGGACGTCTTTCGGCTGATAGCATAGCAAGTTAAGTGTAACCTGTATATAATGTTTTCGATGCTACGCCGCTACCACGCTGTATATACCTCTACCTACCTACCTATTGCACGTATACATTGCGAGTACCTCGCGCCATGAATTTCAGAACCTGATCACCTGTCTACATTGCTGCGAAGTTAAATGTCAGTGATATTTTCGGTATACATGCCCTGTAATGTAGAGTAGACCGATATTTATCATACATTTAATTTTAGTTACTGCATATGGTACAGTGAAGTGAAGAACGCATATCAGCAATAATAAATAAATATTCAATAAAAATTACTGAAACAAATGAGCGTTTTTATTTGTGTTCCTTTGATGTTTTCGCCAATCTTGGAAGAGTATTTTTGACCAACTGTTCATGGTATTTTGTAAACAAATCCGCATCTGAGGCAGCGCTGATTTAGCAAAAGCAACATCGCTGAAACCGCGCTGTAGCAGCATCAATTTGTCTACAGACCGTAGTACGGTTTGAGAAGCTTGAGGAGCCATCTTACATCTTACTTAACATGTAGCGTCAATATTATATTCAACACAAAATTCTGAGAATAAATATGACACTTAATATTATAAATGTGAAAGTTTCGATGGATGGATGGATGTTTGTTACTCAATCACGCCAGAACAGCTGAATGGATCTGGATGAAATTTGGCACAGAGATAGATTATAGTCTGGAATAGCACACTGGCTACTTTTTATCCCGGTAACATATATGGTTCCCGTGGGATAGATTTGGTTTAATTTTTCATAGAGCAAAGGATCGACATGATTTTTTGCATAGGTAATGGTAGTTTAGGGGTTAGAAAATGACTTAGGCTAATTTGTATGCCGGAAAAATGCACGGATCCCATGGAATAGCATACAGGAACCGTGCATTTGCAAAAGGACATAGAGGAAAAGGATATATTTTTAAATCGCGGGTAACACCGCGGGGCGCAGCTAGTATCTCATAATTGAAATAAATATTCTAAATGATTTTGTCACCGACTGTCCTTCGTCCCGATTTTCACTGAGCGCCCGCGCAGGTGGGAAATATATTCGGTTATATTCGTACCTGGCCGAAGTGGGCCGAACGCTTTCCGCGTACCCCACCCTCTTCCACCCGCGTGAGTCAGCGGCCTCTGAAAATTATAACACGGGGCCATCATAGCGACATGTCGCCCGAATTTTATTCCAATGCTTATTGTTATAAGAGGTGTTGTAACAGGTGCCTAAACAAATTTATAATATAAGTGTAAGAGTGTGATTGTTTGTTAGTATGGGTGAGGATCACGCAAAAACTGCTGAACGGATTTGAATGAAATTTTGTACAGTAATACTCTGAAATAACTTAGGTATGGGTTGTGCACATTATTTTTGAGTTTCTGACGATACATTCCTTAACCGTTTAATGAAATGAAAATGCACTTGCTACCGGCGGGCGGTCTACTAATGACTATATGCTACTAACTAGCTCGAAGAACCGATGGCCGTTGGGGCAGAAGTAGTGTAGGGCGTTCCCCACAAGGTGGACCGATGGTATCAAGTGATATACGCATTGCAGAAGAGCTAGCACGCGGGTCAAGACCAAGCCTATGTCACGAATTATGTTGCACCGAGTCGCTCTCCCCCTTCCGTAATTGATACGAGGGAAAGAGACAGAATCGATGTATCTCACATTTTGTCTTGTCACAACTGGCTGTGCTACTACTGCAGAAAGCTGGTGGATGCGAGTGGCGGAAGACCGTGTTGTGTGGGAGTAGTTGGGGGAGGCCTATGTCTGGCAGTGGACGTCTTTTGGTTGGATATGACTGACTCACCTATATCCAATTTTTTTTTTACATAGGGAAATGCGTAAATGCATGAATTAACCCCGGGGGGGACGAGAGGGGTATGTGGGACTCCGCGGCGGCGGCCAGTATGCCCACTACAACCCCATAGTGTGTCGCACGGTCGCTTTGTCGGGGAACACGGGAACTTTCGCTTTCTTCCGCGAACCCCGATGCGGACTCACCTATATCCTAGCTTGTCTCAAATACAATAGGTCTGTCAGATCCTCGGACTCACTGAGGTGTCCACACGCCACGCAAATAGCCAGGATTGTTGGCACCACTGCTGGTAACGAGTTTACGACCGTTACGGGCGTTAAGATCAAAATAAACTTTATCGAGTGTGAAGAATTCAATGAGTTGCCGACGTGTGATTCGAGAATGCTGTGTTGCCCGACCTGATCTTTAGATTAGATACATAACAATAATAAATATCACCCGAAGGAACATGCCAACTGACCCTAAACTAAGTAACGCTTGTATTAAAGGTGTCGGTGGACTGGGGGCTACGAGTATTAATGCTTAAACAGCGTGTTTCAGACAGGGTATACTAACACCTATAATAAATATAATAATAATAATACCAGCCATTTTTATTGTACCACTACTGGGCACAGTACTCCCCTCAATGCGAGGGGGATTAGGCCATAGTCCACCATAGGGTTCTCTCAGACATGCGGCATGCAGGTTTCCTCACGATGTTTTCCTTCCCCGTTTAGCAAGTGATATTCGCACATGAAATCCAGAAATCCCAGAGGTGCGAGCCGGGGTGTGAAGAATCCAGGTCTTATTAAATATTTTGTGCTAGCCACACCAGAGCTTTATTTAGGACTTGCCAGGTCAAAATATTCCGTACGATTCGACCGGTGTTATGCACACCACTGAAATAGCAATCACAATGAAATGTATGTACGTACGAGAATGTAAATCTAATTTTGGATCATCTTCGTTTATTCTTTTAGTTTTCGTCTCCGAAGTAGTAATTTGATTATTATGCGATTTTCATCTTAAATATTGCCTCGAGTGTACGTTGATTAGGTCGAGAATTGCTAGTACAGATTACTGCGGTACCTCATTGCCAAATCATCATCATTTTTGCGTAACCCAAGCCCAGACTTAAGACCTTAAGACGAAGGACCTAAGTCCGTAATTAGGTTATAGTGTTGCCATAAGTCGGCCTCGGTCTTGGTCGAAGACCAATAAGGTGTAATTAGATATATACCTAATTATAGTTGGACCAAACTGATTTTAGGAGACTCTTGCGTCTCGCAGTTCCACCATCATGCCTGCAGTGCACCAAAAACTCGCCAATGATATTTGCTTCCAATATTTAGCATTTATTAATAACTAGCTGTTGCCCGCGACTTCGTCCGCGTGATATTTAACAAAGACAACCGTTGACAACAGCCTGCTCGCCCATTCTGAGCCCGCGGGACGCATTGCAGGTTGTTGCTATCAAAATTAATCAGGCGCTGCGCTGCAACATTGGTTTTAATTTTTTTTCGTGAGATCCTTTTATTTTTTCTAAAATAAAAGTAGCCTAAGTTACTCCTTGTTACATCAGCTATCTACCAGTGAAAGTCCCGTCAAAATCGGTTCAGCCATTTCAGAGATTAGCCGGAACAAACAGACAGACAGACAGACAGACGGACAGACAGACAGACAGACAGACAGACAGACAGACAAAAATTGTAAAAAATGTTGTTTCGGTATAGGTAACGTGTATACATCCAAATGCACTTAGTAAAAAGCGGTTATATTAATATTACAAACACACTCCAATTTTATTTATATGTATAGATTGTTGCTGACTTCTTGCTACTACTTTATTTCTTTTTTATGGTCTAATTCTTTTTGTATATTTAAAATATTGTAAGAGTGTCAGATTGTCATCAGTGAACGAGAGGTAGGTTTTGATTTCCCCAAAATACTAATAATAAATTATTTCATGATCATCAAAGAGTTTCATTAGTTTACACACACATTCGCTTCAATAATTATCAAAAAAAGGCATCCATATGACAGTTTATTATTGTCTATAATTAGATACACTTGTTCATATACAGGCTGTAAGTGAAAACTGATACCATGGACTCGACTTATGATTCTGGACCCCACGGAGTTGGAATTTTCCGCCGATCTTTTCATGAATTATATGCATTGTTGTCAGTATTTTAAATTGAACTTTGGCTTGAAATCATAATAGAAGTCTATGTCAACGTCATTTAAAAAAATAAAAACTATAATAACTAGTTAAGACATAAAACTGCAATGTAAATTAAAACTCGGTACGCTCGAACGCGTTCGTAAAAGCTGTTTCACTCGCTCGAGACGGGTATCGTGTGGAGCGTTGTGTTGTGATCGCGTGGTTAACAATACATTGCGCGCTCAAAAATTACAATATTTGTAGCCGACTTTCTTTATAAATGGTTTCTATAATTTTATTACAGACATTTCATGTAAGCTTTATCGAAAGTTGTCGTTACAATGCCGCTTACAGCCTGAATAGTCTTGTTCTTGCCAAAATGTAAGTCCAACATCGATTTTGGGCGACACTAAAATAGGTAGATCAGTACGGTAAGCAGGAACTTCCAATGTAAGCGTAACGTCATCGACAAATCATGCTGTCACTGTCACACTTTTTTATGAAATCTGTGGTGTGAGAGGGATGGAAGATGTTACGCTGCCGGAACGGTACGCAAAAAGGATTGCGCTTCAGGTAGTATCATAAATAATAGCGCATAGCAGCTCTCTCATATTATAATTAGATTCGTTAGTGTTTCTGTCTGTGTCGATGGCACTTTGGCTGGCACTTGGAAAGCGCACGCGCATGACAGGTGCGAATAACGTACAAGATAATTAAATCTCACATTATTAATTTTGGGATCAATACATGGCTATAGCAATATAGAATTGGGGTCAAAGGATTACTTTTATATTTTCTAAAGTTTGTTCCCCACATATAACTCTTTTTAAATGCCTTCAAGTGCAAATTTGATTTGCAAAATATATTTTGTAGTTATTAGCAGTCTGAGCAGACGCTGTCCTGTCAAAAAAGCACAGCGGTGTTATTTTTCGGATTGTAGCCGGCTCGATTCCCGAGTGTGGCAAGCGAGTTTTCGAAAATCTTTGAACGCAGATTTGTTTCTTTTTAAAAACAACGGAATGTTTCCTTTGAGTAAAATTTACTATCTCTTTCACTCGAGATACGGTTTAAAAATTCCTACCGGTATATAAAACAAAGTCATTAGTTACACCATTTATAACTCAAGAAAGGGGCAGCCGATTTTTATGATCTTTGATTTTATACATTTGTCTGCGCCTCGAATAGCAGAATAACTATAAAACATGAACAAAATCACAATACAAATAATAATAAAGATAATTCATTTTCTCATAAATTTGATTCTGAGGCGGTACGAAGTTCGCCGGGACTGATAGTTATATGATAAAAGTTTTAAAATAGGTTGTAAATCTGTTGAATTGTTATATTTTATAGCAGTTCATAGCTTGTGCGCGAAAATTGTAATATATATAAGTGATCGTCTGAAGAAAACTCTGTACAGTTAAATTTTCAATAAAACTAAAAACTACTCAAAAACAATCCAGAATCTCGAGCCATTACTTATCTCACGGATTCCTTGTGCAAACGGCCAATAATAGCTGAAATTATTCACACAAGCAAAACCGGCGCTGGCGTAAACGTGAATCATTCAGAAATAAACATTATATGAGTCACAAGACGGCCGCCCGCCCGCCGCGCGCCGCCCGCCCTGCCTCGCAGAAATATGTAGGGAAACTCAAAACTAGAGGAGACCGTGTTAATGTTGTCACGGGTTAGAGCACACTCGGCCGCGGGCCGCGTAGCTCATAATCCGTTCCGATTCCCGATCCGATCCGATCCAAATATTTATCGCCTAAGTACCAAGATATAAATAGTTATACAAAAACAAAAAAAATACAACCGAATTGAGAACCTCCTCCTTTTTGAAGTTGGTTAAAAAGGAATACTTGCCATTGAACCTGCGCCTTTGTAGCGCATTTCTTCTTTCTTTACGAAATGAGATGCAATGAAATAAAATGGATACGAATATGGCCTCACCCACAACTTAGCGGGTATTTTGCCAATGTCAAGTAATTAATAGCAATAACACATTCAATAAATACACATTATAAATAAAATAATGGATGTGACATGATGGTATGAAAATTATGTGACCTCAGATATATTAATTTAAAAAAAAAGTACTTAATAAAAAATACCAATGATTGCTTAAGTACTCTATAAAGAATCGCATCTTAAGCTCTAGCTTAAGGGTTAGTATAACCTTCCTAATCACTCTGTATACACGTTTACTAAAATATATCTTATTAAAACTAAAGTATCCTGCAAGAAATCCGGTGAACAACCAAATGAATTCAGAATTAAATGGAGCAATGGAGTAAAAAAGAAAATTTATCTATTAGCGTCAACATTCCATCGTATTTAGGTAAACAAGAACTAATGTAGCTCGCCCATCCTGGAACAGAATAGCGTAATCACGTTACGACATAGTTATGCCGTCACGCCTGTATCCTCAAAGGGGTAAGCACAGTTATACGGTTGGAAAGGGTAAGCCGATCAACTTGCAAACTAAATATACGAATAACATAATAATTAATAATAAATAACTGGACAATAATCTATGAAAAATGCTCTATATAATGTTCTCTATGGTTTTCTCCCGCTTCTCTATGGCGCCTCCTTGGCATCTTTTGTTTTAAAAAGTGTTCTGAGTATTTAATAAAATTATGATTATATAAACGTCAAGAAGTCTATAATTTCCACCCCAGGGCCCATGGTATATTTACCAATAACTAATCAACCACCCTATCCGGGGTTCGAGGATCGATAAGTCTGACGAGGTAATTAAGTCTTAATTTTCGGGGCCAGTTAAATTGCTATTAGCTGTGTTCGGACCAACCGCGCGGCCTCGCAAGGCTGCCTTGGGCACAGCCGCGTGCACACTGACAGTGAGGCAAATGGCAATCATCTCAACGTTCGGGTCATCTGTCATTTGTAAATTGCGTCTCAAACTTGACGACCTGATAAGCTCAGTTGGTAGGGACCCTGCCTTCTGCGCTCAGGGCCTCGGGTTCGAATCATGGTAGAAATAAACTTTTTGTGATGAAGCACAAAAGTTTGTACTCGAGACATGGATGTTTGATATCTATATAAGTATTATATGCGGGGTTCGCCCCCTTTCCATTGTACGGTACCCACAATACAAGCGTTGCTAAGTTAGGGACCGTACAGTTGGTGTGTTCGTCTGGCGATATTATTATATTATTAAACGTGAACGACTGTAGTAAAATAAAACCGAATGGTAAAACAAAGCTATTAAAGCCAAAAAGTCAGTAAAGTATTGATCTCTGTACTGAATGGGGACTATTAGGCCAAGCCTACGTTATGTCTTTCTTTATAGAATACTAGCTGCGCCCCACGGTGTTACCCGCGATTAAAAAGTTAAGTTTAAAAATACACGGTTCCTGTATGCTATGTAATTTTCTGACCCCTAAACTACCACTACCTATGCAAAAAATCATGTCGATTCATTGCTCTATGAAAAATTGAAGCAAATTCTGTGCCAAATTTCATCCAGAACCGTACAGCCGTTCTGGCGTGATTGAGTAACAAACATCCATCCATCCATCCATCCAAACATTCACATTTATAATATTAGTGGGATAGCTTCACGTTGGCATATACCCACTGAACGGTAAATGACAAACTGTTTGGTAATATAATTACTTGTCTGTCATTCCCTTCTCGCGAGGCTACGCGGTCGGTCTGAACACGGTCACTTACCCACTGACCTCAATTACCTATACGAGATGAATTTGAAAATATTGGCTATTTTAAAAACTACGCTTCAACACGAGGCTCAGATTCTACGAGAAACAATATTCGATGATTCATGTTTTATTTTTTATAAAATGTGGGGCATTTTTCTATAAAATATATTTTTCTATATATTGAATATTGAACTGATATTGAATTTATGAACAATGTTTTTTTAAATGTTGAAGCATAACTTTTTTGTGAGTACTGGCCAATGCTTCGCTTTTCAAATATTAAAAATAAAATATTCTTAAAAAATAATATTTAATTGTTTTCCATTGAGTCCAGTAGCCAGTTGCACCTCAGCGTCGGCTAAGGTGTGCACATTCCGACGGCGGTTGGAAATAGCCGGGCGTAGGTGTGATCACCTCCAACTCTCATGTTATTTGGAAACTGAGAACCGACGAGTGTATTGGTACGTTAAACAATACACGATTCGAGATGTTACTATGTCGTACAGAAGTTATCATACTCGTACATAAATTATTATACTCGTACAGAAGTTATCATACTTCTACATAAATTATTATACTCGTACAGAAGTTATCATACTCGTACATAAATTATTATACTCGTACAGAAGTTATCATAATCATACATACATTATCATACTCGTGCATACGTTATTATACTCGTATAGAAATGATCATACTCACAGATCATACTCGTATATAAATTATTATACTCGCACATAAGTTATCATACGCCTACAGAAGTTATCATACTCGTACAGAAATTATCAGACTACAGCTTGGGCTGGCGACTTTACTCGTGTGATATGCGATGGTGGTGGTGGACGGGGACACTTACAGTAATGTCGAAAGACACTAAGCAACAAAGAAATGAGATCCGCAATTCAGATTTACGTAGTACGGCCACACTTCAACACGGTCTAGGGGATGATTCAGAAAGGGTATACTGGGTCTTGAACGTGCGTTTATTTCGTCCATCTATACGAGTAATCATTACGTGAAGTCAGAATTTGGATATGTCAGTTAAGAAAAATAAATGCTCACAAAAAATGTCGATTGAATTGCGACCGTTTTATGTGCGTTAATAATAAATATTTGCCAGGCTACACCCAGCCGGATCTCCACATTA
Source organism: Pheosia gnoma (assembly GCA_905404115.1). Lineage (NCBI taxonomy): Eukaryota > Metazoa > Arthropoda > Insecta > Lepidoptera > Notodontidae > Pheosia > Pheosia gnoma. The sequence continues at coordinate 9,985,323 of FR989898.1, forward strand.
TTTTTTCTCTAATGGCCTTTTTCCATTGAGTCAATTGGTACTCGGAAAGATTGACAAGTAATATCGACGCCTGTCACAATTACCCTCCCTAAATTATACGAGTATAGTACTTTTTTGACCAGCTGCTAAAGTCTGCCTAACCTTTCCTACATTGTTCTCACATACCCATAACAATGTACTACTCAAAAATGTAACGGATCTTTTTAAAAAGAGCAAACATGGAGTTTGATGCCCGTTCTTCTCCATAGGAACGGCATACCGAACGGGTGGTAAAGTTGTAGCATTTTGTAGCTATTTTGACGATTCATAAGTACTGTACTTCATGGTTTACATGAATAAAAAAATAATCTGATTCTGATATATTACAGGTGGAGTAGGTATACAAATGATCCGCAAAGGTAGGAAACAAATCGTTTGGTGGTGCGCGCGCGCACGAGACTCGTGTATATTTAGATCGCTCCACATCTGAACGGTGTTTCGCAAGACCGCCGCAAGCGCCGGTACCGGCCTTGCCTGCAATCAACAACACCTGGTTGTAATAAAAATAATAATTAGCCATTTTATGTTACACTGCAGGGCCCCAAGTCTGCTAACACAATCGATTCGTAATCGAACAGCAACCACATAGTAACTGTCACTTTTGACAGATATCCCATAAAATATCTGTCAAAGGTGACAGTTACTATGCGGTTGCTGTTCGATTATGAATCGATTGTGTTAGCAGACTTGGGGCCCTGGGCTTCGGCTTCCCCAGTGGCAGAGCGAGGGGGTTCGGGCCGTAGTCCACCACGCCTGCTGAATGTGGCTTGGCTGACTTCACACGTCTTTCCAGAAACTTAAGCTCTTAGACATACAGTTCAGCATACAATATTTTCCTTCACCATTAAGCGAGTGATAGATGCGAATATGAAATTCGTAAAATCCCAGACGAGCGAGCCGAGCGAGCGATCGCTCTACCAAATTGGGCACAGTGGCGTAGCTATGTAACCTAGGGTCCCCGGCGAAAAATTGGGGCCCCATTTAAACTAAACTAAATCGTTTAAAGGTGCAAAACTACACTATCATCAGCTCCTTATCGCCTACCGCAGGGCATAAAAAGCAAAGCTAGTTACTACAATGGTAGAGTGCATAAAATAAGAAAGTGAGGCTAGATATTGAAGTTGAGTCGGGGCCACGGGGCACACCCCCCCCCCCCCCGCCCTCCTAGCTCTACGGAAGCTACACCACTGAACACTGCGTTAAAGCCTTAGTCATATCAAAATATAAATAAATAATACGTATATAGATATTTAACATCCATGACTCGGGCACGATGATACACACTTGCAATTAGATAGAACGGCATTTTGGGGCTTCGTTTGTGAACCCCCAATTTGCTATCAGTCTGAACTCATCAATCATGTCGGGATTTCGGTCGGGAATAAGATTAGAAAATTATAGTACTTTTACGACCCAATTGTCACAGTTGATAAGGACCCTGCTTTCTATACCGAGGGACCCGGGCTCGAGTCCTGGTAGGGACAAACTTTTGTGTGATGGGTGGATGAATGGGATCGTCCCCAGTTCATTTCACGGTACTCATAATAAAGAGGCTGCTTTCATTTGGGACTGTACATTTGGTGTCTTATTGTCTGGCGATATCATAGTAGATATAGGTACAGTCAAGGGAGGTTGGTATCGATGACTCTTCGCGATGACGATGACTGCATCGTGCTAGTGCCAGCATTCCCGCCCCCACTTAATTAGACAATATGATTCCGAAATAGATTTTATAAATATGAAGCCATTTCGGTATCCGGTTATTTATAGAAATCGGGATAGGATCGCGCCCGCCATTATATCAGATTTGATAAACCGCAGATCCTCGCAAAAGAACACCGATTCCGACCAAGCATGATACGCGAGGCCATTGAAATTTAAAAACATCCTAATTTTAATAGGGATGATGGTTGGATGCTACCACCGACTTGGGTATAATTAAATGTAAAACCAAGCGCACTATTCTAAGACCTCAAGACACTGTGAGCACTTTCAGCGTAGATCGGACCGCGAGCAACAACTAAATATGAGGGTACCCCAGTTCAAACTATGGCACTAGGACGTCAACCACCTCATTCCTCCCGTGACCATGGTTGCTGTAAAGCTGCCGAAACGTCGGGAACCTAAAAACATAATATAAACGCGATGAAATCTGTAGAATAAGTTTTATTTCAATGTGTAGTATTCGTGTAAATATAAGAAATCAATATATTGTTACGGTTTAAGAGATTGTTACCTGGGAAGTGGCATATTGATGAATGGACAACAATCTTATGGTACATTTTATTCTGTGCACGAACCTATGTGAAAAGACTCTACATAGGCAGGTATAAGAAATAACCAAATACATTATAGGAAACATAAAAAAACATTGACATTGTGAAAAATCACTGTGGGTTCCAGCTGAAAATCAGCGCCAGGCGTCTTCGATGCCTGGCTTATGCTGAGCTGGACACCTGCTTGGCGCAGCGATGAGACACACATGAGAAGCCCACTATATCTGACCCACTATTGTTTAAATTTAACAATGATAAGCTGTTAATAGTTATAAGTTTCTTTATGTAATCTGTGTCTTGTGTTGTTGCCAAATAAATGTTTTTTTCTTTCTGTCTTTCTTTCTTTCATTCGCGATTTTCCCAAAAGACCCCCCATTGTACATATTCGTAATGCAGTCCTTCATAATTATTATAAACCATAATTAATTTGTATGGACCCAAACTAAGCAACTCTTGTATTATGGGTACCGTACAATGGACTGCATGGGAGTGAGCCCAATATAAAATTACTAACTTATACAGAGTGTTTCAGAAAAGGTTTACTGAGCCTTGAACGTGCGCTTCTATAGCGCATTTGTAATAATTTTGAGATTTGATTGATGAAAAACTTTTTAACAAAATAAAAACCGTCTTCAAAAAACTAAAAAGCAAAAAATAATCTAATCTTGAAATCTACCTTGTCTAACCACATCAAATATTTAACTAATCTGAAGTCGGTGCCAAACTAACAACTGAGTCGAGTATTGCCGGTCTGCGCCAAAGACTATACCTACAAATTGGTCCGCGCATCTCGTTAGTGACTATACTTTTGTTATTCTTCGTCGGTTGTTTATTTGGCACCGACTTCAGATTAGTTAAATATTTGATGTGGTTAGACAAGGTAGATTTCAAGATTAGATTATTTTTTGCTTTTTAGTTTTTTGAAGACGGTTTTTATTTTGTTAAAAAGTTTTTTATTTTAAACTTTTTAGTGGATATATTTACTATTCTTTGTCACTAAAAAGATTTGTAAATCAATCTTTTTACTGGATAATAGGTATACCAATAATCGAGATTATCTTGGCGCAACCCGTGAAATACGTATCACTGACAAGTTCCGCTGGCCATTTGTGGCCTTCTTCATCACTTCCACTTCAGCAAATGATACTTTCTGAATGCAAATGCTTGACTTCTTGATGAAAATACCAAAATTGCTATCGGTATGCCTATAAAATTTGAGGAGTTCTCTCAATTCCTCATGGATCCCATCATCAGAACATTTTTTTGAAAAAAATGGGACCAATCTGTAAACATATCCTTTCATATAAAAAAATAATTTTCCAAATCGGTTCATAAATGACGGAGATATGAGGTAACAAACATAAAAAAAAAAAAAAAAAAAAAAAAAAAAAAAAAAAAAAAAAAAATACAACCGAATTGAGAACCTCCTCCTTTTTTTTGAAGTCGGTTAAAAACGAATGAAAAGCTAAAGTTAAAGTTACGAATACGAATAATTTACTGCTAAGTAGCTCCATCTAGTGTCGCATGAAAGCACTTGTTCATTACTTGCGTCTAATTCGGTTGTAGTAGGTAGGTAGGCGCGGCTTGTGACGGTCGGTCCAACTTGTAGTTAAAAACTATACCTGATAGATGGCGTTATTACAAATAAAATTCAATAAAAAATATTTTAGTAGGAAGTATCATTGTTGTACTATAAAAAAAACTCAACAAGTCGATAAGCGTGTACAACTTTGTACAAGATGATATTATTATTATGTATCAATGGGAACAAAACTAGAGATACGATTTTTAAATTAATTTGGCTATGGGGTCTGAGGTATCAGTTCATTTTCGAAAAGGGGTCTCTTGCCCAAAATAGTTTGGGAATCCTCTACACGGTTCTATATATCGTTTGCTGGCGTGTCAACTGAAGCAGCATATATTACACAGACCTTGTTGAAACCGGGGATAATGCCTAAGCTTCCAAGCGTACTGGAATCAAATATAATCAGCTCACACGATAAGGGCCAAGTAGATTGACCAACCAGCTCTCAGGAGTCCGCCCCGACGGTATGTCGGGTGCTCGAATGGCAGAACATTGACTAAGAACCCGTTCACACCCAACCGACACCGTATTTATCGGCTCCGATATGTATTGTTCAGTGTTTTGCCACGCCCGATAAAAATCGTGTCGGATCTCACTCGCGTACGACTTTGCTCAACGCTTTTCGCATTTGTCGGCTCTCGGGCCCGGCAACCCTCGACAAAAACTTCGTCAACGTCCATTATACAGCCACCTTGTGTAGAGTACCCAAAATTGACCCCAGCTTCGATCAGACTCGAGATCCGACTAGTGTGTAATATAGGCAGCGACATCGGATAAAACATCGGGCCCCGATAAATGAGAACAGATAGGATGGAGTATCTGTTTGTAATATTAAAATAACCGCTTTTTACTAAGTGCATTTGGATGTATACACGTTACCTATACCGAAACAACAATTTTTATATTTTTTGTCTGTCTGTCTGTCCGTCTGTCGGTCTGTCTGTCTGTCTGTCTGTCGGTCTGTCTGTTTGTTCCGGCTAATCTCTGAAATGGCTGGACCGATTTTGACGGGACTTTCACTGGCAGATAGCTGATATAACAAGGAGTAACTTAGGCTACTTTTATTTTAGAAAAAAAAATAGGTACTCACGAAAAAAAATTAAAACCAATGTTGCAGCGCAACGCCTGATTAAGTTTGATAGCAACAACCTGCAGCAATGCGTCCCGCGGGCTCAGAATGGGCGAGCAGGCTGTTGTCAACGGTTGCCTTTGTTAAATACCACGCGGACGAAGTCGCGGGCAACAGCTAGTTGTAGATAAGGATGTTGTATTTGTAGGCGTTTTCACAGGTATCAATTACCTGGCTAATTATTGATCTATAAATAAATGCGAATGTAAACATTTTCTTAGTATTTTGTAACACGACCAATTGTTTGCTTCTTTACGCCCACGCAAATGGCGACCGACTCTCACATTACATCTTATTTAATGATAATATTGTCAATCTATGTACCTACTAGATACCTACTAACTAGTTACTTTTCAAAATAACACCAACAATTAAGACAATAACTTTTACTTTATGAAAACATCAGAAATCTCAGAAAAAATAATTATTAATTTAAAAAAAAAAAAAAAAGGGCTCTTTTGTCGACTCGAGCTGCTCTCTACTGGGAACGCGGCCCCCATGGGCAACAACTTTTTTATTTCTAGCCGGCTTAAAAAGGAGTATGAGAAAATGATTTTAATAATGATGACAGTGGATGCTGTAAATCAGCTGCAACTTCGGGAATGTAAACGTATAATAAACGCGACAAAAGCCGTAAGATTAATTTTATTTCAATGATTTTAATAAGCAAAGTTATACGTATAACGGAAAGATTATAGCAATATTTACCAAGACGGTAATCGAACCTGCAACCATCCCAAACAACCACACCGCCTAGAATATACTTTAAGCTATTCGACGGAAAGCAACAGGCGAACGACCTGTTGCTTTATACCCACGCTGCTCGTTGCTTGAAGCCTGTCACAGGTACCTGTTGCCGGGATAGATTTTATTTGATCCTAAATCAGAACATCAATTTAGTTATTGATTTGTTATGTTTACGCGAATACTACACATTGAAATAAAACTAATCTTACATATTTTATCGCGTTTATTATATGTTTTTTAAGTTCCCGACGTTTCGGCTGCTTTACAGCAACCATGGTCACGGCAGGACTGAGGTGGTTGACGTCCTAGTGTCATAGTTTGAAACGGGGTACCCTCATATTTAGTTGTTGTTTGCAGTCAGATCTACGCAGAAAATGCTCACAGTATCTTGAGGTCTTGCAATGGCGGGCTTGGTTTTGGATTTAATAATATTAATTACTGGATCCCAAGTCTAAGATAAGTTTTTTTTGCTAAAACATCGCTACGATAAGACCTTTTTGGGGTAAGTACAAGGTATAGAGTGCAACGACTCCACATCACTCTCCTTTGTTTAACTCAGAGCTGAGAATCCGTGAAGGTTCGTTCATGATGTAGTGGGTACCAACTGATACGAAGTTTTCCAATAATTTCTTAGTTCTATCTAACGAGGAATTCTTCGAAAAGACATCCTGAGTGAGATTGTTAGTGTAAAATGAAAGAAAATAATGTTATAATATTGAAATTCTGCGAATATTGAGTCGCTTGTAGCGATACCTTTGAAGACCTGATTAGCGCAGTTGGTGGTGACCCTGCTGTCTGTGGCGAGGGTCCCGGGTTCGAATCCTGGTGGGGAACAATCTTTGTTTAACATCTAAATAAGTTTTATATACTGAGTGCGCCCTCAGTATATTGTAAGGTACCCATAATACAAGCGTTGCTTAGTGTGTGACCGTATAGTTGGTTTGTTCGTCTGGCGATATTTATTCATTTATATTTCAAATTCAAATACGTAAAAATATATATTCACAGGCCGCTAATACAAATGAATTGAGATCAAAAAACGACCTCGCTAGTCCATCAGCATTTTCAAACAATGGTTCTATACATATGATATTCTGATTATTTGAGAAACAAATTAAATAGTGAATTAGAGAAATATTTTATTTTTAAATTGCTAAAAGTATTTGTTTCAATCATCTAAATCTCACCTGGGAGCGTAGGTAGTTTAAGATATGGCCTATAATATAATAAAAAAAAAATACAACCGAATTGAGAACCTCCTCGTTTTTGAAGTCGGTTAAAAATATAAAATATTTCCAATACTTCTTAATAAGTGTCCAATTATTATTTGGTTTAATAAAAAGAAATAAGACTTATTTCAAACCCTTTCCCTTCTGTATCCTATGGTTTAATAGTTATTCTGCTCATCGGGGCGGAGACAAATTCAGAAAATCACAGATCATAAAACCCTCCGCACCCGTTCTCGACTTATAAATGGTGTAATGTAACTAACACGACTTTGTTTTATATTGGTATGCAGATAGATAGGCAGGTAGGTGCTTAGTATATTAATAAACATATAAGTGAGCTTTTGAACTTAGAAGTATTGTCTCAAGTGCAAGCGTCTCGCATCTCTCCTCGCCCTGCCCCTACGTCGCCGATCGCGCTCCCCCCTCCCCCCCCCCCCCCCCCTCACCCGATGTCAGCGTCCCCCGGAGGCTTACCTGCTCATGCTGCTTCTATGCAACCTTCTGGGAGCCGATACCATGCGGGCAATGATTAAATAATTGTGGTAGAGAGGATAAATGTGTGTAAAGGTAGAGTCTATAACTGACTCGAAATCTTCTTATTCTAAAATGATAGGGTAAGCGGTTTGTAGAGTAGATATTTGGTAATCATAATTACGTATTTCCATGGATTTCGCTAAAGGAGAGTCTTAAAAACTTAAATAGTGTTAGGCACTGTAAAAATAAAACGAATTTATCGAATTTCATCGCGTTTATTTTATGTTTTTACGTTCCTGACGTTTCGGATGCAACCATGGTCACGGGAGGACTGAGGTGTTTGACGTCCTAGTGTCATAGTAGAACTGGGTACTCTAATATTTAGTTGTTGTCTGTAAAATTAGTTTTTTTCAATGTATAGTATTCGCGTAAATATAAGAAATCAATACAGTGAACAAATGTTATGTCAAATAATTTGAAAATAATGAGGATAACTTACTGAGCATAATGTATAAGAACGTAGGGAGATATACTCATTTCACGTTAATTTTAATTACAATTTGGATCTTTCACATAAAAAAAAGTTGTGTTAAGTTTTAGGTTATTAACCTTCTCGTAATTTGATCCACAAAATAAATAAGGGGAAATGATACCAGCCTTCTGGGTACCCCATGCGAGGAGGTCAGCGACATACTGGAGGAGGTCGTTATATAATTTAGTTTAGTTAACTTTCCTTTAATTTTTTAATCTTTGAACAGTATAAAAAATAGGTTCCATCAACACAATAAAACAATATCATTCTTATAGGTACCTATTTCAACATCTGTTCCATAATCTTTGCCGCGCGTTAGACAGCCCATGGCGCGCACGCGGTCGTCATTGGCGCGGTATCGGAGGCGCGTCACTAAGGCTGCGCCTGCGAGCTCGGCGGACGTATGTCGCGGCACCGCGCACCCACACAGGCGGCGTCCAGGTCCTGCCACATTGAGTGCTAGCATGTTTGTTAACGTGTTTGTGTGACTGTGACAAAATGTGGTACGTGACATTCATAGTGATAGCCGCCTCGCTCGGCTGCCAAGCTGAATTCCAGGAGAGAGGTGAGACAACTTACAACTTTTTTTTCACCGTACAACTTAATAGCCAGCGAACATTAGATACTTATTTAAGTTTACGGTAACTTAATGAGAACTGAAACTGTTTTGTTTTCGGTATCACTTCCTCATAAAGGCGTCGCGATGTAGAGTCGTCTTTTGTCTCGCTTTAACAAACTGTTGTAGTTTGAAAAACTTTTTAAAACATTGTTTTGTGAGTGTAAAATAAATTGAGATTGTTTTCGCGAGAGTCTATATTAAAAGTTACTACATGCTTTTTAAAAACTAAACGGTTCAACTGCATAAAGATCTCAATAGAGTTGGGAAAGTCTCTATGTAAAGTGTTGTTTGACACGAAGCTGTGGTCCGAAAGTGTAAGGTCCAAGGTTCCATTGTAAGTCGATTGATATTTTCAAGATTTTATAACCCTATGAAGGATTTCCTTACATTATAAGTCATGATCGTATGTTAGTAAACCAAGTTGACTAGTTAATAAGGCAAAAATATTATATATTCACCATCAAGGCTGTAATCCCCGAAGGGGTAAGCAGAGGTGCATTGCGGTGTACCCAGATATCGCCAATGGTATTTGGTCCCAATGTAATAGAGGGCAAGACTATTGCCATTATATCTTCTGGGTACCTTCCTCTTCGAGGAGGACGTAGGCCCTGTTTCCATCAGAGCGAAGAGGAGAGGAGATGTGTGAAATAGACCAATCAGATTGATCGAAATCCTCCGCATCTGTCCTGTCCACTTTTGTGGAAACCGGACCTTAGGCTACCACGCTGGTGGAGTGTAGTTTGGTGAACTTCACGTCTTCTCTCAGACGTGCAGTCTTCCTTGCGATTTTTGCTTTTAACGTAAGCAAATGATAATCATTGTTTTTATTTCTCTTACAAGCCGACCGAGTCGTTGTCCTATCAAAATTATCAAAGTAAAACTTTAAATTTTTTGCGATTTTTTTTAATTTAATGGCAGACTTTTTTAATTTTTCTTTAACTAAAAAACATATTTGGGTTCGGGTAAGTACATTAGCAGGTTATAAAGACATTCCCAAAGAAATTAAATAAAATTGATTGACATTTTAATATAAGACCACATTCTAAGTGCGCGGTAAAACGCTACTGAGTCGCCTTCTTTATAAGAAAGCCAGCTTCGTTTACACATTTATTTTATACAACAACGTGATAGGTATGAGCTACTTGTTGAACCTTTAAATATTCTTCGTTATTTTGTTACGCCTTATATAAGCCGTAGTAAGTCCTACTTGACTTGATCTGTATACAGTAGACATGTAACAACAAATAATATTATACTTAGAACTTGAAGCTTGTTCAATTCCAAACCAGCTTTACTATCTATAAAATATATTACAGCATTGGAAAAATTTAAAACCTTCTTCAGATTATTTTCGTTACATAATTATAATCTATTATCGCCAGACGAAGCCACCAATTGGACGGCCCCAGACAATGACAGTGTAATTACTTAAGTATTTTATAAATGTATTGAAAATCCAATACTCGAGTTGAAACATTCGTTTGCATCTATTGTTATTTTTATATTATTCGAACCCGGGACCCTCAGTACAGAAGGCACTGTCACTACTAACTGCGCCGTAGTAGTATAACAAGACTATAATTAATAAAATACATCATAACATGTCTATGCTCACAAGTGAATACCAAAAAAAAAATATTAATTAAATATTATTTTTAATTACGAGAATAATCTTTGAATGGTGTTTGTGAACATTTAAAGTCGTATAACGGATGATTTTGGCGGGAAGTTTAACAGTAAAGATTGTCCATTTTGTTTTATTTTCCAACAAACTAGTTTTTTAGATAATTAATGTTTAAATATTAGTGGGATATTAAATATTGGGTGATCACAAACGTGCACGAGTGAAGCAAAATTGATATAAATTAGTATTACATGGCCCTTCAAGTCGTTCCAAGATGTCCGGTAAATATTCAGTAAAGTATCCACAGCTTTACTGATAGGGGTAGGGGATTCATTTCATCACCATTATCATCGGGGGCACTTACAATTTTATAACAGTGATCAAGACATACTCGACACTGGCAAAAATGGCACTATTTGGTAGCCGATTGCCAAACTAAAAAAAATAAAAAGTCGTACAAAGATAATATATAATATATATAGCTATTTGACCGCCGTATTTCTAGGAATAGCATTACCACATATCAAATGTCAAATGTTGATTTTTTTATTTTTTTTTCCTCTTAAGCCATTTAATGTAGAATATGTACTGCAGTTTATTAAATGGATCTCGAAAATCCAATTCCAGTTTATACAAGCCATAAAATAACCGTTAACAAAGGGGTTGTCAATGTAGTCTGAAAAGGTTTTATTGGCTGCAAAGTGCACTCTGCACTTTAAAAATGGCGCGTCCACCGGCTAGTTCATACAGGATGATACAGATAACCTGCGATACTTTAGCGCATTTGTGATCATGATGTGAATGCAGACTTTCTATGGGTCAATTAAAAAATTATCACTTAATATCACATTTGCTATTTGTTGTGAACAACATATATTTTTTTAATAACGACATTTTGAATATTTGACTTCAAGCAATGCGGTAAAGAAGCACAGGTTCAAAGGTTAGTATACATTTTTGAATCACCTGTATAGTTCGAGATGGAGCTAAAATCTGGCAGACCTTGATCCACTAAAACACTGCCATCTAGCAATAACTATGACTATCCATCTACGTCAATCGCATAAACCTCTCTTTAACAACTGAACAGCATCAAGACTGGACAGAAAGTGTATAAACACATTTAAATGTTGGTCGCACAACCAACACCTCCTCCATCCAAACCTCTACTAGCCGATGGTAATGCAGTTAACCTTACCCAAGCTAGGCATTCCATAGTTGTAGGTTTTATTACTTGTTTGTGTACTATGTCAAGGGGAGACAATGACAAAAATATTGTTATTGCCGGCACCACTGTCACAAGTTATAAATAAATCGAATACCTACGTAAACAGTATACTCTTATCATTTCCCAGAACAAAACACTTCGGCTTGTGGTGTATTTTAAAAAACAACAGCATAGGCAGGCGTTTTAAGAACGCACAGTTGCTCTAAGCTGATTCGTAGCTCTTAGCTATCAAACACTCTTACACATTTGCGATTGGGCCGCGCGATTGAGTAGTGCAGCTGTATTGATTTGATAGTCGGGTACTACACGATCAGTCCCGTCATTATCAGACTGACGAAAATATTAATACATTTAAAAAGCCTTCAGCCGATCAGCCTCAGTGAGTTAGACGGTCAGTCTGACATGAAGGAAAAAAGAATAAAAAGAGCAAAAGAAAAAAAAATGTTAATGACAAATTGTAAGTGCCCCCGTAGGCCTATACGAAATAAACGATTTGACTTTAACTTGGAGTTAAACCAGACAGATAGATCAGGCTGACGCCATAATAAACGTGTAACACCCGAGATACGATCTAAGTGTTAAAAATCACCGGTATACCACACATTGTTGTGAATGTGCAACGATTAAGGAAGTCAGGCGATTCCTGATAATCGAGGAAATTAAATAACCAGTCGGAGCGGTGTGCATGCAAATATGATGAGCGCCACCGCAAAACCAATTCTCGCTGCTAAAATATAACAACTATTTTACACATTTTTCTACGATAGGGAGATATTACACTATCATTGACGACCCGTTTGGTATAGTTGGTAGTGATCCTGCATTCTGTGCGAAAGGTCTCGGATTAATACCAGTGTTGGCAAACTTTGTGTGATGAGCACGAATGTTTGTACCCTAGCCATGGAGGTTTAATATCTATATACGATTAATTATATACCGGGATTACCCTTAGTCCAGTATACGGTATCTACCCATAATACAAGTGTTGCCTTGGTTAAGGAACTTTCAGATGGTGTTTTCGTCTGGCGATATGTGTATTTTTTTATAAGCTTCCGCTAATGTTGGCGTATTAAAGGCAGTTCTTTTAAGCAATAAGACCACTACATCTATCTATAACACTGCTTAATTGAGTATAGAATCCGGGACTAGGTACTTGGTCGACGCTTGCGACTGTTTAGTCGCCGCATAGCTGCTTAGTTAATCGACGAGAATGTTGTTACTAGTCTTAAGCAGCTTGTGCTCCGATCGGAAGAGAAATGTGGAAAGCGTCATGTTTTCTAGACGGGTTTGTTTGCAGTAACTATGCAGGGTATATCACGTATTTTGTATGAAACTACCTACTAATAAGCTTATTTCACTACTACCTAATAAAACTACAACTTACTCGAAATAGGTTTAGTTGGAGAGGGAACATCTTCCAGCCAGGCGGTTGGTATGCTGCCGTTATTGTCGGGATCTTGTATATATGTTACGTCATCCGAAAACTCTTATAGCGCGTGACAGGTTCGTATGGAGAATCGTCATTTGTTCTGAATGTTGTCTACAGCGCCATCTGTGTATCTTGTGGCGGGTTGAAGAAGTCGCTACATACGTAAGTTTCCGCTACAGGCGCTGGTAAATGATAAATATTGCCAGGAACACATCGCGTGTACAGTCCCTAGCTAAGCAACGCTTGTATTATGGGTACCAGACTTTGACCTGGAAGGAACCCAGTAATAGATGAAGAAGATCAACGCCCTGACCAAATGATATTATTTCAATACCATGCAAAAAAAAAATGTCTATGTCATAACCAATACGCACATGATCGGATGTTCCCGTCGACAAAAAATACTAAGTACACACTTCCGGTATTTCAATGAACCGGAAGGCTGGAGTAGTGCCAACCTGATGGATAAAAAACGCACCCCCTGCGCGCATCGCGCATCCCGTCTCTAAGAGCACAAGTGTTCGCATTTTTTAGGTTCGATGCCCGGGCGGGACGGATACGTTACTCCCACTTGATTAGGGGGGTAGTTTTTGAAAGGATTATCCCTTAATATCCGCCCTGTATTATCAGCATAATAATAGATTTTCAAAGATGATTTTCTTTACAAATGAAAATTAATTTAGATAAAATTAGCATATATTTTTAAACTCTCTAATACAGCTGTGAGCATAACATAGACCTCTTATTACACTGTCTAGTGACATAAGCACCTCCTAATGTGACAAGTATTATGTATGAACAACTTATAGTGTTCTTGACACATTGTTTAACATACATAATTACTTACTGATTACTGCAATGCAAAATGTATAAATCATACTCCGCAATGTATATATATCCGCATAAAAATCACTCGCGGGCACGGGTATACTACGTAGGTTAACTTAGATTCGCTTAGTATGAAAATGTACATAAAAACCTACATTGCCATCCAATACGCTCTGCACGAGACGTGGTGAATGACGTCATTGGGACACACATGGTCTGCTAACGAGCATATGAACAGGGACACAATTCTGCTAATTCACAAACTTCAGTGGAGCTTTTTTGGGGTCGAGTCACCTTCGTCCGTAGGAGAATTAAGTACCCTCGAGATACCCTACACGTGACCCTGGGTGGTGCCAACCAGGTGACAACTCTACTGGTGGTAGGCTTCGGCCGTGGCTAGTCACCACCCACTGAACAAAGCCATGTCGCCAAGCGGCCTAGCCGTGTTCCGGCATGATGTTCGGTGTTGCCATTCATGGATGGCGGGTCAGATCAGTTGCGCTGCATGTGCCTAGTGAATGTAGCGTCTCTATCTACTGCCGCCTTCCTACCTAGGCAAGTATGCTCCATCGTAGATCTCATCGTCACTTACCATCAGGTGAGATCGAGATCAAATACTTGCCTATAATGTAATAAAATAAAAAAATAGCTTTGATAGCGTGTCGATTGAATGATTTTAGACATTCGGTAGTCTTCTAGTTTTTTAAGACCAGCGGCTTTCTACTGACCTGCCATTCAACTGCCATAGAACTATTTCGTATTCTGCACTTCAGTCGTGTATCAATATAATGTAGCTAAGTAATGGTATTCTACTCGTTATCTGACGTTTCTAGGAGTCGACAGCCATTGACACTGAAATGAGACTCCATCAAGACGACATAAAAGTTTTAGCAGAAAATATTCAATCTGTCACAGTCGTAATGGAACCTCAGTAGTGTG